>OU452315.1:15937500-17415000 GCA_911728475.2 Pterostichus madidus
CGGTTGCGACCGAACTGAGTCGAAATCGCATAACCTGAAAGCCTGTGCGGTTTGCCACTATAGTCGTATACAGCGGCACAATAGAGTTGTTACAACCCTAAAGACGGTCAAACTAAAGGGAAGTTTTCAAATAGAAGTCGAGAATAGAATAACTTGTTCTGACAGTTAAATCTAATCATGGTTAGCGAGAACCAAGTGATTATTTCTGATGTTGGTATTAGATGGATAGGCCAACAGCCTCTTGGTACTACGTATAAACGCAAAGTGACTTGGTATTACAACTAGAAATTTACAGGTTCTATCAGCTCGTGTAAATATTTTATATATATTATTTTAATATGTAGCCCAAGCTATATCTTTTAATTTGGCCTTTTTAATATGTAACGACATCAAGTGAATGAAACACTTCCCCGAGATCCATTCAGAAACGAACAAAGGCATGCTGGCGGGTATTTTGAATCCGCTGTTTGAGCTATAAGTACATCTCGACGGCTACGGACCTTCACTGGAATCTACCGACTGCTTGAACTCGAAGGCAAACCGAGGGAGGGTTCTCGTATATGTTCGTTAGAAAGGCATCCACGTTTCTGCAGCTATTTCTCTGCAAGGCTATTGTTCTGTTATTTCATGTAAAATGTCCAATTTATTATTATTAACGACGGCTGTCGCTGACATGTCTTCGGACTTACAGTCTTAGAATAATTATAGACACAAGCACGTAACTTATTTTTAAACAATAAAGTTTATTATATTTTTAGAAACATTACGATTGGTCCCAACGAGTTTAAGTACTCTGAATGACAAAATGAAGCTATTCATATAAGAGCGGGTAAACTGCGGAAGAAACTTTGGCTCTCTGAATATAGACACAAAAATGTAAATTATATTTTTTCGTTATAGTTTATTACATTATCAACGAGTATTGTTGATCTAAAAGTAAACGTGAAAAAAAAAATAGACGCGCGCGAGTAAACGGCGGGATTAAATTTGTCCCTCTGAAAATAGACACAAAAAAAGTAAATTATAGTTACACAATATAGTTTATTATGTTATCAGATGCTTTTCGATGGTCCCAGCGGGTGTAATTGCTCTGAATTTTAAGATGAACCAATTCTATCGAGCGCGGGTTAACGGAGGAGGTAACTTTGATACACTTAATAAAGACACAAAAATGTAAATTTTATGCATTCAATACTCGTGTAGTTTATTATATTTTCAGAAGCGATAATCGAAACGGGTGTTAGTGTTCTGAATGTCAACGTGAAGATATTATAGCCAGGGTAAACGGCGGTAGTAACTTTCATTTTCTTAGTATAGAAATTATAATTAAATAATAAAGTTTATTATATTTTTAGAAACATTATGATTGTCTCAACGATTGCAAGTGCACTGAATATCAAAGTGAAGTAACTATGACTCTCTCTTGTTATTTATTTACATATGCAGTATATGTGCTTATTTGCATGTGTTTGTCATAGTTACTTCATCTGAGTCATACTTTGATTGTCTCAGATCCGAAGCGTGTATTCGCAGGAATACATACGCGTATACACAAGCCTCTGTGTATTCTAGACCGGACTAGCAGCCTTCCCGTGGCGGCGCTGATTTAACAAATGCTAGATGGTCGAACACTTTCAGGTTCATATCTTTTTCCTGACTCTATGGTGAAGTGGCAGTCACACATTGGCCGATCCTACCCTTCAAGTGAGGCACCATAGTTTTAATGAGAACGGCCGTGGCTTCATCTCTGTTTGGGTTGGCGTCCCTTTGATGAGGTCTTTCGTTTCTTGCAGGCATTCCTAAAAAGAATTTAAGCAGAAGCCGGAACGGAACCCCGTCCCCCGGCCCTGCGGAAACAACTTGTGATACACATTTAAATATATTTGATTCTACCCAGAATGTGGAGGTTTGTGAATTTTGTTCACGTACTTTTAAGAATAAGCGTGGTTTAGGGGTCCACATTTCTGCTAAACACAAGGAAATTAGTAATTCTAATATAACTCTTCCTCATAAAAATGTACGCTGGAGAGAGGAAGAGTTGAGATTGATGGCATCACTTGAAGCATCAGCAACTATTCAGGGAATTACAACTATCAATCAATTTCTTGAAGGACGTATACCAGGTCGTACATTAGAATCCATCAAAGGTGTACGTCGTAAACTGTCTTATCGTTCACTTGTCAGGGATGCTTTATCAAACATTAAAATTTCAAATAATACTGATAATGTTAATGTGAATGTAATTGTTTCAGATTCAAATTCAACTTCATCATCTCCTTCTTCACCTATAAACGTCAATAACACTAATTACTCTGATGTCTCTGCTGCTGAATCACGTCGTGATTTAATAGGTGAATCAATCCGCAATTCGTTAGCTGTATTTGATGACATTAATTTAATGTTATCTACTTTGATAAGTATAGCTAATTCAGCATTAGGTAAGTCTGATGTTTACAATGATATTTCTGCATGTAATGATATTGGTTTTCAGATTGGCAGTGCTAGAGTTAATGCTCTAGCATTTGCAGACGATTTGATCATTATTTCTGAATCCAAGTGGGGTATGCAGACTTCATTAAATAAATTAAATTCTGCTGCTTCTTTACAAGGTTTATGTTTTAATTCTTCAAAATGTTCCTCCTTTTCCATTGTTCCTGATGGAAAAAATAAGAAAATCAAAGTTTTAACTGACCCTACTTTTAAGTTAGGGAATTCCTATCTTAAACCCACTAAAGTCTTGGATAAGTGGAGGTATTTAGGTGTTGATTACAATGTTTCTGGTGCTTCTTCTGTTGAGGTTGATATTTCTGAAGTTTTATCTAATATCTCTAAAGCGCCTTTAAAACCTCAACAGAGAATTCTTATTTTAGCACATCATCTGATACCAAAATTTTATCATGCCATGGTTTTAGGTAGAATTTCTAGTGATAGATTAGCTGCTTTTGATATCCAAATTAGGAAAGCAGTAAGGTTATGGCTAAGGCTTCCGCATGATGTGCCACTTGGCTATTTTCATGCATCAGTTAAAGATGGGGGTCTAGGTATTCCCTCTCTTTCTACTTGTATTCCTTCTCTCACTCTCAGAAGGATGTTGAGTTTGGCGAATACTAATTATTTACCTGCTAAGGAGGTTTTTAATGTCCCTAGAGTTCAATTTAAACTTAAATGGGCTAGAAACGCACTCAACAAATTTGGTTTATTAGCTACTATACCTTCTGCTTTAGATTGCCAAAAATACTGGCGTAAAGAACTTATAAATAGTGTTGATGGTAAAGAATTGTTAGAATCATCAAATTGTCCAGCTTCTACTTACTGGATCCATCGAGGAGCATGTGCGATACCAGGTCGAGATTATGTTCAGTATAATCACATTCGTATTAATTCCTTACCAACTCGTGTTAGGGTATCTCGTGGTACTCGCCGTGCGGATATTGATATTATGTGTAGAGCTGACTGCAATTCTACTGAATCCGCTGCTCATGTTTTACAATCTTGTTGGCGTACAGATGGGGGTAGAATTCTTAGACATAATGCTATTGCTAATACTGTAGCTTGTAAACTTAGGAACAGAGGTTGGTCTGTTTTGGAGGAACCATTGATTAATACTTCAATTGGTTTAAGAAAACCAGACATTGTGGCTTGTAAAGATGGTAGAGGTTTGATTTTAGATGCGCAAATAGTGTCTGGTGCAGTTACGGCTTCAACTTCTTTGAATATCCTACATAGTAATAAGGTAAGGAAATATGGTGAAAACATTGATGTTTTACGTTTTGTGTCTGATACTTTTCATATTTCTGTAACTTCCTTAGCTGTTACTTCTTGTACAATCTCATGGAGGGGAGTTTTCTGTCTCCCTTCTTATAAAGACTTAATTTCTTTGGATTTTTCATTAAAAGATCTTTCAGGTTTAGTTACTAGAGTTCTTCAAGGTTCTCATACTAACTGGACTCGTTTTAACAAAATGTCAGGTCGTACACCTGCAATTCCAAGAGCTGGTGTTGGTTGATTTGATTTAATTTTATCACATTAATCATTTCCTTATTTTGGTTTTTCTTGTGTATTGTCATTTAATTTTTCAGCCTTATATCTTTATTAACATCTCTTAGATCTAGACTATTTATGGAATTCTGTATGCATCTTATTGCATGCTTTTATTAAATCTGCATGCCTTTTTAATATTCCTGGAATTCTGCATGCCTATTGATCTGCATGCTTTATGTTATGCATGCTATTGGATTTTTCCTGGAATTCTGCATGCGTCATGATCTTCATTCTTCATTATTTGCTTGCCAATGAATCTACATATCAATGGACATATCTTGATTTCTGCATGCGTTTTGATCTGCATGCTTTAAATCTGCATACCTTTGAACTACTCCTGGAATTCAGCATGCGTCCAGATTTGCATGCTAATGACTATTCCTGGAATTCTGCATGCGTCTCGATCTTCATGATTCAAGTACAACATGCCAATGGATTTACTTGACTACTACTATTCCTGGATTTCTGCATGCATTTTGATCTGCATGCTTTAAAATTGCATGCTTATGATTTGCATGTCATGGATTATGTCTATTCCTGGAATTCTGCATGCATTTTGATTTAAGTCATTGATTTGCATGCTTATGGTTTATCTTCTGTTTATCTATTCCTGGAATTCTGCATGCATATGTGTTCCTGTCTACTTCTATTCCTGGAATTCTGCTTGCCTGATCTCTGCATGTTTTATTGCATGCTCAAGTCCCCTATACCATGATTTTTGGTTATTATGCAAGTTTCTGATCCTGTTCACATCTTCCTACAACTTCTGGTTTATGGTGTCCTTCTTCCATTTTGGATTTGGTTTATTTATTTGTTGTGGAGCAAACGGGGAGGGTTACCAGACCCTTAAAATGTAAATGTAGTTAAGATCTAGTTTACCAATATTTATTAAATTTATACCTATTTTCGCGGGCTTGTTGTATTTATATAATAATCTATAAACATATATTGTACATTTTTAAATTCTGGAAATAAACGAATCCCCCTGTGATGGGAGGGATTCAATATCTAGACAAAAATTTAAATTATATTTATTCAATATAGTTTATTACATTATCTGCAGCATTGCAATGAACCCAGCTAGTATAAGTGCTGCGAATGTAAACGTGAAAATATTCAAACAAGCGCGGGTAAATGGTGGGAATAACTTTGATATTCGGCCGCTGCTCCAGACGGCATCACGGCGTCTCCATGGAAAGCTATTTCTCCGCTCATCCGATGCCTCCTCTTCAACATCGTGCAATTCAGTACCGGATTTCCGCCCGAACTTCTGGTTACAAAGACGATCTTCATTCAGAAGGCCGCCAGTTCCATGGAATCCTACCACCAGGCTGCAGAAGACCTCTTCTCTTGGTGAACGTCAACGAGGCTATGTCTCTTCGGACGGCTGTGCTGAAAATACCGCCATTCTCAATGCGGTTATCTACGCTAGCCGTGTACATCACCAAGGCATCCGATAGACTCTACCATGACGCAGTCTTGACTAACGTCATCAAGAAGGGTCTTTCAGCAGGCTTCTACTCATACGTGGCCCGAATATACTATCAGTCGGCCATTGTTGAAAGTCAGAGGGCAGCGGTCAGCACCAGTGGATGTGAACCAGGGAGTTCGCCAAGACGACCCACTCTCCCCGCTCCTTTTCAACATCGCCGTCAACATCGACCTGGCGGCGCTCTCGAAGGAAGTCGGCTTTCAAATGGGCTCAGAGCGAGTCTCAGTTCTTACCTTCGAATTGTCTCGATAACAGGTTCCAAGTGGGACCTGCAAACGGCGCCTATCAAGGCGGAGTAGGAAGCAGGGAAGATGGGATTCGCTTTTATTGCGATGAAGAGCTCCACACTGTCCTACATACAAGTTGGAAAGATCAATAAGATGAAGGTTATCCCAGACCCTCACTTTACCATCCGTGAGGATCTCTTGCCGGCGGTCCATGGATAGGTGGAAGTACCTTTCAGTCGACTACGACTACAGAAGCTCAGTGAGTATAGAAGAAAACCTGAAGGAAGTGCTCTTGAACATCACAAGAGCATCCCTCAAGCCATAGCAGCGCGCGAAGATCATTACATTTTACCTCGTTCCCAGGTTCTACTATTTTATTGTCCTGGGCAAGGTAACTGCAAAGCGTTTTCTCCCACTCGACAGGCAGCTGAGGAAGGCGTAGATGTCCTTGAGGCCTACTTCCACTCGGCTCCGACTAGAAGTCCTCTCTCTGTTCCATACCATCCCAGCTCTCATCTTTTCAAGGTTGAAAATATTGAGCGTCTCGCCCTACGACCTCGCCTCCGAATCTGAGCAGATACAGACAAAGATCTTCTGGGCTAGGGCTCAGATCCGCCATCAAGGCATGAACCCAGACGCTCCTAAGGCCACAGCCTGACATGGTCTATAAGCATCACGGCTTCATCAAGCCGTGGACAGCAGGGAGCTCAGTAAGAGTGCCAAGAACGCACTCTCGTCACACTGAGTCTCTTGTTTCTCCCATGTCATCCCATGTAGGGACTGTTCAGTACCATCACGTGCACATCGACACCTACTCGACCCAAATCACGGTTTCTCGTGGGGAGCTACGCCGCACGAAATCGATTTAATGTCGAACCGAAACAGTAGCGCACGACATTCAGTGCTGCTGGCGCACGCATGGTGGTAGAATACCTCGACATAATGTTATAGTCAGAAACGTTTTTTGTAGCAGAAAATTCAAATATAACAATAAATGAACAAATTGAGATATTTTGGAAGTCAGAAAATGTTAAATTAACTAAAGTAAAGACAAAAGTAGAGAAGAAATGTGACATTAATTATAAGAAAACAACAAATCGAACTGAGGATGGTGAAAATATTTCAGATCTACCTTTTAAAAATAACGTTAAACAGTTAGGAAACTCATACGACAAAGCTATGACAAGATTTAAAATCATTACAAGCAAGATTAGAAATAAATGATAATTCAAATGAACAGTACAATATTTTCATGAACGAATATGAAACCTTAGGACATATGGAAAAGGTTAATACAACTGATGATGATTCATTATGTTATTATATACCTCATCATATTGCTTTTAAAGAAAGCAGTACAACAATAAAATTGAGAGTGGCATTTAATGCGTCTATAAAAACTACAACAAATTTATTATTAAACGATGTAGTTAACATTGCACCAACTATTCGTCAAGATATAATATCTATTGTATTAAAATTCAGAGTACATAAAATAGCATTTGTTGCTAATATAGAGAAAATTTATTGTAACATATTGATCAATGCAAACCAACAGGATTTTCAACGTATTATATAACAAAATAATAAAAAAGAACCACAGATATTCAATTCAAGTTGAAAACAGTTACTTATGGTACAGCACATGCACCATATTTTGCCAAAAGAACGTTAGTACAATTAGCTGAAGATGAAGGTGATATTTTCCCTTTAGCGAAGTTGGTATTAATAAACGATTTTTATGTAGATGATTTCATGAGTGGTAATAACGATCTCAATGCAGCATTAAAATTACAAAAACAATTGACTGAATTATTAAAGAAAGGTGGATTTAATTTGAGGAAATGGTGCTCAAATAGTGAATTTATTTTAGATGCAGTAGAAAAAGAAAAACTAAAAACTCAATTACCGTTAATAATGAGTAAAAAATTATAAAAACCACTTGGTTTATATTGGATACCAGCAGAGAACACATTAAAATTTGCAATGTAATACCAAATTTTGAAACCCAAAAAGAATAATATTGGGTGAAATACGTAGGACGTATGACCCTTTAGGGTTATTGAGCCCGTTAGTAGTAGAAGCGAAATATTTTATGCAAAACCTTTGGAAATTCAAGGTTGACTGGGATGAAATACTTGATTCAAATATAATAAATGACTGGATGAAATTTAAAATTCAATCAATGGAAATTCGAAATTAATCGACGAATAACAAATCTATCTTCAAGGAATATAAATTATGAACTACTTGGGTTTTGTGATTCATCACAAAGGGCATACGGAGCAAGCATTTATGTAAAATGTATAGATGAAGAAAATAACACATCATTTGAGTTGGTTTGTGCCAAATCAAAAATTGCACCAATAAGTTGTAAAAAACAGGGTGATAGAAATACAGGAATTAACATCACATTGAGAATGGAACCATGTTTCAATACATGATAATCCAGCAGATTATAAAAAAAAATAAATTCAATAGATTTCACTGTCGGTTCTCGTTGAAACATTTTTATAATAAAATTAAAAAATCAACACTAGGTAGGTTTCAAAAAAGTAAATAAGTTTATTCACTATACGTATTTCGGTCGACTAGACCATCATCAGGTAATGATTACAGAAGAATAATAAGTTTGTACATTTGTGTGAGTCTTATAAAACTCACACTCACACAAATGTACAAACTTATTATTCTTCTGTAATCATTACCTGATGATGGTCTAGTCGACCGAAATACGTATAGTGAATAAACTTATTTACTTTTTTGAAACCTACCTAGTGTTGATTTTTTAATTTTACCAGCAGATTATATAACGCGAGAGAATTAATACAAGCACAAAAGTGGTGGAAAGATCCGCAATGGTTTCAAGAAGCAAGAAAATATCAAAATATAAGTAAAAATTGTAATTTAGTAACAATAAATTTAAATATAATAGAAAACTTAGAAAAGTTTAATTAAAGTCAAACGAATAAATCCTTACTGTTTAAAATTTATACATAATTAAAGACAATATTCTCAACCTTACTGGTACATTAAAAGTTAAATAATTAAATAATTAAATAATGCTTTAATTCTATTATTAATAATAGAAGCTCCAAATTCTACGTTCAAAAAGGAAATTCTTTTATTAGAAAAGACAAAACCTATTAACGATGGAAGATTAAAGACGTTAACACCGTTTTTAGATAAAAATAAAATCTTAAGAATTGGAAGTAGATTAGAGAACCTTAACTTGCCATATTATCAGCGTCATCCTGTTATATTACCATCAGATCATAAATTGACAGAATTATCAACACAACATGAACATTTAAGGGCTTTTCATGGAGGAACTCGAATGACTTTGGGAAATGTTCGTCAAAGATATTGGCCATTACGTGGTACATCAGTAGTTAAAAGAATTATCAATAAATGTAGTACATTGTTGACCATTGAGATGTTCATCTCAAGAATTTTTGCTTTACAAAGTGGTTCTTGAACCATGTTTTAATTTTAATTGTACTATGTAACTTCAGTTTTACTCTTGTTTTTCGCTTGATAATGGCCAGAATTTTGGCCGAAACGTCGCTTCTAAATAAAAGAATGTTTTAAAAAAATTGTGTTTCAAATTTTTTACTTCTTTTCAACAAATTTTAAGCCTGTAATCCTTTTAATCTATTATAAAATAAATGTATTACATGTTATAGATTGAAAGCAAACCAGACAAGTAAATTAATGTGTAATTTACCGTGTTACCGAGGAAAAATGACAAGAGCTTTTATCAATACAGGAATAGATTATGGGGGACCATATTTTTTAAAGGTTTCAAAAAGGAGAAATGCACCTATCACAAAGACATATCATTGTTTATATGCTTAACGACAAGGGTAATTCATCTAGAATTGCTCACTGACTTAAAGCGATTCCTATGAAGACTTGGAAAATGTGAAATTAACTTTAGTAATAATGCTACAAATTTTAAATAAGCTAAAAATAAGCTTCATGATATATATACAATATTTAAAAATAAAACCTTTCAAAATGACATTTCGATTATTGTGCTAATAATGAAATAAAATGGAATTTTATACCACCAAATTCACTCCATTTTGGAAGAATGTGGGAGACAGGAATAAAGTCAGTCAAACATCACATACAACGAAATATTGAAAATCAACACATGTGCTATGAAAACTTGTATACTCTATTAATTAAAATTGAAGCATGCATAAATTCAAGATCTTTATGTCGTATGACAGAAGATCTACCGAATTTAATTTTTTTAACTCCTTCCCATTTCCTTACTGGTCATACAAAGAAATTACACAATTTGATAATAACTGTTATATAGTTTATTATTGGGGATAGAGAGAGAAAGCACTGTTATAAAACAAAATAGATTTAAAAATAATGCAATCGTCTTCTGACTAAAAGGTGTATGTAATTTAATAGACTTTCATCGTTCATTGCGGTTCATGAACGGATCACTACACAAATGTATTACATACATATTGTCTTTTTACGTTTGACACTTAATGTTCCGAAATCGTAGAACTTTTTATTTTATTTATTAGATTTTCATAATAGAGCGTATTGGTGGACACCGCAATAATAGTCATTTGTTTGTCTTGAACGACTATTTATATGGCGTCAATAGGCGTCGGAGCGACAAAGTTTATTTGGTTTGCCGTTATCGTGAAGACTGTCCAGGTCGTGTCGTTATGACAACTGGAGTGCCAGAGATGACACAGCATCATACCCACGAGGCAGACGTAGCAGAAGTACAACTGTTGAGATTGAAAACCATACTGCATACGCGTGCACAGTTCGAAAACACCACTCTAGAGACCATCTTCCAGGAAGAAGAATGTCGTTATTCCCAAGCAGCTGTGCGTCTTACTGGATTACAGAGTGTTCGCTCCACGATGGTGAGAAGCCGAAGAAATGGCACACCACGTGTTCCAGCTACACTATTAGAGTACTCGGATTTGATCAGGCAATGGCAGTATGTAGTTTTTTAAATTTAATTTGTGTCTAAATACAAGATAAATTTAGTTTGGCATTATTTTGTAAAATTTTAAAGAAATATCCATCGTAGTAAAGTTTAATTCTCAACAATTTTGTTTCGAGGTACCTATGTTTCTTTAGAATAGTTTGAAAAGCAATGAAAAAATAATTCGTTACATTAAACCAATGTTTCACTAATTAAAAAAATCTAAAAGTTATGTTATTAATTTCAGATGGAACCGACGTTATGGAACTGATTTAACACCTGAAGAGAACGAATTTTTTAGAGGCCCCGTAAATAGAACTGATGGCAGTGTGTCAGCTATTTTCGTTTTTTTTACTCTTCTACAGTATGTTAGAAATAGAGGAAACTTTCATGCTCATATGGACGCTACTTTTAAGGTCGTACCTCGAGCCGGACGAGCGCTCCTATTATTCACTCTTCACTTATTAAACGACGATACGGTATAAGAATTTTTATTATAAATTAAATATAAGTAGTCTAATAATAAAAACTTTTCAATTTTCAGACGTTCCCAATGCTCTACGCCGATGGAGCGAAAAACCCAAGCCGTATATAATGCAATCTTATGTCATTTTCGTCATATGCTTGGCAACGGCAGAATTATAAGCATCATGGCTGATTACGAAATTGCTATGCGAACCGCAGCCGTACAGACGTTCCCGGGAACTAGATTGAAAGCTTGATGGTTTCATTTCGCTAGGGCTGTTTTCAAAAAATCCCAACAACCAGGATTGCAGTGAAGATCCATACAACCAGCTTCTCGGTAGATTGTTCCTGCTGCTATGGCGCATCCATTGCTTCCTATAAATTTGTTGGCGAATAGTATTAAAGTCCTGCGAGTACTTAGTGACGAACAAAATATCAATTTAGAGATGTTTCTTAATTACTTGCGACGTCAATGACTACCACTACAAATAAGTGTAAATGGAGAATATCATAGAACAAATAACTCCGTTGGGTCATTCCATCGATAGTTATACAGGTTGACTTGATATAAATTATATTTATTGAGTCATTCTTTATTATCTTTGTATGTTAATTGATAGATTTATGGCACGACCTCAGCCAAATATCTGGGTGTTCACGGACCGATTGAAGGCGATGGAGCATGCAAACACAAACGATTTTATTAGATTAAGGGACGGTATTAGGCTGCACGCTCGAAGACGTCGTCGCTATGTTATTTTAGATCAGTGTATTCGACTGGCTGAAGATCAATTAAATAGAAATGGAGACATACGTAGATTCTTACTGCATATGAGCAAAGGCGTAATGCAGTTAGAGCGCATTTTAAATGAAATAGCAGGTAATTAAAAAAAATAGTAATTACGTTCCAAAATGTCGATTGATTATTTAAATTAAAAAAAAATTAAAGTAATATTATACTTTACCCGAATGGCGATTTCTTTATTCAGATCAATATACAAAATTACTACGATATTCCATTATTGATCACATTTTGATATCTAAATACATCCTAGATATTATTTATTTACTATAATAAATTCTTTTGAATTTTACCAGTTCATCAAGCAGAGGACCGACCAGTCCCTACTGCCGCCGCTGCTGAATATGTTCCTGCTATCGCCGCTATTCAAGATGTTCGTGCTGCCGTTGTCCCTGCTATTGCCCCCAGTCCTATCAATGCCGCCCCTCAAAATCTTCCAACTGCTGCTGATAATGTTGCAGATGTTCCTGCTCCCATTGCAGATCATCCACAGTCTCCACCACCACCAAATTTTCAAGCTCCAGATTGCATTGTATGCTACACTCGTCCACGAGCATTTCTATTAATGGACTGTCGTCACTTATGCCTATGTGAAGTTTGCGTACGAGAATTCCATCGAAGCTATATATAGCAGATGATAGTCCTTCAACAAGATGTCCTGTGTGTCACATCTCTATCACACAGGAACAAATACGAATTATATTTGTGAGAGTGAGATATTGACACTCTATGTTCACGCATTGATTACGCTAGACGTGTACTGATATAGCAATATAATCATTATTCTATTTAATTGTAGTTTAAAACCTAAAACACCTTACACATCGAACATGAATATGAAGAATCAAGGATAACTAAACAAGGAACAGACGATCCAACTAACACATCCAAAGGTGAGCACAAACCTCCGCCTGTATACATACAAGATGTGGAAAACTATCCAGCTGTGAATAACGCTGGTTCAAGGAGAATAAGTTTATGTAAATCTCTACTCGAGGGGAAGTGTTGAGAATAATATTATAAAACGAGTTATCGGTTTACATATTTTTTAAAGTAGGCTAGAGAGTATGTCAATTATTTGTTGTTGCAATCTGACAGAAAACATTTTTATTATAATAAATTAAAAGGTCGTATATTAAAATCTGTTTTGTTCTCTGGTATCACATTTCCATTACCAATAACTGTTATATACTTTATTATTACAGAAAAAATTAAACAATTTGTTATTAGCTTTTACATAATTTAATATTTTGGACAAAGAAAGCAATGTTATAAAATAAAATAGATATAGTAATAATGCAAACTTCTTCTGACTAAAAGTCCTGTCCAATATAAAAGAATTTCATCGATCATTGCGGTTCATGAAGGTATCACTACATAAAATTACACAATTTGATAATAACTGTCCAGAGAAACCAAAAAATTAAAAATTTATTGTAAGAATAAGAATATTCAAGCAAATATTATTGGAATATATAAAATAGAATTAAGTGAAGATTGTAAAATTAATCAAAATATATTTAAAATAATTAATCAAGAATATAAAGAAATAGAGTTTAAAAATTTGGTTATAAAATATACTAAATTAAATTTAGCTAGTGAATTAAATTTACTAAAGATACAAAAATACAATAATACTTTTGAAAAATCAAAAGTCTTCAAAACTTTGGATTTTATGGAAAATAACCACCACCTATTTATAATTTATGCTGTAATAATATTAATTATAAGTATATTTATAGTTAAGTTAATTATTCAGAATCAATGTTGTATGAAAATTTGTAAAAATAGTAAAAAAATTATAATGGGCCTTTCAAGACTTTTTTGAATTTTTTATATATTAATCTACGTAATAAAATAATTATACCCAAATTTTTTATTTTTTTTTAAAACCTTGTATTAAGCATGATAAAAATATTTAAACTTTCGAAACAAATTAATATGACGTAGTTGCATCTTAACTTAAAGAGAGACTGATAAGACTGAGATAAATAACACGTAACTTGTCGTTGTCAGTAGAATCCTCAGACAAAACATAACTAGACGGATAACATCGGCGTTTGTTGTGAGTCAGAAAGGGGTAGAATAGCTGGTCGGTGAGGCGGGTGCGCGGCAAGGAGCAACTTGCATAACATCAAAGTGTACTCGCTCCTTGCCGCGCATCCGGCGGACCCTCAAGTTATTCCATTCCTCTCTGCTTCACAACACTGCATTGACTTGAATACGACATAATTCGTCTAGTATTATACGTCATTGGTAGAATCGTAGAATTCCATTCCTCTCTGCTTCACAACACTGCATTGACTTGAATACGGCATAATTCGTCTAGTATTATACGTCATTGGTAGAATCGTAGAATGCTGAATGCTTATTTCTTCTTCGTCTTCTTGAGCACCGATAAACGTTTCAGACAAAGCTCTGTGATTGGCTTAATGCAACTACGTCATTGCAATATGGCAGTGCGATCGTTTTAAATTATTCAACTTTAACTTTCATATTTCAGCAATAAAGATATAATTTATGGTATTTTATATTGTATTAAATATGATTCACGGTCAAGAATTTATTTTAATAAATATATATTAAAAAGCTCTACCACTTGAATCCCCCATTGTAGTAATTATGACATTTTGATAGAGAGGAATTATGTATTCTCCATTCCCTGTATCAAACCGATGACGTCATATGTGGACGAGGTTATCATAGATACGATGAAATATAGCTATCTTTTTTTAATAATATTATTCGTACCTATGCGAATGACATAACGTATGTCTTAATAAGTAAAGACACACGTTTCATGTTTTTTCACGTTCTATCAAATTTATTATTTGAATGAAAACGTATGACAGTTCTTAAAAATACGAAAATTTATATTTACTTTGTTCACATTTGTTTATAACATAAAAATAGAGACCTATGGCCATGATTTTGTTATTTTCTCGCCTGTCATTTCTAAGTTTGTGACATTTTTGATACATAAATACAGACTGAGAAATAAGAAATGGCTTGAAAAATTTTGGGTAATCAAATGCAGAAATGCGTTTGTCATCTTTATGATTATTTTGCGCTGGAGTTAGAGAGAATCGAGCATCTTTAATTAATTTAATTGTAGTACAAGAGGTAATGTGCATTGTATTTTGTATTTTCATATATTATTTATTTATATATAATAATAATGCATATAAAAATGTATATTCTTTTGAGTTTTATTTTACAAAATTACATATTTCAATAAGGTAGGTAATATTTTTCGTGAGTTAAGATAAATTTTATTTGGTTTATTTTATAAACTAATTAAATTTTATAAAGTAATAAATATTTTAATCTGATATTTAATTTTTAGGTTATGTTTTAAAAATGTCAATCCAATGCCAATGTAAACGTTTTAAGCACAAAATCTTGAATCACATGGATACCGAATGTGACGTAATCGTTTTCATATAGGGAATAGAGTATACCTCTGTATCTCCTATTTCATCATTTTTACTCTGATTATTTTGAGATGTCAGCAGAAACTACTGTAACTTTCCGTTGTAATAAAATAGTTTATATAAGAGTAAAAACATGTGTCAGTACTCCGTATCATTATATAATTCGTGCTTGTTTGTCACTAGTAACACACTGTAATACTTGTAAAACAGAAAAATAAATCTTTTTTTATTAAATTCCAGTAAGACTTAATTTAAATAGTGCGACGGGCTGGCGGAGAATCTATGGGTTCCTCGATCCATTCTGGTCGACTCTCGAAAAAGGATTAGAACACTGCACATCGCGTTTCTTGACCTAAGCCGAGCTTTTGACGTGGTGTCCTGGGATGCGTTGCTGCACTCTATAAGGCTAGTAGGGGTTTCCCCCAGCTTCGCTAGTTATGTGGCCAAAACATATAAAGCAGGAGTGACATTGCTAGATGATGGGAGTGGTCGGTGGGCGGAATGCAGCACACGACAGGGAATAAAGCAGGGTGACTCCATGTATCCCCTACTCTTCAATCTGGTCGTAGATCAGGTCTTGAGTAAGCTTTCCGAAGACGTTAGCTCTTACCTTCTGGACGTACGGGTGAATGCATTGGCGTTTGTCAACGATGAAGTTATCTGTGCGTTCACGGAACAAGGACTTCAGATAAATCTCCGACATCTTCCAGAAGGAAATGGAGAGGTTTGGCCTACAATTGAACACAAAAAAAGAGCTGTGCCGTTTCGATGATTGCATCCGGACGAGAGAAAAAGGGTAAGCAGGTAACCGGGTGAGCCCTCTTCCTAGTGAAAGGATCTCCTCTTCCCCAGATAGGAATACTGGACGTTTGGCGATATCTCGGGCCGGAGTGGACTTGAAGGAAGTGCTTGAGAACGTGACTCGTGCCCGTTTTCATCCACAGCAGCGCATGCAGATATTAAGATCGCATATTTTACTCAAGTATACACATACTTGGATAATGTCCAGAGTAAATGTGGGTGACCTGGTGACTCTGGACAAGCAAGTGCGTGCAGCTGTCCGAACTTGGCTTCACTTTGCTTCACTTGCCTCACGATGTGCGAGTTGGAAACTTTCACGCGAGAGTCCGGGATGGGGGATTGGATATTCCGTTACTCTGCTACTTCATATCCTTAGTAAGGCTACATCGCCTTGAAAAATTAGTAGAAACAAACGCGCCCCATGCTACAGCTGCAACGAATATCTGACCCCTGATCGATAAGGTGCTTCTACGAAATCTCACACACATGAATGATCACTTTGCGGAAAAATAGCACGCTTCCCATGACGAGAAAATTCTGCGTGACTGCGAGGATCCCTGCAGTTTTTGGTGGGTGAATCCAGGCTCGCGGACTATTTCCCCGAAAGAGTTTTTTAACTTTCAGAAAGTCATGAGCAACTATCGTCCCACTCGGTCGCGAACCACGCGCGGCCGAGCGAAACCCCAAACCCCTCAAAATCGGACTTGCGATCCGATGAGGGTCTGCCGAGCAGGCTATCTTACTGCAGAAACAGCCGAGCATTGCGTACAGGTTTGTTAGCGATCTCATGTCTGCCGGAACTCCGAAGACGAGGATGGAGGAACCGTACCTAAGAACTAGTAACGGTCCGCGAAAGTCAGACATTATAGTAAGTAAGGGGTCTGAGCTTGATGTATAAATAGTATCCAATAATTGGCGCATGACAATAGACGACATCAATGCTGAAAAGATAGCGAAGTATGCGAAAATCCCTGGCATATCTCAGGTTCTAACTGAGAAGTATGGAAAGAAGGACATTATTTCTTTCGAAGTCGCGACATTGTCATTGCGAGGTATTTGGAGCAAGAGGTCCATCGAGGTTATGTCCAACCTTTGGTGTTTAAAGACCTTCTTCCGGCGGGTACCTGTAATGACGTTGCATGGAACGTGGAAGTGCTAGGAGCTGTTTAACAGATCGACAGCGGTAGTGTAATGCGGGCTGTTAACAGATCAGGATATGGATATTTCTTCCCCGTTTAATTCTTCAAACTAAATCTTATATCTGTAATTTTTAGCCTTGCCGCCTGGGGCTCTATCAGGCAAAGGACTCTTCCACGGGCGTAATTGTGCTATTTATATTGTCAGATGCATTGCGATTATCCTAACAATTGCTGGTACTCTCAATGTCAACTTTTAGAATTTCCCGCAAGCGAAGGATGAACAGCGGGAGTAACTTTGACTCTCCGAATATTGTCACAAAAATGGAAATTATATTTATTCAACATAGCTTATTATATTAACAGAAGCATTACAATGATCTCTACGAGTGTTGGTGTTCTGCATGTCAAAGTGTAGAAATTGTAGCAAGAGCGGGTAAACGCCGGGGGTAACTTTGACTCTCTTAATATAGACTCAAAAATGTAAATTTTACTAATTCATTACAGTTAATTATATTGTCAAATGCACTGCAATGATCCTAACGATTGCTGGTGCCCGCAATATCAACTTGTAGAATTTGCAGCAAGCGAAGGGTAAATGGCGCGAGTAACTTAGTCTCCCTTAATATAGACACAAAAATATGAATTTTATTTATTCAATATAGATTGTTCTATCATCAGAAGCATTGCAATGATTCCAAAGAATGTTGTATCTCTGAATGTCAATGTGAAGAAATTGTAGCAAGAGCGTGTGAAAGGCGGGAGTAACTTTGACTGTCTTAATATAGACACAAAAATGTAAATTTTATTAATTCAATATAGTTCATTATATTGTCAGAAGCACTGCGATGATAATAACGATTACTGGTGCTCTTAATGTCAACGCGAAGAATTTCTAGCAAGCCCGGGTAAATGCCGGGAGTAATTTTGACACTTTTAATATAGAAAAAAAAAAAAATCTCAATTATATTTATTGAATATAGTTGATTGGATTATCAAAAGCATTACGATAATACAAACGATTGTTTTTGCTCTGAATGTAAAAATAGAGAAATTCAAGCAACGGAAAGTAAACGGCGGGGTTATCTTTGACTCTCTTAATAAAGTTAGAAAAATGTAAAATAAATGTATTAAATATAGTTTATTATATTATCAGAAATAATGCGATAGTCCCAACGGGTGTTAGTGCTCTGAATATCAATGAGAAAAATTTCTAGCAAGAACGGGTAAACAGCGGGAGTAACTATGACTCTCTTAGTCATAGCCTCCACCCGGATCAGTCCTTAGGGTCCGGGTCCAAGTGCTTCGGCACAGGGTGACAATATGCGAACATAAAGCCTTTATGTCATCAAGACCGCACAGCAGCCTTCTCGTGGCGGCGCTGTTTCATTTACAAATGTTGTGCGGATCGCTGCCGACGTTGGGAGCCGTCCATCTACTCCAGCGAAGGTGCCGGCTGAAGGGGTCGTCTTTCGGGGCGTCACCAAGCGGCCTACCTGACCGCCGTATGGCGCAGCCGGCAGAGAATGCAGGCGGCACATGGGTGCGGGGTTTGCAGCCCCAATACACCAAAAATTAGTTCACGCAGGCACGAGGAAAATGATAAAAATAAGCAGAACCCAGGCCGGAACCCCGGCGCCTGGGCCTGCGGGAACAAGCAGTGGACATCAGGGAAATCCGGTCACCACCTCTACGTCGCTGCCAAACGCCATGAATCTGCCAGTTCCGACAACTCCAACCGTCGAACATCAGTGCGCTACTTGCGCCAAAACCTTCAAAACTCTCCGGGGCTTGGGAGTGCATCGCACGAACAAGCACCGCGCAGAAGTGAACGAGGCCATCGTGCTGCCCTCAAAGAAGGTCAGATGGAGCCCTGAAGAGCTGCGTCTCCTCGCTCGAGAGGAGGCACTCGCCACAGTTGATGGGGTCGCCTACATCAACCAACACCTGATGACGCGAGTCCCGGATCGATCCCTTGAGTCGATCAAGGGTGTCCGGCGTCGCAAGGACTATAAGGATATGGTCCTTGCTGCACTCACCGACGCCCGGACCGGACTCTCTCCTAGGCGACCTCCACCAACCAGGGCTGCAACCGCAGTCCCCTCCACCTCAGCAGCTCCATCTCCACCACCTTCACCACCATCTCCAGGACCCTCGGCTGGAGCCGAGATCGATGACGACCAGGACCCGCTGAGGACAGCCGTCCAAAAGATGGCTGACCTCATCAGGGAAGCAGGGACCAAGAGCCACCGAGCCCAGCAGCTCGTGGCCGTCGCCGAAGCCGCCCTCCAAGGCCATGATCCCAACCCTGGAATCATGGCATGGCTTCAGTCAACGATCCCGCCTCCAGCCGCGAGACCCGGCCAGAGGGGCCGACCACCACCACCATCAGGCCAGCACCAGACCAACAGACCGAGACAACGCGTGGAAACGCGGAGAAACAGAAGACGCCGTGATTACGCCCGGATCCAAGAACTCTGGAAAACCAATCAGAGTCGGGCCGCTCATGAAGCCATGAGTGGCAAACGTTTTCAGGCTCGCCACTCCCTGGAGGAGCTGCAGCCCTTTTGGAGCGACATGTTCGCTCGACCATCCAAGGGCTACCCACTTCCAGGCAGGGGCGAAGTCCAACGAACGGCACCTGTGGAAGTCAACCAGGGTGTTCGCCAAGGCGACCCACTCTCCCCGCTGCTATTCAACATCGCCATTGATACCATCCTGGCAGCGCTCCCGAAGGACGTCGGATTCCAGCTAGGCCCAGAGCGCGTCACTGCTCTGGCCTTTGCCGACGACCTCGTCCTGGTGGCAAGCTCCAAATGGGGCCTGCAAACAGCACTCACCAGGGCGGAGCAAGAAGCGAGGAAGATGGGGTTCACCTTCAGTACTACCAAGAGCTCCACCCTGTCCTACATACCGGCAGGCCACATCAAGAAGATGAAGGTCATCACGGACCCTCACTTTTCCATCCGTGAGGGTCTCCTGCCGGCCGTCCAAGTATTGGACAGGTGGAAGTACTTGGGAGTTGAGTACGATTAAAGAGGAGCGGTCAGCATCGAAGAAGACCTGACGGAGGTGCTCAACAACATCACGCGAGCACCCCTCAAGCCACAGCAGCGCATCAAAATCGTCACGTCATACCTGGTGCCCAGGTTCTATTATTCTATGGTCCTGGGCAAGGTAACGGCGGGGCGACTACTCGCGCTGGACCGGCAACTGAGGAAGGCCATCCGTCAGTGGCTTCGCTTTCCGCACGATGTCCCGGAGGCCTACTTTCACGCGGCTCCAGTAGACGGGGGACTGGGAGTCCCCTCGCTACTCCATACGATACCGGCCCTCACCCTCGCAAGGATGATCAAATTGAGCGTCTCGTCCTATGCCCTCGCCAGAGTCGCGTTCGACTCTGAGCGGATCCAGTCGAAGATCCGCTGGGCTAGGGCTCAGGTCAAAAACCAAGGCCTGAACCCAGACGCTCCGAAGGCCACAGCCCGCCAGCGTCTTATGGCAACGCGGCTTCACGAAGCCACGGACGGCGTGGAGCTCAGTGAGAGTGCGAAGAGCGCACTCTCGTCTTACTGGGTCTCCAACTCTTCCCATGCCATCCCGGGAAGAGATTACGTCCAATATCACCACATCCGCGTCAACACCATCCCGACCCGCATGAGAACCTCGCGCGGCGAGCAACGTCGCACGAAGCGCACTCGCTGTCGGGCCGGATGCAGAGCGTCGGAAACAGCAGCGCACGTCATCCAGCGCTGCTGGCGCACTCATGGTGGAAGGATATTGAGACACAACGCCGTCGCCAAGACAGTGGCCCATGCCTTGCGGGACGAGGGCTGGCAAGTAACCGAGGAGCCCCACATTAACACCTCAAAGGGTTTGCGCAAGCCCGACATCGTGGCATGCAGAGGAAGCGAGGCGGTAATAGTGGATGCCCAAATTGTCACCGGCGCGGTGGCTCTCTCCACCTCCCACAAGAGGAAGAAGGCCTACTACGCCGATGACACTGAGGTCATCAACGCTGTCGCCGCCAACTTTAAGCTTCCAGCCAGCCAGGTCGCCACCACCACCTGCACCATCACCTGGCGCGGGGTCTGGAGTGAAGACTCACACCGAGACCTAAACGCGCTAGGGTTGCACGACCCCATGCTGCGATCGCTGACGACACGAGTACTCCAGGGCTCACACACAAACTGGAGCAGATTCATGACGATGACAGCCAGAACACCGGCGCGACGTCAGAGGCAGGGGATCGGGTGACCCCCTGTTGCTCCGCTAGGGGAAGGGAGCTAGCTGCTTCCCGCTAATTTGCCACAAGTGTCCAGTGCCCCCATTGGTGGTGTTTGTGTATCTAAGTGCGCGCCATATGACGGTCCGATAAGGAAATCTGAAGCTGTGCGTAACTGGATTTGACATGTATCTATATGAAGCATGAGACGTGGCATGTGCCTCTATACGTCTGCAATTGTAACTGTCATTGTAATGTATGTACCTGGTTTTGTAACGTATTTTGTAAGAAGCAGTTGTAACTGCAGATGAATGGAGGACGAGTAATGTACCTAAAAGCAGCCAATAAACAATTTTATTTTAGTCACGACATAAGATTCGCTCGTGTGAGCGCAGAGGTGATATTATAATCAATGGGTGTTATTGCGCAGAGGCGATATCATAATCAATGGGTGATTATGTGTCTGCATTTAAATTAATTAGACAGTGATAAAGGCAGTAAATGTAAATTATAACGATATAGAAAGACTGAGACTAATCAAATTTCGGGCCGGATTGTATTGATTTGCTATTTTATCACCACATTTGTTTCATAAGATCATATTCGACCTAGTTGAATATTTATATACTGAGTTATTTTGGGACAGTGTACTTGGTATAGTGCACTGATACCATATAGTTAAAGTTTTCTCAACTTTTGTTATAATTAGCAAAACCTGTAACTAGTGGATGAACCACCTCCCCGCGGTCCATTCGGTAACGAACAAAAGCATACTAGGTAGCTCCTGCAAGGCACCGCTATAAAGTTATAAGTTTTCCTTTGACGACTAAGCATCACCACTAGTATCGACCAAAACTCTGAAGTCGGAGGCAAACCAGTGGAAGTTTTCTGTTTCTAGAGGGTTTTTTGTTGTTGTTAGTTTTCGCGTTTACGGCCGCCCCGCTCAGTATTAGAAACAAAGCAGACAATTTCCATAACTGCCTGGTAGTGTAAATTGCCTCTTATATATGAGGTTGAATTGTGGCTCCGGATTTAGTAATTTTCCGTGACTCACCGGGGTCTACTGTTAGAAAGAGTAGGCAGGTGGTTGTCCTAGCACTCTTCCATCGTGCACGGCAGATCCTTTGCTATCAGTGTCTACTGTTAGTATGTAGAGGGCTAGTGTTGGTTCCCGCCTTAGACTTGACAACCTTTTAATTTATAAGATCGATTAGTCTCTGCCTGGACCGGAACCATGGCAGTAAATTGTGATTGAGGTTCCGTCCTGAAGGATGAATATGGACTGCGACGACATAATGTTTGCTCGTGTGAGCCGGGCCGTCGCGCCACTGTTACTCCGGACTGCGGAGTTACCTACGATGGCCTGCAAAGTCTGAACCAGCATCGAAGGCAAGCGCAACCAGTCGCGTACAACAGGACCATGGAGGCTGAATCCACGGCTCCTGAGCGGAGGAGGCATAAAGCATGAAGTGCATTAGAGTTCCGGCAAATGGAGTTAGAGGCTGCATTTTTTCCTCATATACGTAAAAGGATCACTATCAATAAATACCTCTCTCAGGTTTTGAAGCGGACCATTGAGTCCATCAATGGGCAAAGACGTAGCGAGGCCAATAGATCTATAGTGCTTACGATATCAGCACCGGCCTCAGAGGATGGGAGCGGGTCCGAATGCGAATCTCGGTTCGGCTCACCGCTGTCTAGTCCGGCCGGATATCGTTTCCGACCGCGAGCATCGACTGGTGTCGTATAGCGCTTACGTGACGAAAGTGGCTTGTTGTCAGAATCCGACACCGAGGGCACACGTGCCCACGATGCGAAGTATGTACCTGACAACAATGACGAAGGCCTGGATAACATAGTAGCGGAAGACGTAGTCAGACCAATGTCTACCGCAAATCCAGGCCGTGATGCAGTCATGATCCCTGGGAGTGCTTCTAGGGAGAGTAGGACAAAGATGGGTGTGATTGCCGGTCCTAAGTATTGGGTTATCTCTCCTCATTGTTGAGTTCCCCCTGATATTTCGGGTTTGCGGATAGCATTGTTATCTCAGGTACTTGATCTGTTGCTTTCGTCGCGGCACCAAGGTGTACAGGACCGTCCTGTTCCTCGGGCTGCTTTTAAGCGAGCGCAGAAACTCTACAAGAAGGATAAGCGAAGCCTCGTCTCTTTGGCGAGGCTGACCTTGATGGTCCCAAAGCATATCCACGTGTGGGCGAGGTGGAGGAGGTCTATAGCGGTATCGGTCATGAGTCCCCTGTATACTGGGTGCCTATGACGATCGTAGTTTATGGCAGCACGTCTGCCTATCTACCGATCAAAGAGGAAGAGTTAGTAGATGTTATAAAGGGGACGCAGCATCCTGCTGCGGGCCCGGACAGGCTTAATATCAGCGACGTCAGGGCATGCGATGTATGGTTGTTGACTCTATTATACAATGGTATGGTCTTGGCGTGCGCGGTTCCGGATGAACTCAAGGCCTGTCGGACCACTCTCATTCTGAAAGAGGGTGATCTGACGCGCGTTGAGAACTGGCGCCCAATCACCGTAACCTCTTTACTTCTCAGAATCTTTAATAAGATACTCGCGAAAAGGTTACCCTCTGTCAACATCTACATGGCGCAAAGATGTTTTAGGCGTATAGATGGATGTCTCGCCAATATTCTCCTATTACAAACGATCATTAAGGAGCACAGAGACCGCGCTAGTCCTTACGTGGTTCTCATGCTCGATCTCCGGAAGGCTTTTGATTCGGTCTCGATCAATAGTCTTCTGCGTGCATTAAGGAGAGTCGGCGTTCACCCTGGCATCACTCGGCTCATTATGAACCAATACGCCGGCTGCACAAAATCCATTACTTGTGGCAGCGATACGACCAGCCCGATTCCGATGCGGCGAGGGACCAAACAGGGGAACTCCTTGTCCCGGTTCTGTTCAACCTAGTGATGGACAAATTACTCGCGGAGACCGATCATGGTAATGGGCTGATGGTTGGTGGGCAGCAAATTGCGTGCCTGGCCTATGTCGATGACTTGCTGGTGCTTGGTTCCGACGATAGGCATATGCAGTTCACTCTCGATAGGGTCTACACCTTCTTGCGAGATCGAGGCCTAGAGATATCAACCTAGCAAAGTGTACCGCACTGGTTACAAAGAGAGTGCCGAAGAAGAAAAAGTTATACCGTTACGAGTCATCATGCCAGCCGACTAGTTCAAGTACTTGGGGCTGAATTTTTTCATCTTCTGGTATCTCTCCATTGAACGTTGGCATATTTGTGAAAGCTTTGGACCTGCTCGCCCAGCAGCCACTGACACCACAGCAGAAATTATCATTCCTTAACACATATACGATTCCAAGGGCCCTCGCTGGGATCACATCTGCTACATTGTAACAGTGCGATCTAGCTATTCGAAAAATTCGTCAAGCGGGTATTACAACTCCAATCCCAGACTACCAATTTATTCTTTTACGCTAAACGTAAAGACGGCGGTCTGGGGATAATACGCCTTGCGAAACAAATACCCCTTGTTTTGCTATCACGATGCACTAAATTACGTCTTGCGAACGATCCAATGTCCGTAGCACCGGGAGTCTTGTGCATGCTGTTGTAGCGATCGGACGTGTTTACGGTGCTCAGAGCTTGTTTGACGGTTTTTTTAGATTTGGGGAGTACGCTCGCTGAGACGAAGTCTCTGTGGGGCGAAGTCTCTGTTGTGTTAAAGTGGTTAGTGCGAAACTGAGTGAGTGAGTGAATTGTAGTTTTCGGGTTTTTCAGTGTTTTTAGGGTGTAGCTGGCTTTTCCGGGACAGTAGCGGAAGGTGTTTTCACCGACCGGGAAATTCCCAGGGTTTTGGGTTGCTCGGCGGTTTAGGGGAAAACCGGTGAGTAACGCTTGTGTGTTGGGCTTAGAAAATTAGATTTAGAGGGGGTCATTTTTGAAAGTTAGTTTTTCCGGGGTAGTCGTTTGATTTTTGTGGTTTTTCCGGGTGATTCGGTCTCCTGACACCGGGTAGTTTAGTTTGGTGAATAGCGATTTTTTATTCGCGAATTTTCCGGGGTTCTGCTCGGAAAATCGGGGATTTTCCGAGTGGCGGCGCCGATCTGGGAGGAGACGCGTCGGGGTAGCGGGTAAAAGTTTTGACCTCGGATTTTCCGGGTTTCTACCCGAATTTTCCGGGGTTTTTCCGGGTGGGTTAGGTTCCTGGGAAGCCAAGGAAGGGTTTTCCGTGGAAATATTTTTGGGTGCCATTTTCTCGGTTCCCAGAGCTATCACGTGAGTGGGATTTTCAAGGCAACGCCCTCCAAGGATCCCAGGAGTTGTTTGGGAAATTTTAAAGGTAGGTTAGTGGGGAAAAATTTGGAACCCATCTTCAATGGGTTCCAAAGAGGCGGTAGTGGTTTTGGAGGACTGTGGGGTCCCTGGGAGTAGCGGTGAGATCGTTTCTGGCACTGAAGGGGGCGACGTGGAGTCCGCAATGGAAACGGAGGCGGTACCCAGGGTAGGGGGGAGGGAAAAGAAAGAAGAGAATAGTCTCAGTGGAGGGGGGTGATTTAGATCACATGAAGGAGTACAGAAGGTTGGGGGATAAATTACTAGAGATATTTGGGGGAAGTAAGTCGAGTACGAAGGACTTCGAGGTTATGGTGGGTTCCCTGAGGGAGATGGAGGCGGTGTTTCTGAGCGTGTTGATTGAGTCGGAGAGGAACCAGGGAAGGATTCAGGAACAAGATTGATTTAGGGAGATAATAGCAAAGTATGAGGAGGAAGCTGTAGATGCTAGGAATCAACGGGATGTAGGGAAGGTTCCTGTGACCGTCGCAGGACCTGCGAGGGATAGGTCGGTAGGAAGGGAGAAGCGGGAGCCGCCTAAAAGCTTCGCGGTAGTCGTTAGGGGTCAGGGGGAGACATTGTCCGCGGATGTGGTAAAAGAGAGGGTAATGACGCAGTGCCGATGGAGGTAGGGGTAGTTAAGGTCAGCGCTGTACGGAGGGTGAGGGATGGGGTCACTATCGTGACAACTAATGAGGGTGACTTAAAGAAGTTAAAAGATTGTAGGAAGTTCAGCGAGGTGGGGCTTAAACTCGACGAGCCGAAGAAAGTAGGGCCAAAGTTGATGATCTTCGACGTACCTGAGTACCTCAACGATGTAGAAGTTAGATTAGAGTTATATACGAACAACCTTAGGGACGCGATATCAGAGCAAGAATTTAAGGAAAGGGTAAGAACGATCAGCAGGAATAAGGGGATATTAATAATCGAGGTACCGTACAAGGCGAAGGTAGCTATTTTAGAGGGGAACTACGGAAGGGTACATTTGGGATTTGCGGCGTGCCGCGTTAATGAGGTAGATACCGTACAGCGCTGCTTCAAGTGTTACGGGTTAGGGCACATGACGCGGGAGTGTAAGCTGAAGGATAATGCATGCAGGAAGTGTGGGGAAGTGGGACACCTAATAAAGGATTGTAAGGGAGAATTGGGCTGTAGGGTCTGTAAGCAGGCCGGGAAGCCATCGGGGCACTCTGTGTTCTCGAGAAGCTGCCCGGCTTACGAGGAGGCCGCTCGGAGGGCTAGAAGGCGGATAACGGCTGACTAATGGCTTGCACGCGCATTATTCAGCTGAATTGTGGAAGAGGTAGGGAAGTTATGTTTGATGTCGGCCAAGGGCTAGTAAGTGAGAATGTGAGTGTTGCTCTCTTGCAGGAGCCATATGTATGGGGAGGCAGAGCCTGTGGTTTGCCGTCGGCGATGCGCGTTTACGCGGGCGCTGGCGAGGGAGGAGCCAAGGCGGCGATCGTCGTTAACAATGACGCTCTCGACGTCATGGCAATACCCGAGCTGATCACAGAAACTGGAGTGTGCGTATGTCTGGAGGGAACGGCGGGCAGGCTATACGTTTGTTCGCTGTACTGTAGATTTGGCGGCGACATTGAGCATGACATAGGGTATATTGAGAGGGTGTTGGACACTGCGGGCAACTGCCCGCTTCTGGTGGGCATGGACGCTAATGCGGTATCGCCTTTATGGTTTAGTAAAGGGGAGATCCGATATGGCGAGAGAGTCCAACGGGGGCATCGGATCGAGGACCTTGTAGGGGGCAGGGATTTAGTTGTCATGAATGGGCTAAGCCGTTTCTACACTTTTTTTGGTCACGGCGGTATGAGTGACATAGATGTGACGTTGGGTAATAGGGCAGTAGATAGGTTGCATTGGGAATGGGAGGTTTTGCCCGGCTGGGGTAACTCCGACCATAACGCGATGCGGATCGTCATCAGCAGGGCATGTGCTGGGGGAGGTCGAAACGTGACAGCAAATTTCCCTAGATGGTCGGTGAAGGAAGTCGACTGGGAGTTTTACGGCGAGGCGCTCTGTGACCGGGTGGACATAGGCGTGACGGAGTTCGGAAAGCTGATGGTAGACGACATGACTGAACGACTGACTGGGTGGGTGACAGACGTAAAAAACCAGCAGCGTAGGGGAGCAGTCAGGCACCTTGGTGTCGGGCTGTTTGAGCCGTGGCGGTCTCACGCTCTCCAGCCACGCAGAGGGTGATGAAGCCCCGACTACAATCGCCGTTGCGAGAGTAGGACGGGTGGATTCTTCGGGTATAGCGAACCCGCGTCCTCGATGCCCGCTTGCCGGTGCTAAGGGTGCAAGAAACCTACCGGCACCTGACCAGAGGTTATCTGGTAGCACGGGGACTGGCGGCCCCGGGGGAAACCCTGACCAGTCGTGGGTTGGAACATCGTGCTGGCAGTGGTTGAAAGCCTACGCAGGCTAGATGTTGGCGACAGCATCGACGGGTGACCAGCGTTGATTTGCTCGGGTACTGGCCTGCATAGTCAGTAGGGATTGGATAGGTCTCCTCCCACCAGAGAGGCTGAGGGGCTTGCACTCCAAAGCGTTCTGATAGGCATCGGTCGTATACTTGGTGTACGCTCAGATGCCGCGCTGATTGGGCGTATCTCAATGCCGAGCCCATGGGGGCCGTGGCGGATAGAGCCGCCACGTAAAAATATAAGACACACTCACTCCTTGAGGGTGGGGTGCTTCTTATGTCCGTAGCACCTGAGTCTTGTGCGAACAAACAAAGCGAGCAGACGTGTTAGCGGTGCGTTAATTGGTTAGTTTTGACAAGTTTTTTTCATTTTGGGGCTTACGCTCTGTGGGGCAGACGCTCGAGGGGGCGGAGTCTTTTTAGTGTTTCTTGAGTAGTGGGAGTAAGTAGCGAGTCGCGTGGGACCCACCGTCACTGGGGCGGAGGCCTGAGAGACCGTGCGTTCGGAGCGTGCGCGAGTCGTTGGAGTGGGAGAGAGTAGTAGGAGTGGGGACGCGCAGTAGTTTTGAAAGTGAGTGCGGCTTTCAGTTGCGTCTGAGAGTGAGAGAGTGGCGGTATGTCCGGCTCAGGCCGGGAGGAGGAGGAAGTGATGGAGGTTGCGATGGGACCGCCAGTGGTTTTACTGGGGAGGATTGACGAGCCGAGTACATCGCGAGGTGGCAGGCGGGACTCTAGCCAGTCTAGTCAGTCCAGCCAGGATGATGGTGCAAAGAAGCGTAGGAGGAAGAGGGGTAAGGAGATAAATGAGAGCGAGCATGTGAGCTTGGCCACAGTGCGGGAGATTGGTGCAACATTGAGGAAGTACGTCTTGGATGATTCTAGCAAAGTCACCAAGACGGGAATCAGTAATGCGGCCGGTCTAGTTCTACAGTACCTGGACGCGATCAGGACTGACAAAGGAAATTTAAATAAAGATGACATTAAAGCAATGAAGAGTGCAATGGAGGATGTGATGAACAAGGCACAAACTATTAACGAAATCGTGAGCAATATCAAAAACGACGCTTTAACAGAGACACACAAGGGAGTGCAGGATATTCTGGCCCTCCTGACGGAAGCCAAAAATCCCACCCCCACACAAACTAAGACCTATGCACAATCGGCCAATGTAGGACCCACGAAACCGGTCACTAAACTAATACAAAACACCAACAAACTCGCCCCAATCATCAAGGTCATTGTCTCCCCTGCCAAGGGCAATAAGAAACTTGACACCAGTGATGCGACGAAAGAAGCACTGATAAAAAACATTAACCCGGCTCAAATTGGCTTCAAGCCAACAAAACTTTATAGGATGCCACAAAAAGCCGTCTGCATTGAGTCATACGAGGCAGCACTAAACAATCTAATCGGCTCAGAACAACTGAAAAAGGCCGGACTAGTGGCCACTAAATTCCTAAAGTTAAACCCCAGGCTGGCCCAAACCAAATAAAAGACGGCCAGGAGCTGTTAGATAGCATAATCTCAGACAATGTTCAGGTAATTGAAAATCTCGACGATGAGGAATTAAAAATTATTTTCAAATTTGGTAGGCGAGACGGTGCAACCAGTAACTGGATCATCGAAACGTCTCCTAGAGTGAGGAAAGTCCTAATAAATAGGGGCCGAATGTACATCGCGTGGTCTCGTGCAGGCTGGAGGACCACGTCCACGTAAAGAGATGCTATAAGTGCCAGAGGTTTGGGCACTTTCAAACCGCTTGTCCCAACAACGCCCAATGTGGACTCTGTGTGGGTGCACATGACACCAAAGAATGCACAAATAAGAACCAGCCACCAAAGTGCTCCAACTGCACCACGGCCACAAGTAGAGTAGCTGACGCAGCTACAAGATGCATTCAGTGTCACTGCTGAGGTGGCCATTGAAGAGCTAAATATCTATGTTACTTCCTCCTACTTGGCTCCTAGAAACAATATCGCGGAGGATACCCTAAAACTCCAACGCATCCTAGACTCCGCACCTGGGAAAAAACATCTTTTAGCACTAGATGCAAATGCCAAGTCCCCGATATGGCACTCAATAACGCTGGACCAAAGGGGCACTGCCATTGTGGATTTTGTTGTGGACAATGATCTCAAGCTGAAAAACCTCCCGGGGCAGCCCAGCACTTTTTCTAGCCCTAATGGAGAAAGTAACATAAATATCACCGTTACCAGCTCCAATCTAGTCATAGAGAACTGGCGAGTGGTCAAGGATATCACCAGTAGTGACCACCGGGCTGTAACTTATGAAATCCGAACCAAAACTAAAGCTCGATACACTGAGAACGGGTACAACCTGAGCAACATGAATGTCCAAAACATTCAGGACAAAACTAGCCTCCTCATAGCCCAAATCCAGACAACAGTCGCCTGGACCCCTACTACTCAGTGTGTCGACACTAAGGTTGCTTTTCTAACGGCTGGACTCCAGCAAATCATGCGCGAAGAGCTTACAATCAAGAGAAGTTATAACCATCGAAGCCATTGGTGGACAGAGCGCCTTAAAAGGCTGCGGAGGAGAGTGTTTCGGGCCAAACATCTAGCCCAGCGTAGCCTGGACCCAGACAGGGCTACCAACAAAGAAACTTATAGGCGAGCTTTAGAGGAATATAAGACGCAAGTCCGCATAACCAGGGATAAATCATGGCAAAGCTTCGTAAGAAAGGACCTTAATAAAGATCCCTGGGGTCTCACTTACAAAACTGCAGCAAGAAAGAATAAAAACCTCCTTGCTCACTCGGCTATCCTTACACCCGAGGGCACTCACACCAATAGCCTTGGAAGTACTTTTGAACACCTTCATGCCGGACGACAACCCTGAGACCGACACTCTTGTGCATAAGCACAAGAGAGCACTAGTTCACACAGCAGTTACCGAACACGAGTACCTCCCAGATATTGACAGAGATCTTATCATCTACTTCATCAGGAAGCTAGGAAACAACAAGGCCCCGGGTGAAGACCAGATACCAGGCAAAATTCTTAAGGTCGTCCAGGAGCAAATAGCTGACTTCCTTAGAGAACTGTTTCTCGACTGCTTTGCTTTAAAATACTTTCCGACAATCTGGAAGAGCGGTAGAGTCCTCGTTGTCCCGAAAAGCCCAGATAAGGACCTGAGCCTCGCCAAATCTTACAGGCCAATCTCGTTACTCAGCGAGATTAGCAAGATTCTGGAAAAGGTCATAGCCTACTACATACGGCTAGAGATACCTGAACTGCACCACCCAGACCAATTTGGCTTCGTCCCAGGACGGTCTACAACAATGGCACTGTCCAGCCTGCGCGAATACGTAGACAATAGCCGATCCAAATACGTCGCAGGGATCTTTCTGGATATCAGCGGCGCCTTTGACAACCTATGGTGGCCATCAACCATACTCAGGCTCACAAAAATTGGGGTCAACAACAGGATTCTCCAAACCCTTAACAGTTATCTCAAAGACCGTGCCGTTACCCTTGTCACTGGGACCACAAGAATAGACAAAAACCTAACTAAGGGATGTCCCCAGGGCTCTGTGCTGGGACCCCTTTTGTGGAACGTCACAGTCGACGAGCTGCTAGAACAAGAGCGCCCTGACCAGTGCAGGATCATCGCCTATGCGGACGATATCTTAGTCCTGGTACCTGGCAATACCAGAATTGAACTAGAAGGACGCGCCAGCATTATTCTGGGCAACGTAGATAGATGGGCAGCAGAAAACAAACTTATTTTCTCTGCTGCTAGATCTACTTATATAATGTTTAGGGGTAAACTCTCAAGAAACCCGAGTGTCAAAATTAACAATAAAAATATCAAGAGGTCCGCTTTTACCACCTATTTAGGAGTAGTGGTCGACGACAAATTAACTTTTGCGGCCCACATAGCGCACGTCTGCACCAAAGCCAGGAACATTCATGGCCTTTAGGCGATACATCAAGCTGGGCTGGGGAAGACCACCGGAGGGACTGAGGACGATATACCAGGGTGCAATAATACCTATTGTCACCTACGCATCTGCAGTATAAGGCCACAGGGCCTCCCTGGCAAGAAACGCCCGAAGTCTAACTAGCTTAACAGCCTTCTGTGGCAAAGTAATATCCCATTTATACTCCTCAGTCTCGAACCCCGCAGCGTGCGTTATCTCGGCTATCAAACCACTTCAACTCACCATTGAGGAAAAAATTGTGAAGAACTATCTCAAAACGCACCCCACAGCGTCCCTCCTTGGATCCCTCATAGACAAACGAAACCACGAAAGCCGCACCAGCCTGAACAAGGAAATTGAAGTTATTACCACCAAACTTTGGCAGGAGGAGTGGGACAAGGAGGTCAAGGGCCTAACCACATTTCAGTTCATTCCGGATATAAATACAAGACTGCAACTCCCATACCTTCCTACTAAAGAGTCTGGCGAAGTAATCACAGGACATAGTGATTTCAGAGTTCATCTTGAAAGAGTAGGCAAAACTCATGACATGAACTGCTTCACCTGCAATAAACCTGACGACCCTATCCACCGAATATACGACTGCCTTGACTACACACAGGAGCGCAGGACCCTGGCCAACCATCTTGGGGCCTGGCCACTGACGCCAGAAGACCTCATGCGTCAGATCCTCCTAGACACCAAGGAAGAGACAGAAAGAAGACCAGAAGAGGCTAACTTAGATTAAATCAAGATTACCCTACAAACTATCTTGGAAACCTTTGCGCCATTTAAACCCCACATCGTAGATTGATGACGTAGACCACAGTCTAGAAGACACACAAATTGAAAAATTGTGAAGACTTGACGGGAGGCCAGAGTCGCCAACCACCCTCTTTGGAACCGGGTTTTTCATGCCCATGACGTAAATGGAAGCATTAGAGTTATTATTATTTTGTCATTTATTGTGTTCCTTCATTTTTTGTTTTATCACTTATATTTTCTACCTTCAGGCACGCATGAAGGATGCGAAGCCGGAGGCTATATAATCAATATTTTTAAGGATATGTATTTTAGAATAAGAATAGTTATAAGAAATAATAACTGACGTTAAATGTATTGGACAAACATTGTGGATAAATGAGGGTCAAAACACCTCAACATGTACACCTTTGAATAAATAAAGACAAGTTGGAAGGAGAGAGGAAGGGTGAGGCTGGTTGGTTGCCTTCCTCGCCCCTCCCCAATTTTTATTTTTTTTGTCCGTAGCACCTGACTGGTCTTGTGCATGCTGTTGTAGCGATCGGACGTGTTACGGTGCTTCTCTGCTTGTTTTGACGGTTTTTTGCGATTTGGGGAGTACGCTCGCTGAGGCGAAGTCTCTGTTGTGTCAAAGTGGTTAGTGCGAAACTGAGTGAGTGAGTGAATTGTAGTTTTCGGGTTTTTCAGTGTTTTTAGGGTGTAGCTGGCTTTTCCGGGACAGTAGCAGAAGGTGTTTTCACCGACCGGGAAATTCCGAGAAATTCCCAGGATTTTGGGTTGCTCGGCGATTTAGGGGAAAACCGGTGAGTAAAAATCGGGGATTTTCCGAGTGGCGGCGCCGATCTGGGAGGAGACGCGTCGGGGTAGGGAATAAAAGTTTTGACCTCGGATTTTCCGGGTTTTTACCAGAATTTTCCGGGGTTTTTCCGGGTGGGTTAGGTTCCTGGGAAGCCAAGGAAGGGTTTTCCGTGGAAATATTTTTGGGTGCCAGTTTCTCGGCTCCCAGAGCTCCCACGTGAGTGGGATTTTCAAGGTAACGCCCTCTAAGGATCCCATGATTAGTTTGGGAAAAGTGGGGGAGGGAAGAAGCGGAAAAAGAGAATAGTCTCGGTGGAGGGGGCTGATTTAGATCACATGAAAGAGTATAAGAGGTTGGGGGATAAACTGCTGGATCTATTTGGGACGAGTAAGACTAGTAGGAGGGAATTTGAGGATATGGTGGGTGTTTAAAGGCAAATGAAGGCTGTTTTCTTAAACGTGCTGGTGGAGTCGGAGAGGAACCAGGGAAGGATTCAGGAACAAGATAGGTTTAGAGAAATAATTGAGAGATACGAGGAGGATGCCGCGAAAGCTAGAAGTCAGCGGGAGGTAGGGAAGGGTCCTGTAACGGTGGCAGGACCTGCAAGGGATAGGTCGGTAAGAAGGGAGAAGCGGGAGCCGCCGAAAAGCTTCGTTAGGGGGAAGGGGGAAGCTCTGTCTGCGGACGTAGTGAAGGAGAAGGTAATGAAGGAGTGCCGGAAAGAGGTTGGGGTAGTGAAGATTAGCGCTGTGCGGAGAAGTAAGGGACGGGGTTACAATAGTTACTACAAACGAGGGGGACTTAAGGAAGTTAAAAGATTGTAGGAAGTTTGGCGAGGTAGGGCTTAAGCTCGACGAGCCTAAGAAGGTAGGGCCTAAGTTAATGGTGTTTGACGTGCCGGAGTACCTCTCCGACGAAGAAGTTAGGTCAGAATTGTATGCGAACAACCTCAGGGACGCGGTCTCCGAAAGGGAGTTTAAAGAGAGAGTAAGAACCAGTAGCAGGAATAAGGGGATCTTAATTGTTGAAGTGCCTCACAAGGCAAAGGTGGCAATCATGGAGAGGGGTTATGGTAGGGTACACCTGGGCTTCGCGGCGTGCAGGGTAAAAGAAGTTGACACCGTACAGCGCTGCTTCAAGTGTTACGGGTTAGGGCACATGGCGCGGGAGTGTAAGCTGAAGGATAATGCATGCAGTCGTATACTTGGTGTACGCTCAGATGCCGCGCTGATTGGGCGTATCTCAATCCCGAGCCCATGGGAGCCGTGGCGGATAGAGCCGCAAGGCAGGTGCCGCCACGTAAAAATATAAGACACACTCACTCCTTGAGGGTGGGGTGCTTCTTATGTCCGTAGCACCTTTGCCAGCCCTAACGGGGAAGGCAACATAGATATTACAATCACTAGCTCTAACCTGAAGATCAACAACTGGCGAGTGGTTAAAGATGCTATGAACAGTGACCACCGTGCTATTATATATGAAATCAGGACAAGAACTAAAGCTCGATACACTGTGAGCGGATACAACTTGGGCAATATGAATATACAAAACATCCAGAACAAAGCCAGCTTACTCGTAAATCACATCCAGACGGCAGTTGCCTGGACCTCCACCCCGCAGTGTATCGATGCCAAAGTAGCCATGTTCACTGCTGGCCTCCAACAGATAATGGGGGAAGAGCTTTCGGTCAAGAGAAGTTATGAGCACAAGAGCCACTGGTGGCCGGAGCACCTTGAGAGGCTGAGGAGGAAATTGTGTCGGGCGAAGCACCTGGCACAGAGGAGCCTAGACCCTGACAGAGCAGCCAACAGAGCAGTATACAAGCGCGTCCTTGAGGCCTACAAACTGCAAGTCCGAAAGACCAGAGACAAATCGTGGCAGAACTTCGTCAGAAATGACTTAAATAAGGACCCATGGGGCCTCACTTATAAGGCGGCAGCTAGGAAAAACAGGAATTTAATTGCTCATACTGCAATTAAGACTCCGGAAGGTTCTTACACCAAAGACCTGAAAGAAACCATGGACCTTCTAATAAATACCCTTATGCTTGGCGATAACCCAGAGGAAGACACCCTGGAACATGAGAGGAAAAGGACACGCGCTCAAGTGGCAGCCACGGAAAATGACAATCTCCCTAATATTGAGAGAGAACTAATTATACATGTTATTAGGAAAATAGGAAACAACAAAGCCCCAGGAGAGGATCAGGCACCGGGCAATATCCTTAAGGCAATTCAGGAACAAATAGCGGACTTCTTAAGAGAACTTGTACTGGAGTGTTTTGCCCTCAATCACTTCCCGACCAACTGGAAGAGTGGTAAGATCCTGATCGTTCCTAAGAACCTGGACAAAGACCTAACCCTTCCTAAGTCATACAGGCCAATTTCGCTACTAAGTGAAATCAGTAAGATCTTAGAAAGAGTGATTGCTTACCAAATACGACTCAAAAAACCAAACCTACACCACCCAGACCAATATGGATTTGCGCCGGGGCGCTCCACAGCAATAGCCTTCGGCAGCCTGCGTGAGTATATAGAAACTAGCCCGGCGAAGTATGTGGCTGGGATATTTCTCGGCATAAGTGGCGCGTTCGACAACCTGTGGTGGCCCTCTCTTGCGGCTCGAAAAAATAGGGATAAGTAACAAGATCCTTCAAACTATAAAAAGCTACCTCAGGGGTCGGACAGTCACCTTGGCCACTGAAACCATCAAAGTCGGAAAAAAACATCACTAAGGGATGTCCCCAGGGCTCAGTGCTTGGACCATTGCTGTGGAACCTCACTGTGGATGAGCTGCTGGAGCAGGAGCGCCTGGATCAGAGTAAAATTATTGCATATGCGGATGACCTCCTGGTACTAGTCCCAGGCAACACCAGAAATGAGTTAGAAGTATCCGCCTCTAACATCTTGAACATAGTAAACAGATGGGCAGCAGAGAACGTTAGCATGTTCTCTGCTGCTAAATCTACATACGTTATCTTTAAGAGGAAACTGCTGAGACACCCGGGCATTAAGATCGCCAACCAAAACATCAAGAGATCCTTTGCTACCACCTACTTAGGAGTAATCATAGATGACAAACTATTATTTGCGGCCCACATTGCACACGTGTGCTCAAAGGCTCGTAATATCTTCTTGGCCTTCAGAAGATACATTCAACTGGGATGGGACAGACCACCGAAGGGACTGAGAGTTATTTACCAAGGGGCGATAGTACCTATCGTAACTTATGCCTCCACAATATGGGGACACAGAGCCTCGCTTGCGAGAAACGCCCGAAGGCTGACCAGCGTCTCAGCCTTCTGTGGGAAAGTTATATCAAACCTGTACTCCTCGGTCTCAAACCCCGCAGCGTGTGTGATCTCGGCCGCCAAACCCTTACAAATAATAATAATAATAATATAATAATAATATCAATTTTATTTAGCAACCGTTCAGCCGAAGCTGATCTTACACGTAACTTTTACATTTGTTCTATGTGGTACAAACAGATCATATAAAGGTATACAGCAAGCATATAAAATAAAATTGAAAACTATACATTTTAACATTTAGAAAACAGAAAAATCATACAAATTTCATTATCAAACCAAAGCAAATCGGTTAAATAGAAAACATAGAATTTGAGATAAAATAGTATTTTAGATGTGTAGAAAATGATTTATTATTTAGCAACTTTAATTGTTTAGGCACTTGATTGTAGATGGAAGAACAATTGTAACTGAAACAACGCTTAAATAGAGCAGTACTATGAAAGGGAATGTGAATGTCAGTTGCATTTCTTAAATCTCGTTTGTGTAATGTAGTACGATAGGACAATTTACTGGATAAGTAAAAAGGAACATTAGACGACATGATACGATGAATTAAGCAGGCAAAGTGATGAATTCTACGCTGATGCATATTTAACCAACCTAAGTCGGAAATCAGCGAGGAAACAGATTCAAATCTTCTCCGGCTTAAAGCAAATCTAACACACATATTTTGTACTCTCTGTATTCGCTTTATATCATAGGTTGATAAACATGGTCCATAAACAGTATCACAATAATTGAATACTCTAGAGAGTACAAGAGAATCGGCTAAAATCAATTTATGTTTTCTCGATAGAACAAAACGATTCATAAACAAATTTTTTAATGCCAAATATGCCTTTTTAATTAGAAGTGTGACATATTCAGAAAATCTCAGCTCACTATCCATTATAAGACCCAAGTTTTTATATGAACCTTTAATTTTTAATTTAATATTATTCAAGTGAATATTTATAATATTATTGTCCAGAAGATGTTGACGAACGTTTTTATTGCCAAACAGCATCACTGCAGACTTGCTCTCATTGATAAATAAACAGTTGTTTTGAGCGTAATTCGACAAATTTGCTAAATCTTTATTGATAGCAGACATAGCAGTATCATACTCTTCTGGAAAAAATGGAGCATAAATTTGCGTGTCATCTGCGTAAACATGCACATTGCATTTATGAACACATTTGCAGAGATCAAAAGTGTACAGAGAAAAAAACAAAGGGCCACAGATAGAACCTTGCGGAACACCTTTTAATATATTTAAACAATCGGAGATTCTATCATTGCTCACGACTTTTTGATAACGATCAATGAAGTAACTTTCAACAAATTGCAAACTATGCTCGTCAAAACCAAGGAATTTTAATTTAGCTACAAGTAGTTCATGTGAAATAGTGTCAAATGCACGACTAAAATCCAAGAGAACAAGAAGGACCATTTTTTTATTATCAATGTAACGGAAAATATCATCAGTAATTTTTAACAGAGCCGTAGTTGTGCTAAAACCAGACCTGAATCCAGATTGTATGTCAGGAAGAATTTTATGAGTATTAACATACTCTAAAATCTGATTGCAAACTGTTTTTTCAAGGATTTTGGAGAGGGTGGGAAGAATACTAATAGGTCTGAGGTCACTATGAGAAGAGGGATTTTTACATTTAGGAATTGGTTTTATATATGCTATTTTCCACATATCAGGGTAAGTTGATGACAAAATACATGAGTTTATTAAATGAGTAACTTGTGGTAAAAGAATTGGCATTACCAGTTTAAGCATTTTCAAATTTATGCCATCAACCCCCATTGAATTGGAACGAAGAGCTTGGAAAATTTTGAGGATTTCTTCTTGTTCCACTATATGGAGGGAAAATTTATCTGTGTTCGAGTCAAGAAAATTACTGTTATAAAACGACAGAGTTTCAGGGTCAGGGTATGAAGTATAGGAGGACCCAGAGAAGTGAGAATTAAGAACATTTACATCAGAAATAATACTAGAAAGATCATTACAGTTTTTAACGTGTAAACTAAATTCTTGAAAAATTTTCCATAAATTAGATGGATTTTCATTTATTTTAGATTCTAAATAAGCCTTTTTTTCTAACGAATAGATTTAGTTACAAGATTGCGCAAAGATTTATAATAGTCCCAGTGTGCCTGTGTTCTTGTTCTCTTAAAGTCAGCGAAAGCATTATTTCTGAACTTAATCATTATTTTAATTACATCAGTAATCCAAGGCATAGGAGTTTTCCGTACTACAATGCGTTTAATTGGCATATGTAAGTCAAATATGCTGAGTATATTTGTATTAAATATTGACAATTTATCATTGACATTCAAGCAGGTGTAAAAATAATGCCAGTCAACGGAGTTTAAACTATTGAAAAACGCTTCATAATTTGCATTTTTGAAATCACGAATGAAAATAGTATCACGTGATTTATAGTTGGAATATTGCAAAGTTAATTTGAAAGAGGTGAGCATATGATCAGAAATGTCATGAACATTAATATTAGTAATATCGGTACAAAGTTCAACATTGGAAGTTAATATAACATCAATAAGAGTTTCTGAATAATTTGTAATCCTTGTAGGCTCTGAGACTATTTGAGTCAAACTGAATTGTTCAATTAAATGATTGAAAGCCTGCACTGAGGTGCTGTTAAAATTTAAAAGGTTAATATTCACATCTCCAAAACAACTAATATTATTGACTTCAGGAAAGATATTACTTAGCGAGTTTTCTAAATTGTCAATGAAATCATTTATGTTAGATGCGGGCGGCCGATATAAGACACCAAAAGCAAATAATTCATTTTTCAACTTTAAAGTTATCCAGAATTGCTCTAACGATAGACTGATAGTATTCATGTAATCATTGTACGAAGTGACAGAGTGTACTAAACGAGATTTAATATACATTCCGACACCACCTCCTCTGCTATTCCTATCATTACGTAAAAGAGAGTATCCTGGAATAATAAAATTGTCACTAGAAACAGCATCATTCAACCATGTTTCACTTATACCCAAAATATCAAAGTTGCTTTCAATTAAAAAATCCTTAAATTCTAAGAAACGACTTGCTAAGGATCTAACATTTATGTGTCCAATTTTTAACATATTTAAAAAAAATATATATATAAATTACTTAACTTACGCTAATGTATAAAATACAAAAATTAAATCTAAAGCCTGACCTGTACTATTCAAATTTAAAACCCAGTGTGCCAGCAAAATCGAACAAAATCGCAAAACTAATTAATTAAACGAGAAGTAACAAATTCAATAAACTACAAAACATATGATTTTTAATAATGGAGGTCGTTGAACTCTTTCATTGTCGTTACTTTATAAATTTTATCATCGTTATAGAAGAGAAGATAACGAAGAACTGGATCAGAACTCACCCGTCTGCCTCTCACTTTGGAACTGCTATCACCAAGCGGGACCATGAAAGCCGTGCCAGCCTCTTCAACGAAATTGAAAGCATCTCCAACAGGCACTGGCAGGAAGACTGGGACACCGAGGCCACACTTATGACCTTCCAATTCCTCCCGGAAATCAGTACAAGGCTACAAAACACATTCTACCCTACCAAGAAAATCGGGGAAGGTATCACAGGCCATGGAGAATTCCAAGTCCACTTGTCGAGAATTGGAAAAAGCCAAAATAAGAACTGCCGCACTTGCGACAAGCCTGATGACCCCTTACATAGGATATACGACTGCCCTGAGTTCGCAGTGAAGTGCGGGTCCCTGGCAGCCCACTTAGGGATCTGGCCACAGACCCCGGAAGACCTAATGCGACAAATATTTATTGAGAGCAAGGAAGAGGAGGAAAGAACATTCGCTGACGAAGAAGTGAACATAAACCATGAAACAACAACCGTAACTCAGAAGAATATGGAAGCCTTTGCGTCACCCAAATATCCACTAGCAGAATGAAGAAGAGGACCACGAATTCAGACCACAAAACAAGAAATTGTTAAGACTTACGGGAGGCCAGAGTCGCCGACCACCCCTTTTGGAAACTGGGTTTTGCATGCCCGCACCTAATGATGGAAGCGTTAGAATATAATTTTATTTTCTTTATTATAATTTACTTTCTTTTACCTCAAGGCACGCAAGAAGGATGTGAAGCCAGAGGCTGTAACTTAAGATATAATTAATTAGGATGTACGTAGTTAAGCAGTAGAAATAAGTAAATAATACTAGTATAAATACTGGGATGTAACATCTGGATCATTGAGGGTCAAAATACCTCAATTGTGTAATACTATGTATTTCAATAAAGGCAATTGGAAGGAGAGAGAAAGGGCGAGGCTGGTTGGTTGCCTTCCTCTCCCCACCCCTTTTTTTTTTGTCCGTAGCACCGACAGGGGAATCCCTGGCCAGCCGTGGGATGGAACATCGTGCGGGCAGTGGTTGAAAGCCTACGCAGGCTAGATGTTGGCGACAGCATCGATGGGTGAGCAGCGTTGATTTGCTCGGGTACTGGCCTGCATAGCCAGTAGGGGTTTAGATAGGTCCCCTCCCACCAGAGATGCTGAGGGGCTTGCACTCCAAAGCGTTCTGGTAGGCATCGGTCGTATACTTGGTGTACGCTCAGATGCCGCGCTGATTGGGCGTATCTCAATCTCGAGCCCATGGGGGCCGCGGCGGATGAAGCCGCAAGGCAGGTGCCGCCACGTAAAAATATAAGACACACTCACTCCTTGAGGGTGGGGTGCTTCTTATGTCCGTAGCACCGAGTCTTGTGCATGCTGTTGTAGCGATCGGACGTGTTTACGGTGCTCAGAGCTTGTTTGACGGTTTTTTTAGATTTGAGGAGTACGCTCGCTGATGCGAAGACTTCGTGGGGCGAAGTCTCTTGTTCTTCAATGGGTTCCAAAGAGGCGGTGGTGGTGATAGAAGAACTTAGGGTCCCTCAGACCAGTGGGGAACTTCTTTCTGGCACTGAGGCCGACGTGGAGTCACCAATGGAGACGGGGACGGTACCGAGCGGTGGTAGGGAGAGAAAAAGGAAAAAAAAGGATAGTATCAGTAGAAGGTGATGACGTAGATCATCTGCAGGAGTATAGAAGGTTGGGTGATAAATTGCTGGAGACGTTTGGGGGGAGTAAGTCTGAGGGAGATGGAGGCGGTGTTTTTGAACGTGTTGGTGGAGTCGAAGAGGAACAAGGGAAGGATTCAGGAACAAAATAAGTTTAGGGAAATAATAGAGAGATACGAGGAGGCTGCCGCGAAAGATAGGAATCAGGAAACATTTTCCGCGGACGTAGTAAAGGAGAAAGTAATGAAGGAGTGCCGGAAAGAGGTTGGGGCAGTAAAGGTCAGTGCTGTACGGAGGGTGCGGGATGGGGTCACTATAGTAACAACCAACGAAGGGGATTTAAGAAAGATCAGGGAGTGTAAAAAGTTTGGCGAGGTAGGGCTGAAGCTCGACGAGCCAAAAAAAGTAGGGCCAAAGCTAATTATATTCGATGTGCCGGAGTACCTCTCAGAGGAAGAAATTAGGTCGGATCTGTACGTAAACAACCTCAGAGATACAGGGAGAGTTTAAGGAGAGAGTTAGGACAGTTATCAGAAACAAAGGGATATTAATCGTAGAAGTACCAGAAGGGTACACTTGGGATTTGCGGCGTGCCGCACTAAGGAGATAGACACCGTACAGCGCTGCTTCAAGTGTTACGGGTTAGGGCACATGGCGCGGCAGTGTAAGTTGAAGGAAAATGCATATAGGAAATGTGGGGAACAAAGCATCTAATAAAGGACTGTAAGGGAGAATTGGACTGTAGGGTCTGCAAGCAGGCCGGGAAGCCATCGGGGCACTCAGTGTTCTCGAGAAGCTGCCCGGCTTACGAGGAGGCCGCTCGGAGGGCTAGAAGGCGGATAACGGCTGACTAACGACTTTGTACGCGCATTATTCAGCTGAATTTTGGAAGGGGTAGGGAAGTCATGTTTGATGTCGGCCAAGGGCTGGTAAATGAGAATGTGAGTGTTGTTCTTTTGCAGGAGCCGTATGTATGTCGTTATCGATGACGCTCTCGACGTCATGGCAATACCCGAGCTGATCACAGAAACTGGAGTGTGCGTATGTCTGGAGGGAACGGCGGGCAGACTATACGTTTGTTCGCTGTACTGTAGATTTGGCGGCGACATTGAGCATGACATAGGGTATCTTGAGAGGGTGTTGGATACTGCGGGCAACTGCCCGCTTCTGCTGGGCATGGACGCTAATGCGGTATCGCCTTTATGGTTTAGTAAAGGGGAGATCCGATATGGCGAGAGAGTCCAACGGGGGCATCGGATCGAGGACCTTGTAGGGGGCAGGGATTTAATTGTCATGAATGGGCTAAGCCGTTTCTACACTTTTTTTGGTCACGGCGGTATGAGTGACATAGATGTGACGTTGGGTAATAGGACAGTAGATAGGTTGCATTGGGAATGGGAGATTTTTCCCGGCTGGGACAACTCCGACCATAACGCGATGCGGATCGTCATCAGCAGGGCATGTGCTGGTGGGGGTCGAAACGTGGCAGCAAATTTCCCTAGGTGGTCGGTGAAGGAAGTCGACTGGGAGTTTTACGGCGAGGCGCTCTGTGACCGGGTGGTCATAGGCGTGACGGAGTATGGAGAGCTGATGGTAGACGACATAACCGAACGACTGACTGGGTGGGTGACAGACGTTAACAACCGGGTACTGAAACGCGCGGGTAGAGGCAGACCAAGACAGGTTAGGTGGTGGACCGACGAACTGACGAGACTGAGAAGGGTGTCTGGCGGAAACGAAGGCTATTTCAGATAGCTCGACGTGACCAACTGGATTCCCTTCAGACGAGACACGCGGCGTACAGGGAGAGTGTCGGGACGTACAAACGGACGATGCACGGGGAGAAGGACAAGCACTGGCAGGACTTTGTACCGCATCTGCAGGGGACCAGACGAAACGTGGACATACCTAGCCTGAGGGAGGGAGACAGAGTTGCGGAGACGTGGAACGACAGTACAGACGTACTTCCGCGGGCATTCTTTCCTGGTGGAGATAGAGCTAAAGTTCACGTGGAACAAGGTAGGAATCGAGACAGGGAATTTAGCTGGCATGAGATCGAGGCTGCTGTCAGAGCAATGACAGTAGGCAAAGCACCTGGCTTAGATGGGTTTGAAGTATTAATGATTAGGCAGATTTGGGTTAGCTTAGAGGGATACGTGAAGACCCTGTTCGACGCGTGTCTGAGGAAGAACTGTTTCCCCACTTTGTGGAAGCGGGGACGTGTGGTGGTGCCGAAGTCGGACGATAGGCCGCGGGATGAACCTGGCTCGTACCGCCCGATCACACTGCTGAGCGTGCTCTGCAAGGTGCTCGAGCGGACTCACCAGTACGGGTTCCGTCGAGGCAGGTCGACCGAGGATGCGTGGGCAGATGTTAAGCGTGTAGTTAGGGGGTCTGCATACAAGTATGTGTTGGGAGTTTTTATAGATTTTAATAGGGCGTTTGACAATTTGCTGTGGGGTGGCATTCTAACAAGGTTGCATGATATCGGTTGTGAGGAGATTGGCATCTGGGACAGTTTCTTTACAAACCGAAGGGTGTGTGTTACGGGCAGAGTTGGGGTTGCATGGCGGGATGTAGAGCGTGGTTGCCCGCAGGGTTCCATCAGTGGCCCAGTTTTCTGGAACCTCTGTATGGATACCCTGTTGTGGCGTCTCGCTGGGGTAGAAGGCAAGTTCGTGGCCTATGCGGATGACTTGCTCCTTCTTGTGGAGGGTGGGAGCTGACTCGAGCTGGAGTGTAATGCCTCCCGCTGTCTGGAGCTTGTTTGCGAGTGGGGGCAGCGGGCGGAGGTTGCGGTTTCGGCCTCGAAGTCAGTGACCATGCTTCTGAAGGGTTGTCTGCAAACAGGCCACCAGTAGTCAGGACTGCCGGGGTTAGTTTGTGCCATGTGCCGAGGGTTCGGTATTTAGGAGTAGAAGTAGGGGTAGGTATGTACTTCAGGCTTCACCTGGACTGCATGCACGGGAAACTCGGTCGAATCATGGGAATGATCCGCCGAGTATTGCGGAAGGATTGGGGACTGGGCCGGCGAGCATATAGAATCATCTTTAAGGGGTTGTTTCAGGCGTGCGTGCTGTATGGGGCGAGTGTATGGTACGAAGTTCTTCAGTTCCAGTACGGACGGGATCTGATGAACAAGTGCGAGCGGGTAGCTTTGTATGCATGCATACGGGTTTGTAGAACTGTTTCGACCGAAGCGATGCAAGACATCATGGGCGAAATTCCCTGGTGGCTGGACGCGAAACGCAGAGCGGGATACTGCAAGTACAAGCATGGTGTGGAAATGGGAGTCTATGATCTGGTTGCGGATGGGGATGTCGCTGGCTTGTCCCCCGGGCAGGTCAAGACATTGTTGGGGAACCGGGCTACTGAAGTCTGGCAAGACAGATGGGATCGTTCGGAGAAGGGTAGGATAACCTATTCCTTTATCTGCAAGGACGAAGTGGTGCGACCGTAGTCTCAGACTGAACTTTCTGTTGACAGGACATGGCAGTATGAATGGTTTCTTGCATCCAATGGGTTTAGCAGAAGATGATGCATGTGCATGCGCCGGAGGTCGTGAGACCTGGGAGCATGTTTTGGGAGTGTCCGCTCTACGCGGATATTCGTGATCAGGAGAAGGCGTCCATGGGGAGAGGACGATATCCTAGTCCTGGTCCCTGGCAACACCAGAATCGAGTTAGAGAGACGCGCCCGCACCATTCTGGGCAACGTGGATGGATGGGCAGCAGAATACAAGCTCACGTTCTGTGCTGCGAAATCTACCTACGTAATGTTTAGGGGCAAACTTCCGAGAAACCCGAGCTTTAAAATCAATGACAAAAATATCAAGAGATCCTCTTCCACCACCTATTTAGGAGTCGTAGTGGATGATAAATTAACTTTTGCGGCCCATATTATTATTATTATTATTATTATTATTATTGATACATTACCCAACAGGCAAAGCGCCCAATTCTAGGGTAAGGAAAAAAACACAAAAATTAGCGGGAAGTAATAAATTTCTTTATATCATTTATGGTGTTATGAAAAATATCAATTTCACGCTCAAAGTCATTGTGAGAATTAATCATTTGATGAATTGGTGACTTAGATAACATATTAGTTCTAGCCGTATGCAAGTAGAAGATGTTCTTGAACCTGGATGACATTCTAGTAACTTGAAACAAGATTCTGCTCATGATAAATATGCAATCAACGGCGTTGTGAATGATTTTATATAAAAGAGTTACAGCAACAATATTACGCCTCTGCTTGAGTGAATGTAATTGAAATGTATCCAGTAGTGTGGATTGGAGTATTCCTCTAGGAGGGTAACAACCATCCAAGATGAAAGTTGCAAACTTCAAAAATTTCCTCTGAACATATTCCAGTGATTCAATTTGATAACAATACAACGGATTCCATATCAAAGAGCAGTACTCCAGATGAGGACGAACTAATGACACAAATAATAGACGCAAGGTACTTGCATCAACAAACATCTCAGAATTGCGAATCAGAAAACCTAGGCATCTAAGGGCAGTTGCTACTTGTATTTCAATGTGTTTGGTAAAAGATAATTTTGCATCAAAAATTACTCCTAAGTCCACTGTCGTATCGGGCCTGCTTAAAACAGAATTATTTATTGAGTAGTCAAAACAAATCGGATTTAGTTTTTTTGAAAAAGACATACAGTGGCATTTGGAGATATTCAGATGAAGTTTATTACTGCAGCACCACCTGAAAATAAAATCAAGATTTTTTTGCATCTTCAGACAATCATTGAAGGAAGAGATGACACACAACAGTTTTAGATCATCTGCATATAGTAAGTGCTCAATGTCAATATTAACTGTAATGTCATTTATGAAGATGTTAAATAGTAAAGGCCCTAAAATTGAACCTTGGGGAACACCAGATTTTTGTAGAAAATAATCAGACTGAAAACCCTGTATATTCACGAATTGAAACCTATTATGGAGATATGACGAGATGAGCTGTAAGAGGGAGTCAGAGAAACCAAAGAGATTAAGTTTCTGTAAAAGAAGGGAATGATCTAACTTATCAAAGGCCTTGGAAAAATCCGTGTACACGACGTCCACTTGACCTTGTTGATCCATTGTTTCGCAAATTAACTGCGACTTGCACATAAGATTCGTGACAGTAGATCTGCCTTTCATAAAACCATGTTGATTAATAGAAATAAGACCACTTATCTGACTATAGACTCTTGCATGTAAGATTGATTCGAATATTTTGCTGAAATTAGACAGTATTGCAACAGGTCTGTAATTGCTAATGTCATTTTTGTCCCCTTTTTTAAAAATTGGTTTCACCCGTGATATCTTCCACTTATCCGGAAAAGTTGAACTTTTTAACATAAGATTAAAGATTATGGTAAGAGGCTTTACAAAAACAGAAGCACAATCTTTTATAAGAAATGAGGGAATTAGGTCAGGTCCCGCAATCATGTTGGACTTCAGCTTTTGAATGGCCAACATAATTTCGTCATGTGTTATAGAATTAATAGAGACAGTGGAAGAGTTGTAAGGTATAGAACAATTTGTGCTATCTTTATTACAATCATCGTTAAATGAGCTCGAAAAGAAATATGCGAAACAATCAACTATCGATTGTGGATTTTCCAGAGAAGTGTTATTGTAACTCATAACAGACGGAATGTGAGAATTATTTCGTTTATTATTTACAAATGTCCAGAATTTTTTAGGCTCCTGGATGATTTCATTTTGCATTTTCCAGCAGTAGTTCTTATATTCTTCATCAATCTCAATTTTTACTTCGGCCCTTAATTTAATGAACTCTTGTTTAGCAGCGTAATTATTGTATTTTTTGAATCTGTACCAGGCTTTATGTTTGACCTTTAATTTGTGTATTATCGAACCTGTAAACCACTGAGGATAAGAACCAGTACACTTACGTTTCAGGGGAACATTCATCTGCACAGCATTGTTTATGACGGAATAAAAAGTATCAATAGCGTAGTTCACATCATCTATGTTGTCTAAAGAGTGCCAGTCAATCATAGAAAAATCATTATAAAGTGAAGGAAAATTAGCTTTTTTAAAATTAAAGCCGTAGTTACTGACAGATCGAAATTTTTTCAGTTTAGACTTTATGGAAAACTCAACCAATAAAGGAGGATGATGTGAGTACTCACGACATAGAAAATCAATAGCCTTGGAAACTACGCACTGATTATTACTAATGACTAGATCTAAAAGTTTACCATTATCATTCACTATAAAATTAAATTGCTGTAAATTTAAAAAGTTTAAAAAATTATTGAGAGAGCTGAAACGCGGGCAAGATGCGGTATTGTTATAGCAACTCAGATAAAAGGGAATGTTGAAGTCACCAAATATAATTATATAGCGCACGTTTGCATCAAAGCCAGAAACATCTTTATGGCCTTCAGGGGGTACATCAATCTGGGATGGGGCAGACCACCGGAGGGACTGAGGACCATTTATCAGGGTGCGATAATCCCAATAATAACCTACGCATCCGCAGTGTGGGGACACAGGGCATCATTAGCAAGAAACGCCCGAAGGCTAACAAGCATTACAGCCTTCTGTGGTAAAGTGATATCTCACCTATACTCCACAGTCTCGAACCCAGCAGCGTGCGTTACCTCGGGAACTAAACCACTACAAGTCATCATAGAGGAAAAAATGGTGAAGAATCAACTCAAAACTCACCCCACCGCGTCTCTCTTTGGAACTCTAATAACCACGAAAGTCACGCCAGCCTGAACAGGGAGATTGAAAACACTTCCACAAGACACTGGCAGGAAGAGTGGGACAAGGAGGTCAAAGGCCTAACTACATTCCAGTTTATTCCGGATTTCAACACAAGATTACAACACCCTTACCTTCCTACCAAAGAGTTTGGCGAAATCATTACAGGACATGGAGATTTTCGAGTTCATCTCGAAAGAATCGGCAAAAACCAATACAAGAATTGTAACACGTTTAACAAACCTGATGATCCCATCCACCGAATTTATGACTGCCCTGAATATACAGAGGAGCGTAGGACTCTGATTAACCTCGGGACCTGGCCACTGACGCCAGAGGACATCATGTGTCAGATACCAAAGAAGAGGTGAAAATAAGAATAGAAGAGGACAAAAACGACGAGATTGAGATTACCCTATAAGCAATATTGGAAACCTTTGCGCCATCTAAACTCCCTTTCGCAGATCGATGACGAGGACTTAGTCCAGAAGACAACAGAAAAATACAGAAAAATTGTTAAGATTTGACGGGAGGCCAGAGTCGTCACCCACCCCTTTTGGAACCAGGTTTTTCATGCTCACAACGAAAATGGAAGCATTAGAATTAACTTTATTTTCACGTTTTATCATTTCATTCATTTCATGTTCACCTTGAGGCACGCATGAAGTATGCGACGCAGGAGGCTGCAATCGAAGTATATTTAAGGATGTATTTAGCATAAGAGTAGTTGTAAGTAAGTAAGAAAACCTACGTTATATGTTTTGCATAAATATCACTGGATAAATGAGGGTCAAAATACCTCCAATGTAAACTTTTGTATTTAATAAAGCCAAATTGGAAGGAGAGAGGAAGGGTGCGGCTGGCTGGTAGCCTTCCTCTCTCCTCCCTTTTTTTGTCCGTTTCACAGGAGTCTTGTGCATGCTGCAGTAGTGATCGGACGTGTTTTACGGTGCTCTGAGCTTGTTTGACAGTTGTTTGCGATTTGGGGAGTACGCTCGTTGGGGCGAAGTCCTTGTGGTGGGCATGGACGCTACTGCGGTATCGCCTTTATGGTTTATAAAGCGGAGATCCGATATGGGGAGAGAGTCCAACGGGGGCATCGGCTCAAGAACCTTGTAGGGTAGGGATTTAGTTAGGGCAGTAGATAGGTTGCATTGGGAATGGGAGGTTTTGCCAGGCCCGACCATAACGCAATGCGGATCGTCATCAGTAGACCATGTGCTGGTAAGGGTCGAAACGTGGAAGCAAGTTTCCCTAGGTGGTCGGTGAAGGAAGTCGACTGGTAGTTTTACGGCGAGGCGCTCTGTGACCGGGTGGCATAAACGTGACGGAATACGGAAAGTTGACGGTAGATAACATGACAGAACGACTGACTGGGTGGGTGACAGACGTTAACAATCGGGTACTGAAACGCGCGAGTAGAGGCAGACCGACGAACTGATGAGACTGAGAAGGGTGTCTAGGCGGATACGAAGGCTATTTCAGATAGGTCGACGTGACCAACTGGATTCCCTTCAAACGAGACACGCGGAGTACAGGAAGAGTGGCGGGATTTACAAACAGGCTCTGCAGAGCGGAGAAGGACAAGAACTGGCTAGATTTTGTACAGGAGAGTGGGAAACACCGAACCCTAGGGTGCGGTTTACCGCATCTGCAGGGAGACCAAACGAAACGACAGTGCAGACGTACTTCTGTGGGCATTCTTTCCTGGTGGACATAGAGCTGAAGTCCACGTAGAACAAGGTAGGAACCGTGACAGGGAATTTAGCTCGGATAAGATCGAGGCTGCCGTCAGAGCAATGACAGTAGGCAAAGCATCTGGCTTAGATGGGATTGAAGTTATAATGGTTAAGCAGATTTGAGTTACTTTAGAGGGATACGTGAAGGCCTTGCTCGACGCGTGTCTGAGGGAGGACTGTTTCCCCACTTTGTGGAAGCGTGATGCCTCCCGCTGTCTGTACTCGGCAGAGTTGGGGTTGCATGGCGGGATGTAGAACGTGGTGGCCCGCAGGGTTCCATCAGCGGCCCAGTTTTCTGGAACCTCTGTTTGGATGCTCTGTTGTGACGTCTCGCTGGTGTAGGTGGCAAGTTCGTGGCCTATGCGGATGACTTGCTCCTTCTTGTGAAGGGTGGGAGCCGGCTCGAGCTGGAGCGTGATGCTTTCCGCTGTCTGGAGGTCGTTTGCGAGTGCAGGCAGCGAGCGGGGGTTGCGGATTCGACCTCGAAGTTGGTGCTTCTGAAGGGTAGGTTGTCTGCAAACAGGCCACTACTAGCCGGAGTTAGTTTGCGCCAAGTAGAAGTAGGGGTAGGTATGAACTTCAGGCTTCACGTGGAGTGCATGCACGAGAAACTCGGTCGGATCGTGGGGATGATTCGCCGAGTATTGCGTATGGATGGCGTCGTAACCTACATGAATTTATTTATGTAATTGAATATAAAAAAGGTTGTCAACATTTTGTTGGCAACGCCGTCCCACAAATTAAATCAATAAATTCAGTTAAAAAGTTCAAGACCTACACATGTAACAAGGATTCGTTAAACAAGTAAAATAAAAACTTCAGCCCACGAAATTTTTTAATTTAGAAAACAAAATTTATATTAAAAAATCAGCTCGAATAATTATACATTTATTAACGAACAATTTTACAATAAGAAACCAACTCTCTTAGATGTCAAAAAATGCAGCCACCTGCTCAACACCGGAAATTAGAGGACGCGCGCAAGCCGGCTGGCTGACCTTCTGGCAGCATTGGGGCTACGAATATTCCAGAGGTCTCAACTTCTGACCTCCGTCCAGTTTCGACTGCCCAAGAGGTACAAGCCAGCCCGCTCTCACTTCCTCGGATTGATCGCGCTACGTTTCTGCTAACTTTTGCTCCAACTTCTGCGGGAGCATAACCCAATAGACCACGGGATTCCACCGGCTCTGCGACCTCACTCGTGCTTCCCACAAATCCCTCCAAGAAGCGCGATGTTGTAGCAACTCCTCTCCACGATGTATTTTCACACGAGATCTTCTCGTCTCTTCAACCACCACGGAGACGAACACTCTCTCCGCCACCACCAGCACGTTTGAGAAGCGCATGAGATTATACCTACGTATATGGACTGAATCTGATTTTCTCGGATCTCTCCTGCATACTTTGCCAAATGCCGATCCGGCCATAAAAGCGCTCATATCTGCAGCGGTATCAAGATCACTGACCCAACTTGACAACGCTATCTCTGCCTGGATCACCGTTACCCTGCCTGAAAAGCGCTCCAAGCGCTCCCACCGACCCGTCTCACGGAACCAGCCAACCCAACCACCTCTGCCGATCTCACGACGACAGGCTCGAGTAGCTGACTATAAGCGTTGCCAAGACCTTTTCGTTACGAAAAAGACAGAACTCGTTCAAAAGCTGCTCGATGAGATTCCACTATCTCAAGCCGAAACCTGGCCTAATCTTCAGGATGCGGAGATCTTTTATAGGGATATTTTCAGCAAAATTACGGTCCACGATTTAGAACCAGTTGATGCTTTCCCTCCAAAGCATGTTAGTAAGCTCGTGTCAGCAGATTAATTTCCGACAGCCATCCTTGGCAGGAAGAATTCGGCTACTGGGCCCGATGGCATCAATATGAACCAGTTGAAGAGCTGCACTCGCCAACTTCTCGTCGTACTATTCAACGTAGTCCTCTACCGGGCCTTCACTCCCAGCTGCTGGCGATCCAGCTGCACTGTACTTATACCTGAAGAGAGGGATCGTTCAGAACTTACGAATTGGCGCCCCATCACTATTGGCTCGACGGTGCAGTGATTCCTGCACCGCGTTCTCGCCAAGCGCCTTCAAGCGGCCGTATTTCTGCATACTCTCCAACGAGGCTTCCGCTCCATAGATAGCTGTTTGACTAATGCTCTGCTGCTGGACCAGTACGTTCGCTCTAGGAAACCTTAGATGTGCGGAAAGCGTTTGATACCGTTTCACGCTCATCCATCCACAGAACCCTAGTGAGACAGAACATTGATGGCCCAATCATTGCGTACATTCTGAGTACGTTTAACGCCCACACTATAATCCAAGTGGGCCACGAGACAACGAAACAGGTAAACTTCAGAAAAGAAGTGAAACAAGGGGGACTTTCGCAGTCCAGTTCTCTTCAACTTAGTCCTCGATGAACTGATTACCTCACTTAATGAAGTCAGGCTAGCCGACACAGTCGCGCCAGATCTTAGGATCTCCGCACTTGGTTTTGCCGAAATAATCTTACTGGAGGATAAGGAGCTCGACATGGGGACCACTTTCGACCTCGAGAACCAGTTCTTTAAGAGAAGAAGGATAGAACTGCGAAGAAATGCATCTCAGTTATGGCTTCTGTTCACGCTGGCATCTCAGTACCCAGGACGAAGCCCATCTTTCACCTGGCGGACACTTACATCTGCTCCGCGGCAGAAGTGTCTTCCTTCCGCTATCTCGGATTCCAGTTCGCCGCCTCTGGTTCTACGAAGCCATCATTGAACAACAGCCGACCAGTTCAAGTACTTAGGGCTGAACTTTTCTACTTCTGATGTCTGTCCGTTGAACGTTGGCACATTTGTCAAAGCTTTGGACCTGTTCGCCCAGCAGCCATTGACACCACAGCAGAAACAAACTAGTTTTACTTCTCAATAATGAATGCTTGAATTATATGAGTTCTTAGGCGGCTTTACGGTAGGAAAAAATAATGAAATTCTTGTCGGAATCACATCCGGAAAATCCGACGAATACTAAATATTCACAATGGTCGGCACTACTCTCAAATCCAGTCAAACTGTATTATTTTGCGATCAAACTGAACTAACTTCAAACACGCAACAATAATATAACGAGTAGACCAACCTTCCGACTTGAAGATCACATTTTGACTCTCTATTCGCGACTCTAACAATTTGTTCGAATTAGTTAATTTAAAACTAATCAGGTAATTTCGTGCATTCTTTAATTACATTTAAAAAAAGATTACAGTCTCGGCCGCTAAATCTACCACCTTCTGGTGACTTCTATTCCAAAACAAATACAAGAAAGCGGAGGACACTATTTTACCGACAGAGTAAAATAAATAAAATAATTTACAATTAAATATTTGCAGGTTAGAAAATAAATGGCAAGAAGGAAAGACCACAAAATAAATCAATTTTAAAGATAAATAGATTCTTAATCATAAAAATAATAAGCAAGGTGAGCAGGAGATGAACTAACTTTAAATAATGACAGACGCTAAATTCACGGCATGGTTTTACTAATCAAAACAAAGCAACGTGTTTAACCTGAAATTAAAATTAGAAAAGAAACAGAATGATTTTAAATTATTATTACGAGATTAAATATTACCAATGAAACAACATAAAATTAAGGTAAGAAGTACAGAATTTTAGTCTACCAATATTTACCAAAAAAAATAGATTTTAGGCAGAAGAAAGGAAGCAGAAAATAAATTTGAGGAAAAAGTAATAAAGCTAAAATGGAACGTAACAACACAAAAATATAAATATTATTAATTCAATATAGTTTATTGTATTATCAGAAGCACTGCAATGATCTAATCGATTGCTGGTGCTCTGAATGTCAACATGAAGAATTTATAGCAAGCGCGGGTTAACGGCGGGAGACACTTTCACACTCTTATATTTATATATTATTCAATATAGTTTATTGTTTTATCAGAATCACTGTGATTTGACGGCTGATAACCGCACTTCACGAGCAAAATATATCACTTACCTAGATCTGCTTCGGCAGAGTGCCTCACCCAGGAATGGGTAGCAGGCGTGATGATATATTTATGATATATTTATTTATATTCATAGAATGGTCCTAATGCATACTGGTGCCCTAATTGTTAACGTGAAGAAATTGTAGCAAGCACGGCTAAACGGTGGGAGTAACTTTGACTCTCCTTAATATAGACGCAAAACTGTAAATTTCGTTTATTTAATATAGTTTGTTATATTATCAGAAGCACTGCGTTAATCCTAGCGATTGCTGGTAGTCTGAATGCCAACATGAAGAAATTCTAGCAAACGCGGGTAAACGACGGGAGTAACTTTGACTCCCTTAGTAGACATAAAATCGTAAATTATATTTAAACAATATAGGATGCGGGCACTCACGTGACAATCTGCTTTGGTTGTAAACAATTATTTAAACTTTTCTGTGTTGAATTTATCGTTTGTATATAATAATATACATGTATAGTTATTTATTATTTATTTGATTAATTATGAACTATAATTATACTGGGTTGCGCATCAATTTCTGGTCGGTCACGTGTGTTTGCCCGCAACCCGTTAGATTTGCCATAAATAATAAATAAACGATAAATTCAACATTTTAAATAATTGTTTACAACCAAAGCGTATAACTAGCAACGAATCTTTTCAAATCTCTTCCCAAAAACATGGACAAAAATATGTAACTTTTATTTATTCAATATAGTTTTTTATATTTTCAGAAGTATTGTGAAGTCCACAACAAGTATTGTTGCTCCGAATAACATCGTGAATAATTTTTTGCAAGCACGGGTAAATGGCGGGAGTAACTTTTACTTTCTTAATATAGTCACAAAAATGTAAATATTATTAATTTAAAACAGCTTGAATGTAAATGTGAATAAATTCTAATAAGCAAGGGTAAACGCTGGGTGTAACTTTGACTCTCGTAATATAGGCACAAAAATGTAAATTTGCGCAGGGGCGATATCATAATCAATGGGTGAGTATGGTGTCTGCAATAAATGTAATTAGACAGTGAATAAGGTAGTAAATGTAACTCTAAAACGATATAGAAAGACTGAGACTTAAAATTCGGGCCGGACTGTATTGATTTACTATTTTATCACCACTTTTTTTCATGAGATCATATTCGACTTAGTCGAGTATTTAACGTACTGGGTTAATTCTGGGACAGTGAACGTAGTTTAGTGCACGGATACCAGTTGGTTAAAGTTTTCCTAACTTTTGTTTTGACTAGCAACACCTTTTACTAGTAGACGAACCACCTCCCCGTGGTCCATTCGGTAACGAACAAAGGCATACTAGGTAGCTCTTGCAAAGCGCCGCTATAAAGTTATAAGTTTTCCTTTGACGGCTAAGCACCACTACTAGTAGCGACCAGAACTCTGAAGTCGGAGGCAAGCCGGCGGAAGTTTTCTGTGCTCTGAGGGTTTTTAATTGTTAGTTTTCGCGTAACGCGATTTAAGGGGCTTTCGGCCGCCCCGCCCAGTAGTTAATAGACAATTGGCAGACAATTTAGCATAACTACCTGGTTGTGACAAATTGCCTCTTAAAAGTGAAGTTGAATTGTGGCTCCGGGCTTAGTAACCAATTTATCTAAAACGTGTCACGAGATTTTCCCGTGACTCACCGGGGCCTACTGTTAGTCAGAGTAGGCAGGTGGTTGTCAATAGCTTTTTAACATCGTGCACGGCGGATCTGCCGCTATCAGTGTCTGCTGTTAGTTGGTAGAGGGGTAGTGTCAGACCCCGTCTTAGGTTACTTTTACTTTTTTAACATCGATCAGTTTCTGCCTGGACCAGAATCATGGGAGTGAAGTGTGAATGTGGTTCCGTCCTGAAGGATGATTATGGACTGAGAAGGCATAAGGTCCGCTCTTGTCGGCTGGGCAAGATTGCCACTGCTTGCCCCGACTGTGGGGTCATATACGAGGGTCTGCAAAGCCTGAACCAGCATAGAAGGCAAGCGCACCCAATCAGTTACAACAAGGCCATGGAGTCTGAATCCACGGCTCTTGGGCGGAGGAGACATAAGGCTTGGAGTGCTTTAGAGCTCCGGCAAATGGCAGAGTTTGAGGCTGCCTTTGTTCCGGACAAGCGCGGGTTGAGCCTTAACAACTATCTCGTTGAGAAGTTGGGCAGGACTTACGAGTCTATCAAAGGTGCTCGGCGCAGTGAGGCGTATAAGAACATGGTGATTGAACTCTCAACACCTGCCTCAGAGGAAGGAGATGTGTCCGATAGCGAATCTCGATTCGGCACACCGCCGTCTAGCCGGGTCGGATATCGTTTCCGGCCGCGAGCATCGACTGGCGTCGTATACCGTATAGGTGACGAGAGTGGCTCATTGTCAGTATCCGACGACGAGGGCACGCGTGCTCCCGCCGCGGAGTATGTACCTGACAATGAAAGCAAAGCAATAGCGGAAGACGCAGCAAGACCGATGGCTTCCGTTAATCCAGGCCGTGATGCAGGCATGATCCACGGGGGTGTTCCTACGGAGAGTAGGACAACGATGGGTGTGACTGCCGCTCTTGAGGAGGACCCCGTAGCGGGTTATCTCTCCTCGTTGCTGAGTGCCACCCGATATAGTGGGTTAGCGGATAGCATCGCTAATATTGTCGAGCTTCGGTCGACCGCCGTGCTATCCCAGGTTCTTAGCTTGTTGCTCTCGTCGCGACGTCAAGGTGTACAGGACCTCTCCGCTCCTCGGAGACGTCGGGCCACCAAGGGAGGTAAGAAGGCCGTGCCCCTTGATGGCGAAGTCTTATGTCAGTCACTACCGCAAGCGGGTGTCGTGAACCGGAAGGCTGGGAAGGGTGGAACCAGATTCCATCGTCGTGCCGCTGCTTATAAGCGTGCACAAGATCTTTACAAGAAGGACAAGCGAAAGCTCCTGTAGCATTTCCCTGTGTGGACGAGGTGGAGGATGCCTATAGCGGTATCTTCGGTCGTGAATCCCCTGAGGATTCTGTGCCCGTAACGACCGTGGATTATGGCAGTACTGCTGTCTATTCTCCCATAAAAGAGGAGGAGCTAGCGGAGGTTATAAGGGGTACGCAGCATTCCGCTGCGGGTCCCGATCGGCTTAAGATCAGCGACGTCAGAGCTTGCGATATTCGGTTGTTGACTATCCTATACAACGGCATGCTCTTGGCGAACGCGGTACCAAGTGAACTCAAAGCCTGTCGGACCACTCTTATTCCGAAAGGGAGATCTGACGCGTGTTGGGAACTGGCGCCCTATCACTATAACTTCTCTGCTGCTTCGAATCTTTAATAAGATACTTGCGAAGAGGTTATCTAACATCAACATCCACATGGCGCAAAGAGGTTTCCACCGTATTGACGGGTGTCTCGCTAACACCCTCCTCCTCCAGACCATTATTAAGGAGCACAGAGACCACGCTTCACCTTACGCGGTGCTCACGCTCGATCTTCGGAAGGCTTTTGATTCGGTTTCGGTCAATAGTCTTCCGCGGGCATTGAGGAGGGTCGGAGTACACTCGGGAATATCTAGGCTCATTATAAACCAGTATGCCGGCTGCACCACATCCATATCCTGTGGTGGCCACACGACGAACCCGATTGCGATGCGAAGGGGGGTCAAACAAGTCGACACCTTGTCCCCGGTCCTTTTCAATCTTGTGATGGACGAGCTACTCGCATCGATCGAACATGAGTATGGGCTGAAGGTTGGTGGGCAGCAAGTTGCGTGCCTGGCCTATGCTGATGATTTGCTGGTGCTTGGTCCCGACGAAAGGCATGTACAGTTTACTCTCGATAGAGTCTGTACCTTCTTGCGAGATCGAGGCCTAGAGATCAACCCAGCAAAATACACTGCACTGGTCACAAAGAGAGTGCCGAAGAAAAAGAAGTTATACACGAGTACTAAGCCGCTCGTGTTCGCTAACGGTCTTCCGTTGCGAGTTGTCACGCCAGCTGACCAGTTTAAGTACCTGGGGCTGAACTTCACTTCTTCTGGTGTCTCTCCGTTGAACGTTGGCACATTGACCAAAGCTTTGGATCTGCTCGCCCAGCAGCCACTGACACCACAGCAGAAACTGAATTTACTTAATACATATATTGTACCACGGGCTCTCTCTGATCTTCAGTATCCTGGGATCACATCAGCTGCCTTGCACCAGTGCGATCTGGCAATCCGTAAAGTCGTCAAGCGGGTATTACATCTCCCGTCCCAGACTACCAATCCATTCCTCTACGCTAAACGTAAGGACGGTGGTCTGGGGATAATGTGCCTCGCAAAACAAATACCAATCGTTTTGCTTTCACGTTGCACCAAATTAAGACTTGCCAATGATCCACTATCTGTGGCTGCCCTGGGTACGGCACAAGGTCTGAAACTTCTGTCGCGACTTTCTCGGTTGTGCGGTGGCACAATTTCTAAGACTGACGCGGCCGCAAAACAGAAGAGGGATCTCGAGAAGTCCTACTCTGGCAACGGTCTTCATCAGGCCGGCAGTAACTCCGTCTGTAGCCAGTGGATTCTCGCCCCTCCGAAGTTTTGGTCAGGTCGTGATTTTTGTAGAGCCGTCCAATTGCGGGCGAATATGTTACCGACCAGAGGTGCTATGTACAACCCGAAGGAAGCAAGGAAATGTAGGGCCGGGTGTTTGAACAGAGAGGAGTCATTATGCCATGTATTACAAGGTTGTCGTGCTGTGCACTTAGCGAGAGTAGATCGACACAACTACATCGTGAAAACGGTGGCACGCTCAGGTGGAAAGCGTGGTTTCCTGGTAGACGTCGAGCCACGTATCGTTGACGAGGAAGGAACAATTCGGAAGCCCGACCTGATATTCGTATCAGAGTCCGAGATTGTTATATCTGACGTGGCCGTTAAGTGGGAAGGCCCTGAGCCCCTGTCCACTGAGTATTCACGTAAAGTTACGTACTACTCAGGCCAGAAGTTCATACATGCCGTCAGATCGCGGTACGGTGATAAGCCAATCACCGTAGCGCCTTTCGTCGTTGGGGCACGCGGTACGTGGTGTCACTTGAACGCTACGATAGTTAGCAAACTAAATATGTCGAAACAGGACCAGGAAATCACAATACTAGAAGCACTGAAAGGTGGGTGGACGATACATGCAAGTTTCTACGCAAGTACTTGGCGTAAAAAATGAGCGTATCTCCTCCACCTTGCCCACTGGCGTTGTGTCACTGCCATAGCGGTGTAGCTTGCTTCTTGGTTGGTTACTGAGTTCCGACTCACAATTCAACAAATGCGTCTAAGTTCAAATCACCGCTCGGAGATTTTAATGTGTCATGCGTTTGTACCAACCCTCTATAGAATCACGTTTTAGGGTTTTATTTGTTTTATGAATTTGACACGATTCTGTAGAGTTAAAGATCTGGAGGCGAGGTGCCGTTCGTATATTTGGCTCGTGTTTTGTATTGACTAAAAGTTTGTCTACTTTTTTAATATGTCACCGACGGCCGGTATAGCCGACTTGACCGGATACGATTTTTTTTAGTTTTTTAAATAGTCACAAAAAAGTAAATATTATTAATTTAAAACAGCTTGAATGTCAATGTGAATAAATTCTAATAAGCAAGGGTAAACGCTGGGTGTAACTTTGACTCTCGTAATATAGGCACAAAAATGTAAATTTGCGCAGGGGCGATATCATAATCAATGGGTGAGTATGGTGTCTGCAATAAATGTAATTAGACAGTGAATAAGGTAGTAAATGTAACTCTAAAACGATATAGAAAGACTGAGACTTAAAATTCGGGCCGGACTGTATTGATTTACTATTTTATCACCACTTTTTTTCATGAGGTCATATTCGACTTAGTCGAGTATTTAACGTACTGGGTTAATTCTGGGACAGTGAACGTAGTTTAGTGCACGGATACCAGTTGGTTAAAGTTTTCCTAACTTTTGTTTTGACTAGCAACACCTTTTACTAGTAGACGAACCACCTCCCCGTGGTCCATTCGGTAACGAACAAAGGCATACTAGGTAGCTCTTGCAAAGCGCCGCTATAAAGTTATAAGTTTTCCTTTGACGGCTAAGCACCACTACTAGTAGCGACCAGAACTCTGAAGTCGGAGGCAAGCCGGCGGAAGTTTTCTGTGCTCTGAGGGTTTTTAATTGTTAGTTTTCGCGTAACGCGATTTAAGGGGCTTTCGGCCGCCCCGCCCAAGTACTAGAGCCAAAGCAGACAATCTCACATAACTACCTGGTTGTGTAAGTTGCCTCTTATATGTGAAGTTGAATTGTGGCCCCGGATTTAGTAACCAATTTATCTATAACATGTCACGAGATTTTCCCGTGACTCACCGGGGCCTACTGTTAATCAGAGTAGACAGGTGTTGTCATTTAGCACTCTTCCATCGTGCACGGCGGATCCTTCGCTATCAGTGTCTACTGTTAGTTGGTAGAGGGCTAGTGTTGGTCCCCGCCTTAGACTTGACAACCTTTTTAAATTATAAACTCGTATAGTTTCTGCCTGGACCGGAACCATGGGAGTGAACTGTGAATGTGGTTCCGTCCTGAAGGACGAATATGGATTGCGGCGACATAAGGTCCGCGCATGTAAGCTGGGCCGTCGTGCCACTGATTGTCCGGACTGCGGAGTTACCTACGAAAGCCTGCAAAGTCTGAATCAGCATCGAAGGCAAGCGCACCCAGTCGCGTATAACAGGGACATGGAGAATGAATCCACGGCCTCTGGGCGGAGGAGACACAAAGCATGGAGTAAGTTAGAGCTCCGGCAAATGGAAGAAGCAGAGGCTGCATTTGTACCGGACATACGCAAAAAGGTTACGATTAACAAATACCTATCCCAGGTTTTGAAGCGGTCCGTTGAGTCCATCAAAGGCCAAAGGCGTAGTGAGGCGTATAAATCTATGGTGCATCTTAGCACTGGCCTCAGAGGAAGGGAGCGGGTCCGAATACGAATCTCGGTTCGGCCCTCCGCCGTCTAGGTCCGACATCGAGGGCACGCGTGCACCCGATGTGGAGTATGTACCCGACAACAATGACGAAGGCCTGGATACCGCAAATCCAGGCCGTGATGCAGGCAGGATCCCCGGGAGTGTTCCTACGGAGAGTAGGACATCGATGGGTGTGACTGCCGATCTTGAGGAGGACCCCGTAGAGGGTTATCTCTCCTCGTTGCTGAGTGCCCCCCGCTATTCCGGGTAGAATTGCTAATATAGTCGAGCTTAGGTCGACCGCAGTGTTTCTCAGGTGCTTAGCCTTCTGCTTTCGTCGCGGCACCGAGGTGTAAAGGACCGTCCCATTCCTCGAAGACGTCGGGCCGGAAAGGGTGGAAACAAGGCTGGTCCCCCTGAAGGCGATGCTTTGTGTCAGACACAACCGCAAGCGGGTGTTGCAAGCCGGAAGGCTGGTAAAGGCGAAATCAGGTACCACCGGCGCGCTGCTGCTTTCAAGCGAGCGCATGAACTCTTCAGAAAGGACAAACGAAGGCTTGTCTCCTCACTCTTTGGTGAGGCTGACCTTGATGCTCCCAAAGCATATCCCCGTGTGGACGATGTGGAGGCAGCCTATAGCGGAATCTTCGGTCGGGAGTCCCCTGTGGACTCCGTGCCTGTTACGGCCGTGGAGTATGGCAGTACATCTGTCTACCGTCCAATTAAAGAGGAAGAGTTAGTAGTAGTTGTTAAGGGGACGCAGCAGTCTGCTGCGGGCCCGGATGGGCTTAATATCAGCGACGTCAGGGCGTGCGATGCGCGGTTGTTGACCATTTTATACAACGGCATGCTCTTGACGTGCGCGGTGCCAGAGGAGCTCAAGGCCTGTCGGACCACTCTCATTCCGAAAGGGGATGATCTGACGCGCGTTGAGAACTGGCGCCCGATTACTATAACATCTATACTGCTCAGAATCTTTAACAAGATTCTTGCGAAAAGGTTATCCTCTATTGACATCCACATGGCGCAAAGAGGATTTAGGCGTATAGATGGGTGTCTCGCCAATACTCTCCTCCTCCAGACGATAATCAAGGAGCATAGAGACCGTGCTAGTCCCTACGCGGTTCTCACCCTTGATCTCCGGAAGGCGTTTGATTCGGTTGTGGTCAACAGTCTACCGCGTGCATTGAGGAGAGTTGGCGTTCACCCAGGCATTACTCGGCTCATTATGAACCAGTATGCCGGCTGCACTACAGCTATCTCTTGTGGTAGCGATACGATCGGCCCGATTGCGATGCGGCGGGGGCTCAAACAGGGGGACCCCTTGTCACCAGTTCTATTCAACCTTGTGATGGACGAGCTACTCGCATCGATCGATCATGGAAAAGGGCTGATGGTTGGCGGACAGCAAGTTGCGTGTCTGGCCTATGCTGATGACTTGCTGGTGCTTGGTCCCGACGATAGGCATGTGCAGTACACCTTGGATGGTGTCTGCAGCTTCTTACGAGATCGTGGCCTCGAGATCAACCCAGCAAAATACACTGCACTGGTCACAAAGAGAATGCCGAAGAAAAAGAAGTTATACACGTGTACCAACCCACTCGTGTTCGCTAACGGTCTTCCATTGCGAGTGATCACGCCAGCCGACCAGTTCAAGTATTTGGGGCCGAACTTCACTTCTTCTGGTATCGCTCCACTCAATGTTGGCACATTTACCAAAGCTTTGAACCTGCTTGTCCAACAGCCACTGACACCACAGCAGAAACTGTCACTGCTTAACACCTATATGATACCGAGGGCCCTCGCTTATCTTCAGTATCCGGCGATTACCTCAGCTACATTGCACCAGTGTGATTTAGCAATTAGAAAAGCCGTCAACCGGGTACTCCACCTCCCGTGCCAGACTACCAATCCTTTCTTTTACGCAAAACGTAAAGACGGTGGTCTGGGGATAATGTGCCTTGCAAAACAGATTCCTCTGATTTTGCTTTCACGATGCACAAAATTACGACTTGCTAAAGATCCGCTATCCGTAGTTGCCTTGGATACAGTACAAGGCTCGAAGCTTTTATCGCGACTTTCACGGTTGTGCGGTGGTACTATTTCGAAGTCCGACGCGGCCGCAGAACAGAGGCGGAATCTTGAGAAGTCCTACTCTGGCAACGGCTTACATCAAGCCGGCAGAAGTTCTGGTCAGGCCGTGACTTTTGTCGCGCGGTTCAACTCCGCGCGAACATGATGCCCACCCGAGGTACCATGTACAACCCGAAGGAAGCTAGAAAGTGTAGACTAATAGGCGTTGATTTACTTAAACAATTAAATGCAAACGTTAATGTCAACTTAAAACAATTAACAACAACCTAATCTTTGAACCTGATAACAACCAAATAAATTCGAGAACACATATTGCAAACTACTCTAATATTATACCACCTCGTGTAGAACAAGTAATAAAACCACCTGTTAAAAGAAATAACGGTATAGGTATTTTAAATCACACAAAAATTTTGGAAAGAGCGTAGAAATTCCAAAAATACTTGTAAATGTTATAAATAATTTTGCTATTACAACTGATACGAATATAACTGAAAATCCAGTTAAAATTAATTTTTTTCAACCATTTGGTATTGTAGCCCTAAATCCCATTAAAAAAAATTTGTCGAAAAAGTGGAAATTGATGATGAACTAAATACAGATCTTGAAAATTTACATAAACAAAATTTGTAAAATATTAGAGTTGACCATTGTATCTATGAAGAGAAAGATGCAATTAGAAAACTTTGTTTATTTTGAAAATATACCCCTAAGTTTTACAAACAAAATTACACACAAAATCAAATTAAATGTAAAATCATATCGCTTCCATGAAGTTCACAGACAGGAAGTTAGAACACAAATATCAAAAATATTGGATCAAGGTCCTATATGGATCGTAAAAAGATGGACTCATCAGGAACTCAAGAACACTCTATCAACTTTTCAAGGAGCTATGGACAACGTGTTACGAGGTTTACAACACGAAAGTAGCCTAGTGTACCTAGATGATATAATATTTAGTACGATCCTACAAGAGCACGTTGCACGACTTAAATCAGTATTCGAAAGATTAAGAAAAAGTAACTATAAAATTCAACTAGACCAAATAAGAATTTCTCCAAAAATCAGTTCAATATTTAGGACGTGTAATTACCCCCAATGGTGTAAAACGCAACCCAGACAAAATTTATGTTATCGAAAACTCTCCAAACCCAAAAACGCAAAGAGATATTAAGAGCTTTTTGGTTTATTAGGTTATTACCGACGTTTTGTTAAAGATTTTGCAATGATAACAAAACCAATGACAAAATGTTTAAAGAAAGATGTAAAAATAGTACTTAACAATAATTTGTAAATTCTTTCAACACATGTAAAGAACTTCTGATCAATGACCCTATATTACAGTACCACGATTTTGATAAACTGTTTATATTAACCACTGATGCAAGCAACTTTGCGCTAGATGCTGTTCTCTCACAAGGACAAATACTAAACGACAGACCCATAGCATGCGCGTCGGGAACATTAAATAAACAGAAACTCGATACGCCCCTATCGAAAAAGAACTACTCGCGATAGTAGGGGCATGTAAACAATTTAGTTCCTATTTATATGGTCAAAATTCACAATAGTTACAGACCACCGTCCCGAGTACAATCCCTGTATCCAAAAAGAAACCTAAATTCACAATTATACATAATATACAATTAAAACGTCGAAACAACCCTAACCATACACAAAGCTTAAACGATAACGATAGTGATAACGACAGTTCTGCGTCATCAACTCAACACACTACGGCGAACGATAGAATAAACGACAGAATTAAAGTAGCTGATGAAATTATAAATAATAAAATGAACCAAATTCTTGTATTTCCAAATTTATATAATAAATCAAACGTTTCAAATGAAAGGCATAAAAATAAAAAAAAAAGTTAAAGTTAAAATTCCAAAAAATAATAAAAAATTCATATAGAGTTTTTAAGTAATTATACTGATTCAAGAAATACCTACCATATGTATTTTTATACAGATAAATTAAATCAAGATATCTGCAAAGTTTACTTAACTAAATTTTTGGAAAGAGGTCTCAAATTAATTAGATGTATAAAAAGACTAAACACGGTTACAGATAAAGATGAACAAATTATGCTAATCAAACATAATCTTGAAGGGAAAACAAACCACCGCGATATAAACGAAACTATAGAATATTTAAAAAGATATTACTATTGGAAACATATGAAAGCAACCATCGCTAACTGAACTACATTAATTCTTAAGACATTTGACAGAGAGCAAAGTATGCTAGGAAAACGCCTTATGCTCCATTAATGAACACAGAAACCGCGACAAGACCGTTCCAAATAATTCACATGGACGTTTTTACTTACGATAACAAAAATTATTTAACTTTAGTAGATGCATTTACAAAATTTGCCCAAGCAATTTTCATTGAAGGTAAAACCGCAATTTACATTAGCAACGGCTTAATAAAATATTTCACATCATTAGATGTACCAGAAAATCTAATAGTAGATAACGGAATGAATTTAATGATAGTACAGTAAAAGAATGTTTAAAATTACATAAAAAAAAATTCACTTCACTATCCCTTTGCATCATGAATGTAATTATATTGTTGAATGTTTTCATTCAACATTAATAGAACATTTACTAATATCAAGAGAAATGTATCCCGACGATCGTAGCAATCTCATGAATTATGCTATTATTGGATATAATAACTCAATCCGCAGTTTAACTAATTACACCCCATTTGAAATAGCCTTTGGATGGCTAGCTCAGTGGTATGAAGTCGGCCTGTGGATCCTGAGATATATTTATTTATTTTATTTATTTATTTTGGACATACGAACTCAAGAAATCCAAATGAAATATTTATTCCAAATTCATTCTATTTATAATGATTGTGTTAAAAATCATAAAAAGAAATTAAAGCATATTTATCAAAATGTGTCTGATAAACTAGAACTCCAAAAACAAAAACTAGTAGCTAAACATAATACAAAAGGAAACACGAACAAAGACTTTAAATTACGACAGACTGTTTATAAACAAAACAGATAATAAAATAGAAATAAAAAGAATGTAAATATTTTAGGACCATATAAAATTACTAAATTGATAGACAGACACAGAGTAAAAAAATACTATGAACGCACTAAAGATAAATCGGAAATTATTCATATTAAATAATTAAGGAAACCATCTGTTGATACAGGATCAACCCAGCTCATCGTCGTCGCAACCCTAGAATCGCCTATATTTCATAATCTAAATAAAAATCCTAGTTTGCTACCCTTAAAATTAGAAAATGTCCAAATCAAAACTGACTGTTGGACTTTCAACAAATATAGGACATATCTGGCATAATCAACGAATTTATATCACATAAAAATTCATTTTCAAAAATATCTAAAGAACTCAAAAACTCAACTCACAATTATCATTTTTACTAAATAATTCGTATTACTGAAGATAAGGTTGAAACTCAAATAAAACAATTAAATCCATTCTTTAATCATAAAACATCTAAATGAGGTATCATAGACGGACTTGGCTCAATCATAAAATCTATAACTGATAATCTTGATCATAGCGATGCTGAAAAATATGATAGAATCATTACTAAGTTATCTGAAGACCAAAGTAACATTAAAACCATTTTTAAGGATCAAATGACAATCCTTCAGACATCTTTTATTTAAAGTTTATTTACTTCAAACTAATGGGAAAAGTTATTAATAGTACTTTAATAAGAAATGTTGAAATATACAATTACGTATTTTTACAGTCATCTCTCAATACACTTCAAGTCTACAAATTATATATGATATACTAGAAAAAATAGCAATCACATTTTCAAAATTAAATATTTTTCATAATTCCATCATCGAGCCTAATGATTTGTTTTCTGAAATAGAACTTATTTGTAGACAACTATAAAAGAATTAATTTCCCTTCGAACCAACATTGAAAAATTTACAATTGTTTGAAAAAAATAATTGAAATTAAAAGTTATAGTAAAGGAAATCAAATAACATTTTTATTAGAAATTCTAAGTGTGGAAACCGAAATATTTAATTATTATCATTTATATTCCTTACCTACTCCAAATCAAAATACCTTTAAAATTATTACACCACAATCAAACTACCTTATCTCCAATGAGCAAATGTATGCATTTTTCGACACAAAAATGCGAAGAAATAGTATCAGAATTGTTCCTATGCCATGAAGTCGATACATCCCAAATATACGACAAGTACCATGTGAAATCCAACTTCTGAAGCATGCTGCAAATACCACGAATTGTAAACAAATGTATACCCAAATACCCAAAATCAAGATCCAAAAAGTCGAGAAGAGTCAATGGATCATCATTGCCCCAAATGGTATCATAGCAACCCAAAAATGTGGCCTATACACAAACAACGTCCCCTTAAACGAAAGTTACCTACTTGACTTTAGAACTAAATATTGGTAATTTAAAAAAAAAAAATAAATAAATATATCATCACGCCTTCTACCCATTACTGGGTGTGGCACTCTGCTAAAGCAGATCTCGGTAAGTGATATATTGGTAATTTAATAGTAAATAAAGGCTGCATTCCCAGTAAAATGAAACGAGCTAAAATTATTGCACTATTAAAACCAGGGAAACCCTCAGACTTACCAAAGAACTATCGGCCAATTGCGTTACTTAATATATTATATAAGCTACTTGAAAGACTTCACTATAACAAGATTGCCCCTCGTATACTTGAAAAAATCCCTGTAAAACCAGCAGGATTCCGACCTAACCGCAGTTGCACCGACCAGGTACTGGTATTAATTTCATATAGTGAGGCCAGATTTCAGAAAAAGGTAAAAACTTCAGTTGCCTTCATAGACTTATCGGCCGCCTATGATACCGTGTGGAGACAAGACCTTACTTATAAACTTATCAGTGTAATTCCCTGTCTACAAGGACTAACTTGGTTAATGACATGCTCTCAAATAGAACCTACCAGGTAATCATGGGTAATTGTAAGAGCAAAGTGAATTAATTAAACAACGCTCTTCCGCAAGGATCCGTCTTGGCACCACTACTGTTCAGTTTGTACATCGCAGACATACCAGAAACCTCCTCAAAGAAATTTGGCAATGCGGACACTTGGGCAATAACCACCCAACACAATATTATTGAAGACACTGAAATAACATTACCTTCGGATCTTACAATCCTAGGTCAATATTTCCGTAAGTGGAGGTTGCAGTTAAATATAAACAATACAGAAACCTGCTGCTTTCATCTAGACAATAAGTTGGCTCACAAAGAACTCAACATATTCCTTGATAAAAGGCGCCTTAATCACAGTAAATTCCCTAAATACCTGGGAGTTACGTTAGACAGAACTCTTACATTTGAAGTATATCTGATAAATGTTGCTGCTAAAATTAAATCCCGTAACAACATACTTCATAAACTTTGCGACACTACTTGGGGCTCCTCAGCTGAAACTCTGCGTATCTCCGCACTCAGTCTGGTTTACTCAGCTGCAGAGTATGCTGCTCCTTTCTGGATAAATAGCACCCATACAAACAAAGTTGATGTGCAACTAAACAATACCATGCGCATAATCGCAGGTACTGCACGATCTACCCCAACTTACTGGTTACCTGCTCTTAGCCACATTGTACCGCCAAATCTCAGAAGAAGATCTGCTCTAAAGAAAGAATATAATAAAATAATCAACTTCCAATTATCCGCACAGAATAACCTCAGAGATCTCGAACGAAAAAGATTGAAGTCTAGGAAACCACCTCTAGATACGGGTAAGAACTTATCCGAAAATAATTTTAACCTACTTGAATCCTGGCAAACAGAATGGTCGGACAAGTCATCTGTACACTCTCAAACTTTGCCGTGCATTATACAAAAACCTCTTGGCTTCAAACTTCCAAGGAAAATGTGGACAAGCCTCAACAGAGTACGTACAAATCACGGTAAATGTGCGGATTCCCTATATAAATGGGGTAAACAGACGTCTCCGAAGTGTAACTGTGGTGCAGAAAATCAGATTGTACGACATGTCATAAAAGAGTGCAATCTCAGATCGTACGAAGGCAAATCTGATGACTTCCTTTTGTCCACAGATACGGCAATAGAATATCTAAAGAAAATGGACATTTATTTTTTAATACTATAAAGAATTTGTTTTGGTTTGTAATATTATCATTAATTATACTCATACTTTATATTCTATATATCTTGTTCATGTGATTTTTATTTGCCAAACAATAAATAAATAATAATTGTTAATTCAGATGAAAGAAACCATATGTATTCACTTATTTATAATCAAAAATATAAATTAGAAACTATAAATGTTATACCTATATATTATATTAGAATTAATATCTATACCATTCTGTTGTATGTTATAATAATATTAATTATTTTGTACTGTATGTATTCATATTATGTTCGAAGGAAATTAACAAAATCGAGGTCCAAATCAGAACAACGAGAAGATATCGAAATGTCACTGTACTCTGTGGCAAGAAGCCCCACAGTTCTCACTTAGCCGGAAGGAGTTACATGTATCATCATAACTGCTTACCTTTTAATGTAACATGAACTATAAGATAATGATAAGAAAATATTATATGTAGATGTAATGTAACCTGTAGTCTTTTGTTTGAAGTATAGCGTCTTGAGCACAAGTCGCAAAAATATATAAAAACAAAGTACCTTTTTAAAAAGTCTGTTTCGAAAACTGAACCCAAAACTCGCGTACTCCTCAATAATTTCTTCTTTAAAAGTTTTAGCAATCGGTATTTATAATATTTCTCTATCATTAAAAACATATTATGGTACCTACATAATAGCTCTCTTTACCTTCGTGATGACGAGTCGCGTCTGGCTTCCAGAGCAGGAATCGCTTCTACACTACTAATAATTGTTATTCATCTTTTGTTCTACAACTTTTAAAATACATTTTTTCAGTGTTATTAATGTAATCTGTGTATCATGAATTCGTAACGTTTTAAAGAATATTTTTATTTTATATATTTTGCCGAAAAACAAAGACTTTCTTGGTACGGAAGTAATCTCTCTAACTTTGTCCTAAACAACATTGAAAATAATATTAAGTTGGTTTGAAGAAAAGAATTACAAAACTACATTTAGGCATTGTGCAGACGACAAGCTTTTTTGACCGCTGGACAGAATCTGCGGTCTGCGGTCTGCTTGTAAACGCGCAAAATTGAATTTAGTTTAATTGTTCGTGTATTTTTTTAAAACTAACACTAAAATCAATTCTGAGCTTTTTCAATAAGATCTGGGACAAAAATTATCGCCGCAATGTTGTCCTTCGTTTGCTTAGCGACTTTTTTCTTAAAGTTTTTGAATATGTTCCATTAGAGGCGTGATACCTGCTTTAGAAGCCCCAACAATTTGTATACCTCACAAATTTATTGATTGATTGATTAATATTCCATAATTTAAATTTAATTAAAATAAGATTTAACACACAGAATACTTTTTATTAATGTTATGTCTTATTTAAATAGCTTAATTTTCTCCACAGATAACTGATACTAAACATGGCCGAATCTATAAAGAAATGTAGACAGTACAATGCTGATTTTTTGAAGTTTGGTTTCATTCCGTCATTATCGGACAAACAATTGCCTATGTACCTTTTATACAACAAAGTTTTAAGCATTGACGCTATGAAATTATCTAAGCTGGAGGATCATCTGAGAACAGATAAAGATTTAAAATACTTTCAAATATTCAAAGATAAACCTCAGAAGAGACTCACGGTGGACAGAATATTCGCTTTGACATCAGAAAGAAACGAGGATGGTTTGCGAGCGTCTTACAATATCTCACTACTTATAGCAAAATTCGAAAAACCACATACTATCGGAGAAAAGTTAATATATATAATATAATATATTGAGGTTAACTTGCAGTTACAAGGTGACAGCCTGAATTTAATTAAAACAAAGTCCATCATTTTAGTGTTTCTTGGCAGAATTAAGCAAAACATAGGACGGCTCGAATTTTCCCAGTTTCCCAATTTGTCATAGACAAACTGTCAGGCAGATGTCGTTTCAACTTACGTTCAACATTTAAATGCCCTCTATTCAGATTTTAAAACTAGGTTTGAAGATGATTTGACTCTGACAATACCACAGTGGATAATGAATCCATATGGTGAAACGGATGTTACATTACAAGAGGAACTGATCGGAATAAGCACTAACGACGGACTTAGGTATAGTTTAGAAACGGATATCAGCAATTCTGCCTTCAAAAAGACATACCTGTTACTTATCCCGAGTTATTGAATATTGCGAGAAAGATTTTAATTGCTCTTCCATCCTCATATCTAGTGGAAAGGGGTTTCAGCGATGTTGCAAATCTTCTAACAAAAAAAAAAAGAAAAAGAATGTATATCACTAACCGAAGAGATTTGAGATTAAACCTAACTAAATTGATGCCAAATGTTGAAAATTTATCAGGTACATACCTCCAACTAAAAGTATTTATTTTTTGCTTTGCCATATATATGGAACAGATACTAAATATTAATTTGGTTCGTTTTAATTAGAATTTAATTAGTAAATGTCTAAAACTAACCATGTGTTTTTTAAAGATTTTCACACTACACTTTACTATAGTTAGAAATTTAAATCTATAAAAGTGAATAGCACTATACCAGCTGTCAAAAATACTTTTGAACTTGATGAATGAGCAAAAATTCAATATTAGGTAAGCAGGGGGTCTACCGAAAACCGAAAAACATGGCAAGCGATCCACGAAACAAAAAAGTTTGTGGACCGCTACCGTAGTATAACAAGCAATATTTATAATTATATCAGTTGCAGCGAAACAAAAAAATGTTAGTTCGACATTTAGATGCAAAAACAGCATTTTGATATAGGCATTGAAAGGGTGTAAGCAAGAAAATAAACTAGATCACATTTTCTTACTTAAGAAAAGTCTTTATGGACAACAGATCCATATTTATATGCAGGAAAGATTGGAGAGGAATGATGTTTTGTACTTGTTTAAGTTGATGATTTAATCATTTAATCAAGCAAGGTACAACAAACAATTGAATATTCGAAATTTGAAATGCGAGATTTGGGCAAGATCAATCATTACTTACGGCTAAAGAATGATAACGATCCGAATGGATTATGCAGAATTAGTCAGACAAATTACATCGATGAAATGGCGTGGTTAATTAGACTAAGTAATGCAAAATCGTTAAATGTTCCACTCGATCCAAACTACAACAAATTAAATTCTACTCAATAATAGGAATTACTAGCAACTGATTGGGTGCCTGCTTTATATTTCGATAAGCAGTCGACCAGATATCTCGACGAGTGTGTCAATACTGGCACAAAAAGTCAGTAAACCAAAGCAGCGGAACAGGAACGAATTGAAGCGCATAGTCAAATATTTAGTTGGCGCAGATAGAGCAGATTGGAAGTCCAATAGCGGATATGCTTGTGGTCTTGTGTGGATGAGGCGGAGTGTTGAAGTTAATATTCACACATTGACATAAAAAATATAATTTTGTTGTGTCAAAAGAATTTTATTCTAATGTAACAAGTCAAAGTCAGCACATTCTTAGTGAATATAATTAAGTAAATTAGAGCATGTTGTAATGAGGTCACGTATTCTAAATAATATTGTTTGACGTAACCACTATGCCAGGCAGTGTCAGCAACAGCATCAACGTCAACGGCCGAATCACTATCCGAGGGAAGAAAATTACCATTATTATAGAGAAGAAAATTACTACTATCCGAGGGAAGAAAATTACTATTACCAGAGGGAAGAAAATTACAATCATCCGAGGGAAGAAAATTACAACTACCAGAGAGAAGAAAATCACTATTATCAGAGGGAAAAAAATAACCATTATCGGAGGAAAGAAAAATACAATTACCAGAGGGAAGAAAACTACAATTATCAGAGATACAATTACTACGACTATTAGAGAGAAAATGACGACACTCATTATAGAAGAAACCAAGTTCAGTGTTATAATTGCAATGGCAACCATTACGCCAGGCATTGTCAGCGCGAGCGTAAGCATAAACATCAGCGTCAGCATAAGTATCAGCGTCAGCAGTCGCATTTTTACGATAATTAGAAAGAAGAAGACATTAAAAATTATACACAGTATAAGAGAAGAGAAGCAGAAACAACAGGCCAAACTAAGAAAAATACAGAAGAAATAGACGCGGAAGAATTAAAAGAGATGAAGGAAATTACGTGGTTCTTCAATATGTTAAGAATGGCGGATATATCCGGTGACCAAGAGGCAGCTCTTATGATTTATAACCACTTAGATGGGATTCCGATGGAAGATGGAGTATTACGATGTTTTGGATGTAAGATGCCTAAGAAAAAGTACTGTCTTTGTGAAGAAATTAAAGAAAGAGAAAGAGAAAATATTGCTGAAATAGACAAGAATGAGGATGATTCCCAACAAGTAAGTTCGAAAGAAGACCGTAGCAGTGAAGAGAGACCTAATGACGCCGTTACCGAGGAAGCTCCGGAAATTTACGAGGTAAATAGAGAGGAAAAAGAAGCATCAGGGGTTAAAAATTATGTCTTAATAGAGGGTACGGGTATTGAGGAAATTTCACAAGCGGTTAATGTAGGAAATGACGAAGTTGGACAGATCAGCATTAAGTTCGAAAACAGCAAACAGTTTCAGAGAAATAAAGAACAAAGAAAACAGTACGATAGGAAGAATCCACATCAAATAAAGAACTCCACAACAGATGGCCAAAAGAAGAAAAGAAGTACAAGCGAGCGAGATTCAAGATCTAAACGACACCAGCAGTACTACAAGAAGAAATTCAAACCAAATTTGACATTCACAAATAACCACAAGAAAGAACGAGATACGAGGTATAAACTTCAATTTTATACTAGTGTTGTGCGTTATAAAATGAACATAAGACGATGGTGGTGTTTATTTGGATTATTTTATGGATGGTACAAGTGATAAAAGTGTTTTTGTGTTTATGTATATTTAATTTAAAATTAGTAAAAGTTAAGGTATAAAAAAGGGAATGTAACAAGGAAATAATAGTTAAATTATGTTTTGTGTAATATGTAAATTGTGCCCCTTTACAGGAAGCAAATTGTTTGAAAAAGGGAGGAATGTAACAAGTCAAAGTCAGCACATTCTTAGTGAATATAATTAAGTAAATTAGAGCATGTTGTAATGAGGTCACGTATTCTAAATAATATTGTTTGACGTAAGTAGCTAACTATTTGCTGACTTAGTACTTTTGTAATTAGATATATAGTAGCGTTAGGTCAGTTATAACAGAGTCAATACGAGAGAGTGATGGAGTCATTCAGAGTGATGACGAGTGATTCAGAGTACAGTAGTCGTTAGAGTTCAGTAGGAACTCGACAACATCAACCATGTAGTAAGTGTGAATAAATCTTTGTTATTTGTTAAACTAAATTGTAAGTACAAACTTATTTCCAACAACCCTAGTACTTCTCCTTTCTCCGTTCTGACAAGAACCCATATAAATTATTTGTTAATTCTCCTTTGAATGAGGGAGGGTTACACTAATTCAAATAAATTTAACTATTCACGCTACTGGACTTAGGATATAGCCAATAAGGTGCATCTGAAAAAGAATTTATGTTGTGTATCAAAGTAAACAATTCTATTCTGCTGTAACATATGGAAATAATCCCACAAAATTATTAAATAATATTCAAGAAAATAATCAAATAACAAAAATGTTATTCCCTTATGATTATAAGGTCCTAATAATGTTTAAATTTCTTTATTTAAAATTAGTAATTTATTAATTTAAATAATATTAAATCGTGATGGAATAAACCAATAAAATATCGGAATTAATAATAATCCTAAATATATTTGTTATTATTTTTAATTTCTAATATTAAAAATTAGGATTTTTAATTTAATTAAAAATATATAATAATTTATAATATTAAATACAAAAGAAGCTACAAAATTAGACGAAATATGTGTATTGTGTGTTGTGCACCTTACAAAGAATTTATATTGTGTATCTGCTGTTATATGGAGTAAATCTAAAGCATTTTCCGGGGTATCTTTTGACGATATGTAAAAGTTAAGAAAGTTAAAGGCCAAAGAGGGATTGACAAAGATTACTCAACGTGTGAACCACGCCAGAGGCCAAAATCATCCTCAGAGGCGGACACAGAGATTCAAATATTACGGAGACATTTGTCAATAAACTACGTTCATACAAACCAAATAAAAATAAAGTGCCTATCGTCAAGGGTATACAATTACATTTGTATTTATATAAACAAATTAAAAATATAACTAACAACTCGCCAATAAACTCTGTTATATTGTAAATAAATTAAATAAAGTAAAATACCCCTTCAAATCTACCCCGGCAAGTGCTACAATACACTAATGTAATTCCTAAAATTATAGTAAAAAATAATCTTCGGAGTGCTTCGAAGTATTAATTAATTAATTTCTATAAGATTATGATGGCTTATGTAACTGTTATTCCTGAAATTAATAAGATTAAAGTATTAAGGAAAATATTGTCGGAAATCGGACAAAAATAATGAAAAACTCATGATATGTTGTTAACGTGTCGATTAATATTTAACTATCTTCAGAACTACAAGAAGAAGAAAAATTATTACAATCATATGTATAATTTTAAAAATTTAAAGAACAAAAAGAAAAATACATACCTTTAACAAGTATCAAATAACATTCTAGGTGATTATGTTCAAATGTTAATAAAGATGTTTTTTATCGAGGGGCAACTCAGTGACTGTGAAACGAATAACGTCCTTGTGAAAGAGAACGACATGATTGCCAACGTAGTTAAGAAAAAACAGTTGTCATGAACAATAATGTAGATGGCGACACCAAAATTATAGGTCAAAAATAATTATTTTAAATGTTAATACATGTTATTTAAGTTATCAATGTCAGTCCTTAGGTTAATACTATTGTTGTCTAATGTAATATGAAACATTTATAAAAATAACCTTTTTTGTAAATTTTGTTCTGTATCTAAAATTTTAACATTCTTGATATCAAAAGTATGTCAAGTATTAAAATGGTGTGATGTTAATGTTGTTTTATCTACAGTGACTTCACTTTTACAATCACGTATGTGATTTTTAACCCTATTACCTACGTTCTGTTTTGTTTGACCTTATGTACTATCACAATCTTTACATTGCAATTTATAAACTGTAAAAGGAGTGTATTCTATTGCGCCAATTTGATCTTCTGTCATCTGTCACTGGCCGATAACCTCAAACTTACGTTTTGTTGTGAATGTTTTGTGAAGTGTGAATTTTGTTTGAAAAATTCCTGGGTACAATTGTTCCGTCCCGGATTGTAATTTGAATTCATTAATTAATAAGGCCATATCTTTTCATTTCTTTCCCAAGATTAGTAAACAGACCAAAATTTCAAATTAAAGATTTCATGTCAACTTCAAACTGGCGGCAATAAAACTGTCACAATTTCTGCGCACATGTGCATATGCATCACCGTTCGAGTCACATGGCGTCACAAACATTAGTATTGCCAACATAATTAGAAAAAAATACAAAAAAAGTTTGTCACCCTTTTACACGTTTTTTTCATTTCACAAATTTGCCGGCAGAGGCGCTATAGAAAATAATATGGTCTATTCTCGGAACATTCCATTGCCGCTGTCTGTCAGTATATAACCAATAAAGTTACCTGTAGATTTGTTAGTTTTTTGCGAGTATTTAAATAGTAAATCTTATTTGTTTTCTTATAATTTGTGCGAGAATTATTATTAAAAATGCCGCGACCCAGAAGATCTAATCTTTCCCAACAAAGCCGTAATGCAATTCGGCTTCGTAACACTGCGAATCAATCCACCGAAGAAGAACGGGAAATCGCACGAGAAGAGCGCCGCGATAGTATGGCCCGACTTCGTGCATATCAAACACAAGAGCAAATAGAGGCAGCCCGTGAAACAGCTCGGTTGGCAATGAGAAATCGTCGAGCTTATCGCACAGATCAACAAATGTCGCCTGTTCCCGTGTCGGACAACCATCAACATTATTTATTTACGCGCCAGAAAACAAAACTAAAAATGTTGTGTATCAAAAAGCATTACAATAAACACTATGTTTCCGAAATAATTATTAATTTAAAATTAATTCCACTTCAAATTGAATATTCATAGTTAAGACAGGACAACGTCTGTCGGGTCAGCTAGTAAAACAATAAAATATCGGAATTAATAACAATCGTGGAAATGTTCTTATTCAATCTATTGGGATATTTAAAATGTATGTGGAAGGATCGAATGAAGAAAATAAATTTGTTAATATTTTCAATTTAATTTTCAAAATACCTTACAAAATTATTTAAAAGATTTTAGCAATTTTTTTTGGAATAAATACAGTCTTAAAATTATTTTCAAATGTAATGAAGGCATTTATGAATTACTTAAAAGACTTTTCTAATTTTTTTGGGAGAATTTAGAGCGTTCATAACTTTTATTAAAAAAAAACATACACACAATAATCTACATAATACTTTAGATGTAAGTGGTGAGGGAGCCACAGACGTAATTTTAAATTGATGAAAATGGTTTGTCGGCTGTAGGGATCGAACCAGGGTTCTTAAGATCCACAGGCCGACTTGATACCACTGAACCATTACTACTAAAAAGATTAATATTTAAATTATGAATATTATAATGTATTGTGTTAAACCTCATTTAGAGATAGTGTTAACTCTAGCTAAATATCAACATTATTAAACATTTTGCTTTGCGTTGTTTTACTACGATCTATAATGGGTTCATTATTGTAAAGCTTTTTCATTATCCAACACTTTTGAATAATGAGCCATATTTTGTATCGTATAATGAATGTATTATTTAGTGGTTGTAGATAAAATATAATTATTGATTTAATGCTAATTATTTTTGATACCGAGTATATTAAGGACATTACTAAACGTTTATTTTAATTAACTATTTGTTGAAATATAATTAAATATTGATACTGATTCCGAATCACATTTAGAGAGTATGAAATATTTAATTATGACTATATAGTATACTCCTTACTACAAAGGAGGAAAGGGAAGAAAAGGCACATGTATTGTTACTCACTAAGCCTTCTGTAAGCTCAGCAAATCCTGCAACAATAGAAAAAATATATTAGTACAGTTTCAACTTAAGCTTAAATCACGCACTCTACAAAATAGCCAAATTATGAGAATAAAATGTCTGTGAAATTAAATGTTTGTGTGGTTGGCACTTGGTGAAACATTTTAAAAAATATTTTAATTAAAAACTCTTGGGTATCATAGTAATACACCTGACGATGACTGAAGAGTCGAAACGCGTAGTGTAAAAATAAAAATAATAAATTTGTGATAATTACCGAGTGTTTTTATTTAAAATATTTTTAAATGTCTGTGATTACTAAATACAATTCAACGAATTTTTCAACTAACAACAAATTCATACATCAATTTTAAAAATACAATTGTTCATGAAGAGAATATTTAACAGTGATTTAATAACCAATTATTCAATACCTATTTAATTAACTAGCAGCTCAATTCTCAAAAATTTTTAGCTAAAGTTTAGTTAATTTTGTTACATGATTGGGTATATATATATATATATATATATATATATATATATATATATATATATATATATATATATATATATATATATACCCAATCATGTAACAAAATAAATATAGTTTTTATGGATCAAAAGTTATATTTATATTAAAATGCTTAGAATACGTCTATATTTACGTAATACGCTATATTTTATTAGTATTTACTGATATTTTAACCCAAAACTACTAAATATCAGTCAACACTATACGCTTTTTCTTCAATTAACTTGTAAAAATTATTGAATTTCATATGGTTGTCATTATGCTTGCGTGCAGAACCAATCACAGTGTTCTTAAGCACTTTTTTTATAAATTTTTAAACAAAAATTATTTTTATTTAAAATATTGTATTTCTACCTGCATTAAATGAAAAATAATATTTCAAATTCAATATGTAAGTTAGGAAACGATGTTCCCACACAAACCGCTGACTCTCCAAGAATATGATTCCAGGATCATATAACATCATATGTAGAATCTTGTAAGACGGAAGTCAGTCAGATTCTGAACCCTGTGTGATAAGCACATACAAATGTACACTATCTGTATCATAACTTAGACTTTTGAACTATAACATTTTTATTTGTTGTAATAGCACTAAATAAAAATTTTAAAAAACATTAATTGAAAATCAATTAATTTAACTGGCGCAGTCGTAACGGATTTCGTAAACGAAACTCAAAATTTCGGTTCGTTTCAACGATTTATTGCGAAGAACCAACGTAAAATCAGTGCAAAAAAATTCTACACGTTTTCAACGAGTGCATCGCGTCACACGAAGAGAACAACGAAGCCCTGCTGAACACAGAGCCTAGCAGTAGAAGTTCATCCTGTTCCGTTCCTCCATCGTGGAAGAAACCGCAACAGAGCCGATGAAGAACACACTGATTTTCCTGTAAGTAGTGCACATATGACATCTAGAGATAATCGAGCGTATATCGAAATAGATTCAGACAATAGCTCAGATACAAATTCAGTACATTCCTCTGACTCACAAAATTACATTTCAAACACTCTCCCTATCGATCAATCCCTTATCGAACAAATAAATAACCTAAACCTTGACGAAATGGCTGTCCCAGATCTCAAACGTGAATATCTTGATATGATCCCCGAATTTCGAGGTGATACTAAATTATTAAGTAGATTCATAGAAGTCTGTGAAAAAATCGTAACTAAATTTTATGATGCAACAGACGTAAATAATTTCCAGAATGAGTACTTAACGAGTAGCATTTTGGCAAAAATAAAAGGAGAAGCCGCCGTCAACATTGCGAGTGTTACCATCACTAAATGGCTAGATTTGAAACAGCTCTATTAAATACCTATGCGGATAAACGCGACATATACACGCTAAATTTTGAAATGTCCGAATTAAAACAAAATCAAAATGAATCTCCATTTGATTATTACAATCGAGTAATACAATTATTGAATTTATCAACTTCATATATCACTTTACATATACAAAGAGAAGAGCAAGCTGTTTTAATTGGATATTTTAGAAATTACGCATTAAGAGTTCTTTTGAGAGGTCTTAAAGAGCCTCTAGGTACTTTAATGAGAACTAAAAACCCTGAAGATTTAACAACTGCTTTAAATATGATGACAAATGATTTCCAAATTGACTCTGTTAATAAACAACAATACAAAAACATTATTAAACCGAAACCAAATTTTCCTGTACAAAATAACAAACCATTTCAACAAAGAAATTTCCCTCAACTAACGTACAGACCAAATCCACAACAACAATATACCCCACGAACACATTACACCCCTCTACACAATTACCAACAAAATAAGACAAATACTTCAAATGTCTTTAAATCCGATCCCAATAAAAAATTCACGAAACCGACGCCCATGAGTGTCAGTACTAGACAAACATTCACACCAAGACCCGGTCCAAGTAATTACCGTCCCCAACAATTCCAGCCACAACAACGCGCACACGATTTTATTGCGGAAGAATTGTTTAACACAGAAACCATGGAATTACCAAATAATGAAATTGATGAACAATATACTGACGAAAATGCAGAATACTATGTCACTGACCCAAATACTGATAACGAAGACAATAATGATCAAGACGCTTTTTTTCAATAAAAAGCCTCGGAAACGAATTTGAAATTATGAACCTAACTCATAATTACAGCGAATTACCATTCATAATATATCCCGAACACAACTTAAAAGTCTTGATAGATACCGGAAGCACCCGCTCATTTATAAATCCAAATATCGCGCGGAAATATTTTAGAAATAATATACAAAATGATCAATTTAAAATTACAACCGCTCACGGTACTTCAATTGAAAATTCTAGTATTGTTATACCTGCTTCAAAATTATTTAATAACCCCGATAAACTATTAAAATATTATTTATTTGATTTCCATAACAACTTTGATATTTTGCTTGGAATAGATAATTTAAAATGTTTAGAAACAAGTATAGATTTGAGCAATAATAAAATTATAACACCTACTCAAAATATAAAAATTCATTTTCATAAAATAATTCCAAAATCTAATATTATAAAAATTCCGCCAAAGTCTGAAAAAATTACAAAATTATATATATATATATATATATATATATATATATATATATATATATATATATATATATATATATATATATATCATCACGCCTTCTACCCATTACTGGGTGTGGCACTCTGCTACAGCAGATCTCGGTAAGTGATATATTTTGCGCGTGAAGTGCGGTTACCAGTCGTCAAATCACGGCCCCCAAACATGTTAGTGGTGGAGGAGCCACAGGGATAGCTTTTTCAAATTATGAAAATTTGTCGCCTGTGGGAATCGAACCAGGGACCTCAGGATCCACAGGCCGACTTCATACCACTGAGCTAGCCATCCCATAAGACAAATACTTCAAATGTCTTTAAATCCGATCCCAATAAAAAATTCACGAAACCGACGCCCATGAGTGTCAGTACTAGACAAACATTCACACCAAGACCCGGTCCAAGTAATTACCGTCCCCAACCATTCCAGCCACAACAACGCGCACACGATTTTATTGCGGAAGAATTGTTTAACACAGAAACCATGGAATTACCAAATAATGAAATTGATGAACAATATACTGACGAAAATGCAGAATACTATGTCACTGACCCAAATACTGATAACGAAGACAATAATGATCAAGACGCTTTTTTTCAATAAAAAGCCTCGGAAACGAATTTGAAATTATGAACCTAACTCATAATTACAGCGAATTACCATTCATAATATATCCCGAACACAACTTAAAAGTCTTGATAGATACCGGAAGCACCCGCTCATTTATAAATCCAAATATCGCGCGGAAATATTTTAGAAATAATATACAAAATGATCAATTTAAAATTACAACCGCTCACGGTACTTCAATTGAAAATTCTAGTATTGTTATACCTGCTTCAAAATTATTTAATAACCCCGATAAACTATTAAAATATTATTTATTTGATTTCCATAACAACTTTGATATTTGTTAATAATATTGAAACCGGCGAAGCATTTATAACTGAAACAAAAATAAACAATATAATTATTCCAGAAGGAATAGCAAAAATTGAAAATTATGAATTATTTTACCGTTATCAATACAAGCGACGAAGATCAAATTTTAGATACTATGAACTGTATACAATTAGGAACATTAAATAAAAACGCTGACGCTCTATCACGAATAGAATTAAACGTCAACACTGTAGACCCCGGTACTCAAAATCTTTTTGAATATGTAGAAAATTTTAATGAAAACTTCAATCCCGATAACGATACTCAATCCATGATTGTCAACCCTGACGAAGACGTCAATAACGATACCGATTCAGACCAAACAATACATTCAAATTTAGAAAATCCTATCATAGGAATCACTATCTCAGAAACAGCTGTTAACTATGGTAAAAACCAAATTTTTATATCTCAAGTTAAACATTCACCAAGTGTACCAAAAATACAAAAATTACACACCGATAAGATGAGAATTTTAGTTCAATTATCCGAATCAAATTTTGAAAAAGACACCGTAAAATTCATCAAGGAATTCGTTGTACCTAAGGTAAAATATTACCTGTATTTCGAACAACCGGTATACGAACTGTTTAGTACCATACTCCAAAAATATTTCAAAAATTCAGAAATCAAATTCATTAAGTGTAATATTAAATTGATAGATGTAGAAGCCCAAGATGAAATTTTAGACACAATAAAAAACAATCACGAAGGTAAAACGAATCACCGAGGTATCAATGAAGTTTATAATCAAATTAAAAAGAGATATTATTGGCCTAACCAACATAAAACCATCACAGACTATATCAACCAGTGTGAAATATGTCTGGCTGCCAAATATGAAAGGAACCCTGTAAAACCCAAACTAAATTTAACTGCGACACCCAACAAACCGTTGGATATCATTCACATAGATACACTAAGTCTCGAAAATTCAAAATTCCTAACTATAATTGACGCATTTTCCAGGTATGCGCAAGCATACAAAGTAACATCAATAAACGCAATCGAAATAACAAACAAATTAACTAAATTCTTTTCCCATCACGGTATTCCAAAATTAATCATATCGGATAACGGATTAGAGTTTAAAAACAATGTCGTCAAAGAACTGCTATCCTTGCATAAAATTGAAATACACTTTACTTGCTCACAAAATCCAAATTCGAATGGTTTAGTTGAACGTTTCCATTCAACTTTAATAGAAAATATTCGTTTATTTAATATGCAAGATAATTTCAAGAACGAACTGATAAAAGACAAAGTATCATATGCAGTCTTAGCGTATAACAACACAAACCATAGCGCGACAAATCTAAAACCAATTGAAATTATTAATGGTCATTTAGATGTAAATTCGCCTCTAGATATCGAGCTGGATAAGCAAGTTACCCAAGATTATATACAAAAACACAAGGATAAAACTAAATTAATATATCGAAATATTAATCAAAAATTACAAGATAACAAATCTAAATTAATAACTAAAATAAATGAAACAAGGGAAGAACTTCCAAACATCCCTGAAACAATTTATGTTCAAAACAAGCAGAAGGTAAATAAAACTAAACAGCCTAAATTTAGGAAAGAAAAAATTAAAAGTTTAAATAAACCCCTAAAAACAGCCCAAATAGAAATTAAACCCAACGACAAAAAACAATCTAAAATACACCTTTCCAACATAAAAAGACCCCGAAAAATTACTAACACAAATTCGGATATTCCAGGTCCCTCTACCTCTCATACTCCTATGGACTAAGTATGAAAGACATAACGAATAACCCAGGACTACTGACAATAAATCTCGGAACTGCAAAGCTCCAAAAATCTACTCACACATTCGTACATTATTATGACTTACAACCACTATGGACACAATACGAAAATCTAAATAAACAATACGAAAACCTTAAACAAATCCTTAACAACGACAAGACAATTTCTCCCGAATTTGACAATAATAAAAATATAATTAATTACATTCAAAATTCCATAAACGAAAAAATTAATCATTTAACAAAACGCACGAAAAACGAGCAAGCTAAAAGAGGTCTCATAAACGGCTTGGGAACAATCATTAAATCTATATCAGGAAATTTAGACGCAGACGACGAGAAACGTTATACACAAATTTTAAATCACCTAAAAGATAATCAAAATAATTTAAATCACCAAATCAAACATCAATATTCCGTCAATCAACAAATGATAGAGTATTTTAATAGGACTGTGGATACAATAAGAGAAAACGAAAAATTATTAAAATCAAAAATCGAACAACTACTCCACATTGTTGTCGGTGGAACTAAAGATAATGATAAACTCTTTATAAAAGATATTTTCAATCAATTAAACACTTTATACACACAACTTTCAATATTCTCCAAGATATCGAAAACTCTTTGACATTCTGCAAGTTGCATACGTTGCACCCAAGTATTATAAAATCACACGATCTTTTCACAGAACTAAATAAAATTTCAAAATTTTATAATAATCAGTTACCGATTAATGTAAATTCAGAAAACATTTTGGAATTAGAAAAAATACTTTTCGTAAATTGTAAATTAACATCTAACAAAATTACGTATTTTATTGAAATTCCGATAAATTACGAAACACAATTTGAATTAATCCATCTTATTCCAATCCCTACCAAACACAATACTGAATATGTAACTGTAGTCCATAATCACGAATATTTCTTAAAATCAAATGATGCACAAATTAAATCTCTATATGACATATGTACCTACAACAAGAGAACACATACCAGTGTCCTAACAAGATCAACGAACTAAGCGAAAACTCTTGCGAGAAGAACTTCATTTCACGAAACAACATTGAAAATTGCCAATTCCTGAAATTAAATATTAAACAAAATCATATTGAATATTTAAAAGATATAAATCAACATCTCATAATATTTCCTGATCCAGAAAATATTAAGATCAAATGCGAACAAGGCGACACTATAAAAACGCTCCAAGGAATATTCCTGGTGAAAGAAGATGATTGTCCATTGGAATACAAGAACCAAAATTTACTATTCAAACATGGAAGCTTTGGCAAACCAGTCGTAATCGAAAACTACAAATTCGACTTCAATAAGTCACAAATTCCAAAGATGTCAATTGAACTCAACACCATCAACGAATTGAAACCAATGAACAAGATTGAAGAATCCATTGATGACTACTACTTCGATCAATACGACATCAATCGCATTATAAATTATCCAACATTAATACTTTACATAATTCTGATTACAGGTGCTATCATCCTGTTTGTACTCTTTTTAAAGAAAAAACTCCACAGACGTTTGCAGCCAAATCCAACGTCCAGAGAAGGCATTGAACTTCAACCAAGAATTTCAACCCCTAGAAAGGTCCAGCAACTCCCCGATGAAGCTCAATTCTAGCGAAGGAGGAGTTAGGAAACGATGTTCCCACACAAACCGCTGACTCTCCAAGAATATGATTCCAGGATCATATAACATCATATGTAGAATCTTGTAAGACGGAAGTCAGTCAGATTCTGAACCCTGTGTGATAAGCACATACAAATGTACACTATCTGTATCATAACTTAGACTTTTGAACTATAACATTTTTATTTGTTGTAATAGCACTCAATAAAAATTTTTTAAAACATTAATTGAAAATCAATTAATTTAACTTTTATTATTTCTAGTAGTTTTCGAAGTAATTTTAAATTAATTTAAATTTGTTTAACTAGTTTTGAAGATATAAAAATCCAAAACTATACTGGTGGTTTATATTTTAGAGCAAAAGTACAAGAAACAAAAATTGTATATAATTAAATTTTACGTTTGAAAAGTTTATATTTGTTATATTAGCATGTCGGTAATGTTAATATTTGAAAAATGAAATATTACATTTCTGTCAAGAATCAGATAGCCATGAAAATAAAAAACAAATAAAATAAAACATCATTTTGACAGTTCAGCTCAACAATTAATATACAGAATTCTTGAATGAACTGTAAATTTTTAATTATTACCTATTATTAATAAAAAAAGTACGCGAAATATGTGTACCTGAAAAAGAATTTATGTTGTGTATCAATTCAAAAATTCTAGTGCATTTTTATTTTGAAGTAAGTCTAAAGCATCTTTCGGGGTATCTTTTGACGATGTTATAAAAGTTAAGAAAGTTAAAGGCCAAAGAGGGGTTGACAAAGGTTACTCAACGTGTGAACCACGCCAGAGGCCAAAGTCATCCTCAGAGGCGGACTTCGATTCAAATATTAGGGAGACACTTGTCAATGAACTAAGTTCATACAAATCAAATAAAAATAAAACGCTTATCGTCAAGTGTATACAATTGCTTTTATATTTATATAAACTAATTAAGAATACAACTGTCAACTCGGCAATAAATTACATTACATTGTAAATTAATTAATTTAAAAAATATCCCTGTAAACCTACCCCGGCAAATGCCGCAATACAGTAATGTAATAACTAGGCGTAATTATATAGATACTAGCTGACCCGACAGGCGTTGTCCTGTCTTAACTATGAATATTCAATTTGAAGTGGAATTAATTTTAAATTAATAATTATTTCGGAAACATAGTGTTTATTGTAATGCTTTTTGATACACAACATTTTTAGTTTTGTTTTCTGGTGCGTAAATAAATAATGTTGATGGTTGTCCGACACGGGAACAGGCGACATTTGTTGATCTGTGCGATAAGCTCGACGATTTCTCATTGCCAATCGAGCTGTTTCACGGGCTGCCTCTATTTGCTCTTGTGTTTGAGATGCACGATGTCGGGCCATACTATCGCGGCGCTCTTCTCGTGCGATTTCCCGTTCTTCTTCGGTGGATTGATTCGCAGTGTTACGAAGCCGAATTGCATTACGGCTTTGTTGGGAAAGATTAGATCTTCTGGGTCGCGGCATTTTTAATAATAATTGTCGCACAAATTATAAGAAAACAAATAAGATTGATTATTTAAACACTCGCAAAAAACTAACAAATCTACAGCTAACTTTATTGGTTATATACTGACAGACAGCGGCAATGGAATGTTCCGAGAATAGACCATATTATTTTCTATAGCGCCTCTGCCGGCAAATTTATGAAATGAAAAAAGCGTGCCAGGGTGACAAACTTTTTTTCTATTTTTTTCTAATTATGTTGGCAATGCTAATGTTTGTGACGCCATGTGACTCGAACGGTGATGCATATGCGCATGTGCGCATAAATTGTGACAGTTTTATTGCCGCCAGTTTGAAGTTGACATAAATCTTTAATTTGAAATTTTGGTCTGTTTACTAATCTTGGGAAAGAAATGAAAATATATTGCCTTATTAAATAATGAATTCAAATTACAATCCGGGACGGAACAATTATACCCAGGAATTTTTCAAACAAAATTCACACTTCACAAAACAATCACAACAAAACGTAAGTTTGAGGTTATCGGCCAGTGACAGATGACAGAAGAGCAAATTGGCGCTTAAAATTTTCAAATTTTAATGTTTATTTTAATATTACTGTATTGATTATTTATATATTATAAGGGCAAAATCCGATAGTAAAAAATTAAATATAACTTGTATAAAAAAATTATCATTAATTTACGTTTAGATAAAATGATATTTTACTTTAAAATACATTGGTTTGATTTTAGCTGTACTTCCTAGCATATGATTGGTGCATTATGAGCATGCGTATTGAGATAGTAATATGGTCTATTTCTCATATATTCTGTGTGAAATTAGTATACTACTTTTAAGAATCCTATGCTCTTTCTAATTATACTGTAACGCAGCCAATTTAGTACACTACTTTTAAGAATTCTATGCTCTTTATAATTATACTGTGACGCAGCCAATTTAGTGACATCTATTCACATAGTGGAAAAGTAAAACGCAGCCAATTTAGCGACATCTATCCACACAGTGGAAAAATAAAAGTACAATGTGTTCTAACCCCTGTAATAATTTTTTTGTTTTTTTACGTAATTCGACATTTTAATAGTTATTCTGTTATTCGGGGCGAAGACGAATCCAACAAATCTTAGATCATCAAAATCGGTCCAGCCGTTCTTGAGTTATAAATGGTGTAACTAACCCGACTTTCTTTTATATATAAAGATTAATTTATTTTAAAGTTTCAATTTATATAAAAAAAATTGAGGAATCGGGATTTGAACCTGAGACCTACATTTATAAAAATGTAATTAAGAAACATGAATAAAAATTAATTAATTAACTTATTTTTTACAATTAAATCTTAAGAGTACCAAAATGAATAAATCAGACAAATAAAGTTCTTAGCAACTACGGTTCCTTACTACTAATAAAAATGTGTTTAAATGTTTCGTGAGTGTTATCTGTCTCAAAAATAGCTAAACTGTACGAATTAACATTTACAAAATGACATTTAACTATACGTAAGCCAACAATAAAATTATAACATACTACGTGCATAGAATTTTGATTAGAATAATAATGAAATCTAAAAGTATTTTCAAATGTGTACAACAATTTACATGATGTAAAAATACGCACATTGTCACATCAGTGACGTAGGTTACGTTTTAAAATAAAATAATAATAAAGCACTTAGCTGAGACCTCAACAGGCACGAACTGGTGGCAGCTGAATTCATAACCCGTAGACGGACCTGGGACTCGCAAGACCATCGCTCGACAATTCGGCGTTGCATTCGGGAACCAAGACGATGATGTTGACACCTCGCCGTGAAGCACAACGTTGAATGAGACTCGCTGGTGGACAGCGAAGAGATTACGAATTCTCGCCATCACATTTAATCCTAAGTGCGTTCAACACGCTAACTCAATTCCACAAAACCGAACATTCAATAGAACTAAAGTTTCTGCGTTTAAATCCTCAACCGGGTATCGCAACACTTGCAATCTAACAAGGCAGAAACCACTCGTAAATAGCGAAAAATAAAATCGATTCAATTCCTTATCAACCAAGACTCGGTACTTCTACGCCAAAAACTTCACTTTTCAAGAGTCAAATTCAACTGGTATGTTGGTGAAAAAAAATATCACGAGCTCGGAGAAAAATGAGAAAAGAAATAACAAAGTAGTGGAAGGAAGTGAGACAGAGAATTATATTTAGCGGTAAACGAAAGTGTGGTTGCAAATACCAACTAAAAAACACTTTACAACACACAACTTCGGAAATGAACCACACAAATTTCAGTGAAATACAGCAGATTAAATTTCTAATAAATATGAGTGTGTCTAAGAATAAATAATTAATCAAATGGGGACAACAAGTTATAATTGAAAAGAACACAGGATATTTTAAATTCAAGTTTTAATTCACGGCAAAAACTTCGCGACATGTAGACCAACTTTTACTCCAAACGCATGCGCCATCCAACGACGACGAAAGACAAAACGATAATTAAACGCTGTAAAAAAAGACGTAAACAATGTATGAAACATAATCACTAAATAAAGGAAATTAGATTAATTAAATGGGAGAGATTTTAAAGATTAAATCATAGGTAAGTATAAAAATATGTTAACTCTAATTTTTCAATAAGATGACTCGACTCTAAATCACGACTATAATTTATAGGTTACTCAAATAAAGAACAAGGACTGAATTACAAGAAATAAGGACGGAAAATGAGAATTTTGAATAAGAAATGAAATCCACTTACAATTGAGCAATAACCGTATTAAAATGGCAGATTTTAAACATCAAGATGAAGGTTATTTATTGATAATATGATAAATTTCAAAAAAATCTATAATAATATCGTCATTTTTAAGTATATCTTGAATAAATTTACAATTAGAGTGCTATTAATAGTTTTATTTGTCATTGTAGGAAATGATAGCAAACATTCCAAAACCAGGAACCCTTCTGGTTATAAAACTTATTCAAGATGATTTTCTATGGTCTGTTAGTGTTCAAAAAGACCTCTTGGAAGTTAAGGAAATAATTATAAATAAACAAAAATACGACGAGAAAGGCCACAGACGTGGTATAACTATCTATCAAACGTGTTGTCAAATTTCCGATAAAAAACTCCTTTTCAAAGTAATTTAAGTGTTATTGGAATGAAATACAGTATTATTTGTTAAACTCAAGATGTATTTAATTATACTTTAGGTGTATTACTACCTGTCAATTGATTTATAGCCGTTAATTTTGTTTAAATATATATACAGCAAGTATTTTCCTACTGTTTTAAAGTGACATAGCTAAAATGGTTCCGTACGTTTACTATAACTCAAAAATAGACGTTATCTATAAAGCAGAACGCAGAAGGAAGAAAATTTAGACAAAAATTTGAAGAAATTCATATAAGGACGCTGTGAAATATAAAAGAGTTTGTCTCCAGATGGTTTTATAAGGATCCCGCCAAAGAGGGGCCATAATCCACCAGAACCCGAAAGAAGGAAGACTTTTTGCAGCCGCTGGGACCTGAAAACAAAGATTAAATGACTACTATTTAGCAGAAAGTTTGTTGGGAATAATAGGGGAAACTTAGTAAGTTAGTTCGAAATATAGTAAGAAACAGACTTTAGTTGAATAATTTTTTGGTAAAATGCACTTTAGCCTCCAGGAGACCAAGTTAGAGGAAAAATTTGTTCTAAATGAAATATGGATCTAACTTCATTTGAATCATTCTCTAATTTAAAATAATAAATTTCAATATTGAATTTAAATATAAAACTGAAAATTTGTTAAAAAGTCAATTCGGACACGAGAAATTTAATGCCGTTGAGCACATCTTCATATGTTGTATAGTTTTTGAGATACAGCCTTCAAAAGATAATATTTTGCTCCAAATTTGACTTTGATATATTTTAAAACTATTTACAAATAAGTAAGATAAATATTTTTTTTTAAATATGCTCTTATCAAGACAGGCGGTAGTTGTCGACGCCAAGATCAAGCAGCCTACGGCCGGCGACACTGACTGTCTATATTACAGTAACGAAGACTTTGAGCCAATATTCGAAAATTGTAATTCCATTTATCTTTTTATTAGCCGATAAATTAGTCACGTTAAACATATGACAATTTACTACATACCACCCTTGTTTGTATTAGATACAATTTTTGTATTAATTATTACTTTACAAGCTATTATTTCCCTATATAAGATTTTTTTCAATCAATTTTTCGTTCCTCTCGACGCATTTTGTTTGGCTTTTCGCGACTTGTCCGACTAGCGGCAGCACCTTACGCTCATTTCGACAACTTCGGCTCTCGAGCTCGCTTCGTTGTCGATCGGAAACTGATGCAAAACCAGAAGTACAAAACTAAAATTTATTGACTTTTGACATTGCGAGTTACCAAATTTGTGTAAAATATATGTTTAAAGTTCATATGCAAGTATTTCTGTATTCAAAAATATATAATCAAGACAGGCGTTAGTTGTCGTCGCCAAGATTAAGCAGAAAACGGCGACACTGACTGTCTATATTACAGTAATATAAACTTTGAGCCAATATTCGAAAATTGCAATTCCATTTAATGTTTTATTAGCCGATAATCGTCTTTGGTATCAATTAAAAGGTCTTTTGAAGTGCTCGCGTGCAAAATTTAATACTTTTCGATTGTCAATTGTTTTAGTGAAAGTGCTTCAAAACCCATCGTCTTTGGTATCAATCGAAAGGTCTTTTGTAGGGCTTACATGCAAAATTGGAAATTTATCGATTAGCAATTGTTTTAATGAAAGTACTTGGAAACCTATCATGTTTGGTATCAAATGAAAGGTCTTTTCAAGGGCTTGCATGCAGAATTAGAATTTTTTCGATCGGCAATTGTTTCAGCGAAAGTGTTCCAAAACCTATCGTGTTTGGCATCAAATGAAAGGTCTTTTTGAGGGCTTGCATGCAGAATTTAAATTTTTTCGATCGGCTATTGTTTTAGCGAAAATTTTCCAAAACCTATCTTGTTTGGTATCAAATGAAAGGTCTTTTTAAGGGCTTGCACGCAAAATTGTTTTTTTTTTTGATCGGCAATTGTTTTAACTAAAGTGTTTCAAAACCTATCGTGTTTGGTATCAAATGAAAGATCTTTTGAAGGGCTCGCGAGCAAAATTTAATATTTTTCGATTGTCAATTGTTTTAGTGAAAGTGCTTCAAAACCCATCGTCTTTGGTATCAATCGAAAGGTCTTTTGAAGGGCTTACATGCAAAATTGGAATTTTTTCGATCGGCAATTGTTTTAGCGAAAGTGTCCAAAACCTATCTTGTTTGGTATCAAATGAAAGGTCTTTTTAAGGGCTTGCATGCAAAATTGGATTTTTTTCGATCGGCAATTGTTTTAACGAAAGTATTCCGAAACCTATCGTGTTTGGTATCAAATGAAAGATCTTTTGAAGGGCTCGCGAGCAAAATTTAATACTTTTCGATTGTCAATTGTTTTAGTGAAAGTGCTTCAAAACCCATCGGCTTTGGTATCAATCGAAAGGTCTTTTGAAGGGCTTACATGCAAAATTGGAATTTTATCGATTGGCATTTGTTTTAATGAAAGTGCTTCAAAACCTATCGTGTTTGGCATTAAATGAAAGGTCTTTTTAAGGACTTGTATGCAGAATTAGAATTTATTCGATCGGCAATTGTTTTAGCGAAAGTATTCCAAAACCTATCGTGTTTGGCATCAAATAAAAGGTCTTTTTAAGGACTTGCATGCAGAATTGAAATTTTTTCGATCGGCAATTGTTTCAGCGAAAGTATTCCAAAACCTATCGTGTTTGGCATAAAATGAAAGGTCTTTTTGATGGCTTGCATGCAGAATTTAAATTTTTTCGATCGGCTATTGTTTTAGCGAAAATTTTCCAAAACCTATCTTGTTTGGTATCAAATGAAAGGTCTTTTTAAGGGCTTGCATGCAAAATTGGATTTTTTTCGATCGGCAATTGTTTTAACGAAAGTATTTCAAAACCTATCGTGTTTGGTGTCAAATGAAAGATCTTTTAAAGGGCTCGCGAGCAAAATTTAATTCTTTTCGATTGTCAATTGTTTTAGTGAAAGTAAATCAAAACCCATCGTCTTTGGTATCAATCTAAAAGTCTTTTGAAGGGCTTACATGCAAAATTGAAATTTTATCGATTGGCATTTGTTTTAATGAAAGTGCTTCGGAACCTATCGTGTTTGGCATTAAATGAAAGGTCTTTTTAAGGACTTGTATGCAGAATTAGAATTTTTTCGATCGGCAATTGTTTTAGCCAAAATCTATCGTGTTTGGCATCAAATAAAAGATCTTTTTAAGGACTTGCATGCAGAATTGAAATTTTTTCGATCGGCTATTGTTTTAGCGAAAGTGTTCCAAAACCTATCGTGTTTGGCATCAAATGAAAGGTCTTTTTGAGGGCTTGCATGCAAAATTGGATTTTTTTCGATCGGCAATTGTTTTAACGAAAGTGTTCGAAAACCTATCGAGTTTGGTATCAAATGAAAGATTCTTTGAAGGGCCTGCGAGCAAAATTTAATACTTTTCGATCGTCAATTGTTTTAGTGAAAGTGCTTCAAAATCCATCGTTTTTGGTATCAATTGAAAGGTCTTTTGAAGGGCTAACATGCAAATTGGAATTTTATCGATTGGCATTTGTTTTAATGAAAGTGCTTCGAAACCTATCGTGTTTAGTATCAAATGAAAGATCTTTTGAAGAGCTCGCGTATAAAATTTAATACTTTTCGATTATCAATTGTTTTAGTGAAAGTACTCCAAAACCTATCGTATTTGGTATCAAATAAAATATCTTTGGAAGGGCTCGCGTATAAAATTCATACTTTTCGATCGTCTATTGTTTTAATGAAAGGACATCAAAATCCATCATTTTTTGTATCAATTGAAAGGTCTTTTGAAGAGCTTTCTTGCAGAATTGGATTTCTATTGATCGGCAATTGTTTTAGTGATAGTGATTCAAAACCTATCATATTTAGTATATATTAAAAGATTTTTAGATGGACAGCCGTGTAGAATTTAAATGTCTTAGATTCGTAATAATTCAATTTATATTGTGTCTATTGTCTTACTGAAGTTAATTCTATATCAGTGTCCGCGGAGATTAGCGTGAGGCCTGGCAAAGCCAGGCCGACCGCTAGTATTTATTATTATTCCAATACGTGATTGTAGTAATAAGAGCATTACTATACAAGAGCTTATTAATATACAATTGGTTGTGAAAGAAAATGTAGAAGCTCAATGTTCAGAATGCATGCACTCACATAAATTACATAAAACCGAATTAGTTTCTTTTGGCACAGTATTAATTTTCCAAATTCTGTTATTTGAAAATGAAAATGGATATATTCGGAAACTAACTGATACACGTAATATTTAAAACGTTTCAATGGGAACTTATTTGATTCAAGGATATAAATAAAAAGTGCTATATTTCACCATGGTACTTCAATGGCCGAGGGACACTACACAATATGATTAAAAAAGGAAAATCAAGGATGCTTGCAAATGATTCTCACGTTGGAAAACAAACTTCGCCAAGGAACTCTAAACATGCTTATATATTTATTTTAGAACGAATTTAGATTTTTATAGAAAGATGTAATAACAATATACCAATACCAAATATCATTTATAATATAGGGTCAAACTATTGTATCAAAAAAAAGTGATATCTTCCAAAAAAACAATTACATTGTTAAAGGTACGCCAAGATTGCGCAGATTCCTTCCCCAAAAATTGTAATATCTATATATTACAGATTTAAAAAAAAGTGATATCTAATTAAGCCCAGAAAAATATTCGAATTTAAAAAACCTTATCGAACAGTTTTAAAAATATCGGGTCAAATAAAAAAAAAAATTAATTAAAAAAAACCTTGGCGACCCCAGTGTTTAAAATGTTACTTAAACTGGTAACATTTTAAACACTGGGGTCGCCAAGGTTTTTTTTAATTAATTTTTTTTTTATTTGACCCGATATTTTTAAAACTGTTCGATAAGGTTTTTTAAATTCGAATATTTTTCTTGGCTTAATTAGATATCACTTTTTTTTAAATCTGTAATATATAGATATTACAATTTTTGGGGAAGGAATCTGCGCAATCTTGGCGTACCTTTAACAATGTAATTGTTTTTTTGGAAGATTATAATATAGTCACAAATACATATGTATTTATAATAGAATGTGTTGTACAAAAATATGTAGCAAAATGTACAGCTTGCAATCACCATTTTCTATCTATATATATAAAAATTAATGTTTGTTTGTCTGTTTGTTTGTTTGTCCCTTATGCGTTCTTATACCATTCATCCGATTGCGATGAAATTTTGCTAAGTTGTTGAGTGCACGCCCGCGAAGGTTTCTAACTTAGCACACGTCCAATCCGCCATCTTGAAACAAAATGGCGGCTAGCTATCTTGAAAAGTACTGCACTGATTCGATTCAAATTTGGTATTGACATAGACGAGAACCAATCTTAACATATAGGTCTAATAAAACTTCAGTCCGCCATCTTGAAACAAAATGGCGGCTAGCTATCTTGAAAAGTACTGCACTGATTCGATTCAAATTTGGTACAGACATAGACGAGAACCAATCTTAATATATAGGTATAATGAAGATTCAGTCCGCCATCTTAAAACAAAATGGCCGCTTGCTATCCTGAAAAGTACTACACTGGTTCGATTCAAATTTAGTATAGACATAGACGGGAACCAATCTTAACATATAGGTCTAATAAAACTTCAGTCCGCCGTCTTGAAACAAAATGGCTGCTAGCTATTCTGAAAACTACTGCACTGATTGGATTCACATTTGATATAGACATAGACGGGAACCAATCTTAACATACTGGTATAATAAAGCTTTAGTCTACCATCTTGAAACAAAATGGCCGCTAGCTATTCTGAAAACTACTGCACTGATTGGATTCAAATTTGGTATAGACATAGACGGGAACCAATCTTAACATTTTGGTATAATAAAGCTTCAGTCTACCATCTTGAAACAAAATGGCCGCTAGCTATTCTGAAAACTACTGCACTGATTGGATTCAAATTTGGTATAGACATAGACGGGAACCAATCTTAACATATTAGTATAATAAAGCTTCAGTCTACCATCTTGAAACAAAATGGCCGCTAGCTATTCTGAAAACTACTGCACTGATTGGATTCAAATTTGGTATAGACATAGACGGGAACCAATCTTAACATATTGGTATAATAAAGCTTCAGTCTACCATCTTGAAACAAAATGGCCGCTAGCTATTCTGAAAACTACGGCACTGATTGGATTCAAATTTGGTATAGACATAGACGGGAACCAATCTTAACATATTGTAATAATAAAGCTTCAGTCCGCCATCTTGAAACAATATGGCCACTAGCTATCCTGAAAAGTACTGCACTGATTCGATTCAAATTTGGTATAGACATAGAATGAAACCAATCTTAACATATTGTTATAATAAAGCTTTATTTCGCCATCTTTAAACAAAATGGCCGCTAGCTATCTTGAAAAGTACTGCACTGATTCGATTCTTATTTTGTACGGACATAGACGGGAACCAATCTTAATATATAGGTATAATATAACTTCAGTCCGCCATCTTAAAACAAAATGGCTGCTAGCTATCCTAAAAAGTACTGTACTGATTCGATTCTTATTTTGTACAGACATAGACAAGAACCAATCTTAATATATAGGTATAATAAAACTTCAGTCCACCATCTTAAAACAAAATGGGCTACTAGCTATCCTGAAAAGTACTATACTGATTCGATTCAAATTTGATGTAAGCATAGACGGGAACCAATCTTAACATATAGGTATAATAAAGCTTCAATCCGCCGTCTTGAAACAAAATGGCCGCTAGCTATCCTAAAAAGTACTGCACTGATTCGATTTAAATTTGCTATAGGTACAGACGAAAACTAATCTTAACATATAGGTATAACAAAGCTTCAGTCCTATGCCATTCGAATTCAGACGTTTGCAGTTTCCGGTACGACTCGCATTTGCAATGACCGTCAACAAAGCACTGGGACAGTCGCTACAAGTGTGTGGACTAAACTTGGAAAATCCATGCTTCTCACATGGACAGCTGAACACAAACACTTTCTTTGAGTTGCAATGAAACGCATGCGGGATACTCGCATTAAATTGTAGACCACGCGAACGAAGTCGCGGGTAATAGCTAGTATATATATAAATATAACTGAATTTATTATATTTAAATTTTATAAGATAATAACAAAATAGCAACCAAATAAAGAAAATAACGAAGAAATAAGCAATAAATATAATAAATTTTTTAAAATTCCTCTATTAACAATTAAACAATAGTTCAATCGGTTATAAAACTCTTAAACAACATTAGCTACTTGGGCAACTGTAATAGTTCCAGTTACATTTTCAATCTGAACTTTTAATTGTTCTAATTTTAGTAGGTTTCCCGTGTAAACTTTTGATTTTAAAAATCCTCAATAAAAAAAATAGTACAAGAATTCAACGACTCGAGAATATTAACGTTTGGGCTGGTACAATAGGCACCCGTATTATAGGACATTTTTTATTAACGGCAAAATTATGGATTAAAATTATTTGGACATAACTTTAAATATTGAAAACGTATGGTTTGAACATGATGGTGCCCCTGCGCATAATACTCAGAATGTCAAAACATTTTTAAATCGCACATTACAACATCATTGGATTGGACGCAGTGGATAAGTAGAATGGTCTGCTAGGTCTCCCAATCTTACACTATTAGTTTTTTTTTTATTGGAATTTTTAAAATCAAAACCTACTAAATTTAGAACAATTAAAAGTTCAGATTAAAAATGTCTCTAGAATAATTACAGTTACCCAAATAGCTAATGTTGTTATTATAATTATTGTTTATTTCTTCGTTATATTTTTTATTTGTTTGCTATTTTGTTACTTTCTTATAATATTTAAATATAATAAATTCAGTTATAAGTATTCCCTATATTTCGTTTTAAGAGGTTTATGAAAATTATATGTTTCATGATAAAATAAACTCTCAGTAATATATACAGAATGGTGACCGCAACCCTCGAGTCATAATTTTATAATTTCCTGCTTCCCTAATTACTTTAAGCAAAAAAGCTTTTAAAATAAAAGTTGGAGAACATAAAATTCTGTATCTAAACCAATAAACAAAAATATTTTTGCATGCTTTCTAACGACACAAACTATATCTGAAAATAACGAAAATTTCCTCAAAACTATCGATATGCATGGAATTGAAACAAAATTAAAGAAATGTTTGACGTTTAGACAAAATAATTTCTTTGTTATTATTTCATTTATATATATATATATATATATATATATATATATATATATATATATATATATATATATATATATATATATATATATATATATATATATATATATATATATATATATATATATATATATTGATTTTTTTCTTGAATAATAAATAGAATTTGTTTCTCTGTAATAACGAAGATAATTTATTGTTTGTACGAAATACACAAAAAATACTTATATTCTACTTATCCTAATTATAAATAATATATATATATATATATATATATATATATATATATATATATATATATATATATATATATATATTGTTACACGTTCGTTTCGACTCAACCTTTTTCCGTCTTTATTTCCTCATTTTTCATTAGCTTATGTTCTACTCACCTTGTCTAGTCATTTCAGTTTTCTTTATTTCATTCATTCTGCTCTATTTTTCAAAGATAAGGTTATCACGTGTACTTTTGTTTTAGTTTCGTCTTGCGGGTTGTAGAATAATTGTTCGAGTCATGTTAATTCCTTTGTTTATTTAGTTTCACATTTTTTTGGTAAAGTTTAGATTAATGTTGAGTATTTAGTTAGCTTTTTAAATTTTTTTTAATCGGTAGATTTATTTTTAATTTAGTTCTGTCAAGTAAAATTTAAGCCGGTAACGTGACATCCTAATTTTTAATGTTTATTTCTTTCACTCTTTTTCTTATGCATAGATGTCGTCTTGAGCTAGTGTTTCTGTCGCCTGTTGGGCCGTTTACCGCTCCAACAGGAATGCTCTGCGAGGGAATTGCGGTTTGGAATCATGGCGAAATCATTTAAAACGATTCCTGTCATTGCGGATGAATCAATTAGGCACCAATTAGTGGATACGCGAAAAATTACGGAATTATACTGCTTCCGACTTACCTTTTCCGTTGATTAGAAAATCAGAGTTCGAAGTGAGAAGTCGTGTGTTGGCTGATTTTTTTGATTTTACGATTTTGAGTGTTTTCGACGTAAAATCGTACCGATTTATTCGGGATTTAAGAGTCGCACGATCTTTTTTTGGAATAGTGTATTCCGCGGAGTTGTTCCGGATTTTATTTTCACCAGTCTTCTGTTTTTTCTTGCAACTTTAAAGCCGCCTACCAACTCAGGTAAATGTATAATGAAGTAATTTTTCCGCGTCCGTGTATTTTTGTTGCCATTGATTGATTCATTCCCAAATACAGTATCGTCCCGCTTACGCTATGATTCTAATCGTAAATTCTCTTTCAGGCTTTTTCTTTCTTCGTTTTCGTCTTTTCGTTTTTTTGTTCCTTCACTCTCGGTCCGTTGACCGATTGTTGGTACATTCTCCTTTGCTACGTGTTGCTGTACGTGAATTTTTGGTGACGAGGCCGTAGTTTTTGAGTTCTTGAAGTTTGCGCTTCTTTTTCCAACTCTACGCCTCGCCCAAAAATTGTTGGTGACGTCACGCCGCCGCCATCTTCTCGTCGACCGCACCCTTTTGGCGCCATTGTGGTTTTGAATCTTCGGATGTTGCCGCCATCTTCCCAACAAGCCAAGCTGCGTCTGTGCTGCCGCCTAAGAGACAGCTAAGCAAAGATTTTGTATTTTATATATTTTTTTGCTTTATTTAACGTGGTACCGTTAATTATTTATAACACGGGGAATTAATTCGTAATCTAGTTTTTGTTGTGTAAAATCTGGTCTTTTTTTTGATATCGTAGGACAGCAGGTCATTTTTAGCAGTGTGTAGTTTGTGTGCCGAATAGGCATAGGTCTGCGTTAGTTTTATTACACTAGTCCACGAGGACACGCTACGCTGGTACCACCGCGGCTCCGACTTCGTGTTGTTCGTTTCACTAGGTATTTTGACCAAGAACGTAGTCCTGATCATTATCAGGAATCACAGCGACCCATTGTTTTGCGCTTTCATTTTGTTTTATTTTTATGTTCATCCGTTCAATTCCTCTCTTGATTAGATTCACTTGTTTTAGTTTATTTTTTTGTTGTAATTTAGATTCACTTTTATTTCATTTAAATTCCTTTTATTTTGTAAATTTAACTTCAGTATTTTTTTTGTACTCATTTTATTTTTGTTTAATATAATCCCCCTTGTCTTTTACGAACGACTTTTATTTCGGCATCATTCCCCTTACCCTTCCGTAGACCGTAGCTCCGTATTTTGTCGGCCAAGTAGCGTCGAACCATTCTCGGCCCAGACCGACTGGCGCCCTGATTTTATTGTTTTGCTGCTCAACCCACTCCCGTCTTCACTGAGCTGGCCGAGGTTCGACGAGAGCTACCCCGGATCGTTTCCTGGTGCTGGTGGTGTAATATATATATATATATATATATATATATATATATATATATATATATATATATATATATATATATATATATATATAATTTAATAAATCTGCTAATTTAAAAGACAGAGGAATAGCCCTAATTTATAAAAAAAGCTTTCATAATATCTAGTTTTTTAATAAATTTTGAATATGAATAGATACAGAATACAGATATTTTCAACTTATTCGCAGAATTCGTATTTTAAGGGCCGAGATATCCACCTCCTAATAAAGTTCCTAATAAATTTATTTAGCTAATAAATATTTTTTGCAGATATCCACTACCTTAGAAATCTTATTTACCTAATTTTTTTTTCTTTTCTCGAAGACTATGTTTTTGCCAATTGTTACTGCAGAAAGGACTCAAACCATGGCGGCTCATGTATTTTGATAAAGAAAAATCTAAAAGATACTACAGTTCATTCAACTAATTACTGTATTGATAACTGGTTTGAATATTCTTGTATATTTTTTTCAGAGTACAAATTTCTGATTATTTCAGTGTATTGTCCACCACAATATGATAATTTTAACGTATTTCTAAAACAGCTTGAATGTTTGTTACTTGAATGTCACGTTAAATACAAAAACATTTTAATATGTGGTAACTTCAACGTTGATTTTACATCAAATAGCGTATCTAAAATAAACTTATGTGTTTTGATGAACAGTTTTGGATTAAACTATCTGATAAATAATCCAACAGGAATTACACACCTCCATCAGTCATGTATAGACAATGTTTTCTCAAATATGCAAAATTTGGAAGCTGATGTTATTTTATCTGGCATGTCAGACCATCATGCTCAATTAAGTAATATAAATGTAAGTAAAATAGTAACTTTCACTAATGGTTATTATTTTAAGAGATATTTTAATCAAATCAATATTTATAAATTCAGTGAATATATTAACTCAGTTCTTAGCCGCTTGCCTTTTGATAGTTTTGATAATCTCAATGACAAGTTTAATTATTTTATGTTTCATTTAAATAATACTTTCAACGCTTGTTTTCCACTTAAGAGATATCGTAATAAAGTAGCTTTCACCAAACCATGGCTTACAAAAGGAATTAAAATATCATGAAAAAATAAACGACAGCTTCAAATATTTTGCAAAAATAACAATCACCTTGTATTATCCAAATATTTGAAGAATTACTGTAAAATTCATAAAAATGTAATACATTTGTCAAAACTAAAATATTTAAAACAAAAAATTGAGAATTCTAACAATCGAACAAAATCAATTTGGGATTGTATTAATAATAACACCAAACAAAAAAATAAAACAAAGAGTTGATAATTATGTTTTAACAGATCCAAATATCATTGCTAATAAATTTAATGACTACTTCTTGTCAGCAGCTGATTTTATTATTGAATCTGGTGTTTCTGAAGAAAATTATAGCACTGATCATTTAATCCATGTATATTCCTCCATATTTATAACTCCATTTACAACTATAGAAGTTAAAAATATTATATCTAGTTTTAAAAATAAACATTCTGCTGGCTACGATGAATTGCCTTTGTTTTTATTCAATTTAAATGATTTCTATAGTCGAAATTATTACTATGTTTGTGAATGAGTCGGTTGCAACCGGCATTTTTCCGGAATATTTAAAAGTTAGCAAAGTATTACCATTGTACAATAAAAATTCTAAATTAGAACTGAATAATTATAGACCAATATCCTTGCAATGTAGTGTTTCTAAAATATTTGAAAAACTTATATTAGGACGTTTAACATCCTTCGTGGATAAACATAATGTCTTATCTATAAATCAGCATGGTTTTCGCTCTAAAAAATCTACTATAAGTGCATTATCAAACATTAATTTGGATAGGTCGTAAGGAAATAAGCTGTGTTGTTGCCACAGATCTCAGTAAAGCTTTTGACTCTGTAAACCATAATCTATTATTAGATAAACTGTATAATTATGGAATCAGATGAAATGTACATAAATGGTTTACCTCATATCTTAATAATCGTCATCAGTACGTTGAAGTTACTTTTAAAGATGACACTGGCCGTATTTGTTTGGGAAATTTTGATCCAACCCTAAACTGACCTAGAACTAACTCGTGTTACTTCCAAATAAATGATGCATCTCAAGTGTCAGTTGTAAATATTAGCGGTAAATTTAAAATCTGAATGCATGTTCGAAGCGACATCTGCTTAGTTTTGTTTATGTGTTAAATTGCGCTTTTAATTGGATGTTTTGAGTCATCTTTATATTTTTTATATGTAGTCAAAAAGCAAATAACGTCAACGTCTGTTTTTTTTTATAATTTTGTCATCAGCACTATCAAAATAATGAATTTCGGAGTCGTAATATTATCCTCTGTGACTTATATTGCAAGAAACACATAATGCATATTGCTCTTCCATCATCTGCATAAATAATAGTTTAGTATATTTTTTCAAAATATTATTATAAAATTACTTACGTTTTTCATAAAAATAACTCCTAACCTCTCTATACTATTACAAATCGCGATGCCGCCACGAATAACAAGGAACACAAGTTGATTAGATAGAGATAGTAAACGGGTTGAATCTACCAACCCGCTAAAATAGCTGGGGCAGTAGGGTTAGTTTAAGGTTAGTTCCAGGTTACTTAAAGTGTGCCAAGTAACCTGCAGGTTACTTTAAAAATCCCAAATAAATACGGCCACTGTTTCTACTTCTAAAGTAAAATCAGAATTAGCTAAAATCGTTAAAGGAGTATTTCAAGGATCAGTTATTGGTCCATTTCTTTTTCTATTATATATCAACGATCTCACATCTTTCATCACTGATACAAATATTGTAATGTACGCTGATGATGTGTATTTTTTATTAAAAAGCTCGGGTATAGAAACATTATCAACACAGATTCATAATATATTAGCTAAGTTTAATATCTGGTGTGGTAATAACGATTTATATCTAAACAGAGATAAAACACAGGTGTTGATTTGTTCACTCAATCCAAATATGTTACCTACAAATTTTGACCAAATTACTGTCTGTGTTTCTATGAATTGCTTAGGAATTATATTTAATAAAAACATGAATTGGAAAAATCATATTGATTACTTAAAGTATGTTATATACTTAAATTTTTGAGAAATATATCTGATATGTCAATTTGTATCATAGCATATAATGCTTATTTTCAATCTATCTTAAGATATGGTATCACTATTTGGGGAACAGCTTCAACTGTCAATATATTATTCAAGATTCAAAAAAGAGCTATTCGTATAATTTGTAAACTTATGTATAAAGCTTCTTGTAAACCATATTTTATAAAACATAAAATATTAACTTTATTTTCATTATATGTTCTTGAAGCATTAATATATGTCCATGATAATAGATCTAAATATAATTTTAACAATTTTAATGATGCTGTTGAAGGTGATAGACTGACAAGGCAAACTGGAATGGTTATAGCGTTACCTACACATAAAACATCTACTTTTGAAAAGGGGGTATATTATACTGGTGCTAAATTTTATAATTGTCTTCTCCAAAATGTAAAAATATTATGTAAAAATAATTTTGAAAAATGTATCAACTCTTTTCTTATGCTACACCCTTTGTACGATATGAATGAGTATTATGAGTTAGATTTTACAGACATGTTAAATGATGTCAAATGATTTTTTGTTTTATTTTATTATCGATGTTTTCATCTGATATACTGCATTGTTCTTTTTTTTTTCCTACACATATTTGTATTATGTTACTTGGAAATAAATATATTATTTATTTATTTATTTAATAAATATATTTATTAGCTATATATTTTATTAGCTACTCAAACCTTCTAATAAAAAACAAAAGATTCAAATGTCATATCAAAATATGTATAAAATAAAAATATATCTTTTAATACTGTATCAATTACTTATTAAAAAGGTATGTCTGGAAATAATATATTTCTATAGGGTTATCATAAATATTCTAGATATATTTTGATGAATTGGATTAATTTATAGAGAGAGCCATTAAAGGGGGTAGCTGGACTGTGAATTTGAGAACCTCGATTCGGCAAACAAACAAATCTCACCACATTAAAATTACCCCTGTGGGTCCTCCACCACAATCCTCTATGTGTGCAGCAGGCTGGTAACCCCATGTTACGTTCCTATTTGTCTTTTCTTTTTTTCTTCCAAAAATCATAATTTTCAATCACACATATTTTTGCTTCTGTGCCTAAAAATTAAATATACTTACCTGTTACTTTTTCTTAATTCTAATTAATCTTTTTGTTTATTCAATTCATCTATTTCATAATTATTTCTTATTTAGTTTTTATATTCATACCGCGTGGCTAAACATTGTTTCAATTTGAGGTTATATTTACATTTTGTCGCGACAGATGTTTATTTAGTAATTTTTATTTACTTAATTCTACCAGTTTAGTGACATTTAATTGTATTCGAATCAATCATTGTTCTGTCTCTGTCTTGCATATTAGTTTCCGATCTTCTATCCTTTTTATTCGTTTCTCAGTCTCGCATGGCCAACCTTCGTAACTTGGCGCGTCTTTTGAATATCTTCTGTCCTTTTCCTAAGTTTCTTTATCTTACCGCGATTTTCGAAATGTTCGCGAATTTCGCGAAATTTTGCAGGGTGACACGAGTCACAGTTGGAGTTTGAGAGACGACGGTCGTTTAACGGTTTCTTTGAGTTTTCGCAATTTTTCACCGACTAAAAATTACTATTTTTCGTCTTTTGTGTCGTTGCCGAGTGTTATCGGGATTTAGTCCGGTGAAAATATTTATTTCCGCGAGTGGAGTTTGTATACTTCCACACGGAACGCCCGTACGGGGATTTGCGTTGCGATTTCTTGGCATCCTGAAGCCCGACGGCCACCGTTCCATCACGTTTCGTTTTCCTCGTCTTCATCAGTTCACCACACCACGGTACCAGCCCGTACATCTGGCCCAGGTGTCCACGTCCTTCGCGTCTGCGCTAGCTCACCTGCAGAAGTCGCGCGAGCGACAGATAAGTGGTCAGAGTGTTTGTGACGAGTGGATTGAAGCAAAGTTTTATGCTTCGTGCGGTTGCACTTTATTTTCATTCTAGTTTCATTTATTTAATTTTGTGGTCCTTCCGACCTTTATTTTTGGGAACGTTAATTTTGTTGGCCTTCAGTCGCAACCTTAAGTTGCAGTTTAATTGGTTTTGCATTTCCTGCATTTATTTTATTATTTATCTTATTATATATTTTTGTGTGAACGTGGATGTTCGTTTGTTTTACGCCTTAATTATTTTTCTTGTAGCTTATTTTCTTTATCTCCGCATTTTGATTTATGTAAATTATTGTTTGCGCCTGCGCTGTGTTCTCCACAGTTCTGCGCGACCACACCCGCTTTATTTGTAAGTCGTCTGGCCAGCTTCGATAGTTAGGGCCCTTGTAGTACCCACATTTATCGGGCGTCGGTCTCAGAGCTTGAGGCAAGATAGTTGCTGGTGTCCGCGTTCATGTTTTCTCTCCTTTTAGTTTTTCGGCGTCGCGGATATCCTTTGTGTCATCTTATTTATTTGTTACAGTTTCATTTTTGGGTTAATAAAATTAATTATCAAGTTAGGTTACCGTTTTTCCTTTCGACTGCCCCGATTTGTTTTTTCAGAGAATTTGCAGGTACCGCTCCGGCTGTCAACTTCGAATATTTTGCCTTGCCCTATCGTAGTCTAGCGGATGAGGACCCCTAGGACAGATTACGTGGCGCCCTTTACCCGACCCATACCCTTCTCCCTGAGGAGCCGGCAGCCTTATCCCCTTGAGGTAATTTTTATTACAACCCCCGCGCGGTACGTGATACCCACTTCACGTTCATAAATATATCACTTATCGAAATCTGCTACGGCACCCAGTAAAGGATGAAAGGCGTGATGATATATTTATTTTTATTTATTTTATGAAATGGAGAATTTGGAAATAATATTAGACACCCTTACAATGTTACATTTTGGAAATAAAATTGACAATTTTGATAAAAGGCATGATATCTAGTTTTTTTAATAGATTTCGAATGTGTAAAGATACAGATATTTACAAATTATTCGCAGAATTCTTATTTTTAATATTACGATTATCACAATCATATTTCGGACGCAAGGTTTTTATAAATAATAAATAAATATATCATCACGCCTTCTACCCATTACTGGGTGTGGCACTCTGCTAAAGCAGATCTCGGTAAGTGATATATTTTGCGCGTGAAGTGCGGTTACCAGTCGTCAAATCACGGCCCCCAAACATGTTAGTGGTGGAGGAGCCACAGGGATAGCTTTTTCAAATTATGAAAATTTGTCGCCTGTGGGAATCGAACCAGGGACCTCTGGATCCACAGGCCGACTTCATACCACTGTGCTAGCCATCCCAAGGTTTTTGACTCACGATAAATTGTGCAAGAACGTGTATTAAGTATTATCGCTATTTATACCCACTCTCCGCTTTTATGCTTCTAATTTACTTCATTTAAAAAAAAATTACAGATCTTGCACGTTTTCCTGACATTTTGACAGTCAGTTATAACAAAATCAAGGAGGTAGAACAAAATTACAACCATATATTTATTAAACGTCATAAAAAAGTTTTCATAACATTCTCTGTCTCTAAAAGATGAACATTGTTGCAATTTTGGCTTATTTATTTATTAGGTACCTAATAACAAGAAGACGAATAAATTGGACTGGATATCTATAAAATAAATATCTTCCTAATAAATAATTTATTTTGCTAATAACTATTAGCTACTTTATTAGGAGGTGGATATCTCGGCCCTTAATTATATGTTCAAAAGATTAAAATATGTACATAGCTGTCAAAAATAATAATACATGAATTTTTTATTTATTCAAGTAAATTGAAGGAAAGGCAACAAAAATAATATGAATTTGATGTATTGTAACAAAGGGAATGTGTTAATATTTGAGAAATACATGAAAAAGTATCAACAATTTTGATACTTGATATACCAATAAAAAAAAACCACTAATTTCGCGTATCCATAGCGATGTAAAAATGTCATGTTTTTTTGACAGTTGTAGAAAAAAAGTTGTTTGTATTTCGTGGGCGAAATCCGTGATTTTTTGCGCATTCATATGACTTCTTTGTGTCGACCTAACGGTCTCGACCAAAAGTAAAATTTTCACACGTAACAAAAGAAACATACATTTCACGCACTTAATACAAAAATAACTATTTTTATTATTATTATTTTTTTTTCTTTTTCGATTGTTATATTGGACCGCCACTGGTGCTAAGATATCAGAAACAATGTTCTCATCAATATGAACTATTGACAGACAATTAGACGAGCAGTTCAGAATACAATTAAGATTAGTATTTACTGAAGAATCATTATTATTTACAAAGTCAGATTTTAAAAAAATATCAGAGAAGATTACAAGTTTCAAAACCGGAATTTGATATTGTGCCATTATATTGCATTTGTAAAGGAATATTATATTTTTTCAAAGATGACACAAATAACTATAATTTGTTACTATAGAATTTTATTTAAATTTGCAGTCGCTCATAACAACAGTAGAATTACATTGATATAAAATATCGTAACTGAAATGTAGGTATAATTAACTTAATTAATATCCAGTATTAACATCAATAACCAGCTATACAAATTTAATTTATTTATCTCTAATTTTAAATTACCCTTTTGCCCACTTTGTTTCAGATCTCTGACAAGGCAACTGGTCAAGTTAGAAATTTACAGGCAGATTAGCCGCTAATATCACATTTATTAAAATCTACGTTTATTCAGATGCCCGATATTAATTAAATTTGATGCTATTTAACACAATTTTTAACCCGGATTAAAATAAATTATATGAATTGGAAAGTAAATAAAAAATATAATGTAGTCACCACAGTAGTGGGATCATGTAAAAATTACTAGAAATGAATAGTAGTATCTGCTGTCAAACAAGCTTAAGGAAAAATGAATATTGAAAACGATTTTGTGTTAGTTAAATTGCCATTTCTATACGCAATGTTCATTGTGGGTGAAAACGTTTCTCACTATTTACATCTTTGTTTAATTCATTTATATTCCTATAAGTCGTTCTTTGTTACAAAATTCATTCATACTTCCCTTAACAATTTGCACTCAATGTTTGCTATTTAGAATTAAATGAAATTGATGACAGTGGCGCTTGTAGGTAATGCAGGAAAGATAAAAATATTAAGACGTTGGCAAAATTATCTATTTTCAGGCATTCTTTTATTATTTTTTATAATAATGGAGCGCCGACAAAACTTTTTGATCAATTTAAAATTACCCCTGTGGCTCCCCCAACGCTAACATCATTGGAGGCCGTGATTTGATGCCTAGTAACAGCACTTCACAGTGATGATATATTTATTTTATTATACAAACAGGGCGAAGCCTTATTTTATATGAATAAATATTGACTACAACTTATATGTGTATATATATATATATATATATTAGGGTGTCCGTTATTTTGGCGAAGTCGGAAATTTGTTGCTCTCCCCCACTAAATCTACTCAGAAAAAATAAAAATTGAGCCATCATCGCAGGTCCGAAAAATGACGTTAACACGTGCCTGTAGAGGGGTCAAAATTTACATGTAGTTTAAATGGGGAAAATGCCTTTTTTGATACTTTTATGTATAACTTTTTATATGTTCAAGCTAAAGATATTTCAAGATAACTACCGGAAAGCTAATAAAATAAGCTTTCAAGCAGACTAAAATGCAAGTTATTTGAATAAAAATTGACGGCGTAGCGTCAATTTGAGTAATACGAATTTTGAAGTAATAAAGAACAAAAACGTTTATATAGGAAATTTGATTAATATTTCAGTTTTTACCCCAAAAATTGATAGACCACTAACAACAATATGAAAACTACATTCTGAAATTCATATTAACTATCTTCAAATGGTTGTAATAATCGCAGACATACACAATGCTGAACTGATAAAAAATATATTTTAGGCAAATTAATGTAATCATAGGTTTAAGAAACGCTTTTCAAATGACTTATTAAATATTTCATTTTAAACCATTAAATTTAACAACATAAAGTTAAAATTATAAATGTGCAATTATATTAATAATTAATTAAATTTGCATCTTATTTGCATTATTCGATGCTAAAAATGATAAAATTTTAGTCAAAATGGATAGAGATATGGAGTCCTGAATATTTTTATAGAGTCTATAAAAATAACACTTTATAGATTTTTTACAAAAAAATAAGTGAGAACAACAACAAAAAAATAGCGATACAAGAAAAGACACATTGGTTGAATCCATGGATATGATGTATGTCTGCGATTATTACAACCATTTGAAGATAGTTAATATGAATTTCAGAATGTATTTTTCATATTGTTGTTAGTGGTCCATAAATTTTTGGGGTAAAAACTGAAATATTAATCAATTTCCTATATAAACGTTGTTGTTCTTTATATACTTTAAAATTCGTATTATTCAAATTGACGCTACGCCGTCAATTTTTATTCAAATAACTTGCATTTTAGTCTGCTTGAAAGCTTATTTTATTATCTTTCCGGTAGTTATCTTGAAATATTTTTAGCTTGAACATATAAAAAGTTATACATAAAAGTATCAAAAAAGGCATTTTCCCCATTTAAACTACATGTAAATTTTGACCCCTCTACAGGCACGTGTTAACGTCATTTTTCGGACCTGCGATAATGGCTCTATTTTTTATTTTTTTTTTCTGATTAGATTTAGTGGTGGAGAGCAACAAATTTCCGACTTCGCCAAAATAACGGACATCCTAATATATATGTATATACAGGCCGTTTAGTTTTTTCCACATTGCTCACCTAATAATTTTAGACAAAAAGTTTCAAAAGGATGTTGTAAAGTAAAAATTTCTACATCTGAATCAATAAAAAAAATCATGTTGGCTACTTCATAACTGCAGAAATAAAATTTGAAAATTCACAGTAGTATTTATTTTGACAAATAATAAATCGATATTAGAATTAATTAGTTTCAAAGATTAATAATTATTCAAATGAAGAAAAATTACAAATAATTAAATGGCATTATTCTGGCCATAGTTTACAGCAAATTCTAAATTATAATATATTCCGGAGTTGTTGTTCTTCATTAAAAAAATAAATTCGGGGTATTATTTAAATTTATTAATGAATGTTGTTGGGCCAGAAATTGCCGATACTAATAAAGGAAATGTGTAGTTCCAGCATGATGGTTGCCCTGCACATAGCACAAGAGAAATTGTGGAATATCTGATCCAAACATTTCCTGAAAGCTGGATAGAACAAAGTGGACCAATTAACTGGCCAGCACGATCGCCTGATTTAACTCCGTGCTATTTTTTTTATGGGGTCATTTGAAAACTAATGTTTATAAAAAAAGACACCAAAATGTAGAACTTAAATGTGCTATAACACAAGAATGTCAAAAAATAAATAAAAGACAATTAAGTAATTTTCGGCACAGTTTCTACAGTAGATTAGGTTATTGTTTAGCACAAAACGGAGGATTGTTTGAACATCTATTATAATTGAAGAATTTAAGAATATTTTTAGTTTGTTGTTATTTATATTGAAATTAATTGTTACATTTACTAATTGTTAGTGTTACTTTATTTTATTTATTAATCTTAAACAATAAATTTATTATTATCATTATAATAATTAAATTTCTATTTAGTAAAATTAATATTTACTACGTAAAATTATTTTTCCTACAACTGTGCGATTTCTTTGTTATTACGTAACTATTATTGCCTTGGTTACGTATGGAAAGTAGATGAATGCCGACCAAGTGCGTTTCCGAAAGCAAAGAAACACTAAGTGCGGAAAGTGCTTCATTACGTAACTGTCAAAAGAAAATTGTTTTGACAGCGATTTAAATTTCGCGCCGAGCGCGGAGTTCATATTTTGGCCACAGACGCTTATGGAAGTAGAAGATACGGTGAACCAGCGCTAGTAAATATGTAGTATATTTTGACGTTTATAAACGTAACCTTAATTTGCAGTATATCTAATCTGTAGACAACTAATAAAAAGAACCGAACAAAGTAAAATATATCGATAAATGGTTTTATTTAAAGAGTAAGTGAAATACATCATATTTATTGTTTGTGTATATTATTAACACAGTTGTTACAGTTGCTTATATTGACATAATGTAAAATGGAAACTTTTGTGTCTAAAGAAACATTGATTTCTTCCGTACCTGTTCATATTATTACCAGTAATATTATTGGTAACAATTTCGGAAGCTTTAGAAGTACCAGCAGCAGGTTGATTGTCATTGTCGAAAATAGATCCAACATAATATGATCCGGAGCTTCAATTATCTTTGGAGGTGTTTATGATAAAGAAGAATCACTCACTGTACTATTCCAATCAAGATGATTTTGAAGAAATTATCTTGACGTTAGTGAAATATTTTAAAATAACGTAGAACAATGTGCAAGCAATCAACAAACAAACCATAGCAACGCCGTAAAACATTGTTCTCATGTAATATCATTAAAATTTTAAAAATATTTTAGTGATTTACTAAATCGCACAGTTGTAGGAAAAATGTTGTTTATAACACGTGCCGAAAAAGGTTACATGCTCGTGCAGATTTCCCCTAAATCCTGCACTTGCACGTAACAAGCCTTTTTCGGCACTTGTTATAAAAATAACTATATTTTGACAATCATTATTCTGACACTGACGTAATAAAACGTTACGCTTTTGTTCGTCTCTTGTTTCTAATTCCATGGCTAATACTATAAAATTGTAATTCCGTGAATTTTAAAATTTTATTTCTGCAGTTGATTCGGACGTAGAAATTTTTGCTTTAGAATATCCAATTGAAACTTTTGTCTAAAATAATTAGGGGAGCAATGCGCACGAAAAAACTGATTTTCCACGTTAAATACCATGATTCACTCTCCGTGATACAACCTGTATATACCGTGTGTCTCACGTAAAAGTTGGCATAGGCAGTTAACATGTAAAATTAGTTTTTTATAAATACATAAAACGTGTTTCGCAAAAAAATTATGGGAACAAATTTTATATCATACTACTGCCGAATGAGATGAAATCTATAAACATAAACTTTACGAACAAAAAAATAAGACAACAACCGATAATCAAGATCAATGATAATGATATCCCATATGAGAACACCGCTAAATATCTAGGTATGACGCTAGATGCCAAACTACGCTGCAAAGAGCATGTAAAAAAGAAAAGAGAAGAATTAGGTTTAAAATACAGGAAGCTATACTGGCTGATAGGACGAAATTCACAACTGTCCGTACATAATAAAATAGTTATATGTAATCAGATTCTAAAGCCAGTATGGCTATACGGCATCCAACTCTGGGGGTGTGCTAGCCAGTGTCATATAAGCAGGATACAAACGTTTCAGAATAAAGTGCTACGCAACATAGTGAATGCTCCGTGGTACATACGCAACAACGACATCCACCGAGATTTAGGTGTGAACGACGTCAAAAACGAAATCAAAAGATTTGCAGCTAAACATGAAATTAGGATATCCAACCACGCCAACCCTGAAGCCAGTATTCTAGTGGACAACGAAGGACTAACTAGAAGGCTGAAGAGAAAAAAACCCTACGAGTTAGTGCATTGATGTATAATTAAGTGGTAATGTGCTTCAAAGCCAATAAAAGATACTACTGGTCATCAATGGATGAACTGTAGCTTGTAAATTTTATAGTTTTAGATTAGAAAAAAATTAATAGTTAGTCTCATGACTAGTTTTAATTCTTGTATAAATTCAATGTAATTTATGAATAAAAAAAAAAATAATAATAATACTCCCAATATCCCAACATCTTATTTAATACAGATTATTTAATTTTGATAACGTCATTTAATTATATTAATTAAAATATTTCCTCATTTTTCGCCTATTATTTTATTGCTATTGACCTAAAGTGCAATTTGTTGTAAAATTTTAGTCTGTCACTGTCATCTGTCAGTGTCATTATGAATATTTTAATTCGTCTAATAATTTGTGAAGGAGTTTCAGATATTTGTCTTGTACTGCTTCCTCCATAATACATTATAATAAAATTTAGGCAGTTCTCGACTTTTAAAATATTCAAGATGACAGTGACAGATTAAAATATTGCAAACAAATTGCAAGCACTTTATGTCAGTTGCAATAAAATAGTAGGCGAAAAATGAAGAATTTTTTATTAATTTTATTAAATTACACTATCAAAATGTATTAAATAAGGTATAGGATAGTTTTTTGCCGGACACTTTTTATTTAGAAAAAATAAATAAAATAAATATATCATCACGCCTTCTACCCATTGCTGGGTGTGGCACTCTGCTAAAGCAGATCTCGGTAAGTGATATATTTTGCGCGTGAAGTGCGGTTACCAGTCGTCAAATCACGGCCCCCAAACATGTTAGTGGTGGAGGAGCCACAGGGATAGCTTTTTCAAATTATGAAAATTTGTCGCCTGTGGGAATCGAACCAGGGATCTCAGGATCCACAGGCCGACTTCATACCACTGTGCTAGCCATTCCAAAAGAAAAGAGTGATTTTATATGTTAACTGCCTATGTCAAAACCTGGGACACACGGTATATATTAAATGAAATATTGCACATTTCTCATTATACTATAATACCAGATGCATCCCTGACACTGGCAGTGGCTGGTGCCCCTGATACCCGACCAGTCATCCCGCCACTGTTATCAGAGAGCAAGGAGCTGTTCGCGGGTTATGTATGGAATCATTATGGCCGCATGTATTTGGCATTTTTAAAGTAACCCGGTAGGTTACTTTCGTTTAATTGGCACGTTTTAAGTAACCCAGAACAATTACTGAACTGCTCCTACTGCCCCAGCTATTTTGGTGGGTTGGCAGGTTGAATCCGTTTTCTATCTCTTTCTAATCAACCTTTGTTCTTTGTTATCCGTTTTGAATTGGTGGTATCGCAATTTGTATTTAAGGTGGTTCTATCATGACAGTCTCATACAAAAGTATACGTGACCTAAAAAGTTTACAAAAATAATTATTACATTTTTGTATGGTATAGGTTATTAACAGAATTAATATTTCGCTGCAAATATCGTATAATTAATAATAACATTGAATATATTAAATAAAACTATTTAACTAGTTTATGAAATTCAGTAACATACCAAAATTTTTGCAAGTGAATGTTTCATGCCAACCAATAGCAGTGTAAGATTTGACACAGCAGAAGCTATGACAACAAGGTTAGAACCACAAGCGGCCAGTCGGTACGAAACGTAACTGTATTATCGATACATCCTGTTGACAGTTCATAAGAAAAATGAGAAAAATGCACCAAAGCAATTATTATCAACTGTAACAACAAATAAATAAATATAAAATGCTGTAATATTTTTTGTTGTATTAAAATGAATATATTTTACTGATCGAAATAATAACATATTGATTAGCATAGAATATCCAACTTTCATCGCCAATTTCTTTTAAACTAATCCGGTAAGGCATGGATTTTTAAATTCTCATACCTTTATCTTTACATGATGTACTGTGTGTTAGTTTTTTGTTAAAAAATATGTACAATATATGAATTTATTACGCAGTAAGCTGCCTCGTGACGTACAGTTCCTATAACGCCAATGCATTTTTGATCGACTTTGGTCAACTTTAACATTACATTACGCAGCTCAACAACGGTAAACTTTAAAAAAAATTTGCATACTAGTGTAGAAACACATGAAAAATAACATATTTACATTTCATTATAATCCGGGTTATATGCTTCCATGATAGTACCACCTTAAGCAGATGTCACTTAAAACGTGCATTCAGATTTTAAATTTATCGCTAATTTTTACAACTAACACTAGATGCATCATTTATTTGGAAGTAACACGAGTAGTTCTAGATTAGTTTAGGATTGAACCAAAAGTTCCCAAATACGGCCGATGTCATCACGTTTCTGCGGTCCAGTTTTCACTCTGCACTGGATGTACTCTTATCATGTGAACGTATCTTTTGCTGATGACATGTATTATGTAATTCGTTGAATTCGTTACCGAAATTATTTTTTTAAATGATCAATCTCCCAATCCTTTATATTCGTATTGATAAATGAATATTTAATTATAAATGTACTTGTTACAATTCGGCGTAGGGCATAAAGACTACGAGTAAATCATTACGTCACTTAGTACTTGGGGTGGTGTTTATTGATTCGACTTAGACTATAAAAAAGTCAATATCGAATAGGTAGGTATCTCTTTTAACAAATAAACTTAAATTAACAACATACTATTTTATAAGGAGCTAAAGGGATACTTTTTGTGGCGAATCTACAGGACGCGCTCAGCGAGACCGACAACTACATATGAGACACAAAAAGTCACTTTCACTCCACATAAACTATGCTACGCTGGAATATTTATCCATTTTAACCATATTTATGTCACACAATTTTTCTGGCGCTGGGAAACCAATGAAACTTCTTGATTTTAACAAGCGCCAGTAAATTATTTTTCAAAAAGTTAAACTTTGTCTGTTTTTAGGGGTTCTGAATCCTCATCTTTTTCTGACGTTTGAAGAAATACTTATTTGTTTCATTACGACTAAAAATATAAGTTTTCTGGTCGAGTAATAAAGGTTGACGGACGACAACGAGAGAATCTGGTTATATTAGTAGCGTTCGATTTGCAAACAATCTCACCTCAGTTCATTTCAACTGAGTTGAGATTGTCTGAAATGAGATGATATTTTTTCGATCACAAATCGAACGGGTTTTGACAGGTCTGAACTGAGTCGGTTACGTGACGAACGTTGTAGTATCATTTCGCGGACAACACATGATTTGCTTGATGTTTTTGTTGGCAGTTAGCTGTGAGACATGATTTATAATAACATGTACAATTTTAAAAAAATATTAAATAACTTCCAAATATTCAAACTACAAACAAAACATAACGAATTCTACCCCCACTCTAACTGAGTAGAAAATCTCAGTACGCACCAGTGAAATAGGTAGTGCAGCATCGGCAAGGGGGGAAGTGAGTGTCTCACTTGTAGTGTATTCCGAAAATGAACCGGTTAGTTTTTTCAGTAACCGGTTTCATTATGGAACACGGTTTTTTTAAATTGTGGTTAGTTTTTAATAACCAAACTAACCGTGCTCGAGCGGCGGTTAGTTTGGTTACTTCACAGCTGTTGTTGACAAGTTTGAAACGTGTTTGGCGGCTTTTGCAGTGTTTGTGGATTTTTGTCTTATAAAACTATATTTTTATGATGACTGATAAATAAACATGTGATACAAAATGTATTTTTATTATTTAAAAGTATATATTCATATTAGATGTATTTATTATTTGTTCTGAAGCTCGTATTTATTTTTTTCTTTGTGTTATTTTTTCATCCCTATATTTAAATTAAAACAGGTGTGATGCAGAATACAATATTTTTATAATATAAACATTTTTCCATATTAAATAAATTTCACATTTCGAAACTCATCTGTCAAGTGACAACTGTCATCGTGAAAGTGTTCCGTTATGACGTCATTCTAACCGTAACCGTGGTAAAATTGAACCGCACCGTGGTTCATTTTCGGAATATACTATTGATCTCAGTTATGTCAGTGCAAATAGAACAGCACAAACAAGCTGTCAAACTGAGGTGAGGTGAGATTAACTGAGATTTGGTGCAAATCGAACACTACTACTATGAGACTCGAAATGCGAGTTGTATTTTTAATCCGATTGAAACATATTATTTTTTTACTCACTTATTTAGAAAATATTATAGATTTATTCAAATTAAAATGAAACAAATTGACAAAATTAGCAAATTAATTGTATTGAAAGTATACAAAAGAGATTTCTCGTAGACCTAGAGCTGCATTAACACACTTATATAAATTAATCAACGGCTTGCTGGATGATTCTATATCAATTGCACAGCTAAACTTTCATACCCCTAATTTCTTCACTAGAAAACCTAAACCTTTTTATTTACCACCATGTCACACTAATATTTTCTATAGATCACCTATCAACAACATGAATGCCATGCAGGGCCGGATTAACACTACGAGTGGCCCTCCCCCTGTTTCAAGAAAATTTATCTTTATTCATTGAATAAAGTAATCTTGTTTGTAAATCATTTATAATTGAATGTACCATTGTGTTTAAACGACACAATTGAAAAGAGAAGAGAAGGTTATTGCCAGCAAAAAAATTAAATGAATATTGACACTATTAGTATCATTGTATATTCAGGATATAGCGCATATAATGAATATTATACATACTTTGTTTTGGTCGGAATTAATTCTGTGAGTACGGCACTGATGTATAACCTCCTATTTCGAGCGCGCGAAACTTGCTTAGGCACTTAGGTGGGGTACGCTGTCGCCGATAGAGGGATCATTTATGTGATACTAGTCACTGCACTACATTTCGAAAATGAAGTGTTATAAGCGCGAATTCACCTGTAATACCAAATCAACTAATTCTTGATGACCTTTGGAAATGACCAGTAATTAGGCATACACAAACTTTTATATATATATATATATATATATATATATATATATATATATATATATATATATATATATATATATATATATATATATATATATATATATATATATATATATATATACAATATATATTCTAGTAGTTTCTTCACTTCGTTATTTTTTATCCAGAAAAATTTTCATTATTAAATTTTTAATTTTTTTACAATTTCCGCGGGGTCCCCAACGTGTCAAGGCCCTAAGCTATAGCTTAGTCAGTTTATGCTATAATCCAGCACTGGTGCCATATATAATAAATTCCACACCCCAGTGGAGATATTTCACAATAAATTTTTGAGTGAACTACAATGTTATTCATTTGAGTAAATTATCTTCTGAACAATTCTAAATGCTCACAAAATTCAGGTGAATAGGTTTATTGTCCTTTATAATCTTATATTATGTTTTAGTGCACTCATATTTTGATATTAGTTTGTTACTTTTATTAATTAAGTAGTTTTTAATTTAAAGTAGATAAGTTGAATTATTTTCTTGTCCCTGTCCTGCAATGGGCCTTTCAAGACATTTTTGAATTTTTTATATATTAATCTACGTAATAAAATAATTATACCCAAATTTTTTATTTTTGTATTTATATCCTTGAATCAAATAAGTTCCCATTGAAACGTTTTAAATATTACGTGTATCAGTTAGTTTCCGAATATATCCATTTTCATTTTCAAATAACAGAATTTGGAAAATTAATACTGTGCCAAAAGAAACTAATTCGGTTTTATGTAATTTATGTGAGTGCAAGCATTCTGAACATTGAGCTTCTACATTTTCTTTCACAACCAATTGTTTATTAATAAGCTCTTGTATAGTAATGCTCTTATTACTACAATCACGTATTGGAATAATAATAAATACTAGCGACCTCACGCTAATCTCCGCGGACACTGATATAGAATTAACTTCAGTAAGACAATAGACACAATATAAATTGAATTATTACGAATCTAAGACTTTTAAATTCTACACGGCTGTCCATCTAAAAATCTTTCAATATATACTAAATATGATAGGTTTTGAATCACTATCACTAAAACAATTGCCGATCAATAAAAATCCAATTCTGCAAGAAAGCTCTTCAAAAGACCTTTCAATTGATACCAAAAACGATGGATTTTGATGTCCTTTCATTAAAACAATAGACGATCGAAAAGTATGAATTTTATACGCGAGCCCTTCCAAAGATCTTTTATTTGATACCAAATACGATAGGTTTTGGAGTACTTTCACTAAAACAATTGATAATCGAAAAGTATTAAATTTTGTACGCGAGCTCTTCAAAAGATCTTTCATTTGATACCAAACACGATAGGTTTCGAAGCACTTTCATTAAAACAAATGCCAATCGATAAAATTCCAATTTTGCATGTTAGCCCTTCAAAAGACCTTTCAATTGATACCAAAAACGATGGATTTTGAAGTACTTTCACTAAAACAATTGACGATCGAAAAGTATTAAATTTTGCTCGCAGGCCCTTCAAAGGATCTTTCATTTAATACCAAACACGATAGATTTTGGAATACTTTCGTTAAAACAATTGCCGATCGAAAAAAAATCCAATTTTGCATGAAAGCCCTCAAAAAGACCTTTCATTTGATGCCAAACACGATAGGTTTTCGAACACTTTCGGTAAAACAATTGCCGATCGAAAATATTCTAATTCTGCATACAAGCCCTTAAAAAGACCTTTCATTTAATGCCAAACACGATAGGTTTCGAAGCACTTTCATTAAAACAAATGCCAATCGATAAAATTCCAATTTTGCATGTAAGCCCTTCAAAAGACCTTTCGATTGATACTAAAGACGATGGGTTTTGAAGCACTTTCGCTAAAACAATTGCCGATTGAAAAAATTCTAATTCTGCATGCAAGCCCTTAAAAAGACCTTTCATTTGATACCAAATACGATAGGTGTTGGAACACTTTCGGTAAAACAATTTCCGATCGAAAAAATTCTAATTCTGCATGCAAGCCCTTGAAAAGACCTTTCATTTGATACCAAACACGATAGGTTTCGAAGCACTTTCATTAAAACAATTGCCAATCGATAAAATTCCAATTTTGCATGTAAGCCCTTCAAAAGACCTTTCGATTGATACCAAAGACGATGGGTTTTGAAGCACTTTCACTAAAACAATTGACAATCGAAAAGTATTAAATTTTGCTCGCGAGCCCTTCAAAAGACCTTTCATTTGGTACCAAACACGATAGGTTTTGAAACACTTTCGCTAAAACAATAGCCGATCGAAAAAATTTCAATTCTGCATGCAAGTCCTTAAAAAGACCTTTCATTTGATGCCAAACACGGTAGGTTTTGAAGTACTTTCATTAAAGCAATTGCCAATCGATAAAATTTCAATTTTGCATGTTAGCCCTTCAAAAGACCTTTCAATTGATACCAAAAACGATGGATTTTGAAGCACTTTCACTATAACAATTGACGATCGAAAAGTATTAAATTTTGCACGCGAGCACTTCAAAAGATCTTTCATTTAATACCAAACACGATAGATTTTGGAACACTTTCGTTAAAACAATTGCCGATCGAAAAAAAATCCAATTTTGCATGAAAGCCCTCAAAAAGACCTTTCATTTGATGCCAAACACGATAGGTTTTGGAACACTTTCGCTAAAACAATTGCCGATCAGAAAAATTCTAATTCTGCATGCAAGTCCTTAAAAAGACCTTTTATTTGATGCCAAACACGATAGGTTTTCGAACACTTTCGGTAAAACAATTGCCGATCGAAAATATTCTAATTCTGCATACAAGCCCTTAAAAAGACCTTTCATTTAATGCCAAACACGATAGGTTTCGAAGCACTTTCATTAAAACAAATGCCAATCGATAAAATTCCAATTTTGCATGTAAGCCCTTCAAAAGACCTTTCGATTGATACCAAAGACGATGGGTTTTGAAGCACTTTCGCTAAAACAATTGCCGATTGAAAAAATTCTAATTCTGCATGCAAGCCCTTAAAAAGACCTTTCATTTGATACCAAACACGATAGGTGTTGGAACACTTTCGGTAAAACAATTTCCGATCGAAAAAATTCTAATTCTGCATGCAAGCCCTTGAAAAGACCTTTCATTTGATACCAAACACGATAGGTTTCGAAGCACTTTCATTAAAACAATTGCCAATCGATAAAATTCCAATTTTGCATGTAAGCCCTTCAAAAGACCTTTCGATTGATACCAAAGACGATGGGTTTTGAAGCACTTTCACTAAAACAATTGACAATCGAAAAGTATTAAATTTTGCTCGCGAGCCCTTCAAAAGACCTTTCATTTGGTACCAAACACGATAGGTTTTGAAACACTTTCGCTAAAACAATAGCCGATCGAAAAAATTTCAATTCTGCATGCAAGTCCTTAAAAAGACCTTTCATTTGATGCCAAACACGGTAGGTTTTGAAGTACTTTCATTAAAGCAATTGCCAATCGATAAAATTTCAATTTTGCATGTAAGCCCTTCAAAAGACCTTTCGATTGATACCAAAGACGACGGGTTTTGAAGCACTTTCACTATAACAATTGACGATAGAAAAGTATTAAATTTTGCACGCGAGCACTTCAAAAGACCTTTTAATTGATACCAAAGACGATTATCGGCTAATAAAACGTTAAATGGAATTGCAATTTTCGAATATTGGCTCAAAGTTTATATTACTGTAATATAGACAGTCAGTGTCGCCGTTTTCTGCTTAATCTTGGCGACGACAACTAACGCCTGTCTTGATTATATATTTTTGAATACAGAAATACTTGCATATGAACTTTAAACATATATTTTACACAAATTTGGTAACTCGCAATGTCAAAAGTCAATAAATTTTAGTTTTGTACTTCTGGTTTTGCATCAGTTTCCGATCGACAACGAAGCCAGCTCGAGAGCCGAAGTTGTCGAACTGAGCGTAAGGTGCTGCCGCTTGTCGGACAAGTCGCGAAAAGCAAAACAAAATATTTAGGGTCGGGAGGAACGAAAAATTGATTGAAAAAAATCTTATATAGGGAAATAATAGCTTGTAAAGTAATAATTAATACAAAAATTGTATCTAATACAAACAAGGGTGTTATGTAGTAAATTATCATATGTTTAACGTGACTAATTTATCGGCTAATAAAAAGATAAATGGAATTACAATTTTCGAATATTGGCTCAAAGTTTATATTACTGTAATATAGACATTCAGTGTCGCCGGCCATAGGCTGCTTGATCTTGGCGTCGACAACTACCGCCTGTCTTGATCTCTATGATCGTGGCTATAATTGCAATTGGCGAACGTTGTGAATTTGATAGTAATTGTAGATAATAACACAGTGTATATATTTTTCTTATCTTTAAAAGTATAGAACACTTGCAACGGAAGTTGAAATCTAATCTTTTAGGTTATCCCGTGTATGATAAAAGTATATTTAGATATTTTTGGAAGAACGATAAAAACTTATGTCAAGGAAAATTGTTTGAGATTAATGTGGTAATATTTCAGGTTGTCACATGTAAATAATCTATTATAAACAAAATGTGAAACTAGTGACAGTGTTGTGTTTAAAGTTAAGTATCATTATTAATTGCTAGGCTATTATTTTTAAAATTATGTATGTTTCGTCTAGTGTTAGCTATTTTATAGCCCTTGGTTTAGAAAATATTAAGTATCGTGAGAATGATATGTTTGGGGTTATGTTTGTGTTTCTAAACTAATAAATTAAGTCAAGTGTGCCTGAGTCCGTCTGAGTGATGCCGAATGTGGAAATATGTTCGGATGGATGAGGGATGAAGAGACGTGTGTGATTGGTTTAGGGTGCATGCGACTTTGTAAATAGTTTTAAGATAGTGTGTATCCGACGATCGACGAGAGAAGTTGAAATTAATTATCATTGTAAATCTTTATCTTAATAAAACTGATGTACATATTTCCTGTACTTCGTTTGTTATTTATCCTGACGAATATATGAACAGGAAGTGCAGAAGGAGCAGCATTAATCACAGAAAAATTATATCATTTATAGACAATTATCAGAAGAGGATAGATTGTTTTATATTGGGATTGCGACATTAATATTAAAAAAAATTAATATTAAAAGAAATGAAAAAATAGATTTATCTTAGATTAGACATGCTGAAATTTAGTTCGATTTTCCATTTATAGTTTTTAATGTTTCTTTCCCCGTTCTCCCCAGGTGGTGAGGGGCAATATTTCTACAAGGTTAAGTATTTATTAAAACAATAAACGTTGTAATTTATCTAATTAACATAATATTGAGTAATTTTTTGAAAAGAAATTCTAATTTTGACGATTACAGCATCAAATGTTGGGAATACAAAAAAAGTTTTACGCTCTTTCCGAATCTGCAATAAAAGATATGGATTCATATTAGGGATTTCAAAGTTGGGAGTCACAGGGTGATATTTTGTCAGAATCGGGTAGCCTCCTCAAAACTACGAAGATTTAGTTTTAGCACTGTTTTTGAGGCACGTTAAGCTGGCACAACCATTGCGGCACAATTAAACAAAAACTGTTAGAAAAATTAGTACTCATTTACTACTAATTAATTACCAAAGAACGAAATTTATTACTGTTATTTTTTAAAAAATAAGTGAGGTTGTGCCAGCTTATGCGTTAAGCTAGCACAACCAGGGCTCGAAATGGACCGGAGCTGACCGGAACGCTGTTCCGGTTCGTGAAATGGTCAGTTATATCGTTCCGTCTCGTAAAATAATGGACAATACCGCTCCGGTTCTTCACTTTTCAAAAAACAAATGAAATATTATAAAATTATATTTATTTTTAATTCCTAATAGAATTAATTTTGAAAGACGTTCTGAATCACAATTTTTCCAAATTGTCGTCGCTCATATTTTAGTATTTCAATTAAGGCATTTAGTTAAATAAGGAGTCTCTTACGCAGCTTTCTAAGACTGCGCACTAAGGCTTTGTATGTTTCGTGCACTCTACACCCTTGCATATTCTGTGCTGTGCTAGTGTATGATATGTCAATAATATTAAATAAAAAATCATAATAAATACAAAAATTATATTTCATTCTTAATTACAATCATTTTAGGCTATAATAAAAGACGACGCATGAATTTGATAAATAATTGGTTAAATCATTCATGAAGCAAGAAAGATGAACAAGATATTGATTTATTATCAAATAAACGGTCATTATCACCACCGAAGACAAAAATTAAGTCATCATGTGACCAAACAACAAGTAAAGTAACTGTTAGTAATTCTAGCGTGGAATTTGATAAATCTATTATAATTACAGAAACTGATTCTGATCTTCCATCTTGTTGAACTGTGGAACAAGCCAAGTTATACCAAAGTAATAATAATTGGCTTATTAAAAAAAAAGCTTTAGGGTGCTCCATCTGCAAAACTGTTCAAGATTTTGATATAAACAGCGACAAAAAACCTACGATTGTCTAAAAATTGGCAAAATTGCTTAATCAAGTTTTGTGGAAGAACAGGGAAATCTTGGAATATAAGCTGCGAGTATTGTTTATATAATATAATATTATAAATCGAGCGTTCCGTTTCGTAAAAATTTCCATTTCGAGCCCTGAGCACAACCACACAAAAACAAATAAAAATAGCAAAGCACCATAATAATAATTGTTTACTAATTAATTACTAGTTAATTACTAATTAATTACTAGTTAATTGTTTAAATAAGGTGGATCGTCTACTTGAGATCCGGAGTGGTAACACAGATGGAAACAAAAACTATCAGAAAAATTAGTACTCATTAATTACTAATTAATTACCAAAGAACGAAATTTATTACTGTTATTTAAAAAAAAATAAGTGGGGTTGTGCCAGCTTATGCGTTAAACTAGCACAACCACACAAAAACAAATAAAAATAGCAAAGCACCATAATAATAATTGTTAACTAATTAATTACTCATTAATTACTAGTTAATTGTTCAAATAAGTTTGATCGTCTACTTGAGATCAGGAGTGGTAACGAAGATGGAAAATGGATCTACGGCGAGGGAACTTTCGAAGTAATTACTCGAGCACAACCAGTTGTAATGCATTTTAGACTGTATTAACCCATCAATAAATATTAAAACTCTACTTTCGAATTAATTACTCGAGCACAACCAGTTGTAATGCATTTTAGACTGTATTTAACCCATCAATAAATATTAGAACACGAGCTTCGAATTAATTACTCGAGCACAACCAGTTGTAATGCCTATTACAATGCAATAATCCATCAATAAATATTAAAACTCTACTTTCGAATTAATTACTCGAGCACAACCAGGTGTAAAGCATTTTAGACTGTATTAATTCATCAATAAATATTAGAACTCGAGTTTCGAATTAATTACTCGAGTACAACCAGTTGTAATGCCTATTACAGTACATTAATCCATCAATAAATATTAAAACTCTACTTTCGAATTAATTACTCGAACACAACCAGGTGTAATGCGTTTTATAATGCATTAATCCATCAATCAATATTGAAATTCAAGTTTCGAATTAATTACTCGAGTTTCGAATTAATTACTCCAGCACAACCAGTTGTAATGCATTTTAGACTGTATTAACCCATCAATAAATATTAGAACTCGAGTTTAGAATTAATTACTCGAGCACAACCAGTTGTAATGCATTTTAGACTGTATTAATCCATCAATAAATAATAGAACTCGAGTTTAGAAATAATTACTCGAGCACAATCAGTTGTAATGCCTATTACAATACATTAATCCATCAATAAATATTAAAACTCTACTTTCGAATTAATTACTCCAACACAACCAGTTGTAACGCGTTTTATAATGCATTAATCCATCAATCAATATTGAAAATCGAGTTTCAAATTAATTACTCGAGCACAACCAGTTGTAATGCATTTTAGACTGTATTAATCCATCAATAAATATTAAAACTCGAGTTTAGAATTAATTACTCAAGCACAATCAATTGTAATGCCTATTACAATGCATTTATCCATGAATAAATATTAAAACTCTACTTTCGAAGTAATTACTCGAGCACAACCAGTTGTAATGCATTTTAGACTGTATTAACCCATCAATAAATATTAGAACACGAGTTTCGAATTAATTACTCGAGCACAACCAGTTGTAATGCATTTTAGACTGTATTAATCCATCAATAAATATTAAAACTCGAGTTTCGAATTAATTACTCGAGCTCAACCAGCTCGAATGCATTTTATCACTACAAAAAAAGTGTCTTTATATGTAGTAGAGACAGTATGCGTCTAAAATAAAAAAAATTCAAGAAAAAAAAAACTTTTCTCACTCTTTTAAAATGTCACAACAGAGTTCAAATGTTCAGGTTCAGAAAGACTCATCTGAGACACTTGTTTGTAGTTTTTTTTTTAATATTATACTTTTATTATATCTTTTCTGTGGCAACTTTGTATATTATATAATAAATAAAACTGTTGAAATTGAACATAAAAAAGTATGCAACATAACATGTCATGCATGGTAGAAAAATGTAAATGTAAATCTATATATCTCTATTTATATATATTATCAAAGTAATGGTGAACTTTGTCGTTTTTGACATGAGAGTTGATGTGCCGTATAAATCGTCATACAGAACCCAATTGTTATTATTTTTACAGACCGCTATGTAATGATCAATTAAGTTCGTATTCTCTCTCATGCTTGTAGATCCGCGATAGGAAATTGCTGCAACAAGTGTCAAGTTCCCATCCTTATGAGGGTGCGGTATGGTGGTGGGTATGTCGCAAAGTTTTATGGTTGTATAGCCTGTTTCGAATTCGCTGCGGATGTTGTATGGCTCTATTATAGTGTAACGAATTTAAAGCCAGACAGTCGAGAACATTCCAGAAACCTTCTCGAGAAACAAGTGCGTAGCAGCGTGACCTCACTTGAGTTCGCTCGCATGTCTGAGCGTGTGGTTTGACGGAATATTCTGGGACATTCTGGAATATTCGAGAACTGTTCTACGCACGGAAGTATATAAGCCGAGGTCGAGTGGCTGAGTGGACAGTTGATAGTTGACAGTTGACAGTTGACAGTAGACTTCGAACGTGTAATATAAATGTGGTGAAATAAATAATAGCTCTAATGTACGTAATATAAATAGTAGTGTTAGTGACCGTTATATAAATAATATTAGTGTTTAAATATTTATTAGTAGTGTTTAAGATTTATTATAGTGTTAATTAGTTTTAAATAAGTTTCTGTTATTTTTATATTCATTTATTAAATAAATACTTTTATTTTCGTTTAACATAAACAGTTGTGAGTCATTTCTGTGCCTTAAACATTCTACACACTTCCAGAAAGACGAAAAACGTTACAATAACAAGGGGTCCTGAAAAAAAAAATTGTTATTAGATGATATATTTATGTACTAATGCCTAGTTTTTCTGTTAAATATCTTACCATATGTACTATCCGCTATTGTAGAAATTCCTTGACAATGATTTGTAGCACACGTGACTGGGTCATTCAAGAAGTTTGATCTTAAAATGTTGTGAACATTTTCTGGTCGCAGAAAACTGTCGTTGATTTGCACACGTCCCATAACATTTCGTTTAAGGCAACCTTCTGAACACATTGTAGTCTCTATCATTGTCGGACATACTTTCATAAACGTTTCCGCAATGAGTCCAACATCACTGTTGCTCGAGACATGATCCTTATTAGGTGAAATAGTTTTATGCGCTGTTCCAAAATTAACCAACAGCTCTGCTCGCATTTGGTAAATTTTCTTAGAAAGGCCACTGTTTTTGGTATCTTCAATCATCTTGAAAAATAGATGCTCAGATAATTGTTTGACCTGAAAGTGAATCTGTATTACCGCAGTTAGAATATACACGTACCTTCCACATACAAAAGTATTGTATTTTTATTTCCTACGCAGAAGAGCTTTTCAAAAAGAACTTATTGTATAATTTTCTTATACGAATTATAATTAGAATATGATTTTTCATATAATCAAATCTATAAAATTATAAATTACCTTTTCCATAATATCGTCATAATAATGTGCGGTTACGAATATAGCCTGGAAGAAACTATCAAATGCACACGTATTCGACAAGGAAACTATTTTCCATTAACTCTGTGCTCTGTCAAATTAAAACAGTTTGCGTTCTTTATGACGGGAACCTTTTGATGGTTTTTCCAGGTTAGCGAATCCTTAATTACAGTTTTACTTTCTCCTAAGTAAATACTCTTTTTCAGATATGTCGTGTCGCGTCTTGGCTTTTTTGTCTCCGCGTCGTGTTCTGGTTCAGAGCCTCAAGTGTTTGATCTCGCCGAGTCTTATTCTGGGTCTCGGAGACTGTGCCTGATCTCTCCGCATCACACCTCTGTTGCGTTTTATCATCCGTTCTTGGTTTCTTCTCGTCATGTCTATAGTCTATCCGCGTCTTCTCTCGGGACTTGGCATCTATCGTTATTCCCGGAGCTTCATGTCCCTGGGTTTTGACGTCTGTCCTCCATCTCTCCGTCTTTACTTCTTGGCTTCTCCGTGTCTTGTCCTTGGCCTCTCCAATTCTCTATTTCGCGCGAGGCCAAAACTGACCGCGCATGACCTGTCTTATAACAATAAAAACAAATTCGCCCCTTGCCGTGTCCTTCCTCTTCACCGATGCGAACGGAACATATATCTATACCATGCACAGCTTTATTACATATGACGCATCGGTGAGCGCCTTCAGGATAGTCACCATTGAGGCATGCAGGACATGAGTTTATGGAATTACCGCTGGCAGCTTCAAGAGGAAATTCGTTACGTTCGCAGTGGACTTCGCTATTATCACACTCGTCATCATCGCCTTCGGTTTGGCATCTCCGATCTGTTTCGTCTATTTCCATTCTCGTCAAATTTGCCTGTTTTATTTTTAAATTGCCGCTCACATGTTCCAAATGTTTCTGAACAAATACATCCACTCTGAGTGGTAATTTGTTGTCATTTGTGAAAACATTATTCTTCAATCGATTAAACTCTATCTCAACAGATGCTGAAGACGCAGGAATACGGCCGTACCCAAATCTATCTGTCAGAATGTTGCTCCACGCCGGTAGTAACGACAAATGTTTTAATAATAATTTCCTGATCTCCGGAAATTTAAAAGGATTCACTCGACTTTCGCGAGAAGATTTCTCCTGTTTCAAACGAGTTTTAACTTTATCTTCAATCTTCTGTCTCCATTTCTTCCAGGAGTTAGGACGGATATCGTTGCTTTCATCCGGAGTAGGATAGTTATCGTTTTCTTCATTTTCGGCACCGTTTTCGATCTCGTCAAAATCTTCTATAATTTACAAAAACATCAAAGATTTATTATTCTTTACTTTATACAAGTTTCGTATATTTTTGTAAATTATTGAATAATTTGTCTTTATCTATATTTTTAGGAATAAATGGTTACGATTTTATATAAATATAAATATATCATCACGCCTTCTACCCATTACTGGGTGTGGCACTCTGCCGAAGCAGATCTCGGTAAGTGATACATTTCGCGCGTGAAGTGCGGTTACCAGTCGTCAAATCACTGCCCCCAAAGGTGTTAGTGGTGGAGGAGCCACAGGGGTGGTTTTTTGAAATTATGGAAATTTTTTGTCGCCTGTGGGAATCGAACCAGGGTTCTCAGAATCCACAGGCCGACTTCATACCATTGAGCTAGCCACCCCATATTATGATTTTATAGTATAATAGAAAACGTAAACTTTTTAGTTAAGAAAGGAAGGACGAAAATTTCCAGTCTGAACGAAAGTCGCGTTAACGTTTTCGATGCACGCATGTGAAAAGCCCTTTTTATTTGAAGTGCGAAGGAAAAAATTACGTAAAATGAAAGTTTAATAGTTAAGATGAAAAAACCAAAAGATCTGGTTTATAGAGAATTAAGTACAGAGTGTTATGGATATCATTAATACATAATTTTAATAAAAAAATAACAAATATATACCTGTGATTAATTCGATTAGTACATTGCGCGCTGCTTCACACAGTGTCTCAGAATTGTTCACGAAGCCATCATGGTCGCTGTAGCAGACCGTCAAAATATTTTCCACTATTCTCTCAGCGTTTGTCACACTGCGGCATATTATCAACTGTCCGATGCATGCCAAATAAAACCTTTTTACTTTCACAAACCTTATTGGTTTTAGTAGACGGCGATATATATTGACAAAGTGCGCAACATCCAAACGTATGTAGCATTGAGGTAGGTCGTCATGATATAATCGTTCTGCATATTCCTCGATATCGACTGAGTTACAGTATTCATCAGCACATGGATTGAGTAGAGCTCTGGAAAAATCCATTACAACTTCTTCGGGAGTTGGAATACGTGTTAGCGATTATATTGCAGTTATTTATAAATTCATTTTTTTATTTGTTTATTGTTGTATAATATGATTATTTTTGGTTCATTAATAAACTTCTTATGTGACGCAACATAGCAGTAATTTATTTTAGATAGTTACACAACCCTTAATGATATAGACATTTTATACAATCGTCGGGCAGTTGGTTTGTGTCTACGAGCGCGGGAGTATCTCGGAGCAAATACAAGTGTAGTAGGTGAAACGATATACGTGTATGTGCTACGGTTTAACAGGGTGAGTCCTTTACTTTCTTACGTTTATTTCCGTATCAATATTTAATATGGTTTTACATTTATGTTACTATAATTCATACTATTTAAACGAGAATTATGAATGACCAACAAATTACGTATAGTGGGATTATGCGAATCCTCATCGTTCCGAGATCATGCGGATCTATATCAACGTTACGAGATCATGCGGATCTATACCAACGTTACGAGATCATGCGGATCTATCTATATATATTCACGTTATGAGATCATGCGGATCTACACCAATATTGCGAGACCATGCGGGGCAACACCGAACAATACCGTTGTATATTATGTTACGTAAGGGCATGTAAGTTAGGATATTCATGATATGGTATTTGTGAACGACATCTTTGTAATCACGTCATAATCGTAGAGTTCACTGAGTGTCGTCGCTCATATTCCATTCGAATTTCAGGTACGGTCTGGTGGAGTTTGTCAACCCGGGGCGCGAATCTGCGGCGGTACGGTTGTAATACGTAAGTTAGCATGTACGATTCTAATTAACCTGTGCGGTAGTTACAACGAATTACGAACTGTTTCATTTGCCATGATTTAACGAACGCTAATATTTCAGAAGTGGGATAAAGACTCGCGAATTCCTGATAATGGATAATTACGATTTACCCGAGCGAGATAGTTCTCGTCGATCATCATTTGAAGACTCGCGGAAAGAACAATGTTCGCGAACACACAACGCACTATCTCTATCTCCGGAGTTATATTCGCGCTCAACAACATCGCATTGCGATCACATTGCGAGTTACGAACGTTTACGTAAACGACAACGTTATTCAACACCCGGACCGAGTTTATGATTACGTAGACAAATATAGTCAATTTTCTGACATAACGCAATATCGTTCTGAACCTGATGAATTTGGTTTACCAACGGAGAATCGACAATACATAACATCAAATCGCTCAGGACAACACTTAGATCAACTCGCTAGCATTGTAAGAAAACTAGCAGAAACCGTAAGCCAGCAGACTACAAATAACCTTCAACCAACAACGGTCTCCGCATTCCACGGAGATGCTGTCCCGATATTTAACCCGGAAGAAACCAACAGTGACATATCTAGATGGCTCGTAAAAATCGATGAACTGCGAAAAGTGTTCCACTGGTCTGAAGAAGCAACCATTTATTATTCACTGGGCAAGTTACGCGGGTTAGCAGCAACATGGTACCGTGGACTGCGCACAGTAAAATTTAACTGGCAAGAATGGAAACAAGAACTTCTGCGAGCTTTCCCTTCGCAACGTGACTACTGTACGTTGTTAGAAGAGATGTTGCGAAGAAAGAAGCAACCTGATGAATCTTTCTCGAGATACTATTACGAAAAACTCGCGATGCTCAACACATGCGATATTAATGGAGAAAAAGCGGTATCTTGCCTTATCGGAGGCTTACCTAACGAGGCACAGCAAGCATCAGCCCGCGCAGGTCGGTACCGTACTCCAGAGTCATTATTTGAGTATCTTCGTTCTTGCAAGGATTATAACAACCATAAGACATGGAACATGAAAAAAGATCGTTCAGAACAAAGGTTACGTCACGTCCCTAAGAAGTTCAGTGGGAACAAGCAACCATCACCTTTGCCCATCAAGCGTGACAACATTAAATGCTTCAGATGCAATAAACTGGGTCATATTTCATCAAAATGCACTAAGAAATGTAGATATTGTAATATGACGGGACATAACGAATTCATTTGCAAGGAACGACCATCCACATCCAAAACAAACCTTGTATTAACATCAGCAAATGTCTCACCGAACGAGAAGTTTTACGTTGACGCGTATATAAACGGAACCCAAATCAGAGCATACGTTGATTTTGGAAGCGGATGTGTCACGATCAAGAAATCAGACGCGGAACGCCTCAATCTAACAATCGATATCAACAACATCACTCTCATTAAGGGATACGGTGGAGGAGTTGTGGCATCTTTAGGAGGCACAACTTTTAATTTAAGAGTGGACCAAGCCGAGGTGGAAGTCAGAGCAGATGTTGTACCTGATGTTATGCAGGAGATTCCCGTTATCATAGGTCAACCATTCACCGAAGCTGATAACATCATGGTCATGAAAACTAGCGAAACACTACGCATTCTTGAACGAAATAGCGACTGCGTTTCAGACATTCAATTACGACATATGGGTCGTGTCTGCCTATGGGCAAAATCAGCAACTGTTATACCAGCTCACCATGTAGGGTATGTATCAGTGCATACAAAGGAAAACACCCATGGCGATTTTTATATGGAACCAACAATGCACGGAGACGAACAACAAAGAAAACTTATACCAGAGTCAGTGATCCATATTAACCAACAGAACTTGAGCATCATCCCAGTCATCAATGTTTCGGATAAAGAACTTGCCATTCGTAAAGAAGCTAAAATTTCGAACGTATGGCCATGTCAGCAAGCATCAGAGAAAGAGACAGAAACTGAAATTCTAAGAATGAATAAACTTGAAGTACTACCACTACCACAAGACGAAATTATAACAGGTCCGATCAATAACACAACGAAATTAGAACGAATTGCTTTGCTGAGTGAGTATCGCGATTGCTTTGCGCAAAATCTTCAAGAAATAGGAAATGCAAAATCCACGGAGATGACGATCAAACTTAATTCAGTTGCGCCAGTTACTTATCGACCTTACCGCATGTCACTGAGCCAACGAACCGCAACGAAAGAAATAGTAACTGAGATGTTGGATAGCGGCATCATTCAAGAATCACAATCTCCGTACTCCTCACCAATCCTTCTCGTTAAAAAGAAAGATGGAGAAAACAGATTGTGCGTAGACTATAGGAAGTTGAACGCTAATACAGTAAAAGATCATTACCCGTTGCCAAGAATAGATGATCAACTTGATAAATTGTATGGATGCCAGTACTTTACAACGCTGGATCTTAGCTCAGGATACCACCAAATACCTATTGCACCCGATTCAAAACATCTTACCTCATTCGTAACGCCGGATGGCCAGTACGAATACAATCGGATGCCATTTGGACTTGCCAATGCTCCCAGCGTGTTCCAACGGTTAATGAACAAAGTTCTCAGCGGCTTGCGATACGATGCGATATCTGTTTACTTAGATGATATTCTAATACCGAGCCAAACGATAGATGAAGGACTGAAACTATTGGAAAACGTATTACAGATTCTACGCAATGAAGGACTTACTTTAAAACTAAAGAAATGTGTTTTTCTTGCGACATCGATCACCTATCTTGGATTCGATATCAATAAAGATGGAATTAGGCCAAGCGAGTGCAAGATACAAGCGATTAAAGATTTTCCTCAGCCTGTGGATATTCACACATTACGGCAGTTTCTCGGACTGGCATCGTACTTTAGAAAATTTGTGCCAAAATTCGCGATGATAGCACGACCCATCTATGTACTCACTAAAAAGGATCAAGTTTGGAATTGGAATGATGCACGAGAGCAGGCGTTCCAACAAGTTAAAGATATTTTAATTACACGATCTTTACTTGCCTTATATAATCCCGAAGCTATTACGGAGATTCATACAGACGCTTGCAAACGAGGAATAGCGGGCATTTTATTGCAATACCAAAGAAATGGTAATTTACACCCCGTTCTCTATTTCAGCCGTCAAACTACGCACTGTGAGCAGAAATACCACTCTTACGAGCTTGAAGCGCTTGCTGTGGTCGAGACCATCCGAAAATTTCGGGTGTACCTTCTCGGATTAAAAGAATTTAAAATCGTAACAGATTGTAACGCCCTCAAGACAGCACAAACAAAACGCGATATTGTACCACGGATTGCTAGATGGTGGTTATCGTTATCAGAATTCAATTTTCAAGTTAAATATCGTCCAGGAACTCAGATGAAACATGCCGACGCGTTAAGTCGAAATCCGCTTTTGAATAATGATGCACAAAATGAAAACGAAATTTTACATATCGAAACGAGCAGTTGGATCTTAGCGGGACAAATAACCGATAAAAACATACGTAACATATATAATGCACTAACCAATACCGCCGATAACGAACGACTTATTCACCGAGAATATGTTTTAAAAAACGAACGTGTCTACAAGAAGACTGATACAGGTTTGCGGATATACATACCACGCGGACAAAGATCATCTGTTCTTAGATGGTGCCATGATGATTTAGGTCACTTTGCGAGAGATAAAACGTACGATAAAGTAGCCGAAACGTATTGGTTTCCAAAGATGCGACAATATGTAAAAAAATACATCGAATGTTGTCCGCAATGTCTGTATCACAAGAGACCGAGAGGGAAAAAGGAGGGAATGCTGTACTCCATTGAAAAACCGCCAGCACCATTCCATACGATTCATGTAGATCATTTAGGACCGTTTACTCGTACCTCGAAGCTGATTGTAGCAACAGACGCATTTACTAAATATACAATTTTAAAACCGGCAAGGGATACGAAAACAAAATACGTCATAGAAATGTTTAAAATTTTGTTCACCATATACGGAACACCAGTGCGTATTATATCAGATCGTGGAACAAGTTTTACATCTAAATCGTTCCAAATATTTTGCGACGATCTCGGCATCAAACATATACTTAATGCCGTTGCGTCACCGCGCGCCAACGGTCAGGTTGAGCGGTTTAACCAAACAGCACTTACATCGTTAGCGACCTCATGCGAAAACGAACGTCACTGGGATGAAAAAACTCCATCTATACAGTTTGCGATTAATAATACGATATGCAAAAGCACGTCTAAAACACCAAGCGAACTTTTATTCGGGTTTAAACCACGAGCTCAACCCGGTTCACCATTTACTGTTGAGACACAAGAAGTACAACCATGTATTGACAATCTGAAACAAGTACGTGAAACCGTTGCAGAAAAGATTCGAGCGGATCAAAGTAAACAAAAACAGCGATATGATTTACGTCAGCGGAAAGCGCGTATATATAAAGTCGGCGAACTCGTTCTCATTGAGAAACAAATCACTGGCGAAGGAAGTAAAAAGCTTGCGGCACCGTATTCTGGACCATTTGAAGTTACTAAAATTCTACCAAACGACAGATATGTTGTCGAGGACATAAAAGGATCAGGACGGAGTAAACGTGCGCAGTACAAGAATGTCATTGCGGTTGACCACATGAAACCGTGGATACCTCCAGGTGGCATGTCGGAGTCGGACAACGATATAGCAAGCGAGACGGCCGATACGGATTGAGCGCGTGTCCTCGAGGACGAGGACAAATGTAGGATGGTCGAATGTTAGCGATTATATTGCAGTTATTTATAAATTCATTTTTTTATTTGTTTATTGTTGTATAATATGATTATTTTTGGTTCATTAATAAACTTCTTATGTGACGCAACATAGCAGTAATTTATTTTAGATAGTTACACAACCCTTAATGATATAGACATTTTATACAATCGTCGGGCAGTTGGTTTGTGTCTACGAGCGCGGGAGTATCTCGGAGCAAATACAAGTGTAGTAGGTGAAACGATATACGTGTATGTGCTACGGTTTAACAGGGTGAGTCCTTTACTTTCTTACGTTTATTTCCGTATCAATATTTAATATGGTTTTACATTTATGTTGCTATAATTCATACTATTTAAACGAGAATTATGAATGACCAACAAATTACGTATAGTGGGATTATGCGAATCCTCATCGTTCCGAGATCATGCGGATCTATATCAACGTTACGAGATCATGCGGATCTATACCAACGTTACGAGATCATGCGGATCTATCTATATATATATATATATATATATATATATTCACGTTATGAGATCATGCGGATCTACACCAATATTGCGAGACCATGCGGGTCAACACCGAACAATACCGTTGTATATTATGTTACGTAAGGGCATGTAAGTTAGGATATTCATGATATGGTATTTGTGAACGACATCTTTGTAATCACGTCATAATCGTAGAGTTCACTGAGTGTCGTCGCTCATATTCCATTCGAATTTCAGGTACGGTCTGGTGGAGTTTGTCAACCCGGGGCGCGAATCTGCGGCGGTACGGTTGTAATACGTAAGTTAGCATGTACGATTCTAATTAACCTGTGCGGTAGTTACAACGAATTACGAACTGTTTCATTTGCCATGATTTAACGAACGCTAATATTTCAGAAGTGGGATAAAGACTCGCGAATTCCTGATAATGGATAATTACGATTTACCCGAGCGAGATAGTTCTCGTCGATCATCATTTGAAGACTCGCGGAAAGAACAATGTTCGCGAACACACAACGCACTATCTCTATCTCCGGAGTTATATTCGCGCTCAACAACATCGCATTGCGATCACATTGCGAGTTACGAACGTTTACGTAAACGACAACGTTATTCAACACCCGGACCGAGTTTATGATTACGTAGACAAATATAGTCAATTTTCTGACATAACGCAATATCGTTCTGAACCTGATGAATTTGGTTTACCAACGGAGAATCGACAATACATAACATCAAATCGCTCAGGACAACACTTAGATCAACTCGCTAGCATTGTAAGAAAACTAGCAGAAACCGTAAGCCAGCAGACTACAAATAACCTTCAACCAACAACGGTCTCCGCATTCCACGGAGATGCTGTCCCGATATTTAACCCGGAAGAAACCAACAGTGACATATCTAGATGGCTCGTAAAAATCGATGAACTGCGAAAAGTGTTCCACTGGTCTGAAGAAGCAACCATTTATTATTCACTGGGCAAGTTACGCGGGTTAGCAGCAACATGGTACCGTGGACTGCGCACAGTAAAATTTAACTGGCAAGAATGGAAACAAGAACTTCTGCGAGCTTTCCCTTCGCAACGTGACTACTGTACGTTGTTAGAAGAGATGTTGCGAAGAAAGAAGCAACCTGATGAATCTTTCTCGAGATACTATTACGAAAAACTCGCGATGCTCAACACATGCGATATTAATGGAGAAAAAGCGGTATCTTGCCTTATCGGAGGCTTACCTAACGAGGCACAGCAAGCATCAGCCCGCGCAGGTCGGTACCGTACTCCAGAGTCATTATTTGAGTATCTTCGTTCTTGCAAGGATTATAACAACCATAAGACATGGAACATGAAAAAAGATCGTTCAGAACAAAGGTTACGTCACGTCCCTAAGAAGTTCAGTGGGAACAAGCAACCATCACCTTTGCCCATCAAGCGTGACAACATTAAATGCTTCAGATGCAATAAACTGGGTCATATTTCATCAAAATGCACTAAGAAATGTAGATATTGTAATATGACGGGACATAACGAATTCATTTGCAAGGAACGACCATCCACATCCAAAACAAACCTTGTATTAACATCAGCAAATGTCTCACCGAACGAGAAGTTTTACGTTGACGCGTATATAAACGGAACCCAAATCAGAGCATACGTTGATTTTGGAAGCGGATGTGTCACGATCAAGAAATCAGACGCGGAACGCCTCAATCTAACAATCGATATCAACAACATCACTCTCATTAAGGGATACGGTGGAGGAGTTGTGGCATCTTTAGGAGGCACAACTTTTAATTTAAGAGTGGACCAAGCCGAGGTGGAAGTCAGAGCAGATGTTGTACCTGATGTTATGCAGGAGATTCCCGTTATCATAGGTCAACCATTCACCGAAGCTGATAACATCATGGTCATGAAAACTAGCGAAACACTACGCATTCTTGAACGAAATAGCGACTGCGTTTCAGACATTCAATTACGACATATGGGTCGTGTCTGCCTATGGGCAAAATCAGCAACTGTTATACCAGCTCACCATGTAGGGTATGTATCAGTGCATACAAAGGAAAACACCCATGGCGATTTTTATATGGAACCAACAATGCACGGAGACGAACAACAAAGAAAACTTATACCAGAGTCAGTGATCCATATTAACCAACAGAACTTGAGCATCATCCCAGTCATCAATGTTTCGGATAAAGAACTTGCCATTCGTAAAGAAGCTAAAATTTCGAACGTATGGCCATGTCAGCAAGCATCAGAGAAAGAGACAGAAACTGAAATTCTAAGAATGAATAAACTTGAAGTACTACCACTACCACAAGACGAAATTATAACAGGTCCGATCAATAACACAACGAAATTAGAACGAATTGCTTTGCTGAGTGAGTATCGCGATTGCTTTGCGCAAAATCTTCAAGAAATAGGAAATGCAAAATCCACGGAGATGACGATCAAACTTAATTCAGTTGCGCCAGTTACTTATCGACCTTACCGCATGTCACTGAGCCAACGAACCGCAACGAAAGAAATAGTAACTGAGATGTTGGATAGCGGCATCATTCAAGAATCACAATCTCCGTACTCCTCACCAATCCTTCTCGTTAAAAAGAAAGATGGAGAAAACAGATTGTGCGTAGACTATAGGAAGTTGAACGCTAATACAGTAAAAGATCATTACCCGTTGCCAAGAATAGATGATCAACTTGATAAATTGTATGGATGCCAGTACTTTACAACGCTGGATCTTAGCTCAGGATACCACCAAATACCTATTGCACCCGATTCAAAACATCTTACCTCATTCGTAACGCCGGATGGCCAGTACGAATACAATCGGATGCCATTTGGACTTGCCAATGCTCCCAGCGTGTTCCAACGGTTAATGAACAAAGTTCTCAGCGGCTTGCGATACGATGCGATATCTGTTTACTTAGATGATATTCTAATACCGAGCCAAACGATAGATGAAGGACTGAAACTATTGGAAAACGTATTACAGATTCTACGCAATGAAGGACTTACTTTAAAACTAAAGAAATGTGTTTTTCTTGCGACATCGATCACCTATCTTGGATTCGATATCAATAAAGATGGAATTAGGCCAAGCGAGTGCAAGATACAAGCGATTAAAGATTTTCCTCATCCTGTGGATATTCACACATTACGGCAGTTTCTCGGACTGGCATCGTACTTTAGAAAATTTGTGCCAAAATTCGCGATGATAGCACGACCCATCTATGTACTCACTAAAAAGGATCAAGTTTGGAATTGGAATGATGCACGAGAGCAGGCGTTCCAACAAGTTAAAGATATTTTAATTACACGATCTTTACTTGCCTTATATAATCCCGAAGCTATTACGGAGATTCATACAGACGCTTGCAAACGAGGAATAGCGGGCATTTTATTGCAATACCAAAGAAATGGTAATTTACACCCCGTTCTCTATTTCAGCCGTCAAACTACGCACTGTGAGCAGAAATACCACTCTTACGAGCTTGAAGCGCTTGCTGTGGTCGAGACCATCCGAAAATTTCGGGTGTACCTTCTCGGATTAAAAGAATTTAAAATCGTAACAGATTGTAACGCCCTCAAGACAGCACAAACAAAACGCGATATTGTACCACGGATTGCTAGATGGTGGTTATCGTTATCAGAATTCAATTTTCAAGTTAAATATCGTCCAGGAACTCAGATGAAACATGCCGACGCGTTAAGTCAAAATCCGCTTTTGAATAATGATGCACAAAATGAAAACGAAATTTTACATATCGAAACGAGCAGTTGGATCTTAGCGGGACAAATAACCGATAAAAACATACGTAACATATATAATGCACTAACCAATACCGCCGATAACGAACGACTTATTCACCGAGAATATGTTTTAAAAAACGAACGTGTCTACAAGAAGACTGATACAGGTTTGCGGATATACATACCACGCGGACAAAGATCATCTGTTCTTAGATGGTGCCATGATGATTTAGGTCACTTTGCGAGAGATAAAACGTACGATAAAGTAGCCGAAACGTATTGGTTTCCAAAGATGCGACAATATGTAAAAAAATACATCGAATGTTGTCCGCAATGTCTGTATCACAAGAGACCGAGAGGGAAAAAGGAGGGAATGCTGTACTCCATTGAAAAACCGCCAGCACCATTCCATACGATTCATGTAGATCATTTAGGACCGTTTACTCGTACCTCGAAGCTGATTGTAGCAACAGACGCATTTACTAAATATACAATTTTAAAACCGGCAAGGGATACGAAAACAAAATACGTCATAGAAATGTTTAAAATTTTGTTCACCATATACGGAACACCAGTGCGTATTATATCAGATCGTGGAACAAGTTTTACATCTAAATCGTTCCAAATATTTTGCGACGATCTCGGCATCAAACATATACTTAATGCCGTTGCGTCACCGCGCGCCAACGGTCAGGTTGAGCGGTTTAACCAAACAGCACTTACATCGTTAGCGACCTCATGCGAAAACGAACGTCACTGGGATGAAAAAACTCCATCTATACAGTTTGCGATTAATAATACGATATGCAAAAGCACGTCTAAAACACCAAGCGAACTTTTATTCGGGTTTAAACCACGAGCTCAACCCGGTTCACCATTTACTGTAGAGACACAAGAAGTACAACCATGTATTGACAATCTGAAACAAGTACGTGAAACCGTTGCAGAAAAGATTCGAGCGGATCAAAGTAAACAAAAACAGCGATATGATTTACGTCAGCGGAAAGCGCGTATATATAAAGTCGGCGAACTCGTTCTCATTGAGAAACAAATCACTGGCGAAGGAAGTAAAAAGCTTGCGGCACCGTATTCTGGACCATTTGAAGTTACTAAAATTCTACCAAACGACAGATATGTTGTCGAGGACATAAAAGGATCAGGACGGAGTAAACGTGCGCAGTACAAGAATGTCATTGCGGTTGACCACATGAAACCGTGGATACCTCCAGGTGGCATGTCGGAGTCGGACAACGATATAGCAAGCGAGACGGCCGATACGGATTGAGCGCGTGTCCTCGAGGACGAGGACAAATGTAGGATGGTCGAATGTTAGCGATTATATTGCAGTTATTTATAAATTCATTTTTTTATTTGTTTATTGTTGTATAATATGATTATTTTTGGTTCATTAATAAACTTCTTATGTGACGCAACATAGCAGTAATTTATTTTAGATAGTTACACAACCCTTAATGATATAGACATTTTATACAATCGTCGGGCAGTTGGTTTGTGTCTACGAGCGCGGGAGTATCTCGGAGCAAATACAAGTGTAGTAGGTGAAACGATATACGTGTATGTGCTACGGTTTAACAGGGTGAGTCCTTTACTTTCTTACGTTTATTTCCGTATCAATATTTAATATGGTTTTACATTTATGTTGCTATAATTCATACTATTTAAACGAGAATTATGAATGACCAACAAATTACGTATAGTGGGATTATGCGAATCCTCATCGTTCCGAGATCATGCGGATCTATATCAACGTTACGAGATCATGCGGATCTATACCAACGTTACGAGATCATGCGGATCTATCTATATATATATTCACGTTATGAGATCATGCGGATCTACACCAATATTGCGAGACCATGCGGGTCAACACCGAACAATACCGTTGTATATTATGTTACGTAAGGGCATGTAAGTTAGGATATTCATGATATGGTATTTGTGAACGACATCTTTGTAATCACGTCATAATCGTAGAGTTCACTGAGTGTCGTCGCTCATATTCCATTCGAATTTCAGGTACGGTCTGGTGGAGTTTGTCAACCCGGGGCGCGAATCTGCGGCGGTACGGTTGTAATACGTAAGTTAGCATTTACGATTCTAATTAACCTGTGCGGTAGTTACAACGAATTACGAACTGTTTCATTTGCCATGATTTAACGAACGCTAATATACGTAAAGATTTTACGGTTCCCAGGAATCTCTTGATGTTTAATGAAGTTTGGCAATCTGTCAACATTTGGGCGACGCTGAATTGCAAATTATTGACGTTTATAACCATCAAGTAAAGCAAAATCTGATTAGTTCTTGTGTTATATGGAAATACCACTGGTTTCACAAAACTTCCAGATGCATCGATACAGACGGTGACCACGTTATTTCTCATCAATCTTTGTATGAATTTGAGACTTAGTGCAGTACGTAACAGTAAATGGTACTAATGAATAATGAATAATTTCATTAGCGTAGACACTTTTTGTCAGTTTCAGTAAGCTAACGAAAGTATTAGAATCCATATATTCTGAACGTGTCAGCTCAGCCTTCGCGGTACGCAAGACTTGACCTGTAAATAATGTTGGTGGTTCAGGATCGCCAAATTCCATCTGTTCATCTGCAACTTTAGTTCGGTAAACCTCAGCAGTTTTGTGATACATTTCTTTGGCCACGTTAGCTCGCATTGGTTGTCGGAGCCATCTTTTGCTGCAATATTTTAAGCGGCCCAACGTTAAATGACAAATCATTTCGACATTCTTGCCCTTCGGTTCAATGTTAATACGCAAATAGCTGCCGCATGCACATTTTCCTAAAATCCAAATCTTACGAATATGAGTAAAATGAGCAAATTTTTTACGTAAAAAAAAATGAAGAAATGTGAATCTAATTTAGAAAAATATTTGAAGATTGATTGAATTTTACCCAGATATTATCACTGTTACATTACGCGCTAGAATCGGCGCCACCCCAACCGCTCCGCTCGTGGAACGGATTGCGCCGAGTGAAAACTTTTTTAAAATTTTATTTAATAAAAATTGAATTATAGCTAAAAATACATATTTTGTGTTCAAATTACCGGGTATGTAGCCTTTATCTTCATTTAAAGATATATAGTGTTTTTTGAACATAAAACTTTATGTTTGCATATATTTTCTCAGATATGTTATTCTCCCAAAGTCCAGCTTTAAGAACTCTCCATAACTTTCGTCTACGTGATCTTCCATAATATTTTAATTCTGTCAATTCGTCGAATTCCTTTTTGTCATATTCAATACGAACTTCAATTTCTTCACTGGTCTCGTTGAAACTACTTTCTGCGCAGGATATATTGTTATCAATTCCTGGGTTTTTGTATGTTTCTTCTTTCTGTTGTAAAGACTATCATTAGTACAACTTTGCACGTCTGTAATAATGACCATGATATTTTGTAAGTTATTAACTTTGAAATATACAATATTAATTTAAACACGTGTCACAATAATCTCACCGAAATATAATCTTATGCATGTAAATACTTATTTTCCTTTTAATATATCTGCAGTAGAGGTCGGCAAAAATATCCGATATCCGAATCCGATCCGAAAGTTGGCTAAAACATCCGATCCGAAAGTCGGATAGAATATCCGATCCGAAAGTCAGATAAAATATCCGATCCGAAAGTCGGATAAAAGATACGATCCGAAAGTAGGATAAAATATCCGATCCGAAAGTCGGATAGAACATCCGATCCGAAATTTACATACATAACTTTTAGGTATCCACTCTTAGTAAAACACAAATTCCAATTCCTTTCTAAAGAAATATAACGCTACACATTTATGTTCTGTGATAAAAATGATTAAATAACGTTACAACAAAATATGTCTCTTTGGTTTTTTATAACAAAATTATTGATTAAATTTCATTTTCCTACAACTGTGCGATTTCTTTGTTATTACGTAACTATAATTGCCTTGGTTACGTATGGAAAGTAGATGAATGCAGACCAAGTGCGTTTCCGAAAGCAAAGAAACACTAGTGCGGAAAGTGCTTCATTACGTAACTGTCAAAAGAATATTGTTTTGACAGCGATTTAAATTTCGCGCCGAGCGCGGAAGTCATATTTTGACCACAGGCGCTTATGGAAGAAGAAGATACGGTGAACCAGCGCTAGTAAATAAGCCGTAGTATATTTTGACGTTTATAAACGTAATCTTAATTTGCAGTATATCTAATCTGTAGACAATTAATAAAAAGAACCGAACAAAGTAAAATATATCGATAAATGGTTTTATTTAAAGAGTAAGTGAAATACTTCATATTTATTGTTTGTGTATATTATTAATACAGTTGTTACAGTTGCTTATATTGACATAATGTAAAGTGGAAACTTTTGTGTCTAAAGAAACATTGATTTCTTCCGTACCTGTTCATATTATTACCAGTAATATTATTGGTAACAATTTCGGAAGCTTCAGAAGTACCAGCAGCAGGTTGATTGTCATTGTCGAAAATAGATCCAACATAGTATGATCCGGCGCTTCAATTATCTTTGGAGGCGTTAATGATAAAGAAGAATCACTCACTGTACTATTCCAATCAAGATGATTTTGAAGAAATTATTTTGACGTTAGTGAAATATTTTTAAATAACGTAGAACAATGTGCAAGCAATCAACAAACAAACCATAGCAACGTCGTAAAACATCGTTGTCATGTAATATCATTAAAATTTTATAAATTTTATAAATTTTAATAATATTTTAGTGATTTACTAAATCGCACAGTTGTAGGAAAAATGTTGTTTATAACACGTGCCGAAAAAGGTTACATGCTCGTGCAGATTTCCGCACTCGGCAAGCCTCGTGCGTTAAATTCTGCACTTGCATGTAACGAGCCTTTTTCGGCACTTGTTATAAAAATAACTATTATAACTGTTATTTTTCTTTCGAATATGCAACGTTAAAATTGGTTTAGTATAAATAGGAATAATTGTACTGATCTAATGACACGTCTGGTCGGATCTCAGACTGGATTTCGGATCGGATCTCGAATCGGATCTTCGGCTCGCATTTCGCATCGGATTTCGGATCGGGTTTCGGATCGGATCTCCCATCGAATTTCGGATCGGATTTCGGATCGGATTTCGGATCGGATCACGGATCGGATCTCGGATAGAGTCGAATCGGATCGGTACGGATCTTGAATCAAGTCGGATCGGATCGGATCGGATATCAAAATTTTCAAATAAGCCGACCTCTAATCTGTAGCACTAATAAAAATTATGTTACATCCATTTTTCTTATGTAAATAAGCTTTATATGATATTGCTTTTAAAACATAAATGTAATTATCTTAAAATTACTCAAAGGGGATGGAATTAGTTTACCTTTAGTGCTAAATATATATTTTGGATTTTTAATGTAAATTATAACTTCATTGAATTTAGTTTAAAGAAAGTATTAACTCTTGAAACTTACAGGGGGATAGTAGGATCATTGCCTATATGTAGAGGCCTGGAACAGCGTTTCTGTGACGTTACCGCGTGAGGCCGACAAACGCGTCTGAGTTGCATATGCTCTCGTGTACAAATACTGTTCGTAATATATAAACTAGCTTCTATCTTACTATTAATACATTAGTTATTTGTATATACGACTTATATTTAGTTTTAAAATCTAAATAAGATTCAATTTTGTCTTTTTCTTCAGCTTCTCTTCTTTCTTTTTTTTTAGCTTCAATCTTATTTTTAATTTCTTTTTGTCTTACAGCAGGATCTTTTCTTTTTATTGACGAATTGATACTCATGTAGGATGGCTGATTGGTAAAAATTTAAGGCACCGTATCTTTTAATAATTTTGGAACATTTCTATTTGTTACCAAAATTGTGCCATAGTCACGAACAACTCTATCTTCAGTAATCAAATATTATTCATTAAAATGATTCTTGCAAACCGCAGCATTTTACCAGGAACAAAATCTCTGTATATTGCCCTAATCCATTGGTTTTTACGAATTTGATCAGTCGGAAAATTAAATATAGACGTATATGGTTCATTTCTGTAGTTACTTCTGCAAACTGGCACAGAACACTTTCGTGGCATCTGTTTTGTTGAATTGTTTACGTTAAGAAAAATAATCAAATACTGTATACTATAATCTCACCTTCTATTCCGTATCTACATTTTCATTTGTTATAATATTATTTTAATGAAGAAAAATTGTATTTTTGACAACAGAACATAAATCACCAATCTACTCGATTTAAAATACCCAGACTCTTGCTTAGAAGTCAGCCAACAGATGCTTGCAGTACTGTTTCATTACTGTTCATATATACGGCAATGAAGTGAGCCGTCAAGGGCAAGCGTTAAGCCTTATATAGATTTTAAAATACATGTTAGAAAGTACAAAAGAAGAAACAAGTCATGTTTCTCCGTGAACCAAACTAGATTTTGAAAATAAAAAATATCCAATTGATTCGTCTTTATGAGGAGCACATTTTATGTTATGTATTTAATTTCAATATCATTGATATTTATCAAGATAGAAGCTAGTTTATACATTAGGAACAGAATTTTAACATGGTAGTATATGCAATTCAGACGCGTTCATGGGCCACACGCTGTGACGTCACAGCCGCTTGCGCTTCGCTGTTCTAGGCCTGATCATATAGACGGCAATGGTAGGATCCCAAAGACAAGGAAACAAAAAATGAGGTCAGATAAGTAAGACACAGACACTAAAATGAGTGTGACTTTAAGGATTAAATAATATAAGCACAATAAATTCATCTCTTACCTCATTAAGATGATCTGATGCTAATGAATTCGGTTTACTGTTGAATTGTTTGCATGCATTTGCGTACAAAGACGAAGCTTTTATTTTATTCTGTAACCGGTGGCAAATATCATTTCAAACTGGGTTAAATTTCGAAACGCATTTTTTCGTAACATTAGCAATAATTTAGAGTTTTAATATTTATTGATGAATTATTGCATTGTAATAGGCATTACAACTGGTTGTGCTCGAGTAATTAATTCGAAACTCGTGTTCTAATATTTATTGATGGGTTAATACAGTCTAAAATGCATTACATCTGGTTGTGCTCGAGTAATTAATTCGACAGTAGAGTTTTAATATTTATTGATGGATTAATGCATTGTAATAGGCATTACAACTGATTGTGCTCGAGTAATTAATTCGATACTCGAGTTTTAATATTTATTGATGGATTAATACAGTCTAAAATGCATTACAACTGGTTGTGTTCGAGTAATTAATTCGAAAGTAGAGTTTTCATATTTATTGCTGGATTAATGTATTGTAATAGGCATTACAACTGATTGTGCTCGAGTAATTATTTTTAAACTCGAGTTCTATTATTTATTGATGGATTAATACAGTCTAAAATGCATTACAACTGGTTGTGCTCGAGTAATTAATTTGAAACTCGAGTTTCAATATTGATTAATGGATTAATGCATTATAAGACGCATTACAATTGGTTGTGTTCGAGTAATTAATTCGAAAGTAGAGTTTTAATATTTATTGATGGATTAATGCGTTGTAATAGGCATTACAACTGGTTGTGCTCGAGTAATTAATTCGAAAGTCGAGTTCTAATATTTATTGATGGATTAATACAGTCTAAAATGCATTACAACTGGTTGTGCTGGAGTAATTAATTCGAAACTCGAATTTCAATATTGATTGATGGATTAATGCATTAATGAACGCGTTACAACTGGTTGTGTTCGAGTAATTAATTCGAAAGTAGAGTTTTAATATTTATTGATGGATTAATGTATTGTAATAGGCATTACAACTGATTGTGCTCGAGTAATTAATTCGATACTCGAGTTTTAATATTTATTGATGGATTAATACAGTCTAAAATGCATTACAACTGGTTGTGTACGAGTAATTAATTCGAAAGTAGAGTTTTAATATTTATTGATGGATTAATGTATTGTAATAGGCATTACAACTGATTGTGCTCGAGTAATTATTTTTAAACTCGAGTTCTATTATTTATTGATGGATTAATACAGTCTAAAATGCATTACAACTGGTTGTGCTCGAGTAATTAATTTGAAACTCGAGTTTCAATATTGATTGATGGATTAATGCATTATAAGACGCATTACAATTGGTTGTGTTCGAGTAATTAATTCGAAAGTAGAGTTTTAATATTTATTGATGGATTAATGCATTGTAATAGGCATTACAACTGATTGTGCTCGAGTAATTAATTCGATACTCGAGTTTTAATATTTATTGATGGATTAATACAGTCTAAAATGCATTACAACTGGTTGTGTACGAGTAATTAATTCGAAAGTAGAGTTTTAATATTTATTGCTGGATTAATGTATTGTAATAGGCATTACAACTGATTGTGCTCGAGTAATTATTTTTAAACTCGAGTTCTATTATTTATTGATGGATTAATACAGTCTAAAATGCATTACAACTGGTTGTGCTCGAGTAATTAATTTGAAACTCGAGTTTCAATATTGATTAATGGATTAATGCATTATAAGACGCATTACAATTAGTTGTGTTCGAGTAATTAATTCGAAAGTAGAGTTTTAATATTTATTGATGGATTAATGTATTGTAATAGGCATTACAACTGATTGTGCTCGAGTAATTATTTTTAAACTCGAGTTCTATTATTTATTGATGGATTAATACAGTCTAAAATGCATTACAACTGGTTGTGCTCGAGTAATTAATTTGAAACTCGAGTTTCAATATTGATTAATGGATTAATGCATTATAAGACGCATTACAATTGGTTGTGTTCGAGTAATTAATTCGAAAGTAGAGTTTTAATATTTATTGATGGATTAATGCATTGTAATAGGCATTACAACTGATTGTGCTCGAGTAATTAATTCGATACTCGAGTTTTAATATTTATTGATGGATTAATACAGTCTAAAATGCATTACAACTGGTTGTGTTCGAGTAATTAATTCGAAAGTAGAGTTTTAATATTTATTGCTGGATTAATGTATTGTAATAGGCATTACAACTGATTGTGCTCGAGTAATTATTTTTAAACTCGAGTTCTATTATTTATTGATGGATTAATACAGTCTAAAATGCATTACAACTGGTTGTGCTCGAGTAATTAATTTGAAACTCGAGTTTCAATATTGATTAATGGATTAATGCATTATAAGACGCATTACAATTGGTTGTGTTCGAGTAATTAATTCGAAAGTAGAGTTTTAATATTTATTGATGGATTAATGTATTGTAATAGGCATTACAACTGATTGTGCCCGAGTAATTATTTTTAAACTCGAGTTCTATTATTTATTGATGGATTAATACAGTCTAAAATGCATTACAACTGGTTGTGCTCGAGTAATTAATTTGAAACTCGAGTTTCAATATTGATTGATGGATTAATGCTTTATAAGACGCATTACAATTGGTTGTGTTCGAGTAATTAATTCGAAAGTAGAGTTTTAATATTTATTGATGGATTAATGCATTGTAATAGGCATTACAACTGGTTGTGCTCGAGTAATTAATTCGAAACTCGAGTTCTAATATTTATTGATGGGTTAATACAGTCTAAAATGCATTACAACTGGTTGTGCTGGAGTAATTAATTCGAAACTCGAATTTCAATATTGATTGATGGATTAATGCATTAATGAACGCGTTACAACTGGTTGTGTTCGAGTAATTATTTCTAAATTCGAGTTCTATAATTTATTGATGGATTAATACAGTCTAAAAAGCATTACAACTGGTTGTGCTCGAGTAATTAACTCGAAACTCGAGTTCTAATATTTATTGATGGGTTAATACAGTCTAAAATGCATTACAACTGGTTGTGCTGGAGTAATTAATTCGAAAGTAGAGTTTCAATATTTATTGATGGATTATTGCATTGTAATAGGCATTACAACTGGTTGTGCTCGAGTAATTAATTCGAAGCTCGTGTTCTAATATTTATTGATGGGTTAATACAGTCTAAAATGCATTACAACTGGTTGTGCTCGAGTAATTAATTCGAAAGTAGAGTTTTAATATTTATTGATGGATTAATGCATTGTAATAGGCATTACAACTGGTTGTGCTCGAGTAATTAATTCGAAACTCGTGTTCTAATATTTATTGATGGGTTAATACAGTCTAAAATGCATTACAACTGGTTGTGCTCGAGTAATTAATTCGAAAGTAGAGTTTTAATATTTATTGATGGATTAATGTATTGTAATAGGCATTACAACTGATTGTGCTCGAGTAATTATTTTTAAACTCGAGTTCTATTATTTATTGATGGATTAATACAGTCTAAAATGCATTACAACTGGTTGTGCTCGAGTAATTAATTTGAAACTCGAGTTTCAATATTGATTGATGGATTAATGCATTATAAGACGCATTACAATTGGTTGTGTTCGAGTAATTAATTCGAAAGTAGAGTTTTAATATTTATTGATGGATTAATGCATTGTAATAGGCATTACAACTGGTTGTGCTCGAGTAATTAATTCGAAACTCGAGTTCTAATATTTATTGATGGGTTAATACAGTCTAAAATGCATTACAACTGGTTGTGCTGGAGTAATTAATTCGAAACTCGAATTTCAATATTGATTGATGGATTAATGCATTAATGAACGCGTTACAACTGGTTGTGTTCGAGTAATTAATTCGAAAGTATAGTTTTAATATTTATTGACGGATTAATGTATTGTAATAGGCATTACAACTGATTGTGCTCGAGTAATTATTTCTAAATTCGAATTCTATTATTTATTGATGGATTAATACAGTCTAAAATGCATTACAACTGGTTGTGCTCGAGTAATTAACTCGAAACTCGAGTTCTAATATTTATTTATGGGTTAATACAGTCTAAAATGCATTACAACTGGTTGTGCTCGAGTAATTAATTCGAAAGTAGAGTTTCAATATTTATTGATGGATTAATGCATTGTAATAGGCATTACAACTGGTTGTGCTCGAGTAATTAATTCGAAACTCGTGTTCTAATATTTATTGATGGGTTAATACAGTCTAAAATGCATTACAACTGGTTGTGCTCGAGTAATTAATTCGAAAGTAGAGTTTTAATATTTATTGATGGATTAATGCATTGTAATAGGCATTACAACTGGTTGTGCTCGAGTAATTAACTCGAAACTCGAGTTCTAATATTTATTGATGGGTTAATACAGTCTAAAATGCATTACAACTGGTTGTGCTCGAGTAATTAATTCGAAAGTAGAGTTTCAATATTTATTGATGGATTAATGCATTGTAATAGGCATTACAACTGGTTGTGCTCGAGTAATTAATTCGAAACTCGTGTTCTAATATTTATTGATGGGTTAATACAGTCTAAAATGCATTACAACTGGTTGTGCTCGAGTAATTAATTCGAAAGTAGAGTTTTAATATTTATTGATGGATTAATGCATTGTAATAGGCATTACAACTGGTTGTGCTCGAGTAATTAACTCGAAACTAGAGTTCTAATATTTATTGATGGGTTAATACAGTCTAAAATGCATTACAACTGGTTGTGCTGGAGTAATTAATTCGAAAGTAGAGTTTCAATATTTATTGATGGATTCTTGCATTGTAATAGGCATTACAACTGGTTGTGCTCGAGTAATTAATTCGAAGCTCATGTTCTAATATTTATTGATGGGTTAATACAGTCTAAAATGCATTACAACTGGTTGTGTTCGGGTAATTAATTCGAAAGTAGAATTTTAATATTTATTGATGGATTAATGTATTGTAATAGGCATTACAACTGGTTGTACTCGAGTAATTAATTCGAAACTCGAGTTCTAATATTTATTGATGAATTAATACAGTCTAAAATGCTTTACAACTGGTTGTGCTCGAGTAATTAATTCGATGCATCTCCGTTCCCTCGCCATAGATCCATTTTCCATCTTCGTTACCACTCCGGATCTCAAGTAGACGATCCACCTTATTTGAACAATTAACTAGTAATTAATGAGTAATTAATTATTTAACAATTATTATTATGGTGCTTTGCTATTTTTATTTGTTTTTGTGTGGTTGTGCTAGTTTAACGCATAAGCTGGCACAACCCCACTTATTTTTTTTAAAATAACAGTAATAAATTTCGTTCTTTGGTAATTAATTAGTAATTAATGAGTACTAATTTTTCTGATAGTTTTTGTTTTCATCTGTGTTACCACTCCGGATCTCAAGTAGACGATCCACCTTATTTCAACAATTAACTAGTAATTAATTAGTAATTAATGAGTAATTAATTAGTAAACAATTGTTATTATGGTGCTTTGCTATTTTTATTTGTTTTTGTGTGGTTGTGCTAGCTTAACGCATAAGCTGGCACAACCCCACTTATTTTTTAAAAAATAACTGTAATAAATTTCGTTCTTTGGTAATTAATTAGTAATAAATAGTTTTTGTTTAATTGTGCCGCAATGGTTGTGCCAGCTTAACGTGCCTCTGTTTTTGTTACGATGCATCCTTTTCAAGGTGTTCAAGGAAATAGATTGAAATGTGACATCCACTAGATGTACGGTCTAAAGGCCCAAATTTAGAGATGTAATTCACCCTCAATTCACACTTACCTCACACCTAATTTGCACTCAATTGGTAAAAATTGAGTAACTTGGAATTCAGAGACATTAGGCTACTCAAATTGAAGTGACAAATGAGAGAGAATTAAGGGTAACTTCAGCAACATCTGTGTGTAGTCTGTAGGTACCTTACACGTTACTCAAATCAACAGACATACATTATAATAAAATTGTCAATTATTGCTTTTCCTAAAAAAAATAAATTTACATAGTTTTAAAAAATTTGTGAAAGCTATCTTACAAAGATTTTGCGATATAGACTTAAATTATAAAAGTTTGTACTTCTGAATCAAGAAGTATTTTTTTGAGGATATTGAAAAATGGATTTTGATTTAAAGTTTTAAAAGTTAACCCTCTTTTCCGCTCCCCTGGGGGCTAGGGCGATATTTTGTCAGAATCGGATGTCCTCCTCAAAACTATCTAGGTTTTGTTTCTGCACACGTTTTGTTACGTTTTCGAGATATTCAAGGAAATAGATTAAAATGGGAAATTCTGTATAATAAATAGGTAATTTCCTACTATTAGTTACATTTAAAAATTTATAATCTCTTATGTAAGAGGTAAACTTAGGCTCATCAACAATAATCAATATATGGCAAAGGCTTTATCAGAGTAAGATGATTAAATCTGCCCCCAAGGAAATGAAACGGGGAAATAATTTCTATCTTATTTACCCGAAAATAAAATTTTTGGAACTGTTTTTAGCCGAGTATATCAAAAACGTAAACTACTTACTCACAAATTACTTTTAGTAAAAGAAAAATTAATAAAAGTTCATTTAATACTGAATTATCAAGATTTATAAATGTTTATTATCTGTATATATTTTGAAAAGAAACAGCTCATTAGATCAAGATTTCCATGCCGCCCTGAGCGGTACTAAAACTTTTATGCTAGTGCTGTCGGTTGAGCAACATTAGCGCTACTTTACTGTCAAAATATTTAGAAATGTACAAATAAATTTTTCTTTACTGAAAATAAATATTGAACAACTCTTAACGTATAATATCTACTTAAATATTTAACAAATACAAAAAAGGGGAAATAGAAAGCGCATCATTTGCCAAAAGTGAATTTGTGAATTTCAAAACTCTAAAAAATTATTAAATAAACTTGTGTTTCTGAACCGTTATTTGAAACATATTTTCTAGCTTTAAACCTCAAGCATGATGTAACCTATTATTATCAGAAAATAAAAAATAATTCTTTTTAAGGTGAAACATACGGGCTGAAGTTAGTATCACAACGATGATTTGCCTTGATCTCTTTGTAACGAAATATTATTCTTATTATGAATGAAACTTATGATGTATTGTAGATAATTATAAAGCCAATACTTCAAAGTATGGTAATAAATTAAATACCATTAATGTTATGTACGAATGTTAACAGAAATTACACTCAAAATTTGAATTTATTTCTCAAAAATATGACGAACAATCTTAATTAAAAAAATATCTATATTTAAGTATCTGATATCAGCATTGCCATTTGCTTCTGGCCAGTAAGGTGTAATTTTCCTATGCTTACATCCTCTCTCTCTTAAGAATTTTGAGAATTCAGGACTGTTGAAAGGTGGTCCATTGTCAGTCTTCAGGTATTTTGGAATGCCCATTAATCCAAATATGTTGTCAATTTGTTTGGTTACGGTATCCAATTTTAATGATGATATTACGGTGGCTATCGGAAATCTTGAATATTCATCCATGATTACCATGATGTATTTTCCATTTGGATAAGGTCCTATGAAGTCTGCACAAAGTTGTTCCCAGGGTTGTAGGTTTGATAATTCAGTCGATTCTATGGGAGTTCTGTGTTTAGAATCAGTTGTGGCTAAACACGCAATGCAATTTTTTATTAAATTTTCAGTTTGTTTATCCATAGCTGGAAACCAAACTTTTGTTCTTAATAGTTGTTTTGTTTTGACCATTCCTTGGTGTCCTCTATGTGCTAGTTGAATCGTTCTTTCTTGTAATTTTTTTGGAAGTATGATTCTGGTTCCTCGTGTTAGAATATTGCCTTGAGATACACATATTTCTCTTCGAATATGTCTATAAGGTGTCAAATTAGGTTGTTTCCATGCAAGTTCGTTATCGTTTTGGATAATTTCTTTGATTTTCCGTAAAGTTTCATCTTTTTCAGTTTCTTCTCTAATTTCATCTCTACTTAACGCTGTCGGAATTGATTTATCTATTATGAAGTTGATGTATTCTTCTACTTCATTAGAATCTTCTATTTCATCTGATTCTTGCGGATGTCTTGAGAAAAAATCGGTTGGATTTGTAGCTCCTGCACAATGTATTACTTTATATGCATAACCTTGTAATAGCAGTCTTAACCGTTCTAATCTTGGAGATGTTTTGTTGTTGACGTTGTTTAAAATGTTTAGAATGGGTTTGTGATCTGTTTTGATCATAAATGATGCGCCATATAGGTATAATCTGAAATGTTCCACAGCCCAGATTATCGCCAGTAGTTCTTTTTCGATTTGGGAGTATTTTCTTTCGGTGGTGTTTAGTGTTCTACTTGCACATGCAATGATTCCACTTGACGTTGCTGTTGGTTGAGCTAATAAAGCACCAATGCCGACTGGGCCTGCATCTACTATTAGTTCTGTTTTCTTGGTTTTGTCGAAATAATTATTTGTTGTGTTATTTATTAGCATCTCTTTTAATTTATCCAAAGCTTTTTGTTGTGCTTTTCCCCATTTAAAACTTTTCTCGTCTTGTTTTTGTGTTATCATATCTCTTATCGGTTTTGTGTGTGTTGCTAGATTTGGTATGAATCTTCCCGAATAATTTATTACTCCAAGGAGACTTCGAACTTCTAATATATTTTTGGGTGATTCAAATTTGGCAAAATCTTCAATTTTCCTACTATCTGGTGAAATTCCATCTTTCGAAAATTTATGTCCGAAAAATGTAACTTTTTCTAAGTTAAACTTGCATTTTTCAAAATTTAGTGTGAGTCCACTGTCTTGTAGTGCTCGTAGTGTTTGTTCCAGTGCTTTATTATGTTCATTTTTACTGTTTCCAAATACAAGAATGTCGTCACTAATATTTATGGAGCCTTTTATTCCTGCTATTACTTGCCTAATGTTGTTTTGAAAAACTTCTGCTGCCGAATTTATGCCAAAACTTAGTCTTTTATAACGCCATAGTCTTAAATGTGTCGAAAAAGTTGTTATGTTTCTGGATTCTTCATCTAATTCCATTTGATGATATCCATCTTTCAAGTCCAATTTACTGAAATGGCATGCTCCATTTAATTCATTGATTAGGTCGTCTATAGTAGGAGATATATGATGTTCACGTTTGATGGCCGTATTGGGTGTTCGCATGTCGACGCAGATTTTAATTTTGTTCTTATTGTGGGGTTTTGTTACAACAACAATCGGTGAAGCCCATGTTGTTGGTCCGTTAACCTTTTCGATGATGTCAGCATCTTCGAGCCTCTTGATTTCCTGTTCTACTAAGCTTCTAATGTGGAACGGAATTCTTCGGTGCGGCTGAATTACAGGCGATATATTTCGATTTACATGAAGATGTATTTGTTTATGTTTTAATTTCCCGATTCCTATGAATAAGTTGGGAAAATGTTTGTTGGCTTCACTGTGAGTTTCAAGTTTGTTTACAAATTTAATTAGGTTAAGGTTTAGCGCAGTTTTGCAGCTGACCAGTGGTTGAGCTTTTCCTTCGATCACATAAATGTTTGTTGTCGTTTCTTTTTCTTTATTTCTTATTGTAGTTCTGAAACTTCCAAGTATTGGTAACCTCTTGGTTGACTGATATGAATACAGACTGGTTTTACTCTCTTGTAACGGTGGGCGATTGATTAGACTGTCATACACTTCTTTATTTATTATGTTGGCACTTGACCCAGTATCTACAATAAAAGATATATTAGTATTGCATACAGTAAGGTCAATCTTAGGAACATCGTTATTTTTAACACCAATGTTAAAAATGTATTAATTTTCTGAGTTGTTTCCCTCGTTTGTGACGTTGTCATTCGATGTTATTGTTTTGATTGTTTTTGATTTCTCATTTTGTTTACATACTCGTGAGAAATGGTTTAATTTTCCACACGCTGAGCAGGTTTTTCCTCTTGCCGGACACGTTGACAATTCAGTGTGCCAATCATAACCACAAAATCCACATTTACGATTGGGTTGTTGCCCTCGTTGTTGATTGTGTTGTTTAGTAATTGTTTGTTTTACCGTGTTTGTTTTCTTGTTCTGTTTGCTATTGTACGTTCTCCTGTTTGTTAACCTGTTTATCTCTTCTTTTCTATTTGACAGTGATTTTGCTTGAGTCTCTACAATTTCATCAGCTATTCCAAATTCCAATATAGTTTTCAGTGTTGCATCTGGAGTTTTCAGGATCTTCTTTCTTAACACTTCTGAGCTGGTTCCTACTAGAATTTGTATTTTTATCTCTTGCTCTACATTTACAAATTCACAAGTTTTTGATAAATTTCTTAGGCGTGCATAATATTCATTTAATGTTTCATCGTTTTGCTGTGTTGCTTGCCTGAATGTGTAGATTTCAAACATGATGTTTTTCTTTGGTTTAAAGTAATTGTTTAAAGTTTGCATCGCATCTAAGTATGATGTGCCAGTGTCTGGTAATCCCTGAAAAATATCTAGTACATCATCTCCCGCTAGATTTAAAAGTGTTGCACGTTTCCTGATGTCATTTGTTATATCAGCAGCTACTAGGTATATTTCGAAACGTTGTACCCATTTCGTCCATCTTTGATCTACCGATGACGGGTCTTCGTGTGGGTCAAAAGGTGATTGTTTGTTGCAGTTTTCCGCCATTGTTTGTTATTGTCCCTTTTTTCCTTGCCTTAAAAAAAAACCAGCACTATTTCAATTTCAATTTTGTATATATTTTTTTTATCCTCGTCGCCAATGTTTTTTTTTAAATAATTGCATCGAATAACTAATATGTTTATAACTATCTTTAGTAGCGTTCGATTTGCACCAAATCTCAGTAAATCTCACCTCACCTCAGTTTGACAGCTTTTTTGTGCTGTTCTATTTGCACTGACACAACTGAGATCAAGTGAGACACTCACCTCCCCCCTTGCCGATGCTGCACTACCTATTTCACTGGTGCGTACTGAGATTTTTTACTCAGTTAAGAGTGGGGGTAGAATTTTTATGTTTTGTTTGTAGTTTGAATATTTGGAAAATATTTAATAATTTTTTTAAATTGTATATGTTATTATAAATCATGTCTCACAGCTCACTTCCAACAAAAACATCAAGCAAATCATGTGTTGTCCGCGAAATGATACTACAACGTTCGTCACGTAACCGACTCAGTTCAGGACCTGTTAAAACCCGTTCGATTTGTGATCGAAAAAATATCATCTCATTTCAGAGAATCTCAACTCAGTTGAAATGAACTGAGGTGAGATTGTTTGCAAATCGAACGCTACTTTTATTTTTAGTCTGTCTTACATTACAACATCACAAGTCATTTTTTTACTTCCTCTTCCTCTTCTTCTCTCTCACCTCTCTCCCCATCCCTCTCGTGCCATCTCTCTATCAATTATTCAAGCGCGGTATTTGAATATGACACTACAGTCAGGACCATAAGAAACCCTCCATACACGATAACAAATTGTTGGTTAACGAACTTCAGCCCGTATGTTTCACCCAGTCCTATGCAACTTCGTATGTAAGCGTAGTTAGTAAATATCCAGCTTTATGTCATTCGCGCGCATGACTTTGAAAGAGAGAGATAGCTTAAAGAGGCTGGCATTTACTCAGTGCCATATGAACGCAGGTTACTTTTTTCAATCATTAGTGTTGTTTGGTGATAAATAGTTATAAACAATTAGTTTGCAATGGGTCGTAAGTGTTTTGCGCCCAATTATACCAGCGGGTATGACTCAAATCATGACAAAATATCTTTGTTTCGTGCTCCAAAAGAGCAGTTGGAAATTTGGAAAAAAGTAGTAATATGAGCAGATATATATATATATATAATGTATATCACATAAAAGAAGCGGAATTAACAAATGTTAAAAGTCGTGGTTTTTAAACCACCCAAATATAAACATATTTAGATTATTCAAATATATTCAAGATAAATTAATATTATATATAGATAAACCTCGTGTATATGAAGAAACAGTGTATTCTGTAATTGAAAATTATGCATTCTCTTTCTCTTGTAGAGATCACAAGAAACAAACAAATTCTGTTTTTGTCCAATGAATTTATTTTAATGCGCTTGAAGCAATATTTTAAACAGAATCACAATAATGTCAAATCTCAGTGTAAGGAAGATCTAAAAATCTAAATTAAGAAAGAATTGAAATATTCAGTTCGATCTATTTTTATTATTATAAAATTATAAAATGTATTGTATAAAGTGTACAAAAATCTTAATTAAGAAAAAATAAAAAAAATATTCGGTTCTATCTATTTTCTTTATTATTATTTTTTAATAAAATATTCTATTCAATTTGTATAAATTTTACCATTTTGTCTATTAAATTTAAAATGTTTTTGTCAATTTTACATTTATGTAACTTGTCATGGTGTAGTTAAATAGCAAAAATGTACTACTAGAAAAATGTATTTATATATAGTTTTACGTATTTATATTTGTCAAGCTAAACCTGATATAATTAAAGAAAAATGTGTCTTTAATTTTAAATAATTGCAAATAACATTTTTTAAAGTAATTAGTTCTAAAAGTAAAAAAAACATGAATAGACTCGTAAGCACCATGCATTCGCCAGACTCTTCTTCCTGTCGCACTCACTTTTTTGTCGCTCTCTTTCTACAACATTTCTGTGGATGCTTTACCCGCAAGACTCGCCTGTCCTTCAGTATAATAGTTCGTGGTTTCACCTTAACCTAATCAAATCTTATCTCAGTCTTTGTCATTTTCATCCATTTATGGCATTTAAATTCTTTTGCGATAAGCTTCAAATCTTTCAAACAGATTTAGGGTCACTGATAGTTAAATGTCATTACAATAGTGGAGAAAATTTTAAAATGAGGTCGGTGATACTGCATAAAATAATAAAGTAAGTAAAAATATATTTTGTTGAGGTTTAATGAAAAAATTAAATTAAAAAAATGTCTGATAGACCTATTGACTATCCTAGAGATGCGATATTATATCTGGTGATAAAAATTTGAACTACTATACGAAAGTATCTAAACTGGCGGTTACGTGTGATTTAAGTAGCGTTCGATTTGCAAACAATCTCACCTCAGTTCATTTCAACTGAGTTGAGATTGTCTGAAATGAGATGATATTTTTTCGATCACAAATCGAACGGGTTTTGACAGGTCTGAACTGAGTCGGTTACGTGACGAACGTTGTAGCATCATTTCGCGGACAACAAATGATTTGCTTGATGTTTTTGTTAGCAGTGAGCTGTGAGACATGATTTATAATAACATATACAATTTAAAAAAAAAAATTAAATAACTTCCAAATATTCAAACTACAAACAAAACATAACGAATTCTACCCCCACTCTAACTGAGTAGAAAATCTCAGTACGCACCAGTGAAATAGGTAGTGCAGCATCGGCAAGGGGGGAGGTGAGTGTCTCACTTGATCTCAGTTATGTCAGTGCAAATAGAACAGCACAAAAAAGCTGTCAAACTGAGGTGAGGTGAGATTAACTGAGATTTGGTGCAAATCGAACGCTACTTTAGATGCCTTGTCTTCATACAGTTTTAAGTTATGAAAGTAGTAAAAAGAGGCAATAGTGACTAGCGTACTGTATTTACAAATGTCACTCAAATAAGGAAGTTAGTTTTCACGTTTTGCCCAAGAAATATGAAAATACTGTGAAAATAGTACCCCATGTCGGTGTCAAACTTATATTTAATCGTTGCAAAGCATGCGAATTTGTTATTCGATCAAGAAAAAATCATTCCAACGGCTTGGTTTGTTACGCCCAGTAGGTCTGGTTTGTTGCGCATGCGCTATATTGCTATGAATTCAGTGATCCTAAAATACTGGTACGGCGATGAGTTCCACTAACATCTAAATAATGGCTTACTTCTGTTGGCCGTAAGTTCTACGGATTTAGGGTTTGTTTGGTAAAAGTGCGAGCGATGTGAGCTAAGCTGAAAAATTAATGACCAGAGTTAAATAATTTAAAATAAAATGATACTAGGTCAACAGCTAGGAGTGATAAAAATTGAAAAATTTGTCTAGCGAAATATTCCTTCAGTATACATTGTTTTGGAGCCGCTGGAAATATTTAATTTTGTTGTTACAGAACACTATGCTGTCATCTATTAAAAAACAACAGAAACTAGACCAGACCGTATACTGCACTAGTACCATTCCAATTATTACGAGAGTATGCTCAGACCATTTCGTGGATTATCAGGTATTTATAAATATTATCAACATAATTTTGAAGATAAGACTTTAAGATCTAAAATTATAATTTTCTAATATCCTGCTTTCCAAATTATTTTAAGCTTCAAATAAAAATTTTACTGCATATATTCTGCATCTAAATCAATAAACTAAATTAATTTTGCCTGCTTCGTAACGGCACAAAATAAAACTGAAAATGAGGAAAATTACCTCAAAACTAAATTAAACATGTGTGATTTTTTAAATTATCAGTTGTAGGTAAAATGTTGTTTATAACACGTCGAAAAAGGTTACGTACATGTACAGGTTTCCACACTGGGTAAGCTTCGTGCGTTAAACTCTGCACTTTCATGTAACAAGCCTTTTTCGGCACTTTTTGTTAAAATACCTATTGTAGCGTTTTTGACAAAAACAGTTGCACAAAATTCACTTTGTAAACGTGGTATAAAAAATTTAATTTTCTGTATTTATGAAATATAAATATGTATAATAAATACAGCTTATATTGTATGTAAATATTAAAATTATTTGAAATAAAAATTTGTTGAAAAGACTTTTTATTTGGGACGTGTGGCTGCACTGATTTTCATATTGTACACAGCGCATTCTCACTGATAGTAAATTGCTATATTATTGCTGTGCATTTGTTATTTGAACATTTTTATAAAATAAATAGAAATAGAAAATAGTATATTAAAAAACTAGTTTCATAAGAAAATCTGTTATCGGATGACAGGTCTATTGAGGTATTTTTTTTTATTTAGTCAAATCACGGCCCCCAAGGATTTTAGTGGAGGAGGGCCACAGGGATAATTTTAATGGGGTGAAAATTGTTTGACGGCTGTGAGAATCGAACTCGGGTTCTCAAATCCATAGGCCGACTCGATTCCATTGAGCCACCTACCTCAGAAAATGGTATAGAGTAGGATATACCGGGCATACAAATGAAATATGTAACATGGAAATGGTATGTTGATTGTTGCTTCCCTAATTAAATTAGGCTAAAAGGGAAAATAAAAAATATTTTGAATTAAAAATTTCATCTAATGAGTACCTACTTGTTGCTCAATTGTTTCTTATAAAATAGTAAGAAGCAAACGAAAAATGGCTTTTATAATAGTATATTAAAATACATGTTATAGAAGGCAACGTATTCTAGCACGAGTGTTTTATACTATTTTCTCTGTACAAACCATAAACTTACTTATTTTGGTCTTTATCAATATAAATTGAATTTGAAGTATATAATATCATTTTCGCACATTATTTTTAATAAGTCAGTAAAAAAATTTACGAAATTATATGTTACTCAATAATATTCTGATTTGAATCAAAGATTTTAATAAAAAAAATCATGTGATTTTATCGCTATTTAAATCACTGATTTAAATCACGCGATTTAAATCATACACACCCTGGTTTATAATAAAAATTATTTTGTTTCATTGTTTTTCCACAGCACTCTCAATCCGTAGTTTTCTTCATATAAGCGATTTTTTGTTTGCTTCTTACTCTTGTATAAAAAAACAATTGAGCAATAAGTAAGTACTCATTATATGCAGTTTTTAATTCTAATCATTTTTGTATTTACATTTTTGGTGTAATTTATTTAGGGAAGCAACAATCAACAAAAATTCCATTGTATTCCCCATGTTACATATTTTAATTCAACACCTGGTATTTGTGTTCTGATTTTAATATATTTTTTATTTACTCTGCCGATAGTTATCGGGACCCTTATCCGGGGTTAGGCGAAAACCAGCTCTAAGAAAAACCTGTTACACAGTAACAAAATGTTTATGTTGTTACTAGTAATATAAATAATTTTGTAAAAACAAATTGATCCACTAAAGCGCCACATCTAGACACACTGACATTATCGTTAATATGAGGCGTCTATGATTCTATTTGATTACAACAATGACAGTTTATAAAAATAAAAGCTTACAACAATGAAAAGTAACAACAAAGAAATATTGTGATTTCATTGTTGTACAAACTGAATTTAGCAATACTATAAAAATTTATATTAGGGTTGTTGATTTTACGAATATTCGAGAATTCGAATGTTCGAATTTAAATTAGAATTTTCGAATATTTCGAATTTTCGAATTATTCGAAGTTTTGAATTTTTTGAATATTCGAATTTTTGGAATTTTTCGAATTTTTCGAATTTTTTGAATTTTGCGAATTATTTGAAATATTTTAGATCGTAACGTGGAATGAATTATTTTCAGAATAAACTCATTTGCAGAGTTTTGTATTAATTTGTAAGTAATTATTTTTAATAATTATTGTTTGCCAAATTAATTCAATTTAGATTTAAAATTTCGTTACACTGTCAAAAACGTTATATTTAAGACGTTTTTGTATCCTTTTTATTGTCATTTTAAAACGTTTTACTAAAAATCCATAGCATTTAGATGGGCGGTTAAGAGAGTATATTATATTATTAATTAAGACGCCAACCTTTCAGAGTTTTTGCAGAATACTTCGCCGAATTTATTATTTAATTCGTGTCCGACTTTTCACGAATTATGCGTGAGCGTACTTGGAGATGACAGATGGCGTTAATTAATTGGCAAAAAATTTGAAAATTCGAAGCTTCGGAAAATTCGAAAAGTTCAAAAAATTCGTAAATTAGAAAAGTTCAAAAAATTCAAAAATTCGAAGATTCGAAGTTTTTTTGACGAAGTTCAAAAAATTCGAATGTTCGAATGTTCAGAAATTCGAAATTCGGTGGAAATCAACAACCCTAGAATATATGCAATTGTTTTTTTCGTACAAGACTAAAATTTATTAAATTATTTTTTAAATTTTGTTGAGTATAATTATAAACGTTTGCAGGTGAACCTGTACCTATTCTCTCCACGATTCGGCCCCTAAGACTTTAACATACTTTTATATTAGATAAATTATAATTATTACTAATGTACTGACGATACCAGCGACCTCTACTTGAATTTGCTTTTTATATTAATATACTTTTTTTTACAGGATGAAACCTTCTTCCAAAATAGCGCATTTCTCTTCAATTTCGTCATCTAATTTCATTGCTGTTAATCGAGAACATCTGTACTTAATACCGCACTTCAGTACAGTAATCTGGTATGAGATTCTTACTTTTTGTTTACATCCTCAGTTACAATATTTATCGTCTCCTAGATGTTCTTCCTCAACTTGAATATGTGACGCATAATTTATTTAAGCAATTGATTGCTTAAAATTATGTTAATTCGGTTTTAAGTGGATGATCACCAGTTCCGATCATTACAATATTAATTAAAATTTGAAGAGGAATTTAATTTTACTTTTTTTTTTTAATAGTGAAATATATTGACTTTAAATTGTTGTGAAATATTTTAACTATAAAAGTATACAAATATATACCAACTTCTTACATCTGGCCTGAAGAAAGAAAAGATCATTCATCGTAGGGCGTTATCTATTTCGATGTTACATCAGGGGTTAAGTCCAGGAATCGATGTGGTTTTATCTGTTCTTGTTCATATCTAAGTTGCTTTATTATGTCTTTTCAGAATTACTTACGATATAACAATTATTGAATGTAAACTTATTTAATTTGTTTTAATATTATTATTGTTATGTTTTGTTTAATGCTACAGTGTATTTATTTCTAAAAACGCCATTATAATAACTGTGTTTGTTTTAACTAAGAAAAAATTAAACCCCTAAGCCTTAATAAATATAAACCTAAATACATATTTCGAGAAGTAAGTTCTCATCATCAGTAGACGAAGCAAGGAAAAAAACCAAGATTACACGACTTATGAACCAAGCTAGTGGTCAAGGTTGAATCCAACTTGCTGAACAAGTACATACCTATTTATACTAAAACAAAGCAATGAGCCGTGTCTAAAGAACCAATAAGCAAGAAGCTTGAGTCAACTTATAAAACTAATTACCTACGAAAGCAAACAATTTACTATTAGGGATGGGACCCAGGTCGGAGTTAATCAAGCGGTGTTTATTTTTAAATATGTTTATACTGTCATACGCGTCTAATTGTCTAATATTATTAACGGATTTTAGTAATTTTAAATTATCTGAGTTAATGTTGTGATTATTATGAAAAATGTGTTCCGAAACACTCGATTTTTCAGGACAACCGTATTTAATGTAGTTTAAATGCTCTTTAAATCTAGTTGTTACTTGTCAAATTGAAATTTGGTAAATTCCCGATTTCTGAAGAGGTTCAATTTTATCTTTTGGATTACCTAATAGAGTTTTACGGGTATTACTAGATTTGTATGTTATTTTTATATCGAAATGATTAAAAACTTTGTTTAAACCTCGAGATGTTAAATCGTATGGCAAGGAAATGAATTTAAGTTTATTATTTTTGTTGAACTTGGTGTGCTATTATTAAAAATTTCTTTTTTATGTTTAAATTTAGAGACAAGTTTATTAATTATTTCATCTGAGAAGCCATTGTAAATCGCGATTTGTTTAAAATATTTTAATTCTTTTTTAAATCTGGTTTTATTTAGAGGGAAGTTAATTAATCGGTTAACTAGGAAATTAAGCGCTGCCGTTTTATGTTGCCAATGGTGATTAGAGTCTGATGTTATGAATCTGTTGGTGTTAGTACCTTTTCTGTAAACATCAAATTCTAATTTATCTTTGTTTCTAATGACTAAAACGTCTAAAAATGGTAACTTATTATTCTCTTCTGTTTCAATTGTGAATTTAATGCTGGGAAAAACACTATTTAATTTAGTTAAAAAATTATCTACCTTTATCTACTATTGCAAAAATATCATCTACGTAACGAACCCAAATTCTAGGAAAATCTACGTTATTCTCTATAAAATTTATTTCGAAATAGCTCATAAACAAATTAGCTAAGCAAGATGATAAACTATGTATTACCCATTGCTGTACCCTCTGTTTGGTGATAAAACTTATTGTTAATTTGGAAATAATTCTCATCCATGCAAATTTTAGTTAATTTTAAATACTCCTCTATTTTTCCTGATTCTACATTGTTTGTTTTAGTTTTAATTCATGTATATATTTTAACAAATTGGCAATGCCTGTAGCAAAAAGTTAATTTTTTTTCTAATTGCAAAAGTACTGTTTGTTATTGCTTTTACAAACCCGAAGAAATTCAATGAGATATATTATAGATTTAGAAATAGTTTCAGGTTTTGTAAGAATTAATTTAAACCATTAGCCTTTGAGTAGATGCATTAATTATTTGTGAATCTGTAAAAATTCGTTTCTCTATTTACCATTGCAAATAAAAAGGATGATAAAAATGTCAAATTAAAATTCAAAACTGTTATTTAAAAACTGACTTTCACCACATTAAAATGTCCCTTCTACTAAACTCTTTTGAGGCAGTAATTTGACGGCTGGTACTCGCATTTTATGCGTGTAAATAGTGTCATTAGCGTAACTGCATTTGAATCCAAAGATCCTGAATTCGAATCTCATTCAAGATAAAAATATTCGAATTATCACACTGCGGCTCGATGAGACTATACCTTCTACTGTAATTGGGATCAAGTTCCTGTACAGAGTAGCATAAATAAATATATCACTTAAGGTGCGGACACATAGCTTATGTTACGTTACAGCTGTGTCATGTCAGTATACTGAATACACAAAAAACTTACGAAATGAGTTACGTAGGTTATGTCGCATATATTATTTCCTTTGACATAACAGAACAATTGATTGGAGCTCAATTTTTTGTTTTATGTCGTATGTCAACGCCGGTGCAGTAGTGCCTGTCAGTCCTGTCATTGTTTTGTATTTACTAACAACAAGAAGAGTTTGGATACAAATTTGTTATTATCACTTGTTGAAAATAATCAGTACTAATATATATATATATATATATATATATATATATATATATATATATAAAATATATTTTCGATTTACTCGAAATAAATAAAAAAAATATTTATTTCTTTTATATTGTCTTTATTTCTCAAAACGCTACAAGCTAACAGCAGAGCTGTTGTCACTTCGAACTACAGTGTGAATCTGAATCTAAAACTACACATATTCTATCTTACATGATAAGATGCAGAGATTATCTGACTAAGGGGTTTTGTTACACTCATGGGAACTAAGCTGATGTAAGTTCGCACGATGTTGCGAAATACAGGGTTGTACTGTTATATTTCTCCTCCACCCTTAAGAGAAAAAGTCAACTCTTCAGAAGTGTTGCTTTTACTAATTTGGTTTAATTTTATATCTTTATTATTAACTTCATTTCTTTTAATAGGATAATTTCTGCATTTACAATATTTTCTTAAACTATAACATATTATTATAATAATAATTACAATTATAAAAGAATACATTATTACGTAATGAGTTTGATTATTATTTGAAATTTTATAAATTGAGTCTAAGTGGATTTCTTTCTGTTTATCAATATTTAAATTTGAAATATTATGAATTTTATTTTCTAAATGTTTAATTTGTAAATTTGTTATATTTTGATTTAAATCAATCAAGTTGCCAAAATTATTAAATACTTCTATTTGATTATTTACTTCACAATTTTCAGTAACATAAATTCCTTTAAGTTTCTGAACATCAAAATTATTATTACAAGTTAATTTAATTTGTTGTTCATTAGGTAAATACAGATATTTAACTTTCGAATTTTTTATATTTATTATGGAATTTATTTGTGATAATTTTGAATATTCGCAATGTTCGAACTCTTTGTAACATACAATATTTTCTAAACATTTATTGTGCTCGTTATTTTGAGATGCACAATAATATTCCTTATCATCTAATTTTATACATTTATTTATTAATTTAGTTTTACAATTGTTTTTGGAATATAATCCATTTACAATATTTATAGTTTCGTAGTTGTTGTGTAAGTTTGTCGGGATAGGTGTGACTTGGATTAGCTCCTCTACTCGAGTATTCGCCGGTATTTCAATGAGAATTGTTAAGTTTTGATTTTCATAAGTACAGTATGTTTTTGAAATATCATTATTCTGAATGTTATTTAATATGAGTGAACGTAATTGTTTATTATCAATTTTGTTTATTTCCTTCAAAAATTGATCATGATTTATTGCGCCAAAGTATAAAACATTTAACTTACAAAATGTGAACGTTTCTTCGATTTGAACTAATGAAAAATAAATGTCTTGTGCTACTTGTATGAATTCGTTAATGACATTTTGAAATTTTATTGTTGCCAATTCATCTAGGATTCTTACAACATAACCATCTATAACTTGGACTTTTTCATTCAGTACGTTATTATTTTCGTTTATTAATTTTATCTTATCATTAAATTGAGCGGTAATGTTATTATTAATTTTGATAAGTGTATTCATTTTATTGGACATAACTTTCTGATTATTTCCAATATTGTCTAATATTTGATCATACCGTTCTTTATCTGTACTATCGAGATTTCCGGTTATACTTTTAATTATTGTGCCAAGACCGTCTATCAGACCTCGTTTTTTCCTGTGTAAATTTAGTAGTTGTGTTTTCTCCTTTATATGGTCAATCAGCGAAGTTAATATATTACGACTATTAACAATGCTACTGTCAAATTTATGAGAGTCTAATATTAAAGATAGAGCTTTCATATTTCGTTCGAGTATTTCAGATTGTTCAAATAATTTGTTAAGAGGAATTTTGAAAATTATAATTTGGGTGTTTACCTGTATGTGTGCGATACCGAGTCCGAGAATATTGATGCCGGGGTTTTGATCATCTTTTATGATTACTGTGATTCCATAGGGAATCAATCTGGAACAGTAACACGAGGTTTTTTTAGTTGACTTAATTTGTGTTTTTTATTTTTATCGTCGATTATTTGTCCGCGTTCATTTACTATGGTTTTTACGCTAATGATCTTAAATTTAGGTTTTTCGATTTTACCCGCGTTTCGTTTATGGATTTTTAAGTGGACTTGTTCAGGGATATTGAATTGTTTATCTTGGGGTTTAGCGTATTTTGCTTTACTTTTTTCGATATTTTGTTTTACTTGCTGATTAATTTCTTTCAATATTTCTGCATGTTTTTGTACGTAATCTTCTACAATAATTTCTTCGGGTTTAATGTTCGAATTTATGTCCATACCATATACAATTTCGACTGGCGTTCTTTTCGTGGTAGAATGAATGCTGTTATTATAAGCAATTAATGCATAGTTTATGCGTTCCTTCATTTTAAAAGATTTTATTAAGGGATGTTGATTTAGAATGCGCATGTGTTCGACAAGCGACGAGTGAAATCGCTCGACAATGCCATTACTTTTCGGATTGTCAACGGAAATGTAGTGAATTTTTATATTTCGTAATTCTAAATAATTTTGAATAATTTTATTATTGAACTCTAATCCGTTATCGGATACGAGTTCCAGGGGAATAGTGAAATGTGTAAAGTATTTTATTAATTTACCTAATATCGTAATGGCGTTCTTATCTTTTATAACATAGGCCATGGCGAATTTAGAAAACGAATCGACAATTGTAAGAATTTTGGTTTGTTCTAGAGATAATAAGTCTATATGTAATTTTTCGAAAGGTTTTTCGGCTGTTGGTGTTAAAATGTTGGGGATTTGAATGGGGTTTCGTTCATATTTATTCAAAAGGCATGTATTGCATTTATTTATATAATTTTGTATGTCTTTTGACATGTTGGGCCAGTAATATTGTTGTTTCAATTTGTTATAAGTTTCCGTAATTCCACGGTGGTTGGTTTTACCCTCGTGGTAGTTTTGTATAGTTAGTTGTTGATCTTCTATATTTTCTATGTCTTTAACCATAGTTTTACAACATACTAATTTATAGCTTCCCCGTGTGAAATATGTTTGTAGTATAGAGTTAAAATTTAGTTTAAATTTTTCTGGGATCAAACAATAATATGTTATGCCGGGTTGAAGATAGTTTTTAATAAATTGTGTAATACTTTGGTTTGAATTTTGTTTATTTAAATGAAAGTAGATACGTTGAATTTTGTTTCCGAAAAGTTTTTCTATTTTAATATTATTTTTTGAATTTGTTTCTTTGATGACAATTTGGTTACGACATGTGTTAATGTATGAGTCTAAGTAAGTTAGTCCATTGACTGGATTTTCTTCGTCTGAATGTATTGTTTCGATCTCATCTTCTGATCCTGTTTCGACTATAATGGATTCATTGTCGGTATTCAAATTTAATTCTAAATTTTCGGGTTTATTAAACACGTTAAAAATAATTGAAGTATTATCAAATATTTCTCGAATAAGTTTTTCAGTTTCTGCCCAAGGTATTCTATCACAGCCGCTACAAATTCGTGGTAAATCGAGTTGGTTAACGTCATTCTGAATACAATATTCTAATAATTTATTTAAACATTTCTTAACATCTAAGAGAGTTGGTTTCTTATTATAAAATTGTTTCGTTATTAAGTGTAATATTATTCGAGGTGATTTTTGAATATAAATTTTGTTATCTAAATTGAATAATTTGGTCGACGGAAGTTTTTCCTTTACTTGTCTAGCGAATCCTCGTGACATTTGTAGGTCTTTCGAAACGCAGTGTACTAGTGGGTTTTCTGATTCGAAAATATTAGAGTTTTTGAACTGAATTTCGAATTTAGGTTTAATTCGTGAGAGGGCGTCGGCAACAAAATTTTGACAACCTTTCTTATATTCAATTACATAATTAAATTCTTCTAGTTTAAGACGCCATCTAATAAGCTTTTGATTTGGTTCCTTTAAAGAATTTAGCCAAACAAGGGGACGGTGATCAGAAATGATTTTGAATTTTCGACCTAGGAGGTATGGGCGAAAGTGTTTAGTTGCCCAGACGATTGCGAGTAGTTCTTTCTCAATAACAGAATAATTTATCTCATGAGAGTTTAAAGTTCTTGAGATATAAGCAATGGGGAGGTCTTTGTTGTTACCGTCGCGTTGTGAAAGCACGGCTCCAATGGCGTAATTGCTAGCGTCGGTCGTTAGTATAAAGTCTCTAGAAAAGTCGGGGTATTGAAGTATAGGATTGTTGGATAGGAGAGTTTTACATTTCTCGAAACATTGTACGTAATCTCTATTTGTAATATCAATTTTGTTTCCTTTTTTCAGACAATTTGTCAGTGGTTTTGTTATTTTGGAAAAGTTATCTATGAATCGCCTGTAATATCCAAGCAAGCCAAGAAAAGATTTGATTTCTTTAGTTGTTTTTGGTATGTTATAATTTTTAATAGCTTGTATTTTGTCCGGATTTGGTTTAATTCCTTCTGTTGTGATAATGTGGCCTAAATATGCGACTTCTTTGCGGAGAAATTCGCATTTGTCCAATTGAATTTTGAGATTTGCTTCACGTAATTTTTGGAAAATTTTGTCTATATTTATCAAATGTTCTTCAAGAGATGTTCCGAGAATGATAATGTCGTCGAGATATACAAAACAAATTTTGTTTAAAACATCTTTTAGGACGAAATTCATTAGACGCTGGAAGGTTGCGGGTGCGTTCTTTAGCCCAAAGGGCATACGTTTGAATTCGTAGTGTCCGGTGTTGGTCGAGAATGCGGTTTTCGGTATGTCATTAGGATTGACTTCTACGGGACACTTTGAATGTTTGTTCGAATCGCGAATTAACAGTAAAAACTGACTATCGGTGTTTTTTAACGAATTTAATTTTTATATTTTCGAAACACTGATATTTCACAATCCTACCGACTGCGCCAAATATATTTTCGATTTACTCGAAATAAATAAAAAAAATATTTATTTCTTTTATATTGTCTTTATTTCTCAAAACGCTACAAGCTAACAGCGGAGCTGTTGTCACTTCGAACTACAGTGTGAATCTGAATCTAAAACTACACATATTCTATCTTACATGATAAGATGCAGAGATTATCTGACTAAGGGGTTTTGTTACACTCATGGGAACTAAGCTGATGTAAGTTCGCACGATGTTGCGAAATACAGGGTTGTACTGTTATATTTCTTATATATATATATATATATATATATATATATATATATATATATATATATATATATATATATATATATATATATATATATATATATATATATAACTTATTTGTGTTTACCACAATTGTTAAATCAAGATTTTTAACTCACAAAGAAGGAACATACGCAATTCTTGTCGATTTTCAGAAAGCTTTTGATAGCGTTACTCACCACAAACTATGGTCAAAAAGTTTCAATTTGGGAGTCAGCGGAAAGATAACCAGGTTACTAAGAAATATTTACAGTCACGCTGCGCTACAAATATCAGTCAACCACTCACTATCAGAGGAACTAGAAATCACTAAAGGTGTACTCCAGGGTGAGTGTGCAAGTCCTACACTATTTTCTTTGTATATTGCCGACCTGGAACAAGAGTTGAGAAAACTAAACTTGGAAGGAATATTTATAAACAACAAAGTTGACATTTTAACCCTCCAATACGCAGACGACTTAGTCATTTTTGCTACATCGCCTCAGGACATTCAAAGGAAGCTCGATGCACTTAGTGATTACTGCACAACTCTTGACTTAAAAGTAAACGTAACAAAGACAAAAATTATGCATTTCCACCTAGGTAGACCTCCCAAAGCGAAAAGAAAATTTTTTTGTCAAAAAGAAGAAATAAAACTGGCCACCTCATACGTATACTTGGGTGTAACCTTTAAATCATCTGGATGTTTTAACGATAATATAAAATCTCAACTCCAAAAGTCATCAAAAATTACAGGTGGAATCAAGCATATGTTACAAAAATCTAAAATTTTTAATTGGGACATAATACAAAAACTTTTTGAGTCTACCGTAGTGCCTTCATTACTCTATGGTTCGGAAATCTGGGCTACAAATCACCTTGATGCCATAGAAAAGGGGCAAACTAACTATTTTAAAAGCATGTTAGGTTGGCAGAAAACAACACCTAATTACGTAGTTAGGTTGGAGACTGGAGCTGAAAAACTTGAAACCAAAATTGTGAAGAGAATGCTGGGATGGTGGTATAAAGTATTGTTAATGCCAGAATTCCGGTACGTCAAAGTTTGCTATAATAAACTTATGCTCCTAAATAATAAAAAGAATATCTCAGAAGACAAACTTATTAGATACAATTGGGTAAGAAGTATCCAAGAAATTCTGCAGAAAGCAAATTATCAGTCGATTTGGGAACAACAGAACTTCCTTACCCTAAAACAAGAAATCCCAAACATTATCTTATCCTACAACAATATCCTCCAAGAAACTGACATATCAAGAATCCGTAAGTCCAAGTACAATCCTGAATTTAAGTTATACCTTTATAATGCTTCATTCCTATCAATGGACATTCCCTACAAAATCCTTCGAGTCATTGGACAAATACGTACCGCAAGTATGAAATTCTTTCGAATATACCATAATGGATATCTTTATAGATTTTGCCAGGATGATATATGCTCCCTATGCAACTGTCATCAACCAGATGATGTCAACCATCTACTTTTCCAATGTCCGATGTTCAGTGCTCCAAGAAAAGAATTCTTAGAAAAATATATCACCAACATGTCCCAAGCTGATCTCAACTCTACATTATTGTCCGACCTTTTTGAAGAAAAAATATTTAACATTTATAATTTTATAAATACTGCCCTCAAAGTGCGAGCATTCATTCTAAACGAATAACAAACTATGAATTGTTAAAAAGTTTTATATATTACACTATGTAGTTAAATATTTAATTGTACCAATCCTTTGTATGAGTATTTTCTCTATGCAAATAAATTATTATTATTATTATTATTATTATTATTATATTATTAAACAAATTAACTTTGTTTTTAAAAAGTATTTATTTTACTTTAAGAGTTCCTACTAGTACAGATTCTGAGCTAAGACTAACTTAAAACATACAAAGAAGATCCCATCGTTAAACTACAATTACGTATAATGTAATATGATAATTCTACATAAAGTCACGTTCTTAAAAGTATTCATTGTCTATGTCAGCACTATTCCGCACTATAACTCCTCCCTTCTTCAGAAAGGAGCACCTCCTGGTAGCTCGATTTGTTCTTCTTCCGATTTCGAATTGATGATCGGTTTTCTTAGTTTCCTTGATTTTATCCACTTTATTAATAAGTACAGTCCAATTATTATTATTAACAGATACAACATAACAGTCCATACACTTGGCACATGGATGTTGATGGCTTCTTCTTTAATTGCGACTACAGGGTTTAATGAGCTGTCTTCTCGCTTCACAGGGTTTAAGTTTATTGAGAAATTTGTTAATGTCGAAGTATTAAGTGCGAAATTTAATTTTGGCAAAATTATAGGTTGTCCTTGTTCTTTATTCAAAAATATTAATTTTTGTCGATTATATATTATTTCACAATTATTATAATTTTTTACTAAATAGATTCCGCGCAGAGTTTTGATATTTACTTCGTCTAAACATTTAAGAGTTATTTTATCTTCATAAAGGAATATTAATAAATACTTGTTAATTTCCGGAATTACTTCGATATGGTTTTCTTTTATATTAATTTTAGAATAGTGACACTGAGTCGAGGATTGTTGTTGTAAGATTTCTTGTTCACATGATGACTGATGGTGGTTGTAGAATTTATTTGGGCACTGATAAACCTTGGTGGTAGTACATATGTCATTTAGAGGCATTATTTCAGTATTAGATTTTAGAAAGTATCTTGCACTTGGAATAATCGTTACAAATTCTGAATCGTGTATTGTTGGTATAGGATATAAGTAAAACAGTTCAAAGTCTTTTTCAAAGTTAATGGGAATTGATATTAAATAAATTATTTGGGATTGTTCAACTTTACAGTCTACTTTTAATAATGATTCAAATTCTAAGATATTTTCTGGTTTTGGTTCGAAAGGTAATTGGGATTTATAATATTTAGAGATCTTTTGCAATTCAGATAATAATTCATTTGGATGTATTATACTGGGGTGTAATGTTCTCAATTTACAAAAGGTGATTGAGTTTTCGATATCTTGTAGGATGTCTAGGATCGAGTTATAAAGGATTATTAATTGATCGTAAATGGTTTTTGCAAAAATAATATCTTGGATATGCATGTTATTTATTATTTCACTGAGTTGTAATATTTTAGATTTCAAAATAGCTTCATTATGTTTTATGTCTAATATGGTATTATTAAAATTTGTTATAATTTGGTGGTTAACCGAATAAGCTAATTTTAATTGCTTTTCTAAATTGTGTTCATTCTTTTGCATGTGGTTTAATATTTTATCGTATCTTTTTCCATCTTCTGCATCTAAGTTGCCAGTAACGGCTTTGAAAATTGATCCCAATCCATCTATTAAGCCTCTTTTGTTTCTATTTTTATTTGTATGGAATTCGATGTTATCAATTTTGTTATTAATATTTGTCCGAATGAATTCTATTATGTTGATATAGTTGTCAAGTTCATGTAAATATTTCGAGTTATTAGATATCGTTATTTTTAGATCATTATATTGATTGTTTAGGTTGTCGTATTGTTCGAAAAGGGGTTTAAGGTTGTAGTAGTGAATGAGTGTATGTGTTGCTTTTTCTAATTTGGCCGGGCCCAGTCTAATAGGTAGTAATCCAATATTTTCTGTTATGTTTTTGATGATCGATCCTTGTCCCAATGTGAACAGCCTGGAAGAGTATTAAATTGATAAGTCTTTTTTCTAGGGCGTTTTATATTCGAAAGATGAATTTTTTCCCTTGTATTCCCGTGTTTAGTTTCTAATTGAGCGGTTTTTAAATTTTTATTAATCGATTTTAATTTCTCAGATTTAAATTTATTTTTTGTTTTTTGTTGTTTTTGCTTATTTTTTACAAAAACTTCTTTAGGAATTTTGGGTAATTCTTCTCTAATTTCATTACATTTACTAATTATTTTTTCTTTATTTTGCAAAATTTTGTTATTAATAGTTTGATATAAAATTTTAGTTTTATTTCTATGATTTTCCATGTAATTATTCACAAGTTGCTTATCAATATCTATATTGAAGGGGGAATTTGTTTCCAGGTGACCTGATATTATTTCAGATGGTTTTACTTTCGTAACAGAGTGAATTGTATTGTTGTATGCCAAAAGAGCATAGTTTACTTTAGTTTCAATTGTTTCTTTAGAAAATTCGGTCTGATTGTTGAACAGTCTAATGTGTTCTATGAGTGTCGAGTGGAAGCGTTCTATTATTCCGTTAGATTGAGGATTTTGTGAACTAATGAAATGAGTATGAATTTTGTGTATGTCTAACAGTTCTTTAACAACTGAGTTTCTAAATTCTAGTCCATTATCAGAAATAATTTGTTCCGGTATTCCGTGATGCGTGAAGTGTTTTATTAAATTATTAGCTACTTCAATTCCTTGCCCGGAATTAAGTTTATATGCTTGTGCGAATTTAGAAAATGAGTCAACTATTGTTAAAAATTTAAAGTTCTCTAGTGTTATCGTATCTATGTGCACAATTTCAAAAGGTTTAGTTGCTGTCGGAGTTGTATTAAATTTTAAATTTAGGGGTTTCCTGTCATATTTGGTTAATTGACATAATTCACAATTATTAATATACGTTTGAACCGATTTTCTTAATTTTGGCCAGTAATAAATTTGTTTAATGCGTGCCTCTGTATCGTCAATACCTCTGTGATTTGTTTTTCCTGTGTGATAATTATTTATGATTTCTAATATTTCTTCTTCATTAGTGACGTCTGTAAGATATTGTGTGCATTTAACCATGTGTATTTGTGAATTTTTAAAATATTTTTGCAGAACTAGGGATAATTTTTCATATAATTCATTTTCGAAATATAAATAATATTTTACTTTTGGTACGGTGTATTCTTTAAGGAATTGAATCATTTCTTTTTCATAATTTAGTTTCGAAAATTGTACTAGGATTCTTTGTTTTGCGTTCTCAAAGAGTTTTAGAATTTTGGGAGAATTAGGGCTGAATTCTACTTCAGATATGATTATCTGATTTTTACCGTAGTTAACAGGATATTCGGCAATAGGTATGCCGATTACTGGGTTTTCTTGATTAGAATGAACTGTGACGTCACTATCGTTATCATTATGTTGGTCGTTGTTTACGTCTGCAGTTTGTGTATCATCTCCTACTTCCACAACTAAGGATTGGTTATCGTCCTGATTATTAGAATTTATATTATTTTCTAATTCTCTATTAAAATTATCCATGAATTTTTGGAATTGATTAATATTTTCGTCTGAATCATTTGTATTAATATCTATGTGTGGGAGTATGTCATCTGGTAAGGTAAAAATTGTAATTAATATGTTTGTTTTATCAAAAATATATTCAAGCATTGATTTAACATCGTTCCAGTTTAACTGGTCTCGTTCAGAAGCAATTCTGGGTAGGCTTAAATTTTGTATTTTATTTTTTAAACAAAAGTTTCTTAATTCCAGTAACGTGTAAAATACGTCTTGTTTTGTTGGTTTATTATAATAATTTTCTTTAGTTATTAAATATATTATGAAACGGTTCTTTTCTTTTAAGTAAATTAAGTTATGAAGTTGAGGGTTTTGGGATTTAAGTTTATCGATATTTTGAAATTTATTTTTAAATTGTTTAGCAATTCCTTTTGACATTTTTAAGTCTTTACTGACGCAATGTGCTAGGCTGTTGTCTGTCGGTGCAGTAAATAAGTTTCCAACTACTTCAATAATGTTTGTGTGAGTCGGTTTGTCTGTTTGTTTTTTCGTTAGATAGTCTTGGTATTGCGCTAGGACAGATTCGCTTTCGTATTGTTTTAATAAATTTTGAATTTTGTCATCATTTTCTCGTGGAATTCGGCTTAAGGCGTCTGCATTTGAATTTAATTTTCCTTTTTTATAAATAATTTCATAATCATATTCCTCGAGTTTTAATCGCCAACGAATTAATTTTTGGCTACAATCCTTAAGGGAAAACAGCCACTGTAAGGGTCTGTGATCTGTGCAAATAGAAAATTTCCTTCCAAAAAGATACGGCCGAAAATATTTTGTTGCCCAATGTATCGCTAAAAGTTCCTTTTCGATCGTAGAATAGTTCATTTCCGTTTCATTAAGCGTTCTGCTAGCGTAAGCGATTGGCAGGTCACTGCCTATCTTACCTTGCGATAAGACGGCACCGAGTGCTACATTGCTTGCATCGCATGTCAAGATAAATTCTTTTCCAAAGTCGGGGTATTGTAGTATCGGTTCATTAGTTAGTAATAGTTTACATGTCTCAAAACATTGTTTGTATTCTGAATTATTAATGTCAATAGTCGCGTCTTTTTTTAGAAATTTTGGGTTTGGTGATTTATGAACTTCCTATAATATCCGATAAGTCCTAAGAATCCTTTAATTTGTTTTGTCGTGGTAGGTAATGGGTAATTTAGAATAGCTGAAATTTTGTCAGGGTTAGGTTTAACGCCATGAGGGGTTACAATATGACCGAGGTACGCAACTTCTTTTTTTAGAAATTCCGATTTATCCAATTGAATTTTTAAGTTGGCTTCTTTTAATCGGTCAAATACTAATTTCAAATTAATTATATGCTCATCTAAACTTGTACTAAAAATGATTATATCGTCCAGATATACTAGACAAATTTTGTGAGTTAACCCTCTCAGAACATTGTCCATGACCCGTTGAAAGGTCGCTGGCGCGTTCTTTAGCCCGAATGGCATTCGTAAGAACTCGTAATGTCCGTCTTCAGTGCAGAATGCTGTTTTAGATATGTCAGTCTTGTCCATTTCAATTTGGTGGTAACCCGACGCGAGATCAAGGGTGGTAAAATATTGACACCGTCCGAGTTTGTCCAGCAAGTCCGTAATGTTAGGTATGGGATATTTATCTCCGATGGTATTTTCATTTAATTTTCGGTAGTCGATGACTACTCGCCATTTTTGTTTGCCCGATGCGTCAAGTTTTTTGGGGATTACCCAGATTGGGGAAGACCATGGTGAATTAGAAGGTCGAATTATTTGTTGATTAAGCATTTTATTTATTTGAGACCTAACTTCCTCTCTATGAATGTGAGGGTATCGATATGATTTCGTGTATATGGGTACTTCGTCTTTAGTTCTAATTTTGTGTTTTACTTGATTACTGAAAGATAAATTTTGGTTTTCTAAATAAAAAATATTCAAGTATTGTTTAATTAGTTTTGAAATTGCCATTTCTTCTTCTTTGTTCATATGATCCGTTCTAATTTTTAGTTTATCAAAATTTACTTTTTCTGTTTATGTAAGGTTTAGATTTGAATTTCTATTCTCTGTATAAATTTCATAGTCGTCTAACGTTTCCACTATAATCGGAATTGTAAACTGATATTTAACTTCATTCTCTGATAAATTAATAATTATACACATAGCTTCAAAATTTTTTGCTACAGTAGCACATTCAGGAATTATTAAATTTTTTGTTTTGATTTCTGGAACTAGAATATTACCTTTTTCTTTATTAACTTTTATTTTAATTATTTTTTCCGAAGTCGGTTCTATTATGCCAATATTACAATATTTTTCATTTATTGTTAAATTATTTGTATCGGGGGTAGCTTTAGAATTATGATAATGAATTTTGATTTTACTGTTTGGGGTAATTATCATATCGTTTACGGTATCAATTGAAATTTTTAGTTTTTTCATATTTTCCATGCCAAGAAGTAAATCAAATTGATTATGAAATTTAAAAAGATAATATTTTAACGCGGGTTTTGAATTATCTCTAAGATTAAAAATATTTGAGATAGGAATTTGTGTACTGTACTTCTCGGTAGAGGAGCCGTGTGCAGTTGTAATCTGAAACGGGTCTTTACTGATAGCGTGTTTGTAGTATTTCAAAGCAATGTCGGGATTTACAAATGATTTCGTGCTACCAGTGTCTATTAAGATTTTTAAATTATTTTCTGGAATTATAATGAATGGCAGTTTGCTTTGGTTATTTGTTAAGTTCATTAATTGGAAGTATGAAATATTTGATCTGAGGCTATTTCGTCTAAAAAAAGAATGTTCGTTTTGATCTGATATATTAGTTTCAGCTGTCATTTCTGCGTTATCATCGAGTGTATATTCATCCACTGTATAATTTTGTGTTTCTGGTTGATCTACAATGTTGTGTTCGTCTGTATAATTTATTATTTCTGATTGATCTATGTTATAAAGTTCTTCCGCGATATTTTTGGGAAAGAATTGTCTGTTCTGACTTATGAAATTTTGTCTTTGAGTGGAAGGTCCAGGTCTTGGGGCATTTAATTGTGTATTTCGTGTAGAGATACTCATTGGTGTAGGTCTGGGAAGTGGTTGATTAGTATTTCTAATCATTGTAGGAAAGTTAGTTCTACGCTGCGCTGTATGTTGATTATTGAAATATGTCGGTGGTTTATTAAACGTGTAGTTAGTGTTCTGCGGTACATTTGTTACTAGAAAGGGTCTATTATTTCTAAAATTTTGATTATTCTGTCTTGGGAATGGTTTTTGAATAGGCATTACATTTTTAGATGGTTTGGAATGATTTTCAAACTGAAAGTCATTTGTAAGCATACTTAGTGCAGCGTTTAAGTCCGCAGGTTTCTTTGCTTTCATGAGTTGCCCTATTGGCTCTTTTAATCCCTTTAATAAAATTCTGAGGGCGTAATTTCTAAAGAAATCAGTCATTATTTCGGCAGTAGTCGGATGATTTGTTACTACATACGATACTTGTAAATTTAGAATGTGTTGTATTTTATTATAAAAATCAAATACCGTATCGTTCGCGCCTTGTTTTAGTTCGGTCATTTCTATTGTTAGGATAAAACAATCTCTTTTGTCCGCATAAGTATCTATCAGTGACGTTTTTAAATCGTCCCAAGTTTTCACGGAACAGCTAGAAATATTTATTGCTGCTTCGCCTTTTATTTTAGCTAATATTGTGCTCATTAAATATTCATTTTGGAAATCTTGAGCATCTGCTTGATTGTAAAATCGTTTGACTAATTTTTCGCAGATTTCTATAAATCTTGGTAAAAGTTCTCTTTCACCGTAGAATTCTGGAACCATATCCAGATATTCCTTTTTTAAGGTTGGGGTAGTTATGTTTAATCTAGCCTTTCTTAATACAATTCTAGGATTATTTGAGCTATTTGGAATTAAAGTAGGATCGTCAAGATCTGAGTCTGATTCAGAATTTGAACTTTCGCTTGAATTTATTATTATATTTGGACCTCGAAATGACATGTAGTACTTACAGTAGCAGTATCAGTGACGGTTTCATATTCGTTGAAATCGCTTGATGAGATGCTCGTACTGTAGTCGTCTAGGTCGGATGCAGGTGCCTCTGGATTCGGAGATGCCGCCCAGCTGGTCGACGCTGCAGAGTTGACGTTCTCGTTGGCTGATTTGCACTCAGCACGGTGAGGACGCTCAGGAACTTAAGTTAATTTGTTTTTTGTCAGTCTTTTAGTAAGATGCGCGATTAGTTAGTTATGTACGTTAACTCACTACGCGCACAAAGTGTTACTTGCGTTAACACAAAAAGACTGTTCGTTTGCCAAATAAATCACTAAGGTGAACCAAATTATTTTCACTAATTTGTTATGGCAAATCCTACCGACTGCGCCAATTATATTATTAAACAAATTAACTTTGTTTTTAAAAAGTATTTATTTTACTTTAAGAGTTCCTACTAGTACAGATTCTAAGCTAAGACTAACTTAAAACATACAAAGAAGATCCCATCGTTAAACTACAACTACGTATAATGTAATATGATAATTCTACATAAAGTCACGTTCTTAAAAGTATTCATTGTCTATGTCAGCACTATTCCGCACTATAACTTATATATATATATATATATATATATATATATATATATATATATATATATATATATATATATATCATCACGCCTTCTACCCATTACTGGGTGTGGCACTCTGCTGAAGCAGATCTCGATAAGTGATATATTTTGCGCGTGAAGTGCGGTTACCAGTCGTCAAATCACGGCCCCCAAACATGTTAGTGGTGGAGGAGCCACAGGGATAGCTTTTTCAAATTATGAAAATTTGTCGCCTGTGGGAATCGAACCAGGGACCTCAGGATCCACAGGCCGACTTCATACCACTGTGCTAGCCATCCCATATAATATAATAAAAATAATTCGAATTACAAGATAAATTTTCCACTTACATATTTCAAAAGATGGCAGCATGGCTGACAAAGTCTACAGACATATCATAAACACAATGACATAACATAACATAAGCTATGTGTCCGTACCTTTACCGAGATTAGATATGGCAATGTGAAACACTCAGAAAACATATAAATATATCTAAATTACGAATTATTATTTAATTATGGATAACATTATTCAATTGTTTATTAATGAGTAAACTATAGCTGTATCCATTTGCCATTTGGTTCACTTAAATCAGTTCAGATAAATTAGACAACATGACTAAATGAAATACACAAAGCAAGCTGATGTACTTATTGGAGTGTATTACTTGAAGCTAAATTCTAATTAGTAAATCTAGTGCTGGAAATAAAGTGAGCGAAGTAACATAGTTAAATAAATAAGTGATCTGGTTCAGTAAGTGTAAGTTAGATCTGATTCAAATGGCAAATGGAACACGTTTCATCCAGCTCCACTTTTGTGCCAAATGAGTCAGCAGTTACTCTTATTAATAATAATCAAATGTTTTCTGTTATCTCAAAACCATGTCAAATGGAAGTAAGAGGTATTCTATTTAGATCCTCCCTCCCCTGGGCTACGGTCCTGCGTGGAATACGATGATAAATACTCCTCCGTGAAAATCTGTTTTCCAAATTCTCTGAATAAATGTTTCTGCCCATTGTCTAGTAAAGTTTGGGAAAATGTCGTGTATAAGTCGGTTTCGTTTAATATTGCTTTCCAATTCTCGAAGGAATGCATCAATTTGATTAGTGTCATGAAATTCTCGGATACAACTGTCCAAGAATGTTTCTATATCAAATTTCGAAATTTCCAATAGAATCAATTCTATGAAATTAATTTGTATTTTTATGATGTTTTTCTATCAATATGATAGAATGTTTGGTACATCTCTATTTTTTCTTTTCATTCAAAAAGAATCAATAGATCTAGAAGAAACAGTCAGATTAATTTCAATGGTATATTTGTGGGTTTCGTTTTCCTACCAAGATTAAATTACTTTAGATATTTTTAAAATTGTTCTTCATATTTTTTTTCAATTGTGTTTGGAATGAAAACCAATCAGATGGATGATAAAAATATCGAATTTATTAACGATAATATATCATTCACTTCTAAAAAAATCATTATATTGTCTGCATTCTTTCAATTCATGAATGTATTAACAATATGAACTGTGGAATGTTTAGTTCAATGTGGCTATTTTTTTTTCCTTCGAAAAAAATTGGCATGTCTGAGAAATAACAGTTAAATGTAATTGTTTTTTTCCCTAACGATATTACAGGTATGTCGCTCCGGAGTCTTCGTACTATCTGTAATTTTTTCAATTAAGTTTGAGACATACAAATATGTCTAAATTATGAATTATTATTTAACTCTGGGTAACAATATTCAATTGTTTATTACATCGGAAACTTCTTGTAAATTGAACATTCGTATATTTCTTCCATTTTAAATCTTGCTATAAGTATATATGTAACGCAAGTACTATTTGTGATACATAATACACCACTATCTATATTTATATAATTGATTGTATTATACTGCAAGTTAATCATATATGATCATTTAGTTTTGTTGAAACTCTACTTGTACTTTTATTATTACAAGTCAAATGGATGATAGAAATATCGAGTAGGCTTCAAAACCGTCCTTTTTATTATTCGCATTTGATTAATTAATTATTGTATTATCAATTTTACTTTTAAAATGTTTAGTATAACGACGTTCTTTCTCATTTGAAAAGATTTGATAGATCCGAAAAAAAATAATCAAATTAATTTAAAAGTTGTTGTTTCAGCGCTTTTCAACTAGATTAATTATCACTTTTCTTTTGAGTTTTTTGCGATATGAGGCATTGATAAATATTTTATTTGAAAAACATGGTTGCACTTTGATTATCTGCTTATATTTTTGATTCAGGGCTTTTCAAATAGGTCTTCATATATTTTTTATTAAATCAATTTGTCTTTCTGTGGAATTCGTTTGTTCTTAATTTCCTCTTTTCTATTGAGTTTTATGCGATAAATGACATTGATAAATATTGTGTATGAAAAAGATTGTTGCACTAGGATTATCTTTTTATATTTTTGATTGAATTAATAGAGAAGGAATGTAATAATCTCTGTTTCAAGAACTGACAAAAATTTGCAAATACTATAGAAGCACATATCAGTCTTATATCATCACCTTTTGGTGTCTTAGTTTATATATCCTATCTTCATATTAAAACTTTTATTTTCTGTAGTGATCATTTTTATGATAGATCCTCTGCAATGCAAAAAGGAATACTTTCTGCAATTTGATTATCAAGTAAATTTGGATTAATCCAAAATTAATAATTGTGTCAATTGTATTATTCTGCAATTTAAATGAAGATTGAACTTGTGAAGTAATCTTATCAATTAATTATCCAATTGTCTTTAGTTATTATTAGCATAATTACAAAAAAATATTGGCAATATTGATAATTTTTAACTTTGTTTCAGGTTTACAATATTATGTTGTTTCGCGAGTTATTCGAGTCGGCCTTCGAATATCTGTATTTATTTTTCAATTATGTTTGGAATGAAAATCAATCAGATGGATAATAGAAATGTCTAAATTCAATAGCATTTTTTAATTTATATTTTTTTTTAATCTAAATCATACGATTCATGTTCGTGAGAATCAGTGTGTTGATAAAATATTGATTTTCATCATCATCATATGTTATATTTTGACTAATAAAACTATTTAAAATTTCTTCTTTGCTATTATTACTAATAGTAAAATTTAACACTTTTAACATTTTTAGTGTATGCTTCGTGCTAATAAACCTAACAGATCTCTTGTCTTTACAGTTGCCGATAACTTGCCCATTACTTTCTTCTCCCTTGATACCTCCCTTTTTCATTTTCTTTTCATCCAAAATTTCCCTTGGTACCTCTTTTACGTATTTCTGCAACGTACCAACGGTATGGGTGTTTCTTTCCAACAGTAAATCTGATAACTCAAGGTTGTTAAAATAGTTGTCTGCTGCCAGAGTGCGTCTAGTATCAAGGTAATCTTTCATTAAATTCAAAACAACTGTATTGCTACTTCGTCCTGCACTCACCGTATCACTCTTCCCTTCATAAATTTCGGTCTCGTTAGTGTAGCCAATAATCTTAGTATTTTCACCCCGTATTTCGACGCCTTTCGGGGAATATATTGGCGAAATAGTAACCGACCCCTGAATGGTACCATAGATTCATCTATGGATACTACCTCCGAGGGGATTTTTAGTTCTTTGAATTTCTTGGTCAACGCGTCTGCAAGACGTCTAATTTTATACAGGCGATCCTCTTTATTTGCTGCATTATTATCAGCAAAACGGAGAAATTATAATATGACCTGAAATCTACTTCTCGACATAACATGTTGAACAAAACAGTGACGATATAGAAATGTATGCGACCAGTAATTTGATATTTTTGGGAGTTTGGCTAGTCCTATATACAGCATATTAATAAAAAAAAATCCATTTCTTTGGCAGACACATCAATCCAATTTTATTTGTATTTCCTAGCATTTTTATTTGTTTCCAATACAATAAAATCCAAAATATCTGAATCCACAAAGAGTCGGAACATATTCACTGGTCTTAGATTACAAGAAACATTTATCCGGTCTACATCAGTGAAAACAAACTGATTCAAAGATGATGCAGCCACATCATTCCATGAAATTATCGTCGGTTGATTGTGATTGACGTCGCATCTGCCTCTGCTGAATAGAATCGTTGTCGGCAATTTCTGATTCTGTTTCTGACTCGGATTCTGATTTAGAACTAGGCACGTATTCTGATTCAGAGGAAGAAAATGGCTCCACTTTGTCACTTTCTAAGTTCAGGTTTTAAGGAGAGTCTCGACTTGCGTGTCCACTATTCACTCCAAACTCATGGGCCTCATCCTCCTGCTCTTCGTTGCCATTCTGACTGTTTTCTTCTATATAGAAATATGTATTCATGTTTATTATGCTACTAACCTCAAAATTTATTACCTTCAGATTCCAGCTCATTGTACCATCGCAGTAACTTCTCTTCCTCTTTTGGATGTATATTTGACCAAAAACTAAATACATTGACACCATAAAACAACTCAAAAAACTAATGTAACCATGTAATAGTTCACCAATGTGCCATGTGTATCACCGGTGATCACACAGCTAAATGGTCTGAAACTAATTCACATGACGTATTTAAAATACACAGTGACATTCTGTGAGTGCAGATTGTACCACCAATTTGAGAAGATGCTTGGTCTTGAGTAGGATAACAGTGCCGGTCCTAGGCCACTTCATGGTAACTTGCCTTCAGGTAACCTAGCTTAAGGCTATCTTCACGACGGTGTCGATGTCCACAGAATTCTCTGACGTCATCACGAACTCCATGGGTATAATTTTCAAGGTTATTTGAACCCCGTGATGGACGCCATCGCCGTTAAGAGTTGGTCTAGTTTAAAAATTAAGTGAGTTTTAATTTGAAAAATTTTTGCTAGAAGGCTAATTTTTAAAATTTTTTCCCGCCTGAAATGTATTTTAATTTATTTGATAACAAAATATATGCCAGGGATATTAGTGGTACCAAATTAAGATCATGAACTGGAAACCCCATTGATACTCAGGGAAACCAGTGGTATCAAATTAAGACCATGAGCTGAAACCCCATTGATATATATATATATATATATATATATATATATATATATATATATATATATATATATATATATATATATATATATATATATATATATATATATATATATATATATATATATATATATATATATATATATCCAGTAGAGGCATGATTTTTGGTAGCAGGTAATTGTTTCATTGTTCATAGTAGTTGGCGGTATGTATGTACAACAGAACTGTCCGCCACATCCTGGAAATTTTTTGGGTAGGCCTTCACACAGAGGTTTTATGCAAAATGGCACTATTCTTGAAAATAAAATAAATATTAAAAATAATTTATAAATGTAGTTAACAATTACCTTTTTGTTTTCACTATTTTGTTGTCTATGCTGAGTTGCCTCACTATATTCTTGATAGTGTTCATTTTTTTTGTTAGAAATGTGGACGCCATTTTCTCATCTGTACTGAATTAGCTCACTACATTCTCGATAGTGTTGTTCCACATTTTTTCTATTAAAAATGTGTTTGGTGTTATAGTTACACATTTTTAATTCAGGATGCTGTCTTAAACTGCGCAAAATATGAAACTGATATTTTTTGCTGGTAATAACATGGCTTGGGTGTATTGGACATGTTTCATATTTTATTGGAAACATTCTGTTAAAAATTAAAAAAAAAATAAATATTTTAAATATTATAGAATATTTATTATTTTATTATATATACATAAATTTTATTAACAAATAATGCTAGTATTTATGTAAAAAGATTATAGATATTATCAATTTCAACTGTTTCAATTTTTAGGTTAGGTCCTTCAGACACAGGAAGAAAGCGACAAAAATATTTTTCTTTACAGAAAATAACATTATTATTTGGATTCCAAAGATACATTGTTTTCATTAAGTCAAATAACATATTAATGTCAGTATTTTTATTAATTATATTTATTGCTATAGAATCAGAATGTTTATTTTCGGTGTCAAGTATGTAATTATATTTATCATCTAGTTTAGTTATTATAGAATTATTTTCATAAAAATTATCAATTGATTTCATTTAAATCGTGAAAATAAAACCTGACTTTTGGTAGCCATATACATGCATAACTTCTTTGTATACCGCCATTTATTAAAATATATGATTTGTATTTGTTATGAACTTCACAGCTTGCAGATGGGTTATTTAATGTTATTTTTCTTAGTTTCATGTTTATTTTCTAAAAATTAATAATAATTAAAAGAAATATTTACAAAGCATTAAAAATAAAAATGTACTAACCTGATTTTTATTAATTCACTTGAAAAAAAAAAACAGTTATTTATTGCTTATAGTATATTTTTTTTACTTGCAATGGCTGCTAGTGTTGGATAGATTATATATATATATATATATATATATATATATGAAAAATTTTATCCTAGCGGAAATTGTAATAACCCTGAACGAATGCAGCTGTGCAGGATGTTGCGGTTTTGAACGAAAAATTTTAAAATAAACTTGAAACAATGCAGGAGCTGCAAGAATATGTAAGTATGATGCAATAGAAAAATAATTTTTAGCAGATGCCAAACCTGTTAATTTTTAAAAATATATATAGATGGTGCTAGTATAGTAATTAGTATTTAATTGAGGCTACATTAAAAATTTCTTATTAGTTGTGAATAATTATATAAAGCGTTCATTTTAATTGGAACTAAATGAATACGATAGTTCTGTACATAAAAATATAAATGTAGATTGTAGGAATTTTGATAATCGGGTTGATTCTGATGCCAACTTGTTAGCAAACAATTATTGTTCATAAACAAGAGACTTTACAATGTACTTAGCAATATTGTTCCAATTTGGAATTCAGGTGCCCACGTTGTTCACAGAAGTCAATAATATTATTACTTAACAATATTGTTAAGAAACACACATGAAGTTATTGACAGATGGGGTAGATTTTTAGTACTTTATGCTTTATTCGATACATAGTTGGTATTACTTTGATAAGTGATAAGTGTCAAATGAAAAAAGTAAAGCAGTGATATTTCAATAGTCTCATTTCGAGTTTTAAAATCAAATTTTAAATAAAATGCCGAGAAGTTCCAAGACAACTAACAGTCAGTACAACATATATAAATTTTTTAAGTGCAAATGATATTCAGAATTTTAGCTAACTTACTAAGGCAAAGAACTACATATTTCTAGTTTAAATATTTAAACCCATGTTATTTTATTGATTACGATAATTATCGATATTTATAACGATGCATCAAAAATTATTATTTAAGTAAAAGTGAACTACCAATATCATTTCCATTCGGTTTCCCACGTTGCAAACAAAGATTGTGTAATATGGCACAGGAGTAAATAATTTTTGAAGCTATGATAGGATTATAGTGCAGAACTCTATGTTTCAAAAGACATCTGAATCTGGCTTTTAATACGCCGTTTAATCGTTCTAAGACATTTCTGGCACTCTTATGTGTTGAATTGTATTGTCTTGCAAGCCTCCTTTCTTCGTCATTCATATTCCTAACAGTAGCATCAGATATGGGTGTCATTAGCCAAGGCTCAAGTGGATATCCTGCATCCCCTAAAAACAAATAGTTACCTATGAGTATATCGCTTCGCAATATGGGTAGTTTAAAGAAAAAAAAATACAGATTAACCAACTTGACTCATCTCCAGCTTCGAAATTTGTTCTCAAATGTTGCTTTATTGATGAGGTCATCCAAATTGCGCTGTCGTGAACAGATCCAGGATAACGTGCGTTAATACCTAGAATTTTTAAATCTGCACTACATATCTGTAATAAAATGCCTATTATAATTTTGTATTCGGTTTTAGAATGTATTACTATTTGCACGTTTATACTGTAATATCCTTTTCGGTTATAAAAGAAAATTCCAGGCAATTGCGGGTCATCTGTTGGAGGGGCTATTATTGCTATGTGTGTACAATCAATAGCCCCTATGATATCTGGAAATCATCTAGCCATAAACCTAAAATAAAACAGATTATATTATTATAATAATTAAATTACTTGCGTTACTCTTTTACTTGACTTTTTCTGCACGCCGTTCATAATCATTCCGGGAGAAATGTATTGCATGCCCCATATTTTCGTATATCACATTTGATACTTCTGTGATGCATCGACTAATAGCTTCTTGGGACATGGGGAAATGATAATCTTCCCCAACAGTTTTTTGATAGTTGCCTTGGGTGTCAAATTGAAGTGCAGTTAGTACCTATTTAATATAAACACTTAGGGCTATTTTTCCAAATTTAATAATGGGATGGCTAGCACAGTGGTATGAAGTCGGATCCTGAGGTCCCTGGTTCGATTCCCACAGGCGACAAATTTTCATAATTTGAAAAAGCTATCCCTGTGGCTCCTCCACCACTAACATGTTTGGGGGCAGTGATTTGACGACTGGTAACCGCACTTCACGCGCAAAATATATCACTTACCGAGATCTGCTTTAGCAGAGTGCCACACCCAGCAATGGGTAGAAGGCGTGATGATATATTTATTTATATTTATTTATTTAATAATGGTAAATATTTTTATAGATACGTATATGCAATTTAAAAGTCATATTTAATAAATTACATTTGATTATTCGTAAAATAAAAAAACACATGCATTCACTCTGTTCCTTAGAAAAATATATATTAAATCTGTAAAAAACTTTACCTTCAAATTATATGGTATGGAGAGTTCAGGTCGCCGTGACTGTCTCATATGCGGGACAAGTTGTGCAATTAAATCATTTGCTAATTGTATAGATAAGCAAAATATGCTACGAAAAACTGTTTCGGGAAGAGACATGGGATCACTTCCATCTCTCAAGAATCTTCTACTGCGCCTTACTTGCTGTCTTTTGAAATAAATAATTAATAAATACGGTTCAAAAATTTAAATAAATTAATCACATCCTACCATTCTTCTTCATTCTGAAGTGCCGCAATTAATAACACAACACCATTCTCCATTTTTATGTCGCTAAACAATATTGAAAACTCACTTGGCAAGAGGTTTTTTTTATTGCCAGAATGAACAAGAAACATAAATATTGGGACACGTGAATAAACAACTTCTGGAGCGTGGTTGTATCAGAACTGAACATGTTTTAAAACAAACAGCGTATTTGATCTGTGGAGTACTTGATGTGGAGTATTTGATGTGAATGATTGGAAGTGTGTTCTCACTGAGCTTTAATGCTTATTTAGTATATTCTTTCCAGATGCTAAACCGTGAATAGATATCTTAGGGCTTTCTTAGGACAGGTATTTCTCAGTATATTTTGGGCTGCATTTTATGTAAGTACGGTTATTTAAATTAAGTATAAATATCGCCACTACGTTTCATTCGCTTGTAATCACCTATCATAACAACTTTGTTAAAAAGTTTTATAGTAAGATAAAAATATGTACTTGATGAAGATTGGAGAAATGTTGTTCCATTGGCGTCTGTTGTACATTTATTTATGAAACCTGTTTATTTATAAGAATTTATAGAAAAATATTTTTTATTAAATAAAACTGTTATTACCTGAAAAATTATCACTTTTAAAATGAGCGTCAACAAGTTTGGACATTATATAGATAGTGGTGGTGCAACAGCTGCTTGTGCACAAGCGCATATTTATTCTTCTGTGGGTTTTAACGTTAATAGAGATTATAATTTAGATTTTAACTCAAAACGTTTAGTAAATATTGCTGCTCCTGAAGAAAATAACGATGCTTGTATAAAAGTATATGTAGATTTATCAGTAAATAATGTCATAGCAAATAAAATTGAAAATATTGAACAAAATTTATTTCAACAAATTGGTACACAATGTGATTTAATAAATAAAAGTTTAACAACAGTTATAAACAATGAAATTAATAAACTTAAAAATAAAATGATAATCAAATAGCAGAACAAGTAAAAATAGATAATAGTTTAAAATTCAAAAAATTGGAAGAAAATATAGCGAATGATATTAAAGAATTCAGAAAAATAATTAATGTTACTATAAGTGATAATACAGCAAATGAAGAAGAAATATCACGGTATTTTAACCGTGAAATTAATAAAATAAAAGAAAATACTTATGCGAAAATAAATGAAATAAACAGATCAATTCCAAATATTGTTGAATTGAAAAATGAATTAAATCTAAGTAATAATGAAAAAATAGAAGAACTAGAATATAAGTATGAACAATTTGTGAGAAAACTTTTAAAAACCGACAATAATTTTAAATTTGAAGTAAAACGAAATAATAATATATTTATTTGTTTTAAGAAAAAAATATTCTATACAAATAAATCGGAAACATTTTCATGTGAACATACAAGTATAGTGTATGCGTTATTTGTGTAATTATAAGTTACAGTATTAGACATTTAAGGTAAAGGCTCTCAGCTTCGCGGCATTCTAGAAGAATTTGGCGATATCTATCATTGGTGAGATACTTGCATCAGAGAGTATTCTTTGAGCGAGATTTTCTGAAACATTTGGCGGTAAGTGTTTGGTAATGTATGCGTCTCGGATTGGGTTGTATTTTGGACAATAAAATAGGAAGTGTTCTAGGTTATTTGCTTCTTGGAGGTTACAGTTGCAGTTTTCTTTCCCATAAAGCTTGTGGGTAAAACTATCCTGATAGTAGTGGAATCGATTTGGAGTAGCGGTTCTAAGAATACCGTAGGTCCATTAACTTAGCCCCCCCACATATTTGAAAAATGTTTAAATACATAAAAAACAATTGTGCTCCAATTGTGCTCAAATGTGCTATTAATTATTTCAAATGTGCTACTCCCCATTACGAGTAATTAAGTAATTACTATGGCGGGGCCAAGTTAATGCTTAGCCCCCCCACTTTAATAAAGTAAGTAAAATTATGGATGAATCAATTGTGCTCCAATTGTGCTCAAATGTGCTATTAATTATTTCAAATGTGCTACTCTCCATTACGAGTAATTAAGTAATTACCATGGCGGGGCCAAGTTAATGCTTAGCCCCCCCACTTTAACAAATTAAGTAAAATTATGGGCGAATCAATTGTGCTCCAATTGTGCTCAAATGTGCTATTAATTATTTCAAATGTGCTGCTCCCCATTACGAGTAATTAAATAATTACTGTGGCGGGGCCAAGTTAATGCTTAGCCACCCCACTTTAATAAATTAAGTAAAATTATGGGTGAATCAATTGTGCTCCAAATGTGGTCAAATGTGCTATAAATTATTTCAAATGTGCTACCCCTAATTGTTAGTGATTGATATTTTATTTATGACAAAACCAAATTAATACCTTACCTTGTCCATCTCTCCCCGTTTTAAAAATGTACTTGGTATTATCGAAAAATTAAATAAGCTGCTAACTATATTAAATGTGGTACCTGACTTACAATGTCATAAACAATACCTAACTAATTAATGTGGCAGAGACAGAGCATGTTAACCTTAAATGACATCCATTTGGCGCGAGTTCAAACGAATACAGAGTTTGCTATATTTTATTGTTCAATTTATACAGAGTGTTTCAAGAAAAGCGATAAGCTCGATTATTTCTTTAACTAATGGATTTAGCAAAAAAAAATTATTAAGAAAAAATATAATAGCTGATTTTAATGCATGCCAAAATAATAATTTGTTCCAGTGGTTCTTATGCTGTGGCACAAAATTACATTTTTTTAAATAGCAAGTAATATATTTTATTAGACTATAAAATAAAAGATTTATACAATCTTAATTAATTGAAATATTTTGTTATTTAAACTTACTTAACTGCTTTTTTGAGAAAAACGCAATTTAAATTTAAATTAAATATATTTCGTATTTACATAGAAAGTAGGCAATTCAATAAAAATAAATGATTGTTTTTAGCAACTTTTCTAAATTTTCACCAATTTGACCAAATTAGTATTTAATAAATTCTTTTTTATACGATTCATAGTACCTCGGTAAGGTCTTGGTTTCTTTGGGTATCGTTTCACAAAAGCGTTAATTGTTCTCACAGAATTTTGAGGACATTCATCATAAATCATTAATAAATTAAATAAGTCATTGTTTGAATACTCTTCAGGCATAGTTTCTTGTTGTTTACTTTTAAAGAATTATTTAAGTAGGTATTTAATTTAAATTGCGTTTTTCCGAACGAAATAATTAAGTAAGACTATATTATTTTTATTTCTGTTGAAATCAGAAAAATATCCATTATTTTGTAGGCTAATAAAATATACTACTTACCATTTTAAAAAACGTAATTTGAGAACTACTGGAACAATTAATTTTTGGTATGTAATAACATCACCTCTATTTACTGAAACACATTAAAAAATTTCATTGAACATATTTGTCACGGCATTAATATAAAATGTTATAATTTAAGAGGAAAATTATTACAAAATATATTTGAAGTAGAAAAATTACCAAATAATATATTACTTTTGTCCTGTGAATACATAATGGATTATTTAATTAATAAATTAATAAACAATAGTAACCTATGTAACACAATGTCGAAATCAATTTGTTGTACTAATGATAATTGTAATGCGGATGATATGTTTAGACAATTTCCCGTAATACCATTAACTCTACCACAAGCAGATAGTGTGTCAGAATTAAATAAAATATTTAATGCGCATTGTGAGGAGTTAAAAAAGCCTTCTAAGTGTTATAGTTGCTCTAATAATATAAAAAAAATTTTAGTCTTTAATAAATAAATAAATAAATATATCATCACGCCTTCTACCCATTACTGGGTGCTTTTTTAACTCCTCACAATACGCATTAAATATTTTATTTAATTCTGACACACTATCTGCTTGTGGTAGAGTTAATGGTATTACGGGAAACTGTCTAAACATATCATCCGCATTACAATTATCATTAGTACAACAAATTGATTTCGACATTGTGTTACATAGGTTACTATTGTTTATTAATTTATTAATTAAATAATCCATTATGCATTCACAGGACAAAAGTAATATATTATTTGGTAATTTTTCTACTTCAAATATATTTTGTAATAATTTTGCTCTTAAATTATAACATTTTATATTACTGCCGTGACAAATATGTTCAATGAAATTTTTTAATGTGTTTCAAGTTAAGTGATCAACTCTGTAATATCTTTAATTAAAGGGTTTAGCAAAAAAAAAAATTTTAAGAGAAAATATTCAGTAAATAGAAGCGATGTTATTACATACCAAAAATTAATTGTTCCAGTAGTTCTCAAATTACGTTTTTTAAAATGGTAAGTAGTATATTTTATTAGCCTACAAAATAATGGATATTTTTCTGATTTCAACAGAATTAAAAATAATATAGTCTTACTTAACTATTTCTTTCGGAAAAACGCAATTTAAATTAAATACCTACTTAAATAATTCTTTAAAAGTAAACAACAAGAAACTATGCCTGAAGAGTATTCAAACAATGACTTATTTAATTTATTAATGATTTATGATGAATGTCCTCAAAATTCTGTGTGAACAATTAACGCTTTTGTGAAACGATACCCAAAGAAACCAAGACCTTACCGAGGTACTATGAATCGTATAAAAAAGAATTTATTAAATACTAATTTGGTCAAATTGGTGAAAATTTAGAAAAGTTGCTAAAAACAATCATTTATTTATATTGAATTGCCTACTTTCTCTGTAAATACGAAATATATTTAATTTAAATTTAAATTGCGTTTTTCTCAAAAAAGCAGTTAAGTAAGTTTAAATAACAAAATATTTCAATTAATTAAGATTGTATAAATCTTTTATTTTATAGTCTAATAAAATGTATTACTTGCTATTTAAAAAAATGTAATTTTGTGCCACAGCATAAGAACCACTGGAACAAATTATTATTTTGGCATGCATTAAAATCAGCTATTATATTTTTTCTTAATAATTTTTTGTTGCTAAATCCATTAGTTAAAGAAATAATCGAGCTTCTCGCTTTTCTTGAAACACTCTGTATAAATTGAACAATAAAATATAGCAAACTCTGTATTCGTTTGAACTCGCGCCAAATGGATGTCATTTAAGGTTAACATGCTCTGTCTCTGCCACATTAATTAGTTAGGTATTGTTTATGACATTGTAAGTCAGGTACCACATTTAATATAGTTAGCAGCTTATTTAATTTTTCTATAATACCATGTACATTTTTAAAACGGGGAGAGATGGACAAGGTAAGGTATTAATTTGGTTTTGTCATAAATAAAATATCAATCACTAACAATTAGGGGTAGCACATTTGAAATAATTTATAGCACATTTGACCACATTTGGAGCACAATTGATTCACCCATAATTTTACTTAATTTATTAAAGTGGGGTGGCTAAGCATTAACTTGGCCCCGCCACAGTAATTATTTAATTACTCGTAATGGGGAGCAGCACATTTGAAATAATTAATAGCACATTTGAGCACAATTGGAGCACAATTGATTCGCCCATAATTTTACTTAATTTATTAAAGTGGGGGGGCTAAGCATTAACTTCGCCCCGCCATGGTAATTACTTAATTACTCGTAATGGAGAGTAGCACATTTGAAATAATTAATAGCACATTTGAGCACAATTGGAGCACAATTGATTCATCCATAATTTTACTTACTTTATTAAAGTGGGGGGGCTAAGCATTAACTTGGCCCCGCCATAGTAATTACTTAATTACTCGTAATGGGGAGTAGCACATTTGAAATAATTAATAGCACATTTGAGCACAATTGGAGCACAATTGTTTTTTATGTATTTAAACATTTTTCAAATATGTGGGGGGGCTAAGTTAATGGACCTGAATACCGTAGAGTTTCAGAAAGGGAAAAGGGATTTGAATTGACAGGTAGTTAAAGCTTGTTAAAAAGAATTTGTAGGATGAATTGTATGAGGACTGGATGATTCTTTTAGTGTCTTCCTTGTATAATATTTCACCGGAGGCCTTTATTATATTGTCAATTTGTAATTTAACTTCAATGCAACTTTGGTTGTTCCATATACATATGAGGTTTGATTTTATTAGTTTATTTTGAAGTTGTCTGACCCAGTTGTATTTTGTTTGCTTTTCCTTAGACAAGTTCGTGAATTTTTTGCCGTTTAGTTCTATTAGCTTATTATAGCATATTTTAACATATCTATCTTCTGGCATGAGTAAAATTTTATGCCAGAAATTGAGTACTTGTTTCACTATGGTGAGTTCTAATTTATCGATGCCTGTTCAGTATATAATAATAATATTTATTTAGGTTAAAGAAATTTACAAAGAAATTTACAACCATGTCAATGAAATAATACATGATAAGAAAAATACATATTAAAATTAGAAATAGTACAAATTACATAAGTAATAATCAGAATGAAGATACATTAATGACAATACACTATAAGTATTATTCATATTTGGAGATTTACATCTGAAGATAAATCAGCATTTAAAAATTCCGTCACACTATAATAGGCATTTAGCGTTAAGTGTTGTTTTATTTTATTTATAAATGTTGTTGTGTTTACATATTTAATTGCATCTATTGTAGAGTTTAATAGCTAAATAATGGGGCTGTTTTTGTGAAATCGTGAGTCTTTTAAATGGCAGTTTAATTTTATCCAGATTTCTTGTGTGGTAGGCTGAGTCTTCTCTGTAAGTGAGTGGGCTCTTTTCTATCTGATTTTTTATATAGCGGTGACAGTTGAAGATGTACAAGCAAGGAAAGGTCATAATCTTCGTGTTAATAAAAAGTTCTTTGCATGGGGATCTATATGGTACTTTGCTTAAAATTCTTATGGCTTTCTTTTGGAGCCTAAAGATTCTTAGCAAATATGTGGAATTGCTCCATAGTAGGATCCCATATGTTAAATGAGAGTGAATCTGTGCGAAATAAACAATAGGATGGATCGAAAATGGACGAAATTTAACTAATGTACGAAAGTGATAAAGCCTGTGTATACAATCGATGTCACTGGTGTTGTATAGTAACCCCATAAATTTTCGTTCTCCTATGACGTCATCTTTGGCTGCCGAAATGGCTTTGAATATTTGAAAATTAATTATCATGCGCAAAATGAAGTTAAAAATGCAGCTCTCAGCTGGTTTTTTTATTATTAAACCACCCAGAACTCACCTCGTGGAGGTAGCTGCATATCGAGAAACAACCCTACCCACCCTCCTAATAAAATACTGTTGGAAGATTCAGTTACCAATTTTATACACCGTTCCACAGCTTGTGTGCGACAAGGAAATTTATTTAATTTTATTTCATCCGGAACCAAAGAAATCATCTTAGTTAACTCTTCATCGGACATTTCCATTGTTAACGGTGGCTCACTTATATTATCACCTTGCCAGTCAATTAAGTCAACATAGTCGCTGCAATTAAAATTAAGTTTCTGCAGTTGAAATTGCCGAACGCCTTCTTTTTTTCCCGTGGTTAGTTTTCTACATTTTAAAATTCTTCGTAATGCCAACTCTCGAATATGTTTCCTATCGTCCGCCAACATTGCTACCAAAATATTTTCTGCATGGCCGAAATATCCATTTCGCTGAAATACTGGATCAATTATGTTTATAAGATTTTCAGGAAGGTAGCGAGATTTCTTTATTATGGTAAATAAATGCATGGATCCATTTTTACAGGACGGTTTGAATTTAAATTCGAACCTGCATACGGCGTAAACTTTTATTATAAACTCAGTTATAATTTTTAGGTTTTTTGATGGATTTATAGAGGATACGTAGTCTTAAAATTCTATTTGCCGTTGTTATCCATCTGGCATGAGACATTTTTCCTGGCGCCCGTTGAGCTAAACCTGCTGATAAATTGCCTTGAGAGATTCCTTGACATATTTCATACAGATACTTCTGATCCGAACTTAATAATTCAAAATCAACTACAGGTAATACAGTTTCAATTTTTTCAAATTTTGTCACTGGTAAATTTTCGCAAGATTCAAGGGCTTTACCAATTTCTCCAGAAAATCCTCTAGAACCGGTAGATTTTCCGTCTAGGTGATTTAATAGATGACGCAATGGTAACTCATTTGTGTGTAGCAAACATATAAACCACTGTAATGGCTTTCCTAAATCTATCTCTATTTGTCGAATGATTCCATTTTTTAGTCCAGTATTCACTACAGTTCCATCGCAACCAATAGCTACTATTTTATGTAAATTATCAATTTGTTGCAATAACTGTAGGATACATGACTTAATATTTTTGGTAGTTCCAGATGTGGGACTGACATGTCCGAGGTATTTTGAATCTGGCTCAGAAACTAAAACATAGTGATCTTCAATGATCGTTTTCCTTTAATATCTGTCTCCTTTTTTTCTTGAATTAAGGTTTTGTCCTTCCTTCCATCAAAGTATATAGCTTTAATTTCTGTCGTACTTTCACTAAACTTTCTTTTTAGTTTGTCACGGTTCCTTATTCTAGCTCGCCTTACCTTATTACGATCTACTACTTTTGATGTATCTGACTCTGTAACAATCCCTAAGTCTTTTAATGTAGCACTCACTATAATTGCAGCTGATCTGTCGGATACGCCTGTTCTATCACAAGCTTGTCACAAACTCGGTAAATTAATTCTCATTTGCGATGCTGATTGTTTTCTTTTTTGAGAAGTTGATGGCAAATTTTTACAACCTTTTGTATCAAATTTGGACAATGGTGATAGTTTTGTACGTTCTTTGTTTTGGCTTAATTCTTGCAATTGTCTGCCTTGAGTAACAAAATTCTTCGTTTTTCTTTCAAACATTTTTTTTATTTTCTTTGTTGCTGCAATATCTACGGCACCGATTGCCATTTTGCGATCTGTTCTTTGGTCCATAAGAAAACCTCGTTCAGATATAGGAATTTTCATTTTACATTTACAAGTAGAAAAGTCTTTGCATTTGCAGCTTGTAATATCAAATAGTTTGTTTTCTGCAGATTCTTTAAATAATTTTACATTTTTATTGCAGGTATTTTTATATTTTGATGTAAGACTTTTCTTAATTGATCTGTGCTTGGCATGGTACTGTTTAAATAAACTTAAAATTTGCTGATCTGAGATCACTGGAATAGAACTTTTCTGCCATATTTGTTTTAAATAAATCTTCGATCAACTGCTTAGAAATTTCATTCATACTCGGTTCTTGTCTACCCTCTCGTAATTTTTCAAATCTAATCCACAAATAATATTTCATTATATCAGCGTACATTGGTAAAACATTGTCCTTAAATTTTGTTAACACTCCGAACACAGGACATATGGCGTCCTTACGCGTTTTAATCATTTTGTACTGTCTTATAGTAGAAAATAAAGTATAGTCACTAACAAACAACTTACGAAAACAGACAACATGCGTCGATAAACTCACTCACTTGAAATGTAACTTGCACTAACACAAGTGTAATAAGAAGAATATTGAAGGCCGTTAACATATAAATACATTAGGCTCCGCCTCTTATGATTTGAACCGACAAAAACACTGTAAATACAACTTTTTAAAAATAAGAGATCTTTAATATTGTACTTAGAAACAAATAACATTAGAAAATATTTGTTTTCAAAAAATTTTAAATTAAAAAATTAAAAACTTTTTCGGCAGCCATAAATAAAATTTTAGAAAGACCATTTTTTGGTCACATACTCTGGCCTATAGTAGACACTTATTGGGCATACAGGCATTTTGAATTTTTGAAAAAAAAAAAATCGATCCACCCTAATAAACAAGTCTGGCTGTGTCCTGGGAAACGACTGAAGTTATTCGTGTCAACATGAAAATTCCAACCGCTAGTTTCTTTGCTACAGATTCAGTGTGCGAGATCCACGAGGGTGAGCGATCGAAAATGAAACCTAGGAAACTTGTTGTTGCAACTTCTGTGCACTGTTTGTTAAGTGTGAATACAATATGTTGAGTTTTGTCTTCAGTTAGTGTTAATTTGTTATTACTGAACCACACTTTGGCTGATTCAAGTATGATGTGTGAGTATTCAGTAAGTTCCGTAATATCACGCCCACTTTTCAGGAATGTTGTGTCGTCCGCATACAGAATGGTATGTAATGGCTTCATGTGATTCGGTAGATAATTAATGAAGATAATAAACAAGATTGGACCCAATATAGATCCCTGCGCGACGCTACTTGTTGTAGATTTGAATTTTAGTTGTTTAAAGACACTGCTTGGTATCTATCAGTGCAAAAGGATTTAACAAGATTTGAGGCGTTTCCTCTCACACCGTAGTTTTCTAATTTTTTAACTAAAATTTCACATGATACGCAGTCAAACGCTTTTGATAGATCGCACATTATAAGGCTGGTGTGCTTTCCATCTTCGAAATTTTCTACTATATTTGAGAGTAGATTTAAAGCTGCATCAGTTGTGGATTTTTAATTATTTTCTCAAGTATTTTGGAGAATACTGGAACTAAAGATATTGGTCTAAAGTTTACTGGGTTATTAATATCACTTTTTTGTGAATAGGTGTAACTTTTGCGATCTTTAGTGATTTTGGAAAAACGCCTTGTACAAGACAGTTATTGAAGATATACACTAATGGTTCCAAAATATATGTTGCAGATATTTTCAGAATTTTTGCATTCAGGTGGTAGATATCAAAACTTTTTGAGTTGTTTAAGCCGAGTATAGCATTCAGTATTTCCGATCTGGCACATGGATATAAAAAGAGTGATTTATTATTACGATTCTGAGTTAAAGAAGTAGCATTGTTGATGCCCGAGCTGCCATCTCTCATCAAATTTTCTGCTGCGGTAGTGAAACAATGATTCATTTCATTAGGTGTTAGTTTAGTTTGTATGATGTTGTTTTTATTCGTGTTTTTTCCTAGTATTGTGTTAAACACCTTCCAAGTAGTTCTGACAGGATTATTAGAAGTTGATATGTACTTACTGAATGCCTTTTTCTTTGCCGATTTGCAACTTGAGGTGTATTTTGTTTTGAATTGTTTGTATATTGTTTTGCATTTCAAATCGTTCCTACTTAATTCATACAAGAATTGTAAATATTCTATCATATTTCTTAAATTGTCTGTGAACCATTTGATGTTTTTGTTTGCACTAATTTTTCTGGAAGTAACGGGGAAGTGTGCATTTACTATATGTATATAAAGTTTGAGGAATACGTCAAATGCTAAATTACACTCGACGATTTCGTAAATCTCCTGCCATGATGTAGTGTTAAGGGACTGCTCAAATTTTACTACCCTTTCAGCGCTGAATTTTCTGATAGTTTTATGTGTACATTTATTTTTTATTTTTGGACCTTGTGCAGTGAATGACAGTATGACGGCGAAATGATCCGAAATATGGTAATTAACAATTTTAATTTTATAATTTTCAATGTTAGCAATGATATTATCTAGGCAAGTGCCATTATTTAAGTATGAAATTCTGGTGACTTCTTTATTTATAATTTTAAGACCAAAACTGACGGCAAAATAATTTAGTTCTTGATAGTTATTATCATTGTTTAAAATATCGACATTAAAATCACCACATATAATTATTTGTTTGTTAGAAAGTGTATAATTTAATAAAACTTCAATCAGGGTATTTATGAATGTATTTAAATTTCCAGCTGGTGATCTATAAATAGTAATTATGATGGTATTAAGATTGATTAACTCGATTGCTGTCATTTCACAGTGAAATTCGATGGATTTGTTATTTATTGAACAGATTTCTCTGTATTCTAATTTGTGGTTTAAGTAGATAGCTACACCGCCGTGTAGCATTGTAGGGCGACAGTAATGACTCGCTATTGTAAAATTGTTAAATTGGTATAGCGGTACTTCACCGTTTTGCATCCAATGCTCCACGAGACATACGATGTTGAAATTATTTTTGTGTAGTATTGTCTCCATGATGTTTATTTTGTTTTTAATATATTGTACATTAAAACATAACAGGTTAAAATTATTTTGGTTTATATCTGCGTCATTCACGGTTGTTGTTGGAGAGAGGCTCCTTTTTGAAAATTTGCTGTTTTATTATTACTATTATAATTGAACAATTTAAATAGTCTTACTATCGCATTTTCTGGCCAGTTGTTGGGGTCCACGATTTTTGTTTCATCAGCAGGTTGTACACCGATCTTAAATGAATTGTAATCAGTAATTTTAGTATTTAGTTTTGAACATTGGTGATCCTTGATTCCAATAGAGTTCAAATGTTTTTCAATCTCTGTATTAGTTGTGTTTACTTGAAATCTTGAAATAAAAAACCATTTTTTACTTTCAATTGTTTTAATTATTTCCTCTTATTCCTTTACGTAATAGACGCCTCTTTTCGATGCGTTGTTTTTCGAAGCCGTCGTCTTGATTTATTTGGATATCGGGTTGGGCTTCCGCGATTTTAAGGTTTTTAAAGTTTATTTGTTCGTTCACTGTTTTATCAACATATTGTTTATTGTCACATAACGAATTTATTAAACATAGTTGATTTTCACTTGGCAAAATCTGAACGTTCTAAAAAATTAATATATTAACAGGTGTAAACATGTACTATACTGGGTGTCCTATTTTAATCTATTTCCTACGACACGTTGTAACAAAAAGTGTGATGAAATCACTCATGATTCTCGAAATCCCAATACATTTAAAAAATAGACACATGTGTATAAATTTTATACTTGTGAGTATTCATATGATGACGGTTCTTTTAAAAATTCATTAAATTCTAAATTAAATTCTTGTTGTGTGTCATAGTTTGTTGCTAACTCTAAAGAACAGGTGCACGTGTGTGCAATGGGTCTTCGACCGATACCTATCTGTGTATGAACATTAACCGTGTTTTTTTCTGGCATGTTTATTCCTCCGGTAACAAACAGCAACAAATTTTCTACTTCATCTTGACTCAATAATCCAACTTAATTTTGTAAGAAGAAAAAAGACTTTTTTTCTTCATTTGTAATATGCAAGGATTTAAGAACTAAACAATTCATAACTTTTTCTGGTGATGGTTGATTTTTTTCCACTGATTGTTTATTTCGGTTAAAGTCATATTTCTTAAAAATTCTGATAAATATTCAGGAACTCCCTTTTTCATTTCTTGGAAGAAGTTGGACGAATCTTTAATTAATATTTTTTCAGCGATAGCTTTGATTTGATCTTCAAAATTCTTCGCTCTTTGCCATGTCATAAAATTGATTAGCATTAAATAATGCAATTAATCTATCTTTTTCTTTCGTAGATGAATTAACGAAATTCTTCTGAGCTTTGATAATTAATTTTCTTTCTGGTATAGTGAGATACATAATATATTCTGACAATAAAATGTTACTTTTATAATCTTTTATATCTTTATTTCCTAACATGAAATATGTGATTCGTGCCAATTTTTTAGGCCCCAAAATTATGTAATATTCCATTTTTTTCTTAACATATGTAAGGGTACATGTGGTACGACTACATCATGACCTCTGAAATAATTTGCACTGACTAGAAGCTTTTTCCAAAATATAGTGAATAATTCTCTGGTTAAACCGCCATCGTCGACACCTGGTTCACCGATAAAGCGAACAAATAATAAATAAAATAAATTCCCACAGGCGATAAACAATTTTCATAATTTCAAAAACTAGCCCTGTGGCTCCTCCTCCAATAACATCTTTGGAGGCCGTGACTTGACGACTGGTAACCGCACTTCACGCGCAAGATATATCACTTACCGAGTAGAGGTCGGCAAAAATATCCGATATCCGATCCGATCTGGAGTCGGATTCGGAACGGATCGGATCAGAACTCTCTCGGATCGGATTCGGATCGGATCCGATCCAAATCTCGGATAAAATATCCGATCCGAAAGTCGGATAAAAGATCCGAACCGAAAGTCGGATAAAAGATCCGATCGGAAAGTCGGATAAAAGATCCGATTCGAAAGTCGGATAAAGGATCCGATCCGAAATTTACATACCTACATAACTTTTAGGTATCCACTCTTCAGTAAAAACATAAATGCCAATTCCTCTCTAAAGAAATATAACGCTACGTTTATTTATAAGCATTTATGTTCTGTGATAAAAATGATTAAATAACGTTACAACAAAATATGTCTCTTTAGTTTTCTATAACAGAATTATTTATTAAATTTCATCTATAACTGTTATTTTTCTTTCGAATATGCAACGTTAAAATTGGTTTAGTATAAATAGGAAAAACAGTACTGATGTAATAACACGTCTGGTCGGATCTCAGATCGGATTTCGGATTCGATTTCGGATCGTAATTCGGATCGAATCTCTGACCGTATCTCGGATCGGATTTCGGATCAGATTTCGGGTCGGATCTCGGATCGGACCTCGGATCGGATCTCGGATCGGATCTCGGATCGGATCTCAGATCGGATCTCGGATTGGATCTCGGATCGGATCTCGGATCGAATCTCGGATCGGATCGGATCTCGGATCGGATCGGATCTCGGATCGGATTTCGGATCGGATCTTGGATCGGATCTTCAGATCGGATTTCGGATCGGATTTCGGATCGGATCTCGGATCGGATTTCGGATCGGATCTCGGATCGGATTTCGGATCGGATCTCGGATCGGATTTCGGATCGGATCGGATCTCGGATAGAGTCGGATCGGATCTTGAATCAAGTCGGATCGGATCGGATACCAAAATTTTCAAATATGCCGAACTCTATTACCGAGATCTGCTACGGTAGAGTGCCACAACCAGTAGAAGGGGTAGAAGGCGTGATGATATATTTATTTATTTTATTTAAATATTATTACTCACACCAAAGCTACAGAAATAAACAAATTTTTCGTGTAAAAAGAAAAAAAAAGCAATACCGAAATAATTTTTACATTTTATTTAAACCTAACCTAAAATGTTGCGAAAAGTAAAATTATCTTATTTAGGACTGTATAGAGCTCGACAAACCAAAGTAAAATCATGCGCATTAACTCCACCCATTCAGATAAATAACGAGTGGCGTGGCGCCATATTAGCGCGAAATTGAAACATACAGTCTCAGTGAAAATACTTGGCCGCCACATCATGTACAATATGATTAATGATATATTTATTTATAATTAATGTATCATAATTATTCTTTTGACATATTATTTTTATAAATGGAAAGAATTACACGCGGTCTTATTTCACAAATTTTAATTCATTTTTTGACACGGAATGTATCGACTATAGAAGCGACTTCCGAAGACACTCCTCTCAGGGTTTTACTTAGGTTTGACGAGCGCTACTAATATTCTGAGATAAAATAGTTAACACAAATTTAAATCTTGACTTAATTCAAGCTGCATGTACATTCCGATTGTTAAATCGAAAATCACGGTTCCATAAACATGTTATTTTTGTATGATTAATAAACATGAAATACTATAAATATTTATACATACTTGTATCAAAATCAGAATCCGAATTATTTGACTGCTCCAAAATATGAGTAGTTATGGGTAGATCGCTGGGAAAATCTCTTGTAGGTCGAAGAATTATAAAACCCGATCCTATTATCTTTTCCAGATCTGATCCAATGGTAATATTTGTTAATATAATTAATTTTTTAGAACTTCCACATTTTGCCAAGTGAAAATCGGCCATGTTTAATAAATCCATTATGTGAGGAGGATATAAAGAAGCAAGATAATTTTTCATTTGATTTAGTTTCCATAATCTTACAATTTCAGCAAGTTTTGGTGCTTGTCCTAAATTAAAAATATTTTATTTGTTATAAAATTCGTACCACTAAATTCCTACCTAAAGATCTTTTCCTTAAAAATTGTTGTTCCGAAGGACCTGGTAGAAAATCTGCAGGATCAAGTTTCAACAAAAAAATCTTCGTTTGAATTTCTTTTGTAACCTTCTGCACCGTCGTGTTTCAGACATAACATTATTATTATCTGCTGGACTTAATTGTGAGGATCTACGAAATAATGCTCTTGTATTTTGTACTAAATAAGAAAAATTGTTTTCTTCAATTGTAGGATTTCTAGCTACATTATTAGCTGCATTCAATATAGTACTAATAATTGTACTGTTATTCGACATTTCGAAAAGATACACTAAAAATAATAAAATTGCATTAATATTGTGGGGAATTGTGCCTGAACACGTCTTTTTGTGACAAGATTATTATTATTTTTTTTGTGGCTTCTTTGGCGGACCAACTACTTAGGTCATATGCCGCCATTACGCCCTGATCTGCGTTTTAGGTATTATGGTCAACAACAACGCGGGTTTTCTCTGAATTATACCAATTAATGCTTTTCTTTCATCAATGAACACGTATTTCAGAAATTAAATACACTGCGTCCACCCGCTACTAATTTTTCTAGAAGAATGTAAATCCCCGACCAGTGTTACCAGATCAAAAATAAAATTTTCGCTAGTTATTGTAAAGTAACCAAAATACTATTTTACTTACCAGTCACGATTTAGCTACTAATTTTGTTTAAATCTAGCTATTTTTATACGTCAAACATTTGTTTCATTTTGTTTCAATTCCATGGCTATCGATAGTTTTGAAGCTATTTTTGTAATTTTCAGATCTAATTTGTGCCGTTACGAAACATGCAAAGTTAATTTTGTTTATTGGCTTAGATGCAGAATTTTATGCCGTAAAACTTTTATTCGAAGCTTTTTTGATTAAAGTAATTAGGGAAGCAGGAAATTACAAAATTGTAATTTTACATGGTAAATCCCTATGTATATATATATATATATTCGAACAATTGAGATTTTATTCAATTGAGTTATTATTTTTGTTAAAATTGCTCAAACCAGGATATATATATATATATATATATATATATATATATATCTTGGTTTGAGCAATTTTAACAAAAATAATAACTCACTTGAATAAAATCTCAATTGTTCGAATATTTACATCACGATTATGTGTCGGCAGATGTACTTAAGGACACCGAGTCTCCGTTCTCCGGCATGTCGATTGTCATTAATTGTGTTGAAGATCAGCAGGAAAATATTTTCATTGTTTGTATATACATAAACACGGTCTCTTTGTAGTCCGTATATATCTCTATAAATACAGGCTGCAATAGCCGGCTATCCATTCCTGTTTTAAACCTGCAACGGGGTGTTCAAAGTATGGATAATTTTATTATTATTACAGATTTTAAGAAGCACGTTAAACGATTCAACGTACAAGCAAGAACTATTGAATTTAAAATTAAATCTCTGCCGGACGGGCAAAGCCCCGATGCCTGGGTGTGGAGCGCAATCGAAAATATTATTTTGTACGCCACGGCGAATATTGAACCAATAGTGTATTCCGAAAATGAACCACACTAACCATGGTTAGTTTTTTCAGTAACCAGTTTCATTACGGAACACGGTTTTTGAAAATTGTAGTTAGTTTTTAATAACCAAACTAACCGTGCTCGAGCAGCGGTTAGTTTGGTTACTTCACAGCTGTTGTTGACAAGTTTGAAACGTGTTTGGCGGCTATAGCAGTGTTTGTGGATTTTTGTCTTATAAAACTATATTTTTATGATGACTGATAAATAAACATGTGATACAAAATGTATTTTTATTATTTAACAGTATATATTCATATTAGATGAATTTATTACTTGTTCTGAAGCTCATATTTACTTGTTTCTCTGTGTTATTTTTTTATCCCTATATTTAAGTTAAAGCAGGTGTGATGCAGAATACAATATTTTTATAATATAAACATTTTTCCATATTAAATAAATTTCACATTTCGAAACTCATCTGTCAAGTGACAACTGTCATTGTGAAAGTGTTCCGTTATGAAGTCATTCTAACCGTAACCGTGGTAAAATTGAACCGCACCGTGGTTCATTTTCGGAATATACTACAAGTGATAAGGTTGGCTTCACATTCTGCAGCGCGGATTTTAAACGTGGCCAGGGATGGAAGAATTTTCAAGAAGCCTCAAAACTTACCGGTGACGATGTCTGGAATGTACTTTCGAGCATATTTCAGTCAAATTCTACAGGTCTAAACACAGACACGTTTGTATAGGTAAATATATAATTTAAAACTTTTTACTATATTAATGAATTTGTATATTTTAGGTGTGACAATAGTACGTATACCAAGAGGCACGGGGCGGCGAGCAAATAAATATAATATATTTAATGAAGAATGTGCTATGCGGCGCGTTATTATTACTATTAATAACAGTGATAATCTTTGTTTACCTCGTGCCCTAGTTGTGGCGGTAGCACGTGTTGAAGAAGACCCCGAATACGTTAAGGTGCGTAAAAATACTACAAAACTACAGACCAAAAAGAGCTTTAAAGCTGTTGGAAAACGTGCCTGTAACCAGTAAAATTTTTGGATGTTGCGGGAATACCCGAATTAGAACAGTTACAACGCCATTTTACTGGTAAATACAAAATTTGTGTTCATCAATATGGAAACACAGGAAGAGACGTGTTGTTTGAAGGCTTCGAAGCTGCATTTGTTTTGTATTTATTGCACCATAATGGTCATTATAACGTAATAACATCATTGACTGCGGCGTTCTGCTGCAGTTATTATTGTGAACAGTGCCATATACCATATAACGCTAAAAACTGAGGCCTGTCAGCAGTCTCCAACATGTCCGCAAGAGATAAAAAAAAAATGTACAGATTGTAACCGCTTATTCAAAAGCACGCAATGTTTCACAAATCATTTAAAATCAAATTCTCTCGGGAACAATACCGTGTGTAGTCAAATTAAATGCTGCCTTACATGTTTAAAATATACTAAAGCGGGGAGGGTACATACTTGTGGGGAAATTTACTGTAAAATATGTAGAAAACATGTACCTCAAGATCATTTGTGTTACATGCAGCCAGACATCGGTACTCCTAAAACTAAAGATGTTTTGTTTGTATTTTATTATTTAGAAACACGCCAGGAGAAAATTATATATAAAATCACAGTAGAGCACGAACCAAATCTGTGTGTCTTTAAACAGTATTGCGACATTTGCATAAACGAGGAAAAATTGTACATGTGTCAAAATTGTGGGGTAAAATTGCAAATATTAAAAAATAAAGTTATTGAGAAGTTCATGCATCACTTATTAAACTATGCGTAAGAAATTTAAAAACATTGTTGTTCTGGCCCATAATGGACAAGCTTTCGATCACCAGTTCGTGTTAAATTATATTTCAATACGTACAGATTTAACCCCCGAGTTTATTATGCGCGGTACAAAAATAATATCAATGGTTTTGGGTAATATAAAATTTTTGGATTCGCTAAATTATTTTTCGATGGCTTTGTCGAAATTACCAAAAACATTTGGCCTTGGTTCAGAGCTAAAAAAGGGGTATTTTCCGTACCCATTTTACACAATTTAAAATTCAAATTACGTTGACCCACACCCGATTTAAAGTACTACGGTCCGGCCAAAATGAAAATCGATGAAAGAACAAATTTTTTAGAATGGTAAGAGTTATGCAATATGCAACGAGATATTTTCGAATATTGCGTTTCAGATGTAGAAATTCTAGCACAGGCCGCTCTTAAATTTAGAAAACAATTGCTTAGCACGGTAAATGTGTGTCCGTTTACGGAAGCGTGTACAATCGCGTCCGCGTGCAACAAAGTATTTGGACGCAATTTTTTAAAGCCTGAAACTATCGGTATAATTCCAAAAGGTGAATATCGTTGGCGCGATAACCAATCTAAAATTGCTGTGCAGTAGTTAATTTGGGAAGAATACACTCGCGGGATAAAATTTAAACACGCGGCAATGCAAAAAGAAACAAGGTTAGCTGGTTTAAAAATTGACAGCTACTGCGAACAAATTAACACAGTTTTTTTATTTCACGGGTGTTATTATCACGGCCACACCGAGTGCCAGAAATATAATAGACATACCGTTACACGACAGCCCCTCTGAAACTCTAAATCAACGGTACGAGCAATAGCAAAAATGGTTAGCGCATCAGGTTGTTGCAATGTGACAGTGTGTTTTTAGACATCAAATAAAATTAAACCCAGAAATTTATAGATATACTTGCGCGTCTCCGTATATTATAAACATGCCACTAAAACCCCGCGATGCGTTTTATGGAGGTAGAACTAGAAACACTAAAACATATTATAAATGTAAACCGGGGGAAAAAATTAACTATATAGATATTTAATCGCTATATCCTTATGTTTGTAAATACGGAAAATACCCCGTGGGTCACCCGACGGTTTACGTTGGCCCCGAATGTCCTAATGAAATTAGCAACATTGGCAGTATAATAAAATGCTCATTTTGACCACCACAAAACCTATATCACCCGATTATTCCTAAAAAAATCAGTGCTGAGACTCAAAATATTAACGAGCGAAAATGAACGGGCAATAGCCGATACATGGGTTATAGATGAAGTTCAAAAAGCTCTTGAAATGGGGTATACATTACTCAAAACTTATGAATTGTGGAAACGATACAGACTCTGTAATATTTGTTTCAAAACCAGGGGACATTGATCCAGAGTTCGGAAATTGTGTGGGCGACATGACTGACGAATTACTTGAATATGGTACTGGAAGTTACATTACAGAATTTGCCTGTGGTGGAGCTAAAAATTATACTTACGTAGTTTTTCCCCGGAAACGAATAAATTCTATGAGGTTTGCAAAGTAAAGGAAATTTGCATAAACTATGAGGCACCAAAAGATGTAAATTTTAGTTCACTTAAAGAAATGATCATTAACAAATACGTAAACTCCAAAATAATAGCATTCAAGACCATTCTAAGACGATAATTAGATTGATAAAACGATTGAAATGAGAAACAATCTTTGAACATTTTCCAAGCACTGATGATAAATTACTAGACTTGAAAGAGTCGCTTACGACTAAATGAAGTTTATGCGCTGCGCAAGTAACACTATTTTCCACATTGTGCATGAAGTTAACTGCTCCAACGATATTATAAGCATTGTCGCTCACTACAGTAACTATTTTATCATTAAGACTCCACCGATTTACAACATTGTTTAAACAATCAGCAAGATTTACTGATGTGTGACGCTCTTCTATTTCTCCTGTGCAGATTGTTATTGTGTCAGGTTTCCAGTTTTCAGTATTAATAGTATGAGCATTCACACAAATGTATCCTTGCAAGGCTCGAGACGTCCAGCAGTCAGTGTCAAGCGTCACAAATTCACACGCAGACAGTTTTTTTCTATCTGTTCTTCAATAACTGTTTCGTAATGTCGAAGCCGCGAAACAATTGTTTGACTACAAGGACAGGTATATCCAGGTTCCACACATTTCATAAACGACCTAAATCCATCAGACGCGCTGAAGTTGTAAGGTAGTCGATTAACAGCAACGAGTTTCGCTAAAGCCTGCGTTATTTCTTCCTGGCGATCTTTACTAACTGTTGTATCCTTGCAATTTAATCTTCGTCGTTTAGCAGGTGTGGGTAGTGGTGGATTATATTGCGTGATTTCACTGCCTTGTTGACTACTATTTTGAGAATCTTCTTCTTCTGGAGCCACATCGCTTTGGTCAATATTTTCCGAATTAACAGGATTCGTGTCACGTTCAGTTTCAGAACTACAGTGTGAAAAACAATTAACAATAACCGTACCGTACTACAATGTGAAAAACAATTAACAATAACTTGTTATATAAGCAAATCCATTGAAAACTCCGGATTAATGATATGAAAAGTAATGCATTTATTAAAGCCACATCTTTGAATTTTTTTGACTTGTAAAGTATTGTCATGTGTAAATCATTACGATTGCAAGAGTTTATTTTATTTAAATATAGCAAATAATAACATTTATTCATTAAGAATTATTATTTGAATGAATTATTACATATGATACTTGCTTTATTTATGTTTTTATAATACGATTTTAACATATGTTTCGTACATTTTAAATTTTAATTGTTCTAATAATGTAACTTATGCCATTTATTTTACAAAATTTCACATTTTTAAATTTTGAAAATTTTGACAATTTTTTCTTATTTACATTATTGTACCTTGGTTGAAGAGGACATTTTTTCTTTATTGGAGCAACTATCTCATGCACATTTACTAAATGGTTCGTTAAAGTTGAGGTGGAGCCATGAGTATGGAAAACTTCATCACAAATTGTGCAGATAGCAGATAAACGATCAGTCGATCTTTTACACCCAACTTCTCATTTCAACAAACTTTTATGTTCGACTGCTACACGGCACACTGTTATACTTTGTTCCCTGTATGAAAACTGTTACGTCACATTCGGTATCCATGTGATTCAAGATGCTTCTGTTTTAGATACACGACATCAGTCAATTGATTCGTATTTTGTACACTGTCTTGATCATGAAATTGTAAATCTGGATCGTACGTGGTATGAATTATTTTCAGAATAAACTCATTTTCAGAGTTTTGTATTAATTCCTAAGTAATTATTATTAATTATTATTTTTTGCCAAATTCATTCAATTTAGATTTATAATTTCGCTACACTGTCAAAAACGTTATATTTAACCCTCTACTGCATAATGTTCGCACAAGGGAACTTAATCAAAATTTTTACGTATTATTTATTATGGCTAGCACAGTGGTATGAAGTCGGCCTGTGGATCCTGAGGCCCCTGGTTCGATTCCCACAGGCGACAAATTTTCATAATTTGAAAAAGCTATCCCTGTGGCTCCTCCACCACTAACATGTTTGGGGGCCGTGATTTGACGACTGGTAACCGCACTTCACGCGCAAAATATATCACTTACCGAGATCTGCTTCAGCAGAGTGCCACACCCAGCAATGGGTAGAAGGCGTGATGATATATTTATTTATTTATTTATTTAAAACCATTATAAGAAGTAAAATATTTCTTTCACACTTTTTCAAAAAAAATTAAAAAATCATGCAATAGAGGGTTTAGACGTTTTTGTATCCTTTTGATTGTCATTTTAAAACGTTTTACTAAAAATCCATAGTATTTAGATGGGCGGTTAAGAGAGTAAATGGCTTAATTAAGACGCCTAACCTTACAGAGTTTTTGCAAAATACTTCGCCGAATTTATTATTTAATTCGTGTCCGACTTTTCGCGTGAGCGTACTTAGAGTTGACAGATGGCGTTAATTAATTGGCAAAAAGTTCGAATATTCGAAGCTTCGGAAAATTCAAAAATTCGAAAAGTTCAAAAAATTCGAAAATTCGAAGCTTTTTTGACGAAGTTCAAAAAATTCGAATGTTCGGAAATTCGAAATTCGGTGGAAATCAACGACCCTAATTCATACAGTTTAGTTATTTTTGAGATAGATGTAATTCTGGGAGTTTAAGGATAATTATACGATTGCTATAATAATAAATTTATTAGTATTAATTAAATATATGACATATGACATATAAATAATCCTACCTATAATAATACAATTGATTAAGTATCCCTTTATACAAATTATATGTTATATAGCAGTCAAATACTTTTGACATGTGTTGTGTTAACAACCAATACTTTCAACTATCCTAACATCACAAACAAACTAGATAATAATATTTTAATATTACACTTCCGTTGGTCGTAAACTCTTTTTTCAGATAAAAAAGAGTAATAAGGTTCCAATTTATTGCTATGGAATAAATTTGCTTCTTTACGTTTTTTGTTACATTTCACTTCTTTTCTTTATTTCAAATGGTCCACTTCTAATTTCATCCAATTTATTTCTATTCAATTTATTCCCACTTGATACATATACCAAATCGTCTTCTTTGAATTCATATTCCTTTCTATTTTTATCTATTCTTTTTTTATTTCACTCAAAACATTTTAGTGAATTTTTAAATGCTTCTTTTCTATCTGTTTCTATATCATATTTTATCTCTAATTCCTTCGGTACGATCTCAAATGTCTTACCATATAACAGATAAGCAGGTGACAATTTTGTTGTACTATGAACTGTATCATTATATTCTTTTACACAAATTTCAGCAATTTTAGTCCATGGTTTCTTATCCTTGTCATTATTTAATTTACATCGTATTCTATTGACCAAAGTTTGATTTAACCTTTCGTTTAATCCATTTGATTGTGGAGTATCTACTGAAGTAAAAATTAATTGAATTATTTTTCTTTCAAATATTCTTTAAATTTATTAGAATTTAGTGCACTGTATTGGTCCACTAATAAGGTTTTTATATCATTTTTATTTATAATTGGATCAATTAATTTAATATAATCGTCTGCAATTTGTCTTGTTGACGTTAAAATCCATGCGTACCTACTAAAATGATCCACAAGCAAATGTATGTATTTTTTTACAGATCTGTTCCCACCAAAACCACCAATTGTACCTATAGATACAATTTGAAATGGATATTCTGCTGGGCCTAATTTTGATAGTAAACCAATCGCTCTACTTGATCTAGATTTATTTTTTATGCATGCTTCACAACCTTTACAAAATTGATCTATTATTTTATCCATATCCTTAATATAATAAAATCTTCTGAATTTCTCAGCTATATGATTACTGCCTATATGTCCATAAAGTTAGTGTATTTTATTTATTTATTTTAAACCAAATGATTTTGAAACATAAATTCTTTTTCTGTTTTTTAATATTTTAAAACTAATATTATCCTCCTTTAGAATTTTCTTAGATTTTTCAACTTCCCCTTTAATAGATTGTTGATCATGAATTATTTCTATTATTTGAATCATATACTACCTACAGACAGTCATCTTTATTCTCATGAATTTCTAAAACTGGATTTCTTGATAAAGAATCAGCTTCCACATTCTCTTTATCTTCTTTATAAATCACTTTAAAATTGTACTGAGACAAATACAACATCAAATCTCCCATTGCTTCATCCGTTCTTGATTTAGACTCTAAATTTATAAGTGGTTTATGATCTGTTATTACTGTAAACGTCTTATCTATCATATAATATTGCCAATATAAAATTGCTTCTTTTATTGCAAGTCCCACCAAATACATTATTTCTTTCTTTTTTTGACTTGGCCTTAATTTCTTAGAAAAATATCCGACTGGATGAAGAATTCCATCCGATTGAGTTTGTTTCAAAACTGCACCTACTCCTGAACGACTTGCATCTACTTCTAGTACTATATCTTTCTTTTCATCATAAATTGCTAAAATTGGTGTAGTACATAAATATCGTTTAATTTCTTCAAAACACTCTTCACACTGTTTAGTTCATACAAATTTTTAATTTTTTAAAAATAAATTATGTAATGGTGCTACTCTTTGAGTACAATGATCTATAAATTTATGATAAAAATTCATTTTTCCTAATAATTGACGAACCATCTTTTTTGTCGTAGGACGTGGAAATTCTTTAATTGCCGTTAGATTATTTTTAATTGGATACACCTTACCATTTTCAATTACATGACCTAAATAATTTACAGAGTGCTTAGAAAAACCACATTTAATTAATATCAATTTCAATCCTTCCTTATCAGTTGCTTAAAAAAATTGCTTAATGTGTTCTAAATGTTCTTCAAATGACTTTGAAAATATCATTATATCATCTATATAATTTAAACAAAATTTACTTGGATTATACTTTCTAATCATATTTGCTAACGTTCTTTGATATATAGCCGGTGAATTCTTGAAACCAAATGGAAGTACTTTCCATTGCCAATGTCCTTTCTGTGTTATAAATGCTATTTTCTTTCGATCTTTCAATCTTATTTGTCTAGACCAAAAAGCTGAATTTATGTCTAATACTGTAAACCACTTACAATCGCCAACATTTACTACTAAATCTTCTATTCGAGGAAATGGTAGTGATTCAGGTACTATTATTTTATTTAGTTCTCTAAAATCTATACATAATCGAGTTCTTCTACCATCTTCTTTTTTATATGCTAATGTTACAGGAGATGCAAATGGTGAACATGATTCCTCAATTAGATCATTCTCTAATAACTCTGAAATTTGTGATTCTATTTCTTCTTGATCTGAGAATGAACATCTATATGGTTTCTTTACAATATATTTATCTTCTTTTAGTTTAATTTGTACTTTACCACTCTTAAATGATCCAACATCAAATTTATTTTTGGCAAAACACAATTGATATTTATTAACAAATTCTATTATTCTCTTCTTCTTGTTTTCATCTAAATAATTTCAATTTGTTTTAAAATTTTCTATATTTAATGATGTAATTATTTCTTCTTTCTTCGATAAATCTTTTTCTTCTTTTAAATTATTTTCTTGTTCTTTTTTTTTCTATTATCTCATCTACATAAAATATTTTATCATTTATTTTCTGTTTTTTTCTCAAATTTTCATCTTGTATCAATTTGAATTTTTTTATTGCATCTAAACCAAGTAGCAAATCAAAATTAAAGTTACTATTCTTTACTACTATTAGTTTTAAAGTATCTTCTATCTTCCCTATTTTTAAATGTATGTTTGCCCGGCGTTTACACAAATTCACACCACTTATAGTCTTTAAAATACTTTTATTAACACTTAATTTTGATTTTAACAAGTGTACTAATTTCTCATTAATTAACGAACATGTAGATCCATTGTCATAAATAGAATTTACTAATTTATGTTTATCTATGATCAGTTTAATTTTAATTAATGAACATGGTGTGGATTTTTCCGGGCCAATTAGTTTTTTTCCTTCATATTATCTTGTTCCATCTCAATTTTAAATATATCATTCTCATTATTTTCTTCCACCTCTACTACATTTACTTGATTTCTCTTTACTGTTGTTTTATTTCTACATATTTATATTGGATGATACCGATTTTTATAGCCAAGTGCTTCGCATATTGAACACGGTTTTTTCTCTATTTGAAATGTTTTAACAACTTTCTTCTTATCAACCTCTATTCTCTTTTTCTCTTCATAATTTTTCTCTTCTAATTTCTTCTTTATCACATATACATCATTAAATCTTTTTATCTCTTTCACTAAATCATTAATAGTTTCAATTTTATCTCTCTCTAATTTATCCTGTACATCTAATGGTAGATTATAAACTATTTGATAGACTCTAAATAACTCTGGTATATTTTTATCTGCTTCAAGCAATAGACGTTCTTTCTTGAGCACAAAATCAAGCAATGAACCAAACATATATCTGTAATTAAATGCAGCACGAATAGAAGACCAATTTTTCTTCGCATAAACCAACAAAAATTATTTTATCCAACTCTCCCAATCAGATAATGCTAATTTATCAAATTGGAAGTATACCATTCTCTAACATTTCCATCCTCAAATAATTTTGAAGCTTCTACTTTTATTGTACCACTTAATAAATTAAATCTAATACATTCGTTTTCGAATGAATCAATCCAACTTAAAGCATCTTGTTTCCCATCAAATTTATGTAGTAAAAATTTTTGTTCTACTTGACTTAAACTCAATTCATCCGTACATGAAATTCATTTCTCTAAATCTTTGATACGTTGAATCAAAAAAATTTCATTCGCAGTCTTTGTTTCATCTAAGATATGGCTGATAGTTTCTGATTCCTCTATATATTCTTCTAAATTTATTTATGTAAAAATTTTCCTCATCATCCAAATATTTTTGTTGTAATTCTGGTTTAAATGTGATACAAATTTTCCGATAACCATTTATTTTTGTAATAGATTTCATACTACATGTAACAGTTTTAATTTCTAATAATTCTTTATGTAAATCTCAATGTTTCAATTTATCTGGTATACCAAATCATAAAACTTTATTATTAGATAAAGCAACAAGTTCAAATTTATTTTACCTCTCTTGATAATATGTAGATATAATTTCTTCTGAGAAGACATTGCCGTAATTCTTAATCAATTTGTAATTCTGGGAGTTTAAGGATAATTATACGATTGCTATAATAATAGATTTATTAGTATTAATTAAATATATTACATATGACATATAAATAATCCTACCTATAATAATAGAATTGATTAAGAATCCCTATATCCCTTTATACAAATTATATTTTATATAGCAGTCAAATACTTTTGACATGTGCTGTGTTAACAATCAATACTTTCAACTATCCTAACATCACAAACAAACTAGATAATAATATTTTAATATTACATAGATAACACTCACGGAACATTTTAACACATTTTTATTAGTTTTGGGAACCGTGGTTGTTAAGAACATTATTAGTTTGATTTATTCATTGGGAACTCTTAAGAATTTATTGTAAAAAATAAGTTGATTAATAAATTTTTATTTCTTTTTCTTAATTATATGTTTATAAATTGAAGTCTCAGGTTCAAATCCCGGTATCTTCAGATATAATAAATTAATAGTTGTGTTTTGAACGGTGGCGAAAAAATAGTTAATATCTGTGCTCATCTATAAAACTAAAATTTATTTTTACGCACAGTATTATTTACTGCATATACATTACATTATAAATAGTAAATTGTGCATAAAAACTTAAAATTCAACTGTAATCAGTGATTTGTCTACATCAAGGTCAAACTTTGCAGTAACAAATGTGTTTAAGTCATAATTAATCCTCTCGTTTCGCGCTTACTCTGTCTTAAAATCAGTGTTGCCAAATATATTAAAATTAAAAAAGGTAAAAATGGCAACAATCGACGATATCAAGAAACTATTGAAACCGTTAAATGAAAACATGGAAAAAATGCAAAATTCAATGCATAATTTAAACAGTAGTGTATTGGGCATTGCCCAAGAAAATAAAATGAAATTTGAAGAACTTGAACAGAAACTGATTTTGAAAGAACGATAGTAATAGGAAAGCTGTTGTCAGAGGCAATAGTGAACCAGTATTGTATTTCAAATTATCTTTTATTCATAATTTCATTGAGAGATTTTGTAAAATATTAGAAACAGAAAATATCAAAATACAATACAATACTAAAAAACTGAATGCAATTTTTACAAGATAAAACAGCAATAGAATTCACCCCTTTACAGTTTATAAATTGCAATGTAAAGATTGTGACAGTACATATGTAGGTCAAACAAAACAGTACTTAGGTAATAGGGTAAAAATCACATATACGATTGAAAAGTAAAGTTAATTTAGGTAAAACAGCATTAACATCACACCATTTTAATACTTAACATACTTTTGATATCAAGAATGTTAAAATTTTAGATACAGAACAAAATTTACAAAAAAATTTATTTTTAGAAATGTTACATATTAAATTAGACAACAATAGTATTAACCTAAGGACTGACATTAATAACTTAAGTACTTTATGTATTAATATTTTAAATAATTATTTTTCACCTATACTGTGGTGTCGTCATCTACATTATTGTTCATGACAACTATTTTTTCTTAACTTACATTACTGGGTGTGGCACTCTGTCGAAACAGATCTCGGTAAGTGATATATTTTGCGCGTGAAGTGCGGTTACCAGTCGTCAAATCACGGCCCCCAAAGATGATAGTTGTGGAGGAGCCACAGGAGTAGCTTTTATGATTATAATCATTGTTTTCCTCTTGTACTTCTGAGGATGGTTAAATGTGGAGCAATCAGACAAAAACAGATAAATCCGTTCTTATCAGTTTAGAGTTATTAACAAAAAACCTGTATCTATAATTCCGTAATATTTAAATAAAAAATAAAGCTTGCATTCTGTACTGTTCAGTTGTCTGATATATAAACAATATTTTATTTATATTTTTTCATCTTACATGATTAGTTATTAACAAAAATAAAATGGATTTATCTACTTTTGTTTGATTGAAATGGATTTATTTGCTTTTGTTTGAAATAAAAAGAGGTTATGTTAGAAATATTTTATTTAAAATTGATAATATAATATATGTAATATAATATATAATAAACAAAAAAAATCTATTCGACAATAAATTAAAACAGAACGCTTTACCTAAGCTATTCAAAAATTTGTTCAAACATTATACTGATTAATTAATTGTGCACGCCAACGTCATCTTCTAGGCAATCACATTGTTCATTTTGTTTATTTTCATTTTCATCGTCAGGTTGATCCGTACCAGCTTCAGATAATATCTTTTTGTACCAGTTCAAGTTTTCATCTTCCTCCCACTTATTGCCAAACTGTTGTTCTATTAGATGACGGATAGTTTTTTCTTTTTATTGGGTAGTATGCGACCTAAATCAATTTCTTTCAACTCTTTTGGTTGTATCCTATCTATTTTAATTAAACCCTGTGGTGTTTCATTCAAGCTAATAAATTTAAAGTTTTGATGAGATTGAACCTTCACAATATACCTTCCTTTATTGTTTTTGCTTTTCTGTATGAATTCACCTGTAGTCAGATATACCCTCAACTTTTTTTAGGTTATCTTGAAAACTTTTAATATCATAGAGCTTCCAGTCAATACCAAAGTGTTTAACATTTCCAAACTCGGAATATACCTTTAGGTATTCTTCTTTCTTGATCAGAGTCGTATTTTTTCGTAGATACTTTTCTACCGTCCCAAAAGCTCTGTCGGCAAGCAAGAAACTATGACCCCGGACAGGATATGTCACTTGATTTTGTTGTAATGCTGGAGGAGATTTAAATTTGAGCCAATAATAGAGTGCATGAACAACATGCGAATTCTTATTTTGCCCACCACAACCATCGCAGAATAATCTGACTACTTTTATATCGTTGTAGTCCAGCGAATCCAGATGAGTTAGTAGTGCAGAACTAATTTCAACTGAACCTCTTCTGGCCAAATCTTCTGTCCATGTGTAGAATGTTGGAGACTTTGAATTCACTCCAACGCAGCAAAAACATAAAAACTTACGTAATGAGAGTAAAAGGCATATGAAATAGAAATACGCGATAGAGGTCGCACCTGCTGCATGTCAAAGCAGAACAAGATTGAATTTGGAGGATTTTTTTAATTAACTCATAAAAAGCCTTTGATCTTCTTTTGTGAATTCTTAATTCAATAATTAAATCAGATTCCTTTTTTTGTGCTTTTCACTTTTGATTTTATACTTAAGACGAGTACACAATGAGCAACAATCTGCAGCAGGTGAGCTGAATCCTATGTTGAATTCTCTACAGAAAATTTTTGAGAAAATAGATAAGCTACATTTATATTTTTCTTCACACTTCGCATTATAACTTTTATGTAGCTTTTCGATGCTTAAATTACCTGGAAAATAAATTCTTTGTGATTTTGAACGGTTATAGTGACTTTCTGTGCCTCTTAAATTTCCAATAAATTCTCGAATGTTTAGTTTTTTACATTCTGATTTTGCAGATATTTTATCTCCACCACGATTTTCTTTAGGTACTTTTCCTTGATAATAGTCTTTGCAACATTATTAATGCGATTTTTAGTAATATCTAATACTGTGGTGAAAAACTTCTGGCAGACGCTATAAGACTTGTTCTCTCTGGTTTTCAAATAATAGGTGATATTAATAGAACGATTTTTAGGTTAGTTTTCACAGACCGATTCCTCATTACCGAACAAACACCCATCATGTGACAAAGTTTTACGTCTTGTGTAATTTTATCGGGAATGTTATAAAATTTTTCACGAATAAGTCTAATGTCACTCATTCGTATTTCATTACACAAGTAGCTCTTGCCATTTTGATCGCAAGGTCTTTTAAATTTTATTAAGGTTGGATCTTTATTCATATATTTCTTTTCCTTACGCAATTTCTGCTTTAAAGGTGTTTGAGAAACTCTAGAACGACTTCCTCTACTACCTGTTGAAAATATCAAATAAGTATATAGATAGGTTATATTAATAAAAATTAGAAATATCTTCTCGCACAGATATATCTATAAATTCTTCCATTTTCTAACGAGAGAGAGGGAAATATTTATTATCACTAGAATTTCAGTATTCAGCAGGTATGCTCCAACATTAATAATAATTTTAAAATTCAACGTAGCTGCCTATGACAGAGCATTCAAGGATTCACGCAGAACCATCTATACCTAAATAATAAAACAACGAAATGCAAGGTCGAGTGGATTTATCTTGTTTTGGATGAAATATAAAATTTTAATTTATTTATCTGCTTTTACTTGATTGTCAAGAGTTTGTAACAGTACGATATATGGAATAAAATAAATATCGCAAAATACTGTAACGCGTAATCGTCTAGTAATTTAAAATTACTTTAAATAATTATTAATTTTGGACCTACGTTGTGTTTAAATGTCGAAGAATGTAACCCTAAAAATGTTCGTAATACAAAGTAGCTATTCAATGGTGGAGAAATATAGGAAGGGAGCAAGTAAATGAAAGAATTAAATTCCTTCCAAAAGACATGATTGTGACGTCATACCTTAAGCATTTATTAAAACTAAAATCATTTACAAAATGTGATTTATTATATGAATTTTGAAGGAACAGTGTGATTCGAACACAAAGTTCTGTCGTGAAATAAATAGTAAAATAACTCTCTGGCATTCACCTTACGCAAGGGGGAAAAACACGAAAAAAAAAACCCCAAGCAGAGAGAGAAAACAAATCATTAAATGTTGTCAAAAATATCTCCGCATGCTTACTGGAATCTCGGCTGGAACAACAACAACTGCAAGTACATATTGTTATATTTAATTAAGAACATAACAGAATTAATACTTTCAGACTTATCACAATAATTTATCAGTGCATTGAGCTTTTTAGTATATTATTGATAAATCAATGGATCAGTATTGTTGTAATTGTTATATTGATAGGTTGGCCCTAAGGCAATGACTATCATGGGATTAGTTTCCTAAGTTTCCTTTATAGTCAACCAATACCCAGCTATAGGTCGTGGCGAAACAGCGACAAATGGGAGGTTTCTCCTAAGTTTATAGGTTCCTTATCCATTCATGGGATTGATTATCTAAATTTCTTTTATAGGTAATCAATCGCATCTATAAGTCATTATAAAAACAACGACGAATGGACGGAGGTTTCCTAAGTTTCCTTTATAGGTAACCATTGTACATCTGGGGGGTTTCATTCGTACGATAACCAATGCCCAGCGTTGTGTCGTTTTTGGAAACAATGAGCAAGAAATACTTAATCAGGAAAATCGTCGTGATAATTAATATTGATATCATTGTGATGGTCTTTCAGCATTAATATGATTCGTTAAGTAACTACATAATAGAAAACATTTATAATTAACAATAATTATAATAAGGATAACTACTGTGGAAATGTTCATGATCAGCAAAGGATGGTGTCACCCGTGCCTGGCGTAGCCACAGTATCATGATGAGGAAAGGATGTGTATCACCCGTGCCTGGCGTAGCCATAGCAGCATCATGAGGAAAGGATGTGTGTCACCCGTGCCTGGCGTATCCATAGCAGTATGATGAGGAAAGGATGTGTATCACCCGTGCCTGGCGTAGCCATAGCAGCATGATGAGAAAGGATGTGTGTCATCAGCGCCTGGCGTAGCCATAGCAGCATGATGAGGAAAGGATGTGTGTCACCCATGCCTGGCGTAGCCATAGCAGCATGATGAGGAAAGGATTTAAAGGCTTTTGATGTGAGTTGTTGATTGGTCGTCTTACCCTAACCAGAGTCAAACCAGAGCCTTTTGTGGAGAACTTGAATCGGACTCTGCCTTCTGCTGAACCTCTGGACTGCTCTTGGTTTCGACTGCTGTAGTAACCGTAGTGACTTCTTGGATAACTTGGATCAGACTATCTTCACTGTTGTCCGCTTCTTCATGGCTCGTACTGTTTGACTGTTACTTACTCACTACCTCTACTGTTGAAAAGCGGCCGTTTATATTCTAAAATGTCCCAGTTGTTCCTCCTGGAAAACTAGGATGAGACGTTGAATTCACCTTCACCTCCTCTCGACCGGTAATGGCGGCGCTGTGTGACTTGGGTGTTGAGACTACGTTTTGGATATATTTGTTATTCGATGACGTTGGCGTCTGGGTTCTAGAACAAAGAATCCGAAACATATATGCACCTATACAAGTGCAAAAGTTCTTAAAATACTGAATCAAGAAGGTGATTTAAATCCAACTATCTTTGAATGTTATGCTTATGTCAGCTGATTAGCTCGTCTCGCAGCTGCCGGCGTTGTCTCCCGTCTATCGCTAAAATTCAATTCGTAATGATAACTTCTTATCAATCGTAATTTCATTATACAAAATTACACAAAAATTTAAATATAGCTATGACCAAAACGTTTCACAATAATCAATAAATTGAATAAAACGAATAATATAGACGTGTATCGTCTCAAGTTTAGATTTAATTTTTTCAAGGATTTATCTTATTTAGCTTGATTTTGACTTCACCGTTGGATTTACCCGACCCCTATTACTAATAAGACATACTTAACTCATTTTTACTGAAAAATGGATTTATCAGTTTTTGTTTGATTGCTCCACAAATATTAATCGACACGTTAACAACATATGAGTTTTTGATTATTTCCGACAATCTTTTCCTTAATACGTTAATCTTATTAAATACAGGAGTAACAGGTACATGAATTCATCTTAGTCTTATAGAAATTACTTAAATAATTAAACTCAAGCAGTTCAAAAATTTTTAATGTAATTTTAAAAATAACATTAGTGTATTTCGGCACTTGCCAGGATATATTTAAAGTGTTACTTTTCTCTATTTAATTTATTTATAATGTAACGCAGTTTATTGGCGAGTTGTCAGTTATATTTTTAATTTATTTCTATAAATACAAATGTATTTGTGTACCCATGACGATAAGACCTTTATTTTCAATTTATTTGTATGAGCGTAGTTAATTGAAAAGTGCGTCTGTAATATTTGAGCTTAAGTCCGCCTCTGAAGATGACTTTGGCCTCTGGCGTGGTTCACCCGTTGAGTAACCTTTATCAGCCCCTCTTTGGTCTGTAACTTTATTAACTTTTACATATACCCCGAAAGATGCTTTAAATTTACTCCATATAACAGCAAAATAAAATTTTTCACTTTGATACACAACATAAAATCTTTTTCAGGTGCACCATATTGGCTATATCCTAAATTCAGTAGCATGAAAAGTAAAAGATATTTGAATTAAAATAAAATTCTTTTGACACAACAAAATTATATCCTTTGCATTTTTCTGTGTTATTAGAACTCTATTTTTTATTTATTTTATTAAAAAACGAAAACACATTTTATTTTATGTCAAAATGTTAATATCAACTTCAACACTCCTCCTCAATCATACTCGTACAAGACCACAAGTATACCCGCTATTCGACTTCCAATCTGCTCTATCTGTGCCAAGTAAATATTTGACTAACCGCTTTAATTCGCTCCAGGGAGTCTATTCTAATTGACATAGCCATTGTGGCAACAGTGGCAACATCGGTAAACAACAAGGATCCACCTGGCGGTATAAATAAACAAGTGTGTATGACGTCATCGATGAAGTCATTATTTAGCCACATCACAAATTTATAGCGAGAGCTGGATAAGCCCCGCTGTGATCGTAGCCACACTCACTGTTACTAGATGTTTTTTTTCTAATTTATTTATTTATGATAATTTTATTTGATGAACTCAAATAGAAACTGCATTTATATCATGAAGTCGAACAAATTTGACAATTTGACATAGATATTATCTTATAAATAAAAGGGTTGGCAACTATATTCTATTTTCAATACCAACATTAAAAATATAATTTTCTAATTTGTTACTAAGTCATATCATAGCCTTAGTCATACCCACATGCCGCTATGAATTGGAATAGACCACTAGTTCCGCTGCATCAGTTTAATGACTTTTTGTGCCAGAATTGACACACTCACCGAGATATCTGGTCGACTGCTTATCGAAATATAAAGCAGGCACCCAATCAGTTGCTAGTAATGTCTATTATTAAATAGAATTAAATTTGTTGTAGTGTGAATCATGTGGAACATTTAACGATTTTGCATAGTCTAAATAAACAAGCCACTTCATCGACGTAACTTGTCTGACTAATTCTGTTGAATCCATTCGGATTCTTATCAATCTTGATTCATCATTAATGATTGATTACGATGAAAATGTCATCTTGAATATTCAATTGTTTGTTGTATCTTGCGTGCTATGATTAAATCACTAACGTAAACAAATACAAAACATCATTTTTCTCTAATATTTTCTGTATATACATAAATATGAATCTGCAGTCCATAAAGACATTTTCTTGCTCATACCCTTTAAATGCCTATTAAAAATTGCTGTTTTTGCATCTAAATGTCACACTAACATGATTTGTTTTCTGCAACCGATAGTAGAATTATAAATCTTGCTTGTCATACTACAGAATCAAACAATTAATCATAATCAGTTCTATACTTTTTGGGAAAAAAACTGAGCAACTAATCTTGCCTTAAAGCAGTATATGTTGCTATCAACATTTGTCTTCAATTTAGGAATCCATTTACATCCGATTGCCTTTCTATCATTCGGCAGTGTTTTTGCATAACTCTCAGCTTTTTTGTTTATTTAAAAAGTCAATTTTATTATTCATGGCTTCAATTTATTTCTCTTTCTATTTATTATTCATGACATCGTTTAAAGTATTTAGTTCAATTATATAAGAAGCACTCACCGAATGACGCCTGAGGCTCCACATCCGTAGCAATTAAATATTGTCCCAGTTTTTTCATTAGTTTTCTCTTCTTATTGCACTTTATTTTGTTCAGATGCTGAACTTTCTCGTTCTTTCCCTGCCTTTTTCTTGTTTCGGCATTCTTCAATAATATGTCCAAATTTCTTGCAAAATTTGCATTTAGGCCTATCTTTAGCAAGTGATGCGTTAGTTTTGTTTACTTTTTTCTTAAAACTTTCTTCGTGTTTCCTTTTTGTTTCCGTTTCCTGTAACGATTTTTCAACGACACGTGCAGCTTCTAAAAGCTCTTTAAATGTCTCTACGTTATCGCGTAATACCCGTTCACGAATTTTCCTGTGCAATAAACCATATATCATGTCTATTTGTATTTTTTCGCTAAGCTTGTCGGGAATTTTGGCTAATATTGCACGAGCACGACATATAAACACATCGGTTGAAGTTTCAAGACTGTGTTCCATTTGAAAAAGTTCCCGATATTCTTGATATGGCGGTATCTGCGGATCGTACGCATCGCGTAAAGCTTTTACTGCCTCACTTCACGTTATTGTAGACGCTTTAAGTCCTTGCCACCATGTACCGGCAATTCCATGCAGCAACATCGATAACCCGCGTAGTGCGTTTTCATTACTAACATTTGCGCAGTCTTTATAAATTTATATCGCGTCAATAAATGATTCTACGTCTAACTCCTCTTTCCCGTCAAATTTCGCATTGCATTTCACAAAACTTCCTGTCTTTGTTTCCTCCAGATGAATCTCGTGTATCTGTGCCTGCATACTCGCGATTAGCTGAGTTAACTGTTCTGACGTCATGGCAAGCAACGGTTACTTATCTGTCATTGTTTTCTTAACACGTTTCGGCGGCGTGGTTATTGTTTAGTCTAGCACTTCGTATTTTATTTCAAACACAACTTATGTAGCTGTGTGGTGTACCCATGTAATTACGCGCAATTGCGAAAAGTAACCCCGTATACATACACTTAACTACACGATTACCCGTTGTTTTCTATGCTGTTTATCACAAAACTCACTTATTTTCACTTCTCGGCGCACTCGTTGGAGCGCCACTTTTATAACAATTGTGATTATAAATAACATAAACACTTTATTATAATAAGATAATACAAATGATTTAACGGATTCCGAAAAGTTTCACACAATAAGTATATTTTTTATGACTCAAAAACAAAACCCAAGAAAACAATGTCTGACAGCTTCACTCTCGGCCAACTAACTCTCTTCTTCTTTTTTACATGTCTCTAAATATCCTAACTACAGCGCCACATCGTTGGTAATTGGGCGGTTGTGCGGATAGATGGCGTTACATTGTCTTGATTTATATGAATTAAATGGTAAAATAATTAAAAATATTGCTGATTATATATCATATCCTCTAACATGTATTATAAATAGGTGCTTTGTCGATGGAGTCTTCCCCGACGCATTTAAGATAGCAAAAATTATCCCGATTTATAAGAAAAGAGATGTTTCTACCTCAAATAACTACAGACCAATCTCCATACTACCGATACTAGGAAAGATTGTTGAGAAAATCATAAAAAATGGATTAACTGAGTTTTTAGATAGCATAAATATTTTAAACCCATCTCAATTTGGTTCCAGATCATCTCCACTTCTGATGCAGTAATGCGGGTAGTTGATGATATTGTTAAAAATATGGAAACAGGACAACATACGGCGCTGACTTTATGTGACCTTTCCAAAGCATTTGACTGCGTCTCTCATTCTATATTAATTGATAAACTTAACTTACATTCGCGGCATAGCTCTTGCATTATTTTCTTCATACTTGCAAAATAGATTACAATGCGCCAGTGTTAATAACGTTCTTTAAAATTATGTACCAATTAAATATAGGGTGCCCCAAGGATCTGTATTGGGCCCCATTTTATTCATTATGTACATAAATGATCTATATATTTTTTTACTTCCTAATAAATGTGTATTGTTCGCTGGCGATACAACATTAATTTTTAGCCAGTCTAATCTAGAGCTTTTAAATCAGTAAATTAAAGATATACTGCATGAAGTGGAGCACTGGTTCTCGACTAACAATTTAAAACTAAATTCCGACAAAACTCAGTCAATTATTATATCTAACAATATAAAAAATAGATCTGGACATCCTGTGAAATTACTTGGTATGCACATTTATGATGGGTTGTTGTGGTCGACGCAGGTGGATAAACTGTATGGAGTCCTTGCAAGTGTTATATTTCTTTTTCGGCGACTTTAAAACTTCGGTGAACTCTCTGTACTTCGGACTGCATATTTCGCTCTATTTCATAGTCACTTAAATTATGGAATTTTACTTTGGGGCAACTCTTCCCATGCATTAAAATTGTTTAAATTACAGAAGAAAATTATTAGAATAATTGCTAATGTCAATAAAAGAGAACCATGTTCTAATCTATTCACTGATTTTAGAATTCTGATACTATCATGTTTGTTTATATATGCAACTGTGAAGGAGGCTCACTCTAACAGGGACAAATACCTACGGAACGATAGCGTTCACAGTCACAACACACGCTCATTGGAAATACTTAGAGTAGATCGATTTACTAGCTCTAAAGCGCAAAGGAATTCAAGGCAAATAAATCTATACAATTATTTACCTGCCCATGTTAAAAAATATTCAGTGACAGAATTTCAAAGCTCAGTTAAGTCTTATTTAATTAGGAAATGTTTCTATACTATAAAAGACTATTTGGATACACCTCCAAATCTTTAATTTAAGTATAATTTATCCAAGCTCTATTTGTTTGTTTTTTATTTTTATTTATATGACTGACGAACCATATTTGTACCTGCTTGTACGACACATGGCAAATAAATATATCTATCTATCTATCTATTAATTTTATAAATCAACCGATGAGACGGAATGCCTTTATTAATACGTAGTGATACATGTCTCTGTTGATGCTGCACCGCTATGTTTTTTCCTCGACTTGCTTGCTCTGTGCTTTCTTCGAATTAATCTAACTTATTATCATAATTTTTATTCAACTCAATTTCGGCAACGTCTTCTCCACCATTTTAAATTTTAGACTATCTCAATTTGACGTCCACGGTTTGATAAAAATCGATTGTAAACCTTTCATCATAACATCTGTATGTTATTAGAATTCTCATCGTTTCCAAAGTTGATCATTGACGCTGTTACACTATCTAGCTTTTGTCGCTTCCCTGATGCGACATGAACAAAACATTTCATAACAAATATTGAAAGATATTTTGCACTTGGTCTTTGTCCATTCTCTACCTCATAAGGAGTTAACTGCCCGAGTTTTTTAATGATTTTGTGTTCACTACTTCTGCCCAAAAACTCTACAGCAGTTTTGCTACCAAAATCATGTATCTCGGCATCTCAATAATTGTTCTATTTTTTCTTTCTGCCACTCTATTTTTCTTGGGGCCTGTATGGAGCAGTATACTTCATTTTAATTCCATGAGTTCTCAGAAAACTCTTAACTTTATATCTAATGTACTCTCCTCGATCTGATATTATTACTTTTGGTGTTCTACTAAATTCATTTCTCACCTGTTCTGCATACTTTCTCATTTTGCATTCAACTTCATGTTTGTGATTCAGAAAATAGAAAACAGTATACCGTGAAAAAACATCAATGAATTTAAGTATGTAGCGTTTTCCGCTTGGTGAATGTGTCTGCATAGGGCCGCATATAATAACTGTATGTATCATGTCAAGTGGAGAACTCGATTTATTTCATGTTTTCTTTGAAAATGGCATGCGTGTCATTTTGCATTGAGCGCACACCTCATAGAAAATCTTCATACTGAAATCTTCGATTATCATGTCATCAACCTGTATTTTTGAACATATTAATTTTATTGCAAATAGATCACGATGGCCGAGAACTCGGTGCCAATAATGAATGCATTTTTCATTGTGTTCATTGACAGTATAAATCTGATTAGGTCGACTTAATTAAAAAAATTCTGAGCGCTCGTTCACAATGTCGATTTGCTTATTTTTGAATATAATTTCGCATGCACCTGGAACGAAATTTATTATTAATCCTTTGTCAAGTAATTTCTTCACTAACAGAAGATTTCCTTTAATGGCAGGGGCATAAACCATATCGACTGTTTCATCACGATTTTTATTTAAAAATCTGATTTTGCATGTATCTTTTCCTTTCAGCTCAACTTTTTTACCGTTAGCTACGTTTAAAGTATTATTCTTTGTCAGTCAAGTAACACAAAATACTGTTTATAAAAATTCTTCATTTTGTTTGAATTAATTGAGTTTTTCTACCAGCCTCGCTGCAACGCAACACTCTGGTTCTCGAGAAGGTACTGGAACGTTTCCGACTGGATGAGTTATCCCTTGATTATTTATTTAGTGTATAGATTCCTGGCATTTAATATAAGTCTTTATTTAACAGACGACGTTTCGGCACTGATTAGTATTATTATCAAGTCTAAAATTTTGTTTAAACAAAATTAGTAAGAGAAATTAAATAATTAATTAACAAAATTTAAAAAAAAAAACAACATACCTTGTATAAGTATAAATTTACATGTTAATATAATATTTTGCAACCGTAAGGTTGAAGTAAAAATTTTAAATTTTAAAAGAAACATTTTTTTTTATTTTTTATTATATTTCCAACTGGCCCGTTAAGCCCAACGAACAAATTTGATATACGGTAGTACAGCATGTGTGAGGGTCACTCTCATCAAAGTTACCTCTTTTTGTTTACAATTTAATATTTGTGTGTTGTGTTTACTTGAATCTGAGATCTAGTGGTTTGTTTCTTTGTAGTCTTCTAGTGTCATTTTCATTTTTTAGCAGGTTGACGGCAAGCTCGTTTGGGTGTTGGTTCAATCTGTCTTCGTGGGAAGTAGCAAATTTCCGAATTTGTTTGTGGACGTATTTTATTTTGAAGTCTTTGTGAATTGTAAAATTATTGACGTACCATGGGACATTCGTTATCATTCGTAAGGTTTTGTTTTGAAAGCGTTGTATTATGTTGATATTCGATTTTTTCGCGCATCCCCACAATTGAATGCCGTATGTCCAGATTGAAATAAGTGTCACTTTGTATAGTAGAAGTTTGTTTTCTATGGATAGCTGCGATCTATGTCCGAGTAACCAGTACATCTTTTTTACCTTGATGTCTAGATGTTTTCTTTTCGCTTTGGTGTGATTGTGCCATGTGAGTCGTTTATCTAAATGCATTCCTAAGTATTTCACATCTTCTTTTGTCTCCAGATATTTATTGTTGATTTGTACTGATGGGCATATTACTCTTTCGGTTGTGAAAGCGATGTGTGTGGATTTGTCCTCGTTGATTTTTATCCTGCATTTTTTGGTCCATTTCTGGATTTCGTCGAGTGCAAGCGTCTGGAAGCTTGATTCGGATCTTCGTAAATAGCGAGGGTAGCGGTGTCGTCCACAAATGTGGCAGTTGTAACTTCTTCGGAACACGGCATATCTGCAGTGCACAGTTGGTAGAGAACCGGTCCTAGTACGCTACCTTATGGAACGCCAGCTGTTATTGGGTATAGCTGAGATGTGGTGTCTTCGTAACTAACTTGAAAGTATCTTTCATTTAAGTATGATTTTAATAAAAGAAAGTATTAGTGATTTTATTTTGTTAGAGCAATCCCATATGCCATACACGATCGAATGCTTGGCTGATGTCTATAAAGGCGGCTGAACAGACTTGTTTTTGCTGTAAGCATTCTTCTATCACATTTACAACACGATGTACTTGTTGGATTGTAGAGTGTCGTTATCTGAATCCCAATTGATGCGGTGGGATTATATTACTTTCTTCTATGGTTATTTTTATTCTCTTGAGAAGTAATTTTTCAAATAGCTTTGATAACAGTGGCAGCAAGGATATCGGTCTGTATGATGATGTTGCCTGAGTAGGTTTGCCTGTTTTGTGAATTAATATAATCTGGGCAAATTTCCACTGAACGGGATAATCTTAACATTGCATTAAACAATAGTCTTCTTTGGAACTTCTTTTAATACTGTGCCGTTTATCAAGTCGTAACCTGGTGCTTTTCTGGTATTCAGATATTTTATTTCATTTTTTATTTCGGAGGGAGTTACGTGTCTAATGGGTAGTGATAGCTGCAGTGGTGACGTTAAGTATTCTTCAATTGGTTTTTCTTCATCTGATGTTAGTGATGCTGGATTCGGTTGAAATGTTTTTGATAGATGTTTCGCGAATGCTTCCGCTTTTTCTATATCTTCTCTAGCCCATGTTCCGTCCTCTGTCTTTATGGGAGGAATGTATTGTAGGCCTTTTTAATTTTCTCGTCGCTTTCCATAGAGAGTATTCATCTTCTGGATGTGCCGAGAGGTTATTTAAATAGTCTTGAAAAGTTTCATTTTTGTACTCTTGTATGAGTTTTTTAATTTCTTTAGATACATGGGTTAATCTATTTTTGTCGCTAGGGTGCCTTGTGCGATGCCACTTGTGCCTCATGTTTCGTTTTTCAGCGATTTTATCTTTTACAAGTTTTGGGTAGTTTGTTATGTTTTCTTTATTGTTGTGGATTGTTGGAGTGGAATACCACGCAGCAGTCTGAATGAGTTTGGTTGTGTATTCGACTGCTTCGTCAATATCGTCAGGTGATGCAAGAGGCATTTGTAAGTTTGTGTTTTTATTTAGATATGTTTTGAATGTATCCCAATTTGTACCTTTATTATATAAAGTTGTGTTTCTTTTCTTTCTTATGATTGTGGCGCTTACGGTAATTATAATTGGAGAATGGTCTGAGGACAGTTCATCGCTAGCTTCAATATGGATATAATTTTGTGATATGCCTTTTGTTATGAAGAAGTCCAGTAAATCAGGGAGTTTATTGCTGTCTGTTGGCCAGTAGGTTGGTTTGCCTGTACTGATATGATTGTATTTCATAGCTATAATTGTTTTTTGCAATTCTCTTCCTTTCGGATTTGTTAACCTTGAACCCCATTGGGGGTGTTTTGAATTGTAGTCACCCTTGCCAATGAATCTATCTTCTAGAGTATGGAAGTATTCTTCAAATTTGTTTTGTTTAACTGTGTGCCTAGGTGGGCAGTACACTGCTGATACAGTGAGGGTACCGTGAGCTTCTTTGATTTTTATGCTTGTTGCTTGTAAGTGTGCTTTGTCGTTCTTGTCCATTTCAAAGTGACTGAGGTTTTCGCGAATTAAAATTGCGGTTCCGCCGTGCGCCGTTCCATCAGGATGGTTTGTGTGGTATGTTTTATATCTAGGGATTTTAAAATAGTTTCTGTCTGTGAAATGTGTTTCAGATGCAAGGAGTACATCTATTTTTTGTTCGTTTAGAAATAGTTCTACTTCCTGGCGATGCTGCGCTAGACCGTTAGCATTCCATAATGCGATCTTAATTGAGTTAGCCATTAGTTTTGTTAACAAGAGCAGTGAGAAGACTAATTATCATCGTATTCTGTTGCATAAGTTGGTTGAACATTGACTCAAATCTACTTAGAAACTCTGATAGTGGCGGGTCGTTTACGGATTTATTTGTTTGACTTGTGTTATTTGCAACATCATTTATGTGATTATTTGTTTGATTTCTGCTGCATGACGCATTATTTATGCAGTTATATGTTCGGCTTGATATTCCGGCATAGTTAGTGTTTTGATTTACTCTTAGAGGTGGGTTATTATTGTTATTTCCTATTTGGGTTTTAGGTTGATTAGTTTGTTTTCTAGAGTTATGTAATCCTTTATATACTGTGCAGCCTCTGTAATTTGCCGGGTGAGGACCAGAACAGAGGACACATACTGCTGGTTTATTGGCGTTTTTTCTGCATTCGCTTGTAGGGTGATTATTTGCGCATTTCACGCAGTAGTATGGTTTGGTGCAATACATTCTTGTATGTCCATATTCTTGATATCGCATGCATTGGGGGATGTCTTTTTTCTTTGGTGATTCTACTGACATTTTTGTTCCTAGTAAATATTTAAAATAAATAAAATAAATATATCATCACGCCTTCTACCCATTACTGGGTGTGGCACTCTGGCGAAGCAGATCTCGGTAAGTTATATATTTTGCGCGTGAAATGCGGTTACCAGTCGTCAAATCACGGCCCCCAAAGATGTTAGTGGTGGAGGAGCCACAGGGGTAGTTTTTGAAATTATGAAAATTGTTTGTCGCTTGTGGGAATCGAACCAGGGTTCCCAGGATCCACAGCTGACTTCATATCACTGAGCTAGCCACCCCATCAGTTCATAAATTTTCTTATTATTTTCCCCTGGCTCTTGGACGACGAAAAACATTGGCAGGGGTTCTTTAGTATTCCATCTTCTTATGTTTGAGACGTTTTTGAAACCTTCGTCTTCTAGGGCTTCTTTTATCTCTTCTACTGGCGCTGTATGATGTAGGTTTTTGACTACAACTCTATAGGCTCGTTCTTCTCTGGGTTGGTAAGTATAATATGCTATTTTATTACTATTTAGTAGATGAATTAATTTTGTGTAAGCGTCTGGTGTACTTGTGTTTCTTTTTACACCTTTGCTTGCAAGTGTTTTGCAAACAAATTCTTCTGTATTTAATACAGTTTTGCGGCTATTTAGCTGTAGTTTGTAACATTTTGAACAAAATCTGGAGGTGGTTTTGAATCTGTTTTTGTTTCGTTGTTGCTAGACTTATTAGCTAAGACCGTAAACTTGTTAGTATTAGTTATGACTAATGTGGTAGGAATTTTGTTTGTATTACTTCGTTTTTTGCTTACTTCTTGAGAAGAATTCGTTTCCGTATCTCTAGTTCTCTTGTATCGTTGCCTACTAAGTACAGCTTGCCAGTTATACAGTTAATCTATTTCTTTAAGTGTGTCATTTGTGTCATTGTTTGGGCTGAGTAACATTGGTGACGGTAGTGTAGTTTGGCAAACTACGGGTTGTGTGCTGTATTTTGCGTAACGACAGAAACATTTGAAGGTGAAGTTTCACCTTCAAGAGTCAAACGATGACTAAATTAGTAACAAAATTTAAGTTTGCAGAAGGCACACAAAAAGAACGCACTAGGAACATCTAGTGTCAAAACAACACGCGGCGAAAGGAATTAAATAATTAAGCTGGACGAACCTTGAAACGGCAACAAAGCAAAACTAAGTGACATGAAGAGGTTATCTTTTTAATAAATTGTGGATAACTATATATTGATCATTAGAGAAAGAAAAATCTGTTTTGTAATTAAGTGCATTATACTGAAGGTTAATATACAGACTTTCCACAAACATTCTTCTGTTAATTTCATTATGTACAGTCTCAACATTGTCAAAGTCAGGGGAATGACCATGTGTCAGGGAGTGTTGAACCAAAGCACTGTGATCCTCATTGTTATTTTTGATTTGTAATTTATGTTGGTTAAGTCTGGTCTTAAGGTATTGTTTAGTTTCGCTAATGTAGACAGAGTTACAGTCCGAACATTTGATCTTGTAAACTAAGTTACTTTTAAGAGAATTATCTAGTAGTATCTATATTGTGGTTGCGGCGTCACCTGCAATTGGGAGATTTTTAAAGATGTAAAAAATAGTAAAAAAGTGCTAAATTCGGCAAAAAATTATCGATTTTGCTTGTTTTTAGCAATCCCCCAATTGTTATATTTCCATCTGTCACCTGCAATTGGGGGAGGCGACCTAAATTTGGGAGATGAGAAATGCGTAAAACAGAATTTAAAATTTTATGTAATGCCGAGTCTCGCTAGCCGACGCGCAAATGCTTTGAGAGATTTTAGTTTGTGAATTTTTACTAACATATTTTTATTGTAATAAATGGATAGTGCTGAAGAATCAATTCAAGAATTCCAAAAACGAATAAGTGAAATGATATATAAGACGAGCACTAATTTTGAGCGTTTAGTGATGAAGGGAATTAATGATCTGATAAAGAAGCATGAGAAGACTGTGGTGGACATGGCAAGAAAGGGAAACGTAAGGATTTGTTGTTCTGCAAAATCTTAACACAGCGAGCGACTCATACCGAGCAAACAATTCTTCTGTAAAAATATAACACGTTTATTACTAAAAATATGTATATTTAAAATATATTAACATAATTTTATTCTGGTAAGCAAAGCATCTTCATTAATGTAAGAATAATTACAGGCAATAACAAAACAAAAACTGTCTTTTTAAACAATTTTTCTAAATTGAAAACTTTGAGGCGGCTACTTCTCGGAAGTGATGGTGGTCGTGCACTAGCCTTTTTCTATCCCAGGACTCGGCTAGTATACGATGGGCTTTCCAGCAAAAACTTGGACGTCACAAATGACTAGTTTGCTCCCTGGCTGGTGGATTGCCAGGTCTGGAAGGTACAGCCTCCCGCCTGTGTGGTGTACCCTAGGCTCCACTTCCGTTGTCCAACCCTGGGCACACGCGTACCGCGCCAATTTGCCCTCGATCTCATTGTGCCTATTGATGCGACCGAAGTTATTAACCCTGCATCCTTGCAACAAATGACACAGGAATTCCACTCGATCGCACCCAGCACGGCAGCTCCAGTCATGGTCTGGAGCGTGCTGAAGCTCCTTGGTCGGAAGGTTGTTGGTCCGAAGTTGGACGGCACGCATGTAATCACGTCCAGTCCATCCTTGAGGCGTGTGGAGGATCCACGACCGACTGGTGCTATCGTCCACGGTATCCTGCAGGCCTCGGCTCAAGGGACTCTCTCTCATCCTCTCCCGCCAATAAGCGTCGGGGTTCCCCTCTGGAGCATGACGAAGGACCCGGCGGTGAAACGAGAGGGTTGGTGGGAAATGAGAGACATCCCGATAGAAGCGATCCATCTCCTCTAATTTGGAGAGTCTATCACGGAGAATCTTGGGGATGACTTTCCGTAGATAAGAGACTCCAAGCCCTCCATTCTTCATCTTCGCGTTCAGAAAGACGTCGGCGGTATGATTGGAAAGATGGAGTGACTGCTTCACGAACCTCTTGATCGCCCGATTACATTCCGACAGCAGTTTTCCGGTGACGGCTGAACTCTGGAGACCATGGTATATGCGTGGCACCAGGAACATCTTCAGCATGGTGAACTTCTGGTCAGGCTTTAAGGGTGCTCGCCTGATGTTCCTCAGCTAATTGGTTAGATTAACCAGCGTTGGTTTGGCTTCACCGACGGCGGAGAAGTCTAGGTCCAGATACTTGAAAGTAGTAAGATCTGCGATGGGGAGAATTGCACAACCCGAAATCTTGAGTGTGGCCTTGGATCTGGGCACCGATTTGCCAGCCACGACCGCAGAGATGATGGAAACGTACTTTTTAGCGTTGAGTGCCATCCTTCTGCGTCTGAAGAACATCTCAGCCGCATCAACAGAGACCCCCATGTCGATCTCACTATTCTCGAGCAGGACCAAGTCGTCGGCGAATCCCAGGCAAGGAACCTTGGTACATGAAGAGAGAGTACCACCTGGACTGTTCATGTTGAGTCTTGAAAGGAGTTCGTCCAAGACAATATTGAAGAGGATAGGGCTTAGCGGGTCACCTTGCTTAATCCTCCTCCTGAACCAAATGTTCCAAAAAGCTGCTGATATAAACTCTCGACATCGTCCAGGGTGGGGCGGACGAAATCCTCCAGGAGAGCTGCCCTGCTGAGTATTTTGCCAGCTCAGCTCGTTTCCTGACGATCTTGGCACTTTTTATATTCAGCAGTCCTCTTTTGGCGCGTGGCTTAAGGCGGGGAGGTGGATCCTGGTGTGTCCTACAGGAACGCTATGGTCGCTCGGAGATTAGCGCTGAAGAGAGCCAGATTCTTACGGCAGCGTCGAAGTCGCCAACAGTGCCAGTAAGGCAGGCGTTCAGGAGAGCCTTAGTCCTAGTGTCGGCAGTTCGCCTGGCGGTGATAAGGGCAGAAAGGAATTCCATCTTCCGGTTGAGTTGGTTCACCTCATCCTCGTCAGGTAGGTGACTCGGACACTTTCTGCGGGGTGAAGTAGGAGAGAACCTCACCTCTTTGGGAGTACAGGCTTTGAAGCGACTGGAAGTGAAGCATCCGAAGGTTGGAGAAAATGAGACGCTCGTGCCCTCTGGGCGGGCCTGGGGGGCTGTCGGGGTTCCCTCAAAACCTCTTGGAGGCGGGATTGCTTATCGAGACTGTAGCAACATCCCGCGATCTTGAGGGGGACGAGATACAACTTCCCTGGTGGAAAGTAGACGCGGCCACTGGAGTTGCAGGAGCAGCTGCACAGTGATCCGCTTTCCGCCAGGCCACAGGGGGCTGCAACAAGGGGGACTGTGAAGGGCGTCGTTTCACTGGGGTAGAGGGAAAGGAGTCTCTATGGTCCGCGGAAGACTTGGGAAGAACTGTGCCAGTTCTGGGCACAAGAGCTGAAGAAGAGTCAGCTGCTGGCGGTTGGAGAGGCGAACTTACAATAGGAGCTTATCCGCTTATGTCTGGTAGTGTAGCCTGAGAGGTGGACGGTGAAGATTGCAGAGAAGCAGGGGGGACCAGCGAAGAATGTTGTTAGGGCGTGGTTCTTCTGCTCCCTCTTGACCTTATCTAAGCATGACTTGTTATCCTCATGCTTTCTAATGTATCTGACCTGATGAAACGTCAGGCCAGTCGCTTTCTCTAATTCCTTAATTACTATCTACTCCAACTTGCTTCGGACCTCGATCGATGCGATCTTGGCCCACAATTCCACTTTAGGAGCAGTTAGCTTGCCTTCCAGCTTCTTTCGGTACGCGAAAGGACGCGACCGGTTCTCGTGCTGACGCACGGCAGCGAAGCTGGAAAATGCCATTCCATAGAACTGACACTTTGTTCTATCCCTGGTTCCTCAGTCTTTGAGATGGCGAGAAAGACTGGACTTGAGTCTGTACTCCTTTCCGCACTTTTCGCAGGTAAAGAGGTCAACGGAAATACCACAAGCTTGTAAAGATTCCGGGGCCTGCCTGGGGCCAGAAGAAAACTTGGCGCCTATTTGAAAAGCAGTTCCGGCAGACCTCTTTTACGACGCCCTGGCTCGGGCGGCCGTTAACAGCCTTCTGAGTCCTACAGCTTTTGAAGAATAGTCTCCGAGGGGACATGCCCGGTTGTTTGGCTAGGTAAAGCCGGTTGTTTCCAGCGGGTTCAGTAGGCTGGATCAGCGGACAAACCCTTGTCCACTGACTGTCTGTGGCCATCTCTTTTAACGTCAGATAGACGCCGCGTATCCTGGCTCTGTATACCGGGAGCCGTTGGTCTGGTGGTGGCGGATTGCGTGTAGGTTGAAGAAAATTGAAAATACAAAGATAAATTACATTTAGTCTTAGTCTTAGTGCTTGTATATAACTTTTTTTCTTTGGAATTCTCTTTGTGACCAGTGCAGTGCATTTTTCTGGGTTGATATCGAGGCCACGATCTTTAAGAAAGGTGCAGACTCTATCGAGAGTAAATTTTACGTGCCTTTCTTTGGGACCAAGCACCGGAAAGTCATCGGCATAGGCCAGACACCCAACTTGCTGCCCACCAACCTTCAGTCCATTACCATGGTCAATCCCGCGAGTAGCTCGATTATCACAAGTTTGAAAAGGACTGGAGGCAAATGATGATCCCGTTTGACCCCCCCCCCCCCAAAATTGCATCGCAATCGGATTCGTCGTGTTTCTGCCACAAGTGATAGCTGATGTGCAGCCGGTACACTGATTCATAATGAACGTAGTGATGCCCGTATGCACGCCTACTCTCCTCAATGCCTGCGGGAGATTATTGATTGAGACCAAGTCAAATGCCTTCTCAAGATCGAGCGTGAGTACGGCGTAGTACTGTCTCTAGGCTCATTAATGATGGTTTGTAATAGGAGAGTTTTAGCGAGATACCCGTCGATAGGGCGAAAACCTCCTTTCACCATGTGGATGTTGTCGTTAGATAGTCTTTTCGCGAGAATATTATTGAAGATTCGGAGCAACAGAGAAGTTATGTGATAGTGCGTCAGTTCTCAACGTGCGTCAGATCACCTCCTTTCAAAATGAGAGTGATCCGGCAGGCATTGAACTCACCTAGTACCGCGTTTTTCAAGAGCATGCTGTCGTATAGAATGGTCAACAAATTAATATCGAATGCCCTGACATCGCTGATGTTAACCGTGTCGGGGCCCGCAGCGTCCCCTTGATAACTTCCGCCAACTCTCCCTCTTTTATTGATAGATAGACAGACGTGCTACCATAATCCACTGTCACAACGCAGGGGACTCACGATCAAAGATATCGTTATAGACTTTTTACACCTCGTCCACATAGAAATGCTGAGGGAGCATCAAGGTCTGCTTCGCCAAATAACGAAGAGACGACCCTTCGCTTATCTTTCTGTTAGAGATCTTCTGCACGCTTATAAGCAGCGGCGTGGCGGTGAAATCTAGCTCCACCTTTGCCAGCCTTTACGGAAGTCATCGGTCTTGCTACGTCTTCCACTGATGCACTATCCAGGCCTTGATGTTTGCGTGCCCTCGGTGTAGGATTATGACAACAAGCTACTATTATCACTTAAACTGCATACGACACCAGTGGATGCACGCGGTCAAAAACGATATCCAACCGGGATAGACGGAGATGTGCTGAATCGTGATTCTTATTCGGGCTCATCTGTTTCCTCTGGGGCAGGTGCTGAGAGATCAGTCACCGTTAAAAGACTCGTAAGTCCTGCAAAACTTCTTACCATGAAAGTTGTTAAGGCTCAACCCGCGCTTATCCGGAACAAATTCAGCCTCTAACTCTGCCATTTGCCGAAGCTCTAAAGCACTCCAAGCCTTGTGTCTCCTGTTGTAAGCGACTGGGTACGCTCGTCTTCTATGCTGGTTCAGGTTTAACTTATGTCTTTTTAAACCGTAATCAGTCTTCAGGATGGAACCAGATTTACAGCGAAATCCCATTGTTCCGTTCCAGACAGAAACTATTTGATGGTTCATTAAACTAATTTGTCGCATATAAGGCGGGAACCAACACTACCCCTCTGCTAACAGCAATAGACATTGACAGTGCCGCAACTGCCGTGCCCTATGTTATAATGCTGAACAATCAACTGCCTACTCTGTCTAACAGGAGGTCCAGTTGTGTCACGGGAAAATCTCGTGAAACCTTATAGAAAAATAGTCCGGCGCTACAATCCAACTCCACTTATAAGTAGCAATTTGTCACAACCAGGCAGTTAGGAAAATTGTCCGCTTATCGCTTCTATACTATACTGAGCCGGGCCGGCTGGAAGCCCCTTTTATCGCGAAATGCGAATACTAACGATAAAAAGACCCCAAGAACAGAAAAATTATTTTGGCGTGCCTCTGATCGCAGAGTTCTGGTGGATACTTGTGGTGGTACTTAACCGTCAAAGGAAAACTTATAACTTTACGCTGCGCTTTGCAAGAACAACCTAGTATGCCTTTGTTCGATACCGGATGGGCCTCGTTCATTATTAAAATAATTATCATTATTAGCACTAGAATTAATGGATGCTAAAGCAGTTAAAACTAAACGTCTATATTCAGGTCTACGATGCACTCCTTTAATGGACTCATACAATCTATCTAGCACACGAATAACTAAATGTTGATTGATATTGGCAACACCGCATACTGAAACAGAAACTTCCTCAAAAACTACTAGTCTTAGTTCTTCTTGACGCTAGGAAAGACACTCTCATCATTCTGAAGCCACAATAAGGCTGCTAGATTGGTCTTAAGCATAGAGAGGTTAAATAATCGCATTTTATGTTCCTGTGATAACGCTTTACACTTAGGACAATTAAGTATGACCTAAGCAAAGTAATCGTAGACAAAATATGTATATAACTGTATACCAACATATACAGGCACATGCATAGAAGAGTGGCTTTCGTGCGGCATCGTTCTCTTACTATTTCTCAAAAATATGATTAACTACAAACGTGAAAACTCGCAAAAATAACTAATCACCTTTGGTGTCTATCAGAGGTATTAGTTGATTTAGCACTATTTGATTCAAACGTTTCAATGGATTTTACGAATGTCCAGGGAAACAACGTTGTATGACTTTCCCTGTAGCTTTCTAGATCTAATATAGTGGTCCAACAATAACACATTTGACAGACAGCTATTCGTTTCATGGAATCATCGCTGCAGTGGATGTAGGTCCGTAATTAATGAGAGCCGCTTAGCTAGGATGTGGTGTAACAACCGCTAAGGACCCAAGCTAATGTTGATGGGGCACCAATTGGAGAGGTACTTTCTGTCGCCCTCCTTGGGAATGAGAACTGTTCGATTGCGCTCCAAGTACTAGGTGTATTACAGAGGTAGGGTATGACAACAAAAAGCGCTGCAATTATAATTTTGGGGCAAGGCTTCACTTGCGAGATGAGTATTCCGCCCAGGCCCGGGGCAGAATTTTTCCAGATGGCCAATGCAGCGTCAACATAGTCTTCGGTAATCGGATTGTACAAGGTTCTTCCACAGAGGGAAACGACCGGAGTAGAATGCTTTATTTTCGTTTCTAATTCGGTAATGGGGTGGTGATCATTAGGCTCCAGGTGTGGTGCTTTGCTGCAGATGGTGTCCGCCAGGTGCAATCCTGACATTTCTTGTATTCTGCATCTCTCTTTTTACGCGAGGTGGTGAGCGTCGGAAGGAACCTCTTAAATCCTAACTGTTTTATTTTAGGGGGAACTCGCTTGCCGAGCAAGACCAGGCCCATCCAGAAAGTGACAGCCTCGTCTACTTCTGCCCTAGAGCCGCTTAGCCCAAACAAAATAAGCGCTCTGGTAGCGGGATCCGCGGTCATCCGCGAGTGGGGAAGAGCACTGAGGAAATCTAACTTTCTGAGGGCGCAAGAACCTTCGTCGGAAAGACTGAAGTGTTGGGGGGCGAGATGTTAGGTCTCTGAGGCTGTTCGACGGCCTGAGTGACGTTCGTAGTGGATCGTCCTCAAACGGAGGGGTTACAGAGCACACTTCGTCGTCGAGATGGCTTGGCGGAAGTCGTCTTTTTTAAGAGTCGTAGATAGAGTGAACCATGAGTATTTTTACGACGCTTTAACGGGGTCTCAGGAATATATTTTGGAGGGGATAGTTTTGGCGAGACGACTTGAAGATTGGTGAACAGAAGTTAAAGCCACCGGCATCGCAGGCTGGGTGTGACTAGAGGGTCATCTAGATTTAGGTAAAGGTTGGAGATGGGGCGACGACGGAGGCCGCCGCTTCCTCCCTGTGGACAAAGGGTCCGGGCTGCTAAGGGATGCAGAAAGAGATCCCTTAATTGTGGACAGTAATGTTTAAGCTGTGGGCGCTGGAGCTGAGCTTCGAGGAGGTATTTCTATATTAAAGGAGGCGGGAAGATCCGGTGATCTGATCAATGTTAAGGTGGAGAACTTGGCAGAATTCGCTAAGAGGATCATCTGAAAAGTACTTGATAACTGGCTCTTTTTGCTCCTTCTTGGCTTTGTTCAAATACTTGTTATAAGGCGCATCTTCTCTAATATGCCGGATCCGATGTTATTCTAATCCGGTCGCCTTCTCCATGTTCTTATACTGATTGCACCTTTGAGTGATCTGGCTTCGATCTGATCGATCTTCGTTATCAACACCACTTTCAAGGTAGTCAATTTCTCTTCTAAGCTTCTCCGGTATTCGACGGGGTGAGTCCGGCGCTCGTGAAACCGCACGGCAGCAAAGTCAGTGAAAGTTTTTCCACAGTAAAGGCATTTACTGCGATCTTTTTCTATCTTAGTGTACTTCGTACCACAGCGCTCACGAATAATTTTTTTGGAATAAGAGCTTGTGGGTGCTGTATTTTGGGCCAGTCTAGGACCTGAATTTGCAAAGCGTTACTTGGCCTTGATATCAGTACTGTTCATGGCTGACCCATCTAACGCCGTCCGAGGGCGGACTGGTTCCATCACTCTGAGAACATGTGACGTAGAGATACCTACTGAAGAAGGGAGCTCTGATGTGCTAGGAAAAACTTGTTAAATCGTATGGGTTCCTAGTAGACGGGAAACGGACGAACCTATGTCTGCTGTCTTACGGCGAACCGCTCCTTCAAAAAAGTCAAAGTTACCCCCGCCATTTACCTGCACTTGTTTGAATATTTTCACTTTGACTTTCAGAGCACTTATACCAGTTGGGTCAATTGCAATGCTTCTAATAATATAAAAATTATATTAAACAAATGTAATTTACATTTTTCTGTCTACATTAGTTTTAATCCCGCAATTTACCCGCGCTTGCTTAAATTTTTTTACTTTAATATTTAGAGCAACAACACTCTCAAGGATCATCGCAATACTTTCTAACATAATAAACTATACTAAATAAATCAAATTTACATTTTTGTATCTATATTCAGAGAATCAAAGTTACTACCGCCGTTTACCCGCTCTTATTTGAATATCTTCACTTTGACATTCAGAGCACTTACGCTTGTTGGAATAATCGTATTGCTTCTCAAAATATAATAAGCTATATTGTTTAAATGTAAGTTAATTTTTTGTGCCTATATTAAGTGAGTTAAAGTTACTCCCGTCGTTTACCCGCGCTTGCTAGAATTTCTTCACGTTGACCTTCAGTTTAATTACACCCGCTGGGACCATCGCAATGCGTCTGATAATATAATAAACTATAATTTACAGACAGAGTAACTTTCACAGTTTACCCGTCTTGTTTGAATATCTTTACTTTGACATTTAGAGCACTTACACTCGTTGAAATAACCGTAATGCTGCTAAAAATATAATAAACTATATTGTTTTAAAATAAGTTCCGTTTTAGTGTCCATAGTTAAAACACGGTATACTTATTATAAAAAATTGTAAACCGATCAAGCCTGATATACCGGTAGTCGGTAAAACAAATTAAAAGAAGTACACAAGTACATGTCACAAAGAAACCACGAGCCAAATATAAAATATGATTCTACAAAGGCTTGGCCAAACGCGTGACACATTAAAATCCCTGACGACGCGTAGATATTAAAATCGTGAGCTGGAACTCAGTAACCAACCAGAGGCGCACTACATCGCTATGACAGTGACAACAATTCCAGTGGGCAAAGTGGAAGCGATGCGCATCACTTTTTACGCCAAGTATTTGCGTTAAAGCTAGCGTGGATCGACCACCCATCTTTCAGTGCATCCAGTATTGTGATTTTCTGATCCTGGCGTGCCATATTCAACTTAAAATAGTGGCGTTCAAATGACACCACGTACCGCGTGCGGTAACAATAAAGGCGCTACGGTGATAGTTTAATCACCGTACTTTTGTCTGACGGCATGTATGAATTCTTGGCTCGAGTAATACGTAACATTACGTCCGTACTCAGTGGAGAGCGGTCAGGGCCCTCCCACTTAACAACCACATCAGATATAACTAGTTCGGACTCTAATACGAATATCAGGTTGGGCTTCCGAATCGTGCCTTTCATGTCAACGACACGTGGCTCAACATCTACCAGATAACCACGCTTTCCACCCGAGTGTACCACCGTTTTCACGATGTAGTTGTGTCTATTTATTCTCGCTAAGTGCACAGCACGACAACATTGTAATACATGACAAAGTGACTCTTCTATGTTCAAGAACCCGGCTCTCCTTGCTTCCTTCGGGTTATACATCGCACCTTAAGTGCAATGGATACAGACGGAGTTGCTATCGGCTTGATGTAAACCGTTGCCAAAGTAGGACTTCTCGAGATCCGTCTTCTGCTGGGCGGCCGCGTCGTTCTTAGAGAGAGTGTTCTCGCATAACCGTGAAAGTCGCGACAGAAGCTTCAAGCCTTGTGCCGTACCCAGGGCTGCTACTGATAGTGGAACATTGGCAAGTCTTAACTTCATGCATCGCGAAAGCAAAACAAGATAAATATGTTTTGCAAGGGACATTATCTTCAGACCACCGACTTTACGTTTAGCGTATAAGAATGAATTGGTAGTCTGGGACGGGAGGTGTAATACCCACTTAACCACTTTACGATCAGCCAGATCACACTGGTGCAAGACAGCAGATGTGATCCCAGGGTACTAAAGATCAGCAAGAGCCCTTGGAATAATGTATGTATTTAAAAGTGAAAGTTTCTGCTGTGATGTCAGCGGCTGCTGGGCGAGCAGTTTAAAAGCTTTAACAAATATGCTAAAGTTCAACGGAGAGACACCATAAGAGGAAAAGTACTTGCGGCTAAACTGAATTGGCCAGTTGGCGTGATGATACGCAACGGTTGCCCGTTGGCAATCACAAGAGGTTTTGTGCTTGTGTATAACTTTCTCTGCTTTGACACTCTTTTTGTGACTAGTGTGGTGCATTTTTCTGGGTTGATCTCGGGGACACGTTCTTAAAGAAAGGTGCAGACTCTATCGAGAGTAAATTGCACGTGCCTTTCATCGGAACCAAACACCAGCAAGTCATCGGCATAGACCAGGCAGGCAACTTGCTGCCCACCAACCTTCAGCCCATTCTCATGGTCAATCCTGCAAGTAGCTCGTTTATCACAAGGTTGAATAGGACTGGGGACAAAGGATCACCCAGTTTGACCTTCCTTCGCATCGCAGTCGGGCTCATCGTGTGGCTGCTACAAGTGATGATGTTGTGCAGCCGGCATGGCATACTGGTTCATGATAAGCCTAGTGATGCTCGGGTGTACACCTACTCTCCTCAATGCCCGTGGAAGACTATTGATCGAGACCGAGTCAAAAGTCTTCCGAAGATCTAGCGTGAGCACCGCATAAGGACTGTGCTCTGTGCTCCTTAATGATGGTTTGTAAGAGGAAAGTGTTAGCGAGACTCCCGTCAATACGGCGAAAACTTCTTTGCGCCATGTGGATGTTGATGTTAGATAGGCTTTTACCAAGTATCTTATTAAATATTCGAAGCAGTAGAGAAGTTATAGAAATAGAGTGCCAGTTCTAAACACACGTCTAATCACCCCCTTTCGAAATAAGAGTTGTCCAACAGAGTTCTGTTCGATACTAGTGGCAGTACTTAGCCGTCAAAGGAAAACTTATAACTTTATAGTGGCGCCTTGCAAGAGCTACATAGTATCCTTTTGTTCGTTACCGAATAGACCGAAGAGTGGTGGCACATCTACTACCTGTAAATGTTGCTAGTAACAATTAAGTTCTGAAAACTTTAATCAAATGATATCAGTGCACTATTCTAAATACACTGTCCCATATAACTCAGTATTTAAAAGTATTGACTAAGTCAAATTAGATATTTAAAAAAAGTGATGGTAGATAGGAAATCAATACAGTCCGGCTCGAATTTAATTTCAGACTTTCTTATAATTACATTTACTACTCGTAACTTTATATATATTTTACTCACTAATATGCAGGCACATAACTATCCATTGATTATGATATCGCCTCTGCTATATTAATGGCCGGTTTCATCAATAAAAATTAAATTTTAAACATAGGTTAAATAAATAAAAGCAAATCGAATGTATGATAGCAATGTCAATTATCCAATTTGACATGTAATTTTGATTTGGTTTTATTTATTTAATCAACGTTTAAAATTTAACATTTGTTGGTGAAACCGGCCATAAGAAGGTCAAAGTTAATTCCGCCGTTTACCCGCGCTTACTAAAAATTCTTCACGCTGACATTCAGAGCTCCAACATTCTTTGGAATCATTGCAATGCTTCTGATAAAATAACAAACTATATTGAATACATATAATTTACATTTTTGTGTATTTATTAAGAGAGTCAATGTTACACACGTCGTTTACTCGCGCTTGCCGAAAATTCTTCACGTTGACATTCAGAGTTCCAGAAATCTTTGGAATCATCGCAGTGTCCTTGATAATATAACAAACTATATTGAATAAATATATTTTCCATTCTACTGTCTATATTAAGAGACTCAAAATTACACTCGTCGTTTACCTGGGAAAGCAGTGCGGTCTACCTAAGCTCGACAATATTAATCATGCTACCCGCAAACCTGTGATAACGGAGGGCATTCAGTAAAGAGGAGAGATAACCCGCTGCGGAGTCCTCCTCGGGCTCGGTATTCTCAGCCATCGATGCCCTACTCTCCATAGGAACATTCTCAGGATTTATGCATGCATCACGGCCTGGATATACGTTATAACTGTAATTCATTAGGACAGCAATATATATCAACTAATAGTTATATTTATCAAAATATAAAAATGAATTTCAATAATCATTTTATTATATGAATCTTAAATACATTTTATCGGGAGAAAATTGAAAATTACATTTACTTAGAGACTGGTTGATTATTGTAAATAAGTAAGAATAATAGTAATTAATACTGTATTTCCCTGTTTCCTTCATGTTCAATTAATTATGCACTTATAAATTTATTTACTGTTCTTTTATTAAAATCACATGAACTAAATCTTTGAACTTTTGTTTATATTTATATGTAGATTAATTATATAAATAGTTTTTCATTTATTGACTTATATTTTTTGCTGACTTTAGCACATTATCAACATTAAAGACATGATTAATTTTTACTTTCCCTTTACCCATAAAGATATGTCAAAACTCACGGACATTAAATTTAAATATATTGCATAATTTTATTTTGAAGTTGAACAATGCGGCAAGCAGCCAAAGAGGACAGGCCTTCACTTAGGCGATGAGGATGCCATCTGGTCTTGGTGAGGAGTACTTTCAAGTTCGCTTTGCAACCTCGATTTTATCATCGGTAATAGGACTGTAGATGGATCGTAGTTCCGTAGGGTGAAGTACAGATTCGCTGTCGGTGAAGCATTTCTCGTACAGCCTACGAAAGAGGGCGTCAGTGAGGTTAAGATCTGGGTATACTTCTACCTGAAGTAGAGATTGACCGCCAAAGATCTTTTCAGAGAGGGACGAACATTTGTTCAGAAACAGGGCCTAGCACTTCTTGTACTCGGCCTCGTGCCTTGCTCAAGTAGTGATAGACACAGGTGGTGGTAGTTGTCGAGGCCAATAAGACGGGCGGCGAGGACACTTGGCTGGAAGAGATGATCCCAGTCAAGCATCAACCGCAACATACACAACGGCGAAGTCTCCTCTGAGCCCGATGCCGATTAGCGTCTTGGTGTTATCATCGACGGAGGAGCGTGCGTTGAGAAGTATGCGGATAAAAGCGATGTTGCTGTTAAAACGCATCGTCTACTTCAGGCGGCACACGCTATGGGGAAGAGATGTTGCATAGGCTGATGCCAGGGTGGTGACACAGTAGCGAAGATGGAGGTTCCAGCCCAAGGGAAATTGTAGGCACGGATTGAGTCTCTGCGCACTAGCAACATATGAAGGACCAATGCTGGACTGCCCTTTGAGGAGTTTGTCGAGCAACTTGACTTGCCGTGGAATTTAATGTAAGGGAGGCCTAACGGCAGTAGGAGGAGCTATCGTGGTGTCGAGAGTTGCATCCTGACTTTTGAAATGGGTTTTTCCGGTTTATTCCTTTTGCTCGCATCTTTCTCTTGACAAGGTTGGTATTCCTCTTGCTCACGCATGTTCCTAATCTGGTGCTGAGTCAGACTGATAACCTCCTCGAGCTCATTAAAACTTATTATGTACTTCCGACTCCGAGCCTTCCATGGTGGTAATTCTTGCGAGGAGTTCTGGCTTTGGAAGAGGCAACACGATAATATAAAATTGTAAGAATATCACTGAAGAACTGTATTTATTTATTGAATTTTACTAAAATCTTAGAATCTAAAATTTTTGTCCGATGGAGAGACGATGTTAAAAATTTTATGGAGCTATAAATGAAACTTTGTATTTTCACGTAAGTTTTGGGTTCAGTTTTCGAAGCAGACTTTTTAAACAGATTTCAAAGGTTCTTTATTTTTGCAACTTGTTCCCAAGACCCTAAACCTTAGACAAAAGACTACAGGTTACATAACATCTATATCTAACATTTTCTTATCAATATCTTATAGTATATATTACATTAAAATGTAAGCAGTTATGTTGATATAACTCCTCCCGGCTAAGTGTAAACTGTGGGGCTTTTTGCCACAGAGTTTGGTGATATTTCGGTATCATCTCGTTCTGATTTGGGCCCGGATTTTGTTGATTTCCGTCGAACATAATATGAATACACGCAATACATGCCTACGCAGCCCATATTCATTCTTCAGTACGCAACCACATTCACTGAAAAATCCCATGATCCGGTCCAGGCAGAAACTTTTAATTTTCGGTAAGCGTGGGTAAACGGCGCTTTTGCAAAGCACATTATGCCAGGACCACCGTCTTTACGTGTAGCGTAAAATAATAGATTGGTAGTCTGAGACGACAGGTGTAATACCCGCTTGACGACTTTTAGAATCGCTAGATCACACTGGTGCAATGTAGCACATGTGATCCCAGGATAATGAAGATCAGCGAGCGCCCTTGGAATTTTATAAGTATTCAACAAAAATAATTTCTGCTGTAGTGTCAGTGGCTGCTGGGCGAGCAATTTCAAAGCTTTGACAAATGTGCCAACGTTCAACGGAGAGACACTAAAAGTAGAAAAGTTCAGCCCCAAGTATTTTTACTAGTCGGCTGGAGTAATAACACACAACGGTTGCCCGTTAGCGAACACAAGAGGTTTCGTGCTTGTGTACAACTTTTTCTTCTTTGGCACTCTCTTTGTTACCCGAGCGGAGCATTTTGCTGAGTTGATCTCCAGACCACGATGTCATAATAAAGTGTAGACCCTATCGAGGGTAAACTGCACGTGCCTTTCGACGGGACCAAGCACCAGCAAGTCATCAGGATAGGCCAGGCACGCAACTTGCTGCCCACCAACATTTAGCTCATTCTTATGTTCAATTCCCGCAAGCAGCTCGTCCATCACAAAATTGAATAGAACTTGAGATAAAGGATCATCCTGTTTGACTCCCCATCGCGTCGCAATCGGGCCAGTCGTATTGCTGCCACAAGAGATACCTATTGTGCAGCCGGCATACTGGTTCATGATGAGCCTAGTAATGCCCGGGTGGACGCCGACTCTTCTCAGTGCCCGCGGAAGGCAATTGTTCGAGATCGAGTCAAAAGCCCTCCAAAGATCGAGCATGAGCATCGCGTAAGCACTAGCGCGATCTGTGCTCCTTTATGATGTTTTAAAGTAGGAGAGTGTTGGCAAGACACCCGTTTATACGCCGAAAGTTTCTTTGTGCCATGTGGATGTTGACGTTGAATAGTTGTTTGGCAAGTATCTTATTAAAGTTTCTGAACAGCAGAGAGGTTATGGTGATAGGGCGCCAATTCTCAAAGCGCGTCAGATCACCCCCTTTCGGAATAAGAGTGTTCAGACAGGCCTTGAGTTCCTCTGGTACCGCATTTGCCAAGTGCATGCTGTTGTATAGAAGGGTTAACAACTGTAAATCGTATGCCCTGACATCGGTGATGTTAAGTCGATCGGGACCCGCAGCAGAATGCTGTGTCGCCTGAGTAACATCTGCTAACTTTTCCTCTATTATCGGTAGATGTACTGCCATAATCTACGGTCGTAACAGACACTAAATCCACAGGGGACTCACGACCGAAGATATTACCTCGTCCAACACGTGGAAAAGTTAAAGGAGGTCTACTTTGTCAAAGATCGAAGAAACGAGCATTCGCTTGTCCTTTTTTGTATAGGTCTTGCGGTGGGGCGATGGAACCTGGTTTCTCCATTGGCAGCCTTCGGTTTGCAACACCCGCATGCGGTAGTATCTGACACAAGGCCTCCCTTTCTGGTCCGACGTCTCCGATGAGCGGGGCAGCCCTGTTTACCTTGGTGCAGTGACGAGAGCACTAAGTACCTGGGATAGCACTGCGGTCGACTTAACTTCAACAATATTAACAATGCTATCTGCAAACCCCTGATAAGGGGGGGGGAGGGGGCACTTAGCAAAGAGGAGAGATAACCCGCTACAGGTTCCTCCTCTGCAGTCCCGCCCATCGATGCCCTACTCTCTTTAGGAACATTCCCGGGGTTCATCTCGGTCTGGATTTACGGAAGTCATTGGTCTTATTAAGTCTTCCGCTGCTGCATTATCCAAGCCTTGGTCGTTGTTGTCAGGAATATGCTCTGCATCGGAGGCATGCGTGCCTTCGGTGTCGGATTCTGACAACAAGACACTGTTGTCACCAATGCGGTATACGACACCAGTCTAAGCTTGCGGTCGGTTATTTAAATTTACTTTTATATATCTCACCTTCTAATAATATGCAGACACATACCATTGATTATGATATCGCCTCTGCATAAAGTCGTGACTATTGTCAGTGCCCCATTTATTCAACAAGTTTACAATAAATCACCTAGGGCACATTATTGCTTAAAATAGTACCTAGCTAGCAAGTTTATACAGAATGAGCAAATTAAATACAAAACATTCTAATTATTTCTGGGGCCTCCTCGTTATTGATCGTCCGGGGAGGGGGTTATGTCCGTGGACCAGTTGACGGCTCAGCAGGAAGTAGGTAAGATGTAAATAAAAAATTAAGTAAAGAGATGGAACCCAAAGAAATAGATTAATTAAACGAAATGAAGAAAATACCATATAAAGAAGCTGTAGGCAGTTTATTATTTTTATGTCAGATATCTCATCCTGGCATTAGTTATGCAACAGGAGCAGTAAGTAGATTTTGTCAAAATCCAGGAAAGGCGCATTGGACAGGCGTGAAACGTATTTTCAGATATCTGAAAGGTACGCAAGATTATAAGTTAATTTTTAAGAAAGATGGAAATGAAGAAATAATTGGATATAGCGACGCAGATTGGGCAGAAGACATTAATGACAGAAAATCCATAACTGGGTACATCTTCATCATGCAAGGAGGAGCTATATCGTGGGCTAGTAAAAAACAACCAACTGTAGCTAATTCAACTACGGAAGCTGAATACATTGCACGTTCTACAATAACCAGAGAAGCACTTTGGTTAAGATATCTAGTTTCTTAAATATGGCCTATTCTTACAATGAAACCAATCAATATAAATTCTGATAATAAAAGTGCAATTCATTTAACTAAAAACGAAGGATTCAGTCAAAGAACGAAACATATTGACATTAGACATCACTTAATAAAAGAGCGAATTGAGAATAAAGAAATTATAGTTGAGTATGTCCCAACAGAAGAAATGATCGCAGATCCATTGACGAAGGCAACAACAAGCAAAAAACTTCAAATCTTTAACGAACGAATTGGATTAAAGATTTTATTTTATCGAAATCTTGTTTAAGGGGAAGTATTGAGAAAAATAAATAAGATTTCAATAAAATGAATCCAGGTTATCATTGAATATAAAATAACAATTGAATAATTGAATGACATGTAATGCTGTGAAAATAAAAATACGTGATTAAGATATATATTCTTTCATTTATCTCAACAATGTTGGATGTCTACTTCGGTGACTTAGTTGACGGTTTCAATACTAGTCCGGGGCACAAGGTCGATAAATGGCGATTGCAAACTGTATATTTCCTAAATAATTGATTTTAAATATATTTTCTTGTAAATACCTATGTATTTGTTACTATATTATAATAAAAGACAAGTATATTTTGTAATATTTATTTGCGAAACAATTTTTATTTTAAATAGTTTTCAAAAACTTCTATATAATAAGGTTTTTGAGGTCGCTTGTTGAAGTGTCGAATACAGAAAAATTATACCAATCTGAAGAAAAATTTATATTAAAAAAAACGAGCAAGAAGGGTACCTAATTTTTATTTGTAATGTACTAAATAATGATATACGGATTAGGTAGAAGTAATTTTAACGCAGGACTACGTAAGACCTTTAACTTATGCATCACGAATATTTTATAATCGACAATTTACAAGCTATTTTAATTGTTTAAATAATATATTAACAATTATATTTATGCATATATTATTTACAACCAATGAATACACTTCAGTAGCTTCTTCCATATAAGTCGAACTATTGAAAACTAATAAATATTCTGCGCGGTAATTAAATTCAGTCTTTACTTGAATTTAATAAAAAAAGATTTATTTTTCTGTTTTACAAGTATTACAGTTTTTTACAAGTGACAAGCACGAATGATATGATGATACAGAGTTCTGATACATGTTTTTACTGTCTTATATAAACTTTCTTAGGTATTCATATTACAACGGAAAGTTACAATAGTTTCTGCTGAAATCTCAAAATCTTAGAGTAAGAATGATGAAATTGGAGATACAGCCGTACATAATTCCTCCTCATCAAGATTTCATCATGATTACTACAATGGGTTTCTTTCAACTTCTTTATTAATTTCATTACTATTTTTACATATTTTCATACAACATTGATACTCAATAATTAACTTAACTATAAATATACTTATAATTAATATTATTACAGCATAAATTATAAACAGATTGTGGTTATTTTCCATAAAATCCAAAGTTTTGAAGAATTTTGGTTTTTCAAAAATATTATTATATTTTTGTATCTTTAGTACATTTAATTCACTAGTTAAATTTAATTCATTATCTTTAATAACCAAATCTATAAACTCTATTTCTTTATATTCTTGATTAATTATTTTAAATATATTTTGATTAATTTTACAATCTTCACTTAATTCTATTTTAAATATTCCAATAATATTTTTTTTATTATTATTATTAAAGGCGGCGCAACTGCTTTCGCTATTTACGGTCGAGGTTCTTCCTATATTTAGAGTAACTTGATAATATTTGATTCTCTTAAAAATTCTATTATCTTGTTTATATCATTTATACGTTTACCTTGCTTTAGGTTTTCTGATGAAATTCCTAAATTTTCTCTTATATATTTATCACATTCGTTTAGGAAATGGTTCACATTGAGGATTGTGTTACAAGTGTCGCATATAGGTTGCTCTTTCTTATCTATTATATGTATGTGGGTTAGGTTCGTGTGACCGATACTTAACCTCGTAATGCAGACTTGTTCTCTTCTTGAAAGATTTTTATATCTATCTTGAGGGTTCCAGTTTCCCACTTCTTGTTTTAGTGTACTTAGATATGAACTGCTTTGTTCCCATGTTGTTTGCCATTCTGCGATACATTCGTTTGTAATATTATTATTTATATCTTCTGGTCTTGATAATTGTCTGTGACTTATTATTGGTGTTTGGTTTGTTACCTCGTTTTTTGCTGCCAAAAATGCAGCTTTGTCAGCTATTTCATTGCCAGCGATGCCACAGTGACTAGGAATCCATAAGAATAGAGTTTTTATATCATATTTCATATCTAATTTCGTTATTCGTCTATATATCTGTTCAATGGACGGGTCGTTGTTTGCATGTATATTATTTATTTTGGTGAGGGTGCCAAGAGAATCTGTGCATATTATTATGTTGGTCATTGATAATTGGTCCGCAATTGAGTATCAAAAGTTAATTGCTTCGGTAATTGCAAAAAGTTCAGCTGAAAAACTTCCTTTGCATGAAGGTAAGTGTGTGCCCCTTATAATATTTAATTCTGGAATGTAGAAAGCGTAACCTACGTCTCCGTTTTCTTGTTTGGAACCATCTGTGTATACTTTAACTATATTACGAATTTTATTTTGTTGGTCTAATATATTATTGAACTCATTTGTTGCTATTGCAACTGGAGTTTAATTTTTCTTAAATATTTCAGCAATATTAAAATTTACGATAATGAATTTCTCCATTATCCATGGAGGGGAAGAAATTCGTTTTTTTGGGCTTCGAGGTATGTCACATAATCCTGCAGGAATAGACTGAAAGTTGTTTAAAAGGGTTTTTAAGAGAGAAGGTTTACGAGTTTCGTTGTTGATTGCGCTTTGGTGGAAGATTGGTTTAAAGTTGAGATGGTTATTATTTGACCATATTTTTAAAGTATAGTTGAGCGCTAAACGTTTTCGGCGGATTGCGAGGGGTTCTAAATTGCTTTCACAATACATGCTTTGAACAGGGCTTATTCTAAAGGCTCGAGTTGCACATCTGATTCCGGCGTTGTGAATTGAGTCTAGTTTTTTAAGAAAGCGTGGACGAGCTGAAATGATGCAGCCGTAGTCGATTTTTGAAAGTATTAAAGCTTGGTATATGTGTATCATACATTGACGATCAGAGCCCCATTTTGTGTTCGCAAGACATTTTATTGCATTCAAACCATTTCGACATTTAATAACAGTGGCACTAATATGTTCCTTCCATGATAATTTTTTATCGAAAGTTAAGCATAAAATTTTGACAGAGGTGGCAACAGGTATTTGGTGGCCATTGAGGGAAACAGAAGGACAATTATGAGGGCTTCATTTTCGACAGAAATCTATACATTTAGTTTTCGTGGTAGAAAGTGAGAAACCATTATTTGTGGCATTTTTTGATATTATGTTTATAGCCGTTTGCAGTTTATTTTTCGCGGTGTTTAGATCACTATTAATTGTGTATATGATAAGATCATCTACATATAGGTAGCTTGGTAGCTCTTAACTTTTTTTGTTATTGACTTGGTGATGTCATTGATTGCGATTAGGAAAAGGGTTGCAGATATAGTCGATCCTTGTGGAATTCCTGTTTCTAATGAATGAGGGTTTGAAAACGTACTTCCCAGGCGTACCCGGAAGCTTCTGTTTGATAGGAAGTTGTTTATAAATTTAATTAAGTTTTCTCTTAGGCCAAAATTATACATTTTAATTAAAATATCGTATCACCACGTGGTGTCGAATGCCTTATCCATATCAAACAGGACTGCTATTAGATGTTTTTTATTTGTGTATGTGTTTTGAATAGAATTTGTTAAGTTGGCTAAGATGTCAGTGGTCGTATGATTTCTCCTCGATCCACATTGAAAAGTTACTAATGCGTTAATGTAATTTAGGAACCAGTTTAACCTTTTACTTGTAATGTTACTCGCTTGGAGTTTTATTGCGTAAATCACAATCAATACACAATATATTTCACAACGTATTTATTGCGTCTTTCCACGTTAACCATCGCCATCTTAATACTTCTCCCTCCCCTGCTCCTCACCATCTACCGGCAAAGCCGTGTTTACAAGCATCTAATATTACATTCCTTTCTCTCTTTACAAAATAAATATAAATATCTTTTATAACAAAACAAATTAAATGATTTAAAGAACAATATTACAAATTCAATTTTATAGGGGTTTTAATGATACGTCCGCTTCGGGTTGTTCTAAATCTTGCTGGAGTGGGTGGAAGTAGTTCCTCTCTGCTTGGTGGAGTCTGCACGACATCACTAGGTTTTGCGGATGGGGTCATCGTGTTCTGGTCGTCCACGACATCTTGAGCTTCTTGTCTCAAAATTGGTGGATTCATTCTTGTCTCTTCAAACCTGTCAACATAAGGGTTACGTACGGGAATAGCTTGATCATGGTTATTTGGGAAATATCCAGGAATTATGTGGATTCGATTTCGGCGGATTTCTCCTTTGTTAGTTTGGATGATATAACTTCTAGGATTAGGATCATATTTGATAATTTTTCCTATTCGTTTTAAATCGATAATCCATACTTCTTGTCCCGGTGTTAATTTCTTGAGATCTGTAGTTCGAAATCTCTTATCAAAATAATATTTTTGTTTATTTTTCATATTATTATTCTTTTCATAAAACTCTCTTTTATCTATGGTTTTCGGTTCTAATAATTGTTTCATTTTAGGTAGTGTATCTCTTAACCTTCTTCCCATCAAAAGTTGTGCAGGACTATATCCGATATCGATGAGTGGTGTATTTCTATATGCAAGTAGTCTTAGGATCTTTGGATCTTTTTATTATCGCTTTTATAGTTTTTACAGCATTTTCAGCTTGTCCATTACTTTGGGGATATTTTGGACTGCTAGTATTTAGTTTAAATCCATATTCTTTAGCAAATTCTCTTAATTCCTCACTGTTATATGGCGGTCCATTGTCAGAACGAATTTCAATTGGAATTCCATGTCGTGAAAAAATTGATTTTAATTTTTCGATAACTTCCTTCGCTGTGGTATTTTTCATAAGATAAACTTCAGGATATCTGGAATAATAATCAGTAACCATTAAATACTTTTTATTGTCTCTTTCAGCCAGATCAGTTCCTAAAAGTTCCCACTGTTTAGTCGGAGTAGATGTCGGTATCAAAGGTTCTTTGTGATTATGTTTGTCCGTTTTGCAAGCTTCACACAATTCTACTAATTGTTTAATATCGTTTGACATACCAGGCCAGTAAACGCATTCACGAGCACGTTTCCTACATTTAACTATGCCTAGGTGTCCGTCGTGTATGTTTACTAATATTTTTCTTCTCAATATCGCGGGTATGACTATTTGTTGGCCTTTTAAGATTATCCCATCTTGTAAAGTTAGTTCACCTCTTATTTTCCAATATTCAGATATGTTTTTGTCACAGAGGTATGTTTTCTTTGGAAAACCGTTTTGGATATGATGTTTTAAAATTTAAAATTTTTCATCTTCCTCTTGTGCTTTCTTGATTTCTTCTATTCTGTTATCAGAAGCCGGATAATATTTAAGAAAACTTGAGTTATCTCTAAGTATTTCTTGAATTGATAAAATCTTATTTGATTCACTTTCTTCAAGTGGTGCTCTTGAAAGAGTATCTGGTGTATGAAAATCTTTTCCTGAAATATGTTTCGTGGTATAACTGAATCTCATCATTCGCATTCTCAATCTCTGGATTCTTGGTGTGAGATCCTCCAATGGTTTTTCACCTAATAAAGATAGTAACGGTTTGTGATCTGTTAAAATCGTGATTATTTTACCAGTTATATATTCTTGTAAACGTTCGCAAGCCCATGTGATTCCTAAAGCTTCTTTTTCGATCTGCGTCAAGCCTTTCTCCACATCCGTCAATGATTTCGATATATATGTAATTGGTTTCCAACCTTCCTCTTCTTGTTGTTCAAGAACTGCTCCTAGACCATATGATGATGCATCTGCTAGCAATCTTATTTCTTTGTTCGGGTCATATTTTGTTAGCACTGGAGTGTCAATTAAATTTTTCTTTAATTTTTGGAAACATTCTTCATGTGTCATGTCCCATTTATACTCATTCTCCTTCCTAAGTAAATCTCTCAGCTTCTTTGTATCTTCAGCTAAGTTGGGTAAAAATTTTGCCATGTAATTTAGCATTCCGAAGAACCTTCGTAGTTCTGTTACCGATTCCGGTGATTTCATGTTGGTAATTGCTTTTATTTTAGCAGGATCTGCCTTTATTCCATCTTGATTAATGATGTGTTCCTAGAAATTTTATTTCCTTGCTTTTAAATACACATTTATGATTGAGTGTTACACCTGCTTTTTCTAGATGCGTTAATACTGCTCTGAGTCTGACGTCATGTTCTTCTTCTGTCTGTCCATAAATTAGCACATCGTCTATGTGACAGATAACACCTTCGAGATTACTCAGAATTTGGTTCATAGCTTTTTGAAAGATTTCACTCGCACTACATATACCAAATGGTAGTCGGTTATAACAATATCTTCCATATGGCGTGATAAAGGTGGTAAGCAATGCTGATTCTTTATCTAAAGGTATTTGATGAAATCCTTTATTTGCATCCAGTTTAGAAAAATATTTAGCATTACCTATTTGTGCTAAAGTTTCATCTACGGAAGGTAATATTAATCTCTCTCTAACCACATATCTATTTAAATGTGTAAGATCCACACATATTCTTACCTTTCCTCCCGATTTTTGTACCACAACCATACCTGCGCACCATTCTGTTGGTTCATTTACTTGAGATATGATTCCCATCTTCTGTAGATGTTCCAACTCTTCCTTTACAGCTGGTTTTAGTGGCAGTGCGATTCTCCGTGGGGCCATTACTATGTACGGTTTCGCATCTTCTTTTAATCGTATTTTGTGAGTAATGTTCATTTTACCTAAACCCTGAAATAATTTAGGATACTGTACCCTTACTTCTCGGTTGGCTTTTATTTCACAAACTTGTGTCTTCTCTGTCCAATTTAACATGCCCAACGCTTCAATCGCTGGTCTTCCAAGTAGCGTTTCATTTAAATTCTTCACCACGTATATTGCTTGTTTTATCTGCCGATTTCCATATTCTATCTTTCCTTGAAATACTCCAATAACTTCTAATTTTGATTCATTTGGTCCAACTAGAATTTTTCGTGGTTTCAACAGTTTGGTTCTGTCTTTTATTTTGTTATATATTTCGGTTGAAATTACTGTCGCATCAGCACCTGGATCGAGTTTTATTCGAATTGTATTTTCTTCAATTTTTACATTTGCTTTCCAAGGTTCGCTTGTCCCCCCTCATTTATGAAAATTTTCGTTACGTACAATCTGTTCCGGGCGACCGACGTATCCTATCTTTGTAATATATTTCCCATAAAAATGCTTTCTTCTTCCTCAAACTTTTGTTCTTCAACATTATGTATCATTTTCTTACTTTTACATTCCTTTGCAAAATGACCTGTGTAGTTGCATTTATGACATTTGGCCTTTGCTGCTGGACAATCTTGTACTTTATGTGATGGAATCTTACCACATCTTGTACATCTTTTCTCTTTATCTTTGTTGTAAGAGAAACCTTTGTTGTTAGAAAAACCTTTTGATTTATTTTGTTGATTATTTTTATAATTAAAAGTATTGTTATTTTTGTGATATTTCACAGCGTCAACATTATCTTTATTTGGCCTGAGTATTTCTTGTTGTACTTTGATTGCTTCTGTTTGTCTTGCTTTGTTGATTGCTTTTTGCAACGTGAGTTCAGGATCTAACTGTAAAATTTCAGACAATTTACGATCTTTTAAACCAACTACAAGTCTGTCTCTAATCATCTCATCTTTTAAATTTCCATATGCACAATGTTGAGATAGAGTGTATAATGATGTTATAAAATTATCTACCGATTCTGAATCATTTTGATTACTTTGATTGAATCGAGCTCGTTCGTAAATAACATTTCTTTTTGGTATGAAATAATTTTCAAATTTATTTATTACTGTTTCATACGACTGACCTTGAACTTCGGTGAGATTGAATGACGCAAATATATCTTCTGCCATGTCTCCCATCGTGTACAGCAATGTTGTGACTTGTAATTTACATACCTGATTTTTTCTCCAATTCAGTTACTTCTCTGAATCTGTTAAATCTTCTTATGTAATTTGGCCATTCTTGAGATGTTTTGAAATCAAATTCTTTTGGTGGCTTTACATTATACTGAGCTTGTGCTCTTTGTCCTTCTTCGTTGTCTGACATGATGCAATTTTTATTGATTTATTTTTCAATTTTTGCACTTCAAACACTTATTTTCTTTTGGTTCACTTTATTCTGACACCATGTAATGTTACTCGCTTGGAGTTTTATTGCGTAAATCACAATCAATACACAATATATTTCACAACGTATTTATTGCGTCTTTCCACGTTAACCATCGCCATCTTAATACTTCTCCCTCCCCTGCTCCTCACCATCTACCGGCAAAGCCGTGTTTACAAGCATCTAATATTACATTACTAACTAGTTTTTCGAACATTTTTGCGAGGTGACATGTAAGAGAGATGGGTCTGTAGCTGTCAGAATCTGTTGGATCTTTTCCAGGCTTTAAGATAGGGACAATTGTGGACTCACGCCACTGATCTGGGTATTTTCCCTGTTTCCAAATTATGTTAAAAAATTGTAGGATATGTTCGAGCATCTCTTGTGGAAGTTCCTTGACCATGGCGTATGATATGTTATCTGGTGATTTACTATTTTTAACTATTTGTAGAAATTCTACACTGCTAAATTGATGTCAGAGTTTGATTTGTGATCAAAATCTATCGGTTTCTCTACTTTTTCTTTTAATTGTCTAAATCTTAAAGAGTAATTTTCGATACTACTTATTGACGCGAAATGTTCTGTTAAATGTTCGGCAATTTCTGATTGATTAGCGATTACTATACCGTTGCTATTTATTAAGTTAATATTATTTGTGTTCTTGCAGCCATTCATAAATTTGATTTGTTCCACATTTCGGCGGTTGTTATGTCTTTATTGATAGTTGAGATAAATTTTTGCCAACTAGTTTTTTCTGCCTGTGTTACCTCACGTCGTAACGTGGCTCGTGATTTTTTTAAATTTATTAGATTATTTTCTGTAGGCATTTTTCGGAATATTTTTAACATTCTTCTTTTTTTACGTACAAGGTACGTAAGTTTGTCATTCCACCAAGGGACTATGCGTTTTAAATGTTTCGTCTTGTTGTGTGAGTTTGATGTGTTGGTTGATGAATGGTGCTGGAATGGATTTGTTGAAGGTATACATTTTAGAGCGGCGTGTATTATAGACTCGTTTATATTTATTAAACATTCGTTAATGTCATCTTTGGACTTAATTGACTGGGGAACTTTAATGTTGGATCTATATGATTGCCAGTCTGCTTTCTTTAGCTTTCATTTAGTTCCATAAGTTGGTAAAGGGATGGTTAGACCGGATATAAAGATGGGAAAATGGTCGCTACCGTAGGCATCGTGGTTAGAGATTGACCAGATTAAGAGCTGGGATATTTCGGGAGTGCATAATGTTAGGTCAATTGTTGAAAACTTACGCGATCTTGTGTTGATATACGTTCCACTGTTGGGTAGAGTGAGTAGATTTATGTTAGTATTTTGTAAAAAGTTTTCAATAATTTTACCACTTGAGTTTCGTTTTTCGGTAGGTTCGCCCCATGCAGGACTGTGGGCGTTAAAATCTCCACAAATGAAGTAGCATGAACCTAATTGTTTGCATAAGTTTTCAAGGTCCGTTATTGACCAGTTAAGATGGTGAGGGAGGTATACTGAACATATAGTTGATTTTGATGGAGTATAAACTTGAATTGCAACTGCAGGAATTATGGAATTAACTCTTATGTACTTATGAGGAATATGAGTCTTAATTAGTACCATAACACCACCATTTGCTTTTTGAATTACAGGAGAATCGGTTTGATATGAAGAATAGCCCTTAAGGGTAAAGGATTCCGTGTCTGTAAGATGCGTTTCTTGTAAACAAATAATGTTCGGATCATTATTTGCTATTAATAGTTTTAACTCTTTCAAATGATAATTTAAGCCGTTAATGTTCCATTGAACTAAATAAATCATTGAAGTGTACGAAAATAAGTACGGTTCGGTTAATAAATACTTTGTATTAGAATGTGAGAGTTAAATTGTTTCTATTTATAGGAAGGTTTATGTTTTTTTTTTATTTAATATTTTTTTTTTTTGTTTTGCTTTTCACATTATTCATCGATATTTTTTCAGTTTCAGATGTAATAATTTTTTTGGTCGGGAAAATTTCTTCAGTGTCAGATGTAGAAAGTGCTGCTGGGCCGACATTTAGTCCTAGTGACAACTGCATATCCGTTGGAGGAAATATTGACTGCTATAGTCGAAGGTGGGAACAGGGGTGTGAGATATTTCCTCGATTGAGTCATTCAAATGATGCTTGGAGGATGACTGCATATTTCTGTTTAAAGATTCATTATTATGGTTAAGTGTATCTAGGGCATCCGTTTGATTGATTTTTAGAGACGTAGTTTTTGGTTTATGGATGATTGCTTCAGTTATTACTGTGCTAGTGGGATTGGAGGTGGGCGTGGTTTTTTCCGTCAATATTTCTTGTAAACAATTTTTTATTAGTGGTATTAGGATTTTTGAAAGATCATTTATGTTGCAGATACTGGTGTTTTTTTGATTTGCATTATTGGTGGAGGATATTTTGGCATATGATTGTTTAGATGGGCGGACAGAGGTATTTTCGATGTAGTGTTTAGTATGCATGAAACTGCATTTATTTTTAATTTTATATTCTATTATAGATTTTTCATATTTATAAAATTGACAGTTTCTAGATGTGGCGAAGTGTTTACCTTCGCAGTTAATACATACTATGTCATCAATACAACATTTCTCCCCGGAGTGAGGAGGCTTTCCACAAGCAAATAATTTACTTTTTGAGCATTTTGAGAAATGATGACCAAATAATTGACAATTAGTCTTAATGGGTTTGGGATGTATTGTCTGATTGGTAATGAATACATTGCTATATGCACATGACTAGGCAGAGTTAGTTGGTTAAATGTTATCAAAAATGAGCCGTTCGGAACTTTTTCTCCGGATTTAAATGAATGCATTTTTTCGATATTCACAACGTTTTGACTTAATGTCTCTTGAAGTAAGTCTTCATCGGAGCAATTAAGAAGATCGTGGCACGTAACAATGCCTTTCGTATAGTTTAGTGTAGGATGGAGTTCGCATGTAACATCTTTACCACAGAGTTTATTTAAGCTTATTAGTTTGTCTGATTGCTTTTTGTCCCGAGTAACTACCATTAAACCATCTCTAATCTTCTTTATTTCTTTAGTTTTACCTAGTAAATTTCTTCATTCTAAGTTCAGGAGAATGGGATTGGTTGACGAGAAATCGCCAATTTTACTTTTAATTAAGAAATATTGGTTGTTCATATTTGAAAAGGTGGATATATTATCATCACTGCTTATTCTAGTCCTTTTCGTTACATGATTATTTCCCGACATCGCGTTGGCAGGTGGAACAGATTTATTTATAAAGGGGAAAGAACCCCTTTTTTATGTTTTACGACCACTATATATGAGCACTTTTGTATTAACCTGGAATAATAAACTTAAATGTAAATGACGCTTATATAGAAGAATACTTATATTATTATTTATTAACTACATGTTTAACAGATAAATTATAACCTGAAATGAAAACAAAAAATAAATAACTTAAGCTAGGTTATGGATGAATTGATATATATTGCTTAAAACTACCTTCAATATTTAATTTTAAACAAGAACTACACCATGCCAAATTATAACAAAAACAATCAAGTAAATAATAAATATATAAAGAGCAAAAACAAAGACTGTCAAAACTAAATTGACACACTGCTAAACACGTCCACCTGTCACGAAGGTCAAACGTGGAATGACCAATAATATTTTCTTGAATATTCTTATACTTACAATTAATTTTTAATTTTCGTTTCTCTGGACTAATAATAATAAACTATTAGTATTCGAGATCCTTTCAAAGCTATTTGGTGTTTTAATATGTGATATTTACATTCATCAATCATTTGGTTTGAAATTAATTCAGTCAGACATTTATTTAAAGTAAAATATTGTGACGTACATAAATACATATTACTACTCATACAGCTATCAATAAGGAAATAGTCATTATTTTGAGTAAAGTAGAGTGTTTGAGCTTCATTGATTATTATTAGGTTATTATTTAATTTTGTGGGTATAGGTGTTATTTGAAATAAAGGATATGTTTCTTTACTGAATATTGGGATTGTAATTATTATGTGCAATGTTTGTTCGTTCAACTGACAGTGTGTTTCTATCAACTCATTATATTTGAAAACGTCTTCTTCTATTTGTTGTAGATTAATTTTTGATATTATTGTAGTATCGAGTATATGTAATGAACAGAAAGTTAGCGTATTTTCCAATTGTTTCACCAAATTATTTAAATTTGAGATTAATAATGTTAGTTGATTAAATTTTTGATTAATGTGTATCATCTGTTGCCAATCTGAATTTTTATTTAGAGTTTCTTTTATTAAAGAGATTTCTTTATTTAGTATATTTTCATTATAGTCTATTTTTTCTAATTGTCTATTAAAATGGCTAGTTACATTCTTTAAATAGTAATAATTTTTATTATTATTCTCATTTAATATTCTTTCATTATTCTTAATTTTTTTTTAAAGTTCCATTTATGTTTCATTATCGCTTTCATCAAGATTACCCGATATTGCTTTTATTACACCTCCAAAGGCGTTAATTAATCCTCTTTTATTGCGTTTATTAGGGAATATCTTTCGTATTTGATCTTCTAGATCGTCAAAGTTAAATTTTAAGATATTTATTTGGGTTTTAAATACTTCTTTATATTGTATGGTGTTTTCTATAATTGTTGTTTTGTAACATTATAATTAAAATATATTAATTTTTCATTTATTTTAATTTTACTTTTTCCTAGTTCTACTAAGTGTATCCCATTTTTCTTGGTAATATTCTGCAGTTGTCCATGAACGAACCTGGAACAATAGTTTATTTTATGGTTTTATTTTATCTATTCTTACAATTTTGAAACCTTGCATCTCTTGATATTTTATTTTTCCTAACAGAGGGTTATAATTTTCGACAGTAACCTTTTTAAAGAGTGGTTTCTTAAATTTACCAATTCTACGGGTGTCTTCTTTAATAAAAAACTTCCTTTTTGATTTCTAAGGGATTATTGTTTTCTTTATTTCTGTATAATTTTTCCTTTCAAATTCTATCTTTAATAATTTGTTGCAATTCATTTTGTTCTGAAATATATTTTTGAATTATGTCTTCTTTAATTCAAGGTATGATTTTAAAAGGTTTGTCATTGTTTTTTGCATATAATATTTCGTTTAGGGATAATTTAGTTATACTGTGTTTCGTATTGTTATATGCTAGAACGGCTATTTAAATTTTTTGGAATAAGTTCTTTTTCTTAAATATTTCGTTTTGGTTTATTAGTCTTAGATGTTCAATAATAGTGGAGTGTACTCTTTCAATACTATTACTTTTGCGGTTGTTTATGCATATTATATGGCTCTGAATTTTATGTATTTTGAATATTTTTTTTAATAGATTATATTTAAATTCGGAACCTGCGTCTGTGATTATTTTATCAGGTACATGATAAGTCTGAAAGTAATTTATTAAATGATTTAAAATGTTCTTTGCAGTTTTTTCGGGTAGATAGAATATTTGTAGCATTTTTGAATATTGGTCATAAATTGTTAAAAATTGTTTTTGATCTAATGTTAGTACTGTCATGGAGCCGCCCATAACCCTTTTTTATTATACTTATATTTAATCAATTTTATATTATATTCTATATTATTACTTTTATTTCATAATCATAATTATTATTATCATTTACTTAGTTAGTTTTAAGTATTTTATATTCATTACTTTTCTTAATTTTCATATGTAACCTAATTCCTAATTCCTATTTTCACATAACTTGTATTCTAATTTATTAATGTCAACCACTTCAAACAATTTTAGTTCGAAAGTCATCTAGACTAATTTATAGGTTCCTTTAAAACTTACAACCATGTTAGTGTCAACCCAAATCAATTTTTATTGCTTACACATTTTTTAAATCGCTTTTCCAAATTCTAACTATTGACAGATGTTATCCAGACTTAGCCACTTAACTTCTACACTAAATTTTGACGCGTTTAAAGAAAACAAGAAATAAAGTTTTGTTCGTTTCATAACACATTTGAATATGTGACCAATAAAATCCAAGAACGCCTACTAACGGAGGTAAAAACCCTCTAGTAGAGAGTGACTTCAAAGTTTATATAATTACTAATGTTTACAAGAGAAGAAGACTTGAACACAGAATCTCAAACTATCGACTTCTAAATTAAAGACTTGATCACAGAATCTTAAACAATCAATCGACTTCCAAATTAAATACTTGATATCTAAAACAGTTGACTTGATAACGAAATCCAAAATTAATAATCCACTTTAAACTGTAAATAGTATGTTGTAAATTGTAAATACATTTATATATGAAAAGTTTTTACTATCTAACATCATTAAAACTAAGACATTCTATAACTAAATAAATAAAATACGTAGTGGTAACAACCGGGTCGTTTTGCCCATAACAGTACATCTAAATTTATAGTCTGGAATGGTTTTTCTGGTGTTGGGGTTAAGTTGTCGATAGCTAGAATTGGTTTTCTATTATATTTATTTAGCTTGCACAACTCACATCTATTTATAAATTCTGTTATATCTTTAATCATCTTAGGCCAGAAATATACTTCCTTTAATGCGTTGATTGTAGCCACTATTCCCCGATGATTAGTGATACCATTATAATATTCACTTATTATTTCTAACTGTTCTTTTTTATCTCTTTTACTAATGAATTAACAAGCAATTAATTTAATAGGGTTTATATTAAATTTTTCTTTATTAATTTTTGAAGTTTCTAAATCTAAGTTCTTTGTTTCGAATATAATTAAATATCTAATTTTTGGAGCTACATAATCTTTTAAGAATTTAAATATGTCCTCTTGATAAGTTTGGTTATTGAAATTGCAAATGAATCTTTGTTTTTGATTTCTAAATAATTTTATTACTTCAATTGTTGTTTCAAGTTCATGTAGTTTAAATATAATCTGATTATTTCCTATATTTAATCTGTCATTAGTATAGCGAATTCCATTTACCGGAGTGGACTGGTCAGAGTGAATTGTGTTATGATCACTTATTGATTCTGAGACGTGATTATTTTCTTTTAATTTATAAATTATTAGTTGTATGTTTGTATCTATGAATATTTTTTCTAATTTTTCTTTTAATTTTTTGCCCACTCCATTCGATCTAATCTACAGCCTAAAAGGGGTAAATTTATTTCATCTATTTCGTTCAGAATTAAGTAATCTCGCATTTCTTTTAAGGGTTTGTCAAATTTTTTTAATTTCGGTAGTTCATGTGTTGTTCTTTAACTATTAAATGAATTATTGTTTTATTACCGCTTTTTTGAATAATTATATCTTTGTTATGAATAGTTCGAGTTTTACAAAAATTTCTACTATTAAATTTTTCGTTTATTTGTTCTGCCAGGCCTCTACCAAAAGCTAAATCTTTCAAAATACAAAGCGCAAAAATCTTAGTATCCGTTACATCTCCCTTTTTAAATGTAATTGAAGTTTTTGGTTTTTGTCTTGATAAATTATCGGCTATAATGTTTTCCTTGAAGGTAATTAATTTCGAAGTTATATTCATTATGTTCTATTTCCATCGCATTAATTTTTGGTTCGGATTTTTCATATTGAATAATTAGACTAGGGGTCGGTGGTCTGTTTTTATTAAGAATTTTCTGCCGTATAGATAGGTTCTAAAATTTTTTATGGTTTGAACGATTGCTAATAATTCTTTTTCAATGGTACTATAATTTAATTCTGCGCTATTTAATGTTTTCGAAAAGTAGGCAATGGGCATTTCTTTTAATGAATAATTTTTTTGAAGTAGTACGGCTCCAATGGCAAAATCAGAAGCATCAGTGGTAAGAATAAATTCTTTATCAAAATTGGGATACTGAAGAATGGGAGTTTCGCTAAGAATTGTTTTGCATTTTTCAAACCATTTTCGATAGTTTTCGTCGTAAATATAAATTTTTGCTCCATTTTTTAAACTTGCTGTAAATGGTTTTGTAATTTTGGCAAAATTGGGTATGAACTTCCTACGGCACCTAAAAATGATTCTTTCTTCGCTTTAAATTTCTGATATTTTCTACTTTTGAAGGATCTGTTTTTACGCCTTGTGTTATGATATATCCCAAATATTTCGTTTGTTTTTGCAGGAACTCGGATTTATCTATTTGAATTTTGAGATTTGCCTTTTTTAATTTTTCTAAAACTAATTTAATATTTTCTTCATGTTCTTTTAAAGTTTTTCCAAAAATAATAATATCATCTAAATAAACTAGGCATATTTTGTTGACTAGTTCTTCTAAGGCAATATTTATCATACGCTGAAATGTGGCTGGTGCGTTTTTCAAACCGAATGGAATACGTATATACTCGTAATGTCCTGACGGGTTTGAGAATGCAGTTTTTTCTATGTCATCAGGGTGCATTTCTATCTGGTGGAAACCTGAGTGTAGATCTAACGTGGTGAAATACTTAGAGTATCCTATATGGTCTAAAATTGTGTCGATATTTGGGATTGGGAACTTATCATTTTTCGTTAATGAGTTTAGTTTTCGAAAGTCTATAACCATGCGCGTTTTTCGTTTGCCTGAAGCGTCCATTTTTTTGGAACTATCCAAATTGGACTAGACCAAGGTGAGAATGATTTTTGAATGACTTTTTCTTCGAGTAATTTATTCACATGTTCTTCAATATCTGTTTCATATATTTGTGGAAGCCGATAATTTTTTTTATAAGTTGGTGTATTATCAGAATGTATAATTTTATGTGTAAGGACGCTTGTGTGAGACAATTTTTCTCCTTCTTTTGGAGAAAGACAATCGTATTGTTTAAAATTTTATGTAAGCAACTTTTCTCTTCAAGATTAATATGTGAATCTCTGACTTCAATATGTCAATTTTCTATAACAGTTTTTTTTATGTTTTATTTTTACTGTGTCTTTTAACAAATCTAGATTTATTACTAGATCTTTGAATGCCTATTCCTACTAATATGTTATATTCTTTATGAAATTTAAACAAGTGACATTTTGTCTTTTGTTTGCTTATTATTAAATTAACGTATTTTGAACAATTAGACTTTCCGTTAACAGTTTTGAATGTCAGATTTTGTGTGAATGTTTTTAAATTTAATTTTTCTACTAAATTTGGACGTATAAAATTAATAGATGAACCGGTGTCAAATAAAATAATGAATGGATCTTGTCTGAGAACAGGTAATTTTTGGGGTGTTGAGGACTTACGTAAACGTACTCTACTCTGACTCTATTTCTAAAAAAGGTTCTTCTGGCTCTATTTCCTTAACTGATTCGTCTAACTCGTTAAATTTTGTGTAATAGTTTGGGTAGGCATATGTTGTGTTTGTCGTGTTTGTTGAGTCATAGGTCTTTGTTGAAAAGTTCTTATTGGTTTCGTAAAAATTTTGTAAATTTCTTCTGGGTGCAAATTGTTGTGGTTTCTGTTAGGTATAATTTTGTTGGAATTGTATTGGTTTAGAGGGGAATATCTGACCAGAAAATTTTCGTGGGGATAAGTGTGTAGCAAAATTTGTAATATCAGGTGACTGATGTCTAAAATTAAATTAATTATTTAATAGCTGTTCACACTGTTCTAATGTTATCGGGGTTTTTTTACTACAAAGGCAGCTCTTATTGACATAGGTAATAGATTTACATACATTCATGTTTCTTCACGCTATATTCCAACAAATTATTATCCGACCACACCACCCTCACTCTAACCACATTCATACATCACTCCATATAAACTCATACATTTATTACAGTCGAAATCATTTATCACAATCAAACCTTAAATTACGTCATTCCTATTCACTTATCATTCTTCTTCTTTCTTCGACGTACATAACATATGCATAAAACAACTTAAATTGCTCACGCTTACTCCTAACAACGAATCTAATAACGAACCTAACAACGAATCTACAAAGATTAGAAAAGATAAAAGCAATAGCCTGCATTTGTATATGAAAGAAAAGTCCAGAAAATGCAGTAACTGAAAGTGAAACAAAAAGATAAGAAAGGAAGGGAGTGTCGCCCTGCACTTGTTTTGAATTTCACACAATTGCAGTCAAACACTCTACGTAAGAACTGAAAACGAATTAAAAGATAAGAAAGGAAGGGAGTGTCGCTCGACGCTTGTTTTTGAAAGTGAATTCCACACAATTGCAGTTAAACACTCAATATAAGATCAGAAAACGAATAAAAAAGATGAGAAAGGAAGGGAGTGTCGTTCCTGCGCTTGTTTTTGAAAGTGAATTTTACACAATTGCAGGTAAACATTCTGCACTTTTCTTAAATCATCAGATTCATTCCGCAATTCGCCAAACCTTTCTATCCTGACACACCACTTTAGCTTCATCCACATTCATAATTCCTTTCATACAAGCACGTTTGTTCCTCATACTCAGAAACTTGAAACATGAATTTTCTGATGAAGTAGCATTGAAGAATTTGTCTTCTAGTTGTTCTATTTTTCTTTCATATTCGTCTTTTAATTCAATCAAATCGTCTTGTAACTTTTGTTCCAAAATTCTAGAATTTACTGCTAATTCTTCCTTTAAAATTTTAGAACTTTCTTTAGAATATCTGGAATTTTCTTCTAACTTCTGTTCCAATTCTTCTTTTAAAATTCTGGAACTTTCTTCTGATTTTCTAGAATACTCTTGTAACTTCTGTTCTAAAGTTCTAAAATTTTCTGCCAAATCTTCTTTTAGAATTATAGAGCTTTCTTCCAAATTCTGCTCCATAGTTCTAGAATTTTTTGCCAAATCTTCTTTTAGGATTCTGGAACTTTCTTCTAACTTCTGTTCAAAAGTTCTAGAATTTTCCGCCAAATCTTCTTTTAGAATTCTAGAACTTTCTTCCAACTTCTGCTCCAAAGTTCTAGAATTTTCTGTCAAATCTTCTTTTATAATTCTGCAACTTTCTTTTAAATTTTGTTCCAAAATTCTTGTATTTTCTGCCATATCTTCTTTTAGAATTCTGGAACTTTCTGTTATCTCTTCTTTTAGAGTTCTAGAACTTTCTTCTGATTTTCTAGAATTTTCCACCAATTCTTCTTTTAGAAATCTAGAACTTTCTTCGAACTGCTTTTGCAAAGTTCTGGAATTTTCTTCTAATTTCTCCAACATATTACGATTGTCATTAGAACCAATTTCAAATACAAATTCTTCAGAATCCTGGTTAGCCGCCTCTTGTAGACGCTGCTGTAACGTTGCTTTTAATCCCGTTGAGTTCAAATCTCGCTCCTCTAATTCCCTCTTTAAGTCCAAAACTTTCAACTCACTTAGTTTTAAACCGAACGACGCCATTTTATTTATTTTTACTACACACTTCATTATTTATATTTATATTCGATGTTGAACCTTGTCAGAGTGTAGACGTGCCCGCTGTGCGTGCTAATTAACTTCTCTAAAAAAAATTTTATTTTTGTTTAAAAAAACTTATCATCTAAAATGGTCACCCGTGCTCAAAAGGAAGAACTCGCATCCTTGGTGAAGCAGTCTATGTCATCATCATGAAAATTAGATCTAAAATTTTGATACCATGCTCCCCTACACTTCAATTTTAATTTATTTGTATTATAAAGATTAAATATTCTTGTTCATACACATAACAAAAAGCTGAATGTTTAGAGATTATGTAGTACTACTTGTTTGTTCATTTGGATGAGATTAAATATATGAAATATTTTTTAGAAATTTGAATTTGTTCAAGCTAGTTTACAAAATATTGAGTAATGATATTTTTTTTAGTTTTGTATGTTTTTTTATAATTTTAGATTCAGAAGCTATATTTAATTATTTATGGGCGTGCAATTTAAAATTACCAAATGAATTTTTGATCCACATAAAATTAAAAAATAATGATAATTTTAGAACTATTTCTTTTGCGAAATTTCAAACAAATGCCAATGGTATCCCAATAACCGAGAGACAATTTATTATTGATGAAAATTTAAATGTCAAGCACGTTTTGTTCTCTAATATATGTTCTACAAATAAAATTTCATCTGTTAATGAAGTAGAGAGTATTTTAACTGAAACAGATAATTTGGAACTGTGTTTGGGTGGCCCTACTATACAATTATTCCCAATTACTTTATTTAAAAAATAACAAATAAAGTGATAGATACAAATTTAGAAGTGTGGCGGAGTTCAAATTGCACAAATTATATTAGAGGAGAAATCCGATGTCGGTTTTGCAAACAATTAATTCTATCTTTAGGACAACAGAAACGTCGAATTGATAAAAAGAAACACACAAAAAATCGTAGTCTAATTGTTAATTTAAAAAGAGCTAAAGACAATCAAAGAAAAAGAATTGCCAGGTTGAAAAAGAGAGTGTCATTATTGCATGAACATTTTGATACTGTGAGAAGAAAGATATGTCGTGTAGAATAAACGTCAATACAAGAAAAGTTAGATAAACTGGGAATGAATCAAATGCATCAACTACTGGTTATGCAATGTATCGATGTTTGTAGATATAAAAATGGGATAGGCAGCCGATATAATCAGGACTGGTTACTGATATGTCTCTTGATACATATAAAAAATCCCAATTCCTACAGGTTTTTAAGAAAAAATCATGTTTTACCACTACCATGTTCCAGAACAATTCGTCGATATTTGTCAATAAAAATATAAAATGTGGTGTCGATGAGGAATTTTTAACAGCTTTTCATATGAAAATGAAGGAAAAGAACTCATATCAAAAGCACAGTTTATTAATATTTGACTAAATGAGTGTTATAACACAAATTATTATTAATGTCAAGAATATGTCGCTGCTCGGGTTGGAAGATTTGGGTGATCACGGGCAGGCTACATCAATAAACACCTTTGCGGATCATGCATTAGTGTTCTTATTTACATCGCTAGCAGAATCTTATTCTCAACCCGTTGCTGTTTATGCCCCAAAAGGTCCCACAAAAGGAAACATTTTGGCATTACTCATAATGCAAATTACCAGAAAATTATAACATAGAGGTGCTTTTTTTTTGTGGCTTCTTTGGCGGACCAACTTCTTAGGTCATATGCCGCCATTATGGTCAACAGCAACTCTGGACGGTCACCCATCCAAGTACTACCCGCGCGCAACGTTACTTAACTCGCGTTATCGCTTAGATCAGTTCTAACGAGTGCAGCCATGGCCGTTGACGAAGAGGTGCTATTATTGACGGTGTTATTTGCGACGGAGGCACTACAAACAGAAAAATGTGGAATCAATTTGATGTGACCGGAGAAATAAATAAAGTCAATAACAAAATCATTCATCCAGTGGATGACACACGGTATCTATTTTTCTTTTCCGATACTACACATCTCATAAAATGTATGAGAAATCGATTGTTATCGCAGGATATGCATGTAAGTACCACATCATTGATTTATATTTGATATCACAGGAATTTATTATTTTATTAGACACCTGATGGTATTGTTCCGTGGAAATATTTTCAACGATTGTATTATCACGAACAAAATTTTCCAGGAGCTAAAAAAGTTTGTCCAAAAGTTACTATTAATCAAATTGAGCCTACAAATTTGCAGAAAATGCGTGTCAAATTAGCAACGCAGGTAAGTAATATTGTTTTTACATCTATATTTTAATAATATCTTGTTCTAATTTTTAGATATTTAGCAATGCCTTGGCAGATGGATTAAAATACTACAATAATCGCGGTCTGTTTCAGTCCGAAAATTGTGAGCCTACAATTATACTTACAAAAAAATCTACGATGTATTTGATGCATTAAATAAAAAAAACACCGATTGAAGGTATTAGGACTGAGAACAAAAATATAAAAGTAAGAAAAATATAACTAAAAATAAAATTATAAAGAAAAATCTAAATACGTATTTCGAGGATTAAGTTCTCATCATCAGTAAACAAAAGCAAGGGAAAAACACTCGGATTACACGACTTGTGAGCCAAGCTAGTGGTCCAGGTAGAATCCAACTTTCCGAACAGGTACATACCAATTTATACTAAAACGGAACAATAAGCCGTGTCTAAGGAACCAATAAGCATGAAGCTTGAGTCAACTTACAAAACTAATTACCTAAGAAAGCAAACAATTTACTGTTAGGAATAGGACCCAGGTCAGAGTTAATTAAGCGGTGTTTATTTTTAAATATGTTCATACTTTCATACGCGTCTAATTGTCTAATATTATTCACTGATTTTAGTAATTTTAAATTATCCGAGTTGACGTTGTGATTATTATGAAAAATGTGTTCCGAGACACTCGATTTCCCAGGATTACCGTATTTATCGTAGTTTAAATGCTCTTTAAATCTAGTTGTTACTTGTCTTTTAGTTTGCCCGATGTACACTTTATCGCAATCGTTACATGAGATTTGGTAAATTCCCGATTTATTAAGATGTTCGATTTTATCTTTCGGATTACCTAATAAAGTTTTAAGGGTATTATTAGATTTATATGTTATTTTTATATCGAAATTATTAAAAACTTTGTTTAAACCTCGAGATGCTAAATCGTATGGTACGGAAATGAATTTAAGTTTATTACTTTTAGTTGAACTATTATTAAAAATTTATTTTTTATGTTTAAATTTAGAGACAAGTTTATTTATTATTTCATCGGAGAAGCCATTGTAAATCGCGATTTGTTTAATATATTTTAATTCTTTGTTGAATCTGGTTTTATTTAGTTTCCTAGTTAATCGATTAATTAATTTCCCACTGTTCTGATTTTACATCCGGTCTTTTAAAATTATATTGGGTGCAACAGTTTTAAAAATGGAGCCCGCTGTAAGTAACGTTTCTCTACTGTATTCGAAGTATTTCGTTCATTACAATTATTATAATTTTTGTTTTACTTTGCATTAGGTTTACCAAGAGTACGAGGTAATAGGTGATTCTAATTTTGTAAGATTTTTAATCAAATATGAAAAAAGGAAGGCAATAAAGAATGGTGTGTATTTGAGATACAGAATATATTTTATAAACTTATTACACTCTTTACTAGAAAACGGGGCGGCTCAAATCGGCCACTGTATTAGTGGTAATAATTTGAGGAACGTTTTGAAAAATATAAAAAAAGGGAAATACGTTCCAAGAATATTTTAATATTAATTGTCACGAATAATATAAAAAAAGTAATAATGACAAGTATTATATGAAATATGAAATCTACTTTTTATATTTTCCAGAAAACAAGCAAATAAACATTGAAATTGTTATTCATGAAACTAATTAAATTATTAGGCAAAGGAAAAAATATTATTTTATTAACAATTCCTCCCTTGCCTGTATATAAACAGTCCCAGTGGCATTTAAGAAGGGTTGAACAAATAAATAATTTTTTGAAAACAAAATTGAAAGATAAAATTCACTTTCAATTACAAAAGCACTACTAATACACAATATTTTTTTAGGCTGTCAGGTATTGGACCTCCATGGCGAATATGTCAATCGTCATGGAGAAATAAACGAACAATGTTTCGAGAAGTACGTATAAAAATCCATAAATCTCTAAATAATGAATAAAATCGCAAGGACACAACTTTACGACATATTTTCAATTTATCAACAAATATTAACGTGATTTTGTTCATTATTTACGGAGCTATAAACAGATTTATCATAGAATATCACCATTAATATATTTATAGAAGTATTCTGTAACATATTTGTTAATTTTTAAGTGGTCGTTAAAAATTAACAGATCAGTAGCAGTATACGGCCGTAGCAAAATATATTTTATGTATTTATATAAATATACTATTGATGTTCGTAGAACCTTCTATAATGGGAGGGTGGATGGAATCCATCTCAATGAACGGGGGATGAAAGTCCTGGATAATTTTTTTAAAAATAACTTACCACCCATTCAGGTACATATTAAATACAATAAATTATCTCTATCTTCCTAATATACTTATAAAAAAATAGTGTTGCAGTCAACTAGTCTTCAAAAAATCCTTTTTCACTGCCTTCAGCCATTTCCCTTTCTTTTTCTTTCAAAATTTATTTAATTTAATTTTTTCTTCCTTTTTCTTTATTTCCTTTTTGTTTTAATAATTTCATCAATAATTCTGTTATTTGGCTATTTTCTTATTTAACAATAGTTCCAGCTTAAAATAGCCAATTTTCCATTCCTAAAATATATTAAATAGTTTTTTTTTACTTACAGAGTGTAATGTTTAAAGAAATTACAGGGTTATGTACCTTTCTCTGTCGCATAGTTACTTTTTTATACGATCATACAAAAATTTAGTCATTATTTAGGTACTTACTTTCAATGCAAAATCTATAAAAGTATATGAATATATACATATATTATCTACAGTTCTTTGATTACAATTAACGTCTTAACAAGTTATTTCTTATTTCTTCGTTTCCATTGCTTTTGCATCAGGTTATACTATTTTATTCAACCTGTCTTATTCCATGTCCTAATCCATTTTCCATTTTTCTAACACATTTAAAATACCATTAAAATTTATATTCCTTCAACCCCCTTCCAGAGGTACAAAAAATTCAAATAAATTGAAGCATATGGCGCCGCAGTATTCTTGAACATAAACCGATTGCAATAGTGGCATTTGCTCAAGCTCTTCGGTATGTTGATTCCAACTAATGAAGCTGATTAAACAACCTGGCACATCTTTACTATATGACTTAGTGTCACAGTGTCATTCAATCAAATGTCTTCTGCGTCACCACCGTTAGCTCTAACTGAAATATACGATTTGTTTATGATTACATGAACAATCTATTTAATAACTATTTTTTTACCTAGATAACAGTTATGACCTAAGGACAAAAAATGCAGGTTTTCGGACGTACGCAGGAAATTGTTGGACAATACGACAATCGTATGAGTATGAAAACTATTTCGTGCGCATGTCATGCCCTATTTTTAATTCGATTAACAATAAAATTGTAAGTACAAATTTTATTTTTATATCATATTAACTAAATACTGTATTTTATTTAATGTTAGTTTTAATGGGAAGTTCTACATTTAAAATAGGAACAAAAAAGAGATATGACAGATCACGACTAACTAGAGCATAATTTTATCATACGATCAAAGATAATATATATCCTACTCTAGATGGGAAACTGTAATGTTAAAGGCCGGCGCACTCTTTCAACGCCATCTCTTGGTTGGGTCAAGAACTAAACTATATTTAAAAGCGTAGCCGGGAATTTATATTATATGAAATATATATTTTAGTCACATAACATACAATTTTTTAAAGAAATTGTGAAGTACATGAAGATAACTTCACAATTTCTTTAAAAATTGTACATTATGTGACAGAAAAATAAAATTTTTCATTCAACAAAAAATGCAACAGTAAATTAGTGTCTATATTTTATTTGTAATATTTTTAATTTTACAATTATAGCACATTTTGACTTTACTTACTAATGTATCATCGGCATTGACCATTCTTCTCTTCCTTATTATTATACTGTCTATTTCATTTATATAGTGATGCAAAATTAAAATGGATATTATCGAATCCATTAAAAGTTCCTTGTGATCAATACATTATGGAATAAAAATTAACATTTTCTCTCACAAATGATTTTAAATGTTTGACAAAATTGCTTTTTTCACTATTTAATTTTATAAACTGTAAACTTATGTCTTTAATAGTTGTAAACGCTGTTACGATTGAAAATGAAGGATATTACAGCCTGGTAATTTCGTCATATTCGACACTTTTTATAAATTACGGGTGCTCGTACTATCCATCAAACGAAACTCGTCCATATCCAATATATCCAATCACTTGTTGAAACGAACCAAATCTGTTTAAAAAAATTACAAATTTAAAGGATATAATTAGCGAATAACTAGAATCAACATAAGAAAAATGTATCTGTTTCTGAAAATCGTGTTGCTGTGCATATTTGGAGGGATCAAGAATAATAAAAAATACTTACCAGTAGCCTGACATCCGACGATGCAGCACTTTATACTCGTAGAACGTAGAAGATATTACAGTTTGTATTGAAAAATACACCAAATGACAACAGTAATGAAACACAAAAACCGTTGACGAAACTAAAAGAATATCTGAACTAGAAAACGTAAAAACGAACTTGTTATAGAGAACTTATGAAAACGAATGGCGGTTGATGGCAGAAGACTCTAACTTTAGCGTCATCTGTTTAGCCAATAAAAACACACTTCTGAATTATCATCTACAATACTACGTGCGCCATCTCTTGGTTGGGTCAGGAATTAAAAACAGTGTGCAGCTTCGCTCATAAGACTTTCCAGTGCCTGCATACGATGCTAATGACCAAGGTACAATTGGCAAGCGAGCACATAGTCGTTGCAAACTGAAATCTGTGCAGGATAAAACATTCGTAGTGGAGTGAAGGGATATTTTTGCAAATGTTACAGATGTGCGATAACGAAGCACGAAATAAAACGCTAAAGTTAGATTTATCAGCGAAAACTCACGAAAAAGAATTAAAATACTTCAACCGAGAGTAGCAAATTGCATAGATGCAATGCCCATGGTTTACTGTGTAAGTGACAGTTGTCACGTGGTTTCAAGTAATTGTCAAAAAACGAACTGTGAGATGTGATTTTGTAGATAGAAGGAATAATAGCTGAGAAACAAAAGGTAAATTAATAAATTATATGAAACTATAATAAATCAATTCACAATAATATTACAGGAATCTGTGATTGCAAAATCAAAACATCCAAACAAACAGATATTTACAAGACGCTATTGTTTTCTTGTGAATAAAATGATAACTCTATTTGATGTTCCTGAGTTGGTTTGAATTTTACTCGATGCCTTCGCGTATGCGCATATGCACATGATCTGTCAGTTCGACAGGTTAAGTGCATTTGTTTAGTATTATTTATGTCATTTGATGTTGTAAAGATGGAATCAACAAAATTTATTGACAAAGAGTGGACCCCAAGTGAAATTGACATTAATAAACCTCGTTAGACATAATCCTGATCTTTATGATCAATCTAAACCAGGATATTCAAATTTCAATATCATTGACAAATGTTGGTGAAACATATCAGAACACTTTCAGAAAAAGGATGGCAAGCAGCTTTAATTAAATTATCTACTTTTTCAGGGTAAATATAAATTGAACTAGGTAGAATTAAAATGTCATCATTTCTTTCCAACCAGATACCAACAATGTATAATAAAGGACACATTTACATATATCTAGTGCTAACAGCTCCAGTGGTCTGAACTACGAACCTATCTTTTGAATTAGTTACTTAAAGTTTCTTTTCAACAGTTCTACTTTTAAAATATATTCTAATAAAAAACATTATTCTTGATACATGGGATCAATATTTTATAGTATGATATTGCAGGTTACTTTAGTATTCCTTTTGCCACTTGATTCATTTAAATCAGTTCAAATAAATTATACATGACGAATTAAGCAAACTGATGGATTTATTGAGATGAATTACTTCAAAATAAATTAAATAAAAGTCAATGAAGTAATTTAGCGCAATAAATAAGTGATTTGGTTCAGTAAATCTAAGTTAGATCTGATTCAAATGTAAATGGAATAGGCCTATATATTTGTAATTTATTTTTCAATTGTTCAATTAAACAATCAAATATATACTTATGTAGCATCAAATATTTGTATACTTACAAACTGTTATAAGTACTGTTTTAAAGTGTATCTATAAAGAAAAATATAAAGACCTCTTTAGTTAATATTTTCAACAACCGTTATTTAAGACTTTCAAGTAACCCAGCATAAGTCTGTCTTATATTAGGTAAGAAGTAATAAATGTTATACCAACATATTCATTGAATCTTTCTTTTTTAACAATCACTGATTCATTTGTTGTAATTTTTGCATGAATTAAGACTGTTCGTCGAAAAACTAAAACAAAATATTTAGCAGATTTATTCCTACAGAAATTCGTTGTAGACTGAGTAAAAGCTGACAACATTTTCAAATATTTAGGTGCAATACAACAATTTCATAAATTGTAAAATTTTTAATCGGACGGAATAGTCTGTTAATTTAAAATTTAACTGAAAAGTATTTATTTCGATTATGATCGCCACATAAAACCTCAAATAAGTGGCATTATCTTTATGTTATAAATTCTTTTAGTTATTCGATATATCAAACAAGCAAATTAATTAAAATTTCTGAAAGATTTTACATATAAAAAAAGCATACTACTCGCAATACATCATGTGGTTTTTATCAAAAGTTGGAGGATTTTTTCATAAATGAATAAACAAACTATTCAAATTTATTGCTTTTATTAAATTATAATAAACTTTATTGAAGCAGATACATTTATAACAGATTGGTATAGGAGAAAATTTGCGTGTTTCATAGATAATGATATTTATTCAAAATATGAAATTGGATTACTATGGCCACTTTATATTACTAAATATAATATAAATCGTGTCAACATGATAATGAGTGCCATGACTAGCACCTTACATATTAAAAATTTAAAGACACACTTTTCCTGTTTCACTTTTATTCTAGTTGTGCTCAGATATTTGTTTATATACTTAATATAACAATGACTGTAATATTGAGTATTATTAACTACTATATTTTAAGATTTAAATATTATTATTAAGAAAAAACATGCTTATCTCTAGAAATATCAATAATTCTTTACGAAACATAGTATCACAATCTCAGTATAATATTAGTTTAATAGAAAAGTATAGTAAAGAGTCGTCCAAACTTCAAATTATTAATTTATGTATAGAGCTGTTTAATCATGCATTGAATCATTAGGAAGATATTCTAATAGTCTGAAGAAATAAATACCCATTGAATTATGACAGTAAGTTGAACTGAATCTAAAAGTATCGGTATCCTTGTTATGTAAAGTTTTAACTGTCTCTTTTTTTATTAAACACATTTAAGTTTATTAGGATAATATGGAAATTTTACTCCTTGTTCGGAAACAAGTTTAAAAATCGTTATTTGTAGTGTACTTCTATAATTAAATACAATATAAGCTAGCAATACATTCATAGTGAGAAAAGTTATAGTACAGAGTGATAACTCAATATATTTATAACTAAGAATGAAAGACTTCTTTAATTAAGCCTCGTTCTGTTGTCACAAGAAGCCTTAGTTCAAAATAAAATCGTCAAAAAGATATTTTACAGTGAATAAAACGCCGATGTATTTATTATTATTTGTAATGTCTATATATTTGTTATCGGTTGAGAAAATCATTGTTTTAGTGTTCACTTTCAATTTGTTTTTATTCATCCATTGCTCCACCAGTTTTAATTAAACATTAACCACATTAAATAATTCAATTTGGCTGGTGTTACTGTAGTAAATCAAAATATCGTCTACGAATAGATGAATATTATATTTTTTTAATAACTGACACCAGAGCTGGGCTATACTTAATTACTTAAGTACCAATTTCTCGTATCTTCTAGTACTTAATACTTATACTGAAGTATATTTATTTTTGTGTTACTTAATACCGAAGCATACCGCGCCGTATAAAACCGGGCCGTCTAAAAGCCATAGCGTCGACAAACCGGGCGGTCTAAAACCCACAATGTCGACAACACCTCCCACCACAAAATCCATAGCGTATAAATCGTGTCCCATTTCAGTTTCCTTTGCGTTGCCGTTTAAAGTGTCAATTAGTACAGAAAAAATGAAATAGATGGCGCTGATTACTACTATCAACCAAATGAATCGTCAAAAAGATATAAGATTTTATTATAAAATATAAAAATAATGCTTATATATCCTTTTAATTGTCCTAGCAACGTAAAAAGTAAATATAATTTAAGAAATAAACAAATCTAATGAAAAAGTTTGTTGGTTTTACAATTATATTTCATTAAAGATATTGTTATATTTCAGCGATTTTATGTATAATTAAAAGCGTTACAGTTTGTTAGAGAAGTAGAAACACAGAATAAATTATGATTTATTTGATAATTCTAACTTATTCATCATATAAATTAAGCGAAATATGATTTACATTTTATAAGTAAAAATACATATTCATTTAATAGTTTTACTTTAATATCCGTCTCTAAATTTGAAATTACTGAAATAAAATAAAGCTACAATTGAAGCACATAGTAATAAGTGGTAATCAGTAAATTTTAAAATGTTTGCATTAAAATATTCTGAAAGTTTTCTAGAAAAAGATTATATTGCATGTAATTTGTGTAGCAACAATTATTATTTGAGTTACTAGCAAATAGATATTTCTGTGAAGGTACAAACATATAGGTTGATGTGCCGTTTGTGTTAGATGTTAAGGTGAATTGTTTTCATACTTCTTAAAAAACAAAACGTAAAATAACTTACTATAATAAATAAACTGACATGTACAGCTTTCGAGTGAATTGAATTAGTTATTTGTTCAAAGACCTGTCATTCAAATTATTTTAGAATAGATTATGAATTTAAAATTATCTAAAATAAAATTATGTATATGCCAAATTAATATTATATTATTTATTTCAAAAACTACACATAATTGACATTTGAATAAAATAATAAATATTTTGTCTTCTACATATTTTGTAATTTCTGAATCATAATGATTTTACAAAATTTTAAAATAAAATATTTGTTCCACAGAGAAAACGTGCACCATTTTGCTTGAATTCAGTTGTTCTAGTTGTTATTAAATGAGTAAAATGATATTTAAATCTCAACAACTATTTTCCTGTTCATTTCTAGTAGATTATATCTTTATCAGTGAAAACTTGCTTCATTCGGTTCAGGTTATAAAATCCTAAAAATAAAAAACCGTCAACAATACCGAATATCAAAATAAGTAAAATTAAATTTTTACCAATAAGTACTTGTTTAATCGTTTCAAGAATACCTTGCAACAAATTACAAAAATATTCCCTTTTATTTGGTGTCAAAAGCTTTCATATATAAAAATCTCTTCTATAAAAGGTACTAATTTTTTCATCTTCTTCTTATGGTATAGTACTTAGCCACAATAGTCTTATACTATGGTCTATAGCTTCTCATTTCTGCTTAAATTCATCCTCAGTATTCTCATTTATTTTCAGTTGTGGATCAAACTGAACTAACGGCAAAAGTAGCTGAGGTTCCAAATTCTGTGATGGCATAAAAATTGATCCCTTGGACATCTGCACTTACTGGAATCAATAATATAGTCCGTGTTTAAACAAATCTGAAATTATAGTAACAAAAATTAAGTTTGTAATTAAAATTATTCACTAAAACGCAGTTCTTTACCCATCAGATAATCATTGAACAAACACTATATTAAATTTTCGGAGTTTAAAGAATCTTTTTCTCTGCTAATGCAATTTAGGTCGTCAACAAAGAACTTATTTATTACAGACGACAAGGTAATTTTTTCATTACAATCATAAAGATTTATAAAAATCAAATCTGAAGAATTACATTGAAACGAACCTTAACCTAATATTGAATTAAAGCTGTCAGTTAGTCAGTATTGCCAACAGTATCAAACCGCAATAGAAATATATAATTTTTGTTTGTAAATAACCTCAGACTAACCATACCTTAGACAAAGTCTGTCGTATTCAAGTCAATGCAGTGTTATGAGGTAGAGAGAGTTAAAGTAAGTTGTGGGTGAGACGGGTGCGCGGCAAGGAGCGAGTATCCTTTGATGTTATGCGAGTTGCAAACATTTGTATAGTTATTCTTATATTCAATTACTTACTGTTTATACATCAAAGTATAGGTTAGTTTTTGACATATTAAGTGTTTTGTATACGTACTTTTGTGTTTAAATAAATAAAATGCTCGTGTCTAATAACTGTCATCAACAAAAATGCAACCCGCATAACACCAAGGGATACTAGCTCTTTGCCGCGCACCCGTCTCACCAACAACTTACTTTAACTCTTTTTACTTCACAACAAACGCCATTGTTCTCCGTCTAAGGTATGGTTAGTCTGAGTAAATAACCTATGTCAAGTAAAGCCTTGTTAAATATCCTTAGATAATAGGAATTTAGTTTAATTAATGGTATCATTTGAATCAGTCACCGCCTCATCCTCATATGTTAAATGATTTCCTATTTTATGTAAAACTTCTTTCGATACATCAAAAATTCATAAAACATTTATCGAATCTATTTAACCCTGGACTAATTGACAAAATTGCTATTAAAGTGAAACATTTCACCTGAAGTTCGTTAACCAACAATTTGTTATCGCGTAAGTAGGGTTTCTTGCGGTCCTAACATAAATGTGGATCTGTATAGAATAGTGGAAGGGATATTGGCGCGCGTTTAAAAACCTTACAAAAGTAAAGATGTTCAAGAAAATTATTTTAAATCGCAAGAAATATTTCTAAAATTTAATAAAATATAATATTTTATTTGATATAATATAAAAATAAAAAAAAATTACTTACAGTTTTATTTCAGTTATACATAATCATATATAATAGTATATTATTTTATAAGGATCTAAAGTGATACTTTAAATTAGGCACAAAACGTCATTTTCACTCCACATAAAATATGCTATTTTTTTCTTCAAACGCCGGAATATTTACCCATTGTCATATAATTTCTCTGCCACTCGTGAGCGGCAGGAAGACGTTTTCTGCTGTAGGTAAACTAAAGAAATTCCTTGATTTTAACGAGCGTCAGGAAAAGAATTTGACAGAAAAATTAAACTGTTTCTCTAGATTCTGATATGGTATAGCTTTTTATATAAAATTTTTCGCTTTCACCATTATGCCAGTTTAAGCCACTTATATATCAGTATATTCTACAGTCATGACGAATTAAAAGTTTCATTTAATTAATGTTTTATATGCATAAAAATATTTTCCATTGTCCAGACATGCACCAGAAAAGCTCTATTTTGTGTCCCACTGGATTAATTAGGTTATTTGAACTCTTTTTAAAATTTCTTACTTTCCACGTTTCTGTGGGATATTCCTGATCGACATGCTTCTTTCTTTTCGTAATAGAGGACCATGTTCTTAAATATACAGAATTTTTTAAATAAAATCGTTCCTAGCATTTTTGAGAAAATTAGATCTAAAATTTGGATACCATGCTCCCCTACACTTCAATTTTAATTTATTTGTATTATAAAGATTAAATATTCTTGTTCATACACATAACAAAAAGCTGAATGTTTAGAGATTATGTAGTACTACTTGTTTGTTCATTTGGATGAGATTAAATATATGAAATATTTTTTAGAAATTTGAATTTGTTCAAGCTACTTTGCAAAATTCTCATTTTAATCTATTGAAGAAGGCTTTGGTGTACACTCAGTGCAAAAATGATCTGGCGTTTTGACAGCTGTCATGATTCATGATATATTTTAAAATGTTACACTATGTACATGAAATGAATATTTCAGAATTTGTGGTTTGAAATATGTTTAGTTTTGTTTTTCGTGTTATATTATAATATTCAAAGTCATGGGTACTTTTTTATGATAAAATATTTTCTCAGTTTTAGGAGAGCATAGTAGTGGAACAGGATTATGTGGAATATTGAACTGTATTATTTATCTTTCAATAAACGATATTTTCAACATAAAAGTATCTAATTATACGGTTATAGAAAGTAATTCATTTTTAACCTCAAAAATTTCATCAAAATAAAATTCATAACTGGACGAAAGGAATGAGATTTTATTATTTGGACACCTCAGTTTATAGAAGTACAGACAATAAAAATTGATGAGGAGTTTGTTCAATGGGTGTTTCCAATAGTAAAGAAATATTATGTACAAGAACTTGCTCCAGAAATAGTTGATTCACGAAAAGAAAGAAGCATGTCGATCAGAAATATGTCACAGAAACACGGAAAGTAAGAAATTTTAAAAGATTTCAAATAACCTGTTTAATTCAGTGGGACGGAAAATACGGTTTTCTGGTGCATTTATAGACATTGGTAAATATTTTTACGCATATAAATCATTCATTAAATGACACTTCTAATTCGTCATGACTCTAGAATATATTGATATATAAGTGGCATAAACTGGCATAATGGTGAAAGCGAAAAATTGTATATAAAAAGCTATACTATATCAGAATCTATAGAAACAGTTAAAGTTTGATTTTTCTGTCAAATACTCTTCCTGGCGCTCGTTAAAATCAAGGAATTTCTTTAGTTCACCTGCGGCAGAAAATGTTTTCCTGCCGCTCACGAGTGGCAGAGAAATTATATGACATAATGGGTAAATATTCCGGCGTTTGAAGAAAAAATAGCATATTTTATGTGGAGTGAAATTGACGTTTTGTGTCGCATTTGCAGTTGATGGACGAGTGCACAAAACGTATCACTTTAACTCCTTATAAAATAATATACTTTATATATGATAATGTATAATTGAAATAAAATTGTAAGTAAATTTTTAATTTTTTTTATTATAATATCAAATAAAATACTATATTTTATTAAATTTTAGTTTTTGTGTTGTCGTCATATAGAAATATTTCTTGTGATTTAAAATAATTTTCTTGAAAATTTTCAAGTTTGTATAGTTTTTAAACGCGCGCCAATACTTTTTTCACTATTCTGTACCGATCCACATTCTTGTTAGGACCACAAGAAACCCTACTTACGCTATAACAAATTGTTGATTAATGAACTTCAGGCCGAATGTTTCACCTTAATAGCAATTTTGGCAATTAGTCCAGGGATAAATAGATTCGATAAATGTTTTATGAATTTTGATTTATCGAAAGAAGTTTTACATAAAATAGGAAATCATTTAACATATGAGGATGAGGCGGTGACTGATTCAAATGATACTATAAATTAAACTAAATTCCTATTATCTAAGGATATTTAACAAGGCTTTACTTGACATAGGTTATTTACAAACAAAAATTATATATTTCTATTGCGGTTTGATACTGTTGGCAATACTGACTAACTGACAGCTTTAATTCAATATTAGGTTAAGGTTCGTTTCAATGTAATTCTTCAGATTTGATTTTTATAAATCTTTATGATTGTGATGAAAAAATTACCTTTTCGTCTGTAACAAATAAGTTCTTTGTTGACGACCTAAATTGCATTAGCAGAGAAAAAACTCTTTAAACTCCGAAAATTTAATATAGTGTTTGTTCAATCTGATGGGTAAAGGACTGCGTTTTAGTGAATAATTTTAATTACAAACTTAATTTTTGTTACTATAATTTCAGATTTGTTTAAACACGGACTATATTATTGATTCCATCACAGAATTTGGAATCTGGGCTACTTTTGCCATTAGTTCAGTTTGATCCACAACTGAAAATAAACGAGTATACTGTGGATGAATTTAAGCAGAAATGAGAAGCTATTGACCATAGTATAAGACTATTATGGCTAAGTACTATACCATAAGAAGAAGATGAAAAATCAGTACCTTTTATAGAAGAGATTTTAATATCTGAAAGCTTTTGACACCAAATAAAAGGGAATATTTTTGTAATTTGTTGCAAGGTATTCTTGAAACGATTAAACAAGTACTTATTGGTAAAAATTTAATTTTACTTATTTTGATATTCGGTATTGTTGACGGTTTTTTATTTTTAGGATTTTATAACCTGAACCGAATGAAGCAAGTTTTCACTGATAAAGATATAATCTACTAGAAATGAACAGGAAATAGTTGTTGAGATTTAAATATCATTTTACTCATTTAGTAACAACTAGAACAACTGAATTCATGCAAAATGGTTCACATTTTCTCTGTGGAACAAATATTTTATTTTAAAATTTTGTAAAATCATTATGATTCAGAAATTACAAAATATGTAGAAGACAAAATATTTATTATTTTATTCAAATGTCAATTATGTGTAGTTTTTGAAATAAATAATATAATATTAATTTGGCATATACATAATTTTATTTTAGACAATTTTAAATTCATAATCTATTCTAAAATAATTTGAATGACAGGTCTTTGAACAAATAACTAATTCAATTCACTCGAAAGCTGTACATGTCAGTTTATTTATTATAGTAAGTTATTTTACGTTTTGTTTTTTAAGAAGTATGAAAACAATTCACCTTAACATCTAACACAAACGGCACATCAACCTATATGTTTGTACCTTCACAGAAATATCTATTTGCTAGTAACTCAAATAATAATTGTTGCTACACAAATTACATGCAATATAATCTTTTTCTAGAAAACTTTCAGAATATTTTAATGCAAACATTTTAAAATTTACTGATTACCACTTATTACTATGTGCTTCAATTGTAGCTTTATTTTATTTCTGTAATTTCAAATTTAGAGACAGATATTAAAGTAAAGTAAAACTATTAAATGAATATGTATTTTTACTTATAAAATGTAAATCATATTTCGCTTAATTTATATGATGAATAAGTTAGAATTATCAAATAAATCATAATTTATTCTGTGTTTATACTTCTCTAACAAACCGCAACGCTTTCAATTATACCTAAAATCTCTGAAATATAATAACAATATCTTTCATGAAATATAATTGTAAACCAACAAAGAATACTTTTTCATTAGATTTGTTTATTTCTTAAATTATATTTACTTTTCACGTTGCTAGGACAATTAAAAGGATATATGAGCATTATTTTTATATTTTATAATAAAATCTTATATCTTTTTGACAATTCATTTGGTTGATAGTAGTAATCAGCGCCATCGATTACATTTCTTCTGTACTAATTGACACTTTGAACGGCAACGCAAAGGAAACTGAAATGGGACACGATTTATACGCTATGGATTTTGTGGTGGGAGGTGTTGTCGACATTGTGGGTTTTAGACCGCCCGGTTTGTCGACGCTATGGCATTTAGACGGCACGGTTTTATACGGCGTGGCACGTACTCCTTAATACTTGAAATTTGTAAGTACTAAATTTCAGCTTGTACTTAAAGCTTACATTTTTTGATTGTAAATGTAAAAAATATTGTAGTACTTTTCAAATAATTAAGTACGTCAACAATACTAAAATCACGAAAAGTACTTAAATATTTCGAAACATTGAAGTACTTGAAGTTTGTAGTTAATGCAGTTTTTTTTATTGTACTGTACTGTGACCTGAACGTGAGGAGCACAGACATGCATATTTTTGTTTTTTGTTGTAATAATATATTACATATTACTTTATGAACTATGTACATATTTTTTTTTTGCATGTACCTATTTATTTTAAAATAAAAAATTTTTGTATTTTTTAATCACGTTTTCAAAATGTATATTTAGAATATGTTGTTATTAAAATAAATGACAATAACAGAAAAACTATTTCATACGAATATACCCAATACTGGGTACTTTCAAAATACTTATTTTGAAGTACTTTGGTCTAAAAAAACTGGTACTTTACTTAAGTATTTTCAAGCTGTGCTTGAAAAAGTACTGCCAAAGAAGTACTGACCATGGTTAGTCCTGGTACTTGTACTTAAGTAATTTGGTCCCGGTACTTGCCCAGCTCTGACTGACACTATACTAGCACTATTATGAGTGACAAAACTAAATTTATATTTTTTCTGGGTATTAATTTCAATGTTGAAGAAATTCTTTTATTACATCGAACAATTCACTACATGATGAATTACTGTCATTTTCATGTATTCATTTATTATCTTCATCCACTTCCAACTTTTATTTTGGACCTTTGCGCAAAATAATCTAAAATATCAATTTAAATAATAATTAAAATATTTTACGATTTCAGTAATGACATACCTTGATTTAAAAATAATAAGATGCAATATTTTTTATCTACATCACAATTGAGTGATAATAATAATAAAGTTGTTGTTAATGTTCAGTTACATTTATTTATTACCAATTATAGATTTTTAGGTTAACTTATATGTCAAAACCATAGAGTTAGAGAAGTAAGTAGAGGGAGTGTTAGTCTGTAACCTTGATGTCACGCGGGGATTTGGTCGCCATATTGGATTGAACCTAAACAAAGTTATCGTAGTTATATCATAGTGTCTTTAATAAAGTTTCTATCTGTGTTTGTTGTTATCAAATATGCCGGCATGTTGTGCGTTTGGTTGTAGTAATAGATCGTCGAGAAAAACTATTAAACAAAAAGAAAGAGAAGCTGTAATTACATATCACAAGTAAGTTATTTTTATAAACACATAGTATTATTAGCAAAATGTGTTCATTTCGTTTAGATTTCCAAAACACCCGGAGAGATGAGCAAGTTGGGTACAAGCAATAAGAAGAATTGGCTGGGAGCCGACAAATACCAGTATTTTGTGTTCCGAACACTTTACGGAAGATTGTTTTGACAGAACTTCGTTGTCATGTGTCAGACTAAGGGATTTCGCTGTGCCTTCAATATTTCGATCATATCCATCATATTTGCAAAAGGTGAGCATTTATAATGTAATGACTCGTTGCTGTAAATTTAAATAAAGTTATTAAACAAACCTAAATTACGATTGCAGAAAATTAAAACCCCACGCCGTAAACTAGAAAGACGAGAACTTAGTAATAACGCCCTTATTAACAAACACTGATCTCAATTCCAGCACAGAGACTACCTCAGCAGATGATGTTTCTGTTAATGAAATTCCAAGTACAAGTAGCACATTATTACCTATTCCACGACAAAAGTCATCTGTGCTTAGAATGATGTCACGAACTACATCTTTTTCGCCAACTCGCAGAATGCATCGTAATATATCACCTGCCAAGGCTTCGTTACTTACATTTAAAAAATCATTACAGAAATAAAGTTAACCTGCTACAGCAAACAAAGCGAAGAAATTTAAAAAGAATAGCGACATCATTCAATGTTTTAAAAAGTTTAAAAAAATAAAATTTGTTGCAGGAAGAACAATTACAAGTTTTAAAGAATTTTGGCAGTCCGAATGCAGACATTTTGAAGCGACAACTTGTCAGTATAGTGCAAAGTTGCGAAAATTTGCAGTAACACTGCACTATTATTCACCAGCTGCTTACAAATATGTGCGTACTGCATTTAATTCTTGTCTTCCTCACCCCAAGACCATTTCTAAGTGGTATAGTTCAATTGATGGATTCACGGTAGAAGCATTTCCAGCTATTAATATTAGAATATAGTAATATTATAATATAGTAATAGTTATGTACATATGTTTTTTTATATATATTATTGTTACTTTTATAACATGTGTAATAAAAACAATAACAAAATTAACATTTACCAGCATAATATATTTTAACTGGTTCATTTCAAGATGGCCGCCAGCTACATCCCCCTTCCGTTCCATGCCATCAATTCGTTTGCCTACATTCATACTTCAGACTCCCTCTATTTTATTCTATAACTCTATGGTCAAAACATTCTACATAACAGAAACTTTTGTGAATCACTGTAGTCTATAAGTACCATCTATCTTTCACTAACTGAACTACTCTTAGACACGAACCATGTGTGACGTCATCATTCGAAGTTTGTCGTTTCGGGCAATGTCCCGTCGGCTGTTGTCCCATTCGGCTGTTTTTCCGTTCGGGTAATGTTCCATTCGGCTGATGTCACCGCTCCCATTTCCATTATGTGCATAGAGTTTTCTTGGATTTTTGTGATTGGTCAAATCTACATTTTTGTCAGAATCACAAGAAACCCTACGTACAAGAAGACAAATATTTAATGAACGTACTTCATGCCGAAAAATTCACGTTAAGGTGAAACATGCGGCTGAAGTTCGTTAATCAACAATTTGTTATAGCGTAAGTAGGGTTTCTTGTGGTCGTAACAAGAATGTGGATCGGTACAGAATAGTGAAAAAAGTATTGGCGCGCGTTTAAAAACTATACAAACTTGAAAATTTTCAAGAAAATTATTTTAAATCACAAGAAATATTTCTATATGACGACAACACAAAAACCAAAATTTAATAAAATATAGTATTTTATTTGATATTATAATAAAAAAAATTAAAAATTTACTTACAATTTTATTTCAATTATACATAATCATATATAAAGTATATTATTTTATAAGGAGTTAAAGTGATACGTTTTGTGCACTCGTCCATCAACTGCAAATGCGACACAAAACGTCAATTTCACTCCATATAAAATATGCTATTTTTTCTTCAAACGCCGGAATATTTGCCCATTATGTCATATAATTTCTGTGCCACTCGTGAGCGGCAGGAAAATATTTTCTGCCGCAGGTAAACTAAAGAAATTCCTTGATTCTTACAAGCGTCAGGAAGAGTATTTGACAGAAAAATCAAACTTTAACTGTTTCTATAGATTCTGATATAGTATAGCTTTTTATATACAATTTTTCGCTTTCACCATTATGCCAGTTTATGCCACTTATATATCAATATATTCTAGAGTTATAACGAATTAGAAGTGTCATTTAATGAATGATTTATATGCGTAAAAATATTTACCAATGTCTATAAATGCACCAGAAAACCGTATTTTCCGTCCCACTGAATTAATCAGGTTATTTGAACTCTTTTAAAATTTCTTACTTTCCGTGTTTCTGTGGCATATTTCTGATCGACATGCTTCTTTCTTTTCGTGAATCAACTATTTCTGGAGCAAGTTCTTGTACATAATATTTCTTTACTATTGGAAACACCCATTGAACAAACTCCTCATCAATTTTTATTGTCTGTCCGTGTGGTTGGTTACCCATCGGGCGCGTCTCCAGGTGGCGGATAGGAGAAATCCCAACAATAGGAAGGGTGGTCATAACCACATATACGAGGAGCCAAATGCCTGAGCGACGTAAAAACCGCAACATGGCTGGTGAGTATGTGCAATGTTTGAGCGGCATAAAATCCGCAACATAACTTTGGGAAAGCCACCCCGCGGACCAACCTCCTGATCCGGTTGTCGTGTCGTGACTAAGGGTTTGCACCAGGGTAACGGCGCCGGATGGGGACTACCGTTAAGGTACAACCATCCGTGAAACCATGCACCTCCCTACTGACTGTGGTCACGTCTCACGGGGTAGGAAAGGTGCGGGGGGACTTGGCTTCACCGCCTGGTCCAAGAGGAGTAAACCTCAATAAAAATCCTAAACTCAAGGTGGGTAGACCAGGCCGAAGGGTGCATGGCTGTATAGAGGAGCAGTTACTACTGGCTACACCTCCGAGCACCGGGCCGCACTCGGTTGTATAGTCCTCGGGCGAGGCCTTACCTTGGCATGCGGGGCTCTGTCGAGGCGGACCATTTCTTCCCTAGCTTCTCGTGGGACCAATATGGATAAAAACATAAAACCACAAACCACCAGCGGAGACTCAACCGTGAGAAATCCGACACTATCTTCAGCGGAGGGCCAGAGGGAACTCACTGAAGGCAAGAAACTCTCTGGAGCAGCCAGAAGGAGGCTTAAGAGAGAGAGACAGGCGGAACAAGCTGGGACTTCTAAGACACCAGTCTGTAAGCCAGTAAGTACTGCCGATACGACAGGGCCGCAGAAGCGAAACCTATCGGACGGCAGTACGCCAACGAGACAGCCGCCGAAGAAGAAGAGCAGGCCGGTTGGAAACCCTGCTTCGTTCAAGGAGGCATTGACGGGGACAAGGATGGCCGTAGCATCCTCTGACTACCCGGAGAACATGCTTACCAGTGAGCAAGCTGATCAAATAAGGGGAAGCATCTTGAACCTTATAGATCAAATGGAAGCGGGAGAAACTTCACCCAGATTCCTGGGCAGCAGCTACCAAGGGGGAGTTCTTGGCATCACGTGTGCCGATGAACAAACCCAGAAGTGGCTAACCAGTGTGGTGGAAAACTTAACGTGGGATGGACCCAAGCTCATGACGGTGGTGGCTAAAGAACTACCTAAACCGGTGAGGACGGTGACTTGGATCCCGGGGCCAATAATGGAACCGGAAAAGATCCTACACAGGCTCGCCGTGCAGAACACAGGGCTCCGAACGAAGCACTGGAAGGTTGTAGGTAGGAAGAGTGAGGATAAGGGCCAGCAACTTGTCATCATTATGGACGAGAAATCGTGGGAGTCCCTCGGACGTGTAGACCACCGGCCACACCTAAACTTCTCCAGGGTTACCTTTAAGGTACTTGGCAAGAAGGAAGGGAAACCGGAGGGAACAGCCGAGTCTATGGAGGTGGAGGGACTGGAGAAACCTCAACCGACAGAAGAAGCAGAGAACTGATACCATCTTCAAGGTTCTCCAGGTTAATCTGCATCATTGCAGGGCAGCCTCGGCTGCCCTGGGTAGGTACTTTCTACTAAAAACTATTGATGTAGTCCTAATCCAAGAGCCCTGGATACACAAAGGGCAGATTAAAGGTCTAGGGGATGCTAAAGCTCACGTTATCTATAACATGGGCGAAGCAAACCCTCGTACATGTCTTCTAATTAGCAAGAAGGTGAAATTTTTAACACTATGGGATTTTTGTTCTAGAGATCTTACAGCAGTCAAAATAACCACTGAACAAGAGGCGGGAAAAATAGAAATGATAGTAGGGTCTGTCTATCTACCCCACGATCAGGAAGGCTTACCTCCCACACCGGAAGTAAAAGAGATCACGAAGTACAGCAAAAAATTCAAGATGAACCTCATACTCGGGGCTGACGCCAACGCTCACCACACTGTGTGGGGGAGCACGGATGTCAATCCGAGAGGAGAGGGACTTCTTGATTTCATTCTGGCAGAGCAATTACATGTAGCAAACATAGGAAATGAACCAACATTCGTTACGAGTAATAGAATGGAGGTCTTGGACGTAACACTCACCACTATGAGTCTCGCGGATAAAATTAAAAATTGGCATGTATCATGTGAGCCGAGCATATCAGATCACAGGTACATCAGATTCGAAATAAACTCGAAAAGCAAGGTAAAAATGAACAGAAACCCAAGAAACACCGACTGGAATCTATACAGAGAACAGCTTGGGAAAAACCTCGGGGACTGTCCATCGACAACTAACACCGTCGTGGATTTGGAAATTACAGCCAGCTGCTTAACGCAGGCCATAAAGATGGCCTATGAAAGCAGTTGTAAAATAACTATCCAGAAGGATACGTCAAACACCGTATGGTGGAACAGCAAGCTTTCTGAACTAAGGGCGGAAGTCAGGAGACTTTTCAATACCGCCAAAAGGACGGGCTTGTGGACTGAATACAAGGAAAACCTAACTCGGTACAACAACGAAATTAGGAAAGCTAAACGCGATAAGTGGAAAAACTTCTGTCAAGAGATAGACAGTGTATCGGACTGTGCCAAAGTCCAAAAAATATTAAGCAGAGAACCAGTGCAAAAACTGGGATCGCTTAAGAAACCGGATGGAACTTCAACAAAAACGGAAAAGGAAACATTGGAACTCTTGCTCCAAACCCACTTTCCGGGTTCTACCATTACGACAGGGCAAAACCAGGAGCCTGAAAGAGAACTATCAAACAATAGGGCTAGCAGGGCAGACTGGAATTTGGCCAAGCAAGTGGTAGACAAAAATAAGCTGGCTTGGGCGGTAAACGCTTTCAAGCCATATAAATCACCAGGGGGAGACGGTATATTTCCAGTACTCCTACAAGAGGGACTGGACATATTATCTGGCACCCTGATTAAAATACTACGAGCCAGTCTGGCCATGGGATACACACCGGAAGACTGGAGACTGACGAGAGTGGTATTTATACCTAAGCCGGGACGAGAAACATACGCCACCGCGAAATCGTACAGGCCAATCAGTCTATCCTCCTTCGTGTTAAAAACACTAGAAAAACTGCTAGACAGGCACATAAGGGATACAGCACTGGCTCACACACCTCTGCATAAGAACCAGTATGCCTATCAAGCAGGAAAATCTTGTGAACTAGCTCTGCACCAGCTAAACCAAAAACTAAAGAAAGCAATCAAGGGCAAAGAATATGCCATGGCCACCTTTCTGGACATTGAGGGAGCTTTTGACAACACCTCTATTAACTCTATCATTAAGGCTGCAGGAAAGCATGGTATAGAACAGACTATTTGTAAATGGACTAGGAACATGCTTGGAAGCAGGAAAGTAGAGGGCAATCTGAACGAAACCACACTGAAGGCCCAAGTAATTAAAGGATGTCCACAAGGTGGTGTACTCTCGCCACTACTGTGGTGTCTAGTTGTGAACGGACTTCTCTGTGAACTTACCAGGGAAGGATACTATGTACAAGGTTATGCAGACGATCTTGTAATAGTAATCAATGGGAAATTTCTTACGACCACCAGCGAACTCATGCAGAGGGCACTGCACATCGTAGGAAAATGGTGTACAAGGGAGGGTCTTTCTGCTAATCCAGAAAAAACAAACCTAGTACTATTCACCAGGAAAAGGAATCTAGATGGCCTGAAAATACCCATCCTTTTTCAGAAAGAAATAAAAATGTCAACTCAGGTTAAGTATCTGGGACTCATCTTAGACCAGAAACTAAACTTCAAAGAACATGTGGAAAAAATTACGGGCAAAACTCAGAGGCTCTTTTGGGCCTGCAGGAGAATGTTCGGACAAAAATGGGGATTGAAGCCAAAGATGTTGCATTGGTTATACACATCGGCAATAATACCCATCATTAAATACGGATCTATAGTCTGGGGCGAAAGAACCAACTTAGAGATCTGTAGGCAGAAATTAAACAAAATTCAACGCATGGCATGCATAGGTATAACTGGGGCAATGAGAACCACACCTACTGCGGCCATGGAAGTAATTCTCAACCTACCACCACTCCACATAGTGGTTAAAGCTGAGGCTAAAATGTCCCTCTATAGGTTCTCAGAACTAAAAGGGGAAGAAGTATGGTTCAATGATAAAAAAGGGACCGCAAATGACATCCTTGACATGGAGTCAGATAGACGGAAACCGACGTATCACTTCAACAAGAAGTACGAGGTCTTAATACCAGACAAGAGTGACTGGGACAATAAAAACATACATCTGAATGGACTCGTATGGTACACAGATGGCTCAAAGACTGAAACAGGAAGTGGAGCGGGAATACTCAATAAAGGAACAGGGACTAGCATTAGCTTATCTCTGGGCCGTTATGCCACAGTATTCCAAGCAGAACTACTAGCTGTGCTAACAAGTTGTCAAGAGATAATGCAGAGAGCTTATAAAAACAAGCAAATCTACATTCTCACAGACAGCCAAGCAGCACTTAAGGCTTTAAGCTCAAACATCATAAAATCCAAACTTGTTCTAGAATGCACTCACAATCTTGAGGTACTGGCTGAACACAACAAAGTAACTCTGTTGTGGGTCCCAGGGCACTCGAATGTAGAGGGCAACGAACAGGCGGACGTATTAGCCAAGCAGGGAGCAAAAAGGAAACCTATTGGACCAGAACCCTTCTGTCACATTGCATATGAGACAGTTAAAGGGCACATTAAAAGATGGATAACGAAGGAACATGAAAGATACTGGATGGACAGCACTGGAATGAGACATGCCAGGACTTTCATAACGAAACCAAGAGAAAATGTAAGCTCATCTCTGATCAAAATGAGCAGAGACAGAATAAAGGCAACCACAGAGGTCATTACTGGTCACTGTAGCCTGAACAAGCATATGCATACATTGGGAGTAGCTCAAAGCCCGCTATGCAGTAAATGTGGAGAAGGAGAGGAAACTCCGTTACATCTCCTTTGTGAATGTCAGGCTCTAGCAATAAAGAGGTACCAAAAATTTGGGACTCCGGAACTAGAACTGGATGAAATACACACAATGGCATGGAGCGACTGCTTGGACCTCATAGGGAACAGCGTAATTCCTACATTGTAAGAGACCATGGGAAAGCACAATAGGTCCGAGAGGCCGCGGTGCATCGGGTTGTGAACCGATCCCACAGATTACTAACTACTAACTATTGTCTGTACTTCTATAAACTCAGGTGTCCAAATAATAAAATCTCATTCCTTTCGTCCAGTTATGAATTTTATTTTGATGAAATTTTTGAGGTTAAAAATGAATTACTTTCTATAACCGTATAATTAGATACTTTTATGTTGAAAATATCGTTTATTGAAAGATAAATAATACAGTTCAATATTCCACATAATCCTGTTCCACTACTATGCTCTCCTAAAACTGAGAAAATATTTTATCATAAAAAAGTACCCATGACTTTGAATATTATAATATAACACGAAAAACAAAACTAAACATATTTCACCACAAACCACAAATTCTGAAATATTCATTTCATGTACATAGTGTAACTTTTTAAAATATAACATGAATGATGACAGCTATCAAAACGCCAGATCATTTTTGCGCTGAGTGTACACCAAAGCCTTCTTCAATAGATTAAAATGAGAATTTCGCAAAGTAGCTTGAACAAATTCAAATTTCTAAAAAATATTTCATATATTTAATCTCATCCAAATGAACAAACAAGTAGTACTACATAATCTCTAAACATTCAGCTTTTTGTTATGTGTATGAACAAGAATATTTAATCTTTATAATACAAATAAATTAAAATTGAAGTGTAGGGGAGCATGGTATCAAAATTTTAGACCTAATTTTCTCAAAAATGCTAGGAACGATTTTATTTAAAAAATTCTGTATATTTAAGAACATGGTCCTCTATTACTCAGAATTTTTTAATCCTATTTGAATTTACAGTTTTGGAGAAAAAACAAAAAATACACAAAAAAGTCCTGTTTTGAGCCATTTTTTGGATAAAAATTAATTAATTAAAAGTTATAGAGGACCACATTCTTAACAATACCGAATTTTTTAAATAAAATCGTTCCTAGCATTTTTGAGAAATAAATTCAAATTTTGAGTGTAATTTCTTTCAATATTTGTACACAACATTAATGGTATCTAGTTTATTACTATACTTTGAAGTTTTGACTTCAATATTATATACAATACTTAATAAGTTTCATTCATAATAAGAATAATATTTCGTTTCAAAGAGATCAAGGCAAATCATCGTTCTGATACTAGTTTCAGAACGCATGGTTCACCTTAATGTTATATATATATATATATATATATATATATATATATATATATATGGGATGGCTAGCACAGTGGTATGAAGTCGGCCTGTGGATATATATATATATATATATATATATATATATATATATATATATATATATATATATATATATATATATATATATATATATATATATATATATATATGGGATGGCTAGCACAGTGGTATGAAGTCGGCCTGTGGATCCTGAGGTCCCTGGTTCGATTCCCACAGGCGAGAAATTTTCATAATTTGAAAAAGCTATCCCTGTGGCTCCTCCACCACTAACATGTTTGGGGGCCGTGATTTGACGACTGGTAACCGCACTTCACGCGCAAAATATATCACTTACCGAGATCTGCTTTAGCAGAGTGCCACACCCAGTAATGGGTAGAAGGCGTGATTTTTTAAAAATTTTATTTATATATATATATATATATATATATATATATATATATATATATATATATATATATATATAAAATGAATGTTTGATTGTTTGTTTGACCTGTATACGTCCCTATATAATTCATCCGATTACGATACAACTTTAGTAAGTTGTTGTGCGCACGCTCGCGATCGTTTCTAACTTAGCACAAGTTCAGTCCACCATCTTGAAACAAAATGGCCGCTAGCTTTCCTGAAAAGTACTGCACTCATTCGATTCAAATTTGGTATAGGCATAGACGAGAACCAATCTTAATATATAGGTATAATAGAGCTTCAGTCTGCCATCTTAAAACAAAATGGCCGCTAGCTATCCTGAAAAGTACTGCACCGATTCGATTCAAATTTGATATAGGCATAGACGAGAACCAATCTTAACATATAGATATAATAAAGTTTCAGCTCTATGCCTTTCGAATTTAATCGTTTGCAGTTTCTGGTACGACTCGCATTTGTAATGACCATCAACAAAGCGCAGGGACAATCGCTACAAATGTGTGGACTAAATTTGAAAAATTCATGCGTCTCACATGGACAGCTGTATGTGGCATGCTCACGCGTCGGAAAACCTTCTGATTTATTCGTGTACGTCCCAAAGAGAAAAACAAAAAATAAAATATATCCAAAAGCACTTCAATAAACAGAAGTAAACACAAACACTTTCTTTCTTTGAGTTGCAATGCAACGCATGCCGGGTACTCGCATTAAATTGTAGACCACGCGAACGAAGTTGCGGGTAATAGCTAGTTTCTAATAAAATATAAACAATTATAAAAATACTACAATTTTTTTATATTATTCAATACTACAAGTAAATACAGCTCAAATAATAAATACATTCAAATATAAGTATCTAAAATATTACAATAATTACCAATAATTGAGGATCACTTCTTCAAAATTAATTTTCTGAAGAGTTTTAAGTTCTAAAATTTGTTAAAAATATTTGTATAATCTGTTAAGGCTCATTCCCAGCTTCTGTGTAGATTAGAAGAACATGTAACATTATAAATTAAAGAGTGATCAAAAGGAATTGTTTGAGTTGGCAATACAATTCCGAAGATCTTTTTATTCCACAGTTGGCACAACGCCAGGTAAAGGCGAAAATACTATTTGACAATAATAAATACAAATAGGTTATGTCAGGAGTCTGACAGGTAATAGGATGTTGATTTTTGAGTAATAGAAATACTTTAGATTATTATTATTATTTAAATTTTCAAATGTCACTGTCAACAACAGGAAATTAATTGATGTATCAGGCTTACCAATTTCAAGTAGTTATTTTTATTGCCAACTGAAATAATTCCTTTTGATCACTCTGTAGAATAAACAATGTAAACAATTATTTAGCAAATTTTGATAAAATGATCCTCAATTCAAATATTATGTATAATTGCACTTGATTCTACAGAAAGCTATATAGAAATATCGTTTCATTGATAACAATTGCTATCTATATATCACTATAATTAATTGATAAATCGGTCGTTGCACCATTATGATATGAATTCTAAACTCTACATAATTCTAGATCTTCCAGAGAAGATAATGGACGAAATGAGAGATCGTAATACGATACATACGAAGGCCAGTGCATTAGGATATTGAGAACTACAAGAGCTACACGACTTCGATTAAATTAGATTAAAGTTGTCACAATAGTCAAACAATTTAATGGGAACTTTACAATTCAAATTTTTCGGTTACTAACTAGTGAGTAAAATAGAATTTAATAAATTATTATAAGGCAAACATGGTATAGCTTTACAGTTTGACGTTTATCACGTGATCACAACAACTGCTCATTTGAATATCAAATTAATTTCTGTACTTAAAATAGACCATAAATAGATAAGATTTATTCATGAATTAAACGTCAAACATTCAAACATATATTGACTCAATAACAAATGAAGATATCTGTGGGGAGAAGCGTTGAAAGAGAAAGTAGTTGATCGACTCGGTCATGGTCTACCACCTCACTCTTTCTTTCACACAAAATTGAGTTGTGGGGGGGGGGACAGTCTGCTGCATGTGACGTTAAAATTATAAGTCCCCATTAGATATAAGTGAGAATGTGGAAGTAACATTTTTTAATTTCGTTTTAATTCAAAAGAGCGCTAGTGTGCAAAATGATGTCTCATTTATTCCAGTGACAAATAGATTTTTTAATAAATTATGTCATGATAAACATGAAAAAAGGAAGTGAATGCGCAGATTTGAAGAGTAGTTGTTGACATATTTTTTACAGGGTAATTTTCACTTTAAATTTTAGACTTTGGTAAAATTAAGTAATAAAAATGTTTTGGCCGGTGACGCATGCGCGACAAAACCGGTCAAAGTAAGCAATTTTTATGGTGTCGTGTGACATATTACTACTTGTTCACGATGAATACATTACAAAAAAATGATTGACAGAAATTATTGCTGGTTGCTCGTTGGTAACAAAAGCTCTGAAAGTGGACTGGTGTAGGGATCAACAACCATCCTTAAAATGTGCGCATTTACATCGCCGCCATCTATAGTTGCCACCCGATCCCAAATCTAATTTTCTTTTTTCATGTTTATCATGACATAATCTATTAAAAAATCTATTTCTGTCACTGGAATAAATGAGACATCATTTTGCACCCTAGCTCTCTAACTAATATCGTAGATAGAAAGAAAAGTTTCAAATAAAAATTGTAGATACTAAAGCTCTTTTAATGTTATAACATTAAAATATTTTTTTAGCTTCCTATTTTTGAAATATGACATAAGGTTACATTTGTTTAGCCTAAGCGTAGATAATTCCCTTCACAAAAAATTTTAAATTTCTATTGTTTGTGTTATGAGAAGCGCTACCAACACAACTGACATAAAGCACTAACTTATATTTTTGACAAGACGTAGTTTTTTTTTAATCAAACAGAATTATAAAATTATATCAATAGAAAAAAATTGTATAAAGAACATGTATCATTGCAGCAGGGCGGCTCGTTTTCCAAATCTGACTCGTGCCTTAACATATTGCCTTATAAAATTCATTCTTTTATATACTATTATTCTTGTACTTTTGCATTAAAATATACAGGAGTCAAAATGTGCACATTTTAAAAATCCTATGTTCCGCATTTCTGTGCACACGCTGGATGAATTCAACATACTTTATTTATATGAGCAAAGAATAATCAAATTCAAAAGCTACTATAGCTCTATAAACGCACTGTAAACACGTTGCAAAGAAGATCTATAAACGCTTTTTATTTTGTAGGAGTAGTATGAATGCTCTTAAACCTGACAGATGAATAACACAAACCTCAAAATTGTAAATTGTCGGTGTTGCAATATTACTAACAGAATATGCTAGAATCAGACAAAATTCAAAACATTCATAATACAGAAAAAATATTGATTATTTGTCAAAAAAATATGATATTTCAATTGCTGTGTTATGAAAAATGCTACCAACACGAATAATAAAGAACACCAACTTATATTTTTGACAAGTCGCAGTTTTTAAAAATCTAACAAAATTATAAAATTACCTCATAGAAAAAATAGTATAAAGAACACGTTTTACAAGGCCTGTTAACGCACTCGTCCAAATTTGTAAAAGGAGCCGCTCTGCGGCGAGTTTTACAAAAGACGAGTGAGATTTCCTAATGAAACTAGTTCTTTAATATACTATTTATTGATCAAGTTAATTGAACAAATTTGGCACCATTTATGAGAGAAAAATATATACTTTTTAAATATGTAATTTTCAATTATTCATTCCATTTTAAAACTTAACTTTATCTTATTCCAAAAAAAAGCGACTAAAAAAACTATATTCATAATCTCGTGTAAATAGGGCTTTAGCATCTACCATTTTTATATGAAACTTTTCTTTCTATCTAGTACTACTTTCGAAATTGCTATTGACACATATGTTTTTTTTTGCAAATATCATTAAATTTGTCCTATTAATATGACAATTTTTTTGTAATTTAACTGAAGTTGTAGCTTTTACAGTTTCCGAGATCCAAATGATGACCCTGTATGAATTATTTATGTACAAATATAATACCTAATTAGTCTATTTAAATGCATGTCTAAATGTAAGCTAAACACATAATTCCTTATAAATAAAATCATAATCATCTCTAAAAAGGGAAAGTTATAAATAAAATGCACATCTGGTAACAGAGCTGGGATAAGTACTTAGAAAGATATATAAATACTTTCAAAAAAGTATTTGAAATACTAAGTACCAGTATTACTTAAAATACTTTTTTAATTCAAATGTACTTACAGTACTAAATACTAAGTAAAATTAACAATTAAGTTATTTTAATGCAAAATTCAATTCAAATTATATGCAGCTAAGTGTTACACCATCTAGCGGGAATTTTTAGAACTACTGTATCCAGGACTCATTTTGAACTGTATTATATATTAAATACAGATATTTTGGAATGGTTTTGGTGTGTTAACAAAATATATAATGTAGGACGATTATTACTGCGCACCATTATGTAAAAAAAACATCCAAATGTATCTTTTCATGTATTGCCAAAGAAAGAAATACAAAAAGCAAAATTTGAGACAAAATTTAGGGTTGCCGAATTAATAAATAAGCATGCAATATGGATTTGCGATTAAAAATAGGGGAAAAAATTAACCCGCGTACGGTAGTATGTTTTCTACATTTCACAAAAATATTACATTATTTCAAATTTTTCAGCAGAAAAAGAATGCTATTTCAGGAATGTTTACGTTACCATGAATACGTCTTAGGACCAAAAATAATATTTTTACTACAACTGTCATGGTGATAAATAATATAATAATAACCTTTATTACTACATAGGAAAACTGTTATTTTTAGTCCGAATGAAATAAATAACTATTTTTTTATGGTAAGTAATAATCAAATATGTAAATGGAATTGTTGCCAAATAAATTTTTTACTGTACATCTCAAACGAAATGCAATATCTATGAATTTGCTAAAGGCAAAGAAAACACGATAAACAAATCAAAATAGTGGCAGAATTTTAAGAATAAAAAAATCCATTGATGCAAAATTTCAGACAAAGTGAACATTAAAACGCTACACATAATAATGTCGAAATAGAGGAAAGTCACGATACAAATACAGTAGAAGAGAAAGAAACATTAGATACTATAATAAATTTATTAAATAATTAACCGAAAATGTTTGGAGAGTCTGAAGTACAAGTAAATACACCGGAAAGTGTTACTATCGTACATTTAATAAATACAGAAAGAGCACTTAACCATTTCAGGTTAAATTCAATAAATTTAATATAAGTGACCATCGTGTAAATATATAAAATATAAAAGAGAGAGTTAACTTTGTGTTTTATAATATTAAAGTACGATTTTAGTTTTGTAGTTTTAAAACGTCAAAAATCTATCCTGGATACAGTAATTCGCGAAGTATTGTAGATAGCGCAGCGATCTTAATTTTATTTGCCTATAGAATTATAAGTTTGTCTTATAAATGAATCCAAGAAAAAAACAAATTGTCCCGCTACTGGTTGAGTATATTGAAAACGTTATAAGGATCCACCGACGTGATCCATCCTGATAAAACTTAATAGTCATAAGAAACTGGTGCAATATTTAAATAACAATTTTTCGATTATATTGCAAATAGAAATTTGTTTAAAGCAAAACTTTAGATCAAAAATCAAATTTAATAAATTGCTAGATAAATTGATTTTATGAAAACTTTTACCATTGTGTGCGTTATAAAATTTAAGCAAAATATTTACTAAATAAACAACAATGGTTTTATTATTTGAATAATTTATTTTTTAAATATGACAAAATAATTATTTACCTTTCTTGATTTCTCTTTAATTGTGAAAACTTTTAAATATAAAACTATATACTGTAATAGTAAACAATAAAGGCACTAGTTGACAGCATTCCCATAGCACCAAAAATTTAAATAAATTTGCAGCAGTGAAGTTTTCTAAACCAGTATAAGTTAAGTTTCCTGGGCATGCGAAAAGTATTGAGTATTTATGTAAATTACAATATTTAAAGTACATTTGCGTGGAAAAAACTGACGCCGTTTAATTTAATCAATAATTAATCATAAATAATTTAAAATGTTTAAATTTTTATATGAATTGTATTGACAGCAGACTACGTATACAAGGTTTTTTTTAAAAAAAAAGTTAGGTAAAATGCAAAACAGTCAAATAACATCTTTACCACTGTGTTATACTTCACCAGGGGGTCTGTTCTAATTGACATAGCCACTGTGGCAACGGTAGCCACATTGCTAAACAACAAGGATCCACCTGGCGGTATAATAAAAAAATTTGTATGACGTCATTATTTAGCCACATCGCAAATTTATAGCTGGAACTGGACAGGTCCCGCTATGGTCGTAGCCACACTCACTTCCATTCGATGTTTGCTTTTTTCCTGATTTGTTTATTTATAATAATTTTCTTTAATGACTGATATAGAACTCAAATAGAAACTGCACTTATGTTTAGAAATCCAACAAATTTGACAATTTGACATGAATATATATTTATAAATAAACGGGTTGATTATACTATATTTTCGATACCAATATTAAAAATATAATTTCATAATTTGTTACTAAGTCCCGCTATGAAGACAATTGAGTATAGCTGTCACGTAAAATATCATAGCCGTAACCACAGCCACATCCCGCTGTGAATTAAGGTGGATTCAGAGTTCACATAACTTAACATATCATATCATAGTTTTCATAAGACTCATAACATAACATACCTTAAGTAAACATAGATTATGGCCAATTTTCATTTCATATGGTTATGTTATATAACCGGTTACTTTTGAAAGAATTCGTGGGTCATCGTTATTTGTTTACACTTAAAGCAAAACAAAAACAGACAGGGATAATGGCTCAGTGGTATCAAAGTCGGCCTGTGGATCCAAAGAACCCTGGTTCGATCCCCATAGACGACAAAACATTTTCACCAATTTAAAATTACCCCTGTGGCTCTCCCACCACTAACATCTTTGGAGGCCGTGATTTGACGGCTGGCAATCGCACTTCACGCGCATAAATATATCACTTACCGAGATCTGCTTCGGCAGAGTGCCAAACCCAGTAATGGATAAAAGGCATGATGATATATTTATATTTATTTATTTATTTATAAAAACAGACAATAACAATTTAGATAGCTGTCAAATTTGAAAAAGCAATTTTTTGTAAAACGGGTGAAGTATTATTTACTTCACCTGCAGAAAAGAATGCATCAATATATGATAAATCTCAATCAGATTTTAAAGACGTGAATAAAAAAATAATGCGTAAAGTGCGATATCTGTCGTTTTAAATCACCTATTAGGAAACGGTAATTAGAACAATATCATCGGTATCCATCATGATTTTACCGATTGTGAACAATGTCAAATCTGACAAAAGAGAACTGAATGAACTGAATATATAAGCAATACAATAACATGAAATTGGCATTACGTATACATAATTTTAAGTATGAAACCTATAATTGTTGCATGTGTTATGTTATGTAAACTCTGAATCCAGCTTGAGAATAGACCCCCCAGACTGTTATTTTTTGTTGTAGTCTTGGATACGTACGATTGTTTTGGTAAAAATCTACTTTCCATATTAAAATTGATCAGAAAAGTAGGCACTTTCTTGCCAGTTTCAGAAACAAAGTATTTAATGCAAATTTTAAAATGTATTTTAAGTATGTGATGTACTTAAAGTACTACTTATAGTATTATATCTGCGAGTAGTTCCCAGCTCTGTCTGGTAATAATGAATTAAAATAATAATGTTTCCTTATCAGGCGGAAAAGAGTTGAGAACCGAGCTGGCCCGGGAATTTTCAACCCCATCAATAAGGGATGTCAACATGCCTTCCATCTCGGACACTGCTTCCTGCAGCTGATCATTGTCTGCAGAACTAAGAGAATCTGAAATATCACATCATTGTCATCTCCAGAATTATAACAGTTACGACTTTGGTTTAATGGGGTCTTCCATCAATTTATTTTTTATATTTTTTAAGATGACCCTCACAATGATTTAAAATTTCCTCAAGAACCATAATTATATTTTTATAAATAATGTTAAGATTTATCTATTTTTTTTAAACAATATTTAAAATGAATCAAAAAAAAATTTTTTGCACCTCTGTCCGATATTATCAATATTACATATCTCAAAATCGTTCGGAAACTATACTTTTACCTAACGCCGTTCGGTAAAAACTAGTGACTTTTGTAATGTTAGTATTGGTATCACAGACTGTCAGTGAGTGCTTACAAGTTAGAAATTTCTACAAATTTTGGAGCTAATTTATTTATTATAAACTCAAATATAAGTAATTATAATTCAATTTAGTTGCTGTGTACAACCAATAAAAAATATGTACGAGGTCTGTTATAAAAGTATATTTTTTTTGCGAAAACTTCATGGATTTGAATCAAGCACGCTTGCATGAGGCGACCTTGAACCTTCGTGCGTATGCGGGATTTTTTTCTCGCCTGTGAGGTAGTGTGTAGTGCTCTCGTCAGTTTTTCGATGTTTCTACTGTGACGACTGGGATTTGATTTCCAGGTCGTACCTGTACACCCAGGACTCGTCACCAGTGATTATGATGTTTATGAAGTCGGGGTCACTGTTTGTGAAGTCCAGCTTGTCCTGTGACACTTCAACACGAAGTTGCTTTTGCTCCGTCGCACAGTGGGTCAGATTCAAAAAATACCGTTCAAAAATCAGTGTAGACCTTAATACTGATCGGATCGTCGTTTTTTTTTTTTAAATAATCGTCAGGCTTTTAGCTACAGGGCTGTCGAGGCAGATTTTTGAAAAAATTATTTTTAAGGTTAGGAACGCTGTTAAAAGTTTAAAAAATAATTTAAAAAGTTATTTTTTTTTCATTTTAGGAAGATAAAAATGTTTTCTAAATATATTTATAAGTCGTACGTTTTTTGGTTTGCTGATTCCGAAAATTGGGGTCTCAAACCTCTAAAATATGGGACAATCCTTGTAACATTGAAAAACACCCCATTTACAATTATATTTACAATAATCTGAGTATTAATCTTAAATAATCCTATAAATTCTCCTTTTTTAAGCATAATACTATAAAATTAATGATTAAACATTGAATTGAGCTGAATTTTATTCAAAAGGGTTGATCAAAGAGGGTGAAAACTACCCCTAACATTATGTAAAATGAAAAACGCCTGTTTCAAATTTTTGCTTTACTATTTGCTTCCGATTCGAATCAATGGCCGTTTTCGAACAATATACAATTATTTTAACCACTTTTGGGGGTAAAACTAACCTTAACTACCCATGAAAACCCTTTAATTCATGTGTATTAAAAAAATTCAGTTTCAAATATTTGTTTTTTGCAATTTCCTGGTATTTTAAATGAATTAATATTTTTAAAAATACTAAATATTTTCACCCGTTTAGGGAATAAAACAACTCATTCAACTTCAAGAAAACGATGATTATAAAAATGTTGAAAAAATACCAAAGAATGCTATAAGTATTTTACAATTTATAAAAATAAATTAGGGATGAAGATAGTAGAAAATTGGTCTTGATTCTTCTTAAAACTACAACTATTTTAAAATACAGCTTATGAGATTTTAAGATTTTGACAAATATTTAAAAACAAAAGTCCTGAATTTTTTGGATTTTCCACAATTTTTCGTAAATTTAATAAAATCATCGTTTTCTTCAAGTTACCCCTAAACGGGTGAAAATATTTAGTATTTTTTTTAAATATTAATATATTCAAAATATCAGGAAAAGCAAAAAACATATATTTGAAGTTTCTAGTATAACCACACACACCTCGTAAATACCTCATTTCAACAGTAATTATACGACGTTCATGTTTCTTCATCCACACCCAACATTCACTACCATACATCAATGTAGGCACTAAAACACCATTATACACACTCAATCGAACATCTCTGGATACATTCACATTTCGAGCAAAGGTTCCCAAAGCATCTAATACCTTGCATCCCACAGATACTCTTTTTTCAATCTCACAATCAATACGTCCATCCCTCGAAAACATACTACCCAAATATAAAAATTCATTCACTTGACCCAATCTTACACCATTCACCGAAACATTGCAGTCAGTCACCAAATCGTTCTTTTCAAACACTAACACTTTACATTTTTCAACATTTAATAACAAATTTAAATCTTTTCCTACTTCATTTATACTTGAAATCATTCGTCTCAATTGCTCTTCAGATTCACACATAACAACAACATCATCCGCATACGCTAATGCAGGCACAACACTACCACCAAATGTACACCATCCACCCCATTCAACGCCGTTTGTAATAATACATCCATGTACAAATTAAAGAGCCACGGAGACATACCACAACCTTGTTTCACGCCAATATCTACACAAAATCAATCACTCAATCTACCAATAACTCTCACCGCAGCCTCACTACCTTCATACAGCGCACGAATTGCCCCCAACAAATTACCAATCATACCGTACTGTAGCAGTACAGTCCATAATGTCTCGCGATGAACACTATCATATGCTTTTTTAAGATTGAGAAAGCCACAGAACACCTTCTTGTTCTTAGCAAGTGACTTTTCAACAATCATACGAAGAGAAAACAATTGATCCACACACCCTCTCTCAGGCAAAAAACTTGCATATCGCTTAACTTGGAGATTGTTAAGGTTCGTACCTTATGAATAAGAATTTTCCCGTACAACTTCCCTACCACACTCAGCAAACTTATCGCACGAAAATTAGTACATTCACTCGAACTACCTTTACCTTTAAATAAAGGACAAATGATAGCACGTTTCCAATCATCAGGAGCCACACACCGTTTTAAACAAAATCTAAACAAATAAACTAACCAGTCAAATAACCTCTCGCCTCCATACTTCAACATCTCATTCGATATACCATCCAAACCGGGAGCCGTACCATTCTTCAGATGCATCAGTGCGAAACTAACATCACTCTCATCTATATCCCATTCATCACCACTAACATTTTCTCTAACATTTTCACTACAACCATGCGGTCTATTAATGCTACCACATAAAGTCCTAAAGTACTCACACCATCTATTAGTAACATCTGATTCATTCCACAATAACTCACCATCCGCACTCTTAATCGCTTTCACTGCCCTTACATTACCACCTCTCAATCTCTTCACTCTCAACCAAAACATTCTTTTATTCATACTAAAATCATTAGTCAATCTTTCACTCATCAAATTATCAAAACGCGCCTTGCTTTCTCTCACTACTCTCTTAACACATTTATTTAACCTCTTGTATTCCAGCAAGCTTCCATCACGTAAACTTCCTACCATTTTCATTCGCTCTTGCATCACCAAACTTACTCAATACATTTCCAGACATGCTTCTCTTAACTCCCACCCAACCATTTAAATCACCATATACAATAACTTTTTCACCTGAATCACATGAATCAATAACACTATCTAACAAATTCCAAAAATCTATCTTTTTCAAGATCATTTTCGGATTCGGTTGGGCCATAAACTGACACAACGAAGATTCTATGAAAGCCTACCTTAAATCTCAGCCAAAGAATTCTCGATGAAGTACAACCATATTCTCTCAAACGGTTTCATTCGTTCACTAACAAGCACACCCACACCATGCTTCGCGTGTTCATTCTCAGCAACACCCGACCACAAGCAAAACATTACATCCACCTCTTCCTTACTACATCCTTTCCTTTTAGTCTCACTGACACACAAAACATCAACATTATACACACGCATTACATTCATAAATTCATTTTCTTTACCAGTTATACCCCTAACATTCCACGTACCAAACTTACATTCATCAAATTTCACCCATTTTTTCTTCATTTATCCAAAAGAAATAAAATAAATAAAGGAAGGGTTCTCTCGGTAGAAGAGTAGAAGTTAAGGTAGATCACCAGGCTTATCCTTAACTATAAATGAAAATAGAAAACAGTTACATTCACATAACTGTCAAACAACTGTCAAACGTCAATCACACCTAAAAACAAAACATAACTCAGCGTTTCTATACACGTAACCAATATAAACAAATAACGATATGAAAGAAAATATACTACAAAAAAATTACTACTGTAAAAATGAAAGATAACACTTATCTTAATAAAACGATACTCGAGAAGTCCGGTGACAAACAGTATATTTTAATCCAACTCCAAAAACCCAGTCAAAAACACAAATAAATTTCTCACTTGACGGGCGAGTTCTATTTATTCTGTTGTCTTAAAACGTTATTCATTGTACTAAATCTAGTACAATAGTCACCTAAGAGTAACACTGATCGACAGGCGGAAAAAAATTAACGCATACGCACGAAGGTTCAAGGTCGGCTCATGCAAGCGCGCTTGATTCAAATCTATCAGGTTTTCGCAAAAAAAAATAAGGTCGGATACTTTTATAACAGACCCCGCAGACAGATAAATGAACTATTCTTAATAAATGATATTTATAGCGTAATACGCCGTAGAGATGAAATTAAGCTGCCGAATCCAACTTGTGAAAGTAGAAATGTTATGATGTTATGAGACTGACTTTAATTTCATGCGTTAAGTACTTGGAAATTAGAGATTTTTAGCAATTTTAAATCAATAATTTTATTTAAATCGGTGTGAATAATCTTGTGTATCACACGGTCAGATATTGCTTTGCGAGTGCGAGCATACTTTGACAGGTCGAGCCGAAGGCGAGGCTTGCAAATTGCGAGTTCAATTCAGCAAAATTTTAAAAAATTACGAATAATGTGTGAGAAAAATTGCGGGTTTTTAAACACATTTTTCGAACAACTGTATTTTTAAAAAATTTTATTTTCAAAACCTTTCCTTAGAGGACGAAGAAAATATAAATATATATTTACAAATATCTTTTGGTTTGCTTGTTTAAAGTGGTTCTATCATGACAGTCTCATACAAAAGTATACGTGACCTAAAAAGTTTACAAAAATAATTATTACATTTTTGTATGGTATAGGTTATTAACAGAATTAATATTTCGCTGCAAATATCGTATAATTAATAATAACATTGAATATATTAAATAAAACTATTTAACTAGTTTATGAAATTCAGTAACATACCAAAATTTTTGGAAGTTAATGTTTCATGCCAACCAATAGCAGTGTAAGATTTTACACAGCAGAAGCTATAACAAGGTTAGAACCACAAGCGGCCAGTCGGTATGAAACGTAACTGTATTATTGATACATCCTGTTGACAGTTCATAAGAAAAATGAGAAAAATGCACCAAAGCAATTATTATCAACTGTAACAACAATTAAATAAATATAAAATGCTGTCATATTTTTTTTTGTATTAAAATTAATATATTTTACTGATCGAAATAATAACATTCATAGTTCTTGCTTTGTCATTCGTGCGGCTATCTCTGTCTAGTGTCTACCTGTGCTGTGCAACGTTGCCAAGCATTTCTGACAGTTCTATTGATTATCATAGAATATCCAACTTTCATCGCCAATTTCTTTGAAACTAATCCGCTAAGGCATGGATTTCTTAATTCTCATACCTTTATATTTACATGATGTACTGTGTGTTAGTTTTTTGTTAAAAAATAACTACAATATATGAATTTATTATGCAGTAAGCTGCCTCGCGAGGTACAGTTCCTATAACGCCAATGCATTTTTGATCGACTTTGGTCGACTTTAACTTTAAATTACTCAGCACAACGGTCAACTTTAAAAAAAAAATTGCATACTAGTGTAGAAACACATGAAAAATAACATATTTACATTTCATTATAATCCGGGTTAAAGGCTTCCATGATAGTACCACCTTAAGGTGAACCAACGAGATTTTTTTTATTATTATTTTTGTGCACACGCGTAGGGCCTAATATCAAAGGACATTATGGATAATTTTTTGTTTATATATTCCTTAAAGTAGGTATTAATATACAGGGTGTTAAAACTAAGTTATAACACCCGAAAACGGCAGTTAGAACTCATTCAAACAAATAACTTTTCTTAGTTTGTCTGAAACGATCTGTGCAAAAAAAGTTTTTATTTAAAATAAATTACAAGATAAACTTTAACAAACTGCAACAATCATTTAAAACAAAGTAGGCTTGCTGCCATTAAACAAGAAAAACAAGAAAAATAAAACAATGAACAATAAAACAACAAGGGAGGGACTAAATTTCATTTTTTCAATGGCCACCATTCGCAGCAACGCAAGCCCGGCTGCGTGTTTTAATATTAGAAGAGACACTTGCAAGAGCTGCTTGCTTGTCTTATATCTTCTGCTGCAGCTACTATTCTAGCCACCAGTTCTAATTCGGTCATTACTGGTGTCTCATTATACAGAGGTCTTCATCTGACCCCAGAAAAAGAAATCTAGAGGAGTTAGGTCGGGACTCCGGGCTAGCCACGCTACAAAACCTCCTCTCCCAATCCACTTATCATGTTGAAACCAAAGTCTTCGTCTGATGTTTAGCGGTAAGTCATCAAGAAGCTCAACGTTTATATAAGAAAGTAAAATAATTTTCACCATACAATCGGTTTGGGAGAATGTAAGGTCCAATAACGTACTCCCCACAGGTGATTATTGCGAGAATTAAATACACCGTCCCTTGTGAAACAAGCTTCGTCTGTAAATAAAATAAACTTTTCAAAAGCCTCTGAAGATTGCAACTTTCAAAAAACCAACGACAAAACAACAATCTTGGCTGGAAGTCGTCAGGTTCCTAAGCTTGCACTTGTTGTCTAGAAAATGGATGGAGATCTTATTCCTTCAGAACTTGACAAACTGTCACGTGATTTACATTTAATCTATTTGCTATTACTCTTGTGCTCGTTTCATTGTTCATTGTTTTATTTTTCTTGTTTGTTTGTTTGTTTCTTATTTTTCTTGTTTAATTTTCTTGTTTAATGGCAGCAAGCCTACTTTGTTTCAAATGATTGTTGCAGTTTGTTAAAATTTATCTTGTAATTCAATTTAAATAAAAACTTTTTTGGACGGATCGAAAAAAAATGTTTCAGACAAATGTTATAGTAGATAGTTTAAGGATTTTATAAATGTTTTATTTTTAAAAATCGATCGAATGGTTTTCAAAATATCTTGTTTTGAAATTTTTGATCGGTCGCCATTTTGTTATTTGATAAAATAGAAAATAATTGTAAATACAAATGTTTTAGAAAACCGAAAGCAAATGCTGAAAGTTTTTGTATTTTTTAAATATTCCGTAAAATAAGGGTGTAAAGATGATTTTTAGAAAAACAAAAAAACGCCAATAACTATAAACTGGGGTTCCAAATAAAAATTTGAACTAAGAAAAGTTGTTTGTTTGAATGAGTTCTATCTGCTGTTTTCGGGTGTTACAACTTAGTATTAACACCCTGTATATAGAAAAACATTGCTTTTAATAAATGGTTTTTATTTAAATATAAAAAATAATTTAAAAGCACCTTTTTTAACTCAAAAAATCAGAAAGACGCCTTAAGTTTGAGAAACAGTAAGGATACTGGGATTCCCCGTTCTTGTAAACGGACAAACTATACTTGTATGTTAGCATTCTAGCTTCTAGCGCAGACTTACCGCGCATCATGTTCTGTCCTGTAATAGGACCTGTAAACACGATGCGCGAAAATATTTTATTTTATAATATGAACATAAACAATTATTCTGTTGGTAAATATCTTAAAATTTTTTATAAATGAAAATTAGTATCTGTATCTCCATTTTCAACTTTATTTCCAAAAAGTCGCGCACAACTATCCAAATAGTTAGAGAGATAGGGTACAAAATGATGTCTCATTTATTCCAGTGACAGAAATGGATTTTTTTAATAGATTATGTCATGATAAACATGAAAAAAAGAAAATTAGATTTGGGAACGGGTGGCAACTATAGATGGCGTCGATGTGAATGCGCAGATTTTAAGGGTAGTTGTTGACATATTTTTTACAGGCTAATTTTCAGTTTAAATTATAGACTTTGGTATAATTAAGTAATAAAAATGGTAGACAGAAGTTTTGGCCGGTCAAAGTAAGCAATTTTTATGGTGTCGTGTGACATATTGCTACCTGTTCACGACGAATTCATGACAAAAAAATTATTGACAGAAATTATTGCTGGTTGCTCGTTGGTGACATAAGCTCTGAAAGTGGACTGGTGTAGGGATCAACAACCACCCTTAAAATCCGCGCATTCACACCGATGCCATCTATAGTTTCCACCTCAAATCTAATTTTCTTTTTTTCATGTTTATCATGACATAATCTATTAAAAAATCCATTTCTCTCAATGGAATAAATGAGACATCATTTTGCACCCTAGCTCTCTAACTAAAAGAACTGCGACTCGCTACATAGTTTTTTTAATAAGAATTTTTTTTAATTTTCTTCAAATTTCAAATTTACGCGCGACGTCATTACTATAGATTGCCAACTCTAGTATGTAAAATGTGCCCTATGTAGCTGTCATTCTGGACGCCTGTTCTATAACTTTACACCGATTTTCGGTGATATTATGATGACGTCATACCACCTTTCACCAGTGATAAGTTAATGCTGGGTTGCAAGAAAAATATAAAGAGCTCTTTAGTTAAAGAATTGTTTATCTAGCAACAGTATCAATAGCGATGTACTGAAATTTATTGAACCGTTAGTTGCTAATGAACCGATAAAACTTTCATGCAACCTAGCATAAGGGTGATATTTTTAGTAACTTTTGCTTGGTTATGTTTTTGGTTAAGTATATTTAAATTTTATTTACAAATACAAATAGCGACTTTGACACATGTGAATTTGTGGAAATGGAGGTTAAACGAGCGGAGAAGCTTACTGTTAAGCCCGTCTGACACGATCAATTTTTATGTATATTTAATGTAAATTTTTTGTGTTAAATTTTTTAGTACATTTTCATTGAAGACAAAAATTCCTGTATGCAACGACGTCAATTTTCTGCTAAATGGGCATGCGCATATCGATCCGTTTTGAAAATATGTTGGTATTAATGGAGGATTCAAGTGGTAGAGCTTTTTAATATATATATTTATTAAAATAAATTCTTGACCGTACATCATATTTAATACAATATAAAATCATACCATAAATTATATCTTTATTGCTGAAATATGAAAGTTAAAGTTGAATAATTTAAAACGTTCGCACTGCCATATTGCAATGACGTAGTTGCATTAAGCCAATCACAGAGCTTTGTCTGAAACGTTTGTCGGTGCTCAAGAAGACGAAGAAGAAATAAGCATTCAGCATTCTACGATTCTACCAATGACGTATAATACTAGACGAATTATGCCGTATTCAAGTCAATGCAGTGTTGTGAAGCAGAGAGGAATGGAATAACTTGAGGGTCCGCCGGATGCGCGGCAAGGAGCGAGTACACTTTGATGTTATGCAAGTTGCTCCTTGCCGCGCACCCGCCTCACCAACCAGTTATTCTATCCCTTTCTGACTCACAACAAACGCCGATGTTATCCGTCTAGTTATGTTTTGTCCGAGGATTCTACTGACAACGACAAGTTACGTGTTATTTATCTCTTTCTTATCTGTCTCTCTTTAAGCTAAGATGCAACTACGTCATATTCATTTGTTTCGAAAGTTTAAATATTTTTATCATGCTTAATACAAGTTTTTTTTTTAAATTAAAAATTTGGGTATAATTATTTTATTACGTAGATTAATATATAAAAAATTCAAAAAACGTCTTGAAAGGCCCATTAGGGTCTTTGTGTCAGAATCAAGATTATAATTTATATATGGCAGTTTTAGTGGCATACAGCAAGGCTTATTTTTGTACTTCTGTATTAAAACGGACACCCGCTGCCGAGACTACATTTTGAATAAATAATGATACAAATAGAGAAAACGAGGTTCATGGTTTCAACAGATTCAACACAGTTTGGCGTTTTAACAATACACTATGCCATGCGCTGCGCGTAACTTATTTGCGCATCTAATTGAAGGAAACATTGAAGAAGACAGAACCGGTTCTATTTTTTCATTGAAATTAAAATTGAAGGAAACATTGAAGTGTCAAGCATGTATGATACGCTCAATTTTTTACAAAGTAAAAAATTTATATTGAAAATGTACATAAAAATTTATCGTGTCGGCGGGCTTAAGCCGGCCATACACGTACAGTTTTTCTTTGGGTTTTGGCGCGCACGCAAGGCATACACGCCAATCGCTTGCGTGTGTGGGAACTTCAGCCTGGAGCGGCGCGGCTTGATTTAGCATGAATTGGCTTGAGTCGATTTCTAGCACTGTTGGAAATTTTGGCGCGTGGTTTCGACTTTAAGGCCGAGTACGAACGTGTGTGTGCTCTGATAGCCAGGAGCGTGCTCCGTACGCATGCGTACCGTGTAGCAATTAGAGATGGCAAAAAATAAATTAATCGATTAATTGATCATTTGATTAATCGAAACGTTATAATCGATTTTCGATTAAATTGGTAGGGAAATAATCGATTAGTTAATTTTATTAGTATATATGTATTTGTATTTGAGAAGGATTTGCTGTTGATAATGCAATTTTAAATCGGTTTTATTCAATTCGTTTTTTACTTCCATTTATTGTATTAACTGCAGTAATAATTCATTTATTATTTTTACATTAAACTGGATCTAATAATCCATTAGGATTAAATAATATTGACTAAATTTCATTTATCCATATTTTTCTTAGTTAAAATTGTAAAGGTTAATATTATAATAATATATCTTATAATATCCTTATAAGAAAAATAGGGATGAAATGTAAAAATAAACTGATCGATTAATAATAAATTAATCAGTTAATTATTAATAAATCGAAACAAAAAATATCAAATGATTAATCGATTAATTAAAACGAAATAATCGATTATTTTAATCATTTGATTAATCGTTGCCATCTCTAGTAGCAATAACGCCAATAACCCAGTAGTTGCAGATTTTGTACCACGTATATCGTGTCGTTATGTTTTTTGTTTAAATTAATTTTAAAATAGAGACTTATTTAAGTCCTAAATTTTTAGAATTCATTAAAATGTATAAAAAATTTCCATAATCATCTTCATTATTCAGGCGTAGCTCATTTATTAAATTCATATGAGAAAAATTATTTCACTCTGCTAGCCAATTTTTCGTCCAGCATAAACGTTTCCTTTTGTGTTTTTGTTTATTTATATCATATATAATAATTATTGCAGCAAACAATTTTTTATCTAGTGGAGGCATTGTTACAAATAATCCCGACGCGATAATGCACTGAACTGCACGTGTGTGACCGATACCATCCAGGCCTGAGACATGCGTGGCACGATATGCCTGGCGCGCATTCCAATACTCAAAGAAAAACTGTATGTGTATGGCCGCCTTTAAGCAGAAAAATGTATTAATATATTTTATGACCGTCCACATGTATTTCGCCAGGGTAAAATTGTTGGGGCCAGAGGGAAGAATAACTAGTGGCAGATCAGCCTCTTTGTAGTCTAAAGTTTCTACTATTCTCAACTGGCCGTACAAGAAAGCCATTTCTAATCAAATACAAATAAATGCATTAAAATTATTTTAAGACGATTGCATATCGCAGCCGAAACTTCATATATTTAATTAAAAATGATAATTCAAGTTAACTTGTTAATTGATGTTGTTCAACACTTCCAATATTTTTAGTTTAATGCATAATTAACATCATTACATTTCAAATATCTAATATTTTTATGCAGATATATTTTAAAATAATATATTTTATAAATGAAAATTATATGAACACCTCAATAATCCAATACAATTCACAATAAATCACGTGACACAAAATAAACTGTCCAACTATCATAAATACAATTTGTCAGCGTCTGCTCGAAACTCAAACGTCAAACTATCACCGGTGATATAAATATAACACCACCCTTCTGAGAGGTGAAATGTCTCTCACCAAGTGTGACGTCATTTAGCTTGTTTCGCAGTTAGTTTGAGAGATGGCAGTCTGAAATATATCACCTAGTGACGTGTATCACCGGTGATAAAAGTTATAGAATAGGAGTACATTGCTGAGAAATATTCGATATGCTTTCATTTATGTAAACTAAGTTTAAAAGTTTATTTTTTTTGGTGCAATTGCAAATAATTTTAATTTATAAATAGTAGAAAAGTTTTAAATATGAATTGAATAAAGCTTCTATTATTTAAATCAGTTCACATGCACACGTACCATCTAAGGAGAAATTATTCGCTAATATTTGTTGCAGTTTATCTAGAACCGCGTCCAAGTCGTTTTGCATCTCTCGGACGTGGCCTTTGTGCATGGTGGACTCGTGCTGGACGCTTGTTGAGTTGGACGCGACATACGTGGACGACGTTGCACTAGTAGCGCCACTGGAAGATGTGGCTCGCTCTAGAAACAACAACACACATCACAACATAATATAGAAAGATTAATCGTATATTGTACAATAAAGCTGCGTTTCCACGTCTTAACATAGTCTCTGTTTTAGTCTTTGTTTTTGGGATTTTGTTTCTGTTTATGTCGGAAAAATTCCAGCCATTTCCAGCTCTTAACATAAACATAACCTTAATTCATTATTCTAGTAAAGGTTTGTTCACTTATATGAGAAAATAATTGTAGAAAACTATTTGAAATACTTTTAAAATTATATAAAATTATTAATGAGGAACAGTAATTACTAATAAAATTAAGCACTAGTTTATACAATTCCAATACAATTTTTAAAAATTGAGACATTATTGTAGTGAACAAACCAGAATATTTCAAATATTGTAATTTGAATTCCAAAATTGATTTTTATATTATTAAAATATGATTAAATTGCAATTATACTTATAAAATCAAAGAAAAGAAATAAATTTTAAAATGACTGCGACTAAATAATTTCTTTTTGACTTGTTAGTTTTATTGTTGCTATTAATCCATTATTTTTTTTTTTTCGCAGTTGAAATTATTACTATTTTTATTCTATTGTCTATATTTATCGTATTCCCAACACAAACCTAATGACATATGATAAATACGGCATAGAATTGACTGTATATTGCAGCATAACAAGAGATAGCATTACCGAAGTTAACTCTCTCTAACAGCGACGAAACACTATGTCGAAAGTATGAAGTCTGCAAATATTGTGTTTATGCGCAGCGACAAAGACAAAGACTAAAGCCTTGTTTCCGCCACTTAACATAGTCTTAGTTTTAGTTTTTCGACATAACCTTGAGAGTTTGTCATATGTGAATACAGCTGAGCGTTTCTAGCAAGAACGTTTAAAGGACGTGATTTGACGACTGGTAACCACACTTCACGCGCATAAATATATCAATTACCGAGATCTGCTTCGGCAGAGTGCCACACCCAGTAATGGGTAGAAAGCGTGATGATATATTTATTTATATTTATTTTGAATTAAAAAAAAATACTGAATCGAATGAGCAAATTAAAAAAAAATAGGTTCCCGTTTCAAATAAGAAAGTTGCATATCGTAATTTGGGAACCACTGGTTGAAAAAAAATATTTGTTAATAGTTTTGTAATAGACTTAAAAATATTGTATTCCTTTTCCTTTAACCAACCTTGTACTCTTATAGTTATCGAGGTCGCAATGCTGGCACACTTAATTGAACACCTTGTATTCAATTCTATGCAGCTATAGGAGTAAATGGTTGCATGCATTTGCAGATGTTTACATATTTATTCCGCGTGCTATTCGGTTCCATTTTATAGGCAAATAAAATTAAGATCGCTGCGCCATCTAAAACACTTCACGAACCACTGTATACAGGATAGATTTTTGACGTTTTAGAACTACGAATCTTAAAGCGCACTTTAATATTATAAAAAATAAATAAATAAATATATCATCACGCCTTCTACCCATTACTGGGTGTGGCACTCTGCTGAAGCAGATCTCGGTAAGTGATATATTTTGCGCGTGAAGTGCGGTTACCAGTCGTCAAATCACGGCCCCCAAACATGTTAGTGGTGGAGGAGCCACAGGGATAGCTTTTTCAAATTATGAAAATTTGTCGCCTGTGGGAATCGAACCAGGGACCTCAGGATCCACAGGCCGACTTCATACCACTGAGCTAGCCATCCCATCTTTAATATTATAAAACACAAAATAACTCTATCTTCTATATTTAATTTATTTACACGATTGTCACTATATATTAAATCTATTAAATTTAGCCTGAAATAATTGTGCTCTTTCTGTATTTATTAAATGTACGACAGTAACACTTTCCGGTATATTTACTTGTAAATCAGAATCTCCAAACGTTTTCGGTTAATTATTTAATAAATTGATTATAGTATCTACTGTTTCTTTTTCTTCTACTGTATTTGAATCGTGACTTTCCTCTATTTCGACATTATTATGTGTAGCGTTTTAATGTTCACTGTCCGAAATTTTGCATGTCAATGGAATTTTTTATTCTTAAAATTCTGTCACTATTTTGAATTTGTTTATCGTGTTTTCTTTGCCTTTAGCAAATTCATAGGTATTGCATTATGTTTGAGATGTACAGTGAAAAATTTTATTTAGTAACTGTTCTATTTACATATTACATACTTGATTAACTACTTACCATAAAATTAGTTATATATTTCATTAGGACTAAAAACTCCAGTTTTCGTATGGAGTAATAAAGATTATTATTATTATATTATTATTTACCACCATGACAATTGTAGTAAAAATATTATTTTTGGTCCTAAGACGTATCCATGGTTGACTGAAATAGCATTCTTTTACTACTGAAATAATAATGTAATATTTTTTTGTGAAATGCAGGGAATATACTACCGTACGCGGGTCAACTTTTTTTCCTATATTTAATCGCATAATCCATACTGCATGCTTATCTATTAATTCGGCAACCCTAAATTTTGTCTCAAATTTTGCTTTTTGTATTTCTTTCTTTGGCAATACATGAAAAGATATATCTGGATGTTTTTTTTACATCCTGGTACGCAGTAATAATCGTCCTACATTATATATTTTATCAACACATCGAAAATATTTCAAAATATCTTGTATCTAATATATAATACAATTCAAAATGAGTCCTGGATACAGTAGTTCTAAAAATTACCGCTAGGTGGTATAACGCTTAGCTGCATTTGCCTATTCTATGCAACCTATAAATTATCCTTCAAACATAAAAGGATAAATGTGAAAATCAGGAAACTAACCTCCAATCCAAGTGCTGATATCCTTGACTGAATACGGGGCCTGAGAATCCGAGGTAATATTCTTGAAGATGTGATCCGATTGTTCCCAGTTAGAAGAATGTTCAGGGATGGCGGAGAAATCCGGCGGACGGATGATTGGACTGTACATATCTAGGTTAATACCTCGTGCTGTTGATGCACTATTTCTGATCATTGGAGTTGATTCCAAATGATTCACTTCTGATTTTTGACAGTTTTGTAAGTAATCCTAGATAAGTGAATATTATTTTATAACATATTTATAATTCTGTACACAAATTATAACAATGATTAATAGATGTACCGGAAGATTTAGACATGTTCACATGCACTGATATTTATCGGATGAAATAGTATGAAATAACGATAAAAGTTTCAAATCAGATTTTTTTTTTAGACATAGGTGAAATAATAAGTCCAGCAAAACAAGCAATTGCTTAGTAAGCAAAAAGCGATTTATTGCAGTCAAATGTAGACTCGGAGTCTAAACTGTATAGATGTCACCGGCATTATGTATCAAGGTTGTGAAAATGTAATTTTTTGGCCGAATCTGAAGTTTGCAAATCAAATGAGGCTAGAAAAGTAACTTTTCAACCGATGTTCATATAACATTTTTTTATGTACAAATAATAATCTTCCTATAATTTGTCAAATCAATGATATATGTTTTAAAACTTACTTTTAATAATTTTAATTTTTGTATTTGTGCGGCAATATGCATTCGATGTTCTTCTAGATACCTTTTCATTTCTTTGTCATTGCGACTGTGTAACTGACACATTTGATTTTGCAGTTCTCTACAATTCAATAAAACATGATATAAAAGTAAATAAATAGATACATCACGCCTTTGACCCATTATTGCTATTATACATAAAACAAATTATGTATTGTGCATATTTTTCAAGTATTGTAATAGTTATTTTTATAACAAGTGCCGAAAAAGGCTTGTTACGTGCAAGTGCAGAATTTAACGCATAAGGCTTGCCGAGTTCGGAAATCTGCACGAGCACTTAACCTTTTTCGGCACATGTTATAAACAACATTTTTCCTACAACTGTCCGATTTAGAAAATCACTAAACTATTGTGAAAATTTATAAAATTTTAATATTACACGAGAACGATGTTTTACGGCGTTGCTATGGTTTGTTTGTTGATTGCTTGCACAATGTTCTACGTTATTTAAAAATATTTCACTAATTTCAAGACAATTTCTTCAAAATCGTCTAGATTGGAATACTACACTGAGTGATTCTTCTTTATCATAAACACCTCCAAAGATATTTGCAGCCCCAGATCATGCTATGTTGGATCTATTTTCGACAATGACAATCAACCTGTTGCTGGTACTTCTAAAGCCTCCGAAATTGTCAATAATATTACTGTTAATAATATGAACAGGTACGGAAGAAATCAATGTTTCTTTAGACAGTACAAAAGTTTCCACTTCACATTATGTCAATATAAGCAATTGCAACAACGGTGCTAATAATATACACAAACAATAAATATGTATTTCACTTACTCTTAAAATAAAACCATTTATCGATATATTTTACTTTGTTCGGTTCTTTTTATTAATTGTGTACAGATTAGATATACTGCAATTTAAGGTTATGTTTATAAACGTCAAAATATACTACTGCATATTTACTAGCGCTGACTCACTGCATCTTTTTCGATAAGCCTATGTGGCCAAAATATCAATTCCGCGCTCGGCGCGAATTTTAAATCGTTCTCAATACAACTTTCTTTTGACAGTTGCGTAACAAAGTACTTTCCGCACTAGTGTTTCTTTGCTTTCAGAAACGCACTTGGTCTGCATTTGTCTCCTTTCCACCCGTAACCAAGGCAATAATAGTTCCGTAATAACAAAGAAATCGCACAGTTGTAGGATAAAGTATTTTAATACATTTGAAAATATAAAATTTTATTTAATTTCTCAAAAACAATTAAAAGCAAGAATTTTTTTAAATCGTTAATATGATAACAAGGCATAAATCCAAGTATTTGTTTGAATAATTACAAACTACAAATACCTGTTTTGCAATTCCAGTTGTCGAATAACAACCTGCAACTGAATTTGTGGACAAGACAAAGGTGTCACATCGCATTCAGGCTCAGACTCTGAGGATTTCAATAAATATTCTTTATCAGTCCTAAAATAATTTAAACATTATCTCATGTCAACATTTTATTTTAAATAATATAAATGCAATACTTAAGTGATCGTGGTTCCATTATATCAGATGGATGTGTTGGTAATTTTAATGAACATCTTAAAATCCCGCAAATTCGTTTTACAAACATGTGAGACAATTCTTTGGAACATTTCTGAAAGAAAAACGACACATTACTTTCATTTTCTTGTATTTAAATCAGACTTAAATTTTAAGATTCGTTGAAGCAACTGGACATTATCAATTTATTTTCAGTTTCGGTTTAAACTCAAAAATCGGTTCAAGTTCAAGGTTCAAAGTGTTTTTCAGTGCAGTGTAAACCTTAAACTCAGTTCAAATTTGTCTTGAACCTGAACCATCATTTTACTTAGTCAAGTTCAGCCGTTGTTATTATAATAAATTAAACGATTGTTTCGCTGTATTTATTGACGTTTACCTGTCACAAATAATTTATAATTTTATCAAAATGGATCTTCAGATGAAGATGTTATTAATTTTTATTTGAACATGGCCAATTGGGAAATTATTTATAATAGGGCGATAATGGGTATAAAAATAGAAATATTTTACTAACTCCGCTATTAAATCCTGCTGAAAATGTATACATCGAGCACCATATTAGGACTAGAAATACTGTGGAGCGGCAGTACGGAGTATGGAAGTGTAGGCTCCCTGTACTTGCAACTGGTATTAGGCTAAAATTAAATACTAGACGATATGTTGTTGTAGCTACAGCTGTCCAACACAATATCGCTTGTGATGAAAAAGAAGCTGTTTCCCCTATTAACGAAGAAGTTGAGGTAGCTGTTAATTTCGTAGTAAATGCCAATAATTGTCGATACCGAGTTGGCCCAGAAAACAGAACAAGAAATGATATTATATATTATTTTCATAGTATGTTTAATTCATATTTTTATTTATGATACAATTAACAATAATATTATCAAATAAATGAAGTTATGAACTTCAAATGCCTACATATTAGTTATTAATTACATTTAATTGCTGCTTTTTAAATTGTATGTCTAATTCTAAAATTTCCTTTTCCAATCTTTTTATATCCATATGCATATCATGTTCTCTTTTCTTCAAATATCTTTCTTCTAATAAATTTTGCGCCCTTATGTTCAGTATTTTTATTTAAATTGTCTTTATTAATTATAGATTTTATTTATAGAACTGTTGATATTTTTTTGAAATTTTCATATTTCTTCCTTAAAACTAATGAACTTTGCCGCTAATATTGTTAAATTTCCTCCCAACACTTTTCTTTTTCTTTCCAAAATATTTTGTCTATTTTCTTTTTTACATTCCATGATATACTTTTTGCTATTTACTAAATCCACTAACAGTTCGATTTCATCAGTAGAAAAATTCGCTGTCCTTTTAGTTTCCTTCACGAAAGAAAATGATGATGACAGATACATATTTTGATAAAATTTTTCTTATTTTGACATAAATACAATTTGGGTAACCTAGGAAATCGCTGACATTTTCTCAGAATCCCAAATGACTCAACACTAAAAAATTATTTTGACATTCAGTTAAGGTTCAGCAGAACCAGTTCAATTTGACAGATTATAAACAAAAAAAAGTTCAGGCTCAAGTTCAAGGTTTAGCTGAACTTAAGTTTAAACCGTCACTGAAAAACCGGCCAATAAAGAATTTAAACCTTATTAAACATAATAATAGCAATATAGCAACTATTACAATAATAATCGTTTCTTTAGCAACTATTACAATAGCAACCGTTTCCATACCGACTGTTATCATAGCAACCGTTTCTATAACAATCGGTTATATAGAAACTATTTCTATAGCAACTATTACTTTAACAACCGTGTCTATAGGCGTATTCCATTTGCCATTTGGATCAGATCTAACTTACACTTTTGAGTTAGTTCACTTATTTTGTTATTCCATTTCACCAGATCATTTTACCCCCACCACAATTCGGTTCTGAACTAAGTAATCCATCTCGAGAGGTAGATCAGTATGTTCAGATCAGTGTTGTCAGGTGATTATCGCCAATTGTTTTAAATCAGATTAAATATTAATTGTCAAAAAATGTCGAATGTGAATAAGTTAACGTTATATAATGCCAGTAATAACACAAGTTATGATTTGGATTTACCAGAAAACATAATTAAAAGGGCAAAGTCAGTTATTTATTTATTTTCGTAAATAAAAACAATTTTATAACCAATTTATTTTGTTAGACATGATATATGCCCAAAATTTGATGCAAAAATATATACAATTAGGAAACCAAAGTACGCTAGAACATGCAACGCCAATAAATGTCGGAAAAAGATTCTACTCGGGCGAAAAATGAAGCTCTGGCTTTAATCTTCGAAAAAACGAAAATATGTCTGGGACAATATTTCAAATGATCTTTTAGGTGTAGGTTGCGCTAGATCTGCGAAATCGTGTGAGGTAAAATGGAAGAATTTAGTTCGAACTTACAAATCTGTCAAAGATAACAATAAGAAAACAGGGAGAGGAATAAGCAGTTTTGCATTTTTCGATTAAATGGACGATGTCCTTGGAGATAAACCATCTACGAGTTGTTCTCACAGTTATGAGTCAGGAGTCATACTCTCAAAAGAGATTGAACAACCTGAAATAATACCTAATTATCAGGAAGAAATTTTGAATCTAGAAAATAATGCCGAAAATTCAAATGGTATTGTTATTTCTCAACCACATGGCAGTAAAGATACCTCATCTGACAATGATATTGATGGCCACAACAAAGGCTCAACAAAAAGAAAAAGAGTAAGTCAATACGAGGAATTTATAAGTTAAAAAAAAAATTAATCATACAAAGGTGTGAAGAGCGAGAGAAAAGAGAAAATAGCAGACGAAGAGAGAGAGAGAGAAAAAAGAAAAACGGGAAGAAAGAAAAATTAATTTATTTCAAAGATATGTAGAAATAGAAGATAGAAAAGTAAGAGCTCTAGAAAAATATTTAGATTTAATTAACAAGAAATAATTTAAGATATCTTTAATTTGATTGTTTTCGTTATGTTATTATTCCTATTAGTTTTAAGATAAAATATACTAAATTGAAATACTCGTAAGTTACAAAAATAATTTATAATGAAGTATTTTACATTTTTAAAATAAAGAGTTAAAAAGATGTTCTCTGGTGTCTTCTGTATCATCCTCATACTCTATCGCCTCACTTTCTTCATTAAATTATCTTCTGCCAAATCGTCATGTAAAATACATATATTATGCAACATACATGCAATAATAGTACATTTTACTATAAAATCTATATTATTATTGTCATATTTTCTAAGACGTCTAAATCGACCTTTTAATAGTCCAAAAGCATTTTCCACCACAATTCTCGTAGACGAATGTAAATAATTAAATCTTACTTGATTATTTGTTAAATGTCCGTTGTCTTTATAAGGCGGTACAAGCCATCGCAATGTTGGATATGCGGAATCTCCCAGTAAAAAGTAATTTTGAAAGAAATTATTATCATTGTTTGCTTTTCTATATAGTGATGATTTTCGTAGCACTCGAGCATCGTGAAGAGAACCTGGTTCTCCGCAAGAAATATCTATAAACATTTTTCTATGATCCACAGTTCCCTGAAGAAGTATGCTATGCCAGCCTTTCCGGTTAACATAGTCATGACTATCCTGTTGAGGGCGTTTTATTGGAATATGCTCCAAAAACACCCTTTAATCCTTTTTTTTTTCTAAACTCTTCAGAAATTCGCCTATATTCATCATGTTCTGGCCATTTTATAAAATCATTCCGTTTCTGGAATAATATTTTAACAACTTTGTTAATAACTCTGTAAGCAGAACTTTCTGTCACATTAAATCGGTCGGAAATGGTTCTAAAGGTTTCTTGGTTACCATATACCATAAAAATATTAATATACTCGTATGGGGTGGAATCTGTTCTCGTCCATGTTTACTATTTGTTTCATAAGTAGGAGCTATTAAATCTACAACGATTCGGTAAAATTACACTACTTAAATATCAATTTGCTTTAGGAATATACTTGTTAAAATATTAGCTGTTTCTCTAAATAATCTAAAATGTTTTTTAAACTCTTTATCTGAATAGCTAGTGACTACACTGGAAACAAAATTTTCAATTCTGATTCTTTTAATTTTTGGAAAAATTTCTTCATCCGAATCGGTCTCAAATTCGTCTAAATTTTCTATTTCAATTACAGAATTCATACTTGAATTGGAACTATTCATGATATTTAATATTTTATCACTTGGTCCATTCATGAAAGTTTCCTTAAAAGAGAAAAAAAATTGGTTTCTATCCTATATACTATAATTTATGTAGAGATTCATATTTCGTAAGACTTACTATTACGAAGTCGTCGTTATTCATTATTATACCAACATTAAAAATCTGTCATAAACGAAATCTTTTTGACGGTAGCTATGGCAATTTAGCTGTCACATTAAAAATCCTGTTCCATTTCATTACCTGATCTAAATAAATGTTCAGTTCAGTTGGTTACGTGATCTGATTTAACTGAACTGATTTAAGTAATGGAATACAGCTTATAATTACCGTTTTTATAGATGTCGTTTTTTTTACTAACTGTTGCAATAGACCATTTTAAAAATTCATTGCGCATGTGCAAACGTTAGACGGAGATAAAAAAAGTTAGTGCCGTATACTCATCTTTGTCTATGATTTGACAAGTGACAGTTCGATTATTTTTGTTGCTTGGTATTTGTTTCTTCATTGAAAAGTAATTAATAATAGTAATTATGACGGATACTATATGCTGTGTACAGGGTTGTAATAATAATTCAAAAAAAACAAGAACAGAAGAAAAGAATGAATATGTTATTAAACGAAATCTATCATATTACCATAATTTATAAATAACTGATGAATTTACTTCATTTATTTTGATACTACAATAAGTTTTCATTTTCAATATAAACATTTTACTTACTTTGTACTTAAATTAATTTTGAAATATCTCGTTCGCCGCCATTTGGCGGCACTAAGTTGTTAGTTCAAAAAATAAACACCTAGGGGTCGCGGACATTTTTAAAATGGTCTATAGCAACGTTTCCATAACAACTATTATCGTAGTAACCGTTTTTATAGCAACTGTCATCGTAGCAACCGTTTTCATAGTAACAATGTCTACAACAGCTGTATTCCATTTGCCACTTGATTCACTTAAATCAAATCAGATAAATTAGACGACATGACTAATGAACTGAACTAAACAAACTAATGCACTTATTGGGGTGAATTACTTTTTAGTAAATTAGGACCAGTAATTCTAGTATTGAAAATATTTTTAGCGAAGTAATCTAGTGAAATAAATAAGTGATCTAGTTCAGTAAATGTAAGTTAGATCTGATCCAAATGGCAAATGGAATACGCCTAACTATTATCATAGCAACTGTGTCTATAGTAGTCGTTTTTAGTAACTGTTTCCAAAGGTACCGTTTTTATAGTAACTGTTTCCATAACAACTGTAATCAAAGCAATCGTTTCTGCTGAATCCCAATTATAAATAAATAAATAAATACCTTTTACCCATTATTGGGTGTGGCACTCTGCCGAAACAGATCTCGGTAAGTGATATATTTATGCGCGTTAAGTGCGGTTACCAGCCGTCAAATCACGGCCCCCAAAGATGTTAGTGGTGGGGGAGCCACAGGGGTAATTTTAAATTGGTGAAAATGTTTTGTTGGCTGTAGGGATCGAACCAGGGTTCTCACGACCAACAGGCCGACTTGATACCACTGAGCTATTACCCCATAAATTATAATTTGGATTTGATCCTTGGACCTTTCGAGAATGAATTATTGTCTTATTTATAGCTTACCTCAGTGCAATATTCTCTCATGGGATGGCCAGCTTTATGCGAATGGCTTGTACGAGCGGACAAAAAACATCTTTGACACTGACTGTATCGCGAGCATCGCAAACATCGATAGCGCAGACCAATTAGCGGCGTTGCTTTACATACTGAACATCTCACATTATGAACCACTAAAACAAAAAAAAAACAATTATTTGCTTTTCAAATGTTACAATGTTATTTATAAAATAGTAAAATAAAAATAAATAAATATATTATCACGCTTTCTACCCATTATTCGGTAAGTGATATATTTTGCGCGGCACCCAAAGATTGTTACTAAAGAGAGAGTCACAGCGGTAATATTAATGTAGTGCAAATTATTTGTCGACTGTGGGAATTGAACCCAGGTTTTCTAATCCACATGCCGACTCGATACCACTGAGCCCCTTACTCCATTATAAAATAGTATTTTTGTAAATTTTCAGTTTACTCAGACAAAATTTAATATAATTTGGATGCATAAATCGGTTAGTTACATAAAAAAAAAATTGAAATAGGTATTTTAAAGCTATACCAACCAGTTTCAGCAGTTCTCATCCGATATAGAGTTGGTATGTATGCCATAATTTGTGGTCCAGTTTCTAACCACGCCAGAAAACCTCTCTCAGTGATACCAATTGTTCCTGGGGACTAAATAAAAATACTGTAGTATGCCTATTAACCATAATCAATACAGTATGATAAATTTATTATTGAAACTTTTAAAAAAATACATTTAGTTTCGAATTAATTATACAGAGTGATCAAAAGGAATTGTTACAGTTGGCAATACAATTCCGGAGATCTTCATATTCCACAGTTCGCACAACGCCAGTTAAAGGCGGAAATACTATTTGACATTTCTAATAAATACAAATAGGTTATGTCAAGAGTCTAACAGCTAATAGAATTTTAACTTTTTGAGTAAAAGAAATAATTTAGAGAAAAATGTGATAATAAATGTACTCAAATTTAAATTTTCAAATGTCACTATCAACAACAGGAAATTAATTTATGTATCAGACTTACCAATTTCAAGTAGTTTTTTTTTTATTGCCAACTGAAATAATTCCTTTTGATTACTCTGTAAAAGATTATAAGTGTTACGATGTCATCTGTATTTATTACCCAAAAGTTTAATTGCTTGTGATATCTAGCAAAAAAGAAAAGTTGCAAGATATAAATGCATTCCAAAACGAAAATAAATCTCAATGAATTATTTCAATTTTACATAGCAGAAAGCTGTAGTTTAATAATAAAAAGATATTACAATGTGGCCCGGTTGCATAAAACGTTGTCAGCTAATCACGTTGTTAACTACGCGAGAAAGTTGAATTAGAATTTAAAAAAACGCATCTGAGATATGTCCAAATTATAATAATATTAATAAAAGAAGGCTGCAGGAAACCAATAAAAAATTATATATTTTAATAGGACGGACATTTCGAGTTTAAACTGAATTCATCATCAACTTCAAACAATACAAAATAACAAAAATCTAAATATAAAATATAGAAATATGTCAAAATAATAAATAAGTTAAAATTAAAATTTTAATTTTGACTTGTTGAGTTAAGTTATTTTATTATTTTGACATTATTCTACATTTTGTATTTTGATTTGTGTTATTTTGTATTGTTTGAAGCTGATGATGAGTTTAGTTTAAACTCGAAATGTCCATCCTAATAAAATATATAATTTTTATTTGATTCCTGCAGCCTCATTCTATTAATATTAATAATTATTTATTACAAATATTGTTTTACCTATGTTATGTAACTAACAATAAGCATTTTAAGAAAAATTAGAAAATATGTAAAATGTGGTATCAACCATCTTGGCCATTGCCAACTTTTAATATGCTATTAGCTAACAACATAGTAAATATTGCTTTATGCAACTGGGCCTGTGTTCATCAAATCAATTATAAATGCAGCTTTATCATATTTTTATAATTTGAACTTTTAAAATTTTATTTGGCGAATAACAGTAAATTATAAGGAATATATTATGTGGTGGATAAATTAATACATACATACATATATATATATATATATATTTACGCTATATCTCAACAAATGGGGTAGCACGAACTCTAAAATCACTCATTACATTCATCAAATAATCAGCCCTCGTAAAACATTAGCATCCAAACACACCATCCTCACTTTACCCACAATCATAGATCACTCCATATAAACTCATTCATTTATTATACTCGAAATCATTTATCACCCAACAAACCTTCAATCACATCATTCCTATTCACTTATCACTTATCTTCTTTCTTCGACGTACATATCATATACATAAATCATCTAAAATTACCCATGCTTACTCCTAACAACGAATCTAATAATGAATCTAACAACGAATTTACGAAGATTAGAAAAGATGAAAGCGATAGCCTGCACTTGTATATGAAAGAAAAGTCCACAAATGCAGTAACTGAAAATTAAACAAAAAGATAAGAAAAGACGGGAGCGTCGCCCTGCGCTTGTTTTTAAAAGTGAATTCCACACAATTGCAGTTAAAAACTCTACCTAAGTATTGAAAACGAATTAAAAGATAAGAAAGGAAGGGAGTGTTGCTGTAAGCTTGTTTTTGAAAGTGAATTCCACACAATTGCAGTTAAACACTCAATGTAAGATCAGAAAACAAATAAAAAAGATAAGAAATGAAGGGAGTGTCGTCCCTACGCTTGTTTTTGAAAGTGAATTTCACATAATTGCAGGTAAACACTCTAATAAAATTAATAAACAACAAAACTAAAATAAAAAATCCTACATTTTTCTTAAATCATCAGATTCATTCCGCAATTAATCTTCGCCAAACATTCCTATCCTGACACACCACTTTAGCTTTATCAACATTCAAAATTCCTTTCATACAAGCACGTTTGTTCCTCATACTCGGAAACTTTCGTTCACGCAACAATCCTTCAATCATATTCATCCATTTATGTATAGGTCGCCCACGTAATCCATAAATAAATAAAAATAAATAAATATATCATCACGCCTTTTACCCATTACTGGGTGTGGCACTCTGCTGAAGCAGATCTCGGTAAGTGATATATTTTGCGCGTGAAGTGCGGTTACCAGTCGTCAAATCACGGCCCCCAAACATGTTAGTGGTGGAGGAGCCACAGGGATAGCTTTTTCAAATTATGAAAATTTGTCGCCTGTGGGAATCGAACCAGGGACCTCAGGATCCACAGGCCGACATCATACCACTGAGCTAGCAATCCCATGTAATCCATAAATAAATGTTTAAATTAATTTCATACTTCCTTGAAGCAGGTTTCTAAAGATGTCTGTATAAGTTGAGCTCCGAAATGCATGTCTTCATGTAAAAACTTGGCAATACTTGTTAAATGCGTTAAAACATTCTGTAATCGAAACCTAGTTACACTGTTATTATAATCAGCGCACAACAAATACAAGTATCGATATAATTCTGATAACTTTGCTGAACTAAGTAAACCTAACGCTATTTTAATTGATATCACTTGCAAATTGCCCCGACGATCTCTGAAATATATTGTAGTGAATGATGAATGTGAAATATTGAGAAGAATATTGTTGTTTACCTGTCATAAATACTATATAAAAAATTCTGCATTAATTCCGTAGCAAAATCAATGTCTGTATTCGTATGATTTTGTTTATTAGCTGCAAAATAAATATCAGCAAGTATTGCTTCCAAATCGTAACTTTCCAAGTGAAGGGAAGCTTCATTTGTACCTAGACGATGTTTCTCAAATATACCATTTATCATTGATATTGGTACTTCATCCACTACAAATAATACATATTTAAATAAATGTTAATTTTATATAGATGGAGAAAATTTACTTACTATACAATGCTCGTTGCAACACTCGAATTTTAGATGCCACACGATAAGAAGAAAACTTTATATAGTTGCATTCATCAATAGTTTGTTTGATATCAGCGAATTTTGGATGATCCCATTGTTCAACGTTATTGTTTTCACTGCAAATAAGATAGTTTTAATAAAATATGTACTTACATATTTCTATGTGATATCTTACTTTACATAACTAGGGTACCCATTTTCATTTTCAACTTTTTTCCAGGAACCAGACATCATAACTTTAGAATATTAATTTTCTAATCTCACTTAACCTTAATTATGTTTAATTTGCTATTAAATTCTCTTATATTGAATTTGTTGCTTGTGTAATACAAGTATAAACATGTTAAACTAATATATCACTACTTAACGTGTATATTGTTAGATTAATTATGTTAATTTTCGTCGGATTTCATTTACGGCGTCTTCTGTCATTTGGTTGTCAAAATTCAAAATGAGGTGCGCGCGCATTCTTAACGGATTCAGGTGTATAGCTTCCAGTGGCAGCGGGCAAACTACATGATTTATTTTATAATTATTTTTTTATTAGTTATATTGGTATTTTACGATAAGTTTGTTATGGTATTAATAATTCATAATACAAATAAAAATTAGATTTATCTTAAAAATAATGATTGATTAATAAATAAAATTAGTTTTCGTCTATATTTGTTGTACAATTAATTGTGCCACCACTGTTTTTATATTGTGTACACCTGTGCCTACATAAATAAATATGAAGATTGATATTATCTGTTTCATTGAAAAATAAATGTTTCTTAAGAAATGCATTTTGATACTACATTAATTATTTTTAGCAAATTTAGATATGGTATGCAAATAATGTCATTTATCCTTTTATATACTCGTATGATTCATGCAAACTGTGTCATTGGCGAATAACACGGAAAATAAATTTTTCATTACGTTTTCTTCTTAGGATTACTTTACAGACAAAATATTCAAATAAATGTTTAAATATGCTTGGTTGCAAGAAAAAAATAAAGAGCTCTTTAGTTAAAGAATTGTTTTTCTAGCAACAGTATCAATAGCGATTTTCTGAAACTTATCGAACCGTTAGTTGCTCATGAACCGATAAAACTTTCATGCAACCCAGTATTGAGTATCAAATTATACTTCAAGGGCCGAGATATCCACCTCCTAATAAAGTTCCTAATAAATTTATTTAGCTAATAAATATTTTTTGCCTCCTAATAAAAAACAAAAGATTAAATTGTCATGTCAATTTATACATAAAATAAAAATATATTTTTTAATAATATATTAATTTCTTATTAAAAAGGTATGCCTGGAAATAATATATTTATATACGATGCTACAAGGATTGTCTTTGATATTTTCGATGAATTTTGATATATTGGATGAAATTATAGAGATACATGAAATGTGGTACGTGATTCAGTCGGTCTGTGTCTTTGAGAACCTGGATTCGATTCCCACAGCCAACAAACAATTTTCATCACATTAAAATAACCCCTGTGCCTCTTGCACCACTATCAAATTTGGGGGCCGTGTTTAGACGGCTGGAAAACCCCACTTCACATTGATAAATATATCACTTACAGAGATCTGCTACTGCCACATTCAGTAGTGGGTATAAGGCGTGATGATATATTTATTTTTATTTACTTTATAATTGAGAATTTGGAAATAATTAATATTAGACGCCCTCACAATATTCTTATTGTTAATATCGAATTTAGACAATCATATCTCAGATGCAAGGTTTTTGAAGCCCGATGAATTGTACAAAACCATGCATTAAATCTTGCCGCAATTTTTTTCCAATTCGCGAAAAAATTCAACTATAGGTGGCACTGTCGTCGCGCACTCTAATTGGGAAAACAAACCAGATACCGCCATTGCTTTGTATGTATTCGACGTGTTGTTTGGTGTTTTAGTTTCGTGTTTATTATAAAGTTTGGACTTTTTATTCGTTTTGAGTATGGAAATATCAATGCCCCATTATGTTTATTGTATCGTGCAAGTAATTTTGAGCTGTTGTAAATAAAATTTTAAACATAATAGCCAAAACTCTGAAAGATAAATCAGTTTTTAACTTTACGAAAACTAATAATGTTCTTTCTTTTATATTTTTATTGTGCAACTTCCATGTTGAAGATGCTATTTGCATGCAGTGTTCTATTTTCACAAATGTTTATCCGCGTATATGCATACATATTTTTATCTGATTGGAATAAACAGTGAATTAAAGTCTCTTTCATATCACATATCCCTAAATTAATTTGACATTATCACATCTGATGGCGGATATTTTGTCAGGCACTGACTCCAGTGATATTTAGGAACATGATGGCTGTGAGGAAATATCTGTTTCTACAATGGAGGAAAGCTCCATTCTTTGTGCCATGCTTGTTTCTGTCACTAAATCCGCTTTTAAGTTTGATACTGTTCTGCAAATATATGAAAATTACTAACATCGAACAATTTTCTAACTCTATATTCGGTATTTACTTGTTAATATTCCGCTTTATTGTTCTATCATCTCTGCTTGAACTTTTCTTTTGATTCGGAAAACTACCTACTGGTCATTTTTTGATTGGAACAGCATCAGGTTTTAATTTTTTCTTCATCAGCTTTGAACGATACCCTTTTAAAAATATATGTAATAATAATAACAATAACAAACAATTAATTACACATGTTCACAATTACATACCCGGTGATACAAAATCTGTAGGACTGAAATGTTCAGAACATACATTCATGTACTTACTTACTGGTTTTCCTATTTTTAATGCTTGAACCCATGCATGTCGGATTTTTAAGTCTTTGGGAAAATAATGCAAAGATATTTTTTCGCTAATATAATTGTTACATTGAGGAACTGAGCAAAATCTCTTAGATTTGCTCATTTTTCTGTTCAAATCTCCTATCTCTTGCAATGTAAACAACGCTTTGTTTTCCCAATTAGGGACCTTTCAAATTTTGCCACCAGATGTCAGCCACTATGTATTTTTTCGCCAATAGCGATTTTGTGAAACTTATCGAACCGTTAGTTGCTCATGAACCGATAAAACTTTCATGCAACCCAGTATTGAGTATCAAATTATACTTCAAGGGCCGAGATATCCACCTCCTAATAAAGTTCCTAATAAATTTATTTAGCTAATAAATATTTTTTGCCTCCTAATAAAAAACAAAAGATGAAATTGTCATGTCAATTTATACATAAAATAAAAATATATTTTTTAATACTATATTAATTTCTTATTAAAATAATTGGAAATAATATATTTATATACGATGCTACAAGGATTGTCTTTGATATTTTCGATGAATTTTGATATATTGGATGAAATTATAGAGATACATGAAATGTGGTACGTGATTCAGTCGGTCTGTGTCTTTGAGAACCTGGATTCGATTCCCACAGCCAACAAACAATTTTCATCACATTAAAATTACCCCTGTGCCTCCTGCACCATTATCAAATTTGAGGGCCGTGTTTAGACGGCTGGAAAACCCCACTTCACATTCATAAATATATCACTTACTGAGATCTGCTACTGCCACATTCAGTAGTGGGTATAAGGCGTGATGATATATTTATTTTTATTTACTTTATAATTGAGAATTTGGAAATAATTAATATTAGACGCCCTCACAATATTCTTATTGTTAATATCGAATTTAGACAATCATATCTCAGATGCAAGGTTTTTGAAGCACGATGAATTGTACAAAACCATGCATTAAATCTTGCCGCAATTTTTTTCCAATATTCGCATTTTTTGCTTTTAATTCAGTGCATCTGAATATTTTCTATTACATTTTAAAATTCTATAGCTATTTCAACTAATAATCTGACTTCATTTATAGTAAAACTTACAGATCTTGCACGTTTTCCTGACATTTTGACAGTTATAACAAAATCACGGAGATCGAAACAAAATTACAATTATATATTTATTAACGTCATAAAGAAGTTTTGTATTTCTTTCTAATTAATTATTTTCATCAAATTCTCTCTCTTAGTGTTGCAATTTTGGCTTATTTAATTATTAAGTACCTAATAACAAGTAGACGAATAAATTGAACTGGATATCTAAAAAATAAATATCTCCCTAATAAATAATTTATTTTGCTAATAACTATTAGCTACTTTATTAGGAGATGGATATCTCGGCCCTTAATCAGTTTTAATATTGCATTTTATTTACTTAGTTACTGTTCCTGTTAACTGTATGTGACAATTATTCATTTATTTACATTTTTTTGTTTCACTTTTTAAATTAATTTGAGCAATAAGGAAATAAGTAAAATAAATTGTGTTGATTGATTTAGATGCAATATTTAATTTTCTACAACTTTTATTGCAAACATTTTCCTGTAAAGTAATCAGGGAAACAATACTAGTGGAAAACCTTATTTCCGATGTTATTTGCTTATGACACAGTTTTCGTGAGTCTTCTTCTATATCTAATTTTCATATAATAATATTCATTTATGATAGTGTGTTTTAATAAGCCAAGGTAATGTAGGATAGTAATTAAAGGACTTAGGCTTAAGTTGTAGTCAATTTTATTTAAATATAGTTGACAACGTTTCGGTTACGGATGTAACCATCTTTAGGTCAAAAAACAGTTGATAAAAATAGCAACACAAGAAATAATTATTTTATAAAAACTTTAAGTCGAAGTTCGGAATCAGCAAAGTGCAAAATAAAAAAAAATTGTAAGAAGTTAAACGAAGCAAAAACAAGATTCTAAGATACAGTGCTGAATCCGAAGAGTCGAGGTGACGACCGAAACGTTGTCAACTATATTTAAATAAAATTGACTACAACTTAAGCCTAAGTCCTTTAATTACTATCCTACATTACCTTGGCTTATTAAAACATACTATCAGATATACCGTCCTAGGACCTCGAGGACATGTCTACCTACGAACAACTATAAAAAAAACAGTCGTCACTTCGACTCTTCGGATTCAGCACTGTATCTTAGAATCTTGTTTTTGCTTCGTTTAACTTCTTACAATTTTTTTTTATTTTGCACTTTGCTGATTCCGAACTTCGACTTAAAGTTTTTATAAAATAATTATTTCTTGTGTTGTTATTTTTACCAACTGTTTTTTGACCTGAAGATGGTTACATCCGTAACCGAAACGTTGTCAACTATATTTAAATCAAATTGACTACAACTTAAGCCTAAGTCCTTTAATTACTATCCTCCAATATTCATTTATGTTTATTTATGTCTTTAATTGCTAAAAATGTCTTGTTATGAAATGAAGTATTCGTATTTATGCAACTCTGTACAACCGGAATTTAATCCCAATAGGCACCTATACCGATTTTTTTTTAAACTACATGAAAATCTATGTTAATCAGTGAAAGCACAGTGTGAAACATCCTTATATGAAACAAGATATGATTTTTTGAAGTTCTGTAAATGCGTGTGACGTCACAAGTATCTTTCAATGTTTTTAAGTGATAATAAACTTGTTTCATTCAATGGGTGTGAATTATTTATTAGAAAATAATCTTATGAGGGTAAGGTGAAAAGTTCTCGGCCTGACAATGAAAGACTGGGATTTTCAGTTAAAAAATTATTTTATTTTTCTACATACTCTCCCTTGACTTCAACACACTTGGTCCAGCGTTTCTCCAACATCAATATTCCTTCCTGGAGGTTGAATCTGTATCTTGTGTTAGTATTTGCGTGACTACATTTGCGTTAGTAAAATGTCTGACGACACTATATTCTTTCTAGTAACTTTCATTGGGGAATTTCGTGCCTTAAGTTTTCACGCCAAATCAAACAGCAAAAAATTGTGTTTTCTGCCTGAGTGCACGTGTCATTAGTTCGTATAAGAAGTTTCAACTTGTTCTCTCAAGTAGTTTGTTTACACGAATTTTTTAAGTAGACGTCTTGCTTGTTATTCGTTAAAATGGATAAACTTGAATATCGTGCAGTCATAAAATTCTTCTTTTTGGATGGATTATCCCATAAGAAAATTCATCCGAAGTTGACAAAAGTTTACGGGGACTCTGCTCCTTCCATGTCATCCGTTAAAAACTGGGCAGCTGAATTTAAACGTGATCGCACGTCCCTCGAAGGTGACCCACGTGAAGGACGGCCAAAAATCGCCACCACACCGGAAATTATCGAAAAAGTGCATGATGTCGTGTTGGACGATAGGCGAGTGAAGGTGAGTGAGATACCTGAGGCTATAAGGATATCGGAAGAAAGGGTGCGAAACATCTTGCACAAAGAATTAGAGATGCGAAAGCTCTGCGCAAGATGGGTGCCGCATTTGCTGAATGCCGATCAAAAGAAAATGCGCAAACGATCTTCGCAGCAATGTTTGGATCTGACCGATTTTGTGCGGCGATTTGTCACAATGGATGAGACATAAGACCACCACTACACGCCAGAAATGAAATAGCAGCCCAAGCAGTGGATGAAAGACGGTGGTTCAGCGCCAAAGAAAGCGAAGTCGATCGCATCTGCCGGAAAGGTCATGACCAGCGTGTTTTGGGATGCGAAAGGGATCTTGTTAATTGATTACCTTGAAAAAGGCATAACAATTACGAGCGAATATTACTCCAACCTTGTTGACCAGCTGGATGCTAAAATTCGCAAGAAGAGGCCTGGCTTGCAGAAGAAAAAAATCATCTTTCACCAGGACAACACATCTGCACACAAGTGTGCATTGGCAATGGGAAAACTGCGGGATTTGGGGTACGACTTGCTCGACCATCTTCTATCTGTTCCCAAACTTGAAGAAATTTGTTTCTGGGAAGCGCTTCGCTTCCAATGAAGAAGTTGAGAGGGCCGTAGATGAATATTTTTACAGCATTCCAGAATCTCACTTCCAGGAAGTAATATTGATGTTGGAGAAACGCTGGACCAAGTGTATTGAAGTCAAGGGAGAGTATGTAGAAAAATAAAATCATTTTTTTAACTGAAAATCGCAGTCTTTCATTGTCAAGCCGAGAACTTTTCACCTTACCGTCGTAGTTTGTATATACCGTATAGTATCATTGTCGTTACAGGAGATTGGAGGTCTCTTGGTAAAGGTATCGTATTTTTGTTGTTCCTGTGTGTGTGTGTGTGTGTGTGTGTGTGTGTGTGTTGCATATATTGCAGATATCTGAATCTCTTCTCTGGACATGTATCGGTGTGTGAGTGCAGTGTGTTCTATTCTTAATCTTGTAATTATTATTTGATGTTTCCTGTTTTTTTTTTTAATATTGACCATTGTTCAGTTTCTTTCTTTATTTCTCTTGATTTGTTTTCTGAGCTGGTTTCTTTCCAATAAATATTTTCATTTGAAAATAAAATTTTCGAGAATTGTTAAAACTATGACCTATGATTATTTGAATTTAAATAAGATATTTTACTTACGAGTATTAATTGGAGTCGGAGCCAGAATCGAACATTTAAATTTTTTGGAGTCTGAGTCGCAATCGCATATATCTCTGAAGTATAATATTATTTTTAACTAATTTTTTACTATTAGTAATAATTTAATACATACGAGGTGAGGCTATTCAATAACGAGACTGATGCTGTTTTAACATATTATTTTGCTTCCATACCTTTTACATTTACTTACTATCACTTTCAATATACACCCCTCCTCTATCCCTACAATGCTCCATGCGAATCTTCCATTGATCAAAACAGTGCTGTAAGTCTTCTTCTGTCAGCTCCTTCAGAACGCGTACCGATGTCTCTTTCAAAGCTCAAAACTGGTTGTTATTAAGGCAAATTTCACCTTAGGAAACATACAGAAGTCGCACGGTGCAAATCTGGCGAATAAGGCGGATGATCCAACACTGGGATGCTCTACTTGGCTACAAATCTCTTGACAGACATTGCGGAATGAGCCAGCGCATTGTTTTGATGGAGAAACCATGACTTGTCCTTCCACAATTCGGATACTTTTTTCAATAAAATATAAGTTTCAGTAGCAGTTTTTCCAAGTGTCATGTGAAATTTCACAACAATTCGTTGCTCTAATGTTGCACTTAACATTTTTTTCGGCGAAACAAAAAAACAACTCTAATTAGACCAAATGCCACGACTATACGGATTTGTTTACAGAAGCGAGAGGTACTGAATTCCAAAGAGAAAGCTTCACGCTAAAAAGCTGATGGTTGCTGGTGTTTGGCGCATGCGTACTTCGTCTATAGTAGCGTCAGTCTCGGTATTTAATAGCAACACCTCGTATATTTTATATTTTTATCATTAATTCCCTTTATTTCGATTATGGTATAGGAGCCCATTACAGTGCAGAACCTGGACTCACCAAGCCGCAGTGTAGTAGTGCATATAGTTTTAGCTTGAGTGGGATTCGAACTCGAGATCTTCAGATACGAATGCCGTAACGCTAATCACACCACCGTACTACCGAACGGTTTTATTTAATACATTTATTTATTATATATTTTATATTCTGCACATTATTCGGGCAAATTTTTATCTGAATTTTTGTTATATATTAGAATCCGGATCATATCCGGTTGAATTATTTCTATTTTAAAATTGCTGTCATTTTCGAAATACGTATAGCCTAGTTTCGTTTTTATTTGAGCGATTTAAAAGGCGAAACCATTATTTTGAATGGCGCGATAGTTATTATTAATGAGTGGATGTGATTTGCGGTAAATTGAACATTGAAGAGTGTGAAATCATTCAACCATTGAACATACTTTTTATTGATTAAAATATTGAAAATACGAGTGCTTTTCTAGTTTACAATTCATTCATTTATAGAAATGATTTATTTATTACTAAGTGTATTTTTAATTTTATTATTAATGAACTACTTATTGAGAATTCAAATCAACTATAGAGGCGCTGCGTACGACTTCCTTTGGTAGGATACATGGTTTGTTTACATTAGAATACATATATTAATGACGAGTTCGTTTCGCCACCTTTGTTGGAAAATTACATATACGAGTACACGCACACACGCTCACACACACACACACACACACACACACCTCAAAATACGTATTTCCGCGAAAATCTCATCAACGGTTTTTTCACGATTCCAATACTTCCTTATACTGTGTATAAGAAAGTAAAAATTGATAGAGATCAAATATTAATTATTTTCTCGACCCACTTTTGCTAAAAAAGGGTAACTTTTTAGAAAAATTGACAAGAGACAAAATATTTCAGTTTTTCGACAAAAACGAGATGGCGCCGTCAAAATGAAATAAAAAACTGAACTTAAACATTTTTTCAACTTTAAAATTTTGTTTTTTAAATCTTTGGCCAAAACACCAATTTCGCCAATCATATTTGAAAACTAGAAGCTATTCCAGATTTTTTCATGTCCTCCAAATTTTGGAGAAGGTGAGGTGTCCGTCCATAAACATCTTTTATATACCTATGTATGTATATATATATATATATATATATATATATATATAGGCTGGTACAGACCACCCGTCCACCCCTTTTAAAAATTCTGTGTTCAACATTTTGAGAAAACAAGATCTACGATAATACTAACTTCGATATACTCTATCGAATGAGACCATATTTGAAACCCTGTCCCCTTCCCCCTGGAAGAGAGGAGGGAGGTTAACTTCAAATTATTAAATGGAAACCCTAAATTTTTATTGCAGATTCGGAGTCCGCGTAAAAAAATATGTCAGTTTTATTCTAAATTTTTTTTTATTTTCTACAGATATCGCAAAAAACAAGTTTTTTGGCGTAGTACTCTTTCGCGCACCGAAAAAAGGTGTTTTTTGCGATTTTTTTCGAGGACAAATAACAACCCAAGTAAAAATAGATAACGTAACCTTATTTATTGTCATTTGTACTTTAAAAACGATTTTTTAAATCTTAATCGCGTCATTCTCGTGGCCGCTGCACCAGGTGCAACGCGTCGCTGCAGCTCGAACATTGACAATCGGTGGGAGTTCCCCAAGTCGTATAATGGCATTTCGGTGCATGCTTTTATCTCATTTTTTTTGGGGCGAAAAACTGACTTTTTTTTTCAAAATGCGGCCATTTTTTAATTTTTCAACATTTCTCAAATATCCTATGTAGATCGATAGATAATCTATCTAAGAATAGCGAATAATAATGATTTTAGTTGCAGCTCGACCAGGACGACTTGGGGAACTCCCACCGGTTGTATATATATATATATATATATGGGATGGCTAGCTCAGTGGTATGAAGTTGGCCTGTGGATCCTGAGGTCCCTGGTTCAATTCCCACAGGCGACAAATTTTCATAATTTGAAAAAGCTATCCCTGTGGCTCCTCCACCACTAACATGTTTGGGGGCCGTGATTTGACGACTGGTAACCGTACTTCACGCGCAAAATATATCACTTACCGAGATCTGCTTCAGCAGAGTGCCACACCCAGTAATGGGTAGAAGGCGTGATGATATATTTATTTTTTATATATATATATATATATATATATATATATATATATATATATATATATATATATATATATATGTAGTGCTTATTGATTATTGTTACTTTATTTTGGGATGGAGAAAAACAAAAGAAAAAGTAGGCTTCGATAAAAATAAAATTTTGTTGTTAGTAACGATTATTGAGTTTGAAAAATAAACAGTTACATCTTATGGAGTGCTTCTATAAAGGCCGGACCTGCGACCTTATATATTTCCGAGAGTAAGTTATTCGGTCCAGGGATTGATTGTTATTGAGTTTTGTAATTGCTGCATGCACCTTCTATTGGTGTCTCAATATTCGATTCGGCCGTTTGATAGTTCTCATAAGTTATTGCCCTTCCATTTTGGTTTTGGTCTCGAGTTTTTTCTGTGTTCAGTAATTCCTTGAAGTGCTGCCTCCGTCTGTTTGCTATTCTTTCTTTGTTCGTGACTATTGTTCCTTCTTTATCTTTGATTATCAGAGTTGGCTGTTTCCTTTTCCCTGTTGTTAGTTTTATATTTCTATAGTACTCTCTAACCTTTTTTGATTATAGTTGAGTTCTATATCTTTTAGAAACTGCATTTGCCACTTACGCTTCTTTTCTCTCAGCAGCTTAAAGGTCTGTTTTCTTAGTAACACATATGTTTCTCTCTTCCCTCTGGTATTGCATTCCAGTATTTCAGATCGGGCAGCATTATTTTCTTTTATAATTTCTCCGCATTCTTGGTCAAACCATTGTTTATGACCTTTCTCTTATATATATATATATATATATATATATATATATATATATATATATATATATATATATATATATATATATATATATGTATATATATATATATATATATATATATATATATGTATATATATATATATATATATATATATATATATATATATATATATATATGTGTATATATATATATATATATATATATATATATATATATATATATATATAAATAAATATATCATCACGCCTTCTACCCATTACTGGGTGTGGCACTCTGCTAAAGCAGATCTCGGTAAGTGATATATTTTGCGCGTGAAGTGCGGTTACCAGTCGTCAAATCCCGGCCCCCAAACATGTTAGTGGTGGAGGAGCCACAGGGATAGCTTTTTCAAATTATGAAAATTTGTCGCCTGAGGGAATCGAACCAGGGACCTCAGGATCCACAGGCCGACTTCATACCACTGTGCTAGCCATATATATATATATATATATATATATATATATATATATATATATATATATTTTACATTTGTGTAACTTGTCATGGTGTAATTAAATAGCAAAAATGTACTACTAAAAAAATGTGTTTATATATGATTTTACATATTTATATTTGTCAAGCTAAACCTGATATAATTATATAAAAATGTCTGTCATTTTAAATAAACGCAAATAACATTTTTTAAAGTAATTAGTTGTATAAAGTAAAAAAAAGCATGAATAGACTCGTAAGCACCATGCATTTGCCAGACTCTTGTTCCTATCGCACTCACTTTTTTGTCGCTCTCTTTCTGCTTCATTTCTGTGGATGCTTACCCGCAAGACTTGCCTGTCCTTCAGTATAATAGTTCTGCTACAGAATATTCAGAAGTAAGTGTTTCAGTTGGTAATGCAATTCTGGGGATCTTTTTATTCCACAGTTGGCACATCTCCATGTAAAGGCGGAAATACTATTTAATATGTCATTTATATAATAAATACAAATAGGTTGTGTGATAGAAATACTTTGTTTAGATTACTACTTTGTGAGTAATGTTAAGAAATAAAAGGATGTGGGTAAGGGAAACAATGATTTTTATTAATTTAAATTTTCAAATGTCACTATCAACAATAGAAAATAAATTTATGTAAACTTCATTCCCTATATGCAAACGATTACGTCATATGTGAACGAGGTTATCATAGATACGATGAAATCAAATGCAGAAATGCGTGTCATCTTAATGATTATTTTGCGCTGGAGTTAGATAATGGAGGATCTTTAATTAATTTAACTGTAGTACAAGAGGTAATGTGCATTGTATTTTGTATTTTCATATATTATTTATTTATATATAATAATAATACATATAAAAATGTATATTCCTTTGAGTTTTATTTTACATAATTACATATTTCAATAAGGTAGGTAATATATTTCGTGGGTTAAGATAAATTTGTATTTGGTTTTTATTTAATATATTGCAGAATTTGGTTATTAAATTTTATAAAGTAATAAATATTTTTCCTACAACTGTGCGATTTCTTTGTTATTACGTAACTATAATTGCCTTGGTTACGTATGGAAAGTAGATGAATGCAGACCAAGTACGCTTCCGAAAGCAAAGAAACACTAGTGCGGAAAGTGCTTCATTACGTAACTGTCAAAAGAATATTGTTTTGACAGCGATTTAAATTTCGCGCCGAGCGCGGAATTCATATTTTGACCACAGACGCTTATGGAAGAAGAAGATACGGTGAACCAGCGCTAGTAAATATGCAGTAGTATATTTTGACGTTTATAAACGTAACCTTAATTTGCAGTATATCTAATCTGTAGACAATTAATAAAAAGAACCGAACAAAGTAAAATATATCGATAAATGGTTTTATTTAAAGAGTAAGTGAAATACTGCATATTTATTGTTTGTGTATATTATTAATACAGTTGTTACAGTTGCTTATATTGACATAATGTAAAGTGGAAACTTTTGTGTCTAAAGAAACATTGATTTCTTCCGTACCTGTTCATATTATTACCAGTAATATTATTGGTAACAATTTCGGAAGCTTCAGAAGTACCAGCAGCAGGTTGATTGTCATTGTCGAAAATAGATCCAACATAGTATGATCCGAAGCTTCAATTATCTTTGGAGGTGTTAATGATAAAGAAGAATCACTCACTGTACTATTCCAATCAAGATGATTTTGAAGAAATTATTTTGACGTTAGTGAAATATTTGTAAATAACGTAGAACAATGTGCAAGCAATCAACAAACAAACCATAGCAACGCCGTAAAACATCGTTCTCATGTAATATGATTAAAATTTTATAAATTTTATAAATTTTAATAATATTTTAGTGATTTACTAAATCGCACAGTTGTAGGAAAAATGTTGTTTATAACACGTGCCGAAAAAGGTTACATGCTCGTGCAGATTTCGAGCCTTTTTCGGCACTTGTTATAAAAATAACTATTAAAAATTAATAGAGAAGATTCAGACTTGCTGGAAGATAATTCCGGGGAATCTGAAGTGAGCGACGATGATTAAATTCTGCACTTGCACGTAACGAGCCTTTTTCGGCACTTGTTATAAAAATAACTATTAATCTGACATTTAAATTTTAGGTTGTGTTTTAAAAATGTCTATCCAATACCAATGTAAACGTTTTAAGTACAAAATCTTAATCGCATGGATACCAAATGTGACGTAATAGTTTTCATACAAGGAATGAAGTTATATCAGTCTTACCAATTCCAATTAGTTTTTTTTTTTAGCCAACTGAAACACTTACTTTTGCACCCTCTGTATAACATAAATACAAAGTTACAAAATTAATGAGATGAAATAAAAATTACTATGACAAGTACTTTAATGTTGAAAAATAAATTTTGAATTTCACTCACGATTATAGTAACATAAGTGAGGCAATATTCACTTTCATATTGTAATTCACTATGACTGGTACTCATATTTGAAATTTTTTACTTGAATAGTAAGTTGCTTTGTTATTGTTCTCAAGTTATTTCAATTTGAAATTTCACAATAAAATTACCTTTAATAAAGTTAAGAGAAATTTGCAAATACAGTATAAACTAAATGTTTAAAGTTCTACAATACAATAGCACAACTAAAGTGGAGCAGGTAACAGAAAGAAAGTTTAAATAATATCGTTCGCTAAATTTGTATTCAACGAAGTATATAACTGTAAAGCATAATTTTATTTATTATTTTAAGTAGGTACATGTAACATTTAATTACATGTTACGGAAATATTCAATTTTTAGTTTCATTTGTGTATTTGTGTCGGTGTGAAAACTTACAATAATTATAAACTTTTCTCATTATTATTGTATTACATTTATACCAGTAGCAGTGGCGGTTCGTGACCTTTATAATAACCGGGGCCAATGGTATATTAATTACAGAGGTTAATTGAGTACATTATTTTTTTTATTAATGCAAGATATGTTCTTAACAGTATTGTTCCAAGAACAAAAAAATCTGGTATATAAATTATTAAACATGTAATTTAGTTTTTCAGTAATTCAGCACATATCTGTTTGAAACATATAAAATATCAAATTTATTTACGTATAATTTTTTATTAATATTGATTACTTTATGTCTAACTTTACAGATGAGTCAAATACAGGCTGTCCGTTTTTTTCAAATCGCTTCTTAATTTATTCTTAATTGCTCTATTTCTAGCTAATTCCTTCTCCTTATATTTTGAGTCACTTCTTAATTTTTTCATATTCACTTTATTTTCACTTTTTTCATGTTCTTTGTAGTCATTATCTTCTCTTTGTCTTTTTAAATTTTCGTTCCGAATATTATTTTCTTTTTCTCTATATTCATTTTGCATCCTTTTAGTTTGATTGTATCGTTTTTTTAAATAAATTTTAGGATTTTACTGATTTCTTTTTAATTTTCATTACAGATAATCAACTTCTTAACAAAATTTTATATAAATAAACTTATATTAATAGAAATAGAAATATAAAATTACAAACTATTTCATCAATGAAATTGATGTAGCATCAAAAACGCTGAATTGAACACTTATGACTTGCTCCTTGCTTTTGACAATTATTATTTGACATATAAATGTTAAACATGTTTATGATTTTTGTTTCTATTACTACTATGTTTATTGGTATATATTATTAAATATATAAATTAGTTTTTCTCAAAATTGGACGCATTTACAGGTAAATTGCAAATAATTTTATATTTATTTTATGTTCCAAATATTTTTGCCAACATCTTTTATTTGAAACTTTTTTTAGTGACTAATTCCATGTTTGAAATAAATGGAATTTATTGTTTTGTGTGTCCAGTAAACTACCTCTTCCGGTTTTTCAATTTCATTTAAAATCAACTCAGCTCTTCGTATTTTCATGAAACTTATAATTACCAAGTTTCGTTAACAAATCTTATCTCGTTCATGAGATATTGCACACTCGGACACACATCCATCCATCCATCCACACACACAGACATCATTAAGAAAATGATCAATACGGATTCAGTGGACCTCAAAATACGTATTTCCGCGAAAATCTCGTTAACGATTTATTTCACGATTCCAATACTTCCTTATACTGTGTATAAGAAAGTAAAAAATACTAAAAGTACTTATAAACAAATTCAAACAGTTCGAGTCGGAGTCGGAGTCGGAGTCTGACGGAAATTTATACTAAAAATAAACGTATATATATATATATCATCACGCCTTCTACCCATTACTGGGTGTGGCATTCTGCTGAAGCAGATCTCGGTAAGTGATATATTTTGCGCGTGAAGTGCGGTTACCAGTCGTCAAATCACGGCCCCCAAACATGTTAGTGGTGGAGGAGCCACAGGGATAGCTTTTTCAAATTATGAAAATTTGTCGCCTGTGGGAATCGAACCAGGGACCTCAGTATCCACAGGCCGACTTCATACCACTGAGCTAGCCATCCCATAAAAAATAAACGTAATTGTACTAAATTCAGAAAATGGCGGCGAAGCATAATATATGGGTAAAATGTAGGGTTGTTGATTTTACGAATATTCGAAAATTCGAATGTTCGGATTTTTTGAACATTCGAATTTAAATTCGAATTTTCGAATATTTCGAATTATTCGAAGTTTTGAATTTTTTGAACATTCGAATTTTCGAATTTTTCGAATTTTTCGAATTTTTGGAATTTTTCGAATTTTTTGAATTTTGCGAATTATTTGAAATGTTTTATATCCTAACGTGGTATGAATTATTTTCAGAATAAACTCATTTGCAGAGTTTTGTATTAATTCATAAGTAATTATTATTAATAAAATTTCGTTACACTGTCAAAAACGTTATATTTAAAACGTTTTTGTATCCTTTTTATTCTCATTTTAAAACGTTTTACTAAAAATCCATAGCATTTAGATGGGCGGTTAAGAGAGTAGATGGCTTAATTAAGACGCCTAACCTTGCAGAGTTTTTGCAGAATTTATTATTTAATTCGTGTCCGACTTTTCACGAATTATGCGTGAGCGTACTTGGAGATGACAGATGGCGTTAATTAATTGGCAAAAAATTAGAAAATTCGAAGCTTCGGAAAATTCGAAAATTCGAAAAGTTCAAAAAATTCGTAAATTCGAAAAATTAAAAAAATTCGTAAATTCGAAAATTCGAAAAGTTCAAAAAATTCGAAAATTCGAAAATTCGAAAAGTTCAAAAAATTCGAAAATTCGAATGTTCGAATGTTCAGAAATTCGAAATTCGGTGAAAATCAACAACCCTAGTAAAATGACTTATTATTAAACAATATTTCAATACTTCCTTATACTGTGTATAAGAATGTAAAAAAATAATGTTGGTCAATTTTCTTCCAGATAATTGCAACTGTCAAGAATTATGATAATATTTATTGCAGTTTTAATGAGGAAACAAAACTCATGTTTAATATAAATAGCAGTGGCGAAGCGTTATCTCGCTGTGAGTCGGTTGTCCGAGGTTGCAGATCTCTCCTAGCATTAATTTGATTGATGCGTTTCATTCAGTTAATCTTATTTTGCGAAATAAATTATAAAAATTCGCTCATTATTCTTATTATCATAATTTATATACTGATGGGAATCTAAATTAAATTATAATAACATAATATGTCATATTTGATCTATATTTTCTTTTACTGTTCGCAAGAAATTGAACTAAACTAAGTTAGAAATCATTTTATGAAAATTATATGGATATGTCAGATCTCATTACCTGCTGACTAATGACAGGATGCGCGACGACAACGATATCTGACGGCCACATTAAATTTTGTCTAATTCTAAAAGTTCTCTAAATTTTCTCTAATATAGTCATTTTTCCAAAATGCCTCCCAAATAATCATCTCTAAGAAGTTAATTTTCCTAAAATATCCCCCAAATTATATTTAAAATAGTTATTTTTCCAAAATATCTCTCAAATCGTCTCAAAGACAGTAATTTTCCTAAAATGTTACTAAATTATCTATAAAATAGTCATTTTTCCATAATGTTTCCCATATCGTCTCTAAGACAGTTAATTTCCAAAAAAAATGTCTATCATATCTTCTCTGAAACAATCATTTTCCAATAAAATTATATTACATAATCGTCAAACATTGGATTAATTTTGTTTCAATACCAAGGCCATCGATAGTTTTGAGGCAATTTTAGTCATTTTCAAATTTAATTGATGCCATTACACAGCATATAAAATTAATTTTGTCTAATAGTTTAGATGAAGAATTTTATGTCCTAAAACTTTTATTTGAAGCTTTTTTGCTTAAAATAATTAGTGAGGCAGGAAATTACGAAATTATGATTTTACAGCTGCAGTCGATTCGGTTGTCCCCACTATGACTCTGCACATAGCGAATAAGAACTTGTAGTGTGCTGAAGATGGTTATTGCACCTGTTATCCATTCACGGCAGTCACGAGACTAGGTCGAGGTTACATAGGAAAGTATATTATTGACAGACTAGAATATTCATTTCAAATTAAGAGTCTTAACACAGGATGTTCTACATATAATTATACAAATTAAAATAATATTAAACTTACGACGAATCAAAATAATATAGGAATAAGATAATATAACTTAAAAATAATTCAGTACAACTGAAAAGTTCAGGCCAAGTACAAAAACGTCTTCCAATATTCGCCCTCGCCAGAAAAATCAATAACTTCGAAACAATATAAAATAATATAATTACAAATTGAAAATTAAATGTTTATAAAGAAATTACAAGTCCTAATGTTTTCCAAGTCATGAGATTCTGGTGGGCTCAAGCATTAAGGATTTCTTTAAAAGGAGAACCGAAAAGTCCTAATTACACCTTAAGCCCCTGGCACATATAGCGTCAAGACTCCGAGTCTGCCATTTGACTGCCAAAAATAGAAACGCCTCTATTTTCAGCAGTCACGACTGCCGAAAACCAACTTCATTATGATGCTGGTTTTTTCCCTATCTTCCTTTGTTGTTTGACGTATGAATTATTATTGTTTGATATTTTGTACATTTTTATAGTTAAATTCATTTACTTTATACATAGTTAGATACTTTTAAGTTTTCATATTTCATTTATAGTTCATGTCAATTTTTTTAAATTTAATTTTTTGTTTTATTAATCCTAGTTTATAGTTTTTATATTTCTTAATAGTCTATAAATATTTTAAATAATACATTTAAGTTTTTATATTTCATTTATAGTTCACATAATTTTTTTTTTAATTTAATTTTTTGTTTTATATTTCGTAGTTTATAGTTTTTATATTTCTTAATAGTCGATAAATATTTTAAATAATACAAATTAACAAATAACACGTTAAAATTAACAAATATTTAATTCTGACTGTCAGAAATACCGACTCTCAATTTTTCAGCAGTTTGTAGCAGACTCCGAGTTTTGACGCTATATGTGCCAGGGGCTTTAGGCAAAAGTTTCTGATATAACATATGGGCTCAAGTACATTGTTATATTCAATATTAACATATGTCTTTTCATAAAAAATGGGGTAATGAGTCAGTGGTATCAAGTCGGCCTGTGGATCCTGAGAACCCTGGTTCAATCCTCACAGCCGACAAAACATTTTCACCAATTTAAAATTACCCCTGTGGCTCCTCCACTACTAATATCTTTGGGGGCCGTGATTTGACGGCTGATCACCGCACACTCAGTAATGAGTAAGAGGCGTGATGATATATTTATGTATTTATTTATTTATAAAAATATGAATTGTCTAACCTCGTAACAAAAATGTAAACGACATAAATGTCAATATAAAAAAACCTAAAAAAGTACTTGACGGCATTATATCAAATTCTTCTTCTAAAAAAATGAAAAAACCAATAAATTTAGAAAATGAAAAAAAAATTGAAAAATTAAAAAAAATTTGGAAAATTTTAAATATTTTGCAAAATAAATGTACATTTTTAAAAAATATTGTTTGTTTATTTATTATTATTATTATTTATATTAATAATATATCATGTAATTCATAACGTGATGACGTCATATGCGGACACTGAACAAGGAGAAGACGACGTTTCTTGGGCTGAATTTTTTAGTGAGAAAACGAACATTTGTTCATTTGGGATAGGGACTGTTAGTGTCCCGTCACTTTCGTTTGTACTTGGCCAGAGATACTGTTGTGTCTTTTGAAATCATTTTAGATGTATTATTCATTTAGTAATTTGATTTACATTATTTGTATGACAGAAACTCCCAATTCAGCTCTTGCAAGTGTCTCTTCTAATATTAAAACACGCTGCCGGGCTTGCGTTGCTGTCAATGGTGGCCATTTTGAAAATCAAATTTAGTCCCTTCCTTGTTGTTTCATTGTTTATTGTTTTATTTTCCTTGTTTGTTTGTTTCTTGTTTTTTCTGTTTAATTTTCTTGTTTAAAAATTTTTCAAATTTCTTTGTATATCAATTATGATTTTGGCCAAATCGTTTCTAAGACAGTTATTTATCAAACAGTTTCCTAAATTATCTCTAAAATAGTAATTTTTTTCCAAAATGTCTCCCAAATCGTCTCTAATATAGTCATTTTAACAAAATGTCTTCCAAATCGTCTCTTAAATTTCCAACAAAATATCTCTCAAAAATATCAAATCGACTCTAGGACAGTAATTTTTCTAAAATATCTCCAAATTTTCTTTAATATAGTCATTTTTCCAAAATGTCTCCCAAATCATCTCTAAGACAGTCATTTTCCTAAAATGTCTCCCAAATTATATTTAAAATAGTTATTTTTCCAAAATATCTCTCAAATCATCTCAAAGACAGTAATTTTCCTAAAATGTCACTAAATTTTCTATAAAATACTCAGAACTGTTCCAACCTCCATGTGGAGATGTTGTTATTTTTATGTCTTTGACATGATTTTGTTGGCATATATAATTGTGAGTTTTTTACTCTTATTATATGATTTTATACGTATAACATCTGCAAGCTTTGTTTGTTTTTTGCTGATGATGGATCGAGTATCGATCCGAAACGTTCAAATTATAATTGTTATGAAATAAATACGTTATTTATTTCCTTTCCAATCTTGAGGATCCCCAAGGCCATTTGTCAAATTTCACAAGAATTTTTGGATCCAATTTAACCTCACAATAAAATACTTTGTTTTAAATGATTGTTGCAATTTGTTAAAATTTATCTTGTAATTCAATTTGAATAAAAACTTTTTTTGGACAGATCGAAAAAATATTTCAGTCTAATGTTATAGTGGATATTTTAAATGTTTTATTTTCAAAAATCGATCGAGTGGTTATCAAAATATCTTGTTTTTAAATTTTTGATCGGTCACCATTTTGTTATTTGATAAAATACAAAATAATTGTAAATACAAATGTTTTAGAGAACCAAAAGCAAATGCTGAAAGTTTTTGTATTTTTTAAATATTGCTTAACATAAGGGAGTAATGACGATTTCTCGAAAAACAAAAAAACGCCAATAACTATGAACTATGAAAAGTTGTTTGTTTGAATGAGTTATAACAGTCATTTTGCGGATATTACTACTTAGTATTAACACCCTGTATATGCACAGTAAACTCTTCGTTAAAGAGCACTGTTTTTAGCGTTTTTTATTTTGTAGGAGTGGTATGATTGCTTTTAAATCTGACAGATGAATGACATATAACCTCAAAATTGTATAATGTCGGTGTCGAAATATTACTAAAAAAATATGCGATCAGAAAAAATTCACAACGTTCACAATACAGAAAAATATTGATTAATTGTAAAAAAAATTGGAATTTCAATTGTTTGTGTTATGAAAAAACACCAACTTATATTTTTTACAAATCACTGTTTTTTTTTTTTTTAATATAACAGAATTATAAAATTACCTCAATAGAAAAAATTATATAAAGAACACTCATCCTTTGCAAAACTCGCCGTTTTACAAATTTGGACTTGTGTGTTAACAGATTGGCTTATGGAACTAGTTTTTTAATATACTATTTGAGTGAAATTCTTTAAGGGGTTATACTACCCAGGCGCACTGAAACCTTAACCTTTTTTCAGGAATTTTTTTTCTCGATTTACTAATCAATGGATTAAAATTAAATTTTTAGACTTTATTATACATGTATTAAGGTATATAGAAATATTTTTTGTTTAAATTTTTGATACAAAATGGCGTTCTGACACTAGGTAATTTGAACAAATTTTTTTTTAGGGCGAAATCAGTGTGCCCTGTATTAGTCTCCGTACACTACCTAGAGAAAAAAAAAATTCACAATCTACATTAGTTTTTCTTTGGAAGTACCTAAAATTATAAAAATTATTTCAAAATTTGCAAATTGGCATCAATTTTTTTTTATTATTTTTTGGTAAAAAATTTAACTCAAATTGTTTATCGCAAATGTAATTATCTATAAATAAATAAATAAATAAATATATCATCACGCCTTCTACCCATTACTGGGCGTAGCACTCTGCTGAAGCAGATCTCGGTAAGTGACATATTTTGCGCGTGAAGTGCGGTTACCAGTCGTCAAATCACGGCCCCCAAACATGTTAGTGGTGAAGGAGCCACAGGGATAGCTTTTTCAAATTATGAAAATTTGTCGCCTGTGGGAATCGAACCAAGGACCTCAGGATCCACAGGCCGACTTCAAACCACTGAGCTAGCCATCCCATAATTATCTATCATTCTTAAAAATTTTGTGTATCTATGGATAGCTAAGAAGCTACAGTTTAAATTTCAAGTAAATCCGATAAAAATTGAGAGAGCTACGCGCACGCCTATGATTCGATACTGAGCGGCCTTTTCAAAAGTTTCAGAGCGCTTAAAGCGTCTCAAAAAAAAGCTATAAATATTGTTTTTCATAGCTTGTCATTTGCAAATAGTTTATGCATCATTTAAGCCAACAAAAAATAAATGAAAAAAAAATAAATTTGCTAGGTAGTACAGCCCCTTAATTAATTTTTTTGCATTTGAGTTTGTTTATGTTATTAAGCATTTAAATTGTGCCCATATAAATTGTTGAATTTTATCAGCAGATGAAGGCGAATAATATAAAAATAATGAATATTTGATTTCTCCGAATGAACTAGTTTAATAAATGAAGTATAGATGGTATGTTTGTATTGTTTGTTGTGATATGTAGGGTCTGTTTGTTTGTTTGTTGTGCTGATCTAAATCCACTTTTCCTTATGTGAATTTGGGTTTCGTTTGTAATTATTTAATTCACTTGTTCTTATTACTTACTATTTAGCCAGTAAGAAAGTGTTATCCGGTCACTCAGTCGTCGGTACAAATTTCTATTTTCTGAAACGCGTTGTGCATATGTTATGCATTGTTCGATTATCAATAGATTCGCACATACATTGAAGTGTGTACCGTTCATGTAAGCCAAATTATTTAAGTTTTCTCCAAGTTTCTTCTATAAGTTTTATTTTTTTTTAATCATAGAATATCGTATTAAAAATTACTTAAGGGATTAGGTCACTGTAAAAAAAAAGAATCGATTTTTTTCTTGTTTAATTGTATGCTTTAACTCTTTAAAAACATCATGCCGTTGGTTTTTGACCGAAAGCTGTTTTTGTTTTAATTTGAGAGCTGATTTTGTAGAGGGTGTTCTGATCGGATCATTTACCCACGCATGTCGAGCAGCGAAATTTTATGCAAAGAGGACAGTTGTACTATATATTAATATGAATAAACAAATAAATACATCTATTTATTTGTATTAAAATTAAATTTTTAGACTTTATTATACATGTATTAAGCTATATAGAAATATTTTTTGTTTAAATTTTAATTTTAATTTTAATGGGATGGCTAGCTCAGTGGTATGAAGTCGGCCTGTGGATCCTGAGGTCCCTGGTTCGATTCCCACAGGCGACAAATTTTCATAATTTGAAAAAGCTATCCCTGTGGCTCCTCCACCACTAACATGTTTGGGGGCCGTGATTTGACGACTGGTAACCGCACTTCACGCGCAAAATATATCACTTACCGAGATCTGCTTCAGCAGAGTGCCACACCCAGTAATGGGTAGAAGGCGTGATGATATATTTATATTTTATTTTTATATTTATTTGTATATACAGTGTTTTATGCAGCTGTTTATGAGACCGTTGGAACGACGCTGTATATTTTTCGGAGCACCTATTATATACCCTGCGACAGTATTCTTTACGCTGATGACACTACTCTTATAAATGGAGACAAAAATCTGGAAGTTTTAGTAAACATGTGCAATACTAATATTAAAAAAGTAGACACTTGGTTTGCTGCAAACAATTTATTATTAAACAAAGGAAAAACTCAAGAACTTATACTTCCCTCAAATAGCGATGTTAGAAAGGGCAAAACAGTAACAATCGTAGGAATACTTATTGAACCATCTTTAAGTGGCAATGCACATGTCTTACATATTAGTAATAAACTATCAGGTGTTTTATTTCTCCTTAGAAGACTAAAGCCACTGATAGCAAATTCAACACTAAAAACAGTTTATTATTCGTTATTTCATTCGATAATTTCTTATGGCATCTTGTTCTGGGGCAACTCTTCAAGTGCGATTAAAGTTTTTAGGCTTCAAAAGAAACCAATTAGAATAATGTGTGGACTTGGATATAACGCCCATTGTAAACAATCTTTTATAGATTTAAATATTTTCACTCTTCCTTCTCTATTTATATTTTACACACTGATTGAAATCCATAAAAATAAGAACTTATTATTAACAAATAGTGATGTCCACTTACACGACACAAGATCTGCTAACCTGTTACGAAAACCTCGTTACAGGTTGCAAATCTCTTCAAAATTATCTTTAAATATTGAACTTTATAATCATTTACCGATAACTGCAAAGGAACTGGATAGTAAACACTTCAAAAATTATTTAAGGGATTTGCTCATTCGTAGTGCCTTTTATACGGTACAGGAATTTCTTATTTTTTTCACCCGAGAAGGTACTGAAGGTTGATATGAAAATTTTTGTTTTTTTTTTTTTTTTTCTGGCTTCTTTGGCGGACCATCTACTCAGGTCATATGCCGCCATTACGCCCTGATCTGCGTTTTAGTTGTTATTGTCAACAGCAACGCGAGTTTTCTCTGGACGATCACCCATCCAAATACTACCCGCGCGCAACGTTGCTTAACTCGCGTTATCGCTTAGATCAGTACCAACGAGCGCAGCCATGGCCGTTGACGTAATTGTTTTTAAATTGTTTTATATACATTCATGTATTATGGTGTAATTATTGTTTTTAATTGACGTGTTATAAACTTTTGTTTAATTGTAAGTAGCAAATAAAAAAATATTATTATTATTATAATTATTATTACAAAAAAAAAAAAAACTTTTAATGCGTTTATCTCAAAATGACATTTTTCAAGTTGAGTAGCAGCATAATTTGATCAATTTTTTACCAAGTCGCTTGAAATTTGAACTGTAGGTTGAAAACAAGATTCTCCATCGACATAGCTTCAATATTTTTTATTCTAAAGTCAGTTCTTTGTCCCAATTTGGACCTTTTTTTATCATAAGTGTGCTATTTTATCAAAAATTAATATTTTTCAAAATCGCTACTTATTTCAATGCCAAATCTCATATAGGGAGATTAAGATGGATCCAAAAATCACTTAGAATTTTTTTTGGTTGATCCAGGTTAAAAGCTGTGACTTCTGTGCTGCTAGCCGTGGAGAACCTTTTTTAAGAGGCGTCTGCGCGTATAGGCCGTAACTCCGCCATTTTGAACCAATTCTCCATTTATTTAAACGTTTTCCAAAAAGAAATTTACAAAAAAACCTTTTTTTGGCTTCTACAGTGCCCTAACCCCTTAAATGATTAAACACATGCACACTAATCCCTCCGGCAGGGTAATAATCGGCTCAGAAACAAACAAATCCTTCAAAATAAAAAATGGTCTCCCACAAGACAGTACAAACAAAGCATCTAGAAGAGGAAGAAACGATCCTTACACGAGATTTGGAGTCACAAGAACTAACATAAAGCGTGTTTCTTTGGATTGTGATTGTGATTTTCTAAATCATGATTCCTTTGATCGTGATTGCGTTGAATCATGATTAAATATGATACTGAAGAAAACATCGAACAGAAATAATGATTCAAATCCAACCCGATCGACGCGATCCTATAGTATGAACGTTAAAATAACTGCAAATGTCAAATACACAAACTAACCTATTTTAAAATTTCATAAATGAGTGTCCATGTAAGCCATTTAAACATTCTTCCAGAAGCAGCCAATTTCCTTTAATTCCACAAATAGAGCACATAAATTTATCATCAGACGCCATTTTTAAACCTTCGATGTGAATCAGTCAACATGAATCATAGAAAAAGTATGATTCAGAAGGGTAGGGGGATTGTCGTTTCGTGATCACAAAATGAAAGAGTAGGGATAACGAATAACGAACGAAGAAACATGATTCTTCATGATCATGTTAAGTTTGATCACTTTGATTACGAATCACAGTCCAAAGAAACACGCCTATAATCAAAAAAATAGCTGGCACAACAGTGGAAACCCAGGCATCGACCCAGATTAAGTGTTTTCGTGCCAGATCTGGTGTTTTTGAAATAAATTTGGTGTTTGGTACATTCTTTTTTATAATTACGGAAATCTGGCGTTATCTTGTCTGAGACCTGTTTTTTTTGGTAAATATGGGGAAAAAACTTTGGTTGGCACCAGCCCTATGCAACTTCGTATATAAGCGCAGTTAGTAGACGTCCAGCTTTATGTCATTCGCGCGCATGACTTTGAAAGAGAGAGATAGCTTAAAGAGGCCGGCATTTACTCAACGCCATATGAACGCAGGTTACTTTTTTCAATCATTAGTGTTGTTTGGTGATAAATAGTTATAAACAATTAGTTTGCAATGGGTCGTTAGTGTTTTGCGCGCAATTGTACCAGCTGGTATGACTCAAATCATGACAAAATATCTTTGTTTCGTGCTCCAAACGAACAGTTGGAAATTTGGAAAAAATTAGTAATATGAGCAGATATATATATATATATATATATATATATATATATATATATATATATATATATATATATATATATATATATATTATATTGCTTGTAAACAAAGAAAATGTATGTCACATAAAAGAAGCGGAATTAACAAATGTTAAAAGTCATGGTTTCTTAATCCACCCAAATATAAACATAGATTATCCAAATATATTCAAGATAAATTAATATTATATATAGATAACCCTCCTGTATATGAAGATACAGTGTATTCTGTAATTGAAAATTATGCATTCTCTTTCTCTTGTAGAGATCACAAGAAAGAAATAATATCTGTTTTTGTCCATGAATTTATTTTAATGCGCTTGAAGCAATATTTTAAACAGAATCAAAATAATATAAAATCTCAGTGTAAGGAAGATCTAAAAATCTAAATTAAGAAAGAATTGAAATATTCAGTTCGATCTGTTTTTATTATTATAAAATTATAAAATATATTGTATAAGTACAAAAATATTAATTAAGAAAAAATTGAAATATTCGGTTCTATCTATTTTCGTTATTATTTTTAAATAAAATGTCCTATTTACATTATATAAATTTTACCATTTTGTATTTTAAAATTAAAATATTTATGCCAATTTTACACTTCTGTAACTTGTCATGGTGTAGTTAAATAGCAAAAATGTACTACTAGAAAAATGTGTTTATATATGGTTTTACGTATTTATATTTGTCAAGCTAAACCTGATATAATTAAAGAAAAGTGTGTCTTTAATTTTAAATAATTGCAAATAACATTGTTTAAAGTAATTAGTTCTAAAAGTAAAGAAAACATGAATAGACTCGTAAGCACCCATGCATTCGCCAGACTCTTTTTCCTGTCGCACTCACTTTTTTGTCGCTCTCTTTCTACAACATTTCTGCGGATGCTTTACCCGCAAGACTTGCCTGTCCTTCAATATAATAGTTCGTGGTTGGCACTGATAGTAAGTATCTTCTCTGAACGCTCGGAAATATAAACGAACGCGACGACCGACGAATTAGCTCGATATGCTCCGAGGGAGTAATCGAACGCAGCAAAAGTGCACCATATTCTCAGTTTTCAATGCTGAACGTACCCTTTATCTGTCATCAGTCATACCATACTACCAACCAACACTGTATACTGCTCAAGGCGTTATAAGGAGAGAGTAATATCATATGCTAATGGGCGCGGTGATTGTCTCCAGGTGGGAGGAGGGAAAATACCATATCGGTCATCTTGTTGTGACCATATTTTACACAAGGAAGATACGTAAACGATAGGAAACAGATAAAAATAAGAATCTAATAATAAGAAAAAAAATAACATATTTTATTTTAATATTATAAAAAAATAAATTCTAAAGCCCTTAAATAAGATTACTTTATTATAGGAATGTCTAATCAACTCACTTTTGTCAATAGATTTTTTGGCAAAGCCTTATTTTAAAATAATAATTTGTTACTGATTTTATTAACAATATTTGATGATTATCTAAGAAATTCTGATTATTAGTATGTTCATTTAAATGATCAAACAAATTAATATCTCCATATCTTATTAAAAATAATCCATTTGTTAGATAGAAATTGGTAAATTTCTTATTTATATATTTCTCACCACTTTCATTTAATACATTTCTAACTAGTACCTACTTTGCATTTTCTACATATTGAAATAACATGATATGACGGAAAAATTAAACCACCTCTTAATTTTCGTAATATTAAGCTATACGTTTCGGAATCTGGTTCTTCTACTTCTAATATATCAACACATTCTCAACGTTTAATAGTCTTTTTTGATATATTTTACTACAAAGTAACAATATATTTAGGAAATATTGCAAAAATCGTGTAAAAGTTTTATCGAAGTCAGCTTCTTTAAAATGTTGTGAAGACAATCTACTTGATTCTATGGGAGACTAGTTTTCCTAACGAATAGCTTACTTCCATTCTTGTCTTGTCTTGTCTTTGTATCTATTGGAAATCTGAAGATAATATATCAGTAATAAGTACCTTATATGATAGTTAAATTTTTGATGATTGGAACGCCATCTCTGTTTGAGGCCGAGTACTTTTCACCTTATTCTCGTAAGGAACTAGTTTCATAAAGCAATCTGTTAACTAATTTCTGGCTTTCTTTTAGCCCACTAATTACAACACAACAATACATATTAGTCATTGTCAAGAAGAATATATTTCAATATATTTAGGTTTTTTATATAAAATATAAAGTAAATACCTACTCGCAATGCTTGGCAAGTATAATGAAAAACGTTGAAACTTGGTAAAAGGATTTCATATTTTATTAGCCAGATGGCGAGTGCTAAAAAAGAGAATTAAATGAAAATTTATAATTAACTATACATGTGAATGGCTGCATGAATCCGTCTTTAGCGTGGTTAATCGAGTATTAAACTAATTTTATACATTTTATATATATATATATATATATATATATATATATATATATATATATATATATATATATATATATATATATATTATCATTATTATTCTGTAATACGTATAAAACCAACAGAATTTGTATTTTACTGTTTCTTATAAATAAATAATAGTGTATTATATAATTTATTTCCTATTTGTAATTATAATTACCCCAATTAAAATTAAATTGCAAATTCACATTAATTGCGATGAAACAGATTTTATAAATTTGTTATAAGTGATTGTAATTATTTGCACAGACATATAATTACTCCGAAAAGCAAAACAAACATTTTCCTTTTTAGTATCCATTGTACATAAAAATGTTAATATAAACATGTGCGGAATTTAAAGTACAAGTGAAGCGAGTGCTTTAATTTGCTAGTATAGTGCAAATGACGCCTTCGTTCACGAGGTTTCTACAATGCTTTATGTAATGAGCAAAAATGATATAATCGACAATAAGAATAGTTATTTATTATACAAATATTTTATATACCAATAAAACACAAGTGTAATACAAAATTTTATCCACAACTCATAATCATAGGTATCGAAGAAGATTAGTCGTAACGTTTAACGTTGATTCAGTTATATATAGTTTTTCAAAATACGGTAGATCCAGGGCCGGTTTTGCCATAAGACGGGTGAGGCGATCGCCTCAGGTCTCCGATTTTTACCGGCCTCATAAAAATTTTTATATATAAAAAATTAATATGCAATTACTATGAAAAATAAAAATTTTATTCTATAAATAATATTTTTCGGAACGAATTGTTTTGTATTTTATTTATTTATTTATTTTATTTATTTATTTATTTATAAATCAATCCAACAGGATATAAAATCCCAATTACAGGACGATTATAACAAAAACAGTTATATAACATTGAATGATGCATAATAGTACAAATTTAAGAATGGGACATAATAACAGACATACAAATATTAATGTAACAAAAATTAAATAATTAAGTAATTAAGTAACAGCTGATTTCAAGGTACAAAGAAATTACACAGTGATCGTTTTAATTTACATAGCGGGTCGTCAAATGAATCAGTGAAAGGCGATATTTCATTACAAATGTTGGTGAGTTGCCTAATAGGTGACTTTAGTTCATAATTGGTTCGTGATGAAGTACAGTAAAAAGTTAAGTGATTCCTCGAATTTTGGCGAGGGACATATATGTATAATAGTGCAAGAGATGATGAATCATCTACAGTACCATGTAAGATTTTATATAAATAAATGCAAGACATAATTTTCCTACGAGACAAAAGAGAAATAATACACAGTTCCTGCAAAAGGTCATCATATTCATATTTAGGTATATATTATACCTAAATACATGTAGCCACACTGTGTAGTCGCGTTGTGGCAGTAGCATCGTCGCATAGAGTATAGTGCACAGGCTACTCCACACAATCCCTCAGTACCAGCGACATTCAAGAAAACTATATATTGATTATTAAAAATAGATTACAAGCAACATTTCCAAATATATTGACTCTTCTACAAATATATTTAACGTATTCTTTATCAAATGCGTCCGTTGAACGATCTATTTCATGCTTAAAAAGATTCAAAATTGCAATCACTAGCCATATTAAATATAGAGGCAGAGATTTTGAAATCCATTGATTGTAATGATGTAATTTCAAAGTTCGCTGAAGAAAAATCAAGAAAAAATAAATTGCATTAATGTAAATTTCGTATTTTATAATAAATTTTTAATTTTATGTTATTATAGTATGAGATTGTGATTTTAGCATCATGTAGGTATTGACTAAATAATAATAATTTTTTTAATCCTGTGTAGGTGCAATTTTATTAATTTTTCGTTACGTGACTATTTGTATTTTATGATTTTTTAAATATAAATATACATTATATTTACATTTATTTACAATTTTTTTTTCTTCAGGATACCTTTTATGGCATATAAACTAGCCTCTAATTTCCTTCCGCCTTAGGCCTCCAAATTTGTAAAACCGGCACTGGGTAGATCATGAAGTGGTTGCTAAGTAACAAGTTGTTTACAGTGTTTTATGGAATATAGAACACTAGTGTTTTATGAACCATATAATTCAACTGAAATCAGTGTAATAATGTCTTTTTTATATATGAGTTGTGGATAAAGTTTATTAAATTTGAGGCGTGAATTTATATTGACGGTTTAGTATGCCAGGAATTGATAATTGTTATTTGAAAATAAATTGTTTATTTTTTATCGTAAAGCTTGTTAAAATATGTCATATTGATGGCGTTATAAACTAATGTCTCTATTTCTTTTATAAATTCCTTAAAATGTTTGTATATACAAATGTATAATTAGCGTTTTAATAGTCAAAATTTATAACTATAAAAATGGATATTTTTTTCAATTATTTTGCATAAAATCTAAATTTACTTCAGTTTCCAGTGTAATATAAACCTTATTTTGAATGATGTGAATACAAAAAATTAATAAACATATCATCACATTTAGAACCAAACTGGATGTGACAATTTGCTTTAGCAGATCTCATCAGTGTTATATTTATGCGGTTACCAGTCGTCAAATTATGGCCCCCAAAGATGTTAGTGGATGGAAAGCCATAGTATGTAGTGCTAGATTCGAAAGTAGTCTCGGTGTCGCCTTCGAAAAGGTAAGACGAGGCCAGAGTTCAGTCTCGAGCTCCAGGTTAAAGTCGAGACCGACACGATTATTTTAAAAGATTGTTCACCATTGTTGTATTACCTGTTTACTATTTATAAGACTATCGTTCAATGTTAAGTTATACAATTGATGTCAAATCGAGGAGAGATGGCAAGGAACCAGAAGAAAGAGACATCTCGCACTAGTGAGAGACTTAGTTGACAGACCACGACTAACCAGAGCATACTTTTAACATACGATACAGATTAATAGGTCTATTCTGTAAGCATTCGTTAAGTTATAACGTTTCGCTAATTAACAAAAAATCGTTATTATAACAAAGTTCGTTGAAATGGTATTCAGTAACATAAAATTCGTTATTTTATTACAAAATTTGTTCATCAAGAAAATAACGAATGCAAAATAGCATTCGTTTTCTCACATTTCAGGTATGTCATTGTGATCTAGAAAAATGGATAATCGTCGCGATTTAATTTGATTTCTTTATTATCTTGAAGAAAATAATAATAGGTAAAATGATACTTTAACAAATATGTATTGAACATGTATAATCTTAAATTATTTGCTTTAAGACAAAATTTAAGAAATTTTCATACGCATTTACGAGACATAAGTGATCCTTTTTCAATATCAGAAGAAAACTTTCGTAAATTATATCGATTATCAAGAGAAGCTGGACAAGAATGATCTTTCTTGATCTTTCTGGTTCTCCAAGTGAATTTAAACCTGCGGCCAATAATTCATAAGCTTCGTCTACTTGTTTTGGATTCTCTGGAGTATTTTTATTAATAATTAAAAGAGAATTTGTAGTCGGTACTTGGTGGAACATAATGAATATAAGAAAATCAAACACATACTTGGTTTGTCCACTAAAATATTTATTTAAAACTTGTTGTGTCTGATGATGTCCGAAAGGACGGAACATACGTAACAAGTTTTAAATAAATATTTTAGTGGACAAACCAAGTGTGTTTGATTTTCTTATTTTTATTAATTCTCAAGGCTTCATTAGTTTCGAAAAAATCTTCTTAGAACTTATATTGCTACCTTGTAGTTTTTTTCGTCAAATGGTTTTTCTCCATTTTTAAAAATAAATGTTTGAACTATTTATAATATGACGTACAGTAACTTTTATCTTTTTATTAATTGTGACAGATTCTCATCTCCTATGGTTGCTATGATAACAAATAAACACTGCTGTCATTTGAATAAAATAATACACATAATATTATCAAATTACAATAGACCACGGGCGTGTGACGTCACGATTTTAGATGTGGTCCGTAACTGTCAAACGAGTGACTCTCACATCAGTATTAAATGTACGATTTAGAATGTATAGATAGAATATATTTTTAACAAGTATATGTGCATATAATTCCAAACCTGACAAGTTTCTATTTTGTGCATCATTTTATGCATGACAAAGTGTGTGATTTATTTTATCAAGTGAAACGTAATTTGAAGATTGTGTCGCGAGTGCAAACTTTTACAATTTTATACTGTTTATATATTTAATATATAGAAAATAAATGTTTAAAAATAATTTTATATGTTTACTTCATAGTGTAAAGCCATGTAATTACTATAATATACAATAGTGTTACTTTGATTGAAGTTTGAACTTTTCATTTTAGGTTACATTTTCCAAATCAATTAATTTTGTTAAATTTTTTAATATTTTACTGTAATATTTAATTTTTTTCATTAATAATTGTTATTGTGTTTTTGATCGTAGTGGAAATTTCAAAAAATCGATAAAACGAATGTCTATGATACTATCTGAATTGAATTAAAAGAGAAAAGGAAGGTAGGTCGAAGTTTTTGGCTCAAGATATGTTGAATATTACAATATAAAAAATAGAAACAGGAATTCAAAACATTTATATGTAGTTTTCTTTAGGTTTTGACGGTTACTGTTATAAATGCGAATCATGTTATATTAAAACACGTTGTTGTAACCAATGTTTTGTTGCATGAACACATTGTTTTAATCAAACAAATCGACGTTCTTTCCCTTCTTGCTCTAGGTCTTGTAATATTGTGATTATGACAATATTTTATATTACCTTTTTATATTATTATTGCTATTTCAGAGCCAAAGAGTCCTTTTCCCTTTTGATTCATTTCTGATTATAACTTAAACATTCGTTTTGTCGATTCTTTCTAATTTCCACTACGATCGAAAACACAACAACAATTATTAATGAAAAAAATTAAATATTACAGTAAAATATTAAAAAATTTAACGAAATTAGTTGATTTGGAAAATGTAACCTAAAATGAAAAGTTCAAACTTCAATCAAAGTAACACTATTGTATATTATAGTAATTACATGGCTTTACACTATGAAGTAAACATATAAAATGGTTTTTAAACATTTATTTTCTATATATTAAATATATAAACAGTATAAAATTGTTAAAGTATGCACTCGCGACACAATCTTCAAATTACGTTTCACTTGATAAAATAAATCACACACTTTGTCACGCATAAAATGATGCATAAAATAGAAACTTGACACTTTTGGAATTATATGCACATATACTTGTTAAACATATATTCTATCTATACAGTCTAAATCGTACATTTAATACTGATGTGAGAGTCACTCGTTTGACAGTTACGGACCACATCTAAAATCGTGACGTCACACGCCCGTGGTCTATAGACATAAATTCATGTGTCAAAAATTATAACGAATTCGTTAGAAATAATTCTGACGATTATCTAATAACGAACGCTGTTACAGAGTAGAAAAATAACGAATATATTTACAGTGTGATACCGAAATCAAATATAACGAAAATCGTTATAATAACGATCTGTTATAAAATATTTTACAGAATAAGCATATAAATGGCATGTTAAAAATAAGATCTAGTTGATTATGGTCTTTCAACTAGTCCACTCACTAATACGAGATATCTCTTTCTGTTTTGTTCCCTCTCATCTCTGTCAGTCCTGATGTAAGAATTTTAAATGTATAATTCACCATTCTGAATACCGTTTCTGGAAATATGAGAATTTCTATCTGATATTTGCCGGATGACACTGACTTTCATTACCAAAAAGTTGATGAGAAAATTTTCATTTATTGAAACCAATCGTCATATAGTGAGACGAGAAATGATTTCAAGAATTAAAGAAAAATTTTCACTACGTGCAATGTAAGTCACGTGATATTGTTTTCCACTTTTGTCAAAACTCACAGATATCTTATTTTTCAAGAATTGTCTCCCAGGTATGAAAATTTGGAATATTATAATAGCTTATGACGTCATACCAAAACAAGTATTATTTTTAATTATATTATATTTTAACCGTTTTTGTTTCCAGTAACACACATATAACATGATAATAAGTTTAATACTTAGTTTTATAACATACAAAAATAAAGATAATATAATTCTGATCATACGATATACCTGTAATTCATAATAATTACATTTGAATATTGATACAAATGATGGTAAACTTCATTCCCTGTATGAAAATGATTACGTCATTTGTGGACGAGGTTATCATAGATATCATAAAATATAGCTATCTTTTTTTATTAATATTATTCGTACCTATGCGAATGGCATTAACGTATGTCTTAATAAGTAAAGACACATGTTTCATATTTTTCACATTCTATCACATTTATTATTTTAATGAAAACGTATGACTGTTCTTACTAATATGAAAATTTATATTTACTTTGTTCACATTTGTTTATAAAATAAAAATAGAGACCTTTGGTCAAGATTTTGTTATATTCTCGCCTGTCATTTCTAAGTTTGCGACATTTTTGATAGATATATATAGACTGAACAATAAGAAATTGCTACAAAAATTTTGGGTAATCAAATGCAGAAATGCGTTTGTCATCTTCATGATTATTTTGCACTGGAGTTAGAAAATGGGGGATCTTTAATTAATTTAACTGTAGTACAAGAGCTAATATGCATTGTATTTTGTATTTTGATATATTATTTATTTATATATAATAATAATACATATAAAAATGTATATTCCTTTGAGTTTTATTTTACCAAATTACATATTTCAATAAGGTAAGTAATGTTTTTCATGCGTTGAGATAAATTTATATTTGGTGTTTATTTAATACATGCAGAATTTGGTTTCATTTATAAACTAATTAAATTTTATGAAGTAGGTAATAAATATTTTAATCTGACATTTAATTTTTAGGTTATGTTTTAAAAATGTCAATCCAATACCAATGTAAACGTTTTAAGTACAAAATCTTAAATCACATGGATATGTGACGTATAGTTTTTACACAGGGAATGAAGTATACAATGGTAGCAATTAATACAGGAGTATAAAATTTACGTATGAATTAAGATACGTCCCTGTGTCATGAGTTGCATATATTATTTTTCCTGAAACCGCCAAAAAAATGCATACTTTCCTGACTAATTTTAGTATGAAAAGTAAATTTTTACCAACTAAAATAACAGTGTGGTAAACTACAAAACAGTCTGGTAAAGACTTTTTTCTGAAACCGGCAAGAAAATGCCTACTTTCCTGACCAATTTTAGTATGGAAAGTAGACTTTTACAGAAACAGTCATGTAAAGTACGTATCCAAGGCTACAACAAGAATAACTGTCTGGTAAAGTACAAAACAGTGTGATACAGAATTTACCTGACTGTTTTTTTTTGTCCTAACCTTGGATACGTAGTCCGTCATACATTTCATATCAAAAAAATTAAAATTTTGAATTATTTATGGATAATTATTGATTAAATTAAACGGTTTCAGAAAAAATAGTATACATAATACGTCAGAAAAGTGTTTTTACTTGACTCAGCGGATTACAATACTCGGTTCGCGGTCACGTATTTCACAAAACCTCTTCGTCAAGTAAAACATCACTTTCCTGACTTATTATGTAATGTACTACGCGGGTCGTTCAATAAGTCCTTAGAAAATCCAAGAGATGGTGCTCTTAGTATCGAAAATGAATTTTTTCCAGTAAGCAGCACTCCTAACTAGTCAACTGTTAGAGTTTTAGCTTTAGCCGTCACGTAGTTTCATTGTTGTTGTCAATTGTAGTAAAAAACTTTTGATACTTTATAATAATGGATAAAAGTGAGTTTCGAGCGGTGATTAAACATTTTTATTTAAAAGGCTTAACGCCGAAAGAAATTAAAGCTGTGTTGGATGAAGTTCATGGCACATCTGCTCCTGTGTTTGCAACTGTTTACAATTGGGTGAATGAGTTTAAACGTGGCCGTACATCCACAAAAGATGAACATCGTTCCGGACGCCCTGTAGAAGTGTCTACCCCCGAAATGATTGACCAAATCCACGATATGGTTTTAAGTGACCGACGAATCAAAGTGCGCGAAATAGTTGAGGCTACAGGCATATCACAAGGCACAGTCGTTTTAATTTTGCACGAAAAATTAGGTGTGAAAAAAATCTCGGCAAGATGGGTGCCGCGTTTGCTCACAGTGGAGAATAAACGCAATCGTGTGGTGGACTCTGAGGCTGTTTTGGCGCTTTTCCGTCGTAATCCTGAAGATTTTCTGCGTCGATACATAACTGTGGATGAGACTTGGATACATTACTACACTCCAGAGACAAAAGAACAGTCAAAACAGTGGATATTTGAAGGCGAACGGGCTCCGAAGAAGGCGAAGACGGCGAAATCGGCTGGCAAGGTTATGGCAACGGTCTTTTGGGATGCACGCGGAATCATCTTCATCGACTATTTGGAAAAGGGAAAAACGATAACAGGAGCGTATTATACGTCGTTATTGGACCGGCTGAGCGAAGAAATAAAAGAAAAACGTCCTCATTTGAAACGCAAAAAGGTCCTTTTTCATCAAGACAATGCACGTGTGCACACCTGCGCAGTTGCGATGGCCAAAATTACGGAATTAAAGTTCCAATTATTGCAATATCCACCGTATTCACCAGATTTGGCCCCCAGTGACTTTTTCTTATTTCCAAACTTAAAGAAATGGCTTGGCGGACGAAGGTTTACGACCAATGAAGAGGTCATCGCCCAAACGGAGGCATATTTTGAGGAGCATCCGAAATCCTACTTTTTGGACGGCTTAAAAAATTTGGGAAAACGATTAGAGAAGTGTATAGAGCTAAAAGGAGATTATGTAGAAAAATAAAAAAAAATCTACTCAAAAAAAGTGTTTTTTCTACTTTTTTCTAAGGCCTTATTGAACGACCCTCGTATTATCTAATTTCATAAAGTAATATCAGTATTACAGTATTTAAAAGCGTGTCATAATGAGGTTTATTATGATACAAATGCTACAATAAGTTTTGATAATAAAATAACAGTCTGACACAAACAATGAAACATAGATTATATCGAAGATTGCCCCACGACTTTAAACAATCAATAACGTTTTATTATTGGACCACGTTGTCATGGAAATGAGTTAATTTATAACTGATAATTTGCAATAGTGCAGTTACAGCGGTAATTTGCACTAGTGCAATTATCGCGATAATTTTTAGTAATAATTTGACAAAGATATAAGTTAAATATTTTGAACTGGGTCCATATCGGTTGATATTAATGTACTTATTCTTGGAAGTTATTTCCAAAATTTGTTTGTGTATTTCTGCACTTGAAATGAAACTAAATCGATTTTTTCACACATTTTACTTGACGCGTTGACAGTTTTAAATAAATATTTGACAACTACCTATCATTTGTTACAAACAAGTTGCTAATGAACCGATAAAACTTTCATGCAACCCAGCATAAGTATAATAATTATAGGATTGGTTTAAACGCAGACACGTGACATACGATACAATAGAGCATTTCATTGGTTTTGAGAAACGTCAAAAAATAATCGTGTTAATATTCTGTATAAAAAATTGACAGTTTTACTCTAATTTTCTTAGTCACCTAGCAACTACATAGTTATCTGACACATAATGATCAAATAAATATATTATTATAAGTAGGGATCGACCGATATGATTTTTTGTGGCCGATAACGATATCGGCCGATACTGATATACTCATAGCCGATATCGGCCGATACCGATATATCGGCCATAAAATTTTGTCGTAAATTTTTGGCTGTATAAATGAGGTAAAAGGGATGCAACGCCTGCTTCACTGATAGAAACTTTCTTTTTGCCACTTTATTGGACCCAAGGTTCAAGACATCTTTGTTTGACAATGATTTATCGTAAAAAACCTTTACAGATTTAAAAAAAGAACTTTTAAAAATTAATTGAGAAGATTCAGACTTGCTGGAAGATAATTCCGGAGAATCTGAAGTGAGCGACGATGATGCTCCTTTAGCAAAACTCGCCAAAAAATTACACGAGGTAAACCAACAGATTCAGGAAAATGTCCCGGGCTCAATTTCTCATGTTTTATTTTGGAATACTTTTAATGAACTTACTGGTATGATGACAAATAAATCAGTGTCATATAAGAAAAATACTGATGATATGATGAATAAAATTGATGATGAGATTTAATTGTATAAGAAATTAGAAAAAATATCAAGAAATGAAGATCCTTTGACTTGGTGGGCGCAAAAAAAACACATTTTTCCATTGATGTACAAAGTTGCAATAATATATTTAGCACGGCCGCCAAGTAGTGTTGCTAGTGAACAGCTATTTTCTTCAGCTGGAAATGTTTATGAAATCGTCAACTCCGGAAAGAACAGAAAGCTTAATTTTGTTACATTACAACTTGCCAAAACTTAACTTTAAATATTAATTTGTTTAACTTAATGTGTAAGTTTACTTCTACATTTTTTATGACTTTTTTTTCTAAATTTTGAATAAGAATAAACTTGATTTATTTTTTATCTAGTATTTCTGTTTTAATTTCCTTAAAAAAATCATTAGAAATTGAAATATTAAGCAATTTATATTTTTTTAGGCCGATACGGATACAGGCCGATATCGTGGTTTACATATCGGCCGATATGGTCGATATACCGATACCGATATCGGTATCGGTCGATCCCTAATTATAAGCATGTGAAAATATTAATTTTGTAAATTTTGTTACTGATTTCATGAGACAATATTCTTATCGAATATTACCAGAATTTTTTTCTCGCTGTTCACTCGAGCTTTTTTCTCTTAGAAAATCAGCACTCATCTTTTACTCGTGCATATTTCCATAACAACAAAAGCATATTTAATGCACTTGTTATATTATAAGTAAAAATTGAATCAATCTACTCACGCCTCAAATAAGAACAAAAAAGAAAATTTACAAACAAAAAAATATTTCAATTTTGCAATAATTTTCTCATATCATGAAATTGTGTAAAACATTGTACGATATACGTCTTATAATATGATACATTATAATACTAATATTGTAAATAAGAAAAATAGGAAAACAAAATTTCCGTCACTTGTCACAAATTCCAAAATTTTTACAGCACGTTTCAGGTCATCATCAAACGGCTGGTCAGTTCAGCTTTAACCATAGACGCGTTTCATCCTTTAGGGACTCATCAGTATGGTGTGATCAACTATCCAACTAGACCAACTAGGGACTAGTGAACTGTGATATTTTTACAAGCTGAACTGACTGATGTTAAAGTAACTACGCCGGTAGACAAGACATGAGAGCTAAGGAGCAACCCGTGGTGCCATCTACCGACAGAATCGCAAACTGCATGACAGCAATTTAAATAAAATAAAGACAAAAAGTCAATTACGATGTGGAACTGTGTCTTGATAAATAAGAAAAATAGGAAAACAAAATTTCCGTCACTTGTCATAAATTCCAAAATTTTTACAGCACGTTTGAGTCAACTTATCAGGTCATCATCAAACGGCTGGTCAGTTCAGCTTTAACCATAGACGCGTTTCATCCTTTAGGGACTCATCAGTATGGTGTGGTCAACTATCCAACTAGACCAACTAGGGACTAGTGAACTGTGATATTTTTACAAGCTGAACTGACTAAAGTAACTACGCCGGTAGACAAGACATGAGAGCTTGTGACAAGTGACGGAAATTTTGTTTTCCTATTTTTCTTATTTATCAAGACACAGTTCCACATCGTAATTGACTTTTTGCCTTTATTTTACTAATATTGTAAATAACTATTGTAGCTGCAATTTGTAAAACATATGCTATAGTCGTAAAAATAAAATTTCTATTTGAGTTCGAAGAAAATTCATAAATATAAACAAGTATCCGTAGACGTTGTTCACAAATAGAGCACTGATTATTCACTATCCGTGATATTAGGCATCGAAAGTAACATGGTTCTCTGTCTCCGTGCATGAGTTGCTGTGATAAAAAAATAACAGTCGGATTTGTAATGGAGTATGTAGAGCGAATCCACGTAAATATGTTAATTCTGTACAGTGAAATTTTATACTTAATAGCGATAAGCTTCAAATATTCATAACGGCCAACTTAATTACTATTGTTTTCTCTTTTTATACATTTCAATGCGTGAAAAGAAATGCTCATAATTTTACAATATTTTCAGTATTTATTAAATACCGGTAGCGCACCAGTATCATTCGAAAGTTATTAGGAAATAAACAATTTTTTTGATTAATTAAAAAAGAACTAAAGAAAGCAAGTTTATAAATTATGTAATCCATTATTTTTTATCATTATTAGTTCCTTTGATAAATATAATAAAGTACTGTTTAACAAAATTTAGATTAGTGCGAAATGTTTTTGTAAACTTCATTAAAGTCATACTCAAACTCATACAATCAATCATACATAAATAAATACGCCTTTTACCCATTACTGGGTGTAGCACTCTGCCGAAGCTGACCTCAGTAAATTATATATTTAAGCGCGTGAAGTGCGGTTACCAGCCGTCAAATCACGGCCCCCAAAGATGTTAGTGGTGGGAGAGCCACAGAGGTAATTTTAAATAAAATAAATAAATAAATATAACATCACGCCTTCTACCCATTACTGGGTGTGGCACTCTGCTGAAGCAGACCTCGGTAAGTGATATATTTTGCGCGTGAAGTGCAGTTACCAGTCGTCAAATCACGGCCCCCAAACATGTTAGTGGTGGAGGAGCCACAGGGATAGCTTTTTCAAATTATGAAAATTTGTCGCCTGTGGGAATCGAACCAGGGACCTCAGGATCCACAGGCCGACTTCATACCACTGAGCTAGCCATCCCATTAGATAAAATATAAAAAATATATAAAAAAAGATAAAATATTAAAAATATAAAAACATACTTACGATTACAACTAACCAAGTTGACATATTAACAGTAAAAAAATTCAAAAAAGGCAACAATTTTTCCAGAAACATTACATCTATGGTTGTGATTTTACAAATATTCGAGACTTCAATTGTACGGATTTATTGAACCTTTGAATTTAGATTCGAACTTTCGAATTTTGGAATATTCCGAATTTTCGAATTATTCGAATTGTGAATCTGAATCCTAACGTGAACATAGCATCTTGATATGAATTATTTTCAGAATAAACTCATGTGCAGAGTTTTGTATTAATTCGTAAGTAATTGTTATTAATTAATTTAGACTTACAATTTCGCTACACTGTCAAAAACATTTTAATTAAGACGTTTCTTTATCCTTTTTATTGTCATTTTAAAACTTCTTACTAAAAGTCCATAGCATTTAGATGGGCGGTAAGAGAGTAGATGGCTTAATTAAGACGCCTAACCTTGCATAGTTTTTGCAGGATACTTCGACGAGTTTATTATTTATTTCATAGCCGACTTTTCATGAATTATGCGTGAACGTGTTTGGAGATAACAGATGGCGTTATTCAGTGGCAAAAAATTCGAGAATTCGAAGCTTCGAAAAATTTGAAATTTCGAAACATTGAAGTTTTTGTAACGAAGTTCAAAATATTCGATTGTTCGAACGTTCAGAAATTCAAACTTCGGTGGAAATCAACGACCATCAAAGTTTTATCTTTGTTACCTACATTTGTGAACAAAATATAGTAAAGAGTAGCGGTAGTATTAGCTAGTGGTGGGATCCGGATCCGGATAGTTTCGGTTTCGGATCCAAAAATATCCGGATATCCGGATAATTGAATGTTGAACTATCCGGATCTCGGATCCAAATCTCAGTATCGGATTTTGGATCCGGATCTGAGTATCGGGTTTTAGATCCGAATCTGAGTATTGAATTTTGAATCCGAATCTCAGTACTGGATCTTGAATCCGGATCCAAATGTCGAATCTTGGAAACGGATTTGAGCATCTGATCTTAGATTCGAATGTGAGTATGAGTATGGAATTTCAGTATCCGGATCGGTTCTCTTCAAATATTCTGAGTAAAACCAAATAAATGTGATTATGAAATAATCCACTAAGCATTTTCGTTTCATGTCGGCATATTTCTGATGTTTAAATTTCTGTTGAACAACCTTTAGCATCTGCTAACAAGGAAATTTCACAGAACTAGTAGGTAAGTAGGTAACAATAACAATCCCTTTTATGTGAAACACGTGCTCGAAGTAAATAAATATGTATTCGCTACCTACAATGAACCCATGGCCATTATTTCTCAAATTTCACCTTAATCCCTTTTTGCTTTCAAGTATTTGTTCTAATGAATGTTATAAAATCTTAGAACTGCAGAATTTCAATTTTCAAAGAAGTGTCCCCCTTCTTTTCTTTACATGCGAAATTTTATGCTTTATGCTTTATTGTACTCGTGTGTTTAAGAATATGACAATATATATTTTTCTAAATGAGCAATAATAAATGTTATCATGCAAGTACTTTTTACATATCGCATATACTAACTCCCATAAAATTATACGGTAAGTAAAAATAAATTAGAATCGTTTTCTTAAAAAGCATTCAATGAGTTTTGCTACAAACTTCATACTCATAGTATGACAAAATAAATTAATGAAATTAATGTCATATTAATATGTTACTGGATATGTGAAATAATACAAATTTGTATTTTTTATTCATCATTTAACTAAATAGGACTCTGTGAAAGGAAATTCCTTTCTTCTTTATATATGTACAAACTACCTGACTATTTTAGAGGGGTATTATAAAATTTATTACTGTTTACAGACCGCAGTAAAGATAAACAGGCCCACTTCAATGATTTCAATTTGAACTCAGTTTCAAATGTTTGCCTTTACATTCGAAATGAAGAATCAGATCTAGAACTAAAATTTGGATCCGGATCCGGAGCCAAGTCCAGATCCCGATCCAAATCAGGATCCGGACCCAAATCCGAATGAAATTTACGGATATCCGCTTCAAGATCCGAACATCGGATATCCGAGGATCCGGATATTTTGATATCCGAGAATCCGGATATTTTGATATCCGGGTACTCGGATCCAAATTTTGTCGGATCCTCACAGCACTAGTATTAGCTTCATGTAGCTTGCCCAGCTCTGTGGAGGGAGAAGGTATTCACTGTTAGGCCCTGGTAGCAATCGTCATAAAGCTGCATGGGCTAGACCAGGGGTCGGCAAAATGCGGCTCAAGTATCGATACAATTATTTTAATTTCATATAAAAATTATATTTGTCTTATTATATTTTAAATGTTGTTTAATGTGCTTTTCGTCATGGCTACGAAAACAAATAATACAAAGCAAAATATAGGTAAAATTTGATTGGAAAAATATAATCATGGCTCTTTTTAAATCATCGTGAAGGACATGTTTGGATTTTATACTTCTAAAGTTTGACGACCCCTGGGCTAGACCATCCCGGTACCTCCTTCCAATTGCTTTTCCTACTGTGATTTTTAAATGATTATTTTTTGACGTTTCTCAAAACCAATGAAATGCTTCATTGTATATCACGTGTCTGCGTTTTAACCAATCCTGTCATTATTATTCTAAGAATAAAGCTCTTTTGATTATACTTTATGCTTTTTTGTTTGTGACAAATGATATGTAGTTGTCAAATAATTATTTAAAACTGTCAACATGTCAAGTAAAATGCGTGAAAAAAAAATCGATTTAGTTCCATTTCTGATACAGAAATACACCAACAAATTTTGGAAACAACTAGCAAGAATATATTAATAAGTAATCAATCGCTATGGACCCAGTTCAAAACCTTTTAAGTTGGATGAATCGACCTCAACAGCTAAGTCAAAAAATAATCTAATTAAATATAAGTCGAGAGTTGGATAAATTAGAAAATAATTCTCCAATATCTTTCTCAAACTTGTTGCCATTTGACAATAGCCACTCAAAACCTACGGGATTTCGTGACAATTGCCTGGCAACAAGTTTTCGAAAGATCTGTCAAATTATTTTCAATTTATTCTCACTCTCTTGTCGTATTATTACTGAGAATTTACAATAATGAAGATAATAAAACTATCAATAACTAATATTGTATTAATAAAAGGCATAAATTAATAATATAATTTATAAGCTATACAGGATGTTCAATTTAAATGTGTCACCATTGTTATCTGGAGAATTATAAGAGCTACAAGATTGGTTAAAGGTCGTTTGACACGATGCAATATTTTTATTCATAAAAATGATACAGTTTTCTGTACATTTTTCTGTGGTACTGTATGCCACTGTTTCATGATACATACAAAATGGACAGAAATAAATTGAAAGAAATTAATTTTTCCTACAACTGTGCGATTTCTTTGTTATTACGTAACTATAATTGCCTTGGTTACGTATGGAAAGTAGATGAATGCAGACCAAGTGCGTTTCCGAAAGCAAAGAAACACTAGTGCGGAAAGTGCTTCATTACGTAACTGTCAAAAGAATATTGTTTTGACAGCGATTTAAATTTCGCGCCGAGCGCGGAATTCATATTTTGTCCACAGACGCTTATGGAAGAAGAAGATACGGTGAACCCGCGCTAGTAAATATGCAGTAGTATATTTTGACGTTTATAAACGTAACCTTAATTTGCAGTATATCTAATCTGTAGACAATTAATAAAAAGAACCGAACAAAGTAAAATATATCGATAAATGGTTTTATTTAAAGAGTAAGTGTAACACTTCATATTTATTGTTTGTGTATATTATTAACACAGTTGTAACAGTTGCTTATATTGACATAATGTAAAGTGGAAACTTTTGTGTCTAAAGAAACATTGATTTCTTCCGTACTTGTTCATATTATTACCAGTAATATTATTGGTAACAATTTCGGAAGCTTCAGAAGTACCAGCAGCAGGTTGATTGTCATTGTCGAAAATAGATCCAACATAGTATGATCCGGAGCTTCAATTATCTTTGGAGGTGTTAATGATAAAGAAGAATCACTCACTGTACTATTCCAATCAAGATGATTTTGAAGAAATTATTTTGACGTTAGTGAAATATTTTTAAATAACGTAGAACAATGTGCAAGCAATCAACAAACAAACCATAGCAACGCCGTAAAACATCGTTCTCATGTAATATCATTAAAATTTTATAAATTTTATAAATTTTAATAATATTTTAGTGATTTACTAAATCGCACAGTTGTAGGAAAAATGTTGTTTATAACACGTGCCGAAAAAGGTTACATGCTCGTGCAGATTTCCGCACTCGGCAAGCCTCGTGCGTTAAATTCTGCACTTGCACGTAACGAGTCTTTTTCGGCACTTGTTATAAAAATAACTATAAAATTAATATTTTTGCTGTCGCCTATAATACAAATAGTAGCAATAGGTAATAAAAGAAGAATTACAAAGAAGAAAATGTGTTGTAGGAATTGGTTAGAAAGGCGAGTGAAGGTCAAAGGAATCTTGCATTTATTGAATAACGAATTGAGAATTGAATTTGTTTTCAACGCATTGAATTTAATTTTGATGTCGTTGATAGTTGTTTCGGGTCTTTTTTCTATTATGGCTAAAAAAAATTCTAGTGCCCGTGACCTTGCATGTTTATTTTTGTATTCTATTGCTTTAACCAAATATAAACATGAATATTTCTGGCAATTAAAATCTTCACATCATCGCGAGACCAGGACATTTTGTAATTTAAAATTCACAAAAGAAGAAACAAAACAAGTGAAACCAGATGTAAATACAGAATCAAAAGCAGTGATATAAAATTAGGTTATAATTAAACATCAAATAGTAAACGAAAACGGAATAATTCACTGCGCATCTCCACTGCCCAATTTCTGTACAAAATTTTGGTAGAATGTAGAACAAGTTCTATATAATTTTGTACATTTTTTTGAATATTTTTCGGAACGTTATTTTACAGTATGCAACGGTACATTTTTTGTTCATATTTCTGAAACAGAAAAATATACATAATTTTGTACAAAATAATGTATCGTGTCAAACGGACTTAAATTAGCAATGAAACACCATTTTGCAAGTCTGATATACTCGATTCCCTGTATGAAAACGATTACGTCACATTCGGTATCCATGTGATACAAGATTTTGTACTTAAAACGTTTACATTGGTATTGGATTGACATTTTTAAAACATAACCTAAAATTTAAATGTCAGATTAAAATATTTATTACTTTATAAAATTTAATAACCAATTTCTGCATTATATTAAATAAAAAACAAGTATGAATTTATCTTAATGCAAGAAAAATATTACCTACATTATTGAAATTTTTAATTTTGAAAAATAAAACTGAAATAAATATACATTTTTATATGTATTATTATTATATATAAATAAATAATATATAAAAATACAAAATACATTGCACATTACTACAGTTAAATTAATTAAAGGTCCTCGATTATCTAACTCCAGTGCAAAATAATCATTAAGATGACAAACGCATTTCTGCATTTGATTACCCAAACTTTTATAAGCCATTTCTTATATCTCAGTCTTTATTTTTGTATCAAAAATGTCACGAACTTAGAAATGACAGGCGAGAAAATAACAAAATCATGGCCATGGGTCTCTATTTTTATTTTATAAACAAATGTGAACAAAGTAAATATAAATTTTCGTATTAGTAAGAACTGTCATACGTTTTCATTATTAGTTATTTTTGTAACAGGTGCCGAAAAAAGCATGTAACCTTTTTCGGCACGTGTTATAAACAACATTTTTCCTACAACTGTGCGATTTAGTAAATCACTAAAATATTATTAAAATTTATAAAATTTTAACGATATTACATGAGTACGATGTTTTACGGCGTTGCTATGGTTTGTTTGTTGATTGCTTGCACATTGTTCTACGTTATTTAAAAATATTTCACTAACGTCAAGATAATTTCTTCAAAATCATCTTGATTGGAATAGTACAGTGAGTGATTCTTCTTTATCATTAACACCTCAATTGAAGCTCCGGATCATAATATGTTGGATCTTTTTTCGACAATGACAATCAACCTGCTGCTGGTACTCCTAAAGCTTCCGAAATTGTTGTCAATAATATTACTGTTAATAATATGAACAGGTACGGAAATCAATGTTTCTTTAGACACAAAAGTTTTCATTTTACATTATGTCAATATAAGCAACTGTAACAACTATATTAATAATATACACAAACAATAAATATGATGTATTTTACTTACTCTTTAAATAAATCATTTATCAATATATTTTACTTTGTTCGGTTCTTTTTATTAGTTGTCTACAGATTAGATATACTGCAAATTAAGGTTACGTTTATAAACGTATCTTCTACTTCCATAAGCGTCTGTAGCCAAAATATGAACTCCGCGCTCGGCGCGAAATTTAAATCGCTGTGAAAACCATTTTCTTTTGACAGTTACGTAATGAAGCACTTTCCGCACTAGTGTTTCTTTGCTTTCGGAAACGCACTTGGTCTGCATTCATCTACTTTCCATACGTAACCAAGGCAATTTTAGTTACGTAATATCAAAGAAACTGCACAGTTGTAGGAAAAATAATTAATGTGATAGAACGTGAAAAAACATGAAACGTATGTCTTTTCTTATTGAGACATACGTTAATAACATTCGCATAGGTACGAATAATATTAATAAAAAAAGATAGATATATTTCATCGTATCTATGATAACCTCGTCCACATATGACGTCATCGTTTTCATACAGGGAATGGAGTTTACATAACTATTAACCATTTTTTTTCGACCAGTGGTTCCCAAAAAATGAATATCAAAATTAATTTTTATTTTTTTCACAAAATAGTATTGATATTTAATTATTAATCAAATAAACAAAATATTTTGGTTTGCTCATTTGTTTCTTTCAGAGAATGCTGCGATTTTAATTAAATGAATCTCAATTTAATATAGGAACATTTTTCTCAAAAAAATTTGATATGAGGATACTGAACGTATATTCATTGAATTAAGAAGAAGTTATCATTTCAAGTAAGAAACTTGTGTTCCATATTTAAAGAATTACTGGTCGTACAAAATTTTTGTTAATAATTTTGTAATAATAGCAAAATAGATTTTTTTGCTAATTTAACCAACCTTGTAGCTTTTAAATAATTTCTTTACATTATTACCATCATTTACTTTGACAGATAAAACGACAAACGTTTGTTTAATTTTGTTCATTTCCATGACTATCGATACTTTTGAAGTAATTTTTGTCATTTTCAGATCTAATTTTTGCCGTTACACAGCATGCAAAATTAATGTTGTGTATTAATTTAGCTGGAGAATTTTATGCTCTGAAACTTTTATTTGCAGCTTTTTTTACTTAATATAATTAGCGAAGCAGGAAATTACAAGATTATGATTTTATATGTTAAATCCCTATGTTCACCCTTATACTTCATTCCCTGTATGAAAACTATTACGTCACATTCGGTATCCATGTGATTCAAGATTTTGTACTTAAAACGTTTACATTAGTATTGGATTTACATCTTTAAAACATAACCTAAAATTTAAATGTCAGATTAAAATATTTATTACTTTATAAATGAAATCAAATTCTGCATATATTAAATAATAACCAAATATAAATTTATCTTAACTCGCGAAATATACATATTACCTACCTTATTGAAATATATAGTTTTGTAAAATAAAACTCGAAGGTATATACATTTTTATATGTATTATTATTATATATAAATAAATAATATATGAAAATACCAAATACAATGCACATTGCCTCTTGTACAACAGTTTAATTAATTAAAGTTCCTCGATTATCTAACTTCAGTGCAAAATAATCATTAAGATGACAAACGCATTTCTGCATTTGATTACTCAAAATTTTTTTAGCCATTTCCTATTTCTACGTCTGTATTTATGTATCAAAAATGAACGTGAAAGAACATGAAACGTGTGTCATTACTTATTAAGACATACGTTAATGCCATTCGCATAGGTACGAATATTATTAAAAAAAGATATATTACATAGTATCTATGACAACCTCGTCTACATATGATCGTTTTCATACAGGGAATGGAGTTTACCAAGTACTACCCAGTATGAAAAAAATATATGTCCTTGCCCCCTAGTAATTCACCCGCCCCCTTGGTAGCTATGACCTTGAAGCCACGAGATGTGGTCCGCGATATTTCTATGACATTGAAATGCAACTGTAATTTCACTAGATTTTCTTTTACAAATAAAACAAGATGTTTCATTTACACATGCTTCCTCTCCACAGTAAACAACGTTAAACAAATGCCAGTGATTTCCAAGACCTTCTGTTCAATACAATGAACGAGTGTGAATGTTTTGTCGGGGGCCATCTGTCACTGACGACACTGGCGACTGCACGACTGAGTGTGCATCAGAGCTAGAGGAAGAAAGTAGGCGCTCGGCTGTTATAACTCTTTCGGCAAGTATCTAGAACGCCGATCCACTTGCCAATGTATGTATGCGATCAAATTCTTCGCGTAGTGAAAGAATGGGTTATAAGTGTATAGCGTATAAGGCTAGCAATGGTTTGAATTTCGCGCGTTGTTAAACTTTCGTTTTATAGCATATGAATGATTGAACGTATTGTGATTGTTATCAATGCATCTTGATTATATTTTGCACCTAATTTAATAAAACATATTTGAAGTATTTTATAGTGTACGAGGTGTGGCTATTAAATAACGAGACTGACGCTGCTACAGACGAAGTACGCACGCGCCAAACACCTGCGACCGTCAGCTTTTTAGCGTAAAGCTTTCTCTTTCGAATGCAGTACCTCTCGCTACTGTAAACAAATCCGTATAGCTGGAGCATTCGTTCTAATTAGAGTTGTTTTTTGTTTCGCCGAAAAAATGTTAAGTGCAACATTAGAGCAACGAATTATTGCGAAATTTCATATGATACTTGACAAAACTGCTACTGAAACTTATAATTTATTGAAAAAAGTACCCGAATTGTGGAAGGACAAGTCATGGTTTCTCCATCAAAACAATGCGCTGGCTCATTCCGCAATGTCTGTCAAGAGATTTCTAGCCAAGTACAGCATCCCAGTGTTGGATCATCCGCTTTATTCGCCAGATCTTGCACTGTACGACTTCTATCTGTTTCCTAAAGTAAAATTTGCCTTAATAGCAACAAGATTTGAGCTTTGAAAGAGAAATCGGCACGTGTTCTGAAGGAGCTGACAGAAGAAGACTTCCAGCACTGATTCGAACAATGGAAGATTTGCATGGAGCATTGCAGGGATAGAGGAGGGGTGTATATTGAAAATGATAATAAATAAATAGGTATGGAATCAAAATAAAATGTTAAAACAGCATCAGTCTCGTTATTTAATAGCCACACTTCGTATTCCGAAAATGAACCACATTAATCATGGTTAGTTTTTTCAGTAACCGGTTTCATTACGGAACATGTTTTTTGAAATTTGTGGTTAGTTTTTAATAACCAAACTAACCGTGCTCGAGCGGCGATTAGTTTGGTAACATCACAGCTGTTGTTGACAAGTTTGAAACGTGTTTGGCGGCTTTTGTAGTGTTCGTAGATTTTTCTCTTATAAAACTATATTTTTATGATAACTGATATGTAAACATGTGATACAAAATGTATTTTTATTATTTAACAGTATTCGATAGATGCAAAGTCATGGTGGAGACACGCGAATCGACTGCTGCGATCACTGTGGGCAAAATAAGCGTAAGTGGTGACCGCGACTGTCGAACACAAGGATTTTAACATGTAAAATCATAATTTCGTAATTGCCTGCTTCACTAATTATTTTAAATAAAAAAGCTTCAAATAAAAGTTTTACGGCATAAAATTCTTCATCTAAACCATTAAACAAAATTAATTTTACATGCTGTGTAACGGCACTTATTATATTTGAAAATGACGAAAATTGCCTCAAAACTATCGATGGTCTTGGAAAATTACTGTCTTTGAGACGATTTGAGAGATATTTTGAAAAAATAACTATTTTAAATATAATTTGGGCCACATTTTAGGAAAATGACTGCGTTAGAGGGGATTTGAGACACTTTTCTCAGAAAATAATTGTCTTAAAGACGATTTGAGAGATATTTTGGAAAAATAAATAAAATAAATAAATAAATATATCATCACGCCTTCTACCCATTACTGGGTGTGGCACTCTGCTACAGCAGATCTCGGTAAGTGATATATTTTGCGCGTGAAGTGCGGTTACCAGTCGTCAAATCACGGCCTCCAAACATGTTAGTGGTGAAGGAGCCACAGGGATAGCTTTTTCAAATTATGAAAATTTGTCGCCTGTGGGAATCGAACCAGGGACCTCAGGATCCACAGGCCGACTTCATACCACTGAGCTAGCCATCCCATATTGGAAAAATAACTATTTTAAATATAATTTGGCCCACATTTTAGGAAAATGACTGCGTTAGAGGGGATTTGAGACACATTTCTCAGAAAATAATTGTCTAAATGATTTGGGAGACATTTTGGAAAAAATTACTATTTTTAGAGCTAATTTAGGAGACATTTTTGGAAGACATTTTATTGATAAAGGACTGTCTTAGAAACGATTTGGCCAAAATCATGATTGATATGCAAAGAAATTTGGATTTTTTTTTAAGCCAACTGGGATATTTTGGGACAACTTACAACGAAGACTAACATATAAGTAAAGAAGATAAACGAGAATACACCAGAAAAAAGCATACATCAAAACGAAAATTTTACACGTTGTTTTCAAGAGGTTGGCTCCGTCTCGTAACTGCTTAAGACCTATTCTCAAAAAATTATTTAAAAAATACTACTTAATCCATGAAAGTAATAAATAATATTTAAAACATTTACTTTGCTTTCCATATGACAAGTATTTATTTCTATTATGGTTGAGAACCAATGCGAATGAAAGATTACTGCAACAATTCAAAAATCGCAATTATTTATTATTATTATTCATCATTCAATCATAATCACTAACATCTCTTTTACCCTTATAAGAAATAACTAATTAGTTACGAAATAAGAAATACAAAAAAAATAAGGAATTTATCATTTGAATAAACACAATTGTTACATTTTTTCAGCATTTTGTGCGGCTTTTATAATATCACTTGATATATAAACTTAAATAATACAAAATAAAAAATAAAATAAATAAATATATCTACCCATTACTGGGTGTGGCACTCTGCTGAAGCAGATCTCGGTAAGTGATATATTTTGCGCGTGAAGTGCGGTTACCAGTCGTCAAATCACGGCCCCCAAACATGTTAGTGGTGGAGGAGCCACAGGGATAGCTTAATAATACATTTAATAATACATTTTGTATTATTTTCAGTTCTTAAAAACTGACATTGTAGACATTTTAAAATAAATAAAAATAAATATATCATCACGCCTTCTACCCATTACTGGGTGTGGCACTCTGCTGAAGCAGATCTCGGTAAGTGATATATTTTGCGCGTGAAGTGCGGTTACCAGTCGTCAAATCACGGCCCCCAAACATGTTAGTGGTGGAGGAGCCACAGGGATAGCTTAATAATACATTTAATAATACATTTTGTATTATTTTCAGTTCTTAAAAACTGACATTGTAGACATTTTAAAATAAATAAAAATAAATATATCATCACGCCTTCTACCCATTACTGGGTGTGGCACTCTGCTGAAGCAGATCTCGGTAAGTGATATATTTTGCGCGTGAAGTGCGGTTACCAGTCGTCAAATCACGGCCCCCAAACATGTTAGTGGTGGAGGAGCCACAGGGATAGCTTAATAATACATTTAATAATACATTTTGTATTATTTTCAGTTCTTAAAAACTGACATTGTAGACATTTTAAAATAAATAAAAATAAATATATCATCACGCCTTCTACCCATTACTGGGTGTGGCACTCTGCTGAAGCAGATCTCGGTAAGTGATATATTTTGCGCGTGAAGTGCGGTTACCAGTCGTCAAATCACGGCCCCCAAACATGTTAGTGGTGGAGGAGCCACAGGGATAGCTTAATAATACATTTAATAATACATTTTGTATTATTTTCAGTTCTTAAAAACTGACATTGTAGACATTTTAAAATAAATAAAAATAAATATATCATCACGCCTTCTACCCATTACTGGGTGTGGCACTCTGCTGAAGCAGATCTCGGTAAGTGATATATTTTGCGCGTGAAGTGCGGTTACCAGTCGTCAAATCACGGCCCCCAAACATGTTAGTGGTGGAGGAGCCACAGGGATAGCTTAATAATACATTTAATAATACATTTTGTATTATTTTCAGTTCTCAAAAACTGAAATTGTAGACATTTTAAAATAAATAAAAATAAATATATCATCACGCATTCTACCCATTACTGGGTGTGGCACTCTGCTGAAGCAGATCTCGGTAAGTGATATATTTTGCGCGTGAAGTGCGGTTACCAGTCGTCAAATCACGGGCCCCAAACATTTTAATTGTTTTAAATCTTGTTTTTATCAAAATTAGACAAAATCTGGTATGAATCAACGGTTATAAAGCATGAGTTAATGTAGCCGTCAGATGTCGTTGTCGTCGCGCACCCTGCCAATATATTCATATTAGATTAATTTATTACTTGTTATGAAGCTCATTTTTAGTTTTTCTTTGTGTTAATTTCATATACCTAAGTTAAAGCAAGTGTGATGCAGAATGCAATATTTTTAAAATATAAACATTTTTCCATATTAAATAAATTTCACATTTCGAAACTCATCTGTCAAGTGACAACTGTCATCGTTAAAAGTGTTCCGTTTTACAAACAAAATGACGTCAGTCCAGAGCATGGACAGCTGCGTTAGTTACCCTGTTACGCGATTTTTAATGCCATCTCTTGCTGCCCCAAATGAACTAAATCAATTTAAAATTAATAACAGGAATCATAGTAGGTAAAATTTAAATGGTTGACTGTGAAACAGATTACTTATTTAAATGTTTGACAAACGATGTTTTATATTTTGACAAGTAAAATTTGTAAATAATAAAGATATCTGTCGTTATTATTGCAATCTATATTTAATGGTGAAAAGGTGTCTTTTATAATTTTATATTTAATTTTATACTATTTTATAATTTTAGGCTACCACATTGTAGTAGAAACAAATTGTAAGAATACGTTTTTCCATGTTTTACCACGAAATAATTTATTACGTAAAACATTGCTGGAAAACAATAATAATAGAAATGATTTAATTGATATGCCTTATAGTAGTACTCTTAAGCACAATGTCGTATGTAGTCTACATTTTCAAAATTGACAGTATCGATACACATCATCAAAAAAATTAAATATTGGGGCTGTTCCACATATTGACCAATGTAAGTAATTAATACAATATTGTGAAATTTGAAACTTTTATAATTATGAAAATTCTTTTTTAGTAAATATAAATTCATTTTCAACAATTTGGGATGAAAATATCTCATATTTATCAATAACAACAACATATAAGAATACGGATACTGAAGACAGTAGCTAAATGATAAATGAGAGTGTGCATTAGAAGGCGAAAATGTAAATTATTCATATTCATTAGTATGTGTTTAATTAATATTTTAAATATGATTTAATAAAACTAAGCTTTTTACCAATTGTTTGTTTTTGTTGTTTTGTAATATATTTTCATTTTAATAATTTTGAAATATTGTAGTCATTATGATCATGAAAATGATAAATATGTATCCTATATTATTGGTATTTTTAATAATAATTACATGGGGCAACAAGAGATGTCACCAGTAACTGCGTAACAATCTTTTGTTATAGCTGTCCCTTCTTCTATGGTTACTTGTTCGGTGCGTCTAACCGTAACCGTGGTAAAATTGTACCGCACCGTGGTTCATTTTCGGATTATACTATTAGTATTATTTTTCGCTCGTCGATTAAATGACAGGTATTTAATCTCTATTACAGTGAGTAAATGAAATACTATACCAATAAATTTCAAAATTATATATGGGGTATAGAACTTAGTGGTATCGTTCCGGTTTGTGGATTTGAGAATCTGAATTCAATTCCCACAGCCGATAAACTTTTACATAAAAATTATCCTTGTGGTTCTTCCATAACTAATATCTTTGAAGGTCGTGATTTGACGGTTGATAACCGCAGTTTACGTGTTAAATGTAAAAAAAAAAAACAATTTTCCTACAACTGTTAAAAAACAAGACATTTTTACAGCGTTATGGAAACATGAAATTTTACATTTTTTTCAGCAATCTCAATATCGTTGACACTTTAGAAATTTATTTATCAAATATTTACACGTTCCTTTCGCCAACATATCAAATTCATATTATTTTCGATTTCCTTTTCCTTCAATTTACTTAAGTAAATCAATAATTATTGTATTATTTTTTGGCAGTTTTAGAAAAAATTTTGTTTGTATTTCGTGCGCGAAATTCGTGCTTTTTGTTTTGACCTGGCGGTCACGACTAAAAGTAATATTCTCACGCGCAACAAAAAGAGATTTATTTCACACACTTAATACAAAATAGTATTTTACGTACTATGAACTGTAAGTAACAGTTTATATACCGGCATAAATAGAAAGAAAAGAAATTTGATTTTAAAATTCACAGCTGTCAAAATGAACAGAACCTTGATCTATAATATTTACTTACTATCCACAGTGAACGGTAAGAAAATATGATAGTCCTGATATAACCATGGGAACGAACTGTTTAATAAAAATTCCACTTACTGTGTTTAAATTTTGTAAATATTGAGTAACTTACTGTACAGTTCTTGTAAAAATAACTATTATGTTTTCCTAATTCATTGTTGTTTATTAATACCATGGACACAATATACGAGTACTTTATTTAGTTCAAAATGTCTTAGGGCATTATATGACTTTAATAGGTCCTAGGGCATTAAGAGTGACTTTACTTTTGTAATACTGTCAAAAACTGACATTTCTTCTATTCAGTATTGCCAGGTAATTCATTATTTGAACCGTTTAGTTTGAAAGTGGTGTAAGTCCATTTTAAAAAAAATATGATATATCACGTAATTTATGCTAAATTTAGTGTAAACTTTTAATTTATAACTAGTTACTAGTGTTTAATTTCTTAAAAAATGCCCATGCTTTGTCCAACTTAAAATTGCCCGGTAAAAGAAATTGCGTAACCATTAATTATGAAAGTGGTGTAAGTCTAATTTCCATAGACAGGTAGCAAGTCAGTGACCTGCTGTTTTACATATGTTTTACTTCACGTGTCGAGAGTTACTATTTTAGGTTACTTATTTTATTTTCCTCCTAAAATGGATAATTTCATATTAACATCAGATAGTGATATAGGTAAGAAGAAATGGTAAATCAATATTATTTTATAAAATTTAAATATTAAATGGATTACAGGCTTATGCTGGGTTGCAAGAAAATAAAGAGCTCTTTAGTTAAAGAATTGTTTACAGTATTAATAGCGATTTTTTGAAATTTATTGAACCGTTAATTGCTAAAGAAACCGATAAAACTTTCATGCAACTCAGCATTAATGTGGTTAATAAAATTGCAAAAATTGGAACAATTTTCAATTTAATTTTATTATTCAAACAGACGTTTCGGCGCAAAATTTTGGCAATTACCAAGCAATTTAAAGAATTAATTGTTACATTTTCTAAATTAAGTAACAACAGTATCTTTGAACCTTGGTTTTATTTTTACTAATTAAAAAAATTTGAATATTATTTTATAATAATATTATTGTATTTTGTGACTTTCAATGCAAATGAAGTCATGAGTGTAGGACGAAAAAAAAAATGGATTAAATCATTGTTGAGTTTAAAGTTTGGTTTATATTTCGATATTGGTTAATACCATCTTCAGCTATAATAATAATAAACACGAATAGTACAAAATTGCGCACAAAAGTAAAATAATAAATATTAAGTTAAACGATTTTTACAATTGTCTAATTTTGAAAGTGGTGTAAGTTTGGAGCCCGTAAATATACATTATTTTAAATAAGAAAAATAGGAAAAAATTTTCCATCACTTGTCTCGTAATTCCACAGAGGTTTTTACAGCACGTTTGCATCAACTTCTCAGGTCATCAACAAACGGCTGAGAAGTTGATGCAAACGTGCTGTAAAAACCTCTGTAGAATTACGAGACAAGTGATGGAAAATTTTTTCCTATTTTTCTTATTTATTAAGACTCAATTCCACATCGCAATAGACATTTTGTCTTTTGTTTTATTTCAATAGCTGTCAAGCAGTTTGCGATTTTGTCGGTAGATGGCACCACGAGTGGCTCCATAGCTCTCATGTCATGTTACCGTTGTAGATAGGTTAACATCAGTCAGTTCAGCTAAGTCGGTATCACAATCCTCTAGTTCCTAGTTGATCTAGTTGGATATATGATCGCACCATACTGATGAGTCCGGAAGGACGAAACGTACGTCTATGGTTAAAGCTGAACTGACCAGCCGTTTGTTGATGACCTGAGAAGTTGATGCAAACGTGCTGTAAAAACCTCTGTGGAATTACGAGACAAGTGATGGAAATTTTTTTCCTATTTTTCTTATTTATTAAGACTCAATTCCACATCGCAATAGACATTTTGTCTTTTGTTTTAATACATTATTTTAGTTAAATTTGCCTATAACAAATTTATATAGTTAAATTCAATATTGTTAAATCAGTAGAAACATTGGCAGACTTGATATAATTAACCTATATTTTTTTATTGACAAATATGCGAACCTTTAATTTTCTCGAAACAAGAGAAAATGCACTTACACCACTTTCAAAATAAACGGTCCATTTATTATTTACATTATTAAAAAAATAATAATAAGACAAAATATTGTATACACCACGGGCATTACTTGATGTTTATATCTCTAAAAACGAAAATATTGTATCAGGTTCAGGTTGTTTACATTTCTTATATCTGTAATATTATGCAATAATTAAAATTGCGACATACATACATATATAACATTTAAATATATTCACGTGAAAGGTATAAATAGCAGGAAATTAGAAATACTCATTAAAAGTAATTAAATCACTACTCTAAATTCTAGCCTATCCTATTCTAGTGTGTCTTGACAGTATGTGTCAATAATCTCAGTACTCAGTATTGGCTCGAACGATTGTGGAGAAACTTGGTATTCTAATAGTTATGGCCTCAGAAAACGATCTAGGTAGGTATCATTCTCTGAAAAATCCATTTAATATATCATTTTGAACGAAAATTTGGAAGAATATTGCCCCACGACTTCAAACAACCAATAGTGTTAATTTTAGTAAATAGTGTGGCACTCTGCCGAAGCAGATCTCGATAAGTGATATATTTATGCGCGTGAAGTGGGGTTACCAGCCGTCACATCACGGCCCTCAAAAATGTTAGTGGTGGGGGAGCTACAGGGGTAATTTTAAATTGGTGAAAATGTTTGTCGACTGTGGGGATCGAACCGGGGTTCTTAGGATCTACAGGCCGACTCGAAACCACTGAGCCATTACCCCATATTAAAGAAATATTGTATGAATTTTAGCCGGCACAGGGAAAATTAGTACCACCGAAATCAAAAGAGCTTTACGAAAAACAATATGAATTTATTGTGTTGTCTGATATTTATCCATAATTATGATTTTGATTTGTTTGCCTAGATCTTGCTTGGTAACTATATACGCCCTCGGGTGATAAAAGCTAAATTATGGCCGCTTTTGAGGACCATTAAACAAATAAAATAAAATAAATATATTAAAAAAAATATATTAATGCATTATTTGTAATAATGGATAAGAAATATCGTTTCAGCAGAAACAATTAACTCTATAGTTCGAAAAAGTACCCCCACTAGTACAATAAAAACGAAACATTCTATTTGAAAGCAATTTGAAGTGTTTTGTCTTGAAACAAATCATGAGTTATTAGTTATATCAGTAGAAAAAATAGCTGATGCATTAATATATTGGGCCCTTAATACGAGGTGTGGCTATTAAATAACGAGACTGACGCTGCTACAGATGAAGTACGCATGCGCCAAACACCAGCGACCGTCAGCTTTTTAGCGTGAAACTTTCTCTTTCGCATGCAGTACCTCTCGCTTCTGTAAACAAATCCGTATAGCCGTAGAATTCGTTCTAATTAGACTTGTTTTTTTGTTTCGTCGAAATAATGTTAAGTGCAACATTAGAGCAACGAATTGTTGTGAAATTTCACATGAAACTTGGCAAAACTGCTATTGAAATTTATAATTTATTGAAAAAAATACCCGAATTGTGGAAGGACAAGTCATGGTTTCTCCATAAAAACAATGCCCTGGTTCATTCTGCAATGTCTGTCAAGAGATTTCTAGCCAAGTACAGCATCCCAGTGTTGGACCATCCGCCTGATTCGCCAGATCTTGCACCGTGTGACTTCTATCTGCTTCCTAAGGTGAAATTTGCCTTAATAGCAACAAGATTTGAGCTTTGAAAGAGACATCGGCACGCGTTCTGAAGGAGCTGACAGAAGACTATTTCGAACAATGGAAGATTCGCATGGAGCATTGTAGGGATAGCGGAGGGGTGTATATTGAATGTGATAATAAATAGTGTTCCTTAACTTTATAAGGTAATAGTTAAAAGTTATTTTTTGTACTCGCATCATTCAAAATTAGGTTTACATTACTTTGGAAACCGATGGAAAGTTTGATTTTGTGCACTAATGAGCAAAGTAATTGAAAAAACACCCATTTTTTATGGTTTTAAATTTTGATTATTAAAACGATAATTGTACTTATATACACACTTCTTAAGGAATTTATAAAAGATGTAGGGACATTAGCTTATAACGCCATCAATCAGACATATTTTAACAAACTTTACGAGAAAAATTAAAACAATTTGTTTTCAAATAACAAATGTCAATTCATGGCATACTAAACTGTCACTATATATTCACGCTTCAAATTGAATAAATTTCCTCATTGTCAATTATATAATTGTTGCTCGTTACAAAAATCATTGTACAAAACTCGTGCACGAAGACGTCATTTGCACCATTCGTGCAAAGTATGTTTTCGCGGAATATTTATGTAAATAGCTATTTCATATTTAGCTCCCACTTTGATTAACGATATTTCCAGTGCATTGAACGGGGTCATTTTACATATTCTGTTTTATCTTTTTCTTGAAAGAATATATAAAATTTTATATGTACGAACATATTTTACGCCTTATAAATGTTTCATTTGTTTATTCGTCTTTTGGATTCGTGTGCTAACAGGCCTTACGAAACGAGTTCTTTACATTATTTTTTCTGTTGAGGTAATTTCATAATTCTGTTAGATTTTTAATAACTGCGACATGACAAAAATATAAGTTGGTGTACCAACACGAATGATAATGGGCCTTTCAAGACTTTTTTGAATTTTTTATATGTTAATCTACGTAATAAAATAATTATACCCAAATTTTTATTTTTTATTTTAAACTTGTATAAAGCATGATAAAAATATTTAAACTTTCGAAACATACTATTATGACGTAGTTGCATCTTAGCTTAAAGAGAGACAGATAAGACAGAGATAAATAACACGAACTTGTCGTTGTCAGTAGAATCCTCAGACAAAACATAACTAGACGGATAACATCGGCGTTTGTTGAGAAGCAGAAAGGGATAAAATAACAGGTGGGTGAGGCGGATGCGCGGCAAGGAGCAACTAGCATAACATCAAAGTGTACTCGCTCCTTGCCGCGCACCCGGCGGACCATCAAGTTATTCCATTCATATCTGCTTCACAACACTGCATTGACTAATTCGTCTAGTATTATAAGTCATTGGTAGAATCGTAGAATGCTGAATGCTTATTTCTTCTTCGTCTTCTTGAGCACCGACAAATGTTTCAGACAAAGTTCTGTGATTGGCTTAATGCAACTACGTCATTGCAATATGGCAGTGCGAACGTTTTAAATGATTCAACTTACACTTTCATATTTCAGCAATAAAGATATCATTTATGGTATGATTTTATATTGTATTAAATATGATGTACGGTCAAGAATTTATTTTAATAAATATATATTAAAAAGCTCTACCTCTTGAATCCCCCATCGTGTTCGTGGCGCTTCTTATAACACAGATAATTGAAATTTCATATTTTTTGACAAATAATCAATATTTTTTTCTGTTTTGTGAATGTTTTGAATTTTGTCTGATTCTAGCATATTCTTTTAGTAATATTTTAACACCGACAATTTACAATTTGTCAGATTTTAGAGCATTAATAACATTCCCACAAAATAAAAATCGCCAAAAACGGTGTGCTCATTACCTCTTGTACTACAGTTAAATTAATTAAAGATCCACTATTCTCTAACTCCAGCGCAAAATAATCATGAAAAAGACGAATGCATTTCTATATTTGATTACTCAAAATTTTTCTAGCTATTTATTATTTCTCAGTCTATATTTATGTATCGAAAATGTCACAAACTTAGAAATGACAGTCAAGAAAATAACAAAATCATGACCATAGGTCCCTATTTTTATTAAACAAATTTTTATTAAACAAATGTGAACAAAGCAAAATATAAATTATCGTATTAGTAAGAACTGTCATACATTTTTATTAAAATAATAAATGTGATAGAACGTGAAGAAACATAAAACGTGTGTCTTTTCTTATTAAGACATACGTTAATGCCATTCGCATAGGTACGAATAATATTAATAAAAAAAGGTAGCTATGTTTCATCGTATCTATGATAACCTCGTCTACCTATGACGTAAACGTTTTCAAAAAGGAAATGGAGTTTATGTTAGTATAATGCATCAGTAGAAGTTCCACAGATTGACAACAGATGGCACTGCAATGAAAGAATATAATAAAATAAATGAAAAGATTTTGTATTATTATTTATAGTTTTGGCATATTTTAACACATTTGCACAGATAAATATCATTTTTAAAAACTAACAATTACTTATTTACTAATATTTTAGCATTATTTAATATTATGACATTACGGTTAGTACAGTAGGAATTATCACACCTAACCTCAAACGTCAAACGTCAACGCTAACTTTCAAAAACGCATCAGCTGTCAAAATGTAATACCATTGTTCTGGTAAACTTTTTTTAGAAATATATTGTGGTCGTTTGAAAAATAGTGTACATAACACGCTCGAAAGTGAGATAACTGTGCTCGTGTACTTAAATCACTCGGCGCTGCGTGCCTCTTTTTCAATTTGTACGTTCGCACAATATACTAATTTGTTGACAGTCTATCTGTTATTATAATTTGTATTTGTTATGTACGGGTTAAGTATGGAAGAGCAGCCTTGGCTGAATCTGGCCTTTAACTTGAACGTCAATAATGAATATTATTATTATTATTATATGTTTAATTACATTGAATGGCCTATAGTAAGTAAATATTAGTAGAGATGACGTGAAGTAAAGCTCTATTTCACTAATTGGCATGTAAGGAACGTTTTTTCTACTTGACGAATCTTAACATAATTTACTTGCATTGTTCGCATGTTAAATCATATTTGCGCTAGCCATGTTATTAACCCCGAATTCTATAAATATTATTATCATTTATTTAACTGGTTTAACATACTGTCTTGGATTTTTCAATTGTTATTTAAAACTTGAAACTCACATGGCCGGTTTCACCAACAAATACTTAATCTTAGGTAATTCCTAGTGTTTACTAGGAATTGCCTAAGACAATTTTAGATTTCACCAGTACCTAGGTAACACTTAAGAGAATTTAAGTACTTCCTAATTTAGGTCTCAGTTTTTCGGCATCTTAAATTGCTAGGTATTACTTATCGCATATGACAGTTCTATTTTGACAGAATAAAAATTTGTTTAATTCCTTGATAATATTGATAAGTATGTTGAAGTTGATTTTAAACGAAGATTTCGTGTTAGTAAATAGTATTTCTTCAGAAATGCTGCAGTTTCACCAATGATTTTATTTATATGAGTAGTACAGTAAAAATAAACTGCAAAACACAACCTCATGCAAGGGGCATTTATGGGTAGAAGGGAAAACGGTTTTTCGTAAATAACTATAAAAAAAAACAGCTATGAAATTTTTTTTTTACCCATCTATACAATAAAATCTCTCCGAGATATACATTTATGAAGTTCGGGTAGTTTCAAAGATATGTTGTATATTCACCTTATTCCTTATTCAGTCTGATTTCTATTCGTTTCTCTACATACAAAACTAAAATTTATTGTTTAGAAACAGAAAGGGATATTTTTCAAATTACTGTCTTGTTATATTTGTAATGTAGATACCTCGGTGTTTTGATATTGGATTATACTTCTTTGTTAATATTTTCCAACGATTATCTTTTAATATTTTGGTTGCACCATCTGTTTTTGATTTATAATAATCGGATACAATTAATTTAATTTTATTATTGTGTGAAAACTTTAAAAAACTATTTCATTTTGACATATTTTTTATGACACACGTCAAATTTTTTTCGGAAATATAACCTTACATCCAAAAGTTACTAGGAAACCATTGCCCAACAAAGAAATGCCTAGCTAAGAACTACTTTGCATGGTGAAAACAAAAATATGTTTAAGCATTTCCTAATTTTAAGTAATTCCTAGTTAGGTATTGATGTAGGAATCGTTGGTGAAATTGGCTAACAGCCACACAAAAAAGAAAAGTCAGGGTAAGTGAGTACAGAATAAGATATTCCTATGTATTTTGGTGCGCTAAATTCGAATCCAACATCAGAATTTCGATTTGGCTCATGGCTCTTCCCTAGCATCAAAATAACCCTAAAAACTGTTTCATGAAGGAAATATCGTTCACAAATAAACTTTTTAGAGTAAATTGCGGGTTATACCTCTTTTGAATGCTGTATTTTTATATGATATATTCGAAATTAATTAATTTACTTATGAACGACATTTTCTTTATGAAATAGTTTTTTCAGACGATCACTTATGAAAGTAACCATAACAACATCATAAACTACTACGGAAAGTTGAAAATAACATACATTAGCTGTATTCCATTTGCCACTTGGTTCACTTAAATCAGTTCCGAGAAATTTGACACATGACTAAATGAATTGAATTTGACAAACATATGCACTTATTGGGATAAATTACTTTAAAGTAAATTAGAATCTGTCATTCTAGTACTAGAAATAAGGTCAACGAAGTAATTCAGCGAAATACATAAGTGATCTGGTTCAGTAAATGTAAGTTAGATCAGATACAAGTGACAAATGGAATACGCCTATTGATATCGGCTGTATCATGTAACACATCGTTAATAATAAGCGACGTCGATAATTTTTTTTAGCTTTGACAACATCGGTTTTGTTCTGACGTTTGTCAAATTTTTATTCATATAAATACAAATTTGACAAACGTCAAGACAAAACCGGTGTTGCCAAAGCTAGTTAAATTTATCGACATCGCTTATTATTAAAGACATGTTACATGATACAGCTGTATGTCAGTATAACACACACTTCTAACATATCAGGTGAAGTTCCATTAATTGACAACAGATGGCGTTACGATGAAAGAAAATAATAAAATAAATGAAAAGCATTTGTATTGTTATTTGGATTGAAGTTTTGCCAGATTTTTCAACACATTTGCACAGATAAATCTTATTGTTTTAAATTAACTACTTATTTTCTAATATTTTAGCATTATTTAATATTTAGACATTACGGTTACTACAGTTGGTATCACAATACCTAACCTCAAACGTCAACGCTTACTTACAAAAACGCATCAGCTGTCAAAGTGTAACAACATTGCTCCTTTAAACGTTTTTAGAAATATTTTGTGGTCGTCTGAAAAATAGTGTACATAACTCGCTCGAAAGTGTGATAATAGTGCTCGTGTACTTAAATCACTCGGCGCCGCGCGCCTCGTTTTTCAATTAGTACACTCGCACGTTATCTTGCATTTTCGATGCTTGTTATGTAATATACTATTAAGGTTATCTTCTTATTTATATATACATAGATAGCTTGTAACATTAAACAGTATTCAATAAAAAAATTAAATCTTTTATATTCATTTTGAACTTCGCGCGCATGAGTATCATTTAACCTTAAGGTTAGGACAGAGCTATGTGCCAAAATAGAAATTCTGACTGTCAGTGGCTCACCTCTAAAGCCTAGACGGTTTGTCCAATTAATTTGAAACTTCTTTTGTTTGATAGAGTTTAATTTGGGCGACGATTTCTTCTGCAAAATTATTTAGAATGGAATACCTATTTGACCATTTGAAAATTATCGCTTGAATTCTATTATAGAATTCTATACGGCGCGATTCCACTACTGAACACATATTTCGAACAACTGTATTTTTGTTGTTGCTTTTTTGCTTTTCATACTTTCCTGTAGAGGACGAAGAAGATATAAGTATATACTTTCAAATACCGTTTGATTTTTTTTGTTTAAGGTGAACCAACGAGGAGTAATCGTGGGCACCGTAGAGCATTATTTTTATTTTATTTGGATTATTTTTTAGCACGCGCGTAGGGCCTAATATCAAAGGAAATTATGGAGAATATTATTTTTTTATATTCCTTAAAGTAAATATTAACATCTATACCTGTTGGGATGGCTAGCTCAGTGGTATGAAGTCGGCCTGTGGATGCTGAGGTCCCTGGTTCGATTCCCACAGGCGACAAATTTTCATAATTTGAAAAAGCTATCCCTGTGGCTCCTCCACCACTAACATGTTTGGGGGCCGTGATTTGACGACTGGTAACCGCACTTCACGCGCAAAATATATCACTTACCGAGATCAGCTTCAGCAGAGTGCCACACCCAGTAATGGGTAGAAGGCGTGATGATATATATTTTTTTTTTTATAAAAAAATGCTATTTAGTATATCGTATTGATTTAAATATAAAAAATAATTTCAAAGCTCCTTTTTAAACTCCAAAAAACCGGAAAGAGCCCTTAAGTGTGCACCATTGCATCTTCTCATAGGTTATTAAATATTGATGGGAAACTAATTTGGACCATTTTTTTTATTCTCAAACAATTCATAAATGGTTTCATAACGAGAAACAAGTTTTAAATATTAAACGTAGATACTATTGATATCTATCTAACTAGTGGTGTACAAAACTATATTTTATAAACAAAAATAAAATAAATATATCATCACGCATTTTTACCCGTTATTAGGCGTGATACTCTGCTGAAAGCTGATCTGGGTAAGTGATATATTTATGCGCGTGAAATGCGGTTACCAGCCGTCAAATCAATTAAAAAAATTAATAAATTTTATTAGTCATTTGTTTCTTTCATGGCACGCTGATTCTTATCCGATTTGAATTAAATTAAGGCGAATTTAATATACATTTTTTTCAAAAAAATTGTAATCTGAGTTTGCTAAACTTTATAGTCGTTTAAGGCTCGGTTTGTTCATCTCCGGATAAAGTTCCCAATAACTACAAGCGGGATAAATAAAAAAATATCGCGTCGAATCACAGCACAAATGATAATAATTATACTGAATGGCATTTTCAGATGCGATGTTTTTTAAATTATCCTGCCGATAGTTATCGGGAACTTTATCCTGAGATGAACAAACCGACCTTAATGCAGAAAAAATACTGAATCGAACAAGCAAATAAAAAAATAGGTTCTCATTTCAAATAAGAAAGTTGCACCCCGCATTTTGAGAACTACTGGTAAATTTTTGTTGTTGTTAAACGTTTGCAATAGACTGAAAAATGGTATTTCTTTGTTAATTTTACCAACCTTGTAGCTCTTATAGTTCGCGAGATATCAATGGTGACAAAACTAAATTGAACGCCCTGTATACCAAAAATTATCCAAAAATGTTTTTCCTACAACTGTGCGATTTCTTTGTTATTACGTAACTATTATTGCCTTGGTTACGTATGGAAAGTAGACAAATGAAGACCAAGTGCGTTTCTGTAAGCAAAGAAACACTAGTGTCGAAAGTAATTTATACTTTACGCAATTGTCAAAAAAAAATATAAGTGAGAGCGGTTTAAATTTCGCGCTAAGCACGAAATTTCATATTTTAGGCACATACACTTATGGAACAAGAAGATATATGCAGTTATATATTTTGATGTTTATAAACATAACCTTAAACTGCAGTATATCTAATCTGTACACATCAGATTGAGCAGACAAGAACTAAAATATATTATTATTAAATATGATAATTAATAAAAATAACCGAACCAAGTCAAATATAACGATAAATGGTTTTATTTAAAGAATAAGTGAAATACATTATATTGATTGTTTGTGTATATTAATAATACGTTGTTACAGTTGCTTATATTGACATAATTTGAAGTGGAAACTGTTATACTATCTAAAGAAACATTGACTTCTTCCGGACATGTTCATATTATTAACAGTAATATTATTGACAACAATTTCGGAGGTTTTTGAAGTACCAGCAGCAGGCTGATTGTCATAGTCAAGAATAGTTTCAACAATTACCTTTGAAGGTGTATTTGATAAAAATGAATCACTCAGTATAGTATTCCATTCTAGACGATTTTGAAAAATTTATCTTGAAATTAGTGAAATATTTTTAAATAACGTAGAACAATGTGCAAGCAATCAACAAACAAACCATAGCAACGCCGTAAAACATCGTTCTCGTGTAATATCATTCAAATTTTATAAATTCTGATAATATTTCAATGATTTTCTAAATCGCACAGTTGTAGGAAAAATGCTGTTTATAACACGTGCCGAAAAAGGTTAGTGTGCGTGGACGTAACAAGCCTTTTGCTATAAAAATAGCTATTTTATATCAAATATTTAATGCATAGGTTACTTGATTATCTTATATTTTTTGTGTCTTACTGTGTCGGTGCGTCATGTCTCGTCAAACAGGAGCAGTTTCTTCAATGACCGGAACTAGGTGTCGAGCGAAGAAAACAAGCAGCGTGAGTGGGGGAAGTCGCGTGCCATCGTGTCAGCATGACCCACAAGTGGGGACGTGCGGTTCTTCTTGACGTGTGCCTCACAACCTGAGGCATTAGTACACTGGTACACCAACAAGCTAACAACAACCAAACAGTTCTTCATTCTCACGTCTCTTGTTCACAGTGATGTCGTGTAACTAGTTAGTGTCTTTTAGTTTAGTTGAATAGTGTGATAGTGTGGTTAGTGCTTTGGATTGTTGCAGGTACGTGATTTTAATTTAGAGACAATCAAACTTGCTGTAAAAAGATACTTTTAAGAATTGTTTTGCTGTCTGTATTTATATCATTATATTAGATAGCGTTAAAACACTTTGCCGCCCGGGGCGAACTTTTAAAAACCTCTATTCTTGACAAAAATAAATGGTTTTGTCAACATCAAACTATTATAAAGGGTATATAAAGTTCATTAAGAAAAAGTGGATCATAAACTATATTTTTCTAATAAAATTTTATTAAAAATCATACTGAATAAAAAAATATACGACAAAAAGAAAAACAAATAAATTAAAAATTCTTTCAAAATAAATCTCCTGCCTAATCACAATAATTTAAGTGAATTTTTGTTTCCGGCCTTTTAATTCCAAGAATATGTCCAATACAACATCAATATTCATTTCTTCTAATTTGGGAATCAAATTTCTAATAGTAACTAAAAAACATGAAATACAAAATATTAAATTGCATCCAACCAAAAACTAAATAATTAATAACATAAATATATTTTATTTTAATATACGAGTACGTATAAAACCTGATCTAGCAAATATTAATCACTTACCTTTATTTAACAATAAATCAGTTGATATAAAATTGTTCTCCCTGCGCGTGCTATGGATGTAAGATCCGTGCTATGAAAGTATAACGCACTGCAACGTTTTAGAAACAAGGAAATAACATTAAATTAAATTATTTTTCGACATATTTCTATTATAATCAGTTTATAATTTGCTTTATGTCACTGTTATGGGAAATCACCCCGTGTGTTTCCGCTACTACGGTAATTGTTGCGAAGTAATTATACTAGTAATTTGTTTACCAATATATATATATATATATATATATATATATATATATATATATATATATATATATATATATATATATATATATATATATATATATATATATATACAATTTTACTAATAATACATATATACAAAAAAAAACAAATATAATGAAATGATGCTAGTGATTTTGAAAAGTTTAATTAGAGTTCGTGATGTAGTGATATTGAAAGTTTTTGAGAATCTGAGATCGAATGTATGATTGTAGACAATATCTGTGCTTCAGAGGTAAACTGTATTAAGTCACATTTTTGCGAAAAATGAGTTTTATGTACAATTGGACTTAACATTGTTGGTTCTATTATAAGGAATAGAGTTCTATGTCACATATAGCTCACATTCAAATTTAACTATCTTTAAATAATGTTATGTCCAATACCACTTCGAGGGTAAATAGTATTAAGTCCGCTAGTTTCAATTTACAATTTGTAGTCTGCAAATGGAAATAATTTTCTAATTTCTAAAATAGTACATTTTCAAGTTCGATCCGAGGAATCTACTATTTTATATTTTAAAAACTCGTTTGAAGATGATTTCGACAAAATAGATTTATCTAGAAATACCAGACGTGCTCAGTTTCCAGAAAATCTTCCGTGTGTTCGAAATAATGCAAAATCCATTAGCACAAAAAAATACAAAAGTCTACAAACTCTTTTGCCTTGGATCCCTAAGATGTTTCATGAATTTTACAAAAACCTTCCACATCAGGATGCGAAGAATGCTGATGATGAATAAATTTTAAAATATTGTTTCGTTTCGTAAAACAGAATTTGTTCTTGTTGTGTTCTTATTGAATTTTCGTAAATTTAATTATTTTAGTATGTAAGATCATTTAAAAAAATATTCTTATTCTTTTAGTTTCTCTTACGAAGATAAAAAATAACTTTAATTTAGCTTGAAATAATTTTCAGGCATAAATGAACAGATAGCAACCATAATTAAATATGTAATTTCAAGTCAGAACTTGCTACGTGCGAAAATTAATAAAACTTAGCTGATTATATTTTTTATTTAATTGAATTTTTAAATATTTGACTGTTTTAAGTCAAATAAAAATGATTTGTTTATAAGGCAAACAATATTAAGTCCACAAAAAAAAATACGAAAAGTGATAAACATAAAAATTTATCATTTTTAATATACAATGATGATATTAAGTCTGTAAAATCCATTTGATGGTTATATGTAATAAATTGTTACAATGGTATAAGAAAGTTGATATCTTAAAACTTTAAACGCGTTTTTCTCTAATTGTTACATTCAGGACTTAAGACAGTTTACTTCGGAGGCACAGATATGCAATAGTAACATGGGCGTCCACAGACATTTTTCCAGGGGGGGGTGAGTCAGAAAAAAACTCTCAGATATACATAAATTTCTACAATATTTTTTTTACATAACATAAATACAAATACACATAACAAATGGATAAAAAAATATTTAAATTTGTGAAATAAATTACTAGTCTTTGTCGTCTGGGTTTGAATTGAAGAGGTAGGACAATTTTCGAATAACTATCCCATAAATTGACACCATTTCTTCAATAAATTCCGATTTAGCAGTTTTACAGTTTTTATTTTCTAATATGTTTAGGGCATACAATATGAAATTAATTTTGCATGCTTTGTATCGGCACAAATTAGATCTGAAAATGACTAAAATTGTCTCAAAACTATCGATAGCTATGAAATTGACACAAAATTAAACAAATGTTTGTCGTTCAATCTGTCAAAACTGTCAGAATAAATTCCTTATTTATTATTTCATTTATTTTGAGAAATAAAACGTCAAACAAATGTTTAATTTTGTTTCAATTTCATGCCTATCGATAGTTTTGAGGCAATTTTCGTCATTTTCAAATCTAATTTGTGTCGTTACAAAGTTTGTAAAATTTGTTTATTGGTTCAGATGCACTTTTATTTCAAGCTTTTTTGCTTCAAATATTTAAGGAAGCAGGAAATTGAAAAATTATAGTTTTACATGTTAAAGTCCTATTTTCGAGAGTCTTGGTCACCACCCTAGTTAATATCCAGGGGGGGACGCCCCCCTTGCCACCCCCTGCGGACGCCCATGAATAGTAATAATGTAAAGTATTGTGTAGTAATGAATTCTTCATGGTTTTTGAGTTAACAAGTAAACTATTGACCAACCCTTAAAAAGGAGGGGTTGTCAAAGATGACCAATAGGATGTAGACTTTGATGGTTGGAAAATTAGGAAAGGGAACGATCTAGTTGAGGTCACAAGTGTAATAAATTTTAAGTAAAAACTCAAGGATTTCTTAGAACAAGTGATGTCGGTAAAAAGGTTTAAAGAGTCATAAAAATTTAGGGAAGGCTACAGGACGATAAAAAAATTTAATATTTTCTTATTTCAATGTTAAATTTGTAACTTTGAAAAACAGTTATGTTCGGAATATTACCCAGTGGCCGCCTCCCTGAAAATATCAATTGTATCGTCTTCACCTGTTAAGGTTGTCACCCAGTAGTAAAACCTATATACTATATCGTTTTCTAACTTCTGTAAAATATGATTTTCAACATAGTAAGATTATTTTTTAAGAATTCAATCGTATCTACTATCCTAGGAGTGAATACAGAGTGAGAATGAACTTTGAAATAGAGCAAGAACTGGGCGAAGAAAACATAGTAAAGAAGATAAAGCAACAAAGGATAAGATGGATAGAACACGTTTGGCGAGCAAACGAGAAAGATGCAATAAAAGCTATAGTACTGTGGGAACCAGGTGGAAAAGGAAGAAGGGGTAGACCAAGATCAACATGGTTGCAGGAAGTGGAAGAAGACCTGAGAAAAGCGGGAATACAAAAATGGAAAGAAAAAACAAAAAACAGAAATATTTGGAGAGACATAATACAAAGAATGTAAAAATAGGAAAACGGGGACTAATCCACCCCAAAAGCTGGATTTAGAAAGCTTCATTGAAGCGGCACAACCCCCGAGGGGGTGTTAAGCCACTGTATATATATAATCGTATGTTATTTGCGTTTAAATGAAACACATTAAGTACCACTGAAACGAACTTAGGACGTCACAACCACAACATAAAACTTCAAAAAATTATATTTCTTGTAATATAAAAATTTCCAACTAGCTATTTTTCTGTTCGTCATAGTTTATCATGTAGTTAAGTGTTTTTCAAACTTTTTTCAACCGCGACCCCAAAATGACTTTAAATAACTCTCGCGACCTCCTGAATCTTCCAATTCCGTCTTAATAAATGCGAAGTTTATATTTATTATCTAAATAATGAAGGCAAGTATTTCTACGCGCAGTGATAATGAAATATTTCCCGGTCATTACGAGGAAATGTAACGGTTGATGCGCGGGCAGTTAATTGCGGTGCCGAACGACGACAATAACCGAAAAAATACAAAGAAATGAATATTTACCTATCTAATTATGAACTGAAATATGAACACGCGCAATAACTATTATATAGTAAAACCTAACACTGAAGCACTCACGACTAGGGGTGAGCGATCTTTAAATTTAGAAATCGATCGCTAATCATGAAATGAAATCGATTTATCGCGATTGATCAATCTGATCGATTTATTGCAAATTTTTAAATAGAATTCGATCAAAAAGATCAAGAATTTAAAAAATTGGTTTTGGTAAATGATCGATTTTAATTTAAAAATATGATCAAAACATGGGGTAATGGCTCAGTAATATCGAGTCGGCCTGTGGATTCTAAGAACCCTGGTTCGATTACCAATTTAAAATTACCCCTGTGGCTCCTCCTCCACTAATATCATTGGGGGCCGTGATTTGACGGTTAGTAACCGCACTTCACGCGTATAAATATATCACTTACCGAAATCTGCTTTGTTGTAATCTCCCTAGTTAATAATAAGAATGTATGTTGATAGTATTAATTTCTATTTAGTCTTTGACGATGATGTCACATCCTGTTGATGTCTTCTGCATCCCTTCAGCGTTCTTAGAATTGTTATTGTCTAAAGACATTTTGATGATGTTTGCCCCCTTAAGAATGCTGAGTATAGTTATTTGTCTCGCCCAGCTAAGGCTGAGACGTGATTAGAGAAGTCAGTCTGTTACCATCCGCGACTCAAACAAGTCTTCTACCATCACTGACTCAAACAAGTCTGTTACCATCCTTGACTCGAACAAGTCTTACCATCTTTTACTCGAATAAGTCTCTTAAACAAGTAAACTCTGTTAAAACTGTGTAAATAGTGTACAAAAGTTAGTAATAGTAATAGTTAATAAAACTATATTAAAGAAACACGATCTTTACTAGTGGGTTTGATCCTTTGATCCTGCTCTTATCCTCTATCTCCGATTAAAAATAAATATTAAACTAATTATTGTTGTAGCCAAGCTACCAGGTTACAACAGCTTTGGCAGAGTGCCCCACACCCAATAATTGGTAAAAGGCGTGATGATATATTTATTTATTTTATTTTATCAAAACATAGTCTTTATTTATTTTTTTAAACAAAATCTGAACACAAAATATCTATTTGATTTAATTATTCTTTATTAAAAACATATAAGTGTAATATAAAAATGTAGACCACATTTATATCACACCAATCAGGTTCAGGTTATTAATAGAGATTTGGACATGATGCATTTCACTTTCAGACCATGAATGACACACATACAACGCGTATCACAATTTCTTTAGTTAATTGCGCTTAAAATAAATAATGACAACATTTTAAATATTCTAAACGAGAATGAAAAATCTATATTAAATGAACATATTTATGATCAAAAGAACAAAATAGGTAGTCTTGATTTCACTGATTAATTTTTTTTATTGTAAAAAATCTATAATCTCTATTTTTTATCATTCGATATTTGCAATGAATATTTTTTTTTACATTAATCGATTAAAAAAAACACTCTTTTGGAAATTTTATACAACGCGGTTTTAATAGAAATCGCTCAGCCCTACTCGCGACCCCCTTTGAACTGTTTCGCGACCCACCTGGGGATCGCGACCTACACTTTAAAAAACACTGATGTAGTTCCATGAAGATAAATAAATAAATAAAGAAAAAATAAGTTCAGGAGCCTATTACAACTAATGTCATATGTATTTTAGTCCCGTTTTTACACCATTTACTAAGGAAAATAAAATATCATAGATTTCAATCATTCATTATTAATTTCAATGTTAATATTGTTCATAAGAATGAGCATTCGTTTTAAAAAAATGTAAGACCTGCGATTTCGGTTAAATACGACAAAAATCATAGTCAATCTAATGATGTTCATGTTTTTTTTAGGCATAGGTCACTAGATTTAAACAAAAAATGTGGAAATAGTGATTTTTAAAAAATAATTTTCATTCTTAATTAATAGCAGGTACAAAAAAAGTTTCAAACAAAAATTATAGAGACTAAAGTCCTCTTTACATTAGATAATTAATATAGCTTTTTCAGTTGTCTATTTTTGAGATATGAGTTGGACAATAGTTATTTTTATAACAAGTGCCGAAAAAGGTTTATTACGTGCAAGTGCAGAATTTAACGCACGAGGCTTGCCGAGTGCGGAAATCTGCACGAGCATGTAACCTTTTTCGGCACGTGTTATAAACAACATTTTTCCTACAACTGTGCGATTTAGTAAATCACTATTAAAATTTATAAAATTTTGATGATATTAGATGAGAACGATGTTTTACGGCGTTGCTATGGTTTGTTTGTTGATTGCTTGCACATTGTTCTACGTTATTTAAAAAAATTTTCACTAACGTCAAGATAATTTCTTCAAAATCATCTTGATTGGAATAGTACAGTGAGTGATTCTTCTTTATCATTAACACCTCCAAAGATAATTGAAGCTCCGGATCATACTATGTTGGATCTATTTTCGACAATGACAATCAACTTGCTGCTGGTACTTCTAAAGCCTCCGAAATTGTTGTCAGTAATATTACTGTTAATAATATGAACAGGTACGGAAGAAATCAATGTTTCTTTAGACACAAAAGTTTCCATTTTACATTATATCAATATAAGCAACTGTAACAACTGTGTTAATAATATACACAAACAATAAATATTATGTATTTCACTTACTCTTTAAATAAAACCATTTATCGATATATTTTACTTTGTTCGGTTCTTTTTATTAGTTATCTACAGATTAGATATACTGCAAATTAAGGTTACGTTTATAAACGTCAAAATATACTACTGCATATTTACTAGCGCTGGTTCACCGTATCTTCTTCTCCCACAAGCATCTGTGGCCAAAATATGAACTCCGCGCTCGGCGCGAAATTTAAATCGCTGTCAAAACTATTTTCTTTTGACAGTTACGTAATGAAGCACTTTCCGCACTAGTGTTTCTTTGCTTTCGGAAACGCACTTGGTCTGCATTCATCTACTTTCCATACGTAACCAAGGCAATTGTAGTTACGTAATAACAAAGAAATCGCACAGTTGTAGGAAAAGTAATTTAAAACACTGAGAGGAGCGTTTTCGGAGGTCAGTTCTAGACGTCGGTCCATTCAGTAACAGGCATGGCTAACTTCATTGAATTGTCCTACGCTTATTATGGCCGTTTCATTTCATTATATTGCCATATAAAAATTTGTCGTGAGTTTTTTACAGTTTTGGTACGTCAAGTAATGCCATCTAGTGCTTTTTATTTGAATTAAAGGAAAGTTACAACACAACCTTAAAATATTTGAAAACTGAAGTTTGTGATCAAACAAAATACATTTAATGGAACTGGGTATTTTATTTACACATTCAATATTATTAAATATTATGACTAGTATTCTTAGCTTTCGACTAAAGTGACTAGCTTGTCTAGACTAAGTGAATTTCACTTGGCAACGTATCATTATCTGTCACTTAAGGTAAATAAAGCCGCCATATTGTCTACCTATTTAAAAATTTTGAAGTGTTTATAGGTCAAAAGAAGGAAGTATTATTGAATTATTGGTGCCAACGATTAGTATTTTACTGTAAAGATCGCATGATTATAAATATACAATGACTAGGCTTGTTTTTAGGATTTTTTCAATCAATGCAAGCGGCAGTATTTTCAAATTTAGAGGCGCTAGTTGACGTGCCCGCTCTGTAAATTTGAAACCAGGAATTTTAATGACATATGAAACGGCCATAATAAGCGTAGCGCAATTCAATGAAGTTGGCCATGTGTCAGGTTGGATTAAAAAATATGGCGGTTTGTTTGAATTTATGAAATGAAAGTGGTGTAAGTCCATTTTTTTAAAATAAATGAGATATCACGTAATTTATGCTTAATTTTATGTTAAGTTTTTATTTATAACTAGTTAGTATTTAGTTTCTTAAAAAATGTCCATGCTTTGTTCAATTTAAAATTGACCAGTAAAAGAAATTGAGTAACCATTAATTATGAAAGTGGCGTAAGTCCAATTTCCATAGATAGGTAGCAGGGCCAGTGGCCTGCTGTTTTACATATGTTTTATTTTACATATCGAGAGTTAATATAATAGGTTACTTATTTATTTTCCTCCTATATTGGATAATTTCATATTAACATCAGATAGTGATATAGGTAAGAAGACATGGTAAATCAATATTATTTTATAAAATTTGAATATTAAATGGATAACAGGCTTATGCCGGGTTGCAAGAAAAAAATAAAGAGCTCTTTAGTTAAAAAATGGTTTATGTAGCAACAGTATTAATAGCGATTTATTGAAATTTATTGTACCGTTAATTGCTAAAGAAACCGATAAAACTTTCATGCAACCCAGCATTAATGTGGTTAATAAAATTGCAAAAATTGGAACAATTTTCAATTTAATTTTATTATTCAAACAGAGACGTTTCGGCGCAAAATTTTGGCAATTACCAAGCAATTTAAAGAATTAATTGTTACATTTTATGGGATGGCTAGCACAGTGGTATGAAGTCGGCCTGTGGATCCTGAGGTCCCTGGTTCGATTCCCACAGGCGACAAATTTTCATAATTTGAAAAAGCTATCCCTGTGGCTCCTCCACCACTAACATGTTTGGGGGCCGTGATTTGACGACTGGTAACCGCACTTCACGCGTAAAATATATCACTTGCCGAGATCTGCTTTAGTAGAGTGCCACACCCAGTAATGGGTAGAAGGCGTGATGATATATTTATTTATTTTTATTTATAATTGTTACATTTTCTAAATTAAGTAACAACAGTAAAAATAAAACCAAGGTTCAAAGATACTGTTGTTACTTAATTTAAAAATATTGAATATTATTTTATAACAATATTATTGTATTTTGTGACTTTCAATGCATATGAAGTCATGAGTGTAGGACGAAAAAAAAAATGGATTAAATCATTGTTGAGTTTAAAGTTTGGTTTATATTTCGATATTGCTTAATACCATCTTCAGCTATAATAATAATAAACACGAATACTACAAAGTTGCGTACAGAAGTAAAATAATAAATAATAAGTTAAACAATTTTTACAATTGTCTAATTTTGAAAGTGGTGTAAGTCCATTTGCAGCCCGTAAATATATATTATTTTAGTTAAATTAGCCTATAACAAATTTATATAATTAAATTACATATTGATAAATCAGTAGGAACATTGTCAGACTTGATATAATTAACCTATATTTTTTTATTGACAAATATGCTAACCTGTAATATTCTTGAAACAAGAGAACATGGACTTACACCACTTTCAAAATAAACTGTCTAAATAATAAGACGGGTTGTAATTCTTTCTGTTTACAAAAAAAAGGCAAAGGTAATAATTATGATGCCTTAATAATAGATAAATGTATCATCAATAAATTTATAAAAATGCGCATATCGTACATGGTGCGGCGGCCAAGTGTTTTCACTAAGACTGTGTATTTCACTTTCGCGCCAAAGTAGAGCCACGCTACTCATTATATACTTGATTGTGTGGTTAAAGCGCATTCCAGCTACGTTATCAAGCTCTACAAAGTGACATTTTTTTAATAGAATGGTTACAATTTAAGAAATCGGTTGAAGAAGTAGTTTGGTGTTAATTTCAACACGAAAATGAGTACATTTTTCATTGGTATGTTAAATTTTGTCTTTATAAATTGAAATTGTTTATTTCAAACAAATTTTAACCACATTTTTAGTTAATTTTTTATATACTTACACTTTTTTGAGTTAATGATACTCTTTTTGAGTGTTTGAGTTTAATGGGCAAAGTTACAATATATTTTGATAAATATCTTAATTTGTAAAATTAGTAGTTACTTATTTACAAATATTTTAGAATGATTTAATATTTTGACATTATGGTTAGTACAGTAGGTATCATCACACCTAACCGCAAACGTCAAACGTCAACGCTAACCTTCAAAAACGTATCAGCTGTCAAAGTGTATTAACATTGTTCTTGTAACCTTTTTTAGAAATATTTTGTGGTCGTCTGAAAAATACTGTACATAACTCATTCATGATAACTGTGCTCATGTACTTAAATCACTCGGCGCTACGCCCCTCGTTTTTTAATTTGTACGCTCACACGTTATCTTACACTTTCGATGCTTGATATGTAATATACTACATTGGGTTCTTGTCAGACCCAAGAAAGGACAAGTATTAGGGTTTGTGAAATAAATATGTACTTACAGTTTTTGGTATAACAAATAATAGTTTATTTAAATATCACTATTCACTAATACAGATATGCACTGTGGTTCTTCTTGAGTGCAATCAATTAACTCACACTCTCGCAACCGTGACTATCGTTCTTACTTCAACTCTCCTCTTCAACCCTAACTCTTTCAACTCCTCACTTAAGCCTCATTCACAAGACGAAATTAGTAGTTATAGTTAGCATTTGTAGTTAACGCAAGAGTCTGACATGCGCAACAGCGCATAAGCATTCACAACAGCAAAATTAGCTTCACAATGCCAAGCGTTAATTTCAGTTAACGCAAGAGTTTGCAAGCTCCCCTTAAAGTTAGTAGTTAGCGCTATCTTGTCTAAACTACCAATCAGAAGCGGGAATGAATTGTGAGATAGTAACCGATCATTTATGGTGATTGAGAAAATCTAATGCAAAAACTGAGGCTACATGATATAGATATGTTTTTTAATTACACTAGGTTTGATCATTTATTGGCACAAATATCGAAATAACTAATCTTTAGATACTAAGGGCCAAATTCAGAGTCGTCACTCACACTCATCTCATCCTCACCTCACTCTCAAAATCGAAGTAACTAAGGCAACTAACTCAAGAATTTGCATAATTTGAGTTAGTTGCCTTAGTTACTTCAATTTTAAGTGTGAGATGAGAATGAGGTGAGGGCGAGTCACGACTATGAATTTGACCCTAAGTCTGTGATAACCAACAATACAATACAATTTTACGATTGTCAAAAATATGTAGATTTAACTGACATCTAGCGTCTCTTTCAAAACTAGTGTTTATTTTATTAAAACAGGTATTCTACGTTACCGGTAATGTCACTAACTACACCCTTAATTTTCGTATTGTGAACGACCATATATACAACCCAAATGCTAACTATATATACTTATTATAACTACTAACCATAACCACTAATTTCGTATTGTGAATGAGGATTGACTTCTTAAACTAGCTTATTTATTACATTGCTCCAAAGTACTAAGGCAGTAAACAGTTAGTTACTTACGCCAAACACTAGTAATTTGTATACCTTATCTTATTACAACATATTCTAATTTACTCAATCGTATTCACTAAGAATGTGCTGACTTTGACTTGTTACAATTTTATGCACGAAAATTTGTTAAATTACACTTTACTGTGTTACTCCCAAGCTGTTATGACATTGATATATTCACATAATATTGACTGGACATCTTTTGAAGGGAATCGCCTTTTCGTCTAAAATATATAATTTTTTGTCTTCAAACTTCATTTATAGCTTTACTGCATGCCATTTTTTGTAAAGATGAAAATTGCAATAAAATATTAATTGTAATCTGTCATTTGAAAAAAAAATAATAATAATAACAAACAACCGAAAAAAATAAATGCAACTTTGGTAATATGATTATTCAGCGTACGAACTTCATTTTTAATAAAGATTTTTATTGGTATTTGGATTTTTTTAAATTGCCATCACAATACCCGTTTCAATTAATATTTAAAAAATATATATTCATTATTATAGAAAAATAATGTGGATATATCAGGGTTGTTCATATTTGAAATAAAACAAAAGACAAAATGTCTATTGTGAAGTGGAATTGAGTCTTAATAAATAAGAAAAATAGGAAAAAATTCTCTGTGGAATTATGAGACAAGTGATGGAAATTTTTTAAAACTAAAATAAAAATTACCAGCATAATATGAACTTTTCATGAATTTATTACAAAATGATATTAGATTAAAAATAGTTTGCGATACTTTAGTATCGAAATAAAAGAAGTACTGATATGGGTAAAACATCTAAAGCAAAGTATCGAATACCAAAATAACCGGTATCGAAACGAAAGAATCGATACCGGTATCATATCAGTAGTATCACAACATCCCTAATCGCACCATACTGATGTGTCCGGAAGGACGAAACGCGTCTATGGTTAAAGCTGAACTGACCAGCCGTTTGTTGATGACCTGAGAAGTTGATGCAAACGTGCTGTAAAACCTCTGTGGAATTATGAGACAAGTGATGGAAATTTTTTTTTCTTATTTATTGTTCATATTTCATCCACCCAGAAAAACCCACCATCCAGGATGAATTTTAAGATAGGAACATAAATATCTTTTATTTATTATACAATGTAATAATACATAGGTAATGTCTTTACAAAATAAAACGTTTAAGTTATTATTTATTACATCACATCATAGTATCACATTGCACTACTTTGACAAATGTAAACAAAAATTGATTGATTTCCAATCTTTTTACCGGCAAATTTGAAATATAGGTATAAATTAAATAACTGTGCCAAAAACATGATACGTATTATGTAAATATAGTTTTGCAATTATTACATAATAGTACAAATATATCATCACGCCTTCTACCCATTACTGGGTGTGGCACTCTGCTAAAGCAGATCTCGGTAAGTGATATATTTTGCGCGTGAAGTGCGGTTACCAGTCGTCAAATCACGGCCCCCAAACATGTTAGTGGTGGAGGAGCCACAGGGATAGCTTTTTCTAATTATGAAAATTTGTCGCCTGTGGGAATCGAACCAGGGACCTCAGGATCCATAGGCCGACTTCATACCACTGTGCTAGCACAGTGGTATGAAGTCGGCTAGCACAGTGGTATGAAGTCGGCCTATGGATCCTGAGGTCCCTGGTTCGATTCCCACAGGCGACAAATTTTCATAATTTGAAAAAGCTACCCCTGTGGCTCTTCCACCACTAACATCTTTGGGGGCCGTGATTTGACGACTGGTAACCGCACTTCACGCGCAAAATATATCACTTACCGAGATCTGCTTTAGCAGAATGCCACACCCAGTAATGGGTAGAAGGCGTGATGATATATTTATTTATTTATTTTACATAATAGTACATAAATTTAGTTTTAATGTGTAGAAGTATACAATATACATTTTAAATATTGTATACAAAATTAATGTAGAATTAAATAATTTGAATTAAAAAATGTATTTGTCAATATTACAAAAAAAAAAAAATTGCACAAATAAACCCAAGAAAACCCAAGGGACGGGTTTTTTTTAACCCTGGACATATCATCATTAATAAATACATTTTCTTACAACTGTGCGATTTCTTTGTTATTACCTAACTATAATTGCCTTGGTTACGGGTGGAAAGGAGACAAATGCAGACCAAATGCGTTTCTGAAAGCGAAGAAACACTATTACAGAAAGTAATTTGTGTTTTACGCAACTGTCAAAAGAAAGTTATATTGAGAGCTATTTAAATTCATATTTTGGCCACAGACGCTTATAGCAGAAGAAGATGCGGTGAGCCAGCGCTAGCAAATATGCAGTAGTATATTTTGACGTTTATAAACATAACCTTAAATTGCAGTATATCTAACCTGTTCACAATTAATAAAAAGAACCGAACAAAGTAGAATATATCGATAAATGGTTTTATTTAAAGAGTAAGTGAAATACTGCATATTTATTGTTTGTGTATATTATTAACACAGTTGTTACAGTTGCTTATATTGACATAATGTAAAGTGGAAACTTTTGTACTGTCTAATGAAACATTGATTTCTTCCGTACCTGTTCATATTATTTACCACTGTAACAGTAAAAAAAAAAGCATTTTTTTGATTTTTTTTTTGTTACATTGGGAAGATTGTAAGAAAATACTATATGTTATTAGACATATATTGAAGTTGACCTTCCAAGTTCAAATGCTCCTCAATTTCTTTCAGCGACGATTTAATGCTAGAGCGCGCCTTTTTTACATGTAAGACATCATGCTGTACCTTCCGAACAGGTATTTACTTTACGCAGGTAGTCATATCATGCTTGCGGAAGAGCGCGAAATGTCAATGAAAAACAAATGTTTCACGCATAAAACTTTTTCCCCATATTCTAGAAGGTTCAAAGTATCTTTTAAGCAAAAACAAATTATAGATTTTTGAAAAATTTACAGTGGTGTACCCCCTTAACAGTAATATTATTGACAAGAATTTCGGAGGCTTTAGAACTACCAGCAGCAGGTTGATTGTCATTGTCGAAAATATATCGAACATAGCATGATCTGGGGCTTCAATTATCTTTGGAGGTGTTTATGATAAAGAAGAATCACTCACTATAATATTCCAATCTAGACGATTTTGCAGAAATTATCTTGAAATTTGTGAAATATTTTTAAATAACTTAGAACAATGTGCAAGGAATCAACAAACAAACCATAGCAACGCCGTAAAACATCGTTCTCGTGTAATATCATTAAAATTTTATAAATTTTGATATTTTAGTGATTTTCTAAATCGCACAGTTGTAGGAAAAATGTTGTTTTCCTACAACTGTGCGATTTCTTTGTTATTACGTAACTATAATTGCCTTGGTTACGTATGGAAAGTAGATGAATGCAGACCAAGTGCGTTTCCGAAAGCAAAGAAACACTAGTGCGGAAAGTGCTTCATTACGTAACTGTCAAAAGAATATTGTTTTGACAGCGATTTAAATTTCGCGCCGAGCGCGGAATTCATATTTTGACCACAGACGCTTATGGAAGAAGAAGATACGGTGAACCAGCGCTAGTAAATATGCAGTAGTATATTTTGACGTTTATAAACGTAACCTTAATTTGCAGTATATCTAATCTGTAGACAATTAATAAAAAGAACAGAACAAAGTAAAATATATCGATAAATGGTTTTATTTAAAGAGTAAGTGAAACACTTCATATTTATTGTTTGTGTATATTATTAACACAGTTGTTACAGTTGCTTATATTGACATAATGTAAAGTGGAAACTTTTATGTCTAAAGAAACATTGATTTCTTCCGTACCTGTTCATATTATTACCAGTAATATTATTGGTAACAATTTCGGAAGCTTCAGAAGTACCAGCAGCAGGTTGATTGTCATTGTCGAAAATAGATCCAACATAGTATGATCCGGAGCTTCAATTATCTTTGGAGGTGTTAATGATAAAGAAGAATCACTCACTGTACTATTCCAATCAAGATGATTTTGAAGAAATTATTTTGACGTTAGTGAAATATTTTTAAATAACGTAGAACAATGTGCAAGCAATCAACAAACAAACCATAGCAACGCCGTAAAACATCGTTCTCATGTAATATCATTAAAATTTTATAAATTTTATAAATTTTAATAATATTTTAGTGATTTACTAAATCGCACAGTTGTAGGAAAAATGTTGTTTATAACACGTTCCGAAAAAGGTTACATGTTCGTGCAGATTTTCGCACTCGGCAAGCCTCGTGCGTTAAATTCTGCACTTGCACGTAACGAGCCTTTTTCGGCACTTGTTATAAAAATAACTATTATAACACGCGCTGAAAAAGGTTACGTGCTTGTGCAGATTTCTGCACTTGCACGTGATAAGCCTTTTTCGGCACTTGTTATAAAAATAACTATTTCCCGCAAACTTGCAAAATTAATATGGTACATTTACAAATAAACCTGTATACGTTTCATGTACCGTACGAACTTCAATGTGCCTGGGCTCGTAAATTAGCTCATTTGTATACATGGCAGAATAGACGGAGTATGATTGTTATTTTGTATGATGAACGATTGAGAAGTTTGAATTTTTTTTAATAAGCCGAGAGGATAATGATTCAGGCTAATAATGGATTACTGGCTGTTAATATAAGTCTTTCTTTAAAAGACGACGTTTCGACACTGATTAGTGTCATTATCAAGTATTGTATGAGTATAAATTTACATGTTAAAATAATTATTTTGCAACCGTAAGGATGAAGTAATTTTTTTTAATGAATTTTTAAAAAAATGTAAGGTGAGGCTTCACCTTCAAATATTTTTTAAAGAAGGATTATTGCGTGAACGAAAGTTTTCGAGTATAAGGAACAAACGTGCTTGTTTGAAAGGAATTATGAATGTGGTTGAAGCTAAAGTGGTGTGTCAGGATAGGAACGTTTGGCGAAGATTAATTGCGAAATTAATTCTGAAAATTTAGAATTAGATATACAATTTAAATAGCAGCGATTAAATGTAATTAATAACTCATTTGTAGGCATTTGAATTTCATAACTGAATTTATTTGATAATATTATTGTTAATTGTATTATAAATAAAAATATGAATTTAACATAGTATGAAAATAATATATTATATAATTTCTTGTTCTGTTATCTGGGCCAACTCGGTATCGATAATTATTTCCATTTACTATGAAATTAACAGCTACCTCAACTTCTTCGTTAATAGGGGAAACAGCTTCTTTTTCATCACAAGCGATATTGTGTAGTACAGCTGTAGCTACAACATATCTTCTAGTATTTAATTTTAGCCTATTACCAGTTGCAAGTACAGGGAACCTACGTTTCCATACTCCGTACTGCCGCTCCACAGTATTTCTAGTCCTTTAAACTGAGTTTCAGGTTTAAACTGCACTGAAGAACACTTTGAACCTTGAACTTGAACAGATTTTTGAGTTTAAACCGACACTGAAAAAAACGGGCATTAATCTGGTGGACCTGTTGGAACCACTTTTGTTATGACAAGTGATTTTAAGCGAATGAAATACAGCGGCGATATTTATAATTACTCTAATTATCCGTACTTACATAAAATGTGGCCCATTAAAGAAAAGAATACCTGTCCAAAGAAAGTTCTAAGTTATCTAATCGTGGTTTAGCATCTGGAAAGAATACACTAATTAAGCATTAAAGCTCAGTGAGATCACACCTCCAATCAGTCACATCAAATACTCCACAGGTCAAACTGACCAAGTCACATAATATTCGATATCCTTTCAATCTCGTTGGTACACCTGGTTAGGGTTACTACAGCACACAAGGCTGCTCGCTGCACGTTGGCGGTCTGACTAAGTTTCCACTACAGCCCAAATCTGCTCGCTGCACGTTGGCGGCCAGTCACGGTTCCGCTACAGCCTAAACCTGCTCGCCGCACGTTGGGAGCCAATCACGGATCTCCATATACTCACCCCCGGCCATGGCCGTAACAAGCGCTCACACTTGCGCTAACTCAACAATACCATCATCCAACTCAACTCACATACACAAGGGGGACTTACCTCTAAACCTATTCAGAATATTCCTCGAAACTGTATCAAGCACAAACACAATATCTAACTATCTCATTCCTATTTTACTTGTCAAACGATGAACTGTAACTAACGTAAGAAATCTGACGACTCGGTAAATAAATAGTCAATGAAACATTACGTAAATACTTAGTTGTGTTAATAATAGAAGAAGACATAAGCAAAGATAGGCTAACTAATAAAATTAATGAGATGAAATAAAAGTAAATAGTTAAAAGTAAACATTACGTCAGGGCTCTAAAATAAAACTGTAAAAACGGATTACGCAAAACAAATATAATTACCCCAAAATATTACAATCACACTTAAAACTATGTCCTGGGTTGTCCAGCTGGAGCGCTCTTCTGAAAAGAAAGAAACTACCATGAGCTCAAGCAATCCACAAAGCCTCGCTAACAAACTACACACTCTCGATCAAACTCTCAATTATCCGTCCATATGCACACAACACAGTATGAGCATACTAGGACGAAATAAAGAGAACCTCTCACTCCGCGCACACAGCTTAGAGTATGAGAGCCGCACACCACGGTTAACAACCGGGTGGCAAGGTCACCGGATAACACACAGTACATCACGGGCCTCAGAACATCGCTTCACGCACACAGCATGATACGCGACCTCGATAACACACAGTACATCGAGAACCTGACATCTTACACGAGCGGCTTAACACAAGGCTTCAGGTGAAAGAGTTGAAAGCCGAGCTGAAACTCTAAACACCACCTCACCACTCAAGATGCAAGCGAAAGCTGGGCTCCTGAACTCAAGCAGGGCACCGTTGGCACCAGGCCGGTAACTGGCGCGTCGTTGGGCGAACTCGGCTGCCTCCCCCCGCACACAGCAAGTTAACAGGACGGCCTCGCCATAAAGGAATAAGGATTTGGTGTTAGGATATCAAATCATCTCAACATACCAAACAATTGCACTCACAGGCTCACACGCTTACACGCTCAGTGTAACTCACCTCGACTCGTCTTCGGCGTAACTCACTACACAAACACTACCTAACTGACACGACTGTTCAACAGAACGGTCAAAAGCAAACTAAAAAGAATTACACATCAAGTAAATTAAAGACTAACTAACCCTTACATAATCGTCTACTGGTGGTGGTGATCTAAACCCAATTAAGCTAGTCAAAAATTAATATTAAAATAGTTATTCAATACCTTTAGATGTACAAATCGCTGACATATGACTATAACACTTTTAGTGTTAAAAATATCTTAGAATGTAGTTGAAAATTACATGGTTAAATTACATACTTTTCTCGTTTTAAATTATGCCAAGTTCGTGTGTTTTTTTTTATTTTTAACATTATTAGTAAATATCTCTAACAATAGTACAACAAATTTGATAAAAGTTCATGAAATCGCTTATCAGCCTTATTTGTTTCTATTACATATGAATTCATCATACTTTATTTACTTGAGCAAAGAAAAGTCAAATTTATAGACTACTCGATTAATGTTTAATAATTTATAATTTATTTTCCATGATAATTAATTCAAATAAACATAATTCAAAATAGAAATAAATGAGCTTTTTACTTACTTATACACAGTATAATGAAGTATTGCAATCGTGAAAAAAATCGTTGACGAGATTTTCGCGAAAATACGTGTTTTGAGGTCCACTGAATTCTTTTTAGAAATGTTCACGTTTCCATGGATACGTCATTCTATATGTGTCTTAAGCTACATTCACAAATCGAAATTAGTTTTTGTTTTATGCTTTATGTTTTAGTGTGTTTTTAGGTGTCATTCACAAATAGTTTTGGTTTTGTAGATTTTAGTTGGTAGTGACATCTATCATAAATTTTAAAAAATCGTTAATACAGTAAAACTGTCAAATGTGCTAGGTTACACATGCTGTCATATGTTGTTTGTTTACTTTCGTATTTTTTGGAAGATCAAGGTAAATATTATCATAATAAGAAAGTAGGTATTAAAATTTTGTTTTTATTTTCATTCATTTTGACACTCGAATAAAAACAAACTTAGGTTATCGTCAATGCGAAGGATGATAGAAAGAGATAAGTATATATAACTACATCATTCTACGCTTCGTCCTATTGGTCTATTCCTAAGTATAAAACGTAAAACTAAAACATAAGTTTGGAGTTTGCAAACTTTTGTGTTAAAACCAAAACGAAATACTGATTTGTGAATGGCTGCATAAGATAACATGTCTACAAGGTTATTAAAATAAAAATGGAAAACATAAAACAAAAACTAATTTCGATTTGTGAATGTAGCTTTAGAATTAAAATCTGAATTTTTGCTACTGTTGTCGTGGTGATAATAGTTATTTGTTTCATTTTGACTAAAAATATAAGTTTTATGGTCGAATAATAAAGGTAGCCTGAGTCTGGCAATATTATGAGATCCGAAATAATATTTTTAGTTCGATTAAAACATATATTTTTTTCCAAATTATTTAGAAAATTTCGTAGATTTATTAAAATTTAAATGAAACAAATTAACAAAATTATTATTTGTCACCATGATAACCGTAGTACAAATGTTTGTTAGACTTAAGACATTTTCCATTTGGATCAAAACTAACTTACATTTACTGCACCAGATCACTTATTTATTTCGCTGGATTACTTCGCTGACTTTATTTCCAGTACTAGAATTACTGATTCTAATTTACTTTGAAGTAATTCACCCCAATAAGTGCATCAGTTTGATTAATTCAGTTAATTTTAGTTGTTGATTTTAAGAATATTCGAGACCTTGATTGTTCGGATTTATTGAACCTTCGAATTTAGATTCGAACTTTCGAACTTTGGAATATTTCGAATTTTCGAATTATTCAAATTTATGAATTTTTTTAATATTCGAATTTTCAAATTATATGAAATGTTTTAACAGCTCGAGGACAAGTCAGTCAGACTGCAAACTGAGCATCGAGGGTTTAATTTTCGTCTTAGTCATTCTATTGCCAGATCTTAGCCTCATCACAATTTTTACTAGGGACGTGTTAGAGATTCCTTTTAGGGAGTTCAATTCACTAACTATATTATGGAATAAAAAGGCATGGCACATTAGTAAAACAACTTCAATGCATTTGTTATACATCAATTTGTGTATTATTATTTATTTATAAATAATATAAATTATATGATAGTATGTTTTAATAAGCCAAGGTAATGTAGGATAGTAATTAAAGGACATAGGCTTAAGTTGTAGTAAATTTTATTTAAATATAGTTGACAACGTTTCGGTTACGGATGTAACCATCTTCAGGTCAAAAAACCGTTGGTAAAAATAGCAACACAAGAAATAATTATTTTATAAAAACTTTAAGTCGATGTTCGGAATCAGCAAAGTGCAAAATAAAAAAAAAATTTGTTAAGAAGTTAAACGAAGCAAAAACAAGATTCTAAGATACAGTGCTGAATCTTGTTTTTGCTTCGTTTAACTTCTTAACAAATTTTTTTTTTATTTTGCACTTTGCTGATTCCGAACATCGACTTAAAGTTTTTATAAAATAATTATTTCTTGTGTTGCTATTTTTACCAACTGTTTTTTGACCTGAAGATGGTTACATCCGTAACCGAAACGTTGTCAACTATATTTAAATAAAATTGACTACAACTTAAGCCTATGTCCTTTAATTACTATCCCCCAATATAAATTATAATTAAGAGAGTATATGTCTTAATTAAGACGCCTAACCATGCAGAGTTTTTGCAGGATACTTCACCGGGTTTATTATTTATTCGTGGCCGACTTTTCGCGAATTATGCGTGAGCGTGTTTGACAGATGGTATTAATTCAGTGACAAAAAATTCGAAAATTCAAATTTTCGAAAAATTCGAAAATTCGAAATGTTCAAAAAATTCGAAAATTCGAAGCATCTAAGTTTTTCTGACGAAGTTCAAAACATTCGAATGTTCGAACTTCAGAAATTCAAACTTCGATGGAAATCAACGACCCTAGTTAATTTAGTCATGTGTCGAATTTATCTGAACTGATTTAAATGAACCAAGTGGCAAATTGAATACAGCTTATAATAGTCATAAAGAAAATACTTTCTTTTATTTTGCATGGTAATCAGTAAATAAAACGGCAATTTTATTTTTCGTTCATTTTACAAACGTATTATATCAATAAATTTTGCAGTTTTTAATTAGGAACATCTTTGGTATTTACATTTTTTTCTTAAATTAATAGGGAAAAATCTATCGCCAATTGAAAATGTTACCATTGTACACCCGGTGTACATACATGTGGTCGTGACATGTTGAGTTCGCGAACTTAATTGTCACATATCGTACGTGTAATTTTAAAGTATACGCTAATTTAAAATATTGGATTTCCCTCATTTGTCCATGTTTGATACATTCACTTTTCACTTCTTTAGTTAATCGCATACGGTAATATGGCAGCACGGACACGTTTTTGTTAGCAAAGTAATTGAACGTGAACTTATTAGACAATAAATAACGAATTACTTCTGACTCTGTGACCTTAATTCGGTGACCATTTTCAAACAATAAGATTTGATTACTTGTCGACGAAACAAACATAATTAAGAGGTAAAATAATCAAGTAGACCTTCACTATTTGACATTTGATAATTGAGTAGATATTGAGATATATGAGACAAATTAAAGAATATGAATGTTAAGATTTCGATGGCCACCGTTGAGAACTAAAGAACTATAATGCCGGTATTATACGGTAATTAGTTTACATAGACCTGGACAGCTGCATTAGTTAATTTGTTACAAATAAACTAAAACAATTTAAAATTAATAATGGGAATCATAGTAGGTAATATTTAAATGGTTGACATTAGGGGTATTCCATTTCCCATTTGGATTAGATCTAACTTATATTTACTGAATCAGTTCATTTATTTATTTCGCTGGTTTACTTCGCTAACTTTATTTCCAATACTAGAATTACTTATTATAATTTTATATTTGATTTTAAACTATTGTGTAATTTTAGCAATGTGTGGTACCACATTGTAATAGAAAAAAAATATTGTTAGAATGTGTTTTTCCATATTTTACCACGCAATAATTTATTACGGAAAACATTGCTGGAAAACATTAATACAAAAGATTTAATTGATGTACCTTATAGTAGTACTCTTAAGCACAATGTCGTATGTAGTCTTCATTTTCAAAATTGACAGTATCGACACACATCATCAAAAAAAATTAAACATAGAGGCTGTTCCACATATTGACCAATGTAAGTAATTAATACAATATTGTAAAATTTGAAAGTTTTATAATTATGAAAATTCTTTTATAGTAAATATAAATTAGTTTTCAATAATTCAGGATGAAAATATCACAGCTCTATCAATAACAGCAACATGTAAGAATATGGATACTGAAGAAAGTAACGAAATGATAAATGAGAGTGTGCATAAGAAGGTGAAAAATATACATTATTTATATTTATTTGTATTGCATACGTGTTTTTTTATATTTCAAATATTATTCAATAAAACTAGTTTTTTTTTCTAATTGTTTGTTTTTGTTGTTTTGTAATATAATTTTATTTGAATTATTTTTAAATATTTTAGACATTACGATCAGGAGAATGATAAATAAGTATCCTATATTATCGGTATTTTTAATAATAATTACTTTAGGCAACAAGAGATGTCACCAGTAACTGCGTAACAATCTTTTGTTATAGCTGTCCCTTCTTTTATGGTTACTTGTTTAGTGGCTTACATGTAATTCTACAACTTTGAATTGAACAATGCGGTTCTCATGTTTACAAAATCGTATTGTTAAAGTTGTACAAAATTCTCAATTAGAACATGTTTTAAATATCAAGGACATTTGCTACAAATGTTAGGAATTTCTAGGGATTTTATTTTGAAAGGTTTAAAAATTTTACCACCCAAACCTGCCACTGTAAGCGTGGCGCACGAATGAACGAAAGAACAGGACAGTCTTGCGTATAAAGAGTTAACAGAAACGAAGCGGTAAAAGAGCGGTAAACAAATGAGTGAGATTCTTGGAATTACTGTTCCTTAAATATCCTAGGGATTTTAAATTGAAAATATAACAATTATTTATAAAAATATACATCATTTGGTTATTAACAATAATTCTGGAATAACGAAAATGTTGGTATAAGGCAAAGGTCGGCAAACTGCGGTTCTTTGGAAATAAAGTTGGAAATGGGGATAAAAGTACTATATTTTCATTTATCAAAAAACTAAAGTGATTTATTCACAGAATAATTGATTTAATTTAATACATAACATTTTCGCGCACCGAGTCTGCAGTATATATATATATATATATATATATATATATATATATATATATATATATATATATATATATATATATATATATATATATATACATATACAGGGTGGTGACCGCGACTATCGAACATAGGGATTTAACATGTAAAATCACAATTTTGTAATTTCCTGCTTTCCTAATTATTTTAAGCAAAAAAGATTCGAGTGTGATTAATACATGTATTACAATAAATAACACTTTGTCGATAGGCAGATTCGATCTGACGAACCTTGGTTCGGGTGACGTCACAGTATGTTAACGCTTAACGTATTATGTATACTATTTTTTCTGAAACTGTTTAATTTAATCAATAATTAAACATAAATAATTCCAAATGATTAATTTTTTTTATGAATTGTTTTGTCAGCACATTACGTATCCTAGGTTACAAAAAAAAACCGTCATATATAATACAAAACAGTCATGTACAATCTTTACCAGACTTTTTTCTACTTTACCAGATTGTTATTTTTTTTTGTAGTCTAGAAAGTGCCTACTTTCTTGACCAATTTTTGTATGGAATGTAATTTTTTACCAAAACAGTCAAGTACGTATCCAAAGCTACAACAAAAATAACAGTCTGGTAAAATATTTTTTCTGAAATCGTTAAATTCAATCAATAATTAATCATGAATAATTCAAAATGTTAAATTTTTTATTTGAATTGCACTGACAGTAGACTACTGTCGTTGCCAAGAGAGAATGCCGAAGGGATAAGGAAGAGTAATTCACGTAATCACGTCACTGTGAAATTGTATTTATTCCACTGGTCTATTACAGTTAGTATTGGTCGGCAGAGCTGTACATGTATTACGTGTAACACTAACAGTAAAATATTTCTAATCGCAGTGTCGCTTTATACAAATCCTGCAATCATTTCACATTTTTGAACTTGGCATATTCTCAGGTTGATAACAGTACGTATTCAAGGTTATAAGAAAAAAGTTAGGTTATAGTTATTTTTATAATAAGTGCCGAAAAAGGCTCGTTACGTGCAAGTGCAGAATTTGCACGAGCATGTAACCTTTTTCGGCACGTGTTATAAACAACATTTTTCCTACAACTGTGCAATTTAGTAAATCACTAAAATATTATTAAAATTTATAAAATTTATAAAATTTTAATGATATCGTATTACATGAGAACAATGTTTTACCACGTTGCTATGGTTTGTTTGTTGATTGCTTGCACATTGTTCTACGTTATTTAAAAATATTTCACCAACGTCAAAATAATTTCTTCAAAATCATCTTGATTGGAATAGTACAGTGAGTGATTCTTCTTTATCATTAACACCTCCAAAGATAATTGAAGCTCCGGATCATACTATGTTGGATCTATTTTCGACAATGACAATCAATCTGCTGCTGGTACTTCTGAAGCTTCCGAAATTGTTACCAATAATATTACTGGTAATAATATGAGCAGGTGTAAGCCAGACCGGAGAAATAACAAGTACTAGGGTTGTTGTAAATGAGTTCGTACTTACAATTTGGTTTAACAAATAACAAATATTTATTCACCCTTACTACATGGTTGATGTTGTGGAGTTCCTACCGAACTCTAACGACTACTATATTCTGAATGACTCTTCATCACTCTCTCGTATTGACTGTATTGACTGTGTGACTACTTCAGTGTATAACTGACCTAACGCTACTATATATATAATTACAAAAGTACTAAGTCAGCAAATAGTTAGCTACTTACGTCAAACAATACTATTTAGAATACCTGACCTCATTACAACATGCTCTACTTTACTTAATTGTATTTACTAAGAATGTGCTGACTTTGACTTGTTACACAGGTACGGAAGAAATCAATGTTTCTTTAGACACAAAAGTTTCCACTTTACATTATGTCAATATAAGCAACTGTAACAACTGTATTAATAATATACACAAACAATAAATATGAAGTATTTCACTTACTCTTTAAATAAAACCATTTATCGATATATTTTACTTTGTTCGGTTCTCTTTATTAATTGTCTATAGATTAGATATACTGCAAACTAAGGTTACGTTTATAAACGTCAAAATATACTACTGCATATTTACTAGCGCTGGTTCACCGTATCTTCTTCTTCCATAAGCGTCTGTGGTCAAAATATGAATTCCGCGCTCGGCGCGAAATTTAAATCGCTGTCAAAACAATATTCTTTTGACAGTTACGTAATTAAGCACTTTCCGCACTAGTGTTTCTTTGCTTTCGGAAACGCACTTGGTCTGCATTCATATACTTTCCATACGTAACTATTATTGCTTTGGTAACGAATGGAAAGTAGACAAATGTAGACAAGTGCGTTTCTGTAAGCAAAGAAACACTAGTGCGGAAAGTAATTTGTGCTTTACGCAATTGTCAAAAGAAAATATAAGTGAGAGCGATTTAAATTTCGCGCCTAGCACGGAATTTCATATTTTCGGCACATACACTTATGGAAGAAGAAGAAATATGCAGTGATATATTTTGACGTTTATAAACATAACCTTAAACTGCAGTATATCTAATCTGTACACATCACATTGAGCAGACAAGAACTCAAGTATATCATTATTAAATATGATAATTAATAAAAATACCCGAACAAAGTCAAATATATCGATAAATGTTTTTTTTTTAAAGAGTAAGTAAAATACATAATATTGATGTTGTTACAGTTGCTTATATTGACATAATTTGAAGTGGAAACTGTTATACTATCTAAAGAAACATTAATTTCTTCCGTACCTGTTCATATTATTAACAGTAATATTATTGACAACAATTTCGGAGGTTTTTGAAGTACCAGCAGCAGGTTGATTTTCATTGTCAAGAATAGACCTTTGGAGGTGTGTATGATAAAAAAGAATCTCTCAGTGTATTATTCCAATCTAGACGATTATTATTCTTGAAATAAGTGAAATATTTTTAAATAACGTAGAATAATGTGCAAGCAATCAACAAACGAACCATAGCAATGCCGTAAAACATCGTTCTCTTGTAATATTAAAATTTTATACATTCTGATAATATTTTAGTGAATTTCTAAATCGCACAGTTGTAGGAAAAATGTTGTTTATAACACGTGCCGAAAAAGGCAAGCCTTGTGCGTTAAATTCTGCACTTGCACGTAACAAGCCATTTTCGGCACTTTTTATAAAAATAACTATAATCTCCATTCCCTGTATGAAAACTATGACGTCATATTTTCTTTTAATAATATTAGTCGTACCTATGCGAATGGCATTAACGTATGTCTTAATAAGTAAAGACACACGTTTCATGTTTTTTCACGTTCTATCACATTTATTATTTTAATGAAAACGTATGACAGTTGTTACTAATATGAAACTTTATATTTCATTTGTTCACATTTGTTTATAAAATAAAAATAGAAACCTATTGTCATGATTTTGTTATTTTCTCGCCTGTCATTTCTAAGTTTGTGCAATTTTTGATAAATAAATACTGACTGAGAAATATTTTGGGTAATCAAATGCAGAAATGCGTTTGTCATCTTAATGATTATTATCTTTAATTAAATTAATTGTAGTACAAGAGGTAATGAGCATTGTATTTTGTATTTTCATATATTATTTATTTATATATAAATAAATAAATAAATATATCATCACGCATTCTACCCATTACTGGGTGTGGCACTCTGCAGATCTCGGTAAGTGATATATTTTGCGCGTGAAGTGTGGCTACCAGTCGTCAAATCACGGCCCCCAAAGATGTTAATGGTGGAGGAGCCGCAGGGGTAGTTTTTGAAATTATGAAAATTGTTTATCGCCTGTGGGAATCGAACCAGGGTTCTCAGAATCCACAGGCCGACTTCATACCACTGAGATAGCCACCCCATAATAATAATATATACATATATATTCCTTTGAGTTTTATTTTACAAAATTACATATTTCAGTAAGGTAGGTAATATTTTTCGTGGGCTAAGATAAATTTATATTTGGTTCGTATTTAATATATGCAGAATTTGCTTTCATTATAAACTAATTAAATTTTATAAAGTTATAAATATTTTACTCTGACATTTAAATTTTAGGTTATATTTTTAAAATGTCAATCCAATACCAATGTAAACGTTGTAAGTACAAAATCTTGAATCACATGGATATCGAATGTGACGTAACAGTTTTCATACAGGGAATGAAGTATACCAGACTGTTTTGTACTTTACCAGACTGTTATTTTTATTGTAACCTTGGAAACGTACTTGACTGTTTTGGTAAAAATTTACTTTCCATACTAAAATTGGTCAGAAAAGTAGGGACTTTCTTGCCGGTTTCAGAAAATAAAATTTTACAGTTAAACAAATAATTAAATCTGCCATATGGAATGATTTCGAATGACTATAATAGACATAAATTAATTGGTGTCGTTCCATTTAACAAGTATTAGTTGAGAAAGTTAAACAAGTTGATATAAAAGAGAAGAGTGAATAACAATACACTATGTGATCAAAGCGTTAAATATATTTTAGCATGGAAAGTGTATAAATCCACAGAAACAAGTAGGTTACAACTATTTCTCCAACAAAGGGAACTACTATTTTAAGTAGCTGCGTAATATGGCGCACCCGGGCCAAAGTTTGTAAATGTACAGTGAAGTTTCTTAATAGCCCATAGCGAAATTACATTTAAGTGTAATTAAAATTAGGTAATGTGTATATAATATGAAGCATTAGCTTACCATTTAGTTAAACTAGGCTCTTTTAGTTTAAGCGGAATTTTGACGTTTATCCTTATATAGACAATCGTAGCCCAGTCAAGGATTTTGTATTATTTATTTATTTCCTTCTTTGCACAACAGAAACTTAATCACAATTACAGTACAGAGGGCCTACAGCTTCTAGTAGAATCCGAACCACTCAGACACAATCGTATTTTTTTAATATAAGTAGAAGTCCGTGACGCTCGATCTCTTACTTGGTAATAGGGACATATACAATTCAAATTTTTCGGTTGCCATCTAGTGAGTAAAATGGAATTTAATAATTTGTTATGTAGCGAACATGGTATTATTGCTTCACAGTTTGACGTTTATTACGTGATACAAACGTTAAATGTCAAAAAAATTTGGTAATCTGCGGTGAAGAAGTGCTGAGAGGAGAAAGCAGTTGATCGACTGGCATGGTGTCATCTCGCTCTTTCTATAAATTTGTTGTTTCACACAAAATTGTGTGGAGGGGAGTCTGCTTCGGGTCTGCTGCTTGTGACGTCAAAATTATAAGTCCCAATTAAGGTAGTTCTAGTCATGGCCAACTTCATTGAATTGCGCTACGCTTATTATGGCCGTTTCATTTCATCATTTTGCCATATAAAAATTTGTCGTGAGTTTTTTACAGTTTTGGTATGTCAAGTAATGCCATCTAGTGCTTTTCAATAAAAGGAAAGTGACAACGCTGTCAAGTTACAAAAACAACCTTAAAATATTTGAAAACTGAAGTTTATGTGATCCAACAAAATACATTTAATGGAACTGGGTATTTTATTTACACATTCAATATTATTAAATATTATGACTAGTATTCTGAGCTTTCGACTAAAGTGACTAGCTAAACTAAGTGAATTTCATTTGGCAACGTAGCATTATCTGTCACATCAGGTAAATAATGTCGCCATATTGTTTACCTATTTAAAATTTTTGAAGTGTTTATAGGTCAAAAGAAGGAAGTATTATTAAATTATTGGTGCCAATTGTTGGTATTTTACTGTAAAGATCATATGATAATAAATATACAATGACTATGCTTGTTTTTAGGATTTTTTCAATCAATGCAAGCGGCAGTATGTTCAAATTTAGTTACGATGGTATCTCGTTAGAGGCGCTAATTGACATGTCGCTCTGTAAATTTGAAACCAGGAATTTTAATGACATATGAAACGGCCATAATGAGCGTAGCGCAATTCAATGAAGTTGGCCATGTTCTAGTGTGACGGTGGCGCCATCGGTCGTCGAGTGGAGAAACTGACACTCGGGGATAGAAAAATACAGAATAAAATAAATGTTTTATACCTATTATGATTTAAATATCATGAATTGTTAATAGGTTGTTGGTCTAGTGAATTTTTAAATACAGTACCACCGTGTGGTGTTGCTATTATAAATTGGGATTCTTAATTTTTCGTTAAAAACAAGGCTTTGCATGGCTATATCTTCATTATTAAACGATAAAAACTTTTTCCTACAACTGTGCGATTTCTTTGTTATTACGTAACTATAATTGCCTTGGTTACGTATGGAAAGTAGATGAATGCAGACCAAGTGCGTTTCCGAAAGCAAAGAAACACTAGTGCGGAAAGTGCTTCATTACGGAACTGTCAAAAGAATATTGTTTTGACAGCGATTTAAATTTCGCGCCGAGCGCGGAATTCATATTTTGACCACAGACGCTTATGGAAGAAGAAGATACGGTGAACCAGCGCTAGTAAATATGCAGTAGTCAGCCCTATGCAACTTCGTATATAAGCGTAGTTAGGAAACGTCCAGCTTTATGTCATTCGCGCGCATGACTTTGAAAGAGAGAGATAACGTAAAGAGGCTGGCATTTACTCAACGCCATATGAACGCAGGTTGCTTTTTTCAATCATTAGTGTCGTTTGGTGATAAATAGTTATAAACAATTAGTTTGCAATGGATCGTAAGTGTTTTTCGCCCAATTGTACCAGCGGATATGACTCAAATCATGACAAAATATCTTTGTTTCGTGCTCCAAAAGAGCAGTTGGAAATTTGGAAAAAAGTAGTAATATGTACAGATATATATATATATATATATATATTGTAAACATATTGTACATATTTTAAACAAAGAAAATGTATGTCACATAAAAGAAGCGGAATTAACAAATGTTAAAAGTCGTGTTTTTTTAATCCACCCAAATATAAACATATTTAGATTATTCAAATATATTCAAGATAAATTAATATTATATATAGATAAACCTCGTGTATATGAAGAAACAGTGTATTCTGTAACTGAAAGTTACGCATTCTCTTCCTCTTGTAGAGATCACAAGAAACAAACAAATTCTGTTTTTGTCCATGAATTTATTTTAATGCGCTTGAAGCAATATTTTAAACAGAATCAAAATAATGTCAAATCTCAGTGCAAGGAAGATCTAAAAATCTAAATTAAGAACAAATTGAAATATTCAGTTCGATCTATTTTTATTATTATAAAATTATAAAATGTATTGTATAAAGTGTACAAAAATCTTAATTAAGAAAAAATAAAAAAAATATTCGGTTCTATCTATTTTCTTTATTATTTTTTAAAATAAAATATTCTATTCAAATTGTATAAATTTTACAATTTTGTCTATTAAATTGTCATGGTGTAGTTAAATAGCAAAAATGTACTACTAGAAAAATGAATTTTTATATGGTTTTACGTATTTATATTTGTCAAGCTAAACCTGATATAATTAAAGAAAAGTGTGTCTTTAATTTTAAATAATTGCAAATAACATTTTTTAAAGTAATTAGTTCTAAAAGTAATGAAAACATGAATAGACCCGTAAGCACCCATACATTCGCCAGACTCTTTTTCCTGTCGCACTCACTTTTTTGTCGCTCTCTTTCTACAACATTTCTGCGGATGCTTTACCCGCAAGACTCGCCTGTCCTTCAATATAATAGTTCGTGGCAGTAGTATATTATGACGTTTATAAACGTAACCTAAATTTGCAGTATATCTAATCTGTAGACAATTAATAAAAAGAACCGAACAAAGTAAAATATATCGATAAATGGTTTTATTTAAAGAGTAAGTGAAATACTTCATATTTATTGTTTGTGTATATTATTAATACAGTTGTTACAGTTGCTTATATTGACATAATGTAAAGTGGAAACTTTTGTGTCTAAAGAAACATTGATTTCTTCCGTACCTGTTCATATTATTACCAGTAATATTATTGGTAACAATTTCGGAAGCTTCAGAAGTACCAGCAGCAGGTTGATTGTCATTGTCGAAAATAGATCCAACATAGTATGATCCGGAGCTTCAATTATCTTTGGAGGTGTTAATGATAAAGAAGAATCACTCACTGTACTATTCCAATCAAGATGATTTTGAAGAAATTATTTTGACGTTAGTGAAATATTTTTAAATAACGTAGAACAATGTGCAAGCTATCAACAAACAAACCATAGCAACGCCGTAAAACATCGTTCTCATGTAATATCATTAAAATTTTATAAATTTTATAAATTTTAATAATATTTTAGTGATTTACTAAAACGCACAGTTGTAGGAAAAATGTTGTTTATAACACGTGCCGAAAAAGGTTACATGCTCGTGCAGATTTCCGCACTCGGCAAGCCTCGTGCGTTAAATTCTGCACTTGCACGTAACGAGCCTTTTTCGGCACTTGTTATAAAAATAACTTTTTCCGTTTTAATACAATATACATGGATAGTTCTCGAACATCATATTAATTTTTCAAATGAAACTGCAAATTTTTAGAGGTACACAAACCAAATATGTGCGATTCTGAATGATGATCGCCATAAGCCCCGTGTATAAGTACTCAACTTTACAAATGAATATATTTGTTACGTAATAACAAAGAAATCGCACAGTTGTAGGAAATAGTTATTTTTATAACAAGTGCCGAAAAAGGCTCGTTACATGCTCGTGCACGTAACCTTTTTCGGCACGTGTTATAAACAACATTTTTCCTACAACTGTGCGATTTAGTAAATCACTAAAATATTATTAAAATTTATAAAATTTATAAAATTTTAATGATATCGTATTACATGAGAACGATGTTTTACGGCGTTGCTATGGTTTGTTTGTTCTACGTTATTTAAAAATATTTCACTAACGTCAAAATAATTTCTTCAAAATCATCTTGATTGGAATAGTACAGTGAGTGATTCTTCTTTATCATTAACACCTCCAAAGATAATTGAAGCTCCGGATCATACTATGTTGGATCTATTTTCGACAATGACAATCAATCTGCTGCTGGTACTTCTGAAGCTTCCGAAATTGTTACCAATAATATTACTGGTAATAATATGAACAGGTACGGAAGAAATCAATGTTTCTTTAGACACAAAAGTTTCCACTTTACATTATGTCAATATAAGCAACTGTAACAACTGTATTAATAATATACACAAACAATAAATATGAAGTATTTCACTTACTCTTTAAATAAAACCATTTATCGATATATTTTACTTTGTTCGGTTCTTTTTATTAATTGTCTACAGATTAGATATACTGCAAATTAAGGTTACGTTTATAAACGTCAAAATATACTACTGCATATTTACTAGCGCTGGTTCACCGTATCTTCTTCTTCCATAAGCGTCTGTGGTCAAAATATGAATTCCGCGCTCGGCGCGAAATTTAAATCGCTGTCAAAACAATATTCTTTTGACAGTTACGTAATTAAGCACTTTCCGCACTAGTGTTTCTTTGCTTTCGGAAACGCACTTGGTCTGCATTCATCTACTTTCCATACGTAACCAAGGCAATTATAGTTACGTAATAACAAAGAAATCGCACAGTTGTAGGAAAAGTTTATTTAAACTTTTTTGGGAATATAGTTTAGCTTAATTTGACAAATACAAAATTCAGAATTTACTAGATTCTGGCTAAAACACTTATGAGAATTGGGCTTATCAACACTGTTTTTTGGAAAAATATATCTGTCTATACGTAATATAGATAAGTGAGTAAAATATATGAGCACAAAATAAACCTAATGCATGTCTGCACACTCTATGCTGAATTCAACTTTTACGTTTAATTAGTTTCAACGGTAGTATGCGTTCAATATAACATTAATCAACAAAACAATTCGTTTCTTTCAGCAAAAACTTATCTGTTTCTAATGAGAAACACATATTTCTGTCAACAAACAAACACACATTCATTAAAGAGTTTCGTAAACATTTTCTCATGCGTAGCGTAAATGAATAGATGTCTTCTAGATTTTATCATAGTAGGCAGTAGCTATGTAAAAACAGATGAAAATCTGAGGAAAAACTAATTTCAAAATTAATTAGGTACTTCATTACTTTACTTCTGGTATTAAATAATGGAAAGTGTAGAAAATGTAGGTCAGAAATAATGTAACTTTTTGCAGTTTGTAGTATACAGGGTGTTATGTAAGTAAACGGTATATAGCTTAATACTCGTAGAATATTAAGATGGCTGCCTGGCACCCAAATGTGCAGTAATTCGATGTTCAACTTTTTTCATATAACAGTGGACCAATGAGGAATAATTCCGAATTAAACAAAATCGATTTTGTTTGTCAAAAAAAAAACGCGTACTTGTCACAATTGACACATAAGATCATTGGCATGTTTATCAACACTAATATATCTCTCTATAAATAGGTAATTAGATAAGTGAGTACAAAATAAACTAAAAGCATGTCCACATACAATGTAATTAAATATAAAATATAAATAAATATATCATCACGCCTTTTACCCAATACTGGGTGTGTCACTCTGCCGTAGCAAATCTCGGTAAGTGATATATTTATACGCATGAAGTGCGGTTACCAGCCGTCAAATCACGGCCCCCAAAGATGTTAGTGGTGGGGGAGCCACAGGGGTAATTTTAAATTGGTGAAAATGTTTTGTCGGCAGTGGGGATCGAACCAGGGTTCTTAGAATCCACAGGTCGACTTGATACCACTGAGCCATTATCCCATATACAATGTAATTACATACATACATACAGCTATATCCCAAATAAATGGGGTAGCATGAACCCTAAAATCACTCATAAAATATTCGCTCATTACATGCATCAAATAATCAGCCATCATCAAACATTATCATCCAAACACACCACCCTCACTTTAACCATATTCATAGTTCACTCCATATAAACTCATTGATTTATTACACTCGAAATCATTTATCACACAACAAATCTTCAATCACATCATCCCTATTCACTTATCAAGTAAAACTACTGAATACTATAACAATGGGTCTTTCAAGCCTTTTTTGAATTTTTTATATATTTAATCTACGTTAATTATTATACCCAAAAAAAAAATTTTTTTTTTAAACTTGTATTAAACATGATAAAAATATTTAAACTTTCGAAACAAACGAATATGACGTAGTTGCATCTTAGCTTAAAGAGAGACAGATAAGACAGAGATAAATAACACGTAACTTCACGTAACGTGTGTCGTCATAGAATCCTCAGACAAAACATAACTAGACGGATAACAACGGCGTTTGTTGTGAAGCAAAAAGGGATAGAATAACTGGATGGTGAGGCGGGTGCGCGGCAAGGAGCAACTTGCATAATATCAAAGTGTACTCGCTCCTTGCCGCGCACCCGGCGGACCCAAAAGTTATTACATCCCTTTCTGCTCTACAACACTGCATTGACTTGAATACGGCATAATTCGTCTAGTATTATACGTCATTGGTGGAATCGTAGAATGCTGAATGCTTATTTCTTCTTCGTCTTCCTCTCAGTAAAATTGAGGACCGACAAACGTTTCAGATAAAGTTCTGTGATGGGCTTACTGCAACTACGTCATTGCAATATGGCAGTGCGAAATACAAATGAGCGATTTGAATTATTCAACTTTAACTTTTATATTTCAGCAATAAAGACATCATTTAAGGTATGATTTTATATTGTATTAAATATGACGTTCGGTCAAGAATTTATATATTAAATATATATTAAAAAGCTCTACCACTTGAATCCCCCATTACGAGGGTAAGGAGAAAAGTTCTCGGCCTCATACAGAGATGGCGTTCTAATCAGAAAAAAAGTTTTCCTACCTGGGTGCTCGAGTCATTAGTTCGTACGACAAGTTTCAACTTGTTCTCTCAAGTAGTTTGTTTACACGAATTATTGAAGTAGACGTCTTATGTGTTTTTCGTTAAAATGGATAAACTTGAATATCGTGCGGTTATAAAATTCTTCGTTTTGGATGGAATAACCCCTAAGGAAATACATCCGAAGTTGACAAAAGTTTACGGGGACGCTGCTCCTTCCATGTCAATCGTTAAAAAGTGGGCAGCTGAATTTAAATGTGGTCGCACGTCTCTCGAAGATGACCCACGTGAAAGACGACCAAAAACCGTCACCACACCCGAAATCATCGAAAAAGTGCATGATATCGTGTTGGACGATAGGCGAGTGAAGTTGAGTGAGATAGCTGAAGCTGTGGAGATATCAGAAGAAAGGGTGCGAAACATCTTGTACAAAGAATTAGAGATGCGAAAGCTCTGCGCAAGATGGGTGCCGCATTTGCTGAATGTCGATTAAAAGCAAATGCGCAAACGATCTTCGCAGCAATGTTTGGACCGATTTTGTGCGGTGATTTGTCTCCATGGATGAGACATGGTTCCACCACTACACGCCAGAAACGAAACAGCAGTCCAAGCAGTGGGTGGAAGCCGGTGGTTCAGCGACAAAGAGCGAAGTCGTTCGCATTTGTCGGAAAGGTCATGGCCAGCGTGTTTTGGGATGCGAAAGGAATCCTGTTAATGATTACCTTGAAAATGACAGAACAATTACAGGCGAATATTACTCCAACCTTCTTGACCAGCTGGAAGTAAAAATTTGCGAGAAGAGGCTTATCTTGCAGAAGAAAAAAATCATCTTTTAGCAGGACAACGCACCTGCACACAAGGGTGCGTTAGCGATGCGAAAACTGCGAGATTTGTGGTAAGATTTGCTCGGCTATCCCCCAAATTCTCCTGATTTCGCACCCTCAGACTTTTATCTGTTCCCAAACTTGAAGAAATTAGTTTCTGGGAAGCGCTTCGCGTCCATTGAAGAAATTGAAAGAGCCGCAGTTGAATATTTTCACAGACTTCCAGACTCTCACTGCCGAGAGGGAATATTGATGTTGGAGAAACGCTGGATCAAGTGTGTTGAAGTCTAGGGAGAGTATGTAGAAAAATAAAATATTTTTTAACTGAAAATCGCAATCTTTCATTGTCTGGCCGAGAACTTTTTACCTTACCCTCGTACTTGGCTTTGCACAAGGAAGTAAATATATAACATTGTTTTTAAATATTTATTTTCCATATATTAAATATGTAAACACTATAAAAAGTATGCACTCGGGACACATTCTTCAATTTATGTTTCACTTGATAAAATAAATCACACAGTTTGTCATGCACAACCTAATACACAGAATAGAAACTTGTTACTTATAGAATTACATGCATATATACTTGTTAAAATTATATTCTATCTATACAATGAAAATCGCACATTTAATATTGATGTGACAGTCACTCGTTTGACAGTTACGGAACACATCCAAAATCATGACGTCAAACGCCCGTGGTCTATTAGGATTTTTAAATAAGAATACGCTCATAGTGACGAAAATTGGAACTACGAAAAACGTAGTGTTACTAACCGGAGAGATTTTTCTCTTTTGTATGTATTTTTGAACGTCTGGAAAAAAAGGGGAATTTTAAAATTTTGAGGGAATTTTCAATACCTGTGTACAATTAACAATACTTTCAGTTTATTTTTTTTAATATATGAGCAAATTAATTAATAATTTTTAACCTGATTACATGCAATAGGTCGCGAGAATTGAACTAAAAGGTACGGTTTCCTAGACGCGACAAGTCGCGGCGACTGGTCGCGCGACACCTCTAGACAAATTGAAAGTATAGGTGCGTTCAACGTGTCAAGCAAAACAAGCAAACCGGAAGTAAGAATCATTGAACGGTTTTGTTAGGCTAGCATTTGCTCGTTTTGCTCGCGAGCAAAACAAGCGAGAAATTTCTCGCTCGAAGTGCTAGACATTCAAATATTTTTGCGGGAATTTCAAATTGTAAGTTTATAACTTGAAAGATCAAAACTATTTTGATAGTTGACAGACAATAATTAATTTACATATATTAAAAATGTAAAACGAATATATTCTGCTTTTCGTAGATGATGGGATTGATCTATATCAAGCTATTATCGGTAGGATTACTATTATTATTAAGGGCTATAAAATAGCCGTCATCAGATTTAGTGAATGTGCCATCATGGTTCTTAAAAAATATATATTTATTGAATTCCATACTCCAAACAATAGCCTAATATCACCAACACAAATTTGGCTGAAATTTTTTGCGTAAATTTCAATCTGTCAAATTCAAAACGCATAAATAGTACATACAACGTGCGCACTCATATTATTTGTCATTAGCCGAACACATTTCACGATGTCTTGTTCGGTACAACTCGGTCTTGAAAATGTAGCGAAACGAGCAAACCGTTCAATAGACCAAGCAATAAATCGCTTTTTGCTTGCCTAGCAATTGCTTGTTTTGCTGGGCTTATTGAACGCACCTTATACCTTTGTCTCAATTGATCAAAGCAATTTCTTAGTAGTTGAATATCCCAATAAAAAATCACATTTTTTAATTACTTTACGTGGCCTATAATTTTGTTGAAAGCTTTTTAACTACAATAACAGAACACTCTAGAGATCACTAAAATTAGACGTTCTGCTGTTGAGTCTGACATAATTATTTAAAATAATACACTCATATCTGTGAGAATTGAAAAGTATAAAAATGAAATTTAGTAACCTTGAAACCCAGTATTATAATTAAAAGTATATTCTTTACGTTTCACTATAATAAGTACTTACTAATAAAGTTAGTTTTAATAATGCGGTACCGACCAAACATCATGCTCTGTTTACTAACTAGAATCAGTACAAAGACATACACTTTTGCACATTTATTATAACAATAGAAATTTTAAAATGATCTAAAAGTGCGTTCAATAAGCCCAGCAAAACAAACAATTGCTAAGTAAGTAAAAAGCGATTTATTGCTTGGTTCACTGAATGGTTTGCTCGTTTCGCTACATTTTCAAGACCGAGATTGAAATTTGCGCTAAAAATTTTTAGCCAAGTTTGTGTTGGTGGTATTAAGCTATTGTTTGGAATATGTAATTCAATAAATATACATTTTTTAAGAATCATGATGGCACATCCACTTAAATTGATGACGGCTATTTTATAGCCCTTGATAATAATAGTAATCCTATTGATAATAGCTTGATATAGATCAATCCCATCATCTACGAAAAGCTGAATATATTCGTTTTCCATTTTTCATATATGTAAATTAATTATTGTCTGTCAACTATCAAAATAGTTTCGATCTTTCAAGTTATAAACTTACAATTTGAAATTCCCGCAAAAGTATTTGAATGTCTAGCATTTCGAGCGAGAAAATGCTTGCCTAGCAAAACCGTTCAATGAGTTTTACTTCCGGTTTGCTTAGTACGTTGAACGTATCTTATATTTTTAATTATAACATTTATCATGGGGTGGCTAGCTCAGTGGTATGAAGTCGGCCTGTGGATCCTGGTTCGATTCCCACAGGCGACAAACAATTTTCATCATTTCAAAAGCTATCCCTGTGGCTCCTCCACCACTAACATCTTTGGGGACCGTGATTTAACGACTGGTAACCGCACTTCACGGGCAAAATATATCACTTAGCGAGATCTGCTTCGACAGAGTGCCACACCTAGTAATGGGTAGAATGGGTGGATGATATATTTATTTATTTATTTATATATAAATAAATAATATATGAAAATACAAAATACAATGCTCATTACCTGGAAGGTGTGATGATATATATATATATATATATATATATATATATATATATATATATATATATATATATATATATATATATATATATATATATATATATATATATATATATATATATATATATATATATTTATCATTATTTAATTTTAACTAAATCAACAGATGTTTATATTTCGAGGCTCACCATTATGATCTTGGGTTGGGTATCTCAAAGGTGTTTTAGTTTTTCCAAAAAATCCCATTGTTTACTATAGAACGGGCGATTTTGGTCGATTTTTCTTTTGTAAATAATTCCTAAACGATTGCATATTGGAAAGAAAAATCGAATAAAAAAAGTTAGATAATTTTAAGGTCAGTGGCGTACCAGGGGGGGAGGGTTAGCGGTGGTTGCGATCCGCACCGGGCGGCACATTTTGGGGCGGCTTTTTTTTATATTTAGTTTTAGTTGTAAAAAAATTCTGTACCAAATATTGTAATTTTGCTAAGAATTATTTTAACAATTGCTATCAGTGCCTCCAAATTGACGTTGATAAAAAAATATCTTCGTTCCACAATGAATGATTTAAGACTACAAAATCTTACAATATTGTCCATAAAAGAAGAAATTATATACAATATAAATTTTGAGAGCATAGGTACTTCATTCCTTGTATGAAAACTAATAGGTCCCATTCGGTATCCATGTGATTCAAGATTTTGTACTTAGAATATTTACATTGATTTTGGAGTGACATTTTTAAAACATAACCTAAAATTTAAATGTCAGATTAAAATATTTATTACTTTATAAAATTTAATTAGTTTATAATGAAACCAAATTCTGCATATATTAAATAAAAACCAAATATGAATTTATCTCAACGCATGAAAAATATTACCTACCTTATTAAAATATGTAATTTTGTAAAATAAAACTCAAAGGAATATACATTTTTATATTATTATTATATATAAATAAATAATATATGAAAATATAAAATATAATGCATATTATCTCTTGTACTACAGTTAAATTAATTAAAGATCGTCGATTCTCTAAATCCAGCGCAAAATAATCATAAAGCTGATAAACGCATTTCTGCATTTGATTACCCAAATTTTTTTAGTCATTTCTTATTTTTCTCAGTCTGTATTTATTTATCAAAAATAACATGCGAGAAAATAACAAAATCATGTCTACAGGTCTCTATTTTTATTTTATAAACAAATGTGAACAAAATAAATATAAATTTTCATTTTAGTAATAATAATAATAATAATAATAATAATAATGTTTATTGTCAATTTCCAAAAAATACAGAAAATTAGCAAAAAAAAAAAAAAAATTTTTTTTTTGCAACGACAAGTGTCACAATAAGCAGTTTACAAAAATTCGCTTAAACTATAATAACATTTATACAGTAAAAATGCTTTCAAATGGTTTTTAAATAAGTTTATATTTAGTGTTTCTTTGATTACTGAGGGTAACGTGTTGTATATTTTGATTGCACTATAGTATGGTCCTTTGGCAAATAATGCTGATTTATGCATAGGAATGCTTATATTTTTCTGATTTCTAGTAGTCATGTTACAATACAAATCCTTATTGAACGTGAACAATGATATATTTTTTTTAACAAATACGGCAACTTCATATATATATAATGATGGAATAGTCATTATACCAAGTTCAATAAAAATTTGTTTACAGTGCGTTTTAGATGTAACACCCGCAATGCTTCGTAGTATTCGTTTTTGTAATATGAAGATTTTTTGTGCATGAGAGCTATTACCCCAAAAAATAATGGAGTAACTTATCCTACTTTGAACGTGGGCGTAATAATAAACTTTTAGTGTATTTATATTTACATGATTGCGTAGTTTATAGAAGGAATAATAAATCTTGGACAATGCGGCATGTAGGTTATTAATTTCAGGTAGCCACATCAGACCGCTATCAATAAAAACACCCAAAAACTTTACGTTTAAGGATATAGGGATAGTTGAACTATTTATACGCACAAGTGGACTTGCTATGGGATTGTTACGTGCATTAAAAACCATGAGACATGTTTTGCTGGCGTTTAAAATGAGTTTGTTATTTACACACCAATCTAACATCGAATTAACAGCATTGGAAGCTATCTCGGAGAATGTTTCCATGGAATCTGCACTGATGATACATGACGTATCATCCGCAAATTGACAAATCTGGTCACAATTGATTTCAAGGTCATTTACATATAATAAGAAGAGAATCGGCCCTAGAATCGATCCTTGGGGGACTCCTTGGATTAAATTTGATAGATCGGAATCAAAATTATGGTTTCCCGTATCATCGCGATAATTTATAGTGACAAATTGTTTTCTTTCAGAAAGATAAGATGAGAACCATTTATTCACAACTCCTCTAATACCCATACATTCCATTTTTTCTAATAAAATTGTATGGTTGAGAGAGTCAAAGGCCTTACTCAGATCGAAATATATCACACCAGCTATTTTTTTCTTGTTGATACAATCTAAAATATAAGAAATTGTATGAAAGACTGCATCTGTAGTACATTTTTGTGGTAAGAAACCAAATTGGTGACTTTTGATAATACTAAATTTGCTTAAAAAGGACATCAATCGAATGTATATTATTTTTTCTATTACTTTACCAAAAGCAGAAAGTAACGAAATCGGTCGATAATTATTAATATCAGTTAAAGATCCTTTTTTGTGAATAGGAATAACTTTCGCTAATTTTAGGCTATCAGGAAAAATTCCGTTTAGTAGTGATGAATTTATAACATCGGTTAACGGTTTTACAATAAATTCAGCTGCTATACGAAGTAAGGAACACGGTATAGCATCAGGACCTGAAGATCTTTTGTCGGATACTTGAAAAATAACAGATAATACTTCATATTCATCAGTTGGAGATAAATAAAAATTGTGACCTGAATGTGCAAGACCAGAATTGTCATAATTCTTTAACACATTCTCCGAATTGGATGAAATTTTGTTGAAATGCAAATTAAACGCACTTGCTATTTCATAAGGATTATCAATAAAACATCCATCATAATCTTTCAAATTAATATTTTGGAAAGGTTTGCTCTTTTGAGTTTCACTTTTTATTACATTCCACACAGCTCTTGATTTGTTGGACGAAAAAATAATGTGATTATCGTTAAATAACTTTTTACTTTTCGTTAATAGGTAATGATAACGTTCTTTTTTTATTTTATAGTGTTCTTTAAGGGTAGCGTTTGGATACTGACTACAAAGAATGCGCAAATCTTGCAATTTATCATATTCGTGTTTAATTTTATTATCGATCCATGATTTATTATTCTTCTTTACATTGATACGAACAAGTGGATAGGCCATGTTAAAGTAGTGGATGAAAGAACCATGAAATAAGTTAAATTTATTGTTTGTATTTGCTTCGTGGTATACGTCTACCCATGATTCAGACCTAAGTAGATATTTAAAATAATCGTTATTGTACTTACTAAATTGCCTACTTTCTTTACATGATGTAATATTTTGTTTGCCAGATGATATAATTAGAAATTGACTAAAATGATCAGACAATGTTGATCTTAAAGTTAGACCCTCCCGTTCAGCGGGGGGGATGTTTGAGTAAATATAGTCAATTTGAGACTTCGAAGAACCACAAATTCGGCTATAACCTGTTACACAGGAATCCAAACCAAAAGAAACCATAATATTATGTAACATGCTGTAATTAGAGCAAGATATATTATAATGAATGTTAAAATCACCGCAAATAATAATGTAATCTTTGTAACAAATTTCATGTAACAAGTCTGTTAGATGTTTAAAGAATATTTCTAAGTTAGCTATTGGTTGTCTGTATAAAGTAACTATTACATAATTCTTATGGTTAATTTTACATGAGATGCAACAATATTCAAAAATTTGTTCTATAGGTTCAGTTTTAAGAGAAATCACATTATGGCTAATACAATTAGATATATAAATAACAGTACCACCGCAAGCAATTTCTTTCCTACAATAACTACTAGCAAGCGTAAAATTTGTGAATTGATAATTGTGGATTTCATCTTCACGTAACCAGTGTTCTGTAAAGCAAATAATACTTGGACAGTTTATATTCACAAAAACTTCGACTTCAGCACATTTATTTCTCAGGCTTTGAACATTTAAATTTAATATTTTCAATGAAATGTTTGAATCAACATCACATGTTGGTGTTATTTTGTTAGAGGTGGCGTTTCTCGATCTTCTAAAAAATTATTCTTCTGCTTAGGAGTTCTTTTAGTATAGAATTTATTCAACAGGACTCCTTCTGGCCAGTTTTCGGGGTTCATGACAGTATCGCGATATGTACGTGGTATAGTTATTTTGAAAGACGTATAGGTATCATATTTAGTGTTTAAGGAAGAGCATGAAAAGTCCTTAATATTTATAGAAGTCAAATGTTGCTCTATTTGTGATTTTTTGACATCTGGGGCGAAACGTGAGACAAAAATATGTTCCAAGGATATTTTCGAAATCACATTTAGATTGACTTTATTTGAAGATTAGTAAGAACTGTCATACGTTTTCATTAAAATAGTAAATGTGAACGTGAAAAAACATTAAACGTGTGTCTTTACTTATTAAGACATATGTTAATACCATTCGCGTAGATACGACGAATATTATTAAAAAAAGATAGCTATATTTCATCGTATCTATGATAACCTCGTCCACATATAACGTCATCGTTTTCATACAGGGAATGGAGTTTACACGATTTTTCTACTATGAAAGTTAGAGTAAATATATAAATATGTTTACAATCACATATGTGTACAATTTGTTTGTTTATTCAAATGATATGAAATTATTTATTTAAAAAAAGTATGTTGTATTTTTATAAAAGTTGCATTTATAGGTATATCAACTTATGCGGCCTGCTTTATTACTGCCTAATATAAATATGGCATCCAATGGTAAAAAAAGTTGCTCACCTATAGTTTGTCTTAATTACAATTAATTTTTAATGTTTTTTAATTTATAAAAACCACCATTTGATTGACTTAGAAAGGGCAGCAAATAGAAGACCGCCCTTGGCGTCAATAGTTCAAAGTACGCCACTGTTTAAGGTGTATTCAGTAGCGGAGGCAAATATTTTTTCTGGGGCACATTTTTGAGAGAGATATGGCATAAACTTATGATTTTAAAAATCTAATACTTAGAAAAATGCATATTTTTTCTGAACAAAATTAATTAGTGATAGTTATTGATGTACAATTTGCACTACATTAAAACTACCCCTACTAATATCCTTGGGGGCCGTGATTTGACGGCTGGTAACTGCGTTTCGCGCGCAAGATATATCACTTATCGAGATCAACTATGACAGAGTACCACACCCAGTAATGGGTAGAAGGCGTGATGATATATTTATTAATTGTTACAAATGTAACTTTGTCATCGGAAAGTGAGAATTCAACGACAGATACAAGTTCTGACGCAAATGATGAATATAAAGTTAATATTTGTTTGAAACAATTGCCTATCGAAACTTTTTTATATTTCGGTGAAAGTTCTTCTAAAGCCCTTTCATGTGACACCAGAAATACATAGTATGATTCGGAATACTTGATGTTTAAAACAATTCACAGTCGAAATTTATAATTTCTTCAACTTTCTCTAAATGCCCTTTTTATCTCTTTCATATGACAGGCATATGCAGCTAAGAGTTAGACCACCTAGCGGTAATTTTTAAAACTACTATATACAGGACTCATTTTGAACTGTATTATAAATTAGATACAGATATTTTGAAATATTTTCAGTGTGTTGATAAAATACATAATGTAGATCGATTATTATTGCGTATCAGGATGTCAAAAAACATACAGATGTATTTTTTCATGTATTGCCAAAAAAAGAAATACAAAAAACAAAATTTAGGGTTGCCGAATTAATAGATAAGCATGCAGTATGTATTATGTGATTAAAAACAGGGAAAACAAGTTAACCCGCGTATGGTAGTATGTTCCCTAAATTTCACAAAAAATATTACATTATTATTTAAACTTTTTCAATAGTAAAAGAATGCTATTTCAGGAATGTTTACGTTACCATGGATACGTCTTAAAACCAAAAATAACTTTCTTACTACAATTGTCATGGTGATAAATAATATAATAATAGGCGCATTCTTTTTGACATTTGAATCAGATCCACCGAACAAGTAACCATAGAAGAAGGGACAGCTATAACAAAAGATTGTTACGCAGTTGCTGGTGACATCTCTTGTTGCCCCATGTAATTATTATTAAAAATACCGATAATATAGGATACATATTTATCATTCTCATGATCATAATGACTAAAATATTTCAAAATTATTAATATGAAAATATATTACAAAACAACAAAAACAAACAATTGGTAAAAAGCTTAGTTTAATTAAATCATATTTAAAATATTAATTAAACACATACTAATGAATATGAATAATATACATTTTCGCCTTCTAATGCACACTCTCATTTATCATTTAGCTACTGTCTTCAGTAGCCGTATTCTTATATGTTGTTGTTATTGATAAATATGAGATATTTTCATCCCAAATTGTTGAAAATGAATTTATATTTACTAAAAAAGAATTTTCATAATTATAAAAGTTTCAAATTTCACAATATTGTATTAATTACTTACATTGGTCAATATGTGGAACAGCCCCAATATTTAATTTTTTTGATGATGTGTATCGATACTGTCAATTTTGAAAATGTAGACTACATACGACATTGTGCTTAAGAGTACTACTATAAGGCATATCAATTAAATCATTTCTATTATTATTGTTTTCCAGCAATGTTTTACGTAATAAATTATTTCGTGGTAAAACGGAAAAACATATTCTTACAATTTGTTTCTACTACAATGTGGTAGCCTAAAATTATAAAATAGTATAAAATTAAATATAAAATTATAAAAGACACCTACTCACCATTAAATATAGATTGCAATAATAACGACAGATATGTTTATTATTTACAAATTTTACTTGTCAAAATATAAAACATCGTTTGTCAAACATTTAAATAAGTAATCTGTTTCACAGTCAACCATTTAAATTTTACCTACTATGATTCCTGTTATTAATTTTAAATTGATTTAGTTCATTTGGGGCAGCAAGAGATGGCATTAAAAATCGCGTAACAGGGTAACTAATGCAGCTGTCCATGCCCTGGTCATAAATAAGTTTTGTATTTCTTTCTAATTAATTATTTTTATAACACTCTCTCTCTCTAAAAGATGAACAGTGTTGCAATTTTGGCTTATTTATTTATTAGGTACCTAATAAACAAGAAGACAAATAAATTCAACCGGATATCTACAAAATAAATATCTTCCTAATAAATAATTTATTTTGCTAATAACTATTAGCTAGTTTATTAGGAGGTGGATATCTCGGCCCTAAATGACGCAGAATATTTTTTGAATATACCCAATTGAATATTAAACTATTTGACAAATTACTATCAACGGTTGAACCGCTAATAAAAAATGTGATCACGATTTCTCATGGCTTCCTATATTGTCGATTTCCTTACATTTGTTTCTCACATTTGTCAATACATGTCACTACTAATTAAAACCTCAACGAAAACATAATTTGTGAATGTTGCTCAAAAGTGGTATAAAACGTACATATAAAACTAATACTAATTTTGATTATGAATGAATCTTAAGAACAATGAAATAGAAACAAAAATAATAATAAACATGTTTAAAGTGTCAACATGCACAGACCGGATTAAGTAATAACTTCCGCACTTTCACCCTTCAAAACAAACTGGTCCAGTGCCGGAAATGAACAAAGTAACTTTCAACATGATCATTACTTGAAATGATTTGTCTTATCAACATGACGTAAACGCAGCTTACATAAGCACAATTTAGATGCAACCGCCAAGATGCTTAGCAGTACTCTAGCATTCTACTTCCGGATTACACAAGACAACAAACAGTACTCGCAGAACATTTAACATAATTATAACAACTATTGTCTATGAATAATGTTAACTGTTGCAGTGCTCTGCTTAGCGCTTAATGTGAGAATGGTTTAATTACACGATAGTTAGCGGTAGAGCGTGCACCGTGCAGCTTCCTTTATTAATACCGACTTTATAATTTTGTTATTTTTTACAGGAAATCTACGGTAGAATGCTGCTGAGATGGCTCCTGATTGCAGGTAATGTTATTATTAAGATTCAAGTTAACAAGAAATTTGAGGTTATGTTGAAGCTAACTATATGTTTAGCAATTGTTTAATTCAAAGTTTAACATCAGATAGATTTAAGGTAGTTCTAATCATGGCCAACTTCATTGAATTGCGCTACGCTTATTATGACCGTTTCATTTCATAATTTTGCCCTATAAAAATTTGTCGTGAATTATTTAGTTTTGGTAGTCTAGTAGTGCCATCCAGTGATTTTTATTTCTATCAAAGGAAAGTGACAACGCTGTGAAGTAACAAAAAAACCTTCAAATATTTGAAAAATAAAGTTTATATGATCAAACAAAATACATTTAATGGACCTGGGTATTTTATTCATACATGCAATATTATGACTAGTATTCTGAGCTTTTGATTAAAGTGACTAGCTAGATTAGATTAATTGAATTTCATTTGGCAACGTAGCATTATCTGTTACTTCAGGTAAATAATGCCGCCAAATTGTTTACCTATTTAAAATTTTTGAAGTGTTTTGGGTCAAAAGTTGGAAGTATTATCGAGTTATTGGTGCAAACGTTTAGTATTTTACTGTAAAGATCGTTTGATAATAAATATTCAATGAGTAGGCTTGTATTTAGGTTTTTTTCAATCAATGCAAGCGGCAGTATTTTTAAATTTAGTTACGCCGTATCTCGTCAGAGGTGCTAGTTGACGTGCCCGCTCTAAATTTAAAACTAGGAATTTTAATGACATATGAAATGGCCATAATAAGCTTAGCGCAATTCTACTGTAATGGTGGCGCCATCGGTTGTCGAGTAACGAAACTGACGCTCAAGAAAAGAAAAATACAGAATAAAATACATATTTCATACCTATTATGATTTGAATATGGGATGGCTAGCTCAGTGGTATGAAGTCGGCCTGTGGATCCTGAGGTCCCTGGTTCGATTCCCACAGGCGACAAATTTTCATAATTTGAAAAAGCTATCCCTGTGGCTCCTCCACCACTAACATGTTTGGGGGCCGTGATTTGACGACTGGTAACCGCACTTCACGCGCAAAATATATCACTTACCGAGATCTGCTTTAGCAGAGTGCCATACCCAGAAATGGGTAGAAAGCGTGATGATATATTTATTTATGATTTGAATATCATAAATTGTTAATAGGTTGTTGGTCTAGTGAATTTTCAAATACCGTACCACCGTGTGGTGTTGCCATTATAAATTGGGATTCTTAATTTTTCGTTAAAAACAAAGCTTTGCTTGGCTATATATCCATTACTAAACGATAAAAAACTTTTTCCTTTTGATACAATATACATGGATAGTTCTAGATCATATTAGTTTTTCAAATGAAACTGCAAATTTTTTGAGGTACACATGACGATCGCCAGAAGTCCCGTGTATAAGAACTCAACTTTACAAGCGAATATATTTGTTCACAGACGATGACGCCAAATTTTTGCAGATCGGAATGAATCTCGGTACACGTAAATGTGGCATAGTCATACGCATCCTGTTAAAATATGAAACACATTCACCGTCTGTGAACAAATATATTCGCTTGTAAAGTTGCATTCTTATACACGGTATTTGGTTTGTGTACCTCAAAAAATTTGCAGTTTCATTTGAAAAATTAATATGATGTTCGAGAACTATCCATGTATATTGTATCAAAAGGAAAAAGTTTTTTATCGTTTAGTATTTTATATATAGTCATGCGAAGCCTTGTTTTTAACGAAAAATTAAGAATCCCAATTTATAATGGCAACACCACACGGTGGTATGGTATTTGAAAATTCACTAGACCAACAACCTATTAACAATTCATTATATTCAAATCATAATAGGTTAAAAACATTTATTTTATTCTGTATTTTTCTTTTCCCGAGCGTCAGTTTCGCCACTCGACGACCGATGGTGCTACTGTCACACTAGAACTACTTTAACTGAATTATTTGATTCCGATTTATTTGAACCAAAATCAAGTTTACCGAACGAACCGCAAAAATAAAAAGTCTTATAAAATGAGTTATTTATACTATTTTTTTCTATTTCGCATCTTTTATGAATTAAAATGAAAAGAAAAGTCTGCGATATTATAAACAGGGGTAATTTAGGGAATTTTTGCAGCTGGTAACTCTTTTTGACATTTATGCAATTGTTCAAAAGTTTACGATTATTTAAAAACTTCCTACAACAGTGTGATTTCTTTGTTATTACGTAACTATTATTGCCTTGGTTACGTATGGAAAGTAGATAAATGCAGACCAAGTGTGTTTCTGTAAGCAAAGAAACATTAGTGCCGAAAGTAATTTGTACTTTACACAATTGTCAAAAGAAAATATAAGTGAGAGCGATTTAAATTTCGCGCCAAGTACGGAATTTCATATTTTAAGCACATACGCTTATGGAAGAAGATAAATATGCAGTGATATATTTTGACGTTTATAAACATAACCTTAAACTGCAGTATATCTAATCCGTATACATCACATTGAGCAGACAAGAACTCAAGTACCTATATCATTATTAAATTTTATAATTACTAAAAATAACCGAACCAAGTAAAATATATCGATAAATGGTTTTATTTAAAGAGTGAAATACATAATTTTGATTTTTTGTGTATATTAATAACACGTTGTTACAGTTGTTTATATTGACATAATTTGAAGTGGAAACTGTTATACTATCTAAAGAAACATTGATTTCTTCCGTACCTGTTCATATTATTAACAGTAATACTATTCATAACAATTTCGAAGGTTTTAGAAGTACCAGCAGCAGACTGACTATTATCATTGTCAAGAATAGATCCAACAATTACCTTTGGAGGTGTATATGATAAACAAGAATCACTCAGTATAGTATTCCAATCTAGACGATTTTGAAAAAATTATCTTAAAATTAGTGAATTATTTTTAAATAACGTAGAACAATGTGCAAGCAATCAACAAACAAACCATAGTAACATCGTAAAACATCGTTCTCGTGTAATATCATTAAAATTTTATAAATTATGATAATTTTTAGTGATTTTCTAAATCGCACAGTTGTAGGAATAATAAACGTATTCCATTTGCCATTTGGATCAGATCTAACTTACATTTACTGAACCAAATCATTTATTTATTTCGCTGCATTACTTCGCTCATTCCAGTAGTAGAATTACAGATTCTAATTTACTTTGAAGTAATTCATCCCAATAAGTGCATCAGTTTGCTTAATTCAGTTCATTTAAGCATGTGTCAAATTTATCTGAACTGATTTAAGTAAACCAAGTGGCAAATGGAATATAGCTAATGTTGTTTATAACACGTGCCAAAAAAGATTACGTGCACTTGCACGTAACAAGCCTTTTTCGGCACTAAAAATAACTATTTTCCACGTTGTTTGGATTTCCTGGCTTTTATTTATTCAAAATAATAAATGACGACGTTTCGAACCTTGGTTTGGTTCATTTTCAAGTCGAAATGTAAAAAGAAGTTTTCTTTAAATTAACATGATGGGATGATACATTTAAAAAATTATTTTTGAGGAATGTACATTCCTGATAGTCATTCATTTTTTTGGCTACAGATCATTCTCATAAAGCAGAATTAGATTCCTACATATACAGGGTGTTCCATTCAAGTGTGCTATCTCGAGAACTATAAGAGCTACGAGATTGGTTAAATTAGCAAATTTTAGAAGATTATTGAAATGAGTAAAAAAAAAAATTCTGAATTTAACGATATACACATATCATATTCTAAAATAGGAAAATAACTGAGAAAAATGCATGTTAAATTTATATGTATTTTGTTTATATCTGGCTGAAACGAGAGTGTTTTGGATAGAAAATAATTGAAAAATAAACAAATCAAACAATGGTACAACTACAATAATATTGAAATTAATAAATATTATACATATGAACTAATAACTGTTATACAGAACAATATATTCAATTACTTCAGAATTTAGAAAAAATACCATATCGAATAACCTAAAAGAACATACGTTCCCATTTAAAATAAGGAAGTTGTGTCTCGTACTTTGAGAACCACTAGTAAAAATATTTTTTTTTACTCATTACAATAGTCTTTTAAAATAGTGGTTCTTTGCTAATTTAACCAATCTCGTAGCTCTTATAGTTCTCGAGATAGCAATGGTGGCACACTTAAATGGGACACTATATATATATATATATATATATATATATATATATATATATATATATATATATATATATATATATATATATATATATATTTATATATTTATATATATATATATATATATATATATATATATATATATATATATATATATATATTATATATATATATATATATATATATATATATATATATATATATATATATATATATATATATATATATATATATATATTATATATATATGTGGACCATTCTCTGGGAAACGGATACCCCACATTCTCCAAAATTTGGAGCATCCAAAAAATTTTTGAAGGGCATGGAAAAATCTAAAAAAGTTTCTAGTTTTGAAATATTGATAATTTTAATTATTTTGAGGTGTTTTGTAGTCCGAATGAAATCCATTGTTTTCTTAATTTACTTCGCTTCCGTAGTAAATGTAAAGTCACACATGAGTGTAATGTCAACTTATTTCACTCACTTATAATATAATGTACTTTTGTCTCAGAGTAGATAATGTTTTTTTATCTTTTTAAGTGACTAAGAGCCGGTTTCCGAAAACAAAGTTAACTTGTCAGTTAGTTTAACTCTTCCATAAACTGTCAAATGTGTTTCTGAAACATCATATTGGTATTTAATTGCCCTGTTAAGTTAACGCGGCAAATTGGTCCAGTTAAATTATATGACGCATGTGCAATTTTTCATAAATTGAAAATAACGGCTGACAGCTCAGTCAAACATTACTAGACGGAGAACAACGGCGTTTGTTGTGAAGTAGAAAGGGCTAGAATAACTGGTTGATGAGGCGGGTGCGCGGCAAAGAGCTAGTACAAGTTGATGGTCTGCGGGTTGCATTTATGTTGATGACAGTTATCAGACGCGAGCATTTTATATATTTAAATACAAAAGTGCGTATACAAAACACTTAATATGTCAAAAACTAACCTTTACTTTGATGTATGAAAAGTGAGTAATTGAATATAAAAATAATTACACAAATGTTTGCAACTTGCATAACATCAAAGTGTACTCGCTCCTTGCCGCGCACCCGCCTCACCAACAAGTTACTCCGACTCTTTCTGCTTCACAACACTGCATTGACTTGAATACGGCAGACTTTGTCTAGTAATGTTTTGTCTGAGGCTGACAGTGACTTATCTTTCCTAACTTTCCTAACTTTGTTTTAAAAACCAATTCGTTAAGCCGCTGAGTTATTTCGTTTGACTTTGTTGGTGATTGAAAAAAGGTTTAAAAACACAGTCATTACCAAAATTTATTATTTTGAGAACTTCAAAAATTTCTTCGAACATACTTTTAACTTCAGTGCTTGTGTGATTTTGCCTATTTATCAAAGCTGTTTTTTTTCATTATCGTACAGGGCATGAAGTTGCTTCGCAGTTCTGTGCCCTGTCTGATTTTGCGAGTTAAATTCCTTAGCAACTTGTTGCCATGCTAAACTCTTTTTTTTGCGATTATGACGGCATCACTTTCTTTATTTTCTATTAAGGCTTTAAAGCGGATCACAAACCAACGCGGTGGCGATCAGATGGCGCCTATATATGACAATGCAAGTGCGCACACAAACGGCGATCAGGCTAGCGCGCCCGCGTTATGTGCAGCGTTCATCTGCGACGGTCATTCCGCCAAGCGGGAAGACGAAACCTGCTGTATTTGCCCGCTGCCCACGTTGAACAGCAACATGAGTAAAACAGAAAAAAATTATTGAAATAGTATCATCATTTGATATTTTATACACAACCGGGCCGGAATGATTGTGTCTTAGCCATAAAAAGCGGGTGTAAACACTTGTTTTTGGCCCTAGGGCAATAATAAAATAATATCCTCTAGATACATCAAAAAAATTAAATTTTTGTTTATTGTAAATACTTGATTTTGCAAAATACCATTTTGACATCTAAATGTTCTTTTGTTGTGCAAAAAAAGTATATATCACTGGTGAAATTAGTGTTTCTGACTAATAACATGGTCAGAGTCAGAAACGCTAATTTCACCAGTGGTACATTCGATATTTACCTTTGGTACATAAATAACTATTATACGATTTAGCAAATCCGAATTACAATAATTTGAAAAAAAAGATTAAGTGTAGGACGAAATCTCTAATTCTCTTCCGTCTTCCCTCTCCTTCGGCCAGTGTATAAGAGCATTTCTTCTTTGTCCATTTTCTGTCCAGCGTCTAAATATTATAATAAAATATTACACGCGATCACTTCAAACAGACCGCATCAGTGTGCATCGATGTGTTCGCCACCGCCTCCGCTACCGCCACCGCGTTGGTTTGCGATCCGCTTTATATTTCCCCGTCACCAACTCAAAAAGAACATTATTTTCAGTTTCTGTGAAGTTTTTTCCACGAATTCGCTTTTCTTCAATAATTTTATTTCAATCGTAAATCACAAACACGAAGTACAATAATTGATGTAAAAATTAATTATTTTGAAGTTTGAAACTGACGTCAACAATGACCGACATTTATCGACAACGATAGTAACGCCATCTATTAGACTCAAGAATAAATGTTAGTTTAGGATAGAACCATGAGTTAGTTATCGAACATATAAATTAACTGACGGTTGTTTTCTGAAATCCGATGCAATTTTAACCTTTCAATAAATTTAAACTACAGTTAGTTAACATGCTCATTAAATATTTTTTCAGAAACCGGCCCTAAATAGTCATTTTGTGAACTGAAAACAGCCACCGGAAGGTCAATTTTACGCACGACACACTGTAGATAATAGCTATTCACATTAGAGATGCGCCGAATATTCGGTTATTATTCGGTATTCGGCATATTCGGCAACTTTTTGTTTATTCGGTTATAGCCGAATTATTCGGTTATACGACCGAACATTCGGCATTTTCTTATTTGTTTCTGGAAATTAATCATTTATTCAAAACAAAAATATTTTGTCATATTAGTAATTTTTATTTATTTGAAAACGATTATAATGCATATAATAAAGTAAATTATTTATTAGAAAAAAAAATCGCAATTCTTAAGATAATACACAGAAAACAGGAACATAGTATGAAGAACACTTTTTAAAATTTAACATATAGAAAGAATATGTAGGTACATGTACTTAATACTTAATAGTCATTTAATAATTTACTAAAGGTAAGTTGTGGTGAAGAAAAACTAAACTTTCAGCTCTGTCCGGCAATAAACGATTCCTTTTCTCTTCATAGACATAATGCTAGCTGGTGGTGATAAGAAAATTCTAGCTATGGAAGTTATGTACGGATATTTTTCTGAAGCTGAAGTAGCTGCAGATTTTCCAGTGCCACCACAAGATATCAATATACCACATAAAGTACATTTTACTTTGCTTTTCTCTTCCGTCTCTTCAAAAATAATCCACACTCGTGATTTTTTGCGACCACTCATTTGAAAAAAATTAAATTTAATTCTGAATCTGAAAACAATAATTACTAATTAGATTACTAACAAATACATAGCTACAGCTCACTCATACGTACTGCTATGAAGCACACTGTTGTGCAGAAGAACGGTGAGGGACGCTGTCTAGTTCGAACTTGAATGTGCGCACATTTTAACTAGAACCGAATATTCGGATCGGCCGCTATAAAATTCGGTAATGTTCGGTATTCGGTTATTCGGCCAAAATTGTATTCGGCGCATCACTAATTCACATATCGAGTGCGTGAAGATATATTTTTCACATGACCGCAATTTAAAAAGCACGAGCGAAGCGAGTCCTTAATTTTCGAAAATAGTGCAAATGACGTCTTCGCACATGAGGTTTGTACAATGCATTTTGTAACGAGCAAAGATTTAAATTAATTACAAAATTTAGAATCATAAATATGGGTGTTTTTTCAATTACTTTGAAGCACTACTGAGCAAAATCAAATTTTACTTCAGTTTCCTGGGAGATGTAAACGTTATTTAGAATGATACGAGTACAAAAACGTTATTCATCGTACTGGTATCCATGGCGCTAAATAACATCTTAATCACATGTTGACAAACCGTGCCTTAGAACGTTTTAGTTACAGCGTGAAATTAGGAACTGACGTATTAAGCACGGACCAGTGTTGCCAACTAACGTTAACAAAAAGTCTCTAGATTGCATTTAAAAAGTCTCCAGAATATCTCTAGATTATAATTTTTTAAAACCTCCAGATATCTCCAATGCCAATGGCAGTTGGTCGAGGAGCTCAGCGATGAAACAACAGAACGCACCCGTCATCAATGAAAAATAAAGGCTCCTCTATTTCCATCGAGGTGTTCCTCGATGAAACGATTGTGTCTCATTTCACACGTATTATTGTGTCTCAGTTCATGTAAGCGTGGGCTGTCATTTTGGTTTTGCTTTGTGCTAATCTTTCGTATTTGTTTATTTTATCAGTCAGGATGCGTTCTGTTGTTCAACTGATGAGTTCCTCGACGCTTTTTGATGCTCCTCGACCAGTGTGCCATTGGCATAATAAAAAATTAAAATTCGCCAGAATATCTCTAGATTATATATTTTTTTTAAATTTCATATATCTATAATAAAAACTCCAACAAATAACATTTTATATACATTGTATATTTATAATTTTTATTTTATAGCAAGACTAATATATACATTTACAATATCACATAACTTTACAATCAGTCTACACATCAAGTACCTATTAGAAGGTAAATAAAAAATACTATACTAAACAGGTAGTACAAGACAAAAAATAAAAATAAATTCAAACTGGCAATACATTTTTGACGTTTTACCTCAACAAGTCAATAACTAGTAAACTTGAAACGAAGTTAGGTTATTAGTTGAAATCACGTAATACCAACAGCAAAAAGATTCCTGTTTGAATTATTTATATAATATATTGTATTCGTACGAAATCACAGTTTGGGGAAAAAATATCTCCAGAAATGTCGCTAGTAACGTATCTAAAACTCTAAATTTGCGACAGGTCGCAAATTCTTTTAAAAAGTCGTGTTACGATAGTTAATTTCTCTAGATTTAGCGACAAAATCTCCAAATTGGCAACACTGGCACGGACTGAAAGCTTCTTGCATCTGCCACAGAGTAATAGTGTAGTGGGAGAAGACGCTTGAAGCTACGCGAACCTTATGAAATTGAAAACCGCCATTTTTAAGGTTGGTTGATGTGGGAAATTTAATAATTCAACACGGTTAAGCCTCATGAGCCGCGAAAAATATTCTAACTAAATAAGAAATAACTTTTCTAAAGTTATTGCGTAATATATTATTAATAAATACTTAAAATGGTAAATTTTACTTAATATAACCATGCCAATGTTGGAAAATATTTCACTTTAAAGGTGGTTGTTCGTATCTCTGAAGTTTGAGGTTGTAGAAAAAAAAAAGCTGTAGATAATGAAATAATAAATAACTTTTATGCAACGAAATATCAACAGTATTTTATTTATAATAACTTTTATTTGCAAAAAAAATTATACTTTGTTTTTATTATAAATATTGCTTGTAATTTGAACGATCTTGTTGTACATTTATTTTATGAATTTTTGATAGCGCTTAAAGCACTGGTTGGCAGTTTGAAATTACTCGGTTCCACTAGTTTGAAAAGTAATGTTATTATGAAATAAATGTGTAAAACAAAAATAGCATATTTTAATATATTTTATAAAATAAAAAACCTGAAATTATAAATGATTTTAATTAATAACCTTAATATTATAGATATATTTTATTATGGAATAAGACACGTATAAAAAGGAATATCTTTCGGTTTAAACCTTCTACTATTAAAACACCCTGTCACTGAACATGACATTTTGCAACGAACAGAATAAAGTAAAAATGGCCGAACCCATAGCGTTCCTTGAAAATTGGATACGCACTCGTCCAAGAGTCTTCTTCCACTACTCTATTTCTCTGATCTGCCATTGTAATTTAACCTTACCGTTCCAATAATTGTAGAAAAAGTATATGTGACTCATTTTATAATCTCTTTAGATACTTGTTTGTATACTCCAAATGTAAAGTAAATGTTCCAAGAAAATTTTAAAGTATCTATTTAAAATGTACAATAAGAATTTTTATATTTCAGTTATTGCTGTTTATTCAACATCATGGATAAAACTGGTGATGGCTGCGGATTTACATGTACGTATTTCTATTTTGATCTTCATATGAATAAATGTTGTGACTGTCTTATTATTATTATTTCAATATTCGAGGTAGTATTTTAGTAGAGATAGGGGAATACCACCCGAGAATACTCGAATACCTCGAATATTCGAAATCTTCGAATATTTACGCCAACGGCGAACATTCGAATATCTCGAATATCGCGCGATACATTTGAAATTGATACAGCGCTGCCTTCGGCGCTTTGATGAACCCAGTTGACAGTTGTATAGTTGCCATTTGATAGTTAAAGGCAACGAGCTTTGTTTTAGGTACATGTTTACTTAAAAAATAAGAAAAAATAGAAAAAAAAATTTCCATCACTTGTCTCGTAATTCCACAGAGGTTTTTACAGCACGTTTGCATCAACTTCTCAGGTCATCAACAAACGGCTGGTCAGTTCAGCTTTAACCATAGACGCGCGTTTCGTCCTTCCGGACTCATCAGTATGGTGCGATCATATATCCAACTAGATCAACTAGGAACTAGTCGGTATCACAATCCTCTAGTTCCTAGTTGATCTAGTTGGATATATGATCGCACCATACTGATGAGTCCGGAAGGACGAAACGCGCGTCTATGGTTAAAGCTGAACTGACCAGCCGTTTGTTGATGACCTGAGAAGTTGATGCAAACGTGCTGTAAAAACCTCTGTGGAATTACAAGACAAGTGATGGAAATTTTTTTTCCTATTTTTTCTTATTTATTAAGACTCAATTCCACATCGCAATAGACATTTTGTCTTTTGTTTTACATGTTTACTTATTTACTGCAATTCAATCATTTCATGATTCATAATAAATACATACATTTTTACATATCTTCACGCTATATCCCATCAAATGGGATAGCACGAACCCTAAAATCATTAAAAAAATATTCACTCATTACATTCATCAAATAATCAGCCTTCGTCAAATATTATCATCCAAACACACCATCCTCACTTTAACCACATTCATAGAGCACTCCATATAAACTCATTTATTTATTAAACTCGACATCATTTATCACACAACCAACATTCAATCACATCTATCCAATCATTCCTATTCACTTGTCATTTATCTTCTTTCTTCGACGTACATAACATATGCATAAAACATCTCAAATTACTCACGCTGACTCCTAACAACGAATCTAATAACGAAACTAAAAACGAATCTACAAAAATGAAAAAAGATGAATGCGATAGTCTGCACTGTAAATGAAAAGAAAGTGTACACAATGCAGTAACTGAAAATGAAACAAAAAGATAAGAAAGGAAGGGAGACTTGCCCTGCGCTTGTTTTTGAAAGTGAATTCCACACAATTGCAGTTAAACACTTTACGTAAGAACTGAAAACGAATTAAAAGATAAGAAAGGAAGGGAGTGTCGCTCTACGCTTGTTTTTGAAAGTGAATTCCACACAATTGTAGTTAAACACTCAATGTAAGATCAGAAAACGAATAAAAAAGATAAGATACGAAGGGAGTGTCGTCCCTGCACTTGTTTTTGAAAGTGAATTTAACACAATAGCAGGTAAACACTCTCTAATGAAATTACTAAACAACAAAATTAAAATAAAAAATCCTGCACTTTTCTTAAATCATCAGATTCATTCCGGAATTAATCTTCGCCAAACGTTCCTATCCTGACACACCACTTTAGCTTCATCCACATTCATAATTCCTTTCATACAAGCACGTTTGTTTCTCTTACTCGGAAACTTTCGTTCACGCAACAATCCTTCAGTCATATTTATCCATTTATTTATAGGTCGTCTATGCAATTTTTCACCCTCAATTTCACCAAAATATACCTGTTTCACCAATCTCTCATTCGACATACTTTCTACATGCCCAAACCATCTCAACAGACTTATACCTACTTTTCTAACTACATTCTTTTCAATTTCACGTAAATGTGTGAAAAAAATAGATTTAGTTGTATTTTAGATACCAAAATACACCAACAAATTTTGGAAACAACTTCCAAGAATACATTAATAAGTAATCAATAGAAATGGACACAGTTCAAAATCTTTTAAATTGGATGAATCGACCTCAACAGCTGAGTCAAAAAATAATCTAATTAAATATAACTCGAGAGTTCAATAAATATCTTACAAGTATCTTATTAAAACTTGTTGCCATTTGGCAATAGCCACTCAAGCCCTACGGGCTTTCGTGACTATTGCCTGGCAACAAGTTTTTGAAAGATCTGTCAAATTATTTTCAATTTATTCTCACTCTCTTATTATATTATTACTGAAAATTTAATTAATATTATTTTATTATTATTTACAAAAAAAAATTAATTTATAATATATTTCTTTTTAATTTTATATATATATTTCAATATTCAAGATCTGATTAATATTAGAATTCGAGAAATATGATATTCGCCCATCTCTATATTTTAGTAATAGAAATTAAGCTGAATATTGCATTACGACTTTAAACAACCAATATCGTTTCATTATTTGACCACGTTATTACAGAAATGAGTGAATAATTTGCTCTAGTGCAATTACAGCAGTTTTTTTTCGTTTTTTCTTTATAAATGTTTTACAGTTTTATTTTAATTTTGTTATTAGTTACCTAGCAACTATGTTGTCTGATATATAATAATCAAGTGAATATACAGAGTAATCAAAAGTAAATGTTTCAGTTGGCAATAAAAAAAATATACTTGAAGTTGGTTAGACAGATACATAAATTTATTTCATGTTGTTGACAATTATTATGTTTTTTATATCATCACGCCTTCTACTCATTACTGGGTGTGGCACTCTGCTAAAGCAGATCTCGGTAAGTGATATATATTTTGCGCGTGAAGTGCGGTTACCAGTCGTCAAATCACGGCCCCCAAACATGTTAGTGGTGAAGGAGCCACAGGGATAGCTTTTTCAAATTATGAAATTTTGTCGCCTGTGGGAATCGAACCAGGGACCTCAGGATCCACAGGCCGACTTCATACCACTGTGCTAGCCATCCCATTAAAATTGTTGTTGACAATGACATTTGAAAATTTTAATTGATATTAATCGTTGTTTCCTTTATTCTTTTATTTCTTAACATTACTCACAGAGCAATAACCTAAAGTATTTCTATCACACAACCTATTTGTATTTATTATAAAGATGACATGTCAAATAGTATTTCTGCCTTTATCTGGCGTTGAGCTAAGTGTGGAATAAAAAGATGGAAACTGCAACACTTACTTCTGATCACTCTGATAAGCATATCAAAAGATTAATTTTATAATTTTTTTGAGACACGTAGAGATAGATTCTTTATTAAATTCGTACCTTTCGGTTTAAAATTCTACATTTCTAATTACACAATAAAAATGAAGGCGTGTTTTGTCTGTAGTTATTTATGTATATGTTACAAAATGTGTACAAGTTTGTATTACTATTTTATTATTTCTTCTCTTCTGTTTTTTACTCTTCGGATCCATGCTGCTCCACTTCCTAATTTGTTTAACACGTAATAAATGCTGTGTTCTTCTTTAGCTAGTTCTCGACTGTTGTGCATAAGATGTTGAATTGTCTCGCTATTTTGTTGGCATAAACGGCATTTTCGTTCATTTTCATCAAGCCAGTACTTGTTACCAATTATCTCATTCCACATCTTAGTCTTGCTATCGCTTTTATATTTTTCTTATTCTCCTTTATGAGATAGTTTAGCGTGTTTGCAGTTCGTAAGTATTTATATACTGGATTATATTTGGACTCTATTATTTTATTGTTCCGTTCCTGTTTCTGTAACTGTTTATTTCTTCTTTTTAGTTCTTTCTTTATTTAGATGTTGTTATTTCTGTATATTTCTACTTTGGTTACTGAATATCCATTTCTTTTTGTCTCCCATTTTTTTCCTCCTGTATTTATTTTTTAATTTTTTATCGTTTGTTCCAGCATTGGTATAAAATACTGTCTGTGTCGTATTTTCTTATTTTTTCATCATATTTCGTGGCTCGCAGACCCGTCTCTATTCTCATTTTATCTCGATTTGTCTCTTCCATAATAATGTAGTGTGGTGTGTGCCTTTCCAGGCCTAGTGTCCCCTTCAGATATCTATTCTAGATATTTTCTAGTTTACTACTTGCCGACCACTCCCATATTTCTGCCCCATATATTGAATTTTTTTTTACAATTGTATCGAATAGCATCATTCTTATTTTAGAGTTGTTAGGAAAATTTTCTCTCCGCAATGCCCCAAACTTCTCTCATTGCTACGTTCGCTTTTTTTATTAGATTTTCTATGTCTCTTTTCGTTGTTGTTTTGTTTAAATGTGTATTCTAAATATCTAAACTCTGTTATATTTTCTATTGGGTATCCTCGCCATGTCCATTAGATTTTTTTTCTCTTCCTCCACATTTTCGCAATTTCATCATTTTTTATTTTTGTATATTAAGAACCATAATTTTTTTTTCTTCAAATATTTTTCTAACCTCCTTAGTAATGTTTTCATTTCTTCTTCCAATTTTGCGAGTAACACCAAATCGTTCGCGTACGGTAATGTCCAGAATTTTTTCCTCCCCACAACCACACCGCCCGTTTGTTCTTTGCTGAGGTCTTCTATATCTGATAAATAGATGGAGAACAGTGTTGGACTCAATGGGCAACCTTGCCGTAATCCCGGTAATGTTCAAAAATCTTCTGAATATTTTTCTCCTGTTCTTATTTCATTTGTTGTTACATTATATATTTCTTTTATTTTGTTAATTAAATGGGAGTCTATATTCTTCTTCCTTATGATATCTAGTAGTATTCCACAGTCTACTGTATCGAACGCAGCTTTTAAATCAACAAAAAATGCGTACAATTGTCCTCTTTCTTTTGATATTTCTTTTTCAATTACGTGAATAAGTATGTTAATGTTATCTGTTGTGCTGCGGCCTTTTCTGAATCCTGATTGTGTCCAGTAGGATTTGATGGCTTTCTATTTCATCTTGTCATGGCGTATAGTTTGTATATGGTGTTTAGTAGCGTTATACCTCTGGTATTTTGGTGTCGCCTTTCTTGTGGATTGGGATGATTGATTGGGATGATTATTCCTTTGCGCCATTGTTTTGGAAAACTATGTTCACTCCATACTCTATTTATAATTTTTTTAATTATACATTTTTTGATTGTTTTTGTGGGGCAATAAAGCGTGCATTGAATGTACGAAGAAATTTATTTCTGTCTGTTCACATGGGCTTTTGTTGCTCTTAGGTAATCTGCACTCGTCTTCGATTTGTGCATATTTCCATAGCAACAAAAGAACTTGTGAGCTCAAAAAAAATTGTCGGTAATATTCAATGCACTAGTTATATTATAAGTGAATATTTTATATTAACTATTGATTTCAGTAAATAAATAATAATGTTTCAGAATACTTTGCCTGTCGCATCAAACGGCTGGAGACCGATAGTTGGTACACAAGTAAAGTCATACGCAACAATTGAGCATCAAAATCAGAAGCAAACGATATCACTTACCTCCAATGACCATCAGGAACATCCAAACAAACTTGACAAGAACAAACTGCCACCAAATCAGAAAGGCAATAATGGAGGAAATCAAGTTCATATTAACCACCACGGTAACTATAACTATATCTATACGAGGTGTGGCTATTAAATAACGAGACTGACGTTGTTTTAATATTTTATTTTGATCTTATATACTAAAAGCCGTAGGGGCATATCTATATATATATATATATAAGGATTCATCACGGTCAATTGCTCACCTCTACAGCCTAGACGGTTTGTCCGATTAATATGAAACTTTTTTTATTTGATAGAGGTCAATCATGGGGGGTGCCTTTTGTTAGTCTTAGATTTTTCGTACACATGATGTCCGAGAAAACTTGAAAAAACATGCGTTTTTGGGGAAAAATCAACTAAGAGTGTGGAGGCTTTGAAATTTTTAAGAAGAAGATCTACTGTCACTTTGACGTTTGTCAGTGGACATGTCGCATTTTTAATTATAAATTACGTAAATATGAAATATCTGTGAGTAGTTTTGAAATATTTTACACATATTGGGGAAATGAGGGGACGTTTTTATTATAATTACACATTTCAAATATGTATATTTAAAAAGTAAATTTTTGACAGTTCACTGTGAAGTTGGTTTAAACGTCAAATTGACAAGTTATATAAAGTATACAGGTAAACCAAACCAAAATTGTCCTCGGTAAAAATATATAGTAAAACTAAGCAAATATTGTTCACGGCAATGTACATTAAATACAATTTTATTATTATTTATTTAAATTTATTATCAAAATTCGAAATTTATCGTATATGGTATAATACGAAAGTTTAGAAGGTCACGCATGTAGAAATGAGATTTTTTCAATCAGTAATAGTTTTAGTGAAAGTACTTCAAAACCTGTCGTGTTTGGTATCAAATAAAAGGTCCTTTAAAGGGCTCGCATGCAGAATTCAATTTTTTTCGATGGGCAATTGTTTTAGTTAAAGTCCTTCAAAACATATCGTGTTTAGCATCAAATGAAAGATCTTTTAAGGGCTCGCGTACAAAATTAAATATTATTCGATCGGCAATTGTTTTAGTAAGAGTGCATCAAAACTTATCGTGTTTAATATCAAATAAAAGGTCTTTTGAAGGGCTCGCGTAGAAAATTAAATATTATTCGATCGGCAATTGTTTTAGTAAAAATGCATCAAAACCTATCGTGTTTGGTATCAAATGAAAGGTCTATTGAAGGGCGCGCGTAGAAAATTAAATATTATTCGATCGGCAATTGTTTTAGTAAAAATGCATCAAAACCTATCGTGTTTGGTATCAAATGAAAGGTCTATTGAAGGGCGCGCGTAGAAAATTAAATATTATTCGATCGGCAATTGTTTTAGTAAAAACGCATTAAAACCTATCGTGTTTGGTATCAAATGGAAGGTCTATTGAAGGGCTTGCGTAGAAAATTAAATATTATTCGATCGGCAATTGTTTTAGTAAAAATGCATCAAAACCTATCGTGTTTGGTATCAAATGAAAGGTCTATTGAAGGGCTCGCGTAGAAAATTAAATATTATTCGATCGGCAATTGTTTTAGTAAGAGTGCATCAAAACTTATCGTGTTTGGTATCAAATGAAAGGTCTTTTGAAGGGCTCGCGTAGAAAATTAAATATTATTAGATCGGCAATTGTTTTAGTACGAGTGCATCAAAACCTATCGTGTTTGGTATCAAATGAAAGTTCTTTTAAAGGGCTCGTGTACAAAATTAAATATTATTCGATCGACAATTGTTTTAGTAAAAATGCATCAAAACATATCGTGTTTGGTATCAAATGAAAGGTCTTTTGAAGGGCTCGAGTGCAAAATTAAATATTATTCGATCGGCAATTGTTTTAGTAAAAATGCATCAAAACCTATCGTGTTTGGTATCAAATGAAAGGTCTATTGAAGGGCTCGCGCAGAAAATTAAATATTATTCGATCGACAATTGTTTTAGTAAAAATGCATCAAAACCTATCGTGTTTGGTATCAAATGAAAGGTCTATTGAAGGGCTTGCGTAGAAAATTAAATATTATTCGATCGGCTATTGTTTTAGTAAAAACGCATCAAAACCTATCGTGTTTGGTATCAAATGAAAGGTCTATAGAAGGGTTCGCGTAGAAAATTAAATATTATTCGATCGGCAATTGTTTTAGTAAAAACGAATTAAAACCTATCGTGTTTGGTATCAAATGAAAGGTCGCTTAAAGAGTTCGTGTGCTGAATTGGACTTTTTTTATTGTCAATTTTGTAGTGCCAGAGCTTCGTAACTTATCGTGCTTGGTATCAATTAAATGTATTTTAAAGGACAGACATGCAAAATTGAGAACTTTTACTTCGGAAATAATTTGATTTATATAGTGTCAAGTGTCTTGCAGAAGTGAATCCTATTACAGTGTTCGCGGAGCGTAGCGAGAATGCCTGGCAAAGCCAGGCTAACAGTTAGTTTCATACCTATTTACTTATTATCACCTAAATCTAAATCTTCCTTTGTTAACAGTTCTGAAAGTCTTCTTCTGTCAGCTTCTTAAGAACGCGTGCCGCTTTCTCTTTCACAGCTCAAATCTTGTTCATTTTAAGACAAATTTCACCTTAGGAAACATACAGAAGTCGCACGGTACAAGATCCGGCGAATAAGACGGATGGTTCAACACTGGAATGCTGTACTTGGCTAGAAACCTCTTGACAGACATTGCGGAATGAGCCAACGCATGGAGAACCCGTGACTTGTCCTTTCAAAATTTGGGTACTTCTTTCAATAAATTACAAGTTTCAGTACCAGTTTTGCCAAATTTCATTTGAAATTGCACAACAATTCGTTGCTCTAATGTTGCACTTAACATTTATTCGACGAAACAAAAAAAAACAACTTTAATGAGAACGAAAGCTACGGCTATACGGATTTGTTTACAGAAGCGAGAGGTACAGCATTCGAAAGAGAAATCTTCACGCTAAAATGATGAGTCTCTGGCTTTTGGTGCATGCGCACATTTTGTGTAGCAGCGTCAGTCTCGTTATTTAATAGCCACACCCCGTCTTTCAATAGGTCAGTATCTTAATAAGAATGCGAACCTAGTGGCGATATTTGAAACTACGGTAAAGGAGCACTTACCTGAGATTTCTATGCTGTTATATAGGATGCTACTGTTTAAATATTGTTTGTGTATTTTTTAAATATTTTCGAAGAAAATTGAACTTAAATTTCATCCTTATACGAGTATTTTCTTGCTTCTGAATGTACAAATTAATTTTAATTATGTTGTATACTTCATATGAAACAGAATAGTAAATGTGTAATGACATTTGTAGGTTATTGTGAAAAAAGTTGAAGATATTATGACATAACTGAAGCACAGTGACTGACAATTTTAAAGTTAAATTTATGACATAAAAATTCGGATGACGCTTAGATTTGACCCGGGGACCTTCTACCCCGGTTTGAATCCGGGTAGTGGCGTACTTAAGGGGAGCGGTGGGTGCAGTCCGCACCGGGCGGCACATATTTTGGGGCGGCATTTTTTTATATTTAGTTTTAGTTGTAAAAAATTCTGTACTCAATATTGTAATTTTGCTAAGAAGTTTTTTAACAATTGCTATCAGTGTCGCTAGTTGCGAAAGGAGCTTCTCCAAATTGAAGTTGAAAATTATCTTCGTTCCACAATGAGTGATTTAAGGCTACAAAATCTTGCAATATTGTCCATACAACAAGAAATTACAAATAATATAAATGTTGAGAGCTATACACGATTTTTCTACTATGAAAGTTAGAGTAAATATATAAATATGTTTACAATCACATATGTGTACAATTTGTTTGTTTATCCAAATGAAATGAAATTATTTATTTATAAATATAAAATAAAAAATATTTAATGGTAATTTTTTTTTTGTAAATCAGGTATATGTTTTGTCTCATGGTGAGGAACCTGCGACCTCCGTAAGTTGCTTGTGGCCTTTGAAAAAGTATCTTGTATTTTTATAAAAGTTGCATTTAGAGATGTTTTATGCACGTCGAAGAAAGAAGATAAATGATAAGTGAATTATTAATGAGTGAAAGATTGACAAATGATTGGATGAATGTGATTGAGGGTTTTTTTTTATGTAAGGAATGATTTCGTGTGTGATAAATAAATGAGATTATATGGAGAGATCTATGAAAGTGGTTGAAGTGAGGGTGGTGTATTTGAATGATAATGTTTGACGGGGGCTGATTATTTGATTATGTTATGAGTGAATGTTTTGTGAGTGATTTAAGGGTTCGTGCTACCCCATTTGATGGGATATAGCGTGAAGATATGTATGTATGTATGTATGTATACTTACAATAAAGTTATGTACAAAGATAACCTAGCTAGTTACTAAATTTCCGATGACTTGCGGTGAGTTTTAGATTTGGGTGTCTCGTTTTATTTTAGAAGGAAATCATCATACAATAAAGTTCTACAATTTAAAAAAAATATTTATTTGTATAATAAATGTATACTTCTTTCGCCATTTACATAATTGTTTGAAAAAGTCTAGATTATAGTAATTAACAATAAACTACTTCATCTTGGGGGGAGGCAGCTGCGGTCCGCATCGGGTGGCATTTTTTATATTTAGTTTTAGTAGTAAAAAACAACTTGTTCACTTCATAAGTTTACTATTCGATTTCTACGAATTATGAATTACTACATGATTTCGAATATTTTTTTTCATCGTCAAGTCAATGTAGGGTTGAAAATATTATCTCGAAAAATTCCTTTATTACTGCCTAAGTTAAATATGCCATCCAATGGTAAAAAAGTTCCCCACCTATAGTTTGTCTCAGTTACAATTATTTATTTATGTTTATTAATTTAATGGGGTAATGGCTCAGTGGTTTCGAGTTGGCCTGTGGATCCTGTGAACCCCGGTTCGATTCCCATAGCCGACAAACAATTTTCACCAAATTAAAATTACCCCTGTGGCGCCCACTAACATCTTTGGGGGCCGTGATTTGACGGCTGGTAACCGCACTTCACGTACATAAATATATCACTTACTAAGATCTGCTTCGGCAGAATGCCGCACCCAGTAATGGGTAAAAGTCGTGATGATATATTTATTTTATATTGATTTTTTTAATTTATAAAAACCACCATTTGATTGACTTAGAAAGGACGGCAAATTGGAGACCGCCCTGGGCGGCAAAAGTTCTAGGTACGCCACTGTGTTAATAATTTTTTCTTTATTCAAGACATGTGTGCTCTTTATTGGCTTTTATTAATTATTATATAGTTGCCTTGTTGTTGTTTTGAGGGTGGGGGAGGGCAATACTCAGGCCCAGTGGCATTGCCGTCTATATGTAGAGGCCTGGAAAAGCGTTTCTGTGACGTTGCTGCGTGAGGCCGACAAACGCGTCTGTCTGACATTAGCTCTCGTGTTAAAATACTGTTCATAATATGTAAACTAGCTTCTATCTCGTTAACTATCAAAGATATTGAAATTATGTACATGACATAAAATGTGCTTCTTGTAAAGACGAATCAAATGGCTATTTTAATTTTCAAAATCTAGTCTAGCTTGCGGAGACACATTACTGTTTCCTCTTTTGTACTTTGTAATATACATTTTTAAAAGTATATAACTCGTACTAGAAAAGTTTCACCAATCATATATATATAGTATCCATAAATTAGTACAAAATAATTAAATAAAAACAAGCAGTATTCTATAATTAAATATTTGATATATTTATTTTTCCTACAACTGTGCGATTTCTTTGTTATTACGTAACTATAATTGCCTTGGTTACGTATGGAAAGTAGATGAATGCAGACCAAGTGCGTTTCCGAAAGCAAAGAAACACTGGTGCGGAAAGTGCTTCATTACGTAACTGTCAAAAGAATATTGTTTTGACAGCGATTTAAATTTCGCGTCGAGCGCGGAATTCATATTTTGACCACAGACGCTTATGGAAGAAGATACGGTGAACCAGCGCTAGTAAATATGCAGTAGTATATTTTGACGTTTATAAACGTAACCTTAATTTGCAGTATATCTAATCTGTAGACAATTAATAAAAAGAACCGAACAAAGTAAAATATATCGATAAATGGTTTTATTTAAAGAGTAAGTGAAATACTTCATATTTATTGTTTGTGTATATTATTAATACAGTTGTTACAGTTGCTTATATTGACATAATGTAAAGTGGAAACTTTTGTGTCTAAAGAAACATTGATTACTTCCATACCTGTTCATATTATTACCAGTAATATTATTGGTAACAATTTCGGAAGCTTCAGAAGTACCAGCAGCAGGTTTATTGTCATTGTCGAAAATAGATCCAACATAGTATGATCCGGAACTTCAATTATCTTTGGAGGTGTTAATGATAAAGAAGAATCACTCACTGTACTATTCCAATCAAGATGAATTTGAAGAAATTATTTTGACGTTAGTGAAAATTTTTTAAATAACGTAGAACAATGTGCAAGCAATCAACAAACAAACCATAGCAACGCCGTAAAACATCGTTGTCATGTAATATCATTAAAATTTTATAAATTTTAATAATATTTTAGTGATTTACTAAATCGCTCAGTTGTAGGAAAAATGTTGTTTATAACACGTGCCGAAAAAGGTTACATGCTCGTGCAGATTTCCGCACTCGGCAAGCCTCGTGCGTTAAATTCTGCACTTGCACGTAACGAGCCTTTTTCGGCACTTGTTATAAAAATAACTATTACACAGCACACAATCAGGTACAAAATAAAAAGTCACTCTTAAAATAAGAAAAAAGAAAAAATATAAACTTTTTAATTAATAATAATTATGTATATTTAAAAAAATTAACACAATCACTTATTTTGACTGAGACATTCTAACTTACGGTTTCTTTTGGTAGTATTTTCCATATTATTATTTTTTATTTTTGTATAATTATTTAGTAAAATATTGCACATAGGTACTATTGCTTCATTACTGAAGTTATCATTACTTTTACCACATTTGCAAATAAAAATTTCTATTGAAGTATACTTTCCTAATTTTTCTATACATATTTCTTTCAAAAATTGCCTCTGATAACAACATTTTTTTATAATCACTATTGCTTATTATTATTTTAAATATTTGATATAAATTTGAAACTATATTAACTAGAAAATCTTTAAGCCATTTAAGTTCACCTCTATCAATTATTTTTAAGTACTCATTTGTGGAGCTGCCACATTCTGTTATCATTTCACGATTGTGTACAAGAAACTTCTGACAGTCCGTACATTTTGGCAATGAAGTGAACCGTCAAGGTAAAGCCTTATATAGTTTTTAAAATACATGTTAGAAAGTACAAAAGAAGAAACAAGTCATGTTTCTCCGTGAGTCAAACTAGATTTTGAAAATATAAAATATCCAATTGATTCGTCTTTATGAGGAGCACATTTTATGTTATGTACTTAATTTCAATATCATTGTATTTAACGAGATAGAAGCTAGTTTATACGTTAGGAACAGAATTTTAACATGGTAGTATATGGAGGACAGACGCGTTCGTGGGCCACACGCTGTGACGTCACAGCCGCTTGCGCTTCGCTGTTCCAGGCCTCTACATATAGACGGCGATGCCAGTAGCTCTTTGTACTTCCCCTCGTATACAGAGTCTCTTAACAAAGTTCCATTGCCTCCATGCCCTGGATTTCTTGAGGTTCTGAGTAGAAAGCCTCTAGATACTGGCTTCTAGTCACAGCCTATACCACACATTCACAAAGCACATGCACAGACGATTCCTTGTCGCAACCACATCTTCTACATAAGTCGTTATCGACGATGCCAATCGTCTTTAGATTTTTATTGAGAAGCATTCCTACACAATTCTGATTTTCTCTCTACTTAGCTCTAGCAGATCATTAGTCTTCCTTGGAGCTGGACCAGGTATAAAGAGCTTTGATTGTCTCAAATCCGGTTGTGTCGACCAGTATACTAAATGACGAGTCATTATCTAGTTCCTGATCATATGTCTGGTGCAGTTTTTGGAGAGACTGAAAGCCGGCTCCGATCCCTTGAGTACCTTATCACAGCCCTCTCGAGCCAAAGTGTCAGCTACTTCGTTCCCTATAATGTCTTGGTGACCTGTGGCGGGATCGCGTCATGTAGAAATGTAGAAAGGTAGCGACTCGTTGCTAACAAAATGATATTTGTAGCAAAGAAGCGATAAATTGGCATCGCGCCATGTAAGAACTTAATTTTTGTCGCTTGTTTACATTAAAATAGGATAGAAACGAAATAAATATAGAATTATTAGTATAAATATTATTTATATTAATTTTAAACATATTTATAAGCTTTTTAATGAAAAAAATCAAAATTATGTTATTCTGTGGAACATAGACTTGTTAAATTTCTGTGAAGAAATTGTAATAAAAAGATAAGCCTCATATGGATAGTGGGAAAGCAGATTTAGGTAAATTATGGGGAGTCGTAACGATAGAATTAAATTCTTTGGGGATATGGAACTAAATATATGAAAAAAGATAGATATAATATATGAAATAACACAAACATTATGTAAATAAATACAAATACAAAAAATTTAAACCTTAACTGATTGAAAATCTAAAATAAAGGCTAAGGCCGCTGGACTGGGAAATTATAGGAAGAAGACTGGTGGTAGAGGACTCTCTATTATCATATTTTCTTTTTTTGAGGAGAAAATATTAGAATTAATTGTAAAAGTTAATATGACTATAAATATATTCCTAATTACAAAATGTTTCGTCATTCGTAAACCTAAATAAATCTTTAAAATGTGTCCCACACTTCTTTCAATACTATAATTGATCATGGCGTACCTTCTCTTGTCTTCTATTACTTCATATTTAGCCATTAAATACATTGGAAGCGCTTTTACTAAATCATAAATACGTATTTATAAATATATAACTGTTAACTTTCACGGGGTAGGTGGTTCAGTGGTATAGAATCGGACTTTGAATTTGAGAATCCAAATTCGATTCCCTCAGCCAACAAACAATTTTTACCACATTCAAATTACCCGTGCTGCTCTCTGTTCACTAACAACTTTGGGGGCCGTAATTCGACTGCTGGTAACCGCACTTCACGCGCATAAATATTTCACCTACCGAAATCTGCTATATGTATTTTTTTTTTTAATTTTGTACTACTTTTTATGTTATAATACAAAATTCTTTAAATATATATTTCACTTTTCATTATGTTAATAATAATTATTATCTACTGCTCCAAAATTCACAAAAATTGACAACTTATGTCAAACAAATTATTTTTTTGTTTATTAGAAATGTCAAAATATTAGCCGATTTTTTACAAAACAGATAATACTAAAATCGAAAATAACCGAAGTACATTTCTATTCTACAAAGCGATAGGGCGCGAGACCAAATGACGTTTCTATCGTGTTTTTTTCTATCGCTTCGTTTCTACATTTATACATGGTGCGATCCCACTACTGGTACCCAAACAAGTTTCACTGAGTTCGACTTAGTGAGCATCCCAAGTTTTTCTCGACATTTAAAAACCAGCTTCGAGTTCACCTTGTTATTACACGATGGCCATGACCTTTCCGGCAGATGCGATCGATTTCGCTTCCTTTGGCGCTGAACCACCGGCTTCCACCCACTGCTTGGACTGCTGTCTCGTTTTTGGCGTGTAGTGGTGAACCTATGTCTCATCTATGATGACAAATCGCTGCTCAAAATCGGTCGGATCCCTATTGAATCGGTCCAAACATTGCTGCGAAGATCGTTTGCGCATTTGCTTTTGATCGGCATTCGGAAAATGCGGCAGCCATCTTGCGCAGAACTTTCGCATCTCTAATTCTTTGTGCAAGATGTTTCGCACCATTTCTTCCGATATCCCTACAGCGTCAGGTATCTTACTCATCTTTACTCGCCTATCGTCCAACACGATATCATGCATTTTTCCGATGATTTCTGGTGTGGTGGCGTATTTTGGCTGTCCTTCACATGGGTCATCTTCGAGAACCGTGCGACCACGTTTAAATTCAGCTGTCCACTTTTTAACTGTTGACATGGAAGAAGCAGAGTCCCCGTAAACTTTTGTCAACTTCAGATGAATTTTCTTGGGGATTAATCCATTCAAAACGAAGAATTTTATGACCGCACGATATTCAAGTTTATCCATTTTAATGAAAAATACACAAGACGTCTACTTCAAAAATTCGTGTAAACAAACTACTTGAAAGAACAAGTGAAAAACTTATCATAAGAACTAATGACACGTGAACCCAGGCAGGAAACAAAATTTTTGCTGATTGGAATGCCATCTCTGTGTGAGGAAGAGAACTTTTCACCTTGCCCTTGTAGATGAGGTTCCTTAACATTTCTCTTATTTGTGAATATCACTAGCTCCGTTTTTGTAGGATTGACGGAGAGCCCATGGTGTGTGTACCATTCCTTTAAAACAAATAGAACCCGCTGTATACAAAAAAATAAAAAAATATATCATCACGCCTTCTACTCATTACTGGGTGTGGCACTCTGCCGAAGCAGATCTCGGTATGTGATATATTTTACTCGTAAAGTGCGGTTACCAGTCGTCAAATCACGGCCTCCAAAGATGTTAGTGGTGGAGGAGCCACAGGGGTAGTTTTTTGAAATTATGAAAATTGTTTGTCACCTGTGGGAATCGAACCAGGGTTTTTAGGATTCACAGACCAACTTCATACCACTGAGCTAGCCACCCGCTGTGCGAGCTCATATTCAGTTGCAGGGAATTTTCCTACTACAAGGGTAGTTAAGTCATCAGCATAGCCTTGTGTGTAGAAGCCCTAAGTATTCAGATCCTTAATTAATTCGTCAATGACTAGGCACCATAGAAGAGGAGATAATACTCCTCCTTGCGGACATCCTCGATTGATGTTCATCTTAACCGTGGAAGCCTTCAAAGTTGCAGTCATTTTACGTTCTGCGAGCATAGATTGTATCCATTTCTCAAGTGTGGTACTGACACCTTTCGCCTCGGCAGCTGTGCAAATGAAATCACAAGAAGTATTATCAAATGCTCCTTCAATATCTAGAAACATGCCTAAAGCTAATTCTCTTTCCTTTAGCACCTTCTCTAGTCTGTTGACTAGATGATGAAGGCTGTTTCGGTAGATTTGCCAGTCTGATGGGTATATTGGTTATTATGTAACGGTCTCACATTTAAGATCCCTCCATGATTGTGTCTGTCTATCAGTATTTCTAACGTCTTTAACAGGAACGAATTCAGGCTGATTGGACGGAACGATTTTGCTTAGTCGTAACAGGTATGACCAGGTTTTAGGATAACCTTCCTCCATTGTCTCGGAATGTACCTGTGGGCTAAACAGACTCCATATAGTCTGCAAAGCGAGAGCTATGAAACCTTCTTGCAGTAGGGCAGGGAATATGTTATCATATCCCGGTGATTTGTATGGGGCAAAGATGTTAATAGCCCAACATATTTTATTATAACTTACCACTTCTGCAGCGACACGCCAGTCCTCGAGGTTAGGTCTGTTACGCGTCTCTGTTTCAGTGGATGTTGTGTTCTCTGTTCAACCTGGGAAATTCGTGTGGAGTGAGGTCTCCAACGTTCGTTTACTTAAATTTGTGTATGTGTATCAGGCAATTTCATTGAATTAATAATGAATATTAATGACATATATACTAATTTACCTCTGTTACAGTACTTAAGGGAAAAAGCGGTCCATTATTTGCATATTCTTGTTCAAAATAAATTATTAAATGAAGAATCAGTAATTGTCATTCCTTTGATAAATTTCTTCGCCTTGACATTATTTTAATATAGCCTTTAAGAACTACTGTAGGGCAAAGACAAAGTCCTTAAACAGATTTTTTTATGTTTAAAACAATTGATCATGAATCCGACAAATCAATGGCAACTTGATATAGGACAGAAATTGTGTCATGTAAACGTGTAGAATATAAAATAATTATTAGAAATAAAAAATAATTATTTTCAGTATATGAATCGATACTAAATGTAGCTATTATTCAATATTCTTACATAAGATTTATGTTTCAATGCCATTTTTGTTAATTGTCATTAAAATATTGAACTAGTTTTTTAAATTATTTTATTAGGTTTTATCAGGATGGATGACGTCAGTCCATCTGTATAACGTTCTCAGTATAGTTAATCTACCTGTGAAGGTCTACCCAGTGGTCAGGGTTGTTCTGAGGCAAAATTAGAATGCTCTGAAAGCAATGTTGCCAGTGTACTGATTTAAGCTGAAAATGTATTGACACTGACAAATATTCAATAAATTTAGGGACATTATTTAAAATCATATTATTATTGTTATGTTTAGAAACGATTACTACTTTTTCCACTTACCGTTCAATAATTAACTAAAATAAAAGACTATTTTCTGTAGTTATATCTATCAGCCATGTTTTTATTTTGACGTTTGATAGATGACATCTACCTGAATATATGACATACTAACAGTTGATTGATAAGTACCACAGATCATAATATACTACTATAGATAAGAAACTGCCATGTTACGCACTGGGACTGTATTTTGCGCCATCTGAGTAGTGGAAGTCTAACTAAAGTCATGTATATAGGCAACCCGATGTACATATTTAAGCAATTTGTAATTTTTATTATTATTTTATATTTATTTAAACTACATAAAATAAAAATTCATTATTACAATATAAATATTTATTAAAATATTCTTCTGTATACAATTTATTTATAATTTGAACTGTTTCAATCGCAGTTTTATCCAATTCTTGTGAACTTGAAAATATATTATGATTTCCTCATCTAAATATTATTTATTATATGATCACTTACTTACCAGTAGCAGTGCAGTTTTTTTACACAATAATTGATATTAGTTGATGACATTATTTATATGAAATTATTTCTCAAATAAAAATTAATTGGATATTTGACAGATGAAAAAAATTAAATATGTATAAATGACAACTACAGGAACAAACTAGTAACCAATGATTGCCGATATAGTAGTAAATTAAAATCGATGTCTTCACATAACGATAATTAGCGCCATTCCTTAGGTGGAAGTCTAACTATAAACACAGTCCCATGGTTACCTATATAACTTTCCGCTGCCTGATAAGTACCACGGTAGTGCATCTATACTTCATTAAGTAAAATTATATCTACGCCTCGAAAGCGGGAAATTTAAATATTACGAATAAAAATCTGATTTGTTAGATATAGTTTAGTTATAGATTCATTAGTTATTGCTAAAAGCGACACTTAAAATATAGTATCTAATTTGTACTAATAATGGACAGCGTAGTCCTGAAGTACTGCTATTTTGTCATTTGTATTGATATCAGTACTGATAGGAACAACCTTGCCAGTGACGTAGCTAAAAATATAATTGTGATGCAGGATCCACCGGTCATCACCTGTTAACACTGCACAAGAACAAGCCGCTGCAAGCGCCGAGCAAGCCAGGCAGCGGTGGAGGCAAACCTGCACCACGTCACCCCGTGCTAGGCAAGCTGCACGCGCATCTAGCACATGGAAAACGACACAAAGCTGGCACACCACCATCACCACCTCTACCCAGAGACGAGATCATGGCGCCAGCCCCCTCATCTGCCATTGGTAACCATACAAAATAATCATAATGGGGTAATGGCACAGTGGTATCAAGTCGGCCTGTGGATCTAAAGAACCCTGGTTCGATCCCCACAGCTGACAACACATTTTCACTAATTTAAAATTATCCCTGTGGCTCCTCCACCACTAACATTCTTGGGGGCCGTGATTTGACGGCTGGTAACCGCACTTCACGCGCATAAATATATCACTTACCGAGATTTGCTTCGGCAGAGTGCCAGATCCAGTAATGGGTAAAAGGCGTGATGATATATTTATATTTTACAAAATAATAATTTATTATAAATAAATACAAATAAAAAATAAATATATCATCACGCCTTTTATCCATTACTGAGTGTGAAACTCTGCCGGAGCAGATCTCGGTAAGTGATATATTTATGCGCGTGAAGTGGGGGTTACCAGCCGTCAAATCACGGTCCCCAAAGATGTTAGTGGTGGGGAAGCCACAGGGATAATTTGAAATTGGTGAAAATGTTGTCGGCTGTGGGGATTGAACCAGGGTTCATTGGATCCACAGGTCGACTTGATACCACTGAGCCATTACCCCATAAATACAGAGTGATCAAAAGTAAGTGTTTCAGTTGGCAATCAAAAAAACATACTTGAAATTGATCAGACGGACACATAGAATTTATTTCCTGTTAATGACATTTATATTTAAAAAATTTAATCAATAAAAATAATTGTTTTTCTTACCCACATCCATTTATTTCTTAACATTACTCACAGAGCAATAATCTAAAGTATTTCCATCTCTCAACCTATTTGTATTTATTATAAAAATGGCATGTTAAATAGTATTTCCGCCTATTTGTAAGAACTGTGGAATGAAAAGATCTCCAGAATTGTATTACCAAATGAAACACTTACTTTTGAGTACTCTGTATTATTTAATATAAACACGTAAGATGTCAATTTTAATTAGCTACCAAAACATAAAAAAGATGACCAGTATCTACAAAATAATTTTACATTTAAGTTGGGTTTCTCTCACAGTGATTAGTGATAGAGTCGTTGATTTCCACCGAAGTTTTAATTTCTGAACGTTCGAACATTCGAATGATTTGAACTTCGCCAGAAAAACTTCGAAGCTTTGAATTTTCGATTTTTTTTAAGCTTCGAATTTACGAATATTCTAATTTTTCGAAGCTTCGAATTCTCGATTTTTTTGCCACTGAATTAACACCATCTGTCATCTCCAAACACGCTCACGCATAATTCGCAAAAAGTCGGCCACGAATTAAATAATATAGTAGGCGAAGTATCTTACAAAAACTCTGCAAGGTTAGGCGTCTTAATTAAAAAATCTATTCTCTTACCGGCCTTCTAAATGCTCTTTTAGTAAAACGTTTTAAAATGACAATAAAAAGGATACAAAAACGTCTTAATTAAAACGTTTTTGACAGTGTAGCGAAATTTTAAGTCTAAATTGAATTAATTTGGCAAATAATAATAATTAATAATCATTACTTACGAATTAACACAAAACTCTGCAAATGACTTTATTCTAAAAATAATTCATATTAATATACCATGTTCACGTTAGGATCCAGATTCACAATTCGAATAATTCGAAAATTCCTAAATTCGGAATATTCCAAAATTAAAAAATTCGGAATATTCAAAAATGCGAAAGTTCGAATCTAAATTAGAAGGTTTAATAAATCCGAACAATCGAAGTCTCGAATATTCGAAAAATCAACAAGCCTAATTAGTGATGACTTTTATGAAACATTAATAATATTCTCCATTTTCATACCTACTTAAACGTGTGGAATATATTAGTTTTTTATGTTGTTGTGAGAAAATATACTATCTTGTCTTTTACCCATTACTGGGTGTGGCACTTTAACGTATCAAATTCTGATAACTAATGCCAGTGCAATGAATAGCCGTCAAAGCACGTCACACAAAGTTGTTAGTGGAGTTGCGATAATAAATTTTGTAAAACGTCCCTATTAACACCAAAATAAAATATTTATATTTTAGGTTCGTACGCATACTTCAACCAAGGTCCAATTAATATTCAAAACACTCAACTAGTACATAACAAACCTTACCACAATCCTGGACATGTAGACTTCAGTAACCAGTTTGCATTTAGCAACGATGTCGTGTTACCACAACAACAATACAACTATCAAAAACATCCAAGTCAAAACGAACTACATCCAAACCATTACGTGTTCATCAATCAAAACGATGATTTTACAAGAAATCTAGTACCCCCACCACCAATATACAAACCTCAAGGAGAAAAAGAAACACTTTTAGTCAAGGAACCACATAAAATCAACGAGCACAATTCTCAACGAGACGAAATCAGTCATTTACCGGAAAATGTGATTGTGCAATTATCGCCATCTTACAAGCATTATCAACAACATGGTCATCCAATATTTGACTTGGAAATAACTAAAGAAAACTTAAAAGAATATCACACAACTCTTGCGCCATCAAGTTACAAAACTTCTACAGAATCATTCCTCGATGCAACTAAATATACAAAACAACGAGAATTATTCACAAATCCATCGTTGCATGGTTATGAAGTGACGGAAGATAAAGAATGGGTTGAACAGCTTCCTCCGTTCAAACCCATCTATTCTACATCAAAACCGAATGAATATTATAAGAACAATAACAGATTTCATTTTGTCCAACAACAACAACATCAACAGGATCTTACTAGACCTTCAGAAAGCGTTCAATTGCATTATTCTCAACAAGATGATTTGCCGCCAAATCCACAATTCTTACCAACACCTTACAATCCGACTAGTGCATTTCCAACATCACCAACACAAGCAGAAGTTTCTACAATTTACTCAGAAATCAGTCAAATCAACAAGAAGAAGAATGCTTATCAAATACCAAGCACGACTGTTTATAACCTCAAAGAAGTAGCTACTCATTTTCCTATTTATAACTACAACAAAACACCAGATACTCAGCTAAATATCCCTAGTAATCAGGAAGACATACCAGAAGTAACGACAAGAAAACAGGAAGATGAAACAGAAAGTACTTTACCTTATAGTAAACCAACACAACAGACCACGTTCCCTACTCACGGTATGACCTGGGAACAACGCAGACCAAGCCATCGTAGAAGAAGACCACGACCTACAACTACAACAGAAGCAGTAGTTACAGATGATACATACGCATATCAATCACAAAGTCCCGAAACTGAACGACCTTCAATTAAACCACATCGGCGACGTCGTCCAATCAAATACCGCACTACAGAAGCTCCTAGGGACAGTACAACAGTTACAGAAGCCACCACCAGATTTTATAGAACAAGGCCGACTAGACCTCAACCTCAAACCATTACAGAGGAAGTGTTTGTAAGTAAAAATCATCGACATCGACCTACCTATCAATATAACCAAGAAAACGAACATAGAAATAAATTTGTAACGACCAAAACTGATGAAAATCTTTTTACTAATACAGAAGAAAACGTAAATAATGATAATATTGAGTATACACAGAATCCGGCTACTGAAATAATTCGTTTTAACAACAATAACAACCATCAATACCAAGAAGAAGAAGAAGCAGATGTTGTTACAGAGACAGAACAACCTATAAGAATAATAAACAAAAGATTACGTCCTATTTTAACCACAACTACTGAAGTACTACAAAATACTAACCTAAATATTCCCGAAAATGAATTAGACTATACAACTATTTCCAGTAATGATGAACAATCAGACGAATCAATAACAGATATATACGATTTCGAAAAAGAAAAACAAGACACTACAATGTTAATAACTACCTTGTCTGCGCCATCTTCAACACCTTCTGCTACAACAACAAGCACAACAGAACCTACTACAACAAAAACAAATCGTATTAGACAACGACCAATTAAGTACGTTGTTGATAGACCGACATTTAGTGTGAAAAATTATAGACAACGGTTGAATCAGTACATGTCAACTAGTACAACAGAATCAACAAAAAGCAATTCGGAGCCTGTTGCTCCAATTAGAATCCGTTATCCTAGTAGGTTGAAATTGTCGACACCAAGCACAGAGACTGATGAATCTACTGAACCTTCGAGACAAAAATATATACCTAAAGATTCCAGACGACGGTATACAACAAATACAGATGCTGCAGATACAAGTTCAACTGAAAAGTATCTACGCACAATGAATCCACGTTTAAAACCATATGGACGATATCGTTCAACAACAGAATCAACACCTACATCTAGTACCACACAAAAAATAGCAATCAAATCAAATATTTTCAACAATTTAAAACGACCACAACAATTAAGTCTACGTAACCGAATTTACAATAAACGCAATAGTACCACAACAACAACAACAACTGAGTTGTATACTGAAGAACCAAACAAGAACGATTCTTTATTAAACACAGAAAAAACTGAGGTTACAATACCTTTTGAAATAGCTGAAAGTAAAATTGAGGTTACAACTCAACTTTACGAGCCTATTGAAGATGTGGAGATATTAACTACTACTGTAAAGACAAAATCCAATGAACACCAGCAAGTATCAAGTCCTGATGAAGCTGAGGCGTTCTTACAACTTCAGCGGATATCAGATTTAACATCATCTGCACATAAACAGTACAATACACCTGGGATGTTCAAATCAGTTTCTCCAACAAGTCGAAGAGTACCAAGTTATTTCACAATTGCTACAGAAGATCCTATTTTACCTATTGAAGCTTTTTTCCAATTTTAAATCAAAAACCTAACAATAAATTGTAGTTTGATGTTTGATTGTTTAGTTCGCAATGGTATTGAGTATGTCAAATATTAACGATGCAGTTTGACATTTGATGTTACAAATTAACAGTAGCCAAGGTGACTGACACCGCATTTTACACATTTAACGATTTTTATATTATAATTCATAAATATCAGCATTCAAATATTTATTATTATTGAAGTAGTAATTGTGAGACAATATTTGTAACTAATAATTATGGGTTTAATGTATGCTATTGAAATTATAATGTTTTAATAGTATATTACATAACAAGCATCGAAATTGTTAGATAATGTGCCAGTGTACAAATTGAAAAACTAGGCTCGCAGCTTCGAGTGATTTACGTACAAGAGCATTGTTATCACACATTCGAGCGAGTTATGTACACTATTTTTCAGACGACCACAAAATATTGCTAAAAAACTTTACAAGAGCAATGATGTTACACTTTGACTGCAGAAATGTTCTTAAAAGCGTTGATGTTTGACGATTGAGGTTAGGTGTAGTGATAACAACTGTGCTAACTGTCACTTTAAAATATTAAATAATACTAAAATATTAGTAAATAAATAATTAATAATTAACAAAAAATTGATTTATCTCTACAGTTTGTTGCAAGATCTACCAAAACTTTTATTATTTTCTTTCATTATAGCGCCATTTGTTATCAATTAATATAACTTCAAATAATATATTAGAAGTGTGCGATATAATAACATATCAGTGTTGATTTTGACATTTGTTAGATCCTTTTTTATTCGAATTAAATTTTTTCACGTAGTTAACATTACAATGGGAGCATTATGAAAATTCGTCGTAGATGCCAGCACAGAAGCATGATTTTCTTTTTCATTTAATGTCAATGCAGTATTTACGGTTTCTCACGTAACATTGATTTATATTCTAAATTTAAAATTGAACATGATGACGTGAACAAATGTCAAAATATCAGAGTGGCGTTCAAACAACGAAAACTCCGAAATAAACTAACCTCAAACAGATTTATGTAGTAGTGGCGCCAATGTTTCATCAAAATTCCGCTTAATGCTGTCATTGGCTGGCGTGTTTGCATTAGGGGATCAGCCTATTAATTACAAATTGAATGCTGGCAGAAATATTATAACATTACATAGAATTATAGTGTTGTTGTCTTTATATTAATTATTTTGTAACTTCAATTAACATAATTTGAAAAGAGTCTTTTATTATACATTAAAATATTAAAATCTAATTAAATCACATTCATAGCACTTATAGTTCTCACAATTCCAATAAAGCTACAGAGTATAGATATTTTAGATATTCAGTTATAAGATATAACTAATTTTTATTCGTTATACTAAAAAACTCAATTCTTGTTAAGCCCTTCAATAGGGACTTATAATTTTGACGTCACATGCAGCAGACCTGCAGACCCAAAGCAGTGTGAAAAAACAAATTTGTAGACAGAGCGACACCATGCCGAGTCGAATAACTGCTTTCTCCTTTCAGCACTGCTTCCCTACGATCCCAACATTTGTTTGACGTTTAACGTTTGGATCACGTGATAAACGTCAAACTGTAAAGGTATACCATGGTCGCTACATAACAAATTATTAAATACCTGTTTTACTCACTAGATGACAACCGAAAAATTTGAATTGTATAAGTCCCTATTGGACATTAATACAAGGCAACAGAAATTGCATCTTTTATATTTTGCATACTCACATACCTACGACGTTTGCACTAATTTATTTATATTTACAATTTAAGATAAAACATTGTTAAACGTGTGATAAACTTTAATTATTATAATGTCTCTCTTTTTAATAAGTTTAAAGAATCAAGTTGTAATAAAATTATTTTGTAATTTTATAAACTATTGATCACTAGAATAAACTAGTCCGTAGGTGACTATCATTATTTTTTATTGGTAAACATTTACGTTACTTATACATAAGTTTTGTTTGAAACAATCATCTTTGTTATGTAACTTTATCAATATCTGTTATCCTGCGATAAATTAATGACATTTTGTGACTAATAGTATATTATGTAACAAGTTTTATAAACATTTCTTTGATTACAAGGGTATAAAAAACGAGTATCTAAAAAACTTATAAAATGAGTCACATACGATACTGTACTTTTTCTACGACTACAAATTAAGACAACAAAAAAATGTGTAATATTTTATTAATTATTTGAATATGCAAAATTTTCCTTAAAATTAATTTATAAAACTTTGACATTTAAAAAATTAAGTCACTCTTAATGGATATTCACTCCAGCGGTTATTAGTATTTTTTTTTCATTTTGCGTGATTAATTTTTGTATGGTATTATTTTAAATTTGAAGGAAAAACGACATTTAAGTTTAGCCACTTTGTGAACTTAAAATAGTTTAGTATTTTTAAGTATTTATAATATGAATCTATTTCATTTTAATTTATATTAAAATGGTGAAAGAGAAACGATGAACTTGATGTACAAAAAACTACTACAAGTTTGTACGACAAAAAAAAAACTGTAAATTAATTTATTTGTATCAAAGTGATAAAGTAACAGTTCACATCTGAAGAATTTAATTGTATAATATAGTTTAGTTTCATCCGAGTTATAATAACTATTTATGAATTATTATTATGTAAAGATAATTTAATAAATATTTTATAATATAATCTGTTGTTTTATTTGGTAAGAATAACATTAAAATTTATCTCATCAATGACACATTTGGCATCGCGTGTTTGTCGTATCCGGTAGTTATAGTTTCCGGTTTGACTGGAAATATTTTTATAACGTCACTGCAACTTGTCAAATTGTCTTTAATCATTTATCATCTGGCTAACTCAATATGTAATCTAATTTATTTTCTTTGTGTTAATTAAACACAATATAAATCATGCTAATGTTATTCCTCCTTCTATATTAATTTGCATAACAATTTTTATCACTTGTTAAGGTAACTGATTATTTTCTTACGATTAACAGAGATAAATTTATTGCTTGTATAATGTAACTGGTTCCATTTTTACACATGCGATCCATATAAAAATAATTATCTCATTTGTTTATTCGCAAATGTAAAACACTTAACTTCAAAAAGTTCATAAATTCAAATTTGGACTGATAGAAATTTAATTCCCCATAACTTTTAATTGAAACATTTTTTACTAAAGCCGGTATCATACGATCAATGAGTACGTCATTATTATTTGTCAAATGATGTATGATGACATTACATCATTCAGTTTGATGTATATGATGAAAAGTAGGTGTGTCAGATAATCATTTTTTTCACTAGAGTGATTACTGTCAAACAAACATAACCTAGGTTATGTTTCATTTAAACTACACTTAAATAATTATTTATGCACAACCGGGCCGAAAAGCGGACTATTCCTATGGATATATAAATAAAATGACAATTTTTGTTTATTGTGAGTACTTGATACTGCAAAATGTTATTTTGACATATAATCTATTTACATATTTTAATCTTTTGAACATATAATTAAATGTTATTTTGTTATGCATAAAATATTGTATGTACCACGGGTGAAATTAGCGTTTCTCACCCTGAGCATATTATTAGCCCTCGGCGTTTTGCACCTCGTGCTAATAATCATACCACGGGCCAGAAACGCCTGTTTTCACCCTTGGTACATAAATAACTATTTTAGTATGAAAAGTAGATTTTTACTAAAATAGTCAAGTAAAATACGTAACCAAGGCTACAACTAAAATAACAGTCTAGTGAAGTACAAAACAGTCTGGTAAAGATTTTACCTGACTGTTATTTTTGTTGTAACCTTAGATACGTAGTCTGCTGTTAATACAATTCATTATCAAAAAAATCTAAATATTTTGAATTATTTATGATTAAATATTAATTAAATTAAACGGTTTCAGAAATAATAGTTTAGGAAAGTGTCAAGTAAAATATTACTTTCCTAACTTATTATTTAATATAGGTACTATTATGTATCAAGGGTGAAAACAGGCGTTTCTGGCCCGTGGCCTGGTTATTAGCACAAGGCGTAGGTAATACTAAACATGGAACCAATCCTTAGTTCCGAAATGTCGTCTATTCAATAAAATTTAAAATTTTCAAATAAAATTTGACAGCCGGTAACCGCATTTCACGATAAAAATATATCTCTTACCGAGATATGCCACGGTAGAGTGCCACACCCAATAATAGATAGAAGGCATGTTGATACATTTATTTATTTTTATTTTATTTATAAATAAATAAATATAATAAATATATCACTACATCTTTTACCCATTACTGGGTGTGACACTGTCGTAGCAAATCTCGGTAAGTGATATTTATGGGCGTGAATTGCGCTTATCAGTCGTCCAAATATATCGTGGAGGGGGTGACACAGGGATAATTTTATTATGATGAAAATTGTTTGTCAGCTGTGGGAATAGAACCAAAGTTCTCAGATATACAGGTCGATTCGATATCATTCGATTCATTCCATTAATATTGTCATATTTAGAGTATTTAATCAAATTATGAGTATATGAAATAATGTCACATTTTTGCGTCTATTATACGAATGTTTTATAAAATCAAGTAAACATTTATTGCCCAACACCAGCATAAAATTAGAAAAATTTATGAAATATTAATAAAATAATTTTGTCATCTGGCCATTGGATCAGATATAATTTACAATTACTGAAACAGAAACCGTATCATTCTATTTAACTGGTTACTTTCTTGCTACTATATTTACTAATTAAGACTCAGCTTGAAGTAATCCACCTTCCTCAGTCAATCAATTTGTCTATTTCAGTTAGTCACGTGGTTTTATCAGAACAGATATAAGTGAGCCAAGTGGCAAAAGGAATCCATCTATAATGTCTAAGTTTTTTAACCTTTCTTGTTCATATTGTGTCTGCAGGAACTAAGAGAACCATAAGTTCAAGTTCGTGTCTTTTTCTTCTTGTTGAACTTCAAAAAACTTGCACACGAACATCTATTTTAGTGTTCAGGAAATTTTTTGCATCCAAAAAGTTCGTTAACACCAAAAAATCCATTTCATTTAACAGTGAACATCTCAAAATGATTTACATTCATTGCTACTCGTCAGTTTACTCATGTAAAAAAACTACAATAAAAATCGAATTTTTCTCTCACACACAAATAGAAAGCAGCACATATTTTTCCTAGAGCTCGACAAATCAAAATAAAACCGTGGCTGGAATGCGCATTAAGGTGAACCATACGGGCTGAAGATAACAACAGAACAATGGTGGAACGATGATCTATTTAAAACAAAATATCTTTTTTATTATAATTTTTTTTTATTTGAGAATTGCTTTACAACTAGCTTTACTAGACAACTACTTGCTAACAAGCAAAAGTTATATAATAAATTATATATATATATATAAATAAATATATCATCACGCCTTTTATGCATTACTGGGTGTGGCACTCTGCCGAAGCAGATCTCGGTAAGTGATATATTTATGCGCGTGAAGTGCGGTTACCAGCCGTCAAATCGCGGCCCCCAAAGATGTTGGTGGTGGGGGAGCCACAGGGGTAATTTTAAATTGGTGAAAATGTTTTATCGGGTGTGGGGATCGAACCAGGGTTCTTTGAATCCACAGGCCGACTTGCTACCACTGTGCCGTTATATATAAAATATATGTCACATGCGGGAGGGTGATGTCCTGTGAGGGATCCTCATATTGGTTAAATTAGATCTAGGGATTTACGTCAGACCAGTCTTCAAATTTCGTCTGCATTGTTTAGGAGGTCAAGTGCTAGATTATTGGGATGGTAGTGTAGTTTGGCTTCGTATTTATTAGCGTAGTTTTTGATTTGTTCACAAACAGTTTTAATACCTAAGTCTGCGTGCAATGTTTCGTTGCTGACGAACCAGGGCGCGTCGGTAATATTACGAAGGGTTTTGTTTTGAACTCGTTGAATTTTGTTGATATTTGACTGCTACGCACAGTCCCATAGTTGAATGCCATATGACCATATTGGTATTATTATGGTTTTGTATAGCAATAGTTTGTTAGATAAAGTTAATTTGGACTTTCGACCGATAAACTAGTATATTCTTTTGATCTTGATGTTTACTTGTTTTTTCTTTGCTTCAATATGGTTTCCCATGTTAAGCGTCTGTCTAGATGAATTCCTAGGTATTTTGCTTCGTTTTTTTGCAGAGAGAGTTTTGTTGTTCAGTGTGACTTCTGGATATGTTGCTCGTCTTAAGGTAAAAGTAGTATGTATGGATTTTTCTTCATTTATTTTAATTCTCCACTTGCTTGCCCATCCATGGATTTCATTTAGTGAATTTTGTAGAAGTCCAGACGCTTCTTTGGGATTCTCATTACATGCGAGTATTGCAGTATCATCTGCAAAAGTGGCAGTAGTCACATTTTCGTCAAGTGGTAAGTCTGCTGTGCAAAGCTGGTACTATATAGGGCCTATTACACTGCCTTGTGGAACACCTGCTTTTACCGGATGTAATTTTGAGTAGCTGTTTTCATGTATTATTTGAAAAAATCTGTCGGTTGTTGAATATGAACTTTTTATATCTTTTTCATCATTAGATAAAAAGCGATATTTGATTATTGTTCACTTGTTAGTTGATTGATTGATTGTCAGTATTTTTAATATATGTGTCAAGTTTAAATAATTTTTCATGTAAAGTATTTTGTAAAATAAAAGATTATTTTACGTGCCAAATATAATTTCTTCAGTAGACTTCCACAGACAAATTTAACAGGTTATGGGCTCAGAACGGTTCTACTGAGAAATTCTTTGAGTATAAATTTTATTTGGTAACTCAAATTGGCTCTTTTCATTTATTATGGATTCTAAGTGGAACATTAAACCCTTAGAAGGGAAGAAGAACTGGGCAACATGGAAATTTAGAATTACTATTTTGTTAAAAATGCATGAAGGCGTTCTTGAAGTCGTGGAAAGGAAACTTGTCAGACCAACGAAGCCAGATCAAGGAGCAACTGTGAAAGCATTAGAAGAATATGACACTAAATTACTAGCATTTTCAAAGGGAGAGAATAATGCTATGATGATACTAACCAACAGTATGACAGAAGAGATTTTACGTCAAGTAATGAGATTTACCAGTGCGCTTGAAATCTGGTTAGAATTACATAGACTGTTTGATGGCATGTCGGAGGATAAGGCGTATACTTTGTGTATGCAGTTTTTTGGATATACGGCCGCGTCGGGTCAGAATATGGCTTCTATGATCTCCGAGTTAAAGACAATTTTTACAGAATTACAATGTGAAATTGCAGCATCAACAGAAGCTACAAAGTTACCAGATTTCTTTTTAATATGCAAAATTTTAGATACGCTTGGTGAAGAATATTTCTCTTTTAAAGCAAGTTGGATGTTGCTTAGTAAATCCGAACGGACTGTTGATAATTTAACGACTCAGCTCTGCGCATATGAACGTTCGTTAGTGGCTAGAGAGATTCGAGTTGAGCAGGACGCATTGTTGACAAAGACAGATTCAAAGCAATTGATGTCACAACCTTACCGTGGACAATCTAAAGGAAAATTGAAGAAGAATTACGAGTGTCACTACTGTAAGATAAAGGGACACTTCGTTCGCAATTGCAGAAAATGGATTGCAGATGGGAAACCAGATTTTTTGAAGACTTCCAAAAAGACAGAGATAAAAAAGGCTACAAGTGACGGCAAGAATTCTGTGCATGTCTCAGAGAAAACGTTTGCTACGGTTTCATCAATAGATGTTACTGGAAGAAGACAACCAGCTGATGAAAGTTGGTATGCAGACAATGGTGCTACAAGTCATGTCACAAGTCATAGAGAATGGTTCTCCAATTTTACTAAGTTTTATAAACAAAATGGAGTTTCTACTGCTTTTGGGAATAGTGAATCAGCCGTAAGCAAAGGATCTATTGAGATAGAAGTTTCTATTGATGGAAAATGGGAGGCAGCCACTCTGAGCAACGTGTAGTATGTTCCTAGGATTAAAAGTAATTTGTTCTCAATACTTGCGGCTCAAGATTTGATAAAAGGAAGCAAATTTGAATCCACAACTGAAATGTGCACCCTACAGGACTCATCTGGAAATCCTCTTTAGTATGGATATAGAAAGAAAGATGGTGGTCTTTATAAACTAGCACTGCGAGTTTGTGAACCTAAGAAAAGAAGAATGGAGGTCAATGCAATATTAAGTGGCAACCAACTACAATTATGGCATGAGCGACTGAGTCACCAGAATAAAAAACACGTTCAGAAATTCGTGGAACGTGAATATGGCATTGGACTTTCTGCCCATGAAGAATTCTGTGAAGGCTGTGTGTACGGCAAGAGTCATCGACTGAAGTTTGGTGATCGTACTGCTTATCGAGCATCGCAACCAGGTTAGCTAATTCATGCGGATGTGTTTGGACCATTTAAAAAGTCAACCGGTGGATCAAGGTATTTCGTGTTGTTCAAGGATGACTTCTCAAGATATCGCACTGTTTATTTTATGAAGAACAAATCGGAAGTTCCAGAGAAACTTCAACAGTTTATCAATGAAGCAAAAACAACTGGTCACAGTGACGGAACTGAGATGTGATGGAGGTGGAGAGTTTGACAACGGAGAAGTAAAATGCATTCTAAGTACATTTGGAATTCAGCAGCGAATCACAATGCCCTATACTCCTGAACAAAACGGATGTGCGGAACAAGAAAATCGTACTATTGTAGAAGCAGCGAGGTCAATGTTATATGCTCACGGAAATCTGGCTCAAGGACTTTGGGCTGAAATAGTGAACACTGCCGGATATGTGTTAAATCGTACTGCAAAATCAATGGTTGTAGAAAAGACGCCATTTGAAGTATGGTTCGACCGCAAACCGTCAACGATGCACTTTCGTGTGATTGGTACAGTCTGTTACGCCCATATTTCTAGAGAAAAAAGAAGGAAAATGGACAAAAAGGCAGTAAAATGTGTCTTTATTGGCTATGATGATGATGATGGTTACAGATTATGGTCAAAAGAAGAATCAAAACTTATCCGGTCCAGAGATGTTATTTTTCAAGAAGAAGTTATCATAGATTCACCTGTTAGTTTTGAGCCAGCAATACAGTCAATCCATGAAACTGAAGCTCAAAATGATGATGTCAATGATGAGGGATCGAAATCTGGGGAAGTAAAGAATCCTGAACTCTCAGAGCCTGTAGGAACTGGTCGACAATTGAGAGACCGTTCAAAGCTTCAATTGCCTGTGCGATTAAAGGAAGATTATGTGATGGCAGTTTTTCCAGAGGTCCAAGGTCCAGAGTCTTTTGAGGAAGCAGTCAGTTCATCCAATAGAACTCACTGGAAAGCAGCAATGGATGCTGAGTACAAGTCATTGTTGGAGAATTCGACTTGGACATTAATGAAGCTACCAAAAGGTCGCAAAGCCATCATGAGTAAATGGGTGTTCAAGGTAAAAACGCATCCTGATGGGTCAGTTGATAGATTTAAAGCGAGGCTGGTTATTAAGGGATTTTCACAACGCAAAGGACTGGATTATAATCAGACATTTAGTCCTGTTGCAAAGGCACCTACTATAAGAAGCCTGATTGCCATGGCAGCAAGTGAAGGGATGAAATTGATACAGTTCGATGTCTCAACCGCCTTCCTCTACGGTGACTTGGATGAAGAAATTTTTATGAGACAGCCACAGGGCTACGAGGATGGGACTGATTTGGTGTGCAGACTCAATAGAAGTTTGTATGGTCTCAAGCAAGCTCCGCGCTGCTGGAACAGAAGATTGGGAGAGTTTCTTATCAAACTAGTGTTTGTAAGAAGTGATGACGATCCATGCTTTTCATTCGTCGGGAGGGCAACCGAAAGACAGATTTGGCTCTCTATGTTGACGATGGACTAGTTGCTACCACTAATGAAGAAGATGCTAAACAGTTTATAGAGGAATTAAAACAAGAGTTCAAGATAACGATAAACGATGGGTCTATAGCAGTTGGACAGTCAGGATATACTGCCAAGATACTTCAACGATTCAACATGGGGGATTGCAATCCTGCTCCTACTCCGATTACAAGTAACATAGAGCCGGAAGTTAAGAGTTCACTTGATGAAAATCAGGAACATCCCTATCGAGAAGCTGTGGGAGCACTGATGTATCTCATGACTAGTACAAGACCTGATATAGCATACGCAGTTGGCGTGGCATCTAGAACACTTGAGAACCCGACGTATAATGATTGGTGTAAAGTTAAGAGAATCTTTCGCTATTTAAAGGGAACTCAAGATTACGCCTTAGTCTACAAGCCAAAACATAAATCTGGTATCCTGAAAAGCTATAGTGACGCAGATTTTGGAGGAGACAAAGAAACTGGTCGCTCAACAACTGGCGTAGTAACACTGTATGCAGGAGCAGCTGTCTCCTGGCTAAGTCAACGTCAGACTTCGGTGATGTTAGCTACAACTGGTGCAGAGATTGTGGCTGCAAGTGAAGCTGCAAGAGATGTGGTATGGCGGAAGAGATTATTTGAAAGCATGGTGACACTTAAGAAGTTGCCAATCGTCCGAGTGGATAACGAAGCTGCCATTCATCTTGCCCAAAACCCAGAATATCATCGGAGAACCAAACACATTACACTGAGACATTTCTTTATTCGAGAATGTGTCACAGAAGAAATTCTAGATGTCGAGAAAATCTCTATGGAAGAACAGTTGGCTGATATGCTTACAAAGCCTCTGCATGGACCACGATTGAAGACTCTAGTCTACAATACCGGACTTATTGCAAATAAGTAGGAAAAGTTTGAAAAAGGGGAAGTGTTGAATATGAACTTTTTCTATCTTTTTCATCATTAGATAAAAAGCAATCTTTGATTATTGTTCACTTGTTAGTTGATTGATAGATTGTCAGTATTTTTAATATATGTGTCAAGTTTCAATAATTTTTCATGTAAAGTAATTTGCAAAATAAAAGATTATTTTACGTGCCAAATATAATTTCTTCAGTAGACTTCCACAGACAAATTTAACATCGGTCAATTATGACTTTATTAGTAAGTAGTATTGACATGGAAGCTCTTGTTTTATTTTATACAGTAGCCTTACATGCCAGACGCGATCAAACGCTTGGCTGATATCTAAAAATGCGGCAGAACAAAATTTCTTTTCTTCTAGAGTGTTTTCAATTTCTTTAACTACCCGATGTATTTGTTCAATAGTTGAGTGTTGGTTTCTAAAACCAAATTGATGATCTGAAACCAAATTTTTATCTTCAGTTACATATTTCATTCGTTTTAGTATTAGTTTTTCCAGAACTTTAGATATGCATGGTAGCAAGGATATCGGTCGATAGGATGTTAGTTCATAATTTGGTTTGCCTGGTTTTAAAATCAATAGTACTTGCGATAGCTTCCACAAAACAGGGTAATATTGCATTCTTATAATTGCGTTGAAGATGTGCGTAATTGTGATTAATGCTTTTTCTGGAAGATTTTTTAATATTAGAGGGGTAATTAAGTAATGTCCGGGTGTTTTTTATTATTTAAAAATTTTATCTCATTTTTAATGTCCTCTGTTCTAAAACATTTTATTGGTGGAGAAAGTTGTAGTGGAGCCTTATCCTTTGGTGATCTGGCCCACGTGTTATCTTGTTTTCGGATTGGAGGTATTGGTTGCTTAGGTCGTTTTAATTTTCTAGTGGCCTTCCAAAGCGTGTAGTCATTTTGAGCATTAGGAGAGAGGCTGCGAAGGAAGCATTTTTATTTTCGTAGATTAGTTTTTTTATTTCTTTACTTAGTTTGTTTAAGTGGGTTTCGTCGCTGGGACATCTATGCAATTGCCATTTTTTCCTAATCCTTCTTTTTTCTGATATTTTGTCTTTAATGTATTTAGGATAATTTGTAATTGGATTAATGTTTACTTGTATTGCAGGTGTGGATGACCAGGCTGCTTCTTGGATTGTTTTTGTTAAGTTATGTACAGCGTAGTCGATGTCATCTTCTGTTTTTAGTGGGATGTTTATATTTATCTGATCGTCGAGATAGTTGCGAAAATCGGCCCAGTCTGTCTTATTGTTAGTTAGAGAGGGTTTACTTTCATTTTTTATTATTGTGGAGCTTATGGTTGCTATTATTGCTGAGTGATCTGAAGTAATATCGAAACATTCATCAGTTTTTATATAATTTGTTGATATTCCATTTGTGACAAAAAAGTCTAGTGTGTCTGGAATTTTAGTTGGGTCGGTTGGCCAGTATGTTGGCTTGTCTGTGCTACCTGGTCGTAGCCCTTATTAAGCATGGCAGCTTGTAGTTGTCTACCTTTGGGGTTTATTAATCTCGATTCCCATCTAGGGTGCTTCGCATTGTAGTCTCCACCAGCTATAAATATATTTTAAATGCTTCCTCAAATTCATGTTGTTTAACTGAAAATTTTGGTGGACAGTATATTGCTGCTACAACTAGATATCCGGGTGCTTCTTTAATTTTTATGTTCATTGCTTGCATATAGTCTTTTTCAATTTTCTCTATTGTAACACGAGGGGGTATGAACATCGCGAGTGCGAATTATTTGATGTGAATGAATAGATTCGCGGTTACTTTTAATAAACTAAATAATAACGCACCATAAACACACAGATAGCTTTATTAAACTTAATGAACTATATGATGAGTAAAATTATAACAAAATTAAAGTAGAAATATATATAGTATAATGATAATTAAATGCGCGCGGTGCGCAAAACGGATTCGGCGTCGGTCACATCTTGGCCGGCCGATGGAGCAAACCTGGCTTGACTGATGCTATATCTCAAAACTAGACGCTAAGTTTTCAGCGGGGGTGAAGAGTGGTATTTTGGGGATGCAACACATGGCCGAAGACTGCAGATGACCACACACATTCGTTGCCACGATAAGATTTTTCTCAGAATCTTATCGCACAACACAGGGAAGCAAACAAACAGAATATATGCAGTCAACTCAAAAACCACCTTGTTACACCATCTCTCTGTTAAAACATAATTATATCTCCAATGGGATATAATTATTTAAACCTGAAACAGACAAAAAAAATACCACAAAACACAAAACAAACAAAAAATGAAAGTACATAAACGCAAACGAATACAGTAAAACAAAACAATAGAAAAAGTTTACAAAAAATCAAACAATACAAATTTATCAATACTTAATCTCACATAATTTGAAGCTTAACTAAGTCTTAATTAACATGCACATAATCAGAAATATGTCATTGTGTCCCGGGAAGGTTCAGCAGGTATAACTTAGGGACTTCTGGCTGCTGATTGTGTCATGTCCGCAGGGGGTCGTTGAAAAGGGACCTGGGGTCACTGACACTGCACCGAAGTTACACTTGCTGTAGCACTTTCACTTCACGGACACCACACGGTTAACAAAGTATTGTCATTTAGGGTGGGGTGCGGGGGGAGTTCTTCAGCAAGGGGCGGACGCTGGCTGGAAACCTTGAAGTGCTGATGGCTGCATCTACATCCTTGGCTGGCAGGCCTCTCGTTCCAAGCTGGTCGGAATATCTTTTTGGGGTACGGCAACTTACGAACTTGTCGTAAGTCTTTCCGTCTCACTAACATGTCGCTGTTCTGCCAGATGTTTTTGACCACTCTAGGTACACGCCGAAACTGACCTTTTTTTCTTCGATGGTGTCACGTTTCATAAAAGGTTCAACTGCGTATACCTCACTAAAAACATCTGTGCAGGGAATCGCTTTTAGTTCACAAAGCAGTAAATCAGAAATTATCGTTATTTTGATATCATCGTTCTTAACCGGTTCATCAACCTCTTCAGCAACTTCTTCAGAGTTGTTCGCCTGTATCCTGGTGCCTTCGTCGTCGTCGGTGACTTTGTCCTTGCATTCTATGTTTATAACGCTGATTGTTGCTACAGGTAGCACTTCAACCCCAGTTTGGACAACAGATCCGTAGCTCGGTTCCACATATGACCGACTACGATCCGTATTCTGCCCATGCAAAAACGGCGGGTTCAACGGTGCTTGCTGCACTTGCGGCGGCGGCTGGACATACGACGCCATCCACGTCTCTGGTAACGCTGTCTTCAGTTGGACGTCGGGACGAAATCGACACGGCGCACCTCGTAGAGGATACCGTATGAACTGTGACGCATCTGAGATGGAATTGTCACACTCATAACCATATTGCGGGTACATGGTTACCTGCGGATGTGGCGGAACTCCAAGGTACTGACTCCATGGATAGAAAGGTGGCTGAAGCCACGGTGACACTTGTGTATGCGAATACATTTCGTTGCACTACACTTTATACACTTTCTTTAAATTCCCGGTTGAAGTTAAAATTAATCTAATTTACTTCCGTTCAGCGAACATTACTTGAATTATAAATAACAAAATTTAAAATAAAACATATTGCGAAAATAAAATACTCACATAAAATAAATTACACACTCACGATGCACAACAAACGTAAATTCGACGATAGCCAGTTAACAAAGTGATTTGCTCATGCAAAAATTACACTTGTATGGCGATCACTTTGCAGCAGTTATATATTCACCGCGATTCTGTAGAAATTAAAAAGAACTTTTTCTGACTATCCTACCGACTGCGCCAATGTAACACGAGGGGGTATGAACATCGCGAGTGCGAATTATTTGATGTGAATGAATAGATTCGCGGTTACTTTTAATAAACTAAATAATAACGCACCATAAACACACAGATAGCTTTATTAAACTTAATGAACTACATGATGAGTAAAATTATAACAAAATTAAAGTAGAAATATATATAGTTAACTAAATGATAATTAAATGCGCGCGGAGCGCAAAACGAATTCGGCGTCGGTCACATCTTGACCGGCCGATGGAGCAAACCTGGCTTAACTGCTCAAAACTAGACGCTAAGTTTTCAGCGGGGGTGAAGAGTGGTATTTTGGGGATGCAATACATGGCCGAAGACTGCAGATGACCACACACATTCGTTGCCACGATAAGATTTTTCTCAGAATCTTATCGCACAAAACAGGGAAGCAACAAACAGAATATCTGCAGTCAACTCAAAAATCACCTTGTTACACTATTTCGTAGTGTGAAATTTTGTTATTGATTATAACTGCAGTACCACCATGAGCTGTATCTGGGTGATTTGTACAATATGTGTTGTACTTGTTTATGTTAAAATAGTTCCTATCCGTAAAGTGTGTCTCTGAAATTAATAATATGTCTATTTTTTGTTCATTTAGGAAAAATTCTATTTCTGGTTTGTGTTGTTTTAAACCATTTGAGTTCCATAATGCAATTCTTATTGAACTACCCATTATTAATTAAACTGCTAATTAGATTGATTATCATAGTATTTTGGTTCATTAATTGGCTGAACATGCTTTCGAATTTATGTAAGAAGTCAGTTAATGTTACGTTGTTACTTTCTGTCACACTTTTGATTTTTGTATTATTAGCTGCTTTAGAATAATGCATATCGTGACTTTGTGTAGGTCTTAAAGGGGGAACTCAGTTTCGTCTGATACGTACAATTAGCTCTTTTCAATGTTTCTCTGGTTATTGTTGATATTTCTTCCTCTTGTTTTTTGAAGATCACGATAAACCATGCAGCCTTTGTAGTTAGCTGGGTGAAGACCATTACATAGGACGCATTTTGCAGGAACGTTTATTTTTTGCTGGCAGTTATTTGTGGGATGATTTGCCGCACATTTGACGTAGTAAAAAGGTTTAGTACAGTATGATTTAGTATGTCCATACTCCTGGAATTTAGTGCATTGCGGTATTTCTCTCTTTTTACGTGGTTCTTCGACGGTGATAATTGAGCCTAAAATGTTTTTAAGTTCGTAAATTTTTATATTGTCATTCGGTTCTTGGTCCACAAAGAACTAGAGATGCGCATTTTCTGTAAAAATGAAACCCGGCCCGAACGGTAACCATCAATGAACCAACCCAACCCGACCCGACCCGACCGGTATCTGTTCCGAACCAACCCGAACCCGACCCGACCCGACCGATATCTGTTCCGAACCGACCCGAATCCGACCCGACACGAAATGAACAAGTCTGACCCGAAAGGTACCTGGCCCGAACTGAACCAACCCGACTTGAACGGTACCGACCCGAAATGAACCAACCCGACCTGAACGGTTCCAACCCGAAATGAACCAACCCGACTTGAACGGTACCGACCCGAAATGAACTGTCTCGACCCGAACCCGACCCGAAGTGAAAAAATCTTTGTTTACCTAAACAAAAACTAATATCAATTTTAAATGGCACGAGAAATACACCTATGTCTATAGTCTTACCACGCCAGAAATGATTACTTACGTGTTGACGTCTGGTAAACACCCGCACGGTAACATATCATTAGTTTTTAAATTATAACTACGTATTTTAATGAACCTGTTTCAGTAAATATTATAATACAATAACTGTGTTTGAAACTAACATTTTGCCTTCTATCAGTAAAAATGAGTTTAAAGGGTAAATGTACGGTCAACCTCGCAAGAAATTAAAGCAGGGACGTGTTTCAAGTATAGCAATTAAGCTTGAAGCCAAATCAGCATTACCATTTAAAATTTTATTTATTTGTATAATTCTTTTTAAATCCAGCGTTATTTTTATTGCTCTATTACATACTTTCTTATCTGTTTTTCACACAAACGAACTATACTTCGCTTCAAAATGGGCTGGAATTATAAATCAGTCCGTCAAACATAGTATTCCAGTGGCGCGTCAATAAATTTTTGTTTGTTGATGATTCTCAAAAGAACTGAATTCGATAGAGATCGACCGTTTCAGCTCCCAATTATTTTTTAGAAATCAGCTGAAGTCACTTTATATTAAAATAAATATAAATTTTGCAAATTTGCAGATAATGTAAATACATAAGCAAATCTCTATGAAAACTTCTCTCTACGGCTATGCAAGTCTTCAAAAGGGATTATTGAAAGTTTTAGTGAGGTCTTTCTATTGTTAGATATAGCAAGAGAAGTAAATTTTGTTCAGATACAAAGTGGGTGGTGCCGTAGTAAAGTTATATCTAATATTTTTAGTGAGTTTACTTGCCGCATCCCTGACAAAAATCCAATAAAATTATTACAAATTTTGATATATTATACCAGCTCATTTCGAAACGAAGTACAATGAGAAATTATACAAAATTCAAATCAAAGACAGAGATAAAAATTACCTTTGATTGGGTAAATTATATAATAAAACTGGAAAATATCGAGTAAAGTAAATAGGTCTGAATTTCAAACTCAACTGACTATAATTATTTCTTCGATAGCCAATGAAATATTTTGAACAAACATTCAATAAATATATATTCCTTATAATTTTAAATCGATATTCTTTTTCAAAGAAGTCTTGATTTTACTTTTTCATTTTAGAGAGGTTTGAAAATTGAATGAACATCTGGTTGTCGTTTATTATCCCATTATAGCCATTGTTATTATTTCAAGTATAATTTGCAATTCCGGCAATATACTTGGGAACAGAACATAGAAGGATACCTGGTACCAAAATTAGAAATTACACTTCCACCGTATTTGGTCATCTGGATGACATAAAATTTTATAATAATCTCTTCTTGCATGAATTGTGTCATATGAACTGCCGTCCGCACGATTATAGAAATGAACAGAGATGAACCAACCCGACCAGACACGAACCCGATCCGAACCCGAGCCGAACCCGGAGCTGAGAGAACTCGTACTGAACCAGCCCGACTCGACCGGAACCAACCCGACGTGACGGTACCTGACCCGAACCCGACCCGACCCGAATTTGAACCAACCCGACGTGAACGGTACCTGACCCGAACTGAACCAACCCGGCTCGAAATGAACCAACCCGAGCTGAACGGTACCTGAACTGTACCGACCCGAACCCGACCCGACCCGAACTTATCCAGCCCGACCCGAACTGAACCAACCCGACGTGAACGGTACCTGACCCGAACCCGACCCGAACTTTATATTTGGATATAAAATCGACCCGAAACCCGACGGTGGTTCGGGTCGGGTCGGGTCAGGTTTCGGGTTCGGGTTGAAATGCGCATCTCTACAAAGAACATGGGAAGTGGCTCCTTGGTTTTCCAGCTTCGTAAATTAATAACATTACGTATATGAAATCCCTTGCTTTCCAATGTTTCTTGTAGTTCGCGTGGTGCTATGGAATGATGTAGGTTCTTGATTACCACTCTAAACGATCTTTATTGACGTGGTTGGTAAGTGTGGTATGCTACATTGGTTAATTTTAAGAAATTAAGTAGTTTCCGGTAAGCGGTTGAATTTTTTGTATTTATTTTAACAACATTATTTCAGAGGGTTTTGCATATATAATCGTTATCTTCAATAACATTTGCGATGCTTGATTTCATTGCAGAGTAGTTAACAACGTCTTGCACATATACTGGAGGAGGTTTGTATTCCGTATTTTCTTGGTGTTTTTGTTTCTCTTGTGTGGCTTGTTCTGGATCATTTATGTAATCATTATACAATGGTGCATATTTGTTGGTAATTTGTATAATGTCATTATCATTATTTTGAACCACATGTTCTTGTTCTTTTGCTTGTCCCTGGAATATTTTCTTCTCTCATTCTTTTTTTCATTTTGACATTCTTCCAAGAAAGGCTTGGCAGTTGTGAGGATGCAATTGGGGTGGTTACCTGTCTAAGCGAAGATGAAGGTCTAGGTGTTGACGGTAGGTAGTAGAGTGGAGGTGTTGGTGATGTATTGCTGAAGTATCCGGATTTTGGAGTGTCAATAGCAGAAATTGTGTCGCTGATTGGTGATAATTCGAACTGTGTGCTCATAATTGGTGAAGTCGCAGTGTATGATATGTTAGGTGTAGTGAAAACCGAAGTTGTTGTAGTAACGGAATAACAAGTGGGTAAGTAGTACCGCCACTAGTTTCAGACATTTTATTAATATTTTTTTATATTTCTATTATTGTTTATGAATGCACGAGTGGTGTACTAGAGTTTAATAAGTTTATTTAGTTTCACAGTATAGTATCACTTTACACAGACACTGGCTCAGGTAAACGTCCGTTCGCCTTGATTGTTCGCGCACAACTAAGTTTTATTATAAATGAAACATATTACTTATTGTACATATTCTCGTAGTCAAAGGTCCAAAGTTTTATAATAATATTACTAATTTGAAATATCTCTCATATAATAAAAGAAAATGAATTATATAATAATCCAAATTTAATTTGAATTTATTAGAAAATGGGTCCTACGATAAAATAAATAATAAATAAAAAAAATACAGTAAATTATAAATGCGACAGACTAAGCCTGATGAAATTTTTAGCCAAATTAAACACAACAATTTACAGCAAAAAAATAAAATAGGCAAAAATACCATGAAAAACAGAGTTTTTCTTCTTTTTTTTCTCAAAAGTGTTGTGTTTAATTTGTCTGAATTTTTTTTGTGTTATAGACTATATTAATTTTAAATATACATATTTTTTATATTAAAAGCGTAGGACTCAATTTTGAAAAAATCGGACTCAAAATTGTGAATTTGGTCCGCTTTCTTTATCTCAATTTTTCATATATTTTCATGATTTATTTGCTCTTGAATAGTATTTATTCATGAACTGCAATGTAACATGAAAGTAATGCACTACTTTTTATTTATTTATATAACATTTGTAAGAAATTAAATGTTGAAATTCAAATTTGCCATAGATTTATTGTTAATGTTCGTGAATCATAAGTTTTCGTTGTGTGAATCGGATTTTTGATGACGTATAATGTACACTCAAGTATCGAAATTTCAATAAAGTAATAATAAAGTTTTTGGATATGGTTTTAACCTCAAACTTCAAATGTATGTAAGGTAAGTAGATTTGTTTTTATAAGTGTTTATTTATTAATAATTAAAGTTTTTATTTAACATTTTGGAATGGACGCAAAACTAGGAAAGTTGGATCGAGAAATTATTACTAAAATAAACATAAGAAGTATGCTTACGGTGACCATGAAGAAATTTATTCCATAAATGAAGTCTATTTCGTTTTATTTTATACTTTTTAGGTGCAGATGGTTAGCAGTCATGCCGAAAATTACAAATTAGAATACCATGCACAATAGGAATGATCTCAAGCTCTGTGGTATGCTGGTGCCAATGAAGTTGATTCAGTAATCTTATATACGTTCACCAAGCAAGAATATCTCCCATGGTGTCATCCTTTCAATGTTGCTGTACATCAACTACAATACTGATTTTTTAAAACTATTATAGTTTGTCCCTAGGATAGCGAATGTTATTAATACACTAGTTTGTGTAACATGTAATTGAGTACAAGCAATAATCTAGATTCAGTAACATACTGATATTCAGGTAAAGTGGATGTTTCTGAGGAAAGTTGACGGTGCCATATTTCGCTGCCGACGTTTATGCCACATGTCAACAGAATTGTGATTATATTGAGGTAAAGCTGTATATTATGTTTTCCATATCATATTCCTAGATATGAACATAATGTACACTCTAATAATGTGCTAAATTTATTTCACAGATTTTTTTTAATCCGTCATTTTCAATAGAGATGCGCATTTCAACCCGAACCCGAAACCCGACCTGTTCCGAACCACAGTCGGGTTTCGGGTCGATTTTATATTCAAATATAAAGTTCGGGTCGGGTTCGGGTCAAGTACCGTTCACGTCGGGTTGGTTCAGTTTGGGTCGGGTCGGGTTCGGGTCGGTACAGTTCAGGTACCGTTCAGCTCGGGTTGGTTCATTTCGAGCCGGGTTGGTTCAGTTCGGGTCGGGTCGGGTTCGGGTCAGGTACCGTTCACGTCGAGTTGGTTCAAATTCGGGTCGGGTCGGGTTCGGGTTCGGGTCAGGTACCGTTCACGTCGGGTTGGTTCCGGTCGAGTCGGGCTGGTTCAGTACAAGTTCTCTCAGCTCCGGGTTCGGCTCGGGTTCGTGTCTGGTCGGGTTGGTTCATCTCTGTTCATTTCTATAATCGTGCGGACGGCAGTTCATATGACACAATTCATGCAAGAAGAGATCATTATAAAATTTTATGTCATCCAGATGACCAAATACGGTGGAAGTGTAATTTCTAATTTTGGTACCAGGTATCCTTCTATGTTCTAGCTAAGAATTTTCCCATTGCCGGAATTGCGAATTATACTTGAAATAATAACAATGGCTATAACGGGATAATAAACGATAACCAGATGTGCATTCAAATTTCAAACCTCTCTAAAATGAAAAAGTAAAATCAAGAGTTCTTTGAAAAAGAATATCGATTTAAAATTATAAGGAATTTATTGAATGTTTGTTCAAAATATTTCATTGGCTATTGAAGAAATAATTATAGTCGGTTGAGTTTGAAATTCAGACCTATTTACTTTACTCGATATTTTCCAGTTTTATGATATAAATTACCCAATCCCAGGTAATTTTTATCTCTCTCTTTGATTTGAATTTTGTATAATTTCTCATTGTACTTCGTTTCGAAATGAGCTGGTATAATATATCAAAATTTGTAATAATTTTATTGGATTTTTGTCAGGGATGCGGCAAGTAAACTCACTAAAAATATTAGATATAACTTTACTAGGGCACCACCCACTTTGTATCTGAACAAAATTTACTTCTCTAGCTATATCTAACAATAGAAAGACCTCACTAAAACTTTCAATAATCCCTTTTGAAGACTTGCATAACCGTAGAGAGATGTTTAATGGAGATTTGTTTATGTATTTACATTATCTGCAAATTTGCAAAATTTATATTTATTTTAATATAAAGTGACTTCAGCTGATCTCTAAAAAATAATTGGGAGCTGAAACGGTCGATCTCGATCGAATTCAGTTCTTTTGAGAATCATCAACAAACAACAATTTATTGACGCGCCACTGGAATACTATGTTTGACGGACTGATTTATAATTCCAGCCCATTTTGAAGCGAAGTATAGTTCGTTTGTGTGAAAAACAGATAAGAAAGTATGTAATAGAGCAATAAAAATAACGCTGGATTTAAAAAGAATTATACAAATAAATAAAATTTTAAATGGTAATGCTGATTTGGCTTCAAGCTTAATTGCTATACTTGAAACACGTCCCTGCTTTAATTTCTTGCGAGGTTGACCGTACATTTACCCTTTAAACTCATTTTTACTGACAGAAGGCAAAATTTTAGTTTCAAAAACAGTTATTGTATTATAATATTTACTGAAACAGGTTCATTAAAATACGTAGTTATAATTTAAAAACTAATGATATGTTACCGTGCGGGTGTTTACCAGACGTCAACACGTAAGTAATCATTTCTGGCGTGGTAAGACTATAGACATAGGTGTATTTCTCGTGCCATTTGAAATTGATATTAGTTTTTGTTTAGGTAAACAAAGATTTTTTCACTTCGGGTCGGGTTCGGGTCGAGACAGTTCATTTCGGGTCGGTACCGTTCAAGTCGGGTTGGTTCATTTCGGGTTGGAACCGTTCAGGTCGGGTTGGTTCATTTCGGGTCGGTACCGTTCAAGTCGGGTTGGTTCAGTTCGGGCTGGTTCAGTTCGGGCCAGGTACCGTTCGGGTCAGACTTGTTCATTTCGTGTCGGGTCGGTTCGGAACAAATATCGGACGGGTCGGGTCGGGTTCGGATCGGTTCGGAACAGATACCGGTCGGGTCGGGTCGGGTTGGTTCATTGATGGTTACCGTTCGGGCCGGGTTTCATTTTTACAGAAAATGCGCATCTCTACTGGCAACGAATATTTCAATTATCAACAAAATTTATATGCGGCTCTCATTTTTTAACTATTATTATTTTTATTTAATCCGTGATATTCAGCAATGAATTATTATAAAAATCAAATAGAATAGTAAATTTGTTGAATATTAAAGTGTTCATGATATAAAGCCAAAAACTAATTAGCCCAATAGGAAAATAAAAAATTAATACCTGGAAGACAACGTGAAGGAACAGCGCCACAGTGCAATCTTGGATTACCAGCACTTTTGAGTCGTGGATCAAAATGTGCAAAACAAATCCGTTTATGTTGATATAGCTTCCCTGGTTCAAGATCTCTCAAGGAAGTTAAGTTAATAACTTCCAACCAACGATCTAACAACGGGCGTTCTTTCCTTGGATTTGGAAATCTATGTAGAGTAACACCTATAAAAACATACATTATCACTGTGTACATATGCTGGCAGAGCTGAGCAAAGTATCAAATACAAAATACTACTTTGATAACTTTTAGCAGTACTTTTAAACACTTTCAAAGTATTTTGTAAACATATACTCAGAAATTAGGGTACATAACTTCTAGATCATAATTGAATTAATAATTTGATAATACAAGTAATCATGAAACATGCAAATGCTTTTATAATTAATTTAACCAAGCAATTATTTATTGTTTCTTCTAACATATTCTACATTGTTAAATTAATATAATTAAATAAAACTTACCAGAACTAGTGCATCCAGGAATACAACACTTAATATTCGTTTTATAACTCATTTTAAAAAGAAATAAATACAGAAAGAAAACAAATGAACTATGACAAAAATGTTAAATATACCTGAATTTATACCAATTATTTTACCCCTACTTAAATTGAACAAGCATCCCCCTCTAACCAGGTGTGTGGAAGGTAATTTGATAAACGTTAACCAATAGCAGTGTTGCAGTAAATTATACCTCTTTTTAATTATTAAAAACAATATGAAATAAATCTTAAGTATTCGTTTATCTTGTACATCTTGAAAATGACAGTTGAATGTTGATAAAACAGAGAATTTAGTTAACATAAAACATTTCAAAAAGCTAAAAAGGCTGTCAACGCCATCTAGTGATTGGAATAAGAAACACACGACAAAGTCCCAGCAGCAGTAATATAAGATTCCAAAGCATGCTCTCAACACACTTCTTATCTTTCACACTCTGCATCAGTGTTGTTCCTAGGTGCACTAGTGTACTAGATTTAGTACAATGAATAACGTTTTAGTACATCAGCACCCCTTTCTAAAATCTAGTACTATTTTGTTATTTATACAAGAAAAAATATTTGAAAAAAAAAAATATTTTTTTTCTGAAACTGAGATTTTTTAAATTTTTTAGTTGTAATGATTGGTAGCAATGGTGTAGTTGAGTAATGTCAAAATAAATTATAATCTGTAATTCTAGAACTGGAAATAAAGTCAGCAAAGTAATTCAACGAAATAAATAAGTGATCTGGTTCAGTAAATGTAAGTTAGATCTGATCTAAGTGGCAAATGAAATACGCCTTAAGTAAGGAGGGTGGTCAAGTAGTTCAAACCGTAATTCGTGGCCATGGCAACCGTTGAGAAGTGATACCTTAGTGTCAATGGTCGTAAACAATTTGAATTTGAACATTTATGTTGATTTATTATATTTTATTTATATTAGTAAATAAAACTCGCTTTTAAATCTAACATAAACAATATATTTCGTCTTAGAAAAATAACTCATATATCTTCTTACTCTTATTTCACATATAATATATATCATAGATGTCACTCTAGTTGTAGCGTCAAAACAAATTCAAAAATATGTATTTAAAATATTCAACAATTTAATTATGAACAGTTATGACAACACACTTCTTTTTACTATCTGATGAATATTCAACGCCATCCAGAACGGTATAATATTCTGTGTAGGGTAAGCATAAACTACACACCCAGTGCACGGAATAATCGTAATTATTTCTAAATGTATATGGCTTATCACCGTGAGTTATAAGACATATTGTACTGGATGACAATGCATTTCTAATTTTTCCACACATTTGACTACGGTAGCTTCATCAGATTGATACCTCTTCATCTGACTGCTTGTTTCACACCAGTAGCTGTTGTTGTTGCTGTTGTCTCTCTACGATGTTTTTATCCTCTATAATATCGTTATTGTATATTCTTAACATGTTTACATTTACACCAGAACCCTCTGTAATAAATTGTAAAATAATTCTAATATTTAACTTTGCGCGCGGGTAGTGCTTGGATGGGTGACCGTCCAAAGAAACTCGCGTTGCTGTTGACCAATAACGACTAAAACGCAGAGAAGCAACAAAAAGAAAAAAAAATCTAATATATTTTTTTATTAATATTATTAATTACATAAGTGGCTCAGTCATGGACATCCACAGGCATTTTTCCAGGGGGGGTGGGTGGATCGCAAAAAACTCTCAGATAGACATAAATTTCTAAAATATTTTTTTTACATAATATAAATACAAATACACATAACAAATAGACAAAAAAATATTTAAATTAGTGAAATAAATTACTAGTCTTTGTCGTCTGGGTTTGAACTGAAGAAGAAGGACAATCTTCGAATAACTCTTCCATAAATTAACACCATTTCTTCAATAAATTTCGATTCCCAGTATTTTTTTTTATTTTTTTTTATTAAATATCTTTAGGACACTTCAGCAACGAGGCTATTAGTGTCCTTGGTACAATATAGTTTACATTTATATATGATGTTTTATTTCTATATCACGTAAATAATCTAGTGTATGTGTTATTGTGGATTGGTTATCTGTAAGTGTCTCTTTTAGTGTTTGCCGTATTTGATTGTTTTGTCTTTGGTTTTGATATTTGTTACAATCTGTAATAATGTGTTTGACTGTTAGTGTTGTCTGGCATGTGTCGCACTGTGTTGGGTCGGTCTTCTGTAAGATGTATTGATGGGTCAGTTTGGTATGGCCTATTCTCAGTCTCGCCATTATGATCTGGTCTCTTCTGTTGTTCGGTATATTGTGCCAGGGGTTGGTGTGTTCCTTGATCTGCCTCAGTTTGTTTTCCGTTTGCAGTTGCCAGGTTTTTTGCCAGTTTCCTCTTACACGATTTCTTATTTGGCTTATTAAATCGGCTGGTGGGAGTTTTATGTTTTTTATTTCTTCTGTTGTGATTTCTTTTGCGAGGTTGTCTGCAATTTCGTTCCCTTGTATACCACAGTGTGATGGCACCCATATAATTACAATATCTTTATTGTTTGTTATGGCTTCATGTATTTCTTCCTTGATATCTTGGATCATTTGTTCCGAGACATATAGTTTTTGTATACTTTCTATCACGCTACGGGCGTCGGTACATATGGCATATTTTCCTGGGGCTTCTTGTTGATTTATTTTTTTAATTGCTGTTATTATCCCATATGATTCTGCTGTATAGTTACTACATATTCCTGGTAGTCGGAACTTGTTACTCCATGTGTTAGTGTATATTGCGGTTCCTGTTTTATCTTCAGTTCTTGATCCGTCAGTATAGATGAATTGGTAATTTTGGTAGGAATGGTATATTTCCAGGAATTTTTGACGGATAAGTTCATGTGGAGTATTGGACTTTGGGTATTGATTTAGTTGGAAGTTAAATTTGGGTTGTAGCAGGATCCAGGGTGGATTTTTATTAGGTGTAATTTGTTGGATATTTGGTAGAGTTAGGTTTATTTCGTTAAGTGAATTTGTGACGTATTGATGTATTTTGGTGGACCTCTGGATTATCAGCTTATTGTTATTATTCAGGAATATTTGTTTAAAGGTTGGATTGTTTGGATTTTGGGCTAGTTTGGTAATGTAGGACAAGGTGAGTTGTATTCTACGATCTTGTAGAGGGAGTTCTCCGCATTCACACAGGATGCTGTTTACAGGACTTGTTCTATACGCACCGATTGATATTCTCAAAGCAGCGGTTTGTACACGGTCGATTATTTTTAAAATACTTGGTTTTGCTGTTGCGTAGCACATGCATCCGTAGTCTAGCTTTGATTGTATCATTGCTTTGTAGATTTCAATTAAGTTTTTCCTGTGTGCTCCCCATTTTTGGTGTCCTAAGTTTTTTATTAGATTTATTCGTTGGGTACATTCTTTTTTTAAGTTTTTGAGGTGTGGGACCCATGTTAATTTTTTGTCAAATATGAGACCTAGTATTTTCATTGTTTTTACGTATTCGATATTAATATTGTTTAGTTTTATATCTGGATCTGTGATGTTTTTTCTTTTGTTTGTAAAATGTATAGCTTTGGTTTTTGTAGCAGAGAAGCTAAATCCAGTTTTTGTGGTCCATTCCTCTAATTTTTCTATCGCTGATTGTAAATGTTGTTTTATTGTTTTTAAGTTTTTGCTTTTATAGAATATTATCAAATCATCTGCAAAGAGTAGACTTTTGGTTTGTTTTGGGATATATGATTTTATTTTATTTATTGCAATGAGGAATAGTGTAACACTTAGGATTTCTCCTTGAGGTACTCCATTAATTTGAGTTCGTTCGTCAGATAGACAACCATTACACTTTACTTGGAATTTTCTGTCTGTTAAGAAGTTATTTATATAGTATAATATGTTGCCATTAATTTTGTATTCTTTCAGTGTGTGTAAGATATAGTATTTCCATGTTGTATCATACGCTTTTTCCAGGTCTAGTGATATAAGGATCATGTGTTGTTTATTCTTTTGGGTTTTACATATTTCGTTTTGTATGTAGACTAGTTCATCTGTAGTTGATCTATTCTGTCTAAATCCATTTTGTATGTCGCATAGAATATTGTTTGATTCAAGAAACCAAGTTAGTCTTTTATTTGTCATTTTTTGTAGAACTTTGCTTAGTATATTCGACATTGAAATAGGTCTGTAGTTTAAAGGTTCGGTTTTATTTTTGTTTGGTTTTAGTATTGGAACTGTAATTACTTTACGCCACTGTTCTGGGTATACCTTATTCTTCCATATAAAGTTGTAGATGTTTAAAATGTAGTCTAGTGTTTTGTTTGGTAGATTATTTATTAGTTCGGATGGTATTCCATCTGGCCCCGGGCTACGATTGCTTTTTAGTTGTTTTATTGCCGATAGTAGTTCCGTTTTAGTGAACAGTTTGTTTATATGTAAATCACAGTCTTCTATGGTAATTTTTTCTTTTTCGATTTCTTCTTTGTATTTTTTGAAAGTATCACTGTAGTGGTGATTGCTTGAAGTGTAGTGGAACGTGTCTGCGAATGTTTCAGCAATTTCCTGTGGTGTAGTGATAATATTCCCATTTTTTATTAGCGTTGCTGTTTGACTATTTGTATTTAAACCATTTATTCTTCGAATTTTTCCCCAGACTTCTTTTGTTGGTGTAGTTGTGTTGATGCTTGATACATAGTTTTGCCATGACTGTTTTTTGCTTTCCAGAATAGTTCGCCGTGCCAGAGCTCTTGTTCTCTTGAGTTCTATGAGATTTTCCGTGTTTTTATTTTTCCTGTATTTATATAAAGCTTTTTTGTTGTTTTTGATGGCATTTTGACATTCCTGGTTCCACCACGGACATTTTTTCCTTCCTTTTGGAGGTTCTGATTTACCTATGGCTTTTTCTGCTGCATTGTTTATTAATGAGGTTAATTGTTTGATTATATCGTCGATGTTACTTGTTTCGTCAATAGTGGTATCGTTTATTTCTGCATATTGTCTGAACTTTTGCCATTCTGCATCTTTTAATTTCCAGTGTGTGTAAGTAGGGTGTGTGGTTACACTTATGTTTGAACTGAATGATATTCGTATGGGAAAATGGTCACTGCCATGTAGATATTGCATTACTTCCCATGTGACTTTCGAGGCTATTCTTGATTCGCATAGAGAGAGGTCAATACATGAGAAGTTACCTGTTCTTGTGCAGAAGTGTGTTTCCGATCCATCGTTTAATAAATTCATGTTATCTATGTCACTGATGATTTTTTCTATTAGTTTTCCTCTTCTATCATCATGGTTAGAGCCCCATATTTCATTGTGAGCGTTAAAATCTCCTAATATAATATATGGAGATGGCAGTTGGTCTATTAAATTTAATAGTTGATTTTCGTTTATTGGGATATTAGGTGGAAGGTATAAGCTGCAGATTGTCATTTTTGTGGGTATGTTCGTTGTTATTGCGACGGCTTCTAAGTCAGTTTGTAGATCGATCTCTTCAGTATCTATTTTATTGTCAACAAGGATAGCTACACCTCCGCTTGCATGGGTGTTGAGTCTATCTTTCTTGTAAATTGTGTATCCTTTTAGTTTTGGATTTTGGTGAGTGTGGAATCTTGATTCTTGGATGCATATGTAATTTGGATTTGTTTGTGTGATTAAATTTTGCAGTTCTCCTATATGGGATAGGAGGCCGTTACTATTCCACTGTATCAGTGTCGTCATCTTGTTGTGTATTTAGTAGTTGTTCGTTCCGTAGTTGAATTTTTAATTTGTTCATTATTTTTGTACCTTTTTGTTTGGCTCCTCTCGGTAGATGCCTGTATAGGGATTGCAACATATTTATTACTTCTTGTGGTTCATCTGTAAAGTCTCTAACAATGCTAAGTGGATCCTCAACGCCGCCTGCATTGTCCATGATTTCCATGAATTGGTTGAAGTCGAGAGGATATAGGTTTTGGTTGCTGCTGATGGTTTTTTGAAGATTTTCCGTTGAATTTGACATACTATCTGAGCGTAGTTTTTTGTTTTTTATTTTGGATTTTGGTTGAGTAAGTGTTGTGGTTGTTTTTGGTTCTATTGGTGTTTCATCGTTTTGTATATCGATTGTTTCTAGGTCGGTACTAGCTGGACGTTTTGCGGTTTGGCTGATTAGCATTGTTTCTGTTTCTGTAGGATTTAATGCTAATGCAGATAATGTTGTTTCAGGTAGTGGTTTTAGCAAATTTTTTCTTTGTTCGTTAAGTTGGTTTAGATTTGTCATTTCATTTTCTATTGTATTATTATCGGGTAAATTTGTGATTTGTTTTGGTTGTGGTGTTGATTTATTTTCAATGTTACCACGGGCTGTTACTTTTATGGGTGTATTTTTGTTTTTTTCTTGGCTTCCGTTGTTTTTATTTTTGCATTTTTGTGCGGAATGTCCACGTATGTTGCATGTTTGACATATTAGACTGTCATCAGTGAGGAAGATTCTGTAATCTGTATCATCAAAGTTTATTAATATAGTTTCAGGAATATGTATTTCTTGGTCACTTTGTATAAATGTTTGTCGCCTAGAACTTAAAATATGTGAGAATTCGCCTTCTAACATCCCTGCTCGTAGGGATGTAATTGGTGATGTTGTTTTAATACCTATTTGATGTAGTGCATTTTCAATAATGTTGTGAGGAATTGAAGGACATACGTTTGAAATAACTAATCTTTTTGTCGGTGATATCAGTCTTCTCACGTCTAATTTGTGATTCTCAATTAGTATATAAGGTGTGCTTGTTGTGAATTCTTCTACTATTTTTTTGGTGCTGAAAAAAATACATATTCTTTTATTTGACATTCTAAATGCATGTGTAATATTTTTTGGTGGTACGAATTTTCCAATTTCATAGACATATGATGAAATGGGGATTTCATCAATAGCATTTATTACTATAGCCTGTTCTTTCGATGGAAATATGTCATTTTTTTGGGTTATGTTTTTGTTGTTTTGTGTAGTTTCTGAGTATGATTTGGTTATATTTGTCATTTTTATTGTTATTGTCGGTAATGTTGTTTTGATTTGTTTATAGTGCCACGCAGTGACACTACCTGTTGCTAGATGTCTCTATCTGTATGTTTGTATTCTAATGGTTTTGAAGAAATTATTTCAGGTTGTTTTGGTTTTTTCGATAATCCAACGTTACGTTGGAATATCATATGGTTAGGAAGGTTTCAATAAGGAGGATATGATGAGTAGGAAATTGAATTTTTTGGATGGGTATTTAATTTTAAATTTGAGTTTTACACGAGCACTAATTTATGTTGTCACTTTCAATATTGAAGGTCACCTTGACTCCTTCCCAGTATTTATTTTCTAATATATTGTGTCCGTGTATACTTAATAAACTTAGATTACTCAATCGTTACGATAGGGAACATGTCGCTAGCTGGCCATAAGAATACTGCTGGAAAGTTTCAGCTTGAATTTATTATCTTGAAACTTATTTTTTATTCAATTTATATATACATATATAGGATGGTGACCGCAACTCTCGAACATAGAATGTTAACATGTAAAATCATATTGATTTAATTTCCAGCTTCATAATTACTTATTTAAAACAAAAAAAAAACATAAATTAAAAGTTTTAGGGAATAAAATAAGAAATTAATTTTGCATGCTTTGTAACGGCACAAATTAGAATTGAAAATGACTAAAATTGTCTCAAAACTATCGATAGCTATGAAATTGAAATAAAATTAAACAAATGTTTGACGTTCAATCTGTCAAAACTGACAAAATAAATTCCGTATTTATTATTTCATTTATTTTGACAGATAAAACGTCAAACATTTGTTTAATTTTGTTTCAATTACATGCCTATCGATAGTTTTGAGGCAATTTTCGTCATTTTAAAATCTAATTTGTGTCGTTACAAAGTATGTGAAATTAATTTTGTTAATTGGTTCAGATACAGAATATTAGGCCCTAAAACTTTTAATTCAAGCTTTTTTGCAGGAAATTACAAAATTATAATTTTATATGTTAAAGTCCTATGTTCGAGAGTCGTGGTAACCACCCTAGTTAATATTCAGGGGGGAGGTGTTACACGTCCCGGCTTGCGTAAAAACAAAATTAAAACAATATAAAAGGTAAAAGAATTAATTATCGCCTTCTTCTTCCTCCTCTTCTTCCACCTCTTGGGCCTTGTAAATTAGATTCATGATTTTGGTCTTTAATACACGAATTCTTTTTATATTCTTTACCACTTTCAACACTTGCTACGAACGTAGAAATTTCATCTTTGGTTGGTGAAGGCGGTAAATTTATGGGTGTGGCTAACTGTTTCAGAGATTCTTCGGCAGACTTCAACAAATCGGCTACAGCCACATTCCTTCGTTTTTGTTTTGGTCCAGATACTGAAAGCATATCCTCCAACACCTCCGGTTCAGGAGTTGCTGGTTCTAGTGATGTGAACACACTTTCAACTTCTTCGGATTCCTCTAATTCTTCTAATGTGCCCTCAAACAGCACTTGAAAAGGCATTGGTGCCTGTAAACATAGTTAATCATATTAGTTTCATACAAAAATACCTGTAATTGTATTTATAATATGTGTCAATAAAGTATTAATTATTATTATTATTATTATTATAAAATGTGTAAATTACTTACGTCGCTTGTAGAGGGTAAATTATCGGAGCTTTCTCTTACAGCCGTAGTATCCGCCAGAAAATATAACAGCGGGTACGTCCAAAGCTTGGATACATAAACTGCGTCCGCTGATATTCTACTAGTTTTGCTCTTCATTTCTTTGGACTTCTCTCTTTGGAACTGTGTCCTCAGGCCATTGATTTTTTTTGTAACATCTTCAGTGCTTACTTCTTCACCAGGAGACCTATTCTAATTTTTGGCGACTTTCTGTGGCCAAAATAATTTATTCTATTATTTCTGTTTTATTTTTATGAATTTTAATTTCGTATGAAATTGCCAATATAAAAAAAGATTACTTTTTAACAACACTTTTTTCCCAAACTGTTGTTGAGCTGTCATTCCATTCTTTTTATAATAACAGCTATGTATATGTTGAAGTATTTTACAGAGATTATCTGTTGTTTTTACTTTTGACATTTCGAAGTAATGTTGTTGCTATAGTTATAGAAATAATTAATGTATTGAAGTTGTCAAAAATATTATTATGTATGTTTCCTACTTTCGTTTAAATTAAATATATAAAGTGTGAATTGTATCTGTGAGTTGTTTTCTTAAATAAACTTTATCAGTATACACATAAAAAAAGTATGAAAATAACAAACAAAATGCCAAGGTAAATTATTCTGGCCACAGAATACCAATATTATAACAATCTATACAGAAATCGTGAAAAATAAACGATCATTAACAGATAATGATTCCCTTACAGAATAGGAAGAAGTTTCAGTGTTACGACTGCTAATACTTTTTCAGGCAATATAAAAAACAAAAATTTACAGTCCGATTACCAAAATTTTTTAGCCAATCCTGCATTTTTGATTAACTTATCTTCTAGTCTGATTTAAAAAAGTAAAACCAAATGGTAATAAGATTATATTAGAGTTTATTTAATTTTTTTTAAGAATATTACTTAGAAAATAAGAAAAAATAGGAAAAACTAATTTTCCATCACTTGTCTCATAATTCCACAAGGTTTTACAGCACGTTTGCATCAACTATCAGGTCATCAACAAACGGCTGGTCAGTTCAGCTTTAACCATAGACGCGTTTCGTTTGTTGATGACCTGATAGTTGATGCAAACGTGCTGTAAAACCTTGTGGAATTATAAGACAACTAATGGAAAATTAGTTTTTTCCTATTTTTTCTTATTTTTTAAAACTCAATTCCACATCGCAATAGACATTTTGTCTTTTGTTTTAATATTATTTAGCTTAATTTGATGGCTAGCACAGTGGTATGAAGTCGGCCTGTGGATCCTGAGGTCCCTGGTTCAATTCCCACAGGCGACAAATTTTCATAATTTGAAAAAGCTATCCCTGTGGCTCCTCCACCACTAACATGTTTGGGGGCCGTGATTTGACGACTGGTAACCGCACTTCACGCGCAAAATATATCACTTACCGAGATCTGCTTTAGCAGAGTGCCACACCCAGCAATGGGTAGAAGGCGTGATGATATATTTATTTATTTATTTAATTTGACTAATCCAAAATTCAGGATTAGCTAAAACTTTTTTGTCAATTGAGCTGATAGGATACAATATAAATAAATTTCATTTATTATTATATTTATGTAACAATTATATTTTGTATTATAACATATAGCAATCAATTCAAATAATATTTAAATTAGTTTTTTTTAGTAAAATGTACTACTCGAATTAACTATTTGTTCCTTTCCACTAAAATCGGCTACCCATCCGGATCCTGCATTATTTGTGCTCGTTACATACCGAACTGCCATATAATTACTTCCTGCGAAAAATATCGCTGGATTGTCCTAAAATACACAAAAATAATTCATTCAAAATATACAGGCTGGAAGATTTCAATATACTTTTAATCAAATAAAAATAAAATAAATATATCATCACGCCTTGTACCCATTGTTGGATGTGGCACTCTGCCGTAGCAGATCTCGGTAAGTGATATATTTATGCGCGTGAAGTGCGGTTACCAGCAGTCAAATCACGGCCCTCAGAGATGTTAGCCACAGGGGTAGTTTTAAAATGGTGAAATATGTTTGTCGCCTGTGGGAATCGAACCCGGGTTTTCAAATCTACAGGCCGATTTGATACCACTGAACCACCTACCCCATAATTTTTAATCGTAATCTTAGTTAATCGATTATTTATTTTTAAGTCGATTAAAAAAAGACGTTAATCTTACCAGATCTGACATTTATATATATATATATATATATATATATATATATATATATATATATATATATATATATATATATATATATATATATATATATATATATATATATATATATATATATATATATATAATTTACAATTAAAAAAATACGTTAATACCCCATTATATATACATAACATCACGCTATATCTATCTCGTCAAATGAGGTAGCACGAAGCCCAGTATCATTCACAAAACATTATCTCATCAGATTCATCAAATGGGGTGGGTGGCTAGCTCAGTGGTATGAAGTCGGCATGTGGATCCTGAGAACCCTGGTTCGATTCCCACAGGCGACAAATAATTTTTATAATATCAAAAGCTACCCCTGTGGCTCCTTCACCACTAACATCTTTGGGGGGCGTGGTTTGACGGCTGGTAACCGCACTTCACGCTCAAAATATATCACTTACCGAGATCTGCTTCGGCAGAGTGCCACACCCAGTAATGGGTAGAAGACGTGATGATATATTTATTTATTTTATTTATTCATCAAATAATCAGCCCTCGTCAAACATTCTCATCCTAACACACCACCCTCACTTTAACCACATTCATAGTAAAGGGTAGTTATAATTTTCAAAATACTTACCGCCGAGCAATATTTTGATCGGACTGTTTCTTGCTTGCTAACTGCGTTAATGTCAATTAATTCCACATAATCGGTCGCACAGGTGTCAATTGGCCCCAAATCAAATACTGTTTATAAAAAAAAATATTAATTAGAATTGATATATTAGGATTATTTTTTAATGTTTGCCCTTTTCGAGAAACATAGTAATTAATTATTTTTTCTACGACTGAGCAGAAAAAATACTTTTCCAACTGTCAGTTGAAAACAAAAAGTTGATATTTTCCGCTTGCCAGTGCTTCAACCTGTTATTTGAAAAATATTTTCTAACTTCTAACCTCAAACATGACGGGTGAAACATCTTGATCAGATAACCAGATTCATTGTCACGAATTGGCGTTTAGTAACTAACTAAACTCCCTAGATATAAGCTAGAACCACGATTGTGAGTTGAATGGATTGTTTAATAAAAATAACAGTGAACATAGACACTAAATTTCTTGTCATTTGACGCGAGTATGAAAATACATATCCTGAAAATGTATTCTTTCAAAAGGTTATATGACAATTATAAGATTGTAATGAATGAAATAAATTTAATTATGAAATAATAGGTAATGGAGACAGGTACAGTAATTTTTGTACTAGTATTTCTTCAATAATTTTGTATTTTGATTGTAGAGAACATAACAAGACAACAAAAGAATTCAACTAATTTATTGTGGCATTGGTATAAATAATGCAGAATAGAAGATTTATTACAATAGTTTTCACTGTAAGATTTGATAGTTGAAGAACTTGTAAGACGAGCCAATTTGAAATATATTCGCATAACTTGCTTGAAGTAAATATTCTAATAAAAACCATGTAATGTAATATTGAAGGTTACTTTACCTGTATTCCATTTGCCACTTGGTTCATTTAAATCAGTTCAGATAAATTAGACAACATGAAATGAACTAAATTAAGCAAACTGATGAATTTATTGGGGTGAATTATTTCAAAATAAATTAAAATGAGTAATTCTAGTACTGGAAATGAAGTCAGTGAAGTAATCCAGCGAAATAAATAAGTGATTTGGTTCAGTAAATGTAAGTTAGATGTGATCTAAATAGCAAATGGAATACGTCTTATATAAGTTTGTAATTTATTTTTCAATTGTTCAATTAAACAATCAAATATACACTCATTATGTAGCATCAAATATTTGTATATTTACATACTGTTATAAGTACTGTTTTAAAGTGTGTCTATAAAGAAAAATATACAGTTTATTTAGTTAAAGAATTGTTTATCTAGCAATTTTCAGAAACCATTGTTAACGAATGGTAAGACTTTCATGTAGCCCACCATAAATCTGTCTTATGTTACGTAAGAAGTAATAAATGTTATACCAACATATTCATTGAATCTTGCTTTTTTAACAATCAATGATTCATTTGTTGTAATTTTTGCATTAATAGAATGTGTTGAAAGAGTTCGTCATAAAATTAAGGCAAAATATTTAATAGATTTATCTCTACATAAATTAGATGTAGATTGAGTAAAACTTGGCCATATTTTCAAATATTTAGGTGTAATATAGCAATTTCACAAAGAGTATAAAATTTCCAAACGGAGCAATGTCTTGTTAATTTAGTTTTTAATTGAAAAATATTTTTTTCGATCATGAACGCTACCTAAAACTTCCAACAATTGCCATTATCTTTATGTTTATAAGTTCTTTTATCTATTTTATATATAAAACGAGCAAATTAATCAAATTTCTGATAGATTTTACATGTAAAATAAATAAGCCATCCGAAAAGCATACTGCTCGCAATACACCATGTGATTTTTATCGAAAGTTCGAGGATCTTTTCATAAATGAATAAACAAGCTATTCAAATTTATTGCTTTTATTAAATTATAATGAACTATATTGAAATAAATACCTTGGTAACATGAAAAAAATTGCGTTTGTTTCATAGATATTTATTCAAAATATAAAATTGGATTACTATAGGCATTTTTTATTGGTAAATGTAATATAAATCGTGTCAACATGATAATTAATACCATGACTAGAACCTGACATATTTTAAATTTAAAGACACACTTTTCCTGTAACTTTTATTCTAAATGTGCTCAGATATTTCTTGATGTACTTAGCATAACAATGACTGTATATTGAGTATTATTAACTACCATATTTTAAGATTTCAATATTATTGTTAAGAGAAAACCTGCTTATCTCCAGAATTATCAATAATTTTTTACGAAACATATGATTTAAATCTAAAGCGGTCACACATCCCAGTATAATATTAGTTTAATAGAAAAGTATAGTAAAGAAATGTCCAAACTTCAAATGATTAATTTAATAGAGCTGTTTAATCATGCAATAAATCATTAGGAAGATATTCTAATAGTCTGAAGAAATAAATATCCATTGAATTATGGCAGTAAATTGAACTGAATCTAATTTAAGTTTCGGATCCAAGCTGTGTAGCATGACATATCTAAAAGTACCGTTTTTCTTGTGACGTTAAGTGTTAATTGTCTCTTTTTTATTAGAAACATGTAAGTTATATACTCCTTGTCCGGAAACAAATTTACAAGTCGTTATTTGTAGTGTACTTCTATAATTAAATAGAATATAAGCTATAAATATATCGATAGTGAGAAAAGTTGTAGTACAGAGTGATAACTGAATATATTTATAACTAAGAATGAAAGATTTCTTTAATTAAGCTTCGTTCTGTTGTTACAAGAATCCTTACTTCAGAATAAAATCTCAAAAACATATTTTACAATGATTGAAACGCCGATGTCTTTTTTCTTTGAACAGTTTATTTAGATTTGAATTAATTTTTGTAATTGTATTCCTAAAAGAAACAATAAATTATTATTTCTGTCGAAATGAAACATGTTTATAAATCATTTACTAACATATTACGTATTCACCTGGTATATTTTATAAATAGAAACTTCAACTAATATCTTAATTCATATTTTCATAATTCATAATTTAATACCTAAAAAGTAAAGACATCTATTTAGAGGTTATGGATTTTGAAATGTCAAACAATCCAGTTTGTTCCTATAGAGGTCCTAACTCGTTGAAATTTTGACATTTGTAGCTAACTTCGTGACAACAAAGATTCTAGTAACATATATGTCAAAGTTAGGGAATTGAGTTTTAAACGCCAATTCGTGACAATGAATCTGGTGATTAATCTGGGGATTAATCTAGGGAATTTTAGTTATTAACGCCAATTCGTGACAATGAATCTAGTCTATCTGATCGGGATGTATCTCCCAAACATGACGTAACCTATTACTATTACCAGGAAATAAAAAAATATTCTTTGTAATCTAACCAAACCTGATCTCAGTCTTTGTCATTTTAATATATTATAGTTAGTTATGTACCAAGGGTGAAAACAGGTGTTTCTGGCCCGTGGCATGATTATTAACACGAGGCGCAAAGCGCCAAGGACTAATAACATGCTCAGGGTCAGAAACGCTAATTTCACCCATGATACATACAATATTTTATGCACAACAAAATAACATTTAATTATTTGTTCAAAAGATTAAAATATGTACATAGGTTATGTGTCAAAATGACATTTTGTAAAATCAACTATTCACAATAAACAAAAATTGTCACTTTATTTATGTATCCATAGGAATTATTTTTGTATAGTCCTAGGGCCAAAAACAAGTGTTTAAACCAGCGTTTTAGGGCTGAAACACATGCATTTCGGCCCTTGTGCATAAATGACGTTTATACTCCTTTGCGATGAATTTTAAATCTCTGAAAAAGTTTTAGGGTCACTGACAAGTAAACGTCATTATAGTGGTGGGGAAATTGTAAAAAGTGGTCAAGTGACACAGCAGTTTTGCTATGTTCAATGCACTATATTATAAGTGAATATATTTTAAAATATCTTTTAACGCTAATAAACAAGTACGAACATAATACATCAATTAGTTCGTGTCGTCGAAAAACGTTGTGTCGCGTTGAGCTCGACTAGTCCAGTACAGTGTTTGTGTTTACAGTGAGCGCAGTGCTTCCGACATTTTATACACATTTTAGTGAATATTTTAATGTATAAAATTACTTAAATTGTGTGATACAATGTGTATTTGTGTTTCGAGTGTCGTGTAAGTGATATAAAGCGGAATAGACTGTTTGGAGCTTCTAAGATATCCAAAGACAACGTAGGATGTGGCCGGTACCTGATTCCTGATCAAAGTAAGCAATTATTTTATTTTTAGCATAATTTCAAATGTATTCTGCAACATACCTGTTAATTTTTAACAACCCGTTACAAATTTTAACCAATGATAACAGCCAACAAAAAGAAAATTTAATTTGACACATATATTTTTCTAGGTTAGGTTTTTAACTGAGCATTAAAAATTAAAAGTCCGATTCTCAAAAAAATTTTAGCTACTCTTAAGGTGGTACTATCATGGAAGCATATAACCCGGATTATAATGAAATGTAAATATGTTATTTTTCATGTGTTTCTACACTAGTATGCAAATTTTTTTTAAAGTTTACTGTTGTTGAGCTGAGTAATGTAATGTTAAAGTTGACCAAAGTCGATCAAAAATGCATTGGCGTTATAGGAACTGTACGTCGCGAGGCAGCTTACTGCGTAATAAATTCATATATTGTACATATTTTTTAACAAAAAACTAACACACAGTACATCATGTAAAGATAAAGGTATGAGAATTTAAAAATCCATGCCTTACCGGATTAGTTTCAAAGAAATTGGCGATGAAATTTGGATATTCTATGCTAATCAATAGAACTGTCAGAAATGCTTGGCAACGTTGCACAGCACAGGTAGACACTAGACAGAGATGGCCGCACGAATAACAAAGCAAGAACTATGAATGTTATTATTTCGATCAGTAAAATATATTAATTTTAATACAAAAAAAAATATTACAGCATTTTATATTTATTTATTTGTTGTTACAGTTGATAATAATTGCTTTAGTGCATTTTTCTCATTTTTCTTATGAACTGTCAACAGGATGTATCGATAATACAGTTACGTTTCGTACCGACTGGCCGCTTGTGGTTCTAACCTTGTTGTCATAGCTTCTGCTGTGTAAAATCTTACACTGCTATTGGTTGGCATGAAACATTCACTTGCAAAAATTTTGGTATGTTACTGAATTTCATAAACTAGTTAAATAGTTTTATTTAATATATTCAATGTTATTATTAATTATACGATATTTGCAGCGAAATATTAATTCTGTTAATAACCTATACCATACAAAAATGTAATAATTATTTTTGTAAACTTTTTAGGTCACGTATACTTTTGTATGAGACTGTCATGATAGAACCACCTTAAGTTTTGGATTAGCTAATCTTATTTTAGTCCGATTTTAAAAAGCTAATGCAAATCATTTTCCGAAAATCAAATGGTAACAAGATTATATTAGAATTTATTTATACTTTTTTGAAAATATGGTTTGGCTCAATTTGACTAATACACAATTCTGGATTAGGTAAAAATATTTTGAGGATTGGGCTGTAACAGTTTAGTTACGGAATAGGCCCCTACGACTTTTAAAATAAATAGTTTTAAAAATAAAATATTTCTGTTTACCGGTATTTCTGCTTGCTATACGTGAAATCATAAATGCACATGGCATTATATACAAAACTACAGACAAAACATAACGAATTCTACCCCTACTCTTAATTGACAAAAAAATCTCAGTACGCACCAGCAAAATAGGTAGAGGAGAGATGAATATCTCACTTGATCTTAGTTATGTCAGTGCAAATAGAACAATACAAGGAACTGTCAAATTGAGGTTAGATTAGATTAAGTGAGATTTGCACCAAATCATTTGGTGCAAATCGAACGCTACTAAATAGTACTTACTTGAAAACTTCAGAGCAACTCTTAATCCTCGAGGAACTGACAAATTCCAACGACATTCAGAATTATTTCTATAATTATTCGGATACATAGGACTCGTAAATCTACCCATGTAATTGTATATTTCTCCGCCACAACCACGACCTACAACAGCAACTCAAAATTTAATCTGGACATCTCTAAATCTACTGAGTGACTATATGATTGACATTGATTTTTTTTAGTGATACCTATATATTTGTTTTATGTTGGCCTACCTGATTGTCAAATTTAAATATGTCACATAAAATATAGACCACGGGCGTGTGACGTCACGATTTTAGATGTGGTCCGTAACTGTCAAATGAGTGACTCTCACATCAGTATTAAATGTACGATTTAGACTGTATAGATAGAATATATTTTTAACAAGTATATGTGCATATAATTCCAAAACTGACAAGTTTCTATTTTGTGCATCATTTTATGCGTGACAAAGTGTGTGATTTATTTTATCAAGTGAAACGTAATTTGAAGATTGTGTCGCGAGTGCATACTTTTACAATTTTATACTGTTTATATATTTAATATATAGAAAATAAATGTTTAAAAACAATTTTATATGTTTACTTCATAGTGTAAAGCCATGTAATTACTATAATATACAATAGTGTTACTTTGATTGAAGTTTGAACTTTTCATTTTAGGTTACATTTTCCAAATCAACTAATTTCGTTAAAATTTTTAATATTTTACTGTAATATTAAATTTTTTTCATTAATAATTGTTGTGTTTTCGATTGTCCTAGAAATTAGAAAGAATCGACAAAACGAATGTTTAAGTTATAATCAGAAATGAATCAAAAGGGAAAAGGACTCTTTGGCTCTGAAATAGCAATAACAATATAAAAAGGTAATATAAAATATTGTCATAATCACAATATTACAAGAGCTAGAGCAAGAAGGGAAAGAACGTCGATTTGTTTGATTACAACAATGTGTTCATGCAACAAAACATTGGTTACAACAACGTGTTTTAATATAACATGATTCGCATTTATGACAGTAACCGTCAAAACCTAAAGAAAACTACATATAAATGTTTTGAATTCCTGTTTCTATTTTTTATATTGTAATATTCAACATATCTTGAGCCAAAAACTTCGACCTATCTTCCTTTTCTCTTTTAATTCAATTCAGATAGTATCATAGACATTCGTTTTATCGATTTTTTGAAATTTCCACTACGATCAAAAACACAATAACAATTATAAATGAAAAAAATTAAAAACTACAGTAAAATGTTAAAAATTCTAACAAAATTAGTTGATTTGGAAAATGTAACCTAAAATGAACTGTTCAAACTTCAATAAAAGTAACACTATTGTATATTATAGTAATTACATGGCTTTACACTATGAAGTAAACATATAAAATTGTTTTTAAACATTTATTTTCTATATATTAAATATATAAACAGTATAACATTGTAAAAGTATGCACTCGCGACACAATCTTCAAATTACGTTTCACTTGATAAAATAAATCACACACTTTGTCATGCATAAAATGATGCATAAAATAGAAACTTGACACTTTTGGAATTATATGCACATATACTTGTTAAAAATATATTCTATCTATACAGTCTAAATCGTACATTTAATACTGATGTGAGAGTCACTCGTTTGACAGTTACGGACCACATCTAAAATCGTGACGTCACACGCCCGTGGTCTATAATTGTAATTTGATTATCTGTCATTGTCAAACTTTATTTCACCTTTATTTATAAAAATTGTTATTTACAATAACACCAAATTGGGAAAACTCTAACCTAAAAAATTAATCTAGACCTGTTATGTCGACAGTGACGGGGCTTGCCAACTATACAGGTATGCCAACTCAAAAAAATGTATTAATCAATTATAGTCACCTGTATCAGTGATTTTCAAACTTTTCGGAGCCACGACCTCCTTGGAGGCAAAAATCACAAATAAATTCTTTCGCGGCCCCCTTACTTTTTGTGATCAAAATTGCAGTTTGTAAAAGGCTGATTTAATAATGTCCATTACAAATATAGAACCACGATTTCAGAAATTAGTGAAGGAAAAATGTATCATTAAGTACTAGTATAGTTTTATAGGAATATATTTGTATAATAAGTTTGAAGAATTTTTTGTATGTTACTATCAAGATTACAGTAAATGCTTTGATGACCAGTTGCGCTACCGTTACTCAAATTTTTATAATAAATTTTTCTTAGATGAAAAAGATTTTTTGGAGAAGAACTATCCAGTGAGTTATTTGACATTGCTATCAAACATTTTATTTGATATTTTTCATATAAGTAATACAGAGCGATCAAAAGTAAGTGTTTCAGTTGGCAATACAATTCTGGGGATCTTTTTATTCCACAGTTGACATAAATACAAATAGGTTGAGTGAAATACTATAGATTATTGCTTTGTAATGTTAAGAAATAAAAATATGTGGGTAAGGGAAACAACGATTTTTATTCATATAAATTTTCAAATGTTACTGTCAACAACAGGAAATAAATTTATGTATCAGTCTCATCAATTTCAAATAGTTTTTTTATTGCCAATTGAAATACTTACTTCTGATCACTCTGTACTTAAAATATAAGTGAAAGCATGCAACTGGATGGATCTATGGAAACTAGGGTCGTTGATTTCCACCGAAGTTCGAATTTCTGAACGGTCGAACATTCAAATGTTTTGAACTTCATGAGAAAAACTTCGAAGCTTCGAATTTTCGAATTTTTTGAAGCTTCGAATTTATGAATTTCCGATTTTTTTCGAAGCTTCGAATTCTCGAAATTTTTGCTACTGAATTAACGCCATCTGTCATCTGCAAACATGCTCACGCATAATTCGCGAAAAGTTGGCCACGAATTAAATAATAAACTCGGCGAAGTATCCTGCAAAAACTTGTAACAAGTCAAAGTCAGCACATTCTTAGTGAATACGATTAAGTAAAGTAGAGCATGTTGTAATGAGGTCAAGTATTCTAAATAATACTCTTTGACGTAAGTAGCTAACTATTTGCTGACTTAGTACTTTTGTAATTAGATATATAGTAGCGTTAGGTCAGTTATAACGACAGTCACTAAGTAAGACACACAGTCAATGTACAGTACAGTAGTCGTTAGAGTTCAGTAGGAACTCAACAACATCAACCATGTAGTAAGGGTGAATAAATCTTTGTTATTTGTTAAACCAAATTGTAAGTACGAACTCATTTACAACAACCCTAGTACTTGTTATTTCTCCGGTCTGACAAGAACCCATATAAATTATTTGTTAATTCTCCTTTAAATAAGGGAGGGTTACAAACTCTGCAAGGTTAGGCGTCTTAATTAAGACATCTATTCTCTTACCGCCCATCTAAATGCCACGGACTTTTAGTAAAACGTTTTTAAATGAGAATAAAATGGATACAAAAACGTCTTAATTAAAACGTTTTTGACAGTGTAGCGAAATTTTAAGTCTAAATTGAATTAATTTGGCAAATAATAATAATTAATAATAATTACTTATGAATTAATACAAAACTCTGCACATGAGTTTATTCTGAAAATAATTCATATCAACATGCCGTGTTCACGTTAGGCTCCAGATTCACAATTCGAATAATTCGAAAATTGGGAATATTCAAAAATTCGAAGGTTTCAATAAATTCGAAGTCGCGAATATTCGAAAAATCAACAACCCTAATGGAAACATGTTATTATAAATTTGTAAATAACATCCGACGACCCCATCCAATATCGTCGCGACCCCCCGAGGAGTCGCGTCAAACAGTTTACAAATCATTACCCTATATCATGCCATATACCTTGATTAGTTGTTGTATATATTATATCATATATTCCGAAGCCTTTTCTATGCGTTTTGGCTTTTATCCACAGTTCATTGTTATGAGAAAATACTGGATTAGGTATTTGGTATCCACATAATTTTGCTAACTGGGGTGCATCGCTTGAATTACCATCATGAATCTATAAAATTCAATAAGTTGCTTGTTGACAAATAGAAAATTGAAATAAAATCAAGTACCTCCATTCCAGAAAGACTGCAGTTTTGATAATCATTTAAGAAAAATCCTTGGAAATAAAGAGATATTGTGTAATTCACAGGCGCTGAAATTTTAATAGTACAGTCCTTCGTAATTCCTTCGTTCAATAATCTTCCTTGAACTGCTGTGTAATTTCTGTTGCAACCTAAAAAAATTATATTTCAAAAGTTTCAGTTGGCAAAGTCCAATGTCAATATAATTCAGCGATTCCAAAACAAGACCCTACGTATGATCCTAGACGCCCCATGGTACGTCAGCAACCATACAATACATAAGGACCTGAAAGTCAAATATGTTCACGAGCAAATAAAAATATTCGCTTCCAAGCACGAAGATAAGTTGTACGACCACCCAAATGAACTTGCACTGAACCTCCTAAACAACGAGGACGACCCCAGACGCTTGAAAAGGACAAAACCGTTAGACTTAAAATACCTGTGATAAAAATACTGTAAATGTAAATTAAAAGAGGAAACTCCGCTGGGAATTAACCTCACACATATTATATTAAATTACATCAAATTTGCTGGTTGGCTTATAACAGGCCAGTTGTAAATGTACTCAATTGTCAAATAAATAAAAAAAAAAAAAAGTTTCAGTTGGCAATACAATTCTGGTGAATTTTGTATTCCACAGTTGGCATAACGCCAGGTAAAGACGGAAATACTATTTGACATGTCGTCTTTATAATAAATGCAAATAGGTTGAGTGATAGAAATACTTTAAATTATTGCTCTGTGAGTAATGTTATAAAATAAAAGGATGTGGGTGAGGAAAATGACGATTTCCTTTTCATTTAAATTTTCAAATATCACTGTCAACAACAGGAAATTAATGTATGCAATTTCAAGTAGTTTTTTTTTATTGTCAACTGAAACACTTATTTCTAATCATTCTGTAGTATATTAAAGAATTAGTTTCATAAGGCAATCTGTTAATGCATGAGTCCAAATTTATGAAATGTGTTTTTTATACAATGTGTCTGCTTTCCTGACCAATTTTAGTATGGAAAGTAGCTATAACAAAAATAATAATCTGGTAAAGTACAAAACAGTCTGGTAAAGATTTTACCTGATTATTTTGTATTTTAGCTGACTGTTTTTTTTATTGTAACTTTGGATACATAGTCTGCTATGAATATAATTCATATCAAGAAATTTAAATATTTTATAGTTATTTATAATTAATTATTGATTAAAATAAACGGTTTCAAAAAAAATAGTACACATATTGTCATGGAGCCGCCCATAACCCTTTTTTATACATACTTAATCAATTTTATATTATATTCTATATTATTACTTTTATTTCATAATCATAATTAGTGATGCGCCGAATACAATTTTGGCCGAATAACCGAATACCGAACATTACCGAATTTCACGGCGGCCGAATCGAATATTCGGCCGAATATTCGGTTCTAGTAAAAATGTGAATTGTGAAAGCTGTAAACGACACGCCGTATACTGGCAAAGAATGCTTCATACACACTTTACAGTTGGCTGTAAAAGATTCTTTAAATATACAAGATTTGAGTGAGGCTGTTGTATCTGCTAGAAGAATAGTAACTCATTTCAATCATTCCAGTCAAGCGGAAGAAAAGCTAACTCATACAAATTGAATTAAATTTACCTCAACTTAAGCTACTGCAAGACGTACCTACAAGGTGGAATAGCACGTATTATATGTGTGCAAGGTTTTTAGAACAAAAACGAGCTGTATCTCTCTATCCTTCCGATAACAGTAGTGCAGTAAAACTTCAGAATTTATCTGAATATCAGTGGGATCTGATACAACAAGGTCTTATGTTGTTGCAACCTTTCGAAGAAATTACAAAAATCATAAGCTCCAGCTTCTCATGCATTTCTGAAGTAATACCGCATGTTCCTGTTTTCTGTGTATTATCTTATAATTGCATTTTTTTTCTAATAAATAATTTACTTTATTATATGCGTTATAATCGTTTTCAAATAAATAAAAACTACTAATATAACAAAATATTTTTGTTTTGAATAAATTATTAATTTCCAGAAACAAATAAAAAAAATGCCGAATGTTCGGTCGCACAACCGAATAATTCGGCTTTAACCGAATAAACAAAAAGTTGCCGAATATGCCGAATACCGAATAATAACCGAATATTCGGCGCATCTCTAATCATAATTATTATTATCATTTACTTTGTTAGTTTTAAGTATTGTATATTTATTACTTTTTCTTAATTATGTAATCTAATTCCTAATTCCTATGTTCACATAACTTGTATTCAAATTTATTTATGTCAACCACTTCAAACAGTTTTAGTTCGAAAGTCATCTAGCTAATTTATAGTTTTCTTTAAAACCTACAATCATGTTAGTGTCAACCCAAATCAATTTTTATTGCTCTCACATTTTTAAAATCACTTTTCCAATTTCTAACTATTGACAGATATTATCCAGACTTAGTCACTTAACTTCAACACTAAATTTTGACGCGTTTAAAGAAAACAGAAACAAAGTTTTGTTCGTTTCATAACACATTTAAATATGTGACCAATGAAATCCAAGAACGCCTACTAACGGGGGTAAAAACCCTCTAGTGGGGAGTAACCTCAAAGTTTATATAATTGCTAATTTTTAAAGACTTGAACACTTGATCTCAAACTATCGACTTCAAAATTAAACACTTGATCACAGAATCAAACACAGTTGACTTCTAAACTAAAAACTAAATTTCAAATTCAACTTCAATTTAAAACCAAATCATTTTTGTAAATAGTTGTAAATTGTAAATATATTTATATAGGAAAAATTTCACTATCCATTAGTAAAATCCAATACAAATCCTATAACTAAATAAATATAAATTACGTAGTGGTAACAACGGGTTGTTTTGCCCATAACAATATTACGTCAGGAAAGTGTTTTTACTTGACTCAGCGGATTAAAATACTCGGCCTAACCGCGTCGTCAAGTAAAACATCACTTTTCTGAATTATTATGCAATGTACTATTACCTAGCAAATCGATTAAATTAACAAAAGTTTTTAATTCTGCTTTAATTTGATTGGAAGTTTATTAACAGTAAAAATACTTGCAGCTCAGAAGATGAATTTATTAGCGATTTTATTGGATTACTACTTTTAGTTTCCCTCTAACACTAACAATAATAATTATAATTTGTGCATACCTGTTAAACGATAGTCAAGTTGAAATCCTTTTTTTGTAATACTGTTATCAGTAACAAAAGAAATTACAATTTCATTTCGCATCGAATGGAAGTCCGGCGGTTGACCTGTTCCACAATATGTGAATGATGTTGTTGGTAATCGAACACCCTGGAAATTGAAGTTTAGAAACATTTCTCGACAAGTTGTCAAATAAATACTTACTATCATATTTACTGCTTTCGGACCGCTGAAAACAAAATTTTCTCCTAATCCTTCACTTATTGAATTCATTGTCTGCAACCAATAAAAGAAAAAAATGGTTTAGCAATATATATTTTTTTATTATACCTACACAATAATCCTTGTTTAACCACTGATCTCTATTTATTACTGGATTGCGTGTGGGGTAGGCCGCAGTGTGACTAATTGAACGTCGCCATATTGCGAAAAGTGTAGTCTCTCGGCCCGCGAGACAGCGTCGGTAGTGGCGGGAGTCGCTCGCAATTCAAATACAGTGACGACGAAAAAATGGTTGTTAATTGTGTTTTCTGCGGTAAGAAGAAAGAATCTGACAGACTCAGCTTCCACAAGTAAGTGAATTGTGCGTTTTATACCGATTAATTGTTTCATTTGTATATAAACGAACAAGCAATGTACATGACACAAGTTAGATTAGTTTTAGGGTGAAATATTCAAAGTAAATATTGAGACACATGTTTAATTAATAATTTAATGTATAACTCACGAACCACGTATTTTATTTGACAAAAGTGATATGCGCAACGTACTTAAAAGTACGGTTTTTTGCTTCAACTAAAGTAGCCTCTGATCGTTTGACCGGTGAAAAGTTGAGACATCACTTGACTCGTCAAATAGTCTGGAGACATCAGTAATTACAAATACAAATACAAATTTTATATATTTATTTATGTATTTTTCATTTTCATCAAATTAATTTCACTATTAATTTACTACAATGTTTTCCAAAAACATTTATTTTCGCTTTTTTATAACGCTTTAGTACCATTTTCAACTACGACTATTTTGAACTTCCCGCTGAAAGTAGGCCGAGAGACTACACTTTTTCCAATATGGCGCCTTACTACTCGTCACACGCTTCTAACACGGTATACGCAATCCAGTAATAAATAGAGATCAGTGTGTTTAACACACTAAAGAGTGTCCGAAAAAGTAACTTTAATTGTATTCCATTTGCCACTTAGCTCACTTACATCAGTTCAGATAAATTAAACAACATTACTAAATGAATTCAATTTAAGCAAACTAATGTACTTGGGGAAAATTATTTCAAAGTAAATTAGAATCAGTTATTCTAGTACTGGAAATAAAGTCGGCGAAGTAATCCAGCGAAATAAATATGTGAACTGGTTCAGTAAATGTAAGTAAGATCTGATCAAAATTGTAAATGGAATACGCCTATTGAAACACACCGTGTTTTAAAGTTGTTAATCAACAACAAAATCATTTTGCTCTTTAAATTCATTCATATTTATCACAACAAATTGCAAAACAACGAATTCACCTAATAACGTAAACAACAAATGCTAATCTATCTCCATGTGAATGATATTACATCAAATCGCACACACAAAATTATGAAATGAATCTAAATGAAAATGCTGCTTTCTTTATTGCCAGATTATGATGCAGGTATAATAAAAATAGCATATGATACACGTGTATAAAAGCTTTTTTGAATTTGCATCATTCAAAATAAGATTTACATTATCTTGGAAACTAAAGTAAAGCTTGATTTTACAAACTAGTGCTTTAAAGTAATTGAAAAAAACACCTATTTTTATGGTTCTAAATTTGAACTATTAAAACGCTAACTGTACTTATATAAACACATTTTAAGGAATTTATAAAAGAAGTAGAGACATTAGCTTATAACGTCATCAATCAGACATATTTTAATAAGCTTTACGAGAAAAAATAAACAATTTGTTTTCAAATAATAAATGTTAATTCATGGCATAGTAAACTGTCACGCTTCAAATTTAATAAATTCACTGTCGATTATATAATCTTTGTTCGTTACAAAAAGCATTGAACAAAACTTCGATCGTTTTAAAATTGCTCTCATGTGAAAAGTATATCTTCGCGCACTTGTTATGTAAATAGCTATTACAACATGAGTGTTTTAAAGACTTACTTATACATTTGTATCATAATATACTATTTTTTTTATAAAAACACAACAAGATATATCGATCAGGTGAAAATTCGGTTTCCAAATTGTCAATATACAGTATATTCCATTAAGTGTGCCACAAGGGAGGATTCAAGTGGTAGAGCTTTTGAATATATATTCATTAAAATAAATTCTTGACCGTACATCATATTTAATACAATATAAAATCATACCATGGGATGGCTAGCACAGTGGTATAAAGTCGGCCTGTGGATCCTGAGGTCCCTGGTTCGATTCCCACAGGCGACAAATTTTCATAATTTGAAAAAGCTATCCCTGTGGCTCCTCCACCACTAACATGTTTGGGGGCCGTGATTTGACGACTGGTAACCGCACTTCACGCGCAAAAATATATCACTTACCGAGTTCTGCTTTAGCAGAGTGCCACACCCAGTATTGGGTAGAAGGCGTGATGATATATTTATTTATTTATTTTTTATAAAATCATACCATAAATGATATCTTTATTGCCGAAATATGAAAGTTAAAGTTGAATAATTCAAATCGCTCATTTGTATTTCGCACTGCCATATTGCAATTACGTAGTTGCATTAAGCCAATCACAGAACTTTGTCTGAAACGTTTGTCGGTGCTCAATTTTACTGAGAGGAAGACGAAGAAGAAATATGCATTCAGCATTCTACGATTCTACCAATGACGTATAATACTAGACGAATTATGCCGTATTCAAGTCAATGCAGTGTTGTGAAGCAGAAAGAGATTGAATAACTTGAGGGTCCGCCGGGTGCGCGGCAAGGAGCGAGTACACTTTGATGTTATGCAAGTTGCTCCTTGCCGCGCACCCGCCTCATCCACCAGTTATTCTATCCCTTTCTGACTCACAACAAACGCCGTTGTTATCCGTCTAGTTATGTTTTGTCTGAGGATTCTACTGACAACGACACACGTTACGTGAAGTTACGTGTTATTTATCTCTGTCTTATCTGTCTCTCTTTAAGCTAAGATGTAACTACGTCATATTCGTTTGTTTCGAAAGTTTAAATATTTTTATCATACTTAATAAAAGTTTAAAAAAAAATAATTTGGGTATAATAATTTTGTTACGTAGATTAATATATAAAAAATTCAAAAAAGTCTTGAAAGGCCCATTGTTATCTCGAGAACTATAAGAGCTACGAGATTGGTTAAATTAGCAACGAACCAGTAATGCAATGAGCAAACACATTTTTTTGCTCATTGTATTAGTCTTGTAAACTGGTGGTTCTTCGCTAATTTAATCCATCTCGTAACTCTTATAGTTCTTGAGATAGCAGTGGTGGCACAACTAAATTGAACACCCTCTATATACAAATTATGTTTGTTAAGCATTATTTATTATGTAAAAAACTTACAAATGTATCAGTTATTTCCAATCTATCAGTACTGCATTTATCTTCACCGTCCGGCTCTTGTAATTCTAAATGATCAAAATGTATTTCGAATCTCTCCACATTTGATCTTATCATCCAAACACAGCGAATATTATTTGGGTAGTTTTGTGGGAATCCTGGTGATGATAATATTTGCTTACTGTCAGTAACATGACGTACAGATTTGCCACAAATAGCTGAAAATAGATTCACAATTGTAAAAATACTATTTGCAACAGGAAATCGTTTTAAAATATTACAAGGAACTTTTTTAACTGTGGCTGTGAATCCAGTACTACTTTGAACGCCATCTGTGACCATCCTTATCCATAAACGGCTTCCAGATGAAGTTATTTTTATAGGATTTTCATGTCCACAAGGTTGGGCCATCAACTCGGAAAGAGGACCTCCGCCATCTCTGATCTATTAGTATTATAATTAATTAAAGAGAACAGTGTAATAATTTGTTTTTCGCGCCACCGGTAACGTGTAAACAAAACAACTCATGAAAAATAACATATTTAAATTTAAATAAGAAAAATAGGAAAACAAAATTTCCATCACTTGTCACAAATTCCAAAATTTTTACAGCACGTTTGAATCAACTTATCAGGTCATCATCAAACGGCTGGTCAGTTCAGCTTTAACCATAGACGCGTTTCATCCTTTAGGGACTCATCAGTATGGTGCGATCAACTATCCAACTAGACCAACTAGGGACTAGTGAACTGTGATATTTTTACAAGCTGAACTGACTGATGTTAAAGTAACTACGCCGATAGACAAGACATGAGAGCTAAGGAGCAACCCGTGGTGCCATCTACCGACAGAATCGCAAACTGCATGACAGCAATTTAAATAAAATAAAGACAAAAAGTCAATTACGATGTGGAACTGTGTCTTAATAAATAAGAAAAATATTTTTCTTATTTATTAAGACACAGTTCCACATCGTAATTGACTTTTTGTCTTTATTATATTTAAATTTCATTAAAATCTGTCAATAACACTAGTTATGAAATTGAGGATTGAGCCACTTGAAAATCGAATATTTTTAAAATATGGTTCTGTATAACGACGAGAAATCGAATGCCGTTGAGCGCAACTTCATATCTTTTTTAGTTTTCGAGTTACAGCAATTTTTCACTTTTTAAAAATCTCGACTTTGAAGACCCATATCTCGAAAACTAAAAGAGATATTGAAATTCGATTTAAACGAGTGTATTTCTCGTGCTCTAATTAACTTATGCTGAAATTTTGAAAATTTTAGAATTTTTTTCAAAATTTTCTTTTGCCCATATTTAAAAAACTTGATGAGATAATAAAAATCTGTGAACACCAGTAAATTCCTCTTGTAAAAGTACATAAGTTTTCAGAATTTTTACTCCATGGATACAATTTTTATAACAAAAAAACTAAAAATGGCCAAAATTCGCAAAATTCTTAACAAATAATTAAAATACAGTGATTTTTCGTCTTTTTGTAATAGAAACTCTACTTGTGCGAATTTTTTGCTGAAAATTTACATACCTATGTATTATTATGAGAGGAATTCACTAGTTTTCACAGATTTTTATTATCTTAAAAAAAAAATTAAATATTGCGAAAAGAAAATTTTGAAAAAAATAGTAAAATTATCAAAATTTTCAAAATTTCGGTCTAAGTTAATTGGAGCACGAGAAATACATTCGTTCAAACCGCATTTCAATATCTTTTATAGTTTTTGAGACATGGGCCTTCAAAGTTGACCTTTTCAAAAAGTGAAAAATCACCGTAACTCGAAAACTAAAAAAGATATGAAGATGCGCTCAACGGCATTCGATTTCTCATAGTTTCTCGTATTTTCATGAAACCAATTTTTTGCGATCACGACTTCGGCGATTAAAAAAATATATATTGAGGATCAAAATATGTATAATTATGTAAAAATATATGAGGAATTGAATGGTGAAATCCTTAATTTCATATCTAGTTTCATATTGTATTAAATTAACCGTAAACAGAAACAAACGTGAATATAAACATCTATGTAAATAAATAGTTTATATTGTATTTTTCATTTCATTAATCCTTAAAATTTAAATAAAAGCTTGCCACGAAATGAATTTTAAAATTTGTAAATAGCATCCGACGATCCCCTACAAATATCTTCGCGATCTCCCGAGGGGTCGCGACCCACACTTAGAAAACCACTGTATTATAATAAATGTGTAATTATGATACCTGTAAAAAGTCGCAAGTACACTTTTCAATCTCAGATGATGTGTTGCATGTGCTTAGATGAAAGGAATTAAAATTTAATTCGATAGTTTCTTCAGCTGGTGCTAAAATTAACCAGTGACAATCTAAATTGGCTAAATATTGTCCGGTTCCTTCAATATCAGGTGATCGAAGTGTCTGTAGGGGCTGATCTTGAGTTAGATTCACAGTACCTCCGCAACCAACTTTCTCATCTTCAAATTTCAAATGCAAAGTTAATTATTATTCTAGAATACAACAATTCTGTAGATACTTACTATACATAAATAAGACAGTTGCCTGAAAACCTTTAAAATGATTGGAGGCGTCAGTTTTCATCACAACTAACATGTTGTTTCCACTTGAACGTATTACAGGTAGATTACTTGTAATATTTCCACATAAAAGCGCAAGTCTGTCAGTTATATTCAGTAATGAATTTCCATCATAGAGGGCTACACTGTCATAATTACATGTTCTGTGATATTCCAATTCAAAGGACGAAAATCTAAAAATTAAAAACATTTCTAGATATTTTAAATAAATAAATAAATAAATATATCGTCACGCCTTCTACCCATTACTGGGTGTGGCACTCTGCCGCAGCAGATCGCGGTAAGTGATATATTTTGCGCGTGAGGTGCGGTTACCAGTCGTCAAATCACGGCCTCCAAAGATGTTAGTGGGGGAGGAGCCACAGGGGTAGCTTTTGAAATTATGAAAATTGTTTGTCGTCTGTGGGAATTGAATCAGGGTTCTCAGGATCCACATGCCGACTTCATACCACTGAGCTAGCTAGGTATTTTAATTAGATTAATTTATATGGAATAGCTAGCTCAGTGGTATCAAGTCAGCCTGTGGATCCTGAGAACCCTGAAGACCGATTCTAATTCGTAGCAACCAAATATAAACATACGAATAGGACGTAGCGACTGAGTTAGCGACTGAGTCAAAGCAGTTGCTAGCAGTAAGTCGCTATAAAATGTCTAGTCGCCAATAATGACGTCACACGTAAGTTACATTTTATCCCGTAAGGTGGCTACATTATCAGTAGCGACAATAAATGAGGTCAAGCCAGTCCGTACAACTGGTTGCTACGAATTGGAATCGGTGTCCTGGTTCTATTCCTACAGGCGAAAAACAATTTTCACCATTTTAAAACTACCCCTGTGGCTCCCCCATCACTAACACCTATGGGGGCCGTGATTTGATGGCTAGTAACCCCACTTCACGCGCCAAATATAACACTTACCGAAATTTGCTTCGGCAGAGTGCCACACCCAGTAATGAGTAAAAGGCGTTATGATATAATTATTTTTTTATCCACAACTCGTATACATATAATAAAGACATTATTACACTGATTTCAGTTGTATTATATGGCTCATAAAACACTAGTGTTTTATATTTCATAAAACATTGTAAACAACTAGTTACTTAGCAACCACTTCATGATTTACCGTATTTAGAGAAATTATATATAACTGAATCAACGTTAAACGTTACGACCTATCTTCTTCGATACCTATAATTATGAGTTGTGGATAAAATTTTGTATTACACTTGTGTTTTATTGGTATATAAAACACTTGTATAATAAATAACTATTATTTTTAAGTTTAACGTTAAATACTTACTTAACAATGATAATCTTGTTTTTGGGAGCAGTAATATTCCATACGCAGTTAATTGAACTGTAATATGAAGATCTATCAGTTAAATCTAAAGGAGAGGAAATTTCTTTCTCTTCAGTTATTGTACCACCACAACCTGTAATTGCAAATAATTCATGTTTAGATAATGTTCAAGTTTGGTTGAAAACTATTATAAAAACAATATCCCGCAGTATGGGGGTGTGGTTAGTATTACGGCATTCGAATCCGGAGATTCCGAGTTCGAATTCTATTTCAGCTAAAAAATATATGAACTTCCATACTGTGACTCGGTGAGTTCGGTCCTGTACTGTAATTGGGATTAAGTTCTTGTTGTACAGAATAGGATGCGGGCACTCACGTGACACCGTGACGTTTTGTGACGTAAAAACAGCTGTTCGGGCAAAGATCACTGCGCCACCTACAAAATGAACTATTTTTTTTGGGACGAGATTTGAAAAGAACCGGTCTTTTCAAATCTCGCCACAAAAAAATAGTTCATTTTGTAGGTGGCGCAGTGATCGCAGCCCAGCAAGATTTGAAAAGAACCGTTCTTTTCAAATCTCGTCCCAAAAAAAATTGTTCATTTTGTAGGTGAGGCAGTGATGTTTGCCCGAACAGCTGTTTTTACGTCACAATGTCACGTGAGTGCCCGCATCCTATAGTGTAAATAAATTTAAAAATTATGTTGACTACGAAACGTGCAAAATGAAATGTGATTAGTGACTTTGATGCAGAATGTAATTGTTATTTGAAGCATTTTGTCTAAAATGAACTTTATACTCTATACAAACATATAAAAAATAACAAAACTATTTGAAAAAATATGGAGTAGGTGGCACAGTGTCGGCCTGTGGATCCTGAGAATCCTGGTTCGATTCCCACTGTTGACAAACATTTTCACCATTTTAATACTACTCATGTGGCTCTCCCTCCAACAACATGTTTGGGAGCCGTGATTTGACGACTGGAAACCGCACTTACGTGCAAAAATATATCACTTACCGAGATCTGCTTCGGCAGAGTGCCACACCTAGTAATGGGTAGAAGGCGTAATGATATATTTATTTTATATTTATTTATTTATATGAAAAAAAAAAGAAAATCGTAGTGAATAAATGCAATTTTACTTATAACCAATGTGCAAATTTTTGACTGATTGTTTTTTGTTTCTCAAAACCAATGAAATACTTCATTTTACGTCACGTGTCTACGTTCAACCAATCCTGTCATTATTATACTGAGAATAAAGCTCTTGTGATTATTCCCGGGAATAATCTCTGTCGGTGCTTTTGTTTGTGACAAATGATAATTATTAAATAATTATTTAAAACTGTCAACGCGTCACGTAAAATGTGTGAAAAAAGCGATTTAGTTCCATTTCTGATACAGAAATACAAATTTTGGAAATAACTTCCAAGAATACATTAATAAGTAATCAATCGATATGAACCCAGTTCAAAATTTTTTAAGTTGGATGAATCGACCTCAACAGCTAAGTCAAAAAAGAATCTAATTAAATATAACTAGAGAGTTGGATAAATTAGAAAATAATTCTCCAGTATCTTTCTCAAACTTGTTGCCATTTGGCAATTGCCACTCAAGCCCTACGGATTTTCGTGACTATTGCTTGGCAACAAGTTTTCGAAAGATCTGTCAAATTATTTTCAATTTATTCTCACTCTCTTGTTATACTAATGCTGGGTTGCATGAAAGTTTTATCGATTCATTAGCTGTATTCCATTTGCCACTTGGTTCACTTAAATCAGTTCAGATAAATTCGAAACATAACTAAATGAACTGAATTAAGCAAACTGAAGCATTTAATGGGGTGAATTACTTCAAAGTAAATTAGAATCTATAATTCTAGTACTGTAAAAATAGTCAGCGAAGTAATGCAGCAAAATAAATAAATGATCTGGTTCAGCAAATGTAAGTTAGATCTGATCCAAATGGCAAATGGAATACGACTATTAGCAACTAACGGTTCAATAAATTTCAGAAAATCGCTATTGATACTGTTGCTAGATAAACAACTCTTTAACTAATGAGCTCTTTATTTTTTTCTTGCAACCCAGCATATTACTGATAATAAATAAATGAGTTTATATTAAGTGATCTATGAATGTGGTTAAAGTGAGGGTGATGTGTTTGGATGAGAATGTTTGACGAGAGCTGATTATTTGATAAATGTAATGAGTGAATATTTTATGAGTGATTTTAGGGTTCTTGCTACCCCATTTGATGGGATACAGCGTGAAGATATGTATGTATGTACTTACTATCAACATAATATTTAAATTTAAATCCATTTCTATTGACCCATTTATCGGTTTGAAACCAAACTCGTATCCCATCTTGACTTCTAACTGGCGGTGGAGCTTTCCTGCCGCAGAAAGTGCCCATGTTGATGTACGGCAGTTCTGTTCGACTTAGAAACCGATTTGGACGGAATGGAATTCTCATAAATCTTTGTCTTCCAATGGTCACATTGTCGTAAACACAACCCATACTTCCTTTACCTTCTTCAAGTAAGAAACCTTCGAAAATAATATTCACGTATTTTTTTGGTGCAATGATACTGTATTTGCAATCCAGATTTTTAGTATATCCAGTAGGGTATCCAGGACTGATTAGATATTTTGGAGTTTCTGTTGCTAGGTATGTACCGCCGCAAGTGAAATGCCAGGTAGCCTGTATATATTAAGTATATAGTTATCTATCATACATACATACATGAGGCGTGTTTCTTTGGATTGTGAGTGTGATTTTCTAAATCATGATTCCTTTGATCGTGATTGCGTTGAATCATGATTAAATATGATACTGAAGAAAACATCGAACTGGAATAATGATTCAAATCCAACCCGATCGACGCGATCCTATAGTATGAACGTTAAAATAACTGCAAATGTCAAATACACAAACTAACCTATTTTAAAATTTCATAAATGAGTGTCCATGTAAGCCATTTAAAAATTCTTCCAGAAGCAGCCAATTTCCCTTAATTCCACAAATAGAGCACATAAATTTAACATCAGACGCCATTTTTAAACCTTCGATGTGAATCAGTCAACATGAATCATAGAAAAAGTATGATTCAGAAGGGTAGGGGGATTGTCGTTTCGTGATCACAAAATGAAAGAGTAGGGATAACGAATAACGAACGAAGAAACATGATTCTTCATGATCATGTTAAGTTTGATCACTTTGATTACGAATCACAGTCCAAAGAAACACGCCTATACATACATACATGCATACATACATATCTTCACGCTATATCCCAACAAATGGGGTAGCACGAACCCTAAAATCACTCATAAAATATTCACTCATCACACCCATCAAACAACCAGACATCGTCAAACATTTTCATCCAAACAAACCACCCTCACTTCAACCACATTCATAGATCACTTAATATAAACTCATTCATTTATTACACTCGAAATTATTATCACACAACAAACCTTCAATCACATCATTCCTATTCACTTACCATTCATTTTCTTTCATCAACGTACATAACATATGCATAAAACATCTCAAATTACCCGCGCTTACTCCTAACAACGAATCTAATAACGAAACTAACAACGAATCTACAAGATTAGAAAAGATGAAAGCGATAGTCTGCACTTATATATGAAAGAAAAGTCCACACAATGCAGTAACTGAAAATGAAACAAAAAGATAAGAAAGGGAGGGAGCGTCGCCCTGCGCTTGTTTTTGAAAGTGAATTTCACACAATTGCAGTTAAACACTCTACGTAATAACTGAAAACGAATTAAAAGATAAGAAAGGAAGGGAGTGTTGGTCTACGCTTGTTTTTGGAAGTGAATTCCACACAATTGCAGTTAAACACTCAATGTAAGATCAGAAAACGAATAAAAAATATAAGAAACGAAGGGAGTGTCGTCCCTGCGCTTGTTTTTGAAAGTGAATTTCACACAATTACAGTTAAACACTCTAATGAAATTACTAAACAACGAAACTAAAATCTAAAACTCTGCGCTTTTCTGAAATCATCAGATTCATTCCGCAATTAATCTTCGCCAAACGTTCCTATCCTGACACACCACTTTAGCTTCATCCACATTCATAATTCCTTTCATACAAGCACGTTTGTTCCTCGTACTCAGTAACTTTCGTTCAAGGTTGGAAAAATATGTTTTGGTCAAATCTTAAGTTTGTATCTCTTTTACAATTAGGTGTAGAGTTATACTCAGAGAAATAGAATAGTGGGAGAAGACTCTTAAAGCTGCGCGAACTTTATGAAATTGAAGACCGCCATTTTTAAGGTTGGTTGATGCGGGAAATTTAAAAATTCAACACGATTAAGCCTCATGAGCCGCGAAAAATATTTAACTAAATAACAAATAACTTTTCTAAAGTTATTACGTAATATATTATTAATAAATACATAAAATGGCAAATTTTACTTAATATAACCATGCCAATGTTGGAAAATATTTCACTTTAAAGGTGGTTGTTCGTATCTCTTAAGTTAGAGGTTGTAGAAAAAAAAGCTGTAGATAATGAAATAATAAATAACTTTTATGCAACAAAATATCAACATTATTTTATTTATAAAAACTATTATTTGCCAAAATAATTATTCTTTGTTTTTGATTATAAATATTGTTTGTAATTTTAACGATCTTATTGTACATTTATTTTATCAATTTTTGATAGCGCTTAAAGTACTGGTTGGCAGTTTGAAATTACTCGGTTCCACTAGTTTGAAAAGTAATGTTATTATGAAATAAATGAGTCAAACAAAAATAGTGTATTTTAATATATTTTATAAAATAAAGAACGTAAAATTATAAATGATTTTAATTAATAACCTTAATATTACAGATATATTTTATTATGGAATAAGACACGTATACAAAGGAATATCTTTTGGTTTAAACCTTCTACTATTAAAACACCCTGTCACTGAACACGACATTTTGCAACGAACAGAATAAAGTTTACAGTACCTAATGTTTTTCGAGATGTTCACTTTTGGCATGGCAACCTTAAAAATGGCCGAACCCATAGCGTCCTCGAAAAGTGGATGCGCACTCATCCAAGAGTCTTCTCCCACTACTCTATTTCTCTGATAATATATATCTCTTGAATATTTTTAGTATCATGTTCCATGTGAGTGTTAAAATGTATACGTACCTTAAAGCCGCTGGCTTGTAATTGAGAATTTGATCGGAATAAAATTCGTAGACGACCTGTGCTTGAGTTGAAAGTTTGAGGTTGAACTCGACCACAAGAACGACCCAGTGATGTCCAGTTATTATCTTCCTCATAATCAAATACCTACAATTTATAAATAGGAATAACTGAAGAAAGTTATGAAATTATTAACCCTTTGCACTCCGTTGGCGCCGTCACGGCGACATAGGAATCATTCTAACAAATCCAATGGCGCCGCAGCGGCGACATAAACAATAGGATTACATTTTATTGTTTAATAAATTAAAGGATCCTTTTACAAGTTTACAAATAGTTGTATTCAGTTGTAGACAGTACACACTGGTGATACTTTGTGCTTTTTTGCTATGTTTTACATTTATAACAGTAAATACGCATTCATTCTATTCGAATAATATAAATATGGAGGAGAATGTTGAATTTAGTGGTAGTGAAGACGAGTTTGTTTTTGAAGTGCAAAGTGACTTTTCCGATGAAATTTCGATAGAATATGACAATTTTATTATAAGTTCGAGTAGTGAGAGTGCTTTGTAGGACATAAACGAAAAAAATCGCGTGTTTTGGACTAGTGAATACTGTGACAATTGTCCTAACAAACCACATATGCATTTGGGAGACTGTTTTCTAAAATACCATATTAAAAATTTATAAAAATTAGAATATGCTTATTTTTCTTTGATTTCCAATATTATATCATAATAAATATATATTTCTTAGCATAACTACATTTTTTATTTAATACCTTACCAAAAAATACAGTTTTCTAATTTTCTAAAAATTTAGTAATTTTTCCTAATAATTTCGCATTATAACCTAAAGAGTTGCCGGTGTACCACATAAAAAAAAAATTGGAGTGCAAAGGGTTAATTTTGGAGAAACGGCAATTTTTTAATGTTTGTATTATACAGGTTGTTCCATTTAAGTGTACCACCATTGCTATCTCGAGAACTATAAGAGCTACGAGATTGGTTAAATTAGAAAAGAACTACCATTTTACAAGACTATTACAATGAGTAAACAAAATCTTTTTTGACCAGTAGTTCTCAAAATACGGGACACAACTTTCTTATTTTAAATGGGAACATATGTTTTTTTTTAGGTTATTCGATAGAGTATTTTTTTCTGAATTCAACGAATACAAACATAAGAAAAATGTCATACAATACAATAGAACAATGCATGCTTTGCCTTTCTTGCAGATGGCGACATACCCCCATCACTCACCTCAGTTGTAATAGTAAGTTTACATAAAATCCTTGATAAATAAAGAATATTACCTCAACATAGTCGTTTGTACAATTTGTACTATTCTCAATGTGGAATCTATCAAGAAATTGTAATCCTACGTGGTAGCCATTCCCAGCTCTAACTTCCCAAATGCATTCTATATCATTTGGATAAGAACTTGGATAATTTGGTGTTTGAATTACACGTTCTCTGTCGTGGAAAATGCCTCCGCATCCTAAAATACAAATTCATGTTATCGGAAAATATAACCAGCACGCAACAGATTTTATCATTTCTCGGGTTAATGCTCCGTGGACACAGGGAATGTTTTCTGAGAAACTTTTTAGAAAGAAGTCAAGAAAGTTTCTTAAAAATTATAGCGGCATCTATATTGCAAGATTTTTGTGGAAAGTAACTAACTTCATGCTTATGACACAGTAGTTTACTCATTTTATATCAAAGAATAACAAACTGACAGATGTTCAAGAAACTTTTTGACTTCTTTAAAAAAAGTTTCTTAGAAAACTTTCCCCGTATGCATGGGGCATAATAGTAATAAAAAAAACAACAAATTTCTCATTTATGATTTAATTGAAATCACCATTTCTTTAATCTCATATGGAATTAATATTCCTTCGTCACTTTCTATTATACAATATAAATTTATTTATCCACAACTCATATATAATAAAGACATTGCTTTGATTTCAGTTGTATTATATGGCTCATAAAACACTAGTGTTTTATATTCCATAAAATACTATAAACAACTTGTTACTTAGCAACCACTTCACAATCTACCGTATTTTGAGAAACTAAATATAACTGAATCAACGTTGAACGTGACGACCAATCTTCTTCGATACCTATAATTATGAGTTGAGGATAAAATTTTGTATTACACTTGTGTTTTATATACTTAGTAAAACTCGTGTATAATAAATAACTATTAATATACAGGTATTCAGAAAATGAGTGACCAGATTCAGGTAGATCGATTCTTTGATTATATCTGAGTCAACAATTCTAATTAAAAAAAATCTATATGATCTTTCGTAAAAGTCACATGAGCTAATTAAAAGAAATGTAAATTTGGCAACAACGAATCAAACAACTGTTTCAGCAGTTTTCGGTAACTATACAAATTAATCAGAAAAAACGTAAAAATTTGATAAATTATTTTTTGTCTTCCTAATTCATTATTGTTTCTTAATATTATTTGCTAACATCTTTTATTTGAAACTTTTTTTTGTAACTGATTCCATTTTTGAAATAAATGGAATTTATTGTTTTGTGTGTCCAGTAAACTTCCTCTTCCGGTTTTTCAATTTCGTTCAAAATCAACTCAGCTCTTCGTAATTTCATGAAACTTGTGATTACCAAGTTTCGTTAACAAATCTTATCTCGTTCATGAGATATTGCACACTCGGACACTCATCCATCCATCCATCCATCCATCCATACACACACACAGACATCATTGTGAAAATGATCAAAACGGATTCAGTGGACCTCAAAACACGTATTTCCGCGAAAATCTCGTCAACGATTTTTTTCACGTTTCCAATACTTCCTTATACTGTGTATAAGAAATTCAAATCAAAATACAAAATATTGAAAAATATCTAAATAATAAATGCTAAATTTATATTATATTATTCTGACATTTTTCTATATTTTATATTTTGATTTGTGTTATTTTTACTTTTTTATACGCAGTATAAGGAAGTATTGGAATCATGAAAAAAATCGTTGACGAGATTTTCGCGGAAATACGTGTTTTGAGGTCCACTGAATCCGTTTTGATCATTTTCTCAATGATGTCTGTGTGTGTGGATGGATGGATGGATGGATGTGTGTCCGAGTGTGCAATATCTCATGAACGAGATAAGATTTGTTAACGAAACTTGGTAATTATAAGTTTCATGAAAATACGAAGAGCTGAGTTGATTTTGAATGAAATTGAAAAACCGGAAGAGGAAGTTTACTGGACACACAAAACAATAAATTCCATTTATTTCAAAAATGTAATCAGTTACGAAAAAAAGTTTCAAACAAAAGATGTTAGCAAAAATATTTGGAACATAAAATGTTATTTGCAATTTTCCTGTATATGCGTCTAATTTTGAGAAAAGCTAATTTTTATATTTAATAATATATTCGAATAATCATAGTAGCAATAGAAACAAAAAACAAAAACATGTTTCACATTTATATGTACAAATAATAATTGTCAAACGCAAGGAGCAAGTCATAAGTGTTCAATTCAGCGTTTTTGATATTAAATATGCTGTGTATAAGAAAGTCGTGTGGTGACCACACCAGATTTTTTATTATTTGAAGCTGATGATGTTTAAACTCGAAATGTCCATCTTGTTGAAATATAATTTTTTATTGGATTCTTGAAGCCTTATTTTACTAATATTATTATTATTTGAATCCTAAATATTTCTATTATAATAAGTATTTACTTAGAAAATAATAATTAAATTCTAAATCTTACCAGCTGTAATGGGTTCGTAATTTAGGGCAAATCCATTTCCTCTTCCTCCAACAGAGGTGTGATATTCGATCCAGAGAGCGTTACTTTGGGACTGAATTAAACTAGGATGATTTTTGCCACAGTAACGTCCAAGTTTTGGACTTGTTGCAGACGGACCATTGTGAATATCAATGTAGTCCTTTGTACAAGATGTGTCCAAATCTATTGACGTGAAATTTAACTAAAATATAAATATAAATTAGATCATGACTAATGGACTCCTGTACCATCATCGAAATAACAAGAATGAAGGATCAAAACATAAAATATGTTTTGAGTAATAGCTATTAGTGGTCAAATTAGTTAAAAGTAACGTTTAACATCAGAGATATAAGTGATTATAAATATACTAGCTGACCCGACAGACGTTGTCCTGTCTTAACTATGAATATTCAGATCGAAGTGGACTTAATTTTAAATTAATAATTATTTCGAAAAAATAGTGTTTATTGAATGAATTTTCAGATTCAAAATAAGATAGCCGGCGGATTGATGTTGTCAACTATCCAACAGAATTCTTAAATTCGCGCTAAAATCACCTGATTTCATTTTTTTATGAAACTAACAAATCAACAGGTAACTTTATTGGTTATATACTGACAGACAGCAGCAATGGAATCTTCCGAGAATTTCTCTTATATTCTGTGTGAAATTAGTACACTACTTTTAAGAATTCTATGCTCTTTCTAATTATAGTGGCACGCAGTCAATTTAGCGACATCTATCCACATAGTGGAAAAGTAAAAGTACAATGTGTTCTAACCCCTGTAATCATTTTTTTGTTTTTTTTTTTACGTAGATCGATATTTTAATAGTGATTCTGCTATTCGGGGCGGAGACGAAGCCAACAAATCTTAGATCATCAAAATCGGTCCAGCCGTTCTTGAGTTATAAATGGTGTAACTAACCCGACTTTGTTTTATATATAAAGATTTTCAATTTTTCGCTGATTGGTACCAATTATTGTTAATTATCCGTTGATTCAATGACCTGGGGGACCGAGCAATTTGAAATAAATTTCAATTTTCAGCTTGTTAATAAGTATGTTTTTATTGCCAACGTTTCGTCAGTCAAGACTGACCTCTTCAGGCCTGGAATTACAGAGTACCAATTTATTATAAGGAGCATATAAAAGCGCTCTAAGAATATAAATTAAACTAATTGTTCTGATATCACATAACTTTGTATCACAATCAATAAATTCTCACCTAATAAAATTATTGCACACAAGTTGCATTTTATTACATGATGACAAGACGTAAAGAATTTGTTGTGAGGCATGTTCCCATTTATTTTCATAATGGACGTCAATCAAACATAGATAATCGTGTTCACAGTATTTTGAATAGAAACCAAAAATAAATAAAATCATCATAGAAATTTTTATTTTTGGTTTCTATTCAAAATACTGTGAACACGATTATCTATGTTTGATTGACGTCCCCAGGTCATTGAATCAACGGATAATTATAAATATAGTGACATCACATATCCGAAGGTTCTCATTGGCCATAAGTATTTTCGCGCGGTAAATAAGACACATATGCGGAGTAGAACGTAACTAACTATGACACCTCAGCACTGGTTTTTCAAACTGTTCGCCGTTTGCTCGTATGTATGTGTTCATCATGTTGTATATTTATTACTATAATTTAATTTCATGTTCTTGGGCTTGCAACTTGTATAAAATATGATTTTCAACAAAGTAAGATTATTTTTCAAGAATTCAATCGTATATTATTTGCACTCTTTGAACGAAACAAGTACCATTAAACCGAACTTGGGACGTCACAACTCCAACACAACATATAAAGAATTTTCAAACCGCGTTTTCAATGATCGTCATAGTTTATCATGTAGTTTCATAAAAAAAATTAATAAAAAATAGATTCAGGAGCCCCAGAGCTGGGCAGTAGCTAGCTACTTTTGTAGCTTAGCTACTAGCTTACCTACTTTTACCTTAGCTGTAGCTGTAGCTTAACTAAATGTGAAAAAATATAGCTGTAGCTTGTAGCGAGCTATGTTTTGTTTCTATTAGCTTAAAAATATTGTTATAACAACTGAAGCTACTTTTTATAGCTTAAAGCTACTCGTACTTTTTGTAGCTGAAAGCTACCACTGTTCATTAAGAAATACGTATTAATTTTTGTTTTGTATTTGAATTGTACCTTCTTTATTGTTTTCTATAACTGTACGATAACAAGTTGTTATATAGTGTAAAATCTATTAACATATTTAATTTTTCACTTGTTCTTAACGTATCCTACTTTTGTATTAAATATTAAATGAATTAAACATTGACTGTTTAGGAGTCTTTTGTTAATGTGACTGTTAATTTATGCCGATATAAATAAAAATTATACCATCAAAAATTAACGGTACATTTGTCCATTTGCGATTTTTTATATTTATTAACAGTCATTATAACAAAAGACTGATCAACTGATCGTACGACAATGACAAATTTAATAATTCACAATAATTGAAAAAGTAGCTTTAAAATTTAACAGCTACTTTAACGAAAGCTTTTAGCTGTAGCTTAGCTATATTTTACAAAATGTAGCTTAAAGCTGTAGTTCAGCTACTTTTTTAAAGAATAGCTGTAGCTGTAGCTTAGCTACTTTTTTAAGTACGAGTAGCTTGCCCAGCTCTGAGGAGCCCATTGTCAGGAAGTGTTAGTGTAAATAGTGCTTTAGTATCTACAATTTTCATTAGAAGCTTTTTCTTTTATTTATACTCTATTTGTTTTATCTGTAAAGTAGATGGCGCTTCGAGCACAATAAAGTTTATTCAATTCCCTGCAATGAACGCAAAGAACGAAGTTCGTACGATGATTTGGCACCCCTTAAAGTAGAGACGAAATAGCTATTTACATAATTAGTGCGCGAATGGTGCAAATGACGTCTTCGTGCACGAGTTTTGTACAATTCTTTATGTAACGAACAAAAATTATATAATGGACAATGAGGAAAGGATATAGCCGGGTAAGATGGTCAAATCTGCCCCCAAAGGAAATCACATGGGGATATGATTTCCATCTTATTTACACGAAAGTGGAATTTTCTGACCAATTTTCAATAATAATTTAGATTAAGGTAAATCAAAATATTTATTGAAATTATTGTCGAGGTCGTGAACCTGATAAACTTCCTATAATTAGTGCTTTGTGTGTAAACAATGTTAGTTATTCGGCGAACACGCAATTAGTTGCAAGTGACCAGTGACAAGTTGCAGACGAGACAAAAGTTATTCCTCCGGGTTTAGAAACTGAAAATCCAAGGTATGTAAATAATAATAATAATAATAATCTGAAAATTGGTCAGAAAATTCTACTTTCGTGTAAATAAGATGGAAATCATATCCCCATGTGATTTCCTTTGGGGGCAGATTTGACCATCTTACCCGGCTATAGCCTTTATTAAATTTGAAGCGTGAATTTATATTGACAGTTAAGTATGCCATGAATTGACATTTGTTATTTGAAAACAAATTATTAATTTTTTCTCGTAAAGTTTATTAAAATATGTCTGATTGATGGCGTTATACGATAATGTCTCTATTTCTTTTATAAATTCCTTAAAAAGTGTGTATATAAGTACAATTAGCATTTTAATAGTCAAATTTTTTAATATTAAAAAATGGTTTTTTTTTTAATTACTTTGCGCACTAGTGCGCAAAATTAAACTTTCCATCGGTTTCCAAGGTAATGTAAACCTTATTCTGAAAGATGCGAGTACAAAAAAGTTTTTTTCTACGACTGCTATGAAAAGTTGATATTTATGCTTTCAGTTGTCATCGTAAAGTTGATGGTTACCGAGTAACGAATAATAAAATACTTTACCGCGCGTCTCCTATAGCAACAAGCGGTAGAATACTTTACCGCTCGCTTAGAAAAATACAAATTGTTGCTGAAATCTTAATTTATTGAAACAATACTAAAATATAGGTTAAATTCATTTTGACACTTTTATACATATTATACATGAAGTTTGCTGCGCTATGATTTGAAGTTGAACCTGAACGCAGCTGGGCAGCAGTGCCAACTTCATGAGGATGAGGTATGTTAACATTGAAAGTGCAGTTTTGACAGTTGTGTATATTTATTCCCGAACTTAAAATGGTGTTTGATAAATTTTGACGATAAATTAGATTCTATGATATTGTCATTAGAATTTTCAGTTAGTACGCCAATACTTTGATTTTTTAGAATATTATACATGATGTTTGCTGCGCTATGATTTGAAGTTGAACCTAACATTTACTAATATCAATATAACTTTTAACTGCTAGTGTTGATATTATCATTGAATAAATGGACCAAAGAGAAGACGATTTCATTACTTTAGATTTTTCCAAAAAGTAAGCAAGTATAACATTTTCGCTATAATTCTTGATTTTTTTTACACCATGCGATGAAGAGGTTATAATTTGTTTCGTATAATGCTCTTGATTTTGCAGGTAATAAACTCAAGGTAGCATTTTGCGCTGTTTCAAATATATCTGGAGGAGTGCAGGGAAAATCACTTTTATCACTATTTTCTGAGATTATTGAGCACATTTATGTGTCAAAATTGATCACAAACAATGATTGTTGATAACTGAATGGATACTGATATCGTCATGGTTACATACAATACAGAAATTGGTGGAACGTGAATTGAACTAGCTCCATATTATTTTAAAAATTTTTTTTGCAAGTAAAGTCTTAGAAAAAATTATGTGTGTGTCTCTAGCGTAAAGTATCTTTATTGCTCTCGCTCGCGCTTCAATTACCGAGCACGAGCAATAAAGATTCACTTTACGCTCTTGATACACAAATAACTATTTTTTCGTTCAATTTAGTTGTAAAGTCGCCGAGTTATGAGCCAAACACCCCAAAATGTACATTCAACTTCAAACACGCATAACTCTGTGCCACATCACTTCGTTCTTTGCGTCCTTTGCAGGGAATTGAATAAACTTTATTGCTCTGATGGTGAATCGAGTCCACAATTTCTTTTAGCTCCGCACATATCGTCAAATATGGATATTTTTGCCACTAAAAACTTTTTTCTCCTAGAGGGTTGAGGAGGGGGCGGAAGAGGTTAACCCTAAGATCGCATGTATCCCCTTAAAGTAGACACTCTAAACTTTTTCGCCCTTGAAAATTCGTCCAAATGGGCCTTCAAGACTTTTTTGAATTTTTTATATATTAATCTACGTAATAAAATAATTATCCCCAAATTTTTTATTTTTTAAAAAAACTTGTATTAAGTATGATAAAAATATTTAAACTTTCGAAACAAATGAATATGATGTAGTTGCATCTTAGCTTAAAGAGAGGCAGATAAGACAGAGATAAATAACACGTAACTCGTCGTTGTCAGTAGAATCCTCAGACAAAACATAACTAGACGGATAACATCGACGTTTGTTGTGAGTCAGAAAGGGATAGAATAACTGGTGTGTGAGGCGGGTGCGCGGCAAGGAGCAACTTGCATAACATCAAAGAGTACTTGCTCCTAGCCGCGCATCCGGCGAACCATCAAGTTATTCCATTCCTCTCTGCTTCACAACACTGCATTGACTTAAATACGGCATAATTCGTCTAGTATTATACGTCATTGGTAGAATCGTAGAATGCTGAATGCTTATTTCTTCTTCGTCTTCTTGAGCACCGACAAACGTTTCAGACAAAGCTCTGTGATTGGCTTAATGCAACTACGTAATTGCAATGAGCGTTTTAAATTATTCAACTTTAACTTTCATATTTCAGCAATAAAGATATAATTTATGGTATGATTTTATATTGCATTAAATATGATGTACGGTCAAGAATTTATTTTAATAAATATATATTAAAAAGCTCTATCACTTGAATCCCCCATTAGTTAAAAATTCGCCAAGTTATGACGGTTTGAAAATTAGGAAAATTTCACGAAATTCATGTGTTTTTTTTGTCAACAGAGTATTTTTAGTTGTGTAGATTTTGATTTAATATTGAATTGGTTACCTTCAAAGTTTGTCCTTCTTCAATCTTAATTAACCATGCACAGTCAACTGTATTTGCATAACGATTAGGATAATTTGGACTTGAAATAGATCCAGAACTTGAAGTTAAAATTCCTCCGCAAGGATGGACTTTGTATGTTATCGTGAAATTCATTCTAGAGTAATGTCCTACTTCGAAAACCTGCAAACAACATATTGTTCTAATATTTTAATTAAGGTATAAATGAAACTTGTACCATTAACTTTGTAGTAGGATACGGATTACGTATTATTTGAGGTTCCGAATGGGAACCACATAATTGTCTAAAAAATTCAGAGCGCGTTTCTAAAAAAAAAACAAACAATATATAAATCTAAAAACATATTCTTAAATATAATAAGATGTAGAAGATTGTACAAATAGACAATTGTAATAAATAAAACTATAAACTGCAAAGTAATTATCAACCATTCAATAATAGTGATTATTTTTTGACGTTTCTCAAAACCAATGAAATGCTTCATTGTATGTCACGTGTCTGCGTTTTAGCCAATCCTGTCATTAGCTGTACTCCATTTGCCACTTGGTTCACTTAAATCAGTTCAGATAAATTCGACACATGACTAAATGAACTGAATTAAGCAAACTGATGCAGTTATTGGAATGGATTACTGCAAAGTACGTTAGAATAAGTAATTCTAGTACTGAAAATAAAGTCAACGCAGTAATCCAGCGAAATAAATAAGTGATCTGGATCAGTAAATGTAAGTTAGATCTGATCCAAATGGCAAATGGAATGCGCCTATAATTATACTGAGAATACAGCTCTTGTGATTATTCCCGGGAATAATCTCTGTAGGTGCTTTTTTTGTGACAAATGATGGGTAATTGTCAAATAATTATTTAAAACTTTAAACGCGTCAAGTAAGATATGTGAAGAAAATCGATTTAGTTCCATTTCAGATACAAAAATACACCAACAAATTTTGGAAACAACTTCCAAGAGTACATTAATAAGTAATCAATCGATATAGTCCCAGTTCAATTTTTTTAAATTTGGATGAATCGACCTCAACAGCTAAGTCAAAAAATAATCTAATTAAATATAATAGAGTTGGATAAATTAGAAAATAATTCTCCAGTATCTTTCTCAAACTTGTTGCCATTTGGCAATTGTCACTCAAGCCCTACCGGCTTTCGTGACTATTGCCTGGCAACAAGTTTTCGAAAGATCTGTCAAATTATTTTCAATTAATTCTCTCTTGTTGTATTATTACTGAATATATATTTTTATTATATGTGTACATATACAACAATTCTTGTTTAACAAATTAAAAAGCGTGCTAAGCAATAACAAAATCATTTTGCTCTTTAAATTCATCCATAATGATTACATTATAGACGTATTCCATTTGCTATTTGGATCAGATCTAACTTAAATTTACTGCATCAGATCACTTATTTATTTCCTGTACTAAAATTACTTATTACTTAATTCAGTTCATTTAGTTATATGTCTAATTTATTTAAAATGATTCAAGTTAAGTAAGTGGCAAATGGAATGCAGCTATTGTAAAACATTGAATACATTTAGTAAACGTAAAGAACAAATACAAACCTATCTCCATGTAATGGTATATTACATACCGAGGTGGAAAGAGTTTCATTACAGTTGAGGTTTAGCTATAATCCGAGGCGTAATGAAACTTTCCACCGAGGTTTGTATACTATTTTATTCACAATCAAAAATTAATTATTGAACATTAATGAAAAAATAACATTAATTTGCTTATTTCCACGAAATATTTCTATTTATTTTTTAGTAGGTGATGAATTTAATATTTGTTTCTGAAACAAATTTCAGGGTGTCATTTTTCAACAATTATTTTCTTGTCACATCTTTTTATTTTTACAGTAAAAACTAAATAAGATCAATTCTGATTCTGAATATGAAAATTTATTTGTTATTTTCTAATTATTTATAATCAAAATAAAATTAAATAACTTTTGACAGTAAGTTTTATTTCATAATTTAAAATCAAAGGTGCAATGTTTTCGCAGCTTTAAGCCTGATTTATAGATTGCATAGAATAGAATGGAATAGAATAGAATAAGGAATGAAATGGAATAGAATAGAAATTAGTAATCACAATTTATAGATTGCACAGAAAGGAACAGCAGTGAATAGAATGACGTCATTTTGACATTGAAATAGCTATGTTTATACTGGTATTTTAGATGACTATTACAAACTTCATGGTAATGAAGTGACATGAAAATTTGATGAGTTGAAAGTTGTAGTTTTAAAAAAAAATAGAAATTAACTTAGTATATAAATTGGGGTGTCCAGCACATGCTATAGGGAATTTTTATATTTGTTGCAAAATTCACAAACAAAACTAAGATGTAGTAGAATTCGGCAAATAAATAAAAGCAAAAAATATTTGCAATTTTTTCGAAAAATATTTTTAAAAAATGATAAAATGATAAATAAAGTATTTCTCTATTAATTCTACTAACCGATAATCGTCAAGCATGTTTTTTGTAAATATTCAAATAAATAACACTGCTTTATAATACAAATGTCACAAATGACAAAAGATGTCAAATTTCAACCGAAATAGAACGAAATGTGTCGGAATTACACGACCGACATAGGAATGGAATAGAATAGAACACGAAATAAAATTTGGTTATATCCTGTTCTGTGCTGTTCTATTCTATTCCATTCTATGCAACTATAAATGGTCGCATGCATTTTCATAGGTTTATATTTCTATTCCCTATTCTATTCCATTCTATCCTATGCAATCTATAAATCAGGCTTCAAAGTCAACAATAACTGATTTTACAACTTTTTTAAAATCGGAAAATGATAAATTACTAACTGATTGTGAATAAACGATATTACAAAATTATGAAATAAATCAAAATGAAAATACTACTTTCCAGCTCTATTTTCCAGATTATGATGCAGGTATAAAAAAATCTGGTGTGGTCACCACACAACTTTCTTATACACAGCATATTTCATATTAAAAACGCTGAATTGAACACTTATGACTTGCTCCTTGCGTTTGACAATTATTATTTGACATATAAATGTTAAACATGTTTTTGTTTTTTGTTTCTATTGCTACTATGATTATTCGAATATATTATTAAATATATAAATTAGTTTTTCTCAAAATTAGACGCATATACAGGAAAATTGTAAATAACATTTTATGTTCCAAATATTTTTGCTAACATCTTTTATTTGAAACTTTTTTTCGTAACTGATTCCATTTTTGAAATAAATGGAATTTATTGTTTTGTGTGTCCAGTAAACTTCCTCTTCCGGTTTTTCAATTTCATTCAAAATCAACTCAGCTCGTCGTATTTTCATGAAACTTATAATTACCAAGTTTAGTTAACAAATCTTATCTCGTTCATGAGATATTGCACGACCGGACACATCCATCCATCCATCCATCCACACACACAGACATCATTGAGAAAATGATCAAAACAGATTCAGTGGACCTCAAAACACGTATTTCTGTAAGCCTCCCTTATTTAAAAGGAGAATTAACAAATAATTTATATGGGTTCTTGTCAGACCGGAGAAAGGACAAGTACTAGGGTTGTTGTAAATAAGTTTGTACTTACAATTTGGTTCAACAAATAACAAAGATTTATTCACACTTACTACATGGTTGGAGTTGTCGAGTTCCTACTGAACTCTCGTATTGACTATCTAACTATCGACTATACTGAGTGAATAACTGACCTAACGCTACTATATATCTAATTACAAAAGTACTAAGTCAGCAAATAGTTAGCTACTTACGTCAACGAATATTATTTAGAATACTTGACCTCATTACAACATGCTCTACTTTACTTAATTGTATTCACTAAGAATGTGCTGACTTTGACTTGTTACATTTCCGCGAAAATCTCGTCAACGATTTTTTTCACGATTCCAATACTTTCTTATACTACGTATAAGAAAGTAAAAAATTGCGTATGACACACGTGTATAAGTGTCTTTAAAGCACTAGTGCCGCACTTATAATGTAAATAACTATAATTTGTTTGTATCTTACCAGAAGTAACTGTGATGGATGTCATAGCATATCTACAATGGGATCTGTATGGACGACCAATAACTGGAGCATCAATGATAAGTGCAAGTGTGCGATTAGCAAATACATTCTCATTTTCCTTTAATCTGCGAGTCCACTCACAAAAATATGATGTTACATTTGCCTTCGGTGTTTCTATAATCCCGCTGTCGTTATTTAAATCACCCGTACAAACTGAAACATACCACAATTTAATCTTCTATTTTAGTTTTAATTTTGATGTACCGGATGTAGCATAAAAACCTAGTCATAGTAGTTCTCTAATATTTTTGTATAATATATTCCAGTTAAGAATGGAGTAGATGGCAATGTGTTCACGATCGGTTTTACATCCATAATAAAGTAATTTGTTAAACGATGAAGTATAATAATTAATTTGCGGAACAAATTAACAAATTAGATATATTACCCCTAGGGTCGTTGATTTTCACCGAAGTTTGAATTTCTGAACGTTCGAACATTCGAATGTTTTGAACTTCGTCAGAAAAACTTCGATGCTTCGAATTTTCGAATTTTTCAAAGCTTCGAATTCTCGAATATTTTGTCTCTGAATTAACGTCATCTGTCATCTCCAAACATGCTCACGCATAATTCTCGAAAAGTCGGCCACGAATTAAATAATAAACTCGGCGAAGTATCCTGCAAAAACTCTGCAAGTTTATGCGTCTTAATTAAGACATCTATTCTCTTACCGCCCATCTAAATGGTACGGACTTTTAGTAAAACGTTTTAAAATGAGAATAAAAGTGATACAAAAACGTCTTAATTAAATGTTTTTGACAGTTTAGCGAAATTTTAAGTCTAAATTGAATTAATTTGGCAAATAATAATTACTTATGAATTAATACAAAAGTCTGCAAATGAGTTTATTCTGAAAATAATTCATATCAACATGCCGTGTTCATGTTAGGATCCAGATTCACAATTCGAATAATTCGAAAATTCGAACATTCGGAATATTAAAAAATTCGAAAATTCGGAATATTCAACAATTCGAAAGTTCGATTCAAGAAATCCGAGCATTCGAAGTCTCGAATATTCGAAAAATCAACAACCCTAATTTCCTCCGAATTGAAATATTTGATTAATTGTAGACTAATGTCAGATATATAATCAGCGGATTAAAATACTCGGCCTGCGGCCCCGTATTTCAGACAAATTCTTCGTTAGGTAATTACACTGTCCTGATTTTATCTGAAACAGTTTAATTTAATCAATTAATCATAAATAATTGAATTTTTTATATGAATTTTATTGGCAGTAGACTACGTATCCAAAGTTACAAAAAAAAAAAACAGTCAGGTAAAATCTTTACCAGACTGTTTTGTACTTTACCAGATTGTTATTTTTATTGTAACCTTGGATACGTACTTTACTTGACTGTTTAGGTAAAAATCTACTTTTCATACTAAAATTGGTCAGGAAAGTAGGTACTTTCTTGCCGGTTTCAGAAAAAAATATTCCCGAACTGTTATTTCTCGTAGCCTAGCAACGACGGATACAAAACACACCGGAAAGATGCCAGTTTTCGGCCGATCGAAAAAAAATTTTTATACATACATACATACATATCTTCACGCTATATCCCAACAAATGGGGTAGCACGAACCCTAAAATCACTCATAAAACATTCACTCATCACACCCATCAAACAACCAGCCATCACCAAACATTTTCATCCAAACACACCACCCTCACTTCAACCACATTTATAGATCACTCCATATAAACTCATTCATTTATTACACTCGAAAACATTATCACACAACAAACCTTCAATCACATCATTCCTATTCTCTTACCATTCATTTTCCTTCCTCAACGTACATAACATATGCATAAAAAAATCTCAAATTACTCACATTTACTCCTAACAACGAATCTAATAAAGAAACTAACAACGAATCTACAAGATTAGAAAAGATGAAAGCGATAGTCTACACTTGTATATGAAAGAAAAGACCACACAATGCAGTCACAGAAAATGAGACAAAAAGATAAGAAAGGGAGGGAGCGTCGCCCTGCGCATGTTTTTGAAAGTGAATTTCACACAATTGCAGTTAAACACTCAACGTAATAACTGAAAACGAATTAAAAGATAAGAAAGGAAGGGAGTAAAATATGATATCAACATTGATATATTATTGAATATTTATTTATTATTATTATTATTATTATATTATTATTATTATTTATTTATTATTTATTATTATTATTTATTTTATCTACTGGGCTACGATTGCCTGTTTGTTGCCATTTAAGTAGGCCAATTTAGCACTATTTTTTTTCTAATTGAGATACCACCAGGGTTTGAACCTAGGACATATGATCTCCGATCATATGCTTTAACCAACTAAGCTATTAATAATATTTTCCTACAACTGTGCGATTTCTTTGTTATTACGTAACTATAATTGCCTTGGTTACGTATGGAAAGTAGATGAATGCAGACCAAGTGCGTTTCCGAAAGCAAAGAAACACTAGTGCGGAAAGTGCTTCATTACGTAACTGTCAAAAGAATATTGTTTTGACAGCGATTTAAATTTCGCGCCGAGCGCGGAATTCATATTTTGACCACAGACGCTTATGGAAGAAGAAGATACGGTGAACCAGCGCTAGTAAATATGCAGTAGTATATTTTGACGTTTATAAACGTAACCTTAGTTTGCAGTATATCTAATCTATAGACAATTAATAAAGAGAACCGAACAAAGTAAAATATATCGATAAATGGTTTTATTTTAAGAGTAAGTGAAATACATCATATTGATTGTTTGTGTATATTATTAACACAGTTGTTACAGTTGCTTATATTGACATAATGTAAAGTGGAAACTTTTGTGTCTAAAGAAACATTGATTTCTTCCGTACCTGTTCATATTATTACCAGTAATATTATTGGTAACAATTTCGGAAGCTTCAGAAGTACCAGCAGCAGGTTGATTGTCATTGTCGAAAATAGATCCAACATAGTATGATCCGGAGCTTCAATTATCTTTGGAGGTGTTAATGATAAAGAAGAATCACTCACTGTACTATTCCAATCAAGATGATTTTGAAGAAATTATTTTGACGTTAGTGAAATATTTTTAAATAACGTAGAACAATGTGCAAGCAATCAACAAACAAACCATAGCAACGCCGTAAAACATCGTTCTCATGTAATATCATTAAAATTTTATAAATTTTATAAATTTTAATAATATTTTAGTGATTTACTAAATCGCACAGTTGTAGGAAAAATGTTGTTTATAACACGTGCCGAAAAAGGTTACATGCTCGTGCAGATTTCCGCACTCGGCAAGCCTCGTGCGTTAAATTCTGCACTTGCACGTAACGAGCCTTTTTCGGCACTTGTTATAAAAATAACTATTGTGAAATTAATAGAGAAGATTCAGACTTGCTGGAAGATAATTCCGGGGAATCTGAAGTGAGCGACGATGATGCTCCTTTAGCAAAACTCGCCAAAAAATTACACGAGGTAAACCAGGAATTCAGGAAAATTTCCCGGGCACAATTTCTCATAGTTTATTTCGGAATACTTTTAATGAACTTACTGGTATGACGACAAATAAATCAGTGTCATATAAGAAAAGTACTGATGATATGATGAATAAAATTGATGTTGAGATTGAATTGTATAAGAAATTAGAAAAAATATCAAGAAATGAAGATCCTTTGACTTGGTGGGCGCAAAAAAAACACATTTTTCCATTGATGTACAAAGTTGCAATAATATATTTAGCACGGCCGCCAAGTAGTGTTGCTAGTGAACAGCTATTTTCTTCAGCTGGAAATGTTTATGAAATCGTCAACTCCGGAAAGAACAGAAAGCTTAATTTTGTTACATTACAACTTGCCAAAACTTAACTTTAAATATTAATTTGTTTAACTTAATGTGTAAGTTTACTTCTACATTTTTTATGACTTTTTTTCTAAATTTTGAATAAGAATAAACTTGATTTATTTTTTATTTAGTATTTCTGTTTTAATTTCCTTAAAAAAATCATTAGAAATTGAAATATTAAGCAATTTATATTTTTTTAGGCCGATATCGTGGTTTACATATCGGCCGATATGGCCGATATACCGATACCGATATCGGTATCGGTCGATCCCTAATTATAAGCATGTCAAAATATTACATACATACATACATACATATCTTCACGCTATATCCCAACAAATGGGGTAGCACGAACCCTAAAATCACTCATAAAACATTCACTCATCACACCCATCAAACAACCAGCCATCACCAAACATTTTCATCCAAACACACCACCCTCACTTCATCCACATTTATAGATCACTCCATATAAACTCATTCATTTATTACACTCGAAAACATTATCACACAACAAACCTTCAATCACATCATTCCTATTCTCTTACCATTCATTTTCCTTCCTCAACGTACATAACATATGCATAAAAAAATCTCAAATTACTCACATTTACTCCTAACAACGAATCTAATAACGAATCTACAAGATTAGAAAAGATGAAAGCGATAGTCTACACTTGTATATGAAAGAAAAGACCACACAATGCAGTCACAGAAAATGAGACAAAAAGATAAGAGAGGGAGGGAGCGTCGCCCTGCGCATGTTTTTGAAAGTGAATTTCACACAATTGCAGTTAAACACTCTACGTAATAACTGAAAACGAATTAAAAGATAAGAAAGGAAGGGAGTGTCGCTCTACGCTTGTTTTTGGAAGTGAATTCCACACAATTGCAGTTAAACACTCAATGTAAGATCAGAAAACGAATAAAAAAGATAAGAAACGAAGGGAGTGTCGTCCCTGCGCTTGTTTTTGAAAGTGAATTTCACACAATTACAGGTAAACACTCTAATGAAATTACTAAACAACGAAACTAAAATCTAAAACTCTGCGCTTTTCTGAAATCATCAGATTCATTCCGCAATTAATCTTCGCCAAACGTTCCTATCCTGACACACCACTTTAGCTTCATCCACATTCATAATTCCTTTCATACAAGCACGTTTGTTCCTCGTACTCGGAAACTTTCGTTCACGCAACAATTTTTCTATCATATTCATCCATTTATTCATAGGTCATTTTTATAATTGTTTTAATTCGATTATTGCGGTTACAAAGTGTGCAAAATAAAATGTGATTTAGATACAGAATTTAATTGTCTACAATTGTATTTGAAGCATTTTTGTCTAAAATTTATTTCCCTTATTAAATGCCTATCGCCAGATTTTTATGTTACACCCGGTATATGTAGTTATTTGGGTCATACTTGTGGCTTCATCAGAATTAAATGATAGTTTAAAGCCTCTGTGATTGGAGGTGCCTGATGACCACAAATATATGAACATTATATTTGTTGATGATTTAAATTGTCTTCTCTCATCATTTCCTTGCATATATGCGATATTTGACAGGTGGTCTTTATTGCTGTAAAACTAGAAAATAATAAAATTAATTCACATAGGTGTCTAGCACTAGCAGTTATTTCGTTATTTAGAATAATGTTTTTAATTATTACATTTATTTTAAAAGACGAGCTTATAATTCTATTAGATTACGAGGGCAGGGTGAAAAGTCCCTGAAAAATAAAACAGATGGCGTCACAATCGCAAATCTCATGTGACATTTGTGATGTACCATCTTTAACTAGAACGCATTAAAATTTTCAGACTGATATGTCATTCAGTTCTGTTTTGACACCCATGGAAAGCAAGCAACCTTGAAGATTTTTGAAAACATGGAAAAAAGTTAATTTCGCGTCTTGATTAAACATCATTACGCAAACCAAATCATTGCTTGTTAAACATTATGGGGACTCCTCATCATCGATTGGAACGATTCACAAGTGGTTTACTGATTTTCGTTGTGGTAGTATGACCACAAAGGACGCCGAACGTTCTGGTCGTCCAATTGAGGTTACAACGCTAGAAATTGTCGATAAAATCCATGGTATGATATTGGACGATCGGCGAGTTAAAGTGCACGAGATTGCTGAGGCTATGAGCATCTCAACCGAACGGAACGGTACGGAACATTTTGCATAAATTTTTGGATCTGAGAAAGCTATCTGCCAGATGGGTGCTGCATTTGCTCTCTGTTGACAACAAGCGCGACCGTGTGACAAGTTCAAAGAAGTGTTTGGCGACGTTCAAGCGCAATAAGAAGGACTTTTTGGCCCCCTGCGATTTTTATCTATTTCCAAACTTTAAGAAATGGCTAGGCGGAAAGAGATTTAGCTCCAACGATGAGGTCATCGCTTAGACAAAAGCATGAGTATTCGCCGAGTGTTTGTAGCTGAATTGGTTAGAGCAGTCATCATGCGAATGAAAGGTTCTGGGTTCAAATCCCGGCGAACGCTCATAGCTTTTCCAAAAATTATTTCTATAAATTTGATGCTATTTAACTCTGTTTTTAACTCAAGTTACAATAAACTTGTTTAAAAACGAAATAAAAATGGGGTTAGCGCTAATCCGCTGTATGAATCTGCCTGTAAATGATTATTTCACATAAAGCATTACTACTTAAAACTAAAATCAAGATGGATAGTGTTTGAACATCACTTACAGCTAATCCTTGTGTATAGTAATATCCAGAAGTATCAAAATCAAAATCAATGATATTCGCAGTGACTCTGCGCCCTTCTGGCACAATTATAATCCATTCACAGTTTCGTTTATAGTGATTCGAAACTGGATAACCCGGACTTGTTATAATTCCAGAATCAGCTTCAATTGTTCCTCCGCAACCTATAAAATATAATTAGTTTGTGTTGCATACACTTAGTTATTCAACAATTAAATAATAAACCCATATACTCTGTAACTGGATCAAATTCTGTTAATGAGCGAAAACTTAATCACAACTTTGATTATTTTTTTCTGGCTTCCTGGCGGACCAACTACTAAGATCATATGCCGCCATTACGCCCTGATCCTGCGTTTTAGGTCTTAAGCCCCATTCACAACACGAAATTAGTGGTTAGTGTTAGTAGTTATGGTTAGCGTTAGAAGTTTGACATATGTATTCCTCTAGTAGCGGTCACAATAACGGACTTAGCCCAGCGCAGGTCTACGCTAATCGTGGTTAACGTAGAAGTTTGTAAACTTCAAACTTTTAGTTAGTTGTTAACGGCACAGCCAATCAAAAACGAGGAGTAAAGTGACAGTTGGTTTTCTCAGTTTGAATTTTATGTAACGAAAATTAATCGAAGCTAAAAAAAAAAGTTGTTACTTGCAACTTTAATTTTGCAAATGAAAAGAAATAAAAAACCAAATAGAAGATGGTGGGTTCGCCCAATCAACCAAACCCGAACAAATCAGGGAGACGGATAATTTGATCCAAGAAATAACCCGAAATTAGTAGTTAGTGTTAGTGGTTATGTTAGTGGTTATAGTTAGTAGTTATAGATCAAAATACATCATTCACAATGTTCCAAATTAATGATTTCGAATTTATGTTTCTGCCGGTAATGAAGTGCACATTTTTGAAAATTATAGATATTACAAGAAATTATAATAGATGTCACAGTTGTCAACTTAAAGTTTTGACAAATAGTTACAGTTTTGTTTAATTGAGTTCTGATATTTTGTCTATAGTTCTGATTTGATAGAACTGGTTTTCTTCTACTATTTTATTTAAAAATTGGTCCTACAAGTTATAACAATAAATCAAATTGAGCTATGGTCATTCTGGTGTAATTAAAGAACATGTCTTCATCATATCACCTCATTTCTTGAATCAAATTATCGCAGTCTCCCTGATTTATTCGGTTTTGGTTGATTGGGCGAACCCACCATCTTTTTTTTTTTTTTTTTTTTTTTTATTTGCACAATTAAAGGCAAGTAACAACTTTTTTATTGTGCTTCGATTAATTTTCGTTACATAAAATTCAAACTGAGAAAACTAACTGTCACTTTACTCCTCGCTTTTGATTGGCTGTGCCGTTAACCACTAACTAAAAGTTTGAAGTTTACAAACTTCTACGTTAACCACGATTAGCGTAGACCTGCGCTGGGCTAAGTTCGTTGTTGTGACTGCTACTAGAGGAATACATATGTCAAACTTCTAACGCTAACCATAACTACTAACACTAACCACTAATTTCGTGTTGTGAATGGGGCTTTAGAGTCAACAGCAACACGGGTTTCTCTGGACGGTCATCCATCCAAGTACTACCCGCGCTTAACGTTGCTCAACTCGCGTTATCGTATAGATCAGTTTCAACGAGTGCAGCCATGGCCGTTGACAAATTTTCATTATTAATAAGGAGATTATCACTACTTCGGTATTCTATAATCAGAATAATTTACTCATTTGAATGTTATTTTCATGCATTTTACTAACTTATTTACAAAGCTATTATTTAAAAAAATAATGCACTCGTGACAAAAACAGATGCACTTGAACTTCGTGAAATTTGTCTAATTTTCAAACCGTCATAACTTGGCGAATTTTCAGTTAATTTGGATGAATTTTCCAGGGTGAAAAAGTTTAAAGTGTCTACTTTAAAAGAATACATGCAATCTTAGGGTTTACCCCTTCCACCCCCTTCAATCCCCCAGAAGAAAAAAAACTATTTTTAGTGGAAAAAATGTTCATCTTTGACGATCTGTTCGAAGCTAAGAAAAATTTGTGGACTCAATTAACCATCAGGGCAATAAAGTTTATTCAATTCCCTGCAAAGGACGCATAGAACGAAGGTCCTACGATGATTTGGCACACAGTTATGCGTAGAAGATAAATGTGCATTTGGGGGTTTTTGGCTCTTAACTTTTCAACAAAATTGGACGATTCTTTCAAAAGAAAAAAACTATTTGCTTTTACTTTAAGGGGCTGTACGCGAAATTAGGATTATCCTCTTTTGCACCCTTCAACAAATATTACATTTTTGGCCAAAAACCTCCGAATGCACATTCAACTGTCAAATCAGAGTAAGAACTTCGTTCTTTGCGTCCTTTGTAATCAGAGCTGGGCAGTATCTAGCTACTTTTGTAGCTTAGCTACTAGCTTAGCTAAATGTGAAAAAGTATAGCTGTAGCTTGTAGTGAGCTATGTTTTTTTTTCTATTAGCTTAAAAATATTGTTATAACAACTGAAGCTACTTTTAAAACTACTTTTTGTAGCTTAAAGCTACTTTTTGTAGCCCAAAGCTACTTTTTGTAGCTGAAAGCTAGCACTGTTCATTAAGAAATACCTATTAATTTTTGTTTTGTATTTAAATTTTACCTTCTTTATTGTTTTCTATAACTGTAGGATAAAAAGTTATTATATAGTTTTGTATTAAATATTAGATGAACTAAACATTGACTGTTTAGGAGTCTTCTGTTAATGTGACTGTTAATTTATTTCGATATAAATAAGAATTATAGCATAAAAATTTAACAGTACATTTGTCCATTTGCGATTTATTATAACAAAAGACTGATCAACTGAACATATGACAATGGCAAATTTAATAATTCACAATAATTGCAAAAAGTAGCTTTAAAATTTAACAGCTACTTTGATGAAAGCTTCTAGCTGTAGCTTAGCTATATTTTACAAAATGTAGCTTATAGCTGTAGCTCAACTACTTTTTCAAAAGAATAACTGTACCTGTAGCTTAGCTACTTTTTTAAGTAGCTTGCCCAGTTCTGTTTGTAGGGAATTGAATAAAATGTTTTGCCCTAATGGTTGAGTCCACAAATTTTTTTTGGTTCCGTACGGGTCGTTAATAGGGTTGTTGATTTTACGAATATTCGAGAATTCTAATGTTCGAATTTATTGAACCTTCGTATTTTCGAATTATTCGAAGTTTTGAATTTTTGGAATATTCGAATTTTTCGAATTTTTTGAATTTTGCGAATTATTTGAAATGTGGTATGAATTATTTTCAGAATAAACTCATTTGCAGAGTTTTGTATTAATTCGTAAGTAATTATTATTAATTATTATTGTTTGCCAAATTAATTCAATTTAGATTTAAAATTTCGTTACACTGTCAAAAACGTTATATTTAAGACGTTTTTGTATCCTTTTTATTGTCATTTTAAAACGTTTTACTAAAAATCCATAGCATTTAGACGGGTGGTTAAGAGAGTACATGGCTTAATTAATTAAGAGTTTTTGCAGAATACTTCGCCGAGTTTATTATTTAATTCGTGTCCGAGTTTTCACGAATTATGCGTGAGCGTACTTGGAGATGACAGATGGCGTTAATTAATTGGCAAAAAAAATCGAAAATTCGAAGCTTCGGAAAATTCGAAAAGTTCAAAAAATTCAAAAATTCGAAAATTCAAAGTTTTTTTGACGAAGTTCAAAAAATTCGAATGTTCAAATGTTCAGAAATTCGAAATTCTGTGGAAATCAACAACCCTAGTCGTCAAAGCTGGACGTTCTACAAAAAACTTTTTTCTTCTAAGGGGTTAAGAGAGGTGGAAGGGATTAACCCTAAGATCATATATATTCCCTTAAAGTGGATACTTTAAACTTATTCGCACTCGAAAATTCGTTCAAATTAGCTAAAAATTCGCCAAATTAGGAAAATTTCACGAATTTTAAGTGCTTCGTTTCTTTTTTATGTCAACAGGTATAATGACAGCTCACTGACAGATGTGTAAAAAGTAATATTTTTCATACTGGCAGCTCTGTACGAGGACAAAATACATGAAAACAAAATAGAAATAATGAAATAAATGATTTTTATCTCAGAATACTGAAATGATGGTAATCTATAGAATAATAATACAAAATAAGGGTTGTCATTACTTATCGATCAGTAACAGATAATGATCAAGTTCCAGAATAGGGGAGAAAGTTGTATTGATATTAACTTTCTTGGCTGGAATTAAAGTTCAGACTGAAGCCTTTCATTATTTTCGAAGGCAATAGAATTTTCATTTGTATTGTAACTGCATTTGATGATGTTCTGATATCTGCTGGTTTCCTTGTACCACACAATGTAGCCAGTGTAGTTTCTAAAACATTACAAATCTTACATATTTTAAAATTAAATTATATACAAGATGGTAATTAAAAATCTGGTCTTAAACGTTTAACAGAAGAAAGTGCTTACTTTCCTAACCAATTTTAGTACCTATGGAAAATATAGTGTGTTCAATATGTCTTGTCGCCCTGAGTGACTATCTCTGTATTTTATTTATACAATTTAACTTTAAATATTACGTCAAACGTCATTCAAAATGAGGAAAATGCAATTCTGTTTTCATTTCGGTGACTATTGTGAAAATAAGACTTCACTATTAATGTTTTTTGTTACTAAGTAAACATTTTACTGTATGACAATTCAAAAATAAATAATTGTTGTATTTTAATTTGTTAAATAAATTGTGACGTTTAAGGTTAAATTATTTGAATAAAGTACAGACATGCGTTTCCCAGTCCATGGCCATCCAGGGCGACAAGACTTATTGAACACCCATTAGATTTTTACTAAAACAGTCAAGCAAAATAAATATCCAAGGTTACAAAAAAATTTAAAAAAAGTAGTCATTTATATAAAACAGTGTGGTAAAGAATTTATGTGACTGTTTTGTACTTTACCTGACTGTCTTTTTATTGTAACCTTGGATAAATAGTCTGCTGTCAATATGATTCTTGTAAAAAAATTAAACATTTTGAATTATTTGTGATTAATTATTGATTAGCAGACAATAACCACTTTGTCAAGTAAAACATCACTTTCCTGATTTATTATGTAATGTACTATTCCTGAAACCGGCAAGAAAGTGCTTACTTTCCCAACCAATTTTAGTATGGAAGATTTTTACCAAAAACCCAGTCAGGCAAAGTATATATCCAAAGTTACAATAAAAAATTAAAACAGTCAGGTAGAGTACAAAAACAGTCTGATAAAGATTTTACCTGACTGTTTTGTTGTTGTAACCTTGGATACGTAGTCTGCTGTCAATATGATTCTTATGAAAAAATTTAAACATTTTGAATTATTTATGATTAATTATTGACTGGCTGATTTCAAACAACGACTTTGTCAAATAAAACATCATTTTCTTGACTTATTAATGTAATATACTATTTCACTAATGGGCGCAGGGTAAACAGATTTTCCATGTTAAACGCCTTTAGCTAGTTTTTTAATTATCACCCTGTATATGTGTAAAAGTAACAGTACCATTGCCCCAAAGTAACTTTTCTGTTACTAATAAATGGTTACTATTCGAACAATTAGACCTATAAATTAAGTTCAACTCGTTAAATGTTATGTTTAAATAATGATCGTGTGGACCAATGATCTGCCAAGTACAGATTGTATTAACTGGAAATGAATGCAGAGCTGGATAATATGGAGAAGTCAGCTTTCCAGATTTTCCTCTGATTACGCCACCACATGTTGCTGAAATATGAAATAATTTTACTTATTTACTATTATATCTGCAAATACATCAAATCAGCAAATTTTAGTGAAAATTTTGATAAAGAAATACAAACAAAATCATAAAAGAATCTATTTTCTCTGTTTCGGCATTAGAATAACATATTCTCGCACGCATATTGATGCTAGAATGAGCTTCATTCTTTGGTGACTTACTCGTATTATCATAAGCTGTATTCCATTTGCCACTTGGTTCACTTAAATCAGTTCAGATAAATTAGATAACATGACTAAATGAACTAAATTAAGCAAATTGATATAGTTATTGCGGTGAATTACTTCAAAGTACATTAAAATCAGTAATTCTGGTACTGGAAATGAAGTCAGCGAAGTAATTCAGCGAAATAAATAAGTGATATGGTTCAGTAAATGTAAGTTAGATCTGATCCAAATGGCAAATGGAATAGCGTATAGATTGGTATAAAATTGCATTAAATATACAAAATATCTAGGCAACTGAAAAAAAAGAAACATAATTTATATAAATATCCAGGCAACGGACAAAATCAATTGAAAATCACTGTCACCAACTTAACTATTCTACCAAAAATTTCCATTAATGGCAAATGTCAATTATTTTTATAAAGAAATTATGCAAAGAAGAGCCAAAACAGAAAAAATAGTATAAAACACTCGTCACAGAAGGCAATTCTAGTACGAGTTCGAAATTCGGAGATTAAAATTGATTCTTCAGTCCTCGAAAAGAAAGAATGAGGTAGGTCATTTACTCGCGGAAGTGCGAAAAAAATGTTAAATGTATAACTCGCCAACAAAAAATAAAATAATTATTTACAATTAGGGTTGTTGATTTTACAAATATTCGAGACTTCGGTGGTACGGATTTATTGAACCTTTGAATTTTTGAATATTCCAAATTTTCGAATTTTGGAATATTCCGAATTTACGAATTTTCGAATTATTCGAATTGTGAATCTGGATCCTAATGTGAACATGTGCACGGCAGGTTGATATGAATTATTTTCAGAATAAACTCATGTGCAGAGATTTGTATTAATTCGTAAGTAATTATTATTAATTATTATTATTTGCCAAATTAATTAAATTTATATTTAAAATTTCGCTACATTGTCAAAAACGTTTTAATAAATACGTTTTTGTATCCTTTTTATTATCATTTTAAAACGTTTTACTAAAAGTCCATAGCATTTAGATGGGCGGTAAGAGAGTAGATGGCTTAATTAAGACGCCTAACCTTGCAGAGTATTTGCAAGATACTTCGCCGAGCTTATTATTTAATTCGTGGCCGACTTTTCGCGAATTATGCGTGAGAGTGTTTGGAGATAACAGAAGGCGTTTATTCAGTGGCAAAAAATCCGAGAATTCGCAGCTTCGAAAAATTCGAAAATTCGTAAATTCGGAGCTTCAAAAAATTCGAACTTTTTCTGACGAAGTTCAAAACATTCGAATATTCGAACGTTCAGAAATTCAAACTTCGATGGAAATCAACGACCCTATTTACAATGAATGAACGATTTGTGTTTGCTTGCTTATTTACTTTTTTTTTTAATTTATTTTAAAAAAATTGAGTTTTTTTTATTCTAGTTTTTTTTTTTTTCACAAGTGATGATATTAAACGTTTCGACTATACATATATGAATTACATGCAATATTACCTATAGAAACTATTGCTTTAAATCCATTTTTCGGATCATTTTCATCCGTAAAGAATCGAACATATAACAGATTATCTGTAGTTTTTTGTGTACTCGGTATTTCTTTACAATAAGTGTCTATCATCTGAGACATTACAGTTCCACCATCTCTTAATTCTACTCCTGCTTTCGAACAACTACAAAAGTAACAATTATTAACAAAAAAATATATAATGTTAACCAACCCGTCTTATTTTCAAACGAGTATTTAAATACAGGGGCCTCTTATTTTTCTGAACCTCTAGGACGTCACAGTTCTACGAAAAAAGTCTGTGACGGGTGGTCAGATACATCCTGTATTTAATGAAGTTATGACTTACTTTGAGGTATATGAAATGTCGAAACGATCCACAAAGTCAATTTGAATAGTTTCTCCGGCCGGAGCAGAAATAACCCAAATGCATTCAGAGTGCGCCGGTGGAATATTTGGATAATTCGGTGATGATATATTTGTACTATTATACGAGTCCGTTAATCGAATCTGTTTTCCACAAGCTAAAGACTCTTCTGTGTAAGAAAGTTTAAATCCCTGAAACAATCGACAAATAATTAAAACATTCCCACATGTTCTGTAACTCAATCATTATCTGTTAATTTATATGAATTTTAATTGTATTAATTGTTTAATGTCATCGTCAGAATTAAGTGATGATGAGTGATGTGAAATGGAGGTGGGTGATGACTGCTTTATAACCTATTCCCACGCACATGTTTGCGTTTTAACTTCAATCACGGACCAGCACTTTACACCGTGCACATCTGAAGAATATCTACAACCCAAGTTCCCTAACCCCTATTTAAAATTAAAGAATGAAAAACTAACCTTAAATTGTACCCTTAATTATCTGTTAATGATCGATAAGATACTGACAGCTCTTATTTTTCATGATTGCTAATTTGACAGACGCGGTAGTTGAGCGTGTTAATGCCCATCTCTTATCATGCTGTGACGTCACCTGAACCAAGGTTCGTCAGTTCGAATCCGCCTGTCGACAAAGTATGATTTGTCGTTAAATAAAAAATACAGATACTTGTATTAATCATACTTGGGCGTTATAAGCTAGTCACTTATGCCAATGGCACACTGGTCGAGGAGCTTCAATGAGCGTCGAGGAACTCATCGATGAAACAACAGAACGCACCAGTCATCTATGAAAAATAGAGGCGCCTCTATTTCCATCGAGGAGTTCCTCGATGAAACGATTGTGTCTCATTTCATGTTAGCGTGGGCTATCATTTTGGTTTTGCTTTGTGCTAATCTTTCGTGTTTGTTTATTTTATCAGTCAGGCCCGGTTTGGGCTGTAGCGCCATTGAAGAAGAAGAAGATTGCTAATTTAATCAATCTTGTAGCTCTTATAATTCTCGAAATAGCAATGGTGGCACAACAGCCTTTATAAGTAAATAAAATACATGTGGGGTAAATTATCCCAGAATACTAAAATTGTTATCATCTGTATAATAACGATGAAACATAAAAATAGTCATTAACTTATCCATCATTAACAGATAATGATACAGTTACAGAATATAGGGGATAGAGGCAAATTTAAATATTTATAATACTTTTTAGTTCATTTATTATTTTTTAGTGACTTTTCACATTTACTGCGTTTTGTGAATCTTAAAATTGACAAATGGACAATTCTGCAGCTTTCCCCAAAATTTTCTTGATGAGCAAGATTGTAGGTAGAGATTGAATTCATATTAAACTTACTTTATCTCTTCTTGGGGAGGCATATTTGATGTAAATGGAATTTCCGGTTGTTGCATTAATTTCTGGAATAGTTGTGCCACAGTATTTTCCTTTTCCCAGAAGAGGAGAATCTGCATATCTTCCATTTTTAAGCTGTGGAACAGAAAATTCTTTACTAAACATTTATTTACATTTCTTTTTATACCTTGTCAAAGGACATTGAATCCCTGATTAAAATAAAACTAAACTGATGTTAATATGTTACAATGGTCGTATTTATTTGGGAACTGGGTTTAACCCTGAACTGATCTAGAACTAACTCGTGTTACTTCCAAATAAATGATGCATCTAGTGTCAGTTGTAAAAATTTGCGATACATTTAAAATCTTCACGTTCTAAGTGACATCTACTTAAATTCAAATTGCGATGCCATCAATTCAAAACTGATAACAAGAAACACAAGTTGATTAGAAAGAGATAGAAAACGGGTTCAACCTGCTAACTCACCAAAATAGCAGGGGCAGTAGAATCAGTTTAGGAACTGTTCTGGATTACTTAAAACTTAAAACAAAAGTACCTTTCGTTTACGCGAACAAATGTACGAGCAAATTTGCATTATCCGACAATGCTTTGCATATGACATTTAACATGTAAAATTATAATATTCCAGTTTCCTGCTTCCTTAATTATTTTAAGCAAAAAAACTTCAAATAAAAGTGTTAGGGTATAAAATTTTGCAGCTAAATCAATACACAATAGTATTCTCGTATTACATAATAAGTCAGGAAAGTGATGTTTTACTTGACGAAGCTGTAGTACGAAATACCAGGCCGCCTGCCGAGTATTTTAATCTGCTGAGTCAAGTAAAAACACTTTCCTGACGTATTATGTATACTATTTTTTCTGAAACTGTTTAATTTAATCAATAATTAATCACATGGGATAACTAGCTCAGTGGTATCAAGTCGGCCAATGGATCCTGAGAACCCCGTTTAAATTCCTACAGGCGACAAATAATTGTCACCATTTAAAAAGGCTACCCCTGTGGCTCCCCCACCACTAACATCTTTGAGGCCCGTGATTTGACGACTGGTAACCGCACTTCATGTGCAAAATATATCACTTACCGAGATCTACTTCGGCAGAATGCCACACCCAGTAATGGCGTGATGATATATTTATTTATTTTATTTATTTAATAATTAATAATAAATAATTCAAAATGTTTAAATTTTTTGATATGTATTGTATTGACAGAAGTCTACGTATCCTAGGTGACAATAAAAAAAAAACTGTCCGGTAATATATAAAACAGTCAGATACAGATTTTACCAGACTATTTTGTATTTTACCAGACTGTTATTTTTTTTAAAACCTTGGATACGTACTTTACTTGACTGTTTTGGTAAAAATCTACTTTCCATACTAAAATTGGCACTTTCTTGCCGGTTTCAGAAAAACATAATTTTGCAAGCTGTGTAAAGACACAAATTAGATCTGAAAATGAGAAAATTGCCTCAAAACTATCGATAGTTATGAAATTAAACAAATATTTGATGTTTTATCTGCCAAAACTGTCAAAATAATTTCTTTATTTATTTTTTATTTATCTTGATTTAAAAAATCTATATTTTTTGTAATGAAATCTTAATCATAAGGATCACGTTGCTCACATTTCGTTTCAATTTCAGGTACGGTCGGATAGGACTTGACGAAGACTGGACGCAGATCTGTGGTGAACGGTAAGTTATCATTTACGATTCCAATTACTTAATATATGCGGTCATTATAACGCACTACAAGTTGTTTCTTTGGAAACGATTTAAACTACGCTAATACCACTATCAAATAAAAAATTATAAGATGATGTCTTACAATAAATTTAACAACGTATAAATAAATGCGATTGCTATTTATTATAGGAGTGAGAGAGGGACTTCTAGCAATCTTTAATACAGGGCCCACCCAGTGCTAGTACGCCACTGTTGGGAAAATATTCCTTTACCAAAGTAGGTATAATTTGTTTTATGCGCAACAGGATCGAAATTCATGTGTTTTAGTCATGAAAAGCGGGCTTAAACACTTCTTTTTGGCCCATGGGCCAGAAAGAAATAATTCCTATGGATACATGAATAAAATGACAATTTTTGTTTATTGTGAATACTTGATTTTGTAAAATGTCATTTTGACATATAACCTATGTACATATTTTAATCTTTTGAACATATAAATAAATGTTATTTTGTTGTTCATAAAATATTGTATGTACCACGGATGAAATTAGCGTTTCTGACCCTGAGCATGTTAAAAAATATAATATAATACTCCACGTAAGATGTAATATGTTAAAGGGGAAAAACTATGACAATTGAGTATAAGCATTTTTGAATTAATATTGTTTTTAATTTGCACTTATTGTGTTGTCTGACATTCATCCATAATTCACGATTTTGTTTTGTTTGAATAACTGTTGCTTGGCAACCTTACACACTCTGGGGCTATAATAGCCAAATTATGCTCGCTTTTGAGGACCAATAAACAAGTTTATGCACAACCGGGCCGAAATTTATGTGTTTTAGCCATGGAAAGCGAGCTTAAAACATTTTTTTTGGTCCTAGGACCATAAAAAATCATTCCTATGGATATATAAATAAAATGACATATAATTAAATGTTATTTTGTTGTGCATAAAATATTGTATGTACCACGGGTGAAATGAGCGTTTCTGGCCCTGAGCATGTTATTAACTCTTGGCGCTTCGTACCCCGTGCTAATAATCATGCCACGGTCCAGAAACGCCTGTTTTCACCCTTGGTACATAAATAACTATTATGCACAACATGGCTGAAATTCATGTGTTTTAGTCAGAGAAAGCGGAGTTAAACACTTCATTTTGGCCCTAGGGCAATAATAAAATAATTTCCTATAGATATGGTACATAAACAAAATGATAATTTTTGTTTATTGCGAATACTTGATTTTACTAAATGTCACTTTGACTTATAAATATACCTGTTTTAATCTTTTGACCATATAATTAAATGTTGTTTTATTGTGCATAAAATATTGTATGTACCACGGGTGAAATTAGCGTTTCTGACCCTGAGCATGTTATTAGCCCTCGGCACTTTGTGCCTCGTGCTAATAATCATGCCACGGTCCAGAAACGCCTGTTTTCACCCTTGATACATAAGTAACTATTTTTTACCATAATGTAGTTGATATTGCAGAGATCGTCCGCACTACTCGGAATGTTAAATTCTAAAAAGTTAATTTTTATCGTTCGACCAGCTTTTACTGTGATGTTCCATTCACATTCAGTCTGTAAATAAACGTCAACGTAAAAAATATAATATTGATGATCTAATTTGAAATATTATTACCTTGCCATACCGCCGTCTATTTGTAGAATTATTTACTTCAATAATTCCATTAGGACCCTTAAGAGAACCTCCACATTCTACAAAAACAACACATTTTGACATTTAAAACTAATATAAATTTCAAATAGTCCACGGGACAACGCGGTATAATCATTACCGATAGTAAGGTATTGGTTGTTGGACTGTAGATTTGAAAGTTTGGGTTCGATTCCCTAGCGACAAACAATTTTCACCACATTAAATTTACGCTTGTGATTGAAAATTGTTTGTCGACTGTGAGAATCCAACCCGAGTCACAGACAAAATATACAAATCCCAACAACTGTAACGGTAAAGATAAAATATTTATATATTTACAACTAGCGGTCTAGAGGCCTACACGTTAGGCTCCGTGGACACTGAAGTATGAATCACTTTTGTAAGACAATTGACACAATATAAATTTAATTATTGCCGATCTAAAACTTTTCAATTTTGCACGTCTGTCCTTCTAAATATCTGGAATTGAATGAAATTGACTTGAATTGCATGGAATTGATTGAAATTGAGTGGAATTAATAGTATTTGACTGGAATTGAATGGAATTGACTGAAATTAACTTGAATTGACTTGAATTGAGTGGAATTTACTTGAATTGAGTTAAATTGACTTGAATTAAGTGGAATTGACTGGATTTGATTGGAATTGACTAGAATTGACTTGAACTGAATGTAATTGACTTGAATTGACTTGAATTGACTAGAATTGACTTGAACTAAATGGAATTGACTGGAATTGACTTGAATTGACTGAAATTGACTGAAATTGAATGGAATTGACTTGAATTGAATGGAATTGACTTGAATTGAATGGAATTGACTTGAATTGAATGGAATTGACTTGAACTGAAAGGAATTTACTTGAATTGACTTGAATTGACTAAAATGGAATGGAATTGACTTGAATTGACCAAAATTGAATGGAATTGATTGAAATTGACGTGAATTGACTGAAAATGACTTGAATTGAATGGAATTGATTGAAATTGACGTGAATTGACTGAAAATGACTTGAATTGAATGGAATTGAACGGATTTGACTGAAATTGAATGAAATTGACTTGAAATGAATGGAATTGACTTGAATTGACTAAAATTGAATGAAATTGACTTGAATAGAATGGAATTGACTTGAATTGATAGAAACTGAATGGAATTGACTTGAATTGAATGGAATTGACTTAAATTGACTAAAATTGAATGAAATTGACAGGATTTGACTTGAATTGAATGGAATTGACTTACATTGAATGGAATTGACTGGAAATGACTTGAACTGAGTGAAATTGACTGGAATTGAATGGAGAAAATGGTTAATACACTAGCAAAATGGTATTTGCATTCATTCAAAACGATATATCTAATTTTTTTCAAATAAAGTTTTATTTTTTATGTTACGTAGAAAAAAAAACTATTTCGAAAGGCATAAAAAAATCAAAGCATGCCATTAAAAAAATGTCGCTTCCCTCACTGCGAAAAAATGACTATCGTTAAAAATATCTAATTTTGTCAAAATATCCGTAATCATAATCCTTCGAAACGTTTTTAAAATTATTTAGATTAAATGATTATTTCAGAAGATATCAATATTCTTCACTTATTGTACATCCCCTGTATATTTTGTCTGTGACCGCGTCGAGTTATCAAACCCACATTCAGACTCGATATAATAATTACCAGAAGCTACACGTGCGGAGAATCCTGTTTTATTAATATATGCGTCTGATTTAAAAACAACTTGCATGAAATTACTCGTATGAATATCACTCATCATTGTGCTGTTACTGAGGCAAACTGTATTTAACAGCCTCCAATTTGGTTGTCCATCGTCGCCAGTAAAAATTTTTACATTATCCAGCATACATCTGGGATTGTTTCCTTCTAAATCCATCGTTTGAAAAGAGATAGAAAGATGTTTTGATGGCACAGTTGAAAATGTCCATTCGCATTTCAAATTTCCCGCGTAACCGTTTGGATAACCAGGTGAATTAAAATAATAAGAATTATTATTTATAAGTGTTAAATCAATTACGGTATCTGATCCACAGCCATCGACTGAAAACAAAACAAAGTTATATAAAAAATTCATAAACAATAAGTTCATCAAGCATTTTATTTTTCTGTTTTTTAAAAAGGTCCAAAACTAAATATATTGATTAGTATAAGTCTGGTTTAAAAACTTTTAATATGAAGGGAGATATGTGGAAATTTTTACCATATTAAAATTACCCCTATGGCTTCCCCTCCACCAAAAATATTTGGGGGGCGTAATTTGATGGCTGGTAACCGCAATTCACGAGCATAAATATATCACTTACCGAGATCTGCTACGGTAGAGTGCCACACCCGCGAATGGGTAAAAGGCGTGATGATATATTTATTTTTTATATTTAAGGGAGATATGTTTTTTATGGGGTAATGACTCAGTGGTATCAAGTCGGCTTGTGGATTCTAAGAACCTTGGTTTGATCCCCACAGCCGACAAAACATTTTCACCTATTTAAAATTACCCTTGTGGTTCCTCCACCACTAACATCTTTGGGGAGCGGGATTTGGCGGCTGGTAACTGCACTTCACGCGCATAAATATATCACTTACCGAGATTTGCTTCGGCAGAGTGCCACACCCACGAATGGGTAAAAGGCGTGATGATATATTTATATTTATTTATTTATGTTTTTTTTTAAACTTCAAAATTGATTTGTGACTAGAATGAGTTTTTTATAAATTCTTTTTATATTTGTAAAAAATGCCGTATCACATTTACAGTTTTTCAATATTTATATTCAATGAAATGAATATTTATACATTTCTAAACATTTTACCAGTTGAGTGCAGAGCGGCGTATGATTTTTTTGCGCCCGGCTACAAACTATAGAAAAGGGCCTCTTCCCCCATATACTGTCGTTGCCAAGAGAGAATGCCAAAGGGATAAGGGAGAGTAAAATAAAATAAATAAATATATCATCACGCCTTCTACCCATTACTGGGTGTGGCACTCTGCTGAAGCAGATCTTGGTAAGTCAAATCACGGCCTCCAAAGATGTTAGTGGTGGAGGAGCCATAGGGGTAGCTTTTAAAATGGTGAAAATTGTTAGTCACCTGTGGGAATCAAACCAGAGTTCTCAGTATCCATAGGCTGACTTGATGCCACTGTGCTAGCAGTTATTAAGTAATTTATATATATAATACAAATATCTCATATATTGATTATGGCAGAGTTTAAAATATACCAACCTGCTAAATTCTTTGAGAGATCCTTGATGTTACTAGGTCGTTGTACTTGAATCCATTCCAGTAGAAATTTTAAGCTGAATTTATATGATCCGGAATAATATTTCATAAATACTAAATTCGATGATGACCTTATGGGTTCCGGCGTTTCTAAAGTACATAAATTAGCCAATGAAGGAGATGAATCATCGTAACCATCGAAGATCTAAAAAAATATTGTAAATGAAAATATTTCCAAAGAAATATCCCCATATTTTGTAACTGTATCATTATCTGTTAATGATCGATAAGTTAATAATGGTTATTTATTATGCAAGCGATTTAAATGTATGTTTAGAAAGTGAAAATAGAAGATGAAGATGTTCATTTACATAAAGTCGTCAAAAACGAATTAGATAGTGCTACGAAAAGAATAAACTTTGAAAGTGACAGTGTTCAAAACTGCAACATTCGTAAATGAGAAATAGAAATGCTTAATTAAATTTGTTTTTGAATATTTATAATACCTTATAATGATTGTATAATTATTTAATAAACTTTTAATTTATTCTGATTGACATATAGTTGACATTATTAAACTACTAGTGAAATAAATTTTTTATCCACAACTCATATATTATAAAATTACACTGATTTCAGTTGTATTATATGGCTTATATAACACTTACAGGCAGATTCATAAAATGGATTAGCGCTAACACCGTTTTTAATATTATCTATAACTCTGTTTAAAATTAAAGCAGATTAAAGAAATAAACTACATATGATGCTAAGTAACTCTCTTTTTAACTCAAGTTAAAATAAACTTGTTACGTACATTGAAAAGAGAGCTAAGAATGAAATAAAAATGGTGTTAGCGCTAATCCGCTTTGTAAATCTGCATGTAGTGTTTTATATTCCATAAAACACTGTAAACAACTTGTTACTTACTAACCACTTCATGATCTATCGTATTTTAAGAAACTATATATAACTGAATCAACGTTAAACGTCACGATCAATCTTCTTCGATACCTATAATTATGAGTTATGGATTAAATTTTGTATTACACTTGTGTTTTATTGCTATATAAAACACTTGTATAATAAATAACTATTAATTATTTTTCATAGTTATTTTATAGATTTCAATTTTGATATTCTGAGCCTAGAATAATTTACCCTGTCATTTTTATGTTATATTCATGCATTTTATTTACTAATATTTATAGCTGTTATTATAAAAAGTAATACAATGACAGCTCACTGACGGTTCCGTAAAAGTAGCTAAAAATAATATCTCTTGTTACTGGCATTTTTGTACGAGGGCAAAATGCATAAAAGTAACATCATAAATGATTTTTCCTACAACTGTGCGATTTCTTTGTTATTACGTAACTATAATTGCCTTGGTTACGTATGGAAAGTAGATGAATGCAGACCAAGTGCGTTTCCGAAAGCACAGAAACATTAGTGCGGAAAGTGCTTCATTACGTAACTGTCAAAAGAATATTGTTTTGACAGCGATTTAAATTTCGCGCCGAGCGCGGAATTCATATTTTGCCACAGACGCTTATGGAAGAAGAAGATACGGTGAACCAGCGCTAGTAAATATGCAGTAGTATATTTTGACGTTTATAAACGTAACCTTAATTTGTAGTATATCTAATCTGTAGACAATTAATAAAAAGAACCGAACAAAGTAAAATATATCGATAAATGGTTTTATTTAAAGAGTAAGTGAAATACTTCATATTTATTGTTTGTGTATATTATTAATACAGTTGTTACAGTTGCTTATATTGACATAATGTAAAGTGGAAACTTTTGTGTCTAAAGAAACATTGATTTCTTCCGTACCTGTTCATATTATTACCAGTAATATTATTGGTAACAATTTCGGAAGCTTCAGAAGTACCAGCAGCAGGTTGATTGTCATTGTCGAAAATAGATCCAACATAGTATGATCCGGAGCTTCAATTATCTTTGGAGGTGTTAATGATAAAGAAGAATCACTCACTGTACTATTCCAATCAAGATGATTTTGAAGAAATTATTTTGACGTTAGTGAAATATTTTTAAATAACGTAGAACAATGTGCAAGCAATCAACAAACAAACCATAGCAACGCCGTAAAACATCGTTCTCATGTAATATGATTAAAATTTTATAAATTTTATAAATTTTAATTTTATTTTAGTGATTTACTAAATCGCACAGTTGTAGGAAAAATGTTGTTTATAACACGTGCCGAAAAAGGTTACATGCTCGTGCAGATTTCCGCACTCGGCAAGCCTCGTGCGTTAAATTCTGCACTTGCACGTAACGAGCCTTTTTCGGCACTTGTTATAAAAATAACTATTGATCAGAGAATGCCGAAATGGTGGTAATCTGCAGATTAATAAAAAAAATAAAGGTTGTCATTAACTTATCGATCATCAACAGATAATGATCCAGTTACAGAATAAGGAGGTTAATGCCGTAAATTATACTTCAAGTCCAAGTAAGTAGCACTCTCCTCCTCCATACCAATCTACATAAAAGTCTTTAAAAGTGATTAATATAGCGCTGTGGAATTCAACAGTAATTCTCCAAGTGACGTGTTCGATTTGACTGAATGGCATTGGGTATAAGGGTGATGCAATCTCACCCTTGTTTCCGAATAATTCATTTCCATGAGCTAAAATATATTCACATTTAATAAATCTAGGCCAAGTTGCACAAAACGTTGCTAACTACGCGAAAAAGTTGAATTAGAATAAAAAAAAACGCATCTAATGTCTAGTGCACACGGGGAAACTTTTTAAAATGTTTCCTGAAATTTGTTTCCAAAGAAGAAGAAGCATTTGGGAAACTTGTAATATCAGCCTACGCCTGTTCACACGGCAAATGTAAAAGTTTCTTCAAAACTAGTAATTTTTTTCTTAAAAGTCCCTAGATACTTGGGGAATTATTTATATTATTATAATAACACAGGTAACAGCTGCAGCTAATAATAAAAATTCTTCTTCAGACATTTTTCCTCTGAAATTATAAAACAATGGTTGTATTTAAATATTTATGATTTTATTATGTATGTATTTTACCTCACTAGAAAAATATATTAATAAAAAGTACACTAATTGCACGTATAAACTTCTAAACAAATCTAATCAACGCTAAAATTTAGTTCGTAATAAAATGTTTTACAATTCTAACCTCACAACACACGATACAAATGTCAAAATAAATGAGAAGGTAGATGCATGTCAAAAAGTTTCCTCAAAACCTCTCGAGTTTTAACGGCGCCGTTAAAACTTGGAAACATTTCGTACTTCTTCTTCTTTGGAAACAAATTTCAGGAAGCATTTTAAAAGTTTCCCCGTGTGCACTAGGCATAAGAAATGTTAAAATTTATGACTGTTCATTATTTTAAAACGTTATAATTTCCACAGTAATTAAACTATACTGTGTTTTTTAACCAGGAGGAGTAAATGCACAAGTCAGATTTACACTATAGAAAGTTACCAAAGAAAGTTACTAGATTTTTGTTCGCGCGAAATACAAAATTTTTTTACACATCTGCACTGATTAAGTCTCATGGAATTTATTTTAAAATACAAATGACATTATAAACTCTAATTTGTCACTCCGTATATTATTAGTTCTTAAAAGAACTGATTTATGTTAATGTCACAGAAATGCAAAAAACCAACAAGAAAATCGAATGTAAAATCTATGTACAGTGTAAACTGGACGAAGCACTAGCCAATCAGAAGCGTCAGTTTTAGCGGTTAAAATTTAAATTACTCCTCCTGGTTAAAAAACAGACTATAATAGTACATTACATAATAAGTCAGGAAAGTAAAAACACTTTCTTGACGTATTATGTATATTATTTTTTTCTGAAGTTATGTAATTCCAATGTCTACGCGACCCATACTTTGAAAACCACTGGATTAGGTCATAAATACGTACTAATTGAACAGTATTTATTAGAAATCAATTCAAATTTCAAATTAATTGGTGTTCAATAAACAAAAATTACGTCGGTAACGGCCGTCAAGACTGTTAAAAATTTAAATATTTCAAAGTCGTCGTCAACGTTGCAATCTTTCGTACCGGCAAGATTTAACCAATCACATCGTAAATGTCGATAAATTTTCCGGTGTTAACAGTTCATGTGAATTCGGCTATTTTAAAACTTACAAAGAACATATTCTGCTAAAAATCCTTTTGCTGTACCAACATTACTACTCTTAAATTGCACCCATAGCCTGTTTGTTTGTGATATATTTGAAGGAACGTTATTGTCGCAGAAAATCCCTGAAAATAGAACATTGATTTGTATAAAACAATAACGAAATACACTGGCTGCCTTCGGTTTGCCGTCTCGAGAACTATGAAAGATACGACTTCGATTAAATTAGACAAAACTTGTCACATTAGTAGGACAATTGAATGACGACACGTCCTTTTTGTAGAAAATACAGTAGATTTGGTAACTTTGATAAAACAACTTGAATTAAAGAAGAAGGAATATGAGCTTGTTACAAATCAGAGGCAGAAAATATGTTGATTTATATAAAGGAAGAAAACTGGAGCAGGTTAGAAGCTGTAAATATCTAGGAACGAAAGTAACAGACGACTCACGTACTGGAATGGCTAAAGCTACATTCACAAATCGAAATTAGTTTTTGTTTTATGTTTTCCATTTTTGTTTTAATAACCTTGTAGACATGTAATCTTATGCAGCCATTCACAAATCAGTATTTAGTTTTGGTTTTAACACAAAAGTTTGCAAACTCCAAACTTATGATTTAGTTTTACGTTTTATACTTAGGAATAGACCAATAGGATGAAGCGTAGAATGATGTAGTGATATATACTTGTCTCTTTCTATCATCCTTCGCATTGACGATAACCTAAGTTTGTTTTTATTCGAGTGTCAAAATGAATGAAAATAAAAATCTGATTTTAATACCTACTTTCTTATTATGATAATATTTACATTTCTCTTCCAAAAAATACGAAAGTGTGTAACCAAGCACATTTGACAGTTGCATTTACTGTATTACCGATTTTTAAAAATTTATGATAGATGTCACTTACTAACTAAAATCAACAAAAGCAAAACTATTTGTGAATGCCACCTAAAAACACACTAAAACATAAAGCATAAAACAAAAACTAATTTCGATTTGTGAATGTAGCTTAAAGAAGCGTTTTGTAAGAAAATAGATTATTAAGTGAAAATTTCGAACTACGGAAAAGAATAGTGAAATGTTTTTTTTTTAGTGTTATGTTGTATAGGTGTGAAACATGGGCAGTTTTAAAAGAAGAAAAGAAAAAGATTGATGGTATGGAAATGTGGATATAGAGGAAAATGCTTGGTATTAAGTGGTCTGATAGAGCTAGCAACGAACAAGTAGGAGAAAAATCACACTATGGTCGTATTTATTTGGCTTTTTAAAAGTAATTCGGTAGGTTACTTTTGTTTAATTGGCACGTTTTAAGTAACCCAGAACTGTTCCTGAACTGATCCTACTGCCCCAGCTATTTTGGTGGGTTGGCAGGTTGAACCCCGTTCTCTATCTCTTTCTAATCAACTTGTGTTCCTTGTTATCCGTTTTGAATTGGTGGCATCGCAATTTATACTTATACAGATGTCACTTACAACTTAGAACGTGCATTCAGATTTTAAATGTATCGCTAATATTTACAACTGACACTACATGCATCATTTATTTGGAAGTAACACGAATTAGTTCAAGATCAGTTCAGGGTTCCCAAACAAATATGGTCTATATGAGTCTATTTTGAAACGGTTGGGCCATGCGTGAAGAAGGGATACTCTAATGAAGGACGTAGTAGAAGAGACAATAGGATGCGGGCACTCACGTGTCAATGTGACGTTTTATGACGTAAAAACAGCTGTTTGGGTTGCGATCACTGCGCCACCTACAAAATGAACTATTATTTTGAAAAAAACCGTTCTTTACAAATCTCGTCGCAAAAAAATAGTTCATTTTGTAAGTGGCGCAGTGATCGCAGCCCAACAAGATTTGAAAAGAACTGTTTTTTTTCAAATCTCGTCCCAAAAAAATAGTTAATTTTATAGGTGGCGCAGTAATCGCAGCCCGAACAGCTGTTATTACGTCACGAAACGTCACATTGTCACGTGAGTGCCCGCATCCTATAGGAGGAGGAGAAGGAAGATGGCAGACGACCTGAAATTAGGAAGAAGTTTTGTTGAAATGAAGAGGCTGGTTATGAGTAGAAGAAGTTGGAGAAGGCATTTAGAACCTGCGTCAAGCAAATAACGGTTAAAGTGCAGTATCACTAACCAATTTTTAAAATTTTCCCAACCACTATATTCTCATTTACGTATCAGTGATCCTAAAACTTTTTCAGAGATTTGAAGCTCATCGCAACGGAGTATAAATAGCTGTATTCCATTTTCCACTTGGTTCACGTAAATCAGTTCAGATAAATTCGACAAATGACTAAATTAACTGAATTAAGCAAACTGAAGCACTTATTGTGATGAATTACATCAAAGCAAATTAGAATCAGTAATTTTAGTACCGAAAATAAAGTCACCGAAATAATCCAGCGAAATAAATAAGGGATTTGGTTCAGTAAATGTAAGTTAGATCTGATCCAAATAGTAAATGGAATACGACTAATGTCATAAATGTTTCAAAATGGCAAAGACTGAGATAAGGTTTGGTTTCGAAGAATTATTTTTTATTTTCTGATAATAGTAGGTTACATCATGCTTGAGGTTTGAAGCTAGAAAATATTTTTCAAATAACAGTTTAGGAGTATTGGTTTATTTAGTAATTTTTAGGGAGTTTTGAAATTCACAAACTTTAAACAACTTAAAATTACATTTTAAAAAATTGGTCACTTTTACCCAAATAACTATTGATGATGACAGTTCTCGAGAAAACAGGCACTCTTAAATAAACAAAAGCAAAACGAATGTATGACAGCAATGTCAATTAATCCATTTGGCATATCATTTTGATTTATTTTTATTTATTTAAACCAAGTTTAAAATTTAACTTTTTGGGGTGAACCCGGCTATCTGTTTTTAAAAATTACCTAATAATTTCCCTGCTGCGTCTTTCTCTCGAACTTCTACATAATCGGCGTTACAATTTTCTGATGAAATTAAATCAAATTCCAAGAATGTAAGTAACACTTTATTTCCTGGAGCAACATTAATAGTCCATTGACATTCCGTATTCATGGGATAGTTATTCGGATATCCTAACGATCCGAAATAGCCACTTAAAGATGTCATAGTTCCACCACACTCTATAAAAGTAGAATTTATTGATTTGTAATTATCACTTATAATACAGGGTGATCAAAAGGAATTGTTACAGTTGGCAATACAATTCCGGAGATCTTTTTATTCTACAGTTGGCACAACACCAGGTAAAGGCGGAAATGCTATTTAACATTTCTAATAAATACAAATAGGTTATGTCAGGAGTCTGACAGCTAATAGAATTTTTACTTTTTAAGTAATAGAAATACTTTAGAAATAAATTTAATAATAAATGTACTCCCATTTAAATTTTCAAATGTCACTGTCAACAACAGGAAATTAATTTATGTATCAGGCTTACCAATTTCAAGTAGTTTTTTTTATTGCCAACTGTAACAATTCCTTTTGATCACTCTGTATAACTAGTCTTATGCTGGGCTGCATGAAAGTTTTATCGGTTCATTAGCAACTAACGGTTCAATAAATTTCAGAAAATCGCTATTGATACTGTTGTTAGATAAACAATTCTTTAACTAAAGAGCTTTTTATTTTTTTCTTGCAACCCAGCATAAGAAAATCTGCATTCGTCTTAGACTCGTGCATATTTCCATAGCAACAAAGGCACTCGTGCGCTCAAAAAAATTATCGGTAATATTCAATGCACATGTTATATTCAGGAAGAATATTGCCCCACGAAAACAAACCAAATATTTTATAAAATTTATATTTTGACATATGTCAGATAAATTCGTTGCTAGGTAACTAAAAAAAAAATAGAGTAAAACTGTCCATTTTTTATACAGAAAAATATCACTTATTAATTCACTCATTTCCTTCATAACGTTGACAAATAATGAAACGCTATTGGTTGTTTAAAGTCGTGGGGCAATATTCAAAGTAATGTAAATGTAATTTGTTTTTCTACAGGCGATATACAAAATAGTCATTTGTGCTGTATTTGTCAACGCAAAATATCACTTTGCCGCGTATATTTGACAAAACAGAAAAAATACTCACTCTCCGAATTTTTAACTCTAAATCAAACGTTCATTGCATGTTACGATAACAATCAGTTACAGAAAATAAACAATCTTCATTTTTAAAGTTCCGTAACGCTGAAAATTTCTAAAATTAAATTCTTTTCAGACGACCACTTATGAAAGTAACCATAACAACATCATAAACTACAATGGAAAGTTGAAAATAACATGCATTGATATGTTAGCATAACGCACACTTGTAACATATCAGGTGAAGTTCTACTGATTGACAACAGATGGCGTTACGATGAAAGAAAATAATAAAATAAATGAAAAGAATTTGTATTATTATTTAAATTGAAGTTTTGGCAGATTTTTCAACACATTTGTACAGATAAATCTTATTTTTTTAAATTAATAATTACTTATTTACTAATATTTTAGCACTATTTAATATTTTGACAATATGGTTAGTACAGTTGCACAATACCTAACCTAATATGTCAAACGTCAACGCTTACCTACAAAAACGCATCAACTGTCAAAGTATAACAACATTGCTCTTGTAAACTTTTTTTAGAAATATTTTGTGGTCGTCTGAAAAATAGTGTACTCGTACATAACTCGCTCAAAAGTGTGATAACTGTGCTCGTGTACTTAAATCACTCGGCTCTGCGCGCCTCGTTTTTCAATTTGTACACTCGCACGTTATCTTACACTTTCGATGCTTGTTATGTATTATACTATAAAATGTTGAATTTATTATGGCGACTGTATAAAACAATATTGTGTGTGTTTCGAACGTATATGTACATAAACAGCTATTGTTTGATGTGATACCTGTGCTAATAACAGAGTACGTTGCTCGGAGGTAGGCACCATATGCATAATTTAAACTGATATGTAACGCAGATCCTTTACTGACAATCATCGCAGGAGCTTTCGAGCCACAATAATTTCCAATTAGTGGGCCTTCCGTGCTTTCACCTTCATAAATGTGTAAAGAAGGGTTTTCGCAATTAGACGATACATCCATATGAGTTATAGTTAATGAGACATGTTTATCTAAAACAAAAAATATATTACATCAGAAACATTCTTGTAATACAACAAGGCAGAGAAATACACAATTTTGAGTGATTAAAATTTTAACCACTCGTTGCTGGGCAACCCGTGGTTAATGAAATTTTGTTATTAAACAGTCATTTTACGAACTGAAAGCAGTCACCTAAAAGTCAATTTTACACACGGTCTATATCAATGGTATTTTAATAACGGGCGTGGAAAATTAGTTCTTTATACACCAAGGGAATTATCATCTAGTAATGTCCATGGTGCATATAATTTATTTTTTTGCTCGAAAATGTGGAACTAACTTTTAGTTATAATAAATATAATTATACATAGTAATGTGTAAATATTAATCAACTGAGGCGTTGCGTTTCCAAGGATATTGTTTATTTAGGGCCAGTTTTTCAATCACCGATTAATGTTAATCATAATTAAATAATAAAGGAAACTATGGTTTCCATTATTATTTAATCATGATTAACACTAATCGAGAGTAAACCGACGATTGAAAAACTGACCCTTAGTTGGTTTATTTATTTTAAATAAAGTAATAATGAGCGAGCGTTATGAAAGGAGCGCCCTGCATATAATGTCCTTGTCGTTATGGAGTTGTTTATTGTTATGATACGAAACAACTCTATAACGACCAAGGTCATTATGATTTATAAAGCCCGCTCCGTTTACGTAACGCCACAGTTTAGCGCATTACTATAATAATAATAAATTAAAACTAATTCTATTCTAATGACAAATAAAATCTTGAATTATGAATATAATTAATTTAAAATATAGTGTGATCAGAAGTGTTTCATTTGGCTATTAACAAAAAATTACTTGGAATTGGTAAGACTGATATTTATTTCCTGTTGACAATGACATTTGAAAATTTAAGTTAGATCTGATTTAAATGCCAAATGGAATACGTTTTTAATTTCTTCTACAACTTAAATTTTGCAAAACATATCGAGTGTTTCGGTAAAACGAACAAATGTCAGTGTTAAGCATTTTTCTTTTACCTGGTTCATCAGCTATAATTGTCCAATCACATTCAAAGCTCGCCCAATCAGCAATTTCAATCATTCCATTTGTGCTGGTCACCAAGCGACTTCCACATCCCTAAAATAAATCTCTCTTTACAAATATGTATATAAGTCGTGACATGAACCTACTGTTGTATAGTTTGCCAGGAATCCCTTAGCGAATCCTCGATTTCCACTGAACATTCTTATTAATAACACATTTGTAGAAGATCTTATTGTTTCATTTGCTGGTTCTCCTCCACATAGTCTTTTAAGTAAAGGTGCATCCGTGCTGTTACCGTCGTATATCTAACAAATTACAATTACACTCATTTAAGGTAGTTCTAGCGTGAAAAACATTTTTATAGATTTGAACGAAACTCGGCGCACGTAAACATGGGATAGTCATACGCATCCTATTAAAATATGAAACACATTTATAGTCTGTGAACAAATATATTCGCTTGTAAAGTTGAGTTCTTATACACGGGACTTATGGCGATCATCACTTAGAATCGCACATATTTGGTTGGTGTACCTCTACAAATTTGCAGTTTCATTTGAAAAACTAATATGATGTTCTAGAACTATCCACGTATATTGTATCAAAAGGAGAAAGTTTTTTATCGTTGAGTAATGGATCTATAGCTATGAAAAGTCTTGTCTTTAACGAAAAACTAAGAATTTCAATTTATAATGGCAACACCACACGGTAGTACGATATTTGAAAATTCTCTACACCAACAATCTGTTAACAATTCATGATATTTAAATCATAATAGGTATAAAACACTTATTTTATTCTATTTTTTGTTTTTTTGAGCGTCGGTTTCGCCACTCGACAAACGATGTCGCCACCGTCACTCTAGAACTACCTTAAGGTAGTACTAGTGTGACGGTGGTGCTATCGGTTGTCGAGTGACTAAACTGACGCTCAAAAAAATATAAAAATTGAATAAAATAAATGTTTTATACCTATTATGATTTGAATATCATGAATTATTAACAGGTTGTTGGTCTAGTGAATTTTCAAATACTATACCACTGTGTGGTGTTGCCATTATAAATTGGGATTCTAAATTTTTCGTTAAAAACAAGGCTTTTCATGGCTATATATCCATTACTAAACGATAAAAAACTTTCTCCTTCTGATACAATATACATGGATAGTTCTAGAACATCATACTAGTTTTTCAAATGAAACTGCAAAATTTTAAAGGTACACAAACCAAATATGTGCGATTCTGAGTGATGATCGCCATAAGCCCCGTGTATAAGAACTCAACTTTACAAGCGAATATATTTGTTCAAAGACGATGAATGTGTTTCATATTTTAACAGGATACGTATGACTATCCCATGTTTACGTGCGACCAATTACATTTAGTTCTGCAAATTTTTTTTTTTCACGCTAATACTACCTTAATATACAGGATGGTGAATTAATTTATACAATATAGGAACAGCTATTTACATAACAAGAGCGCGAAAATATATTTTGCACATGAGCGCAATTTTAAAAGTACGATCGAAGCGAGTGCTTTAATTTGCGCGAATGGTGCAAATGACTTCTTCGTGTACGAGGTTTGTATAAATGCTTTTTGTAACGAGCAAAAATTATATAACCGATAGTGAGAAAAGTTATTAAATTTGAAGCGTGAAGTTATATTGACAGTTTGTATGCCATGAATTGAGACATTTGTTATTTGAAAACAAATTGTTTATTTTTTTGTCGTAAAGCTTGTTAAAATATGTCTGACTGATGGCGTGTCTATTTCTTATATAAATACCTTCAAATGGGTGTGATTAGCTTTTTAATAGTCAAAATTTAGAATCATGAAAATGGGTTTTTTAATTACTTTGCGCATTAGTGTGCGAAATCAAACTTACCATCGGTTTCCAGTATAATGTAAACGTTATTTTAAATGATGCGAGTACAATAAAAATATTATATTATTATATTTGTTCTCGTTTGTATATATAGCGTAATATTTATTAATTTACAACAAAAAATGCAACAGTTAAAAAAAATAAATACCTTTAACCAGTGACTGGTACAATTCGTTGTAGAAACCATATCAAATTCGTGAAAATTCAATTCGATAACATGGTTTTTGGCAATTTCAATTAGCCATTCACAGTCATCTCCCATTTTATAATTTTTAGGATAATTTCTAGAGTGTATTGAACCCATTGGAGCAGTATATTTTCCTCCACATTCTGAAATCAATATAGTTAATTAAAGAATATTAAAGATGCCAATTTTCCTTCTTTAAAAAAAATTCCGTTGGGTACAAGACGTCCAATTTAAGTGTGTCATCTTTGCTATCTCAAAAACTATAAGAGATACAAAGTTGGTCAAATTAGCAAAGAAATATTATTTTGCAAGTCTGTTACTAAAACTAAACTATTAACTATGTTTTTAAACCTTTTTTTTTTAAATATGGGACACAACTTTCTTACGAGAACATATATTTTTTTTATTTTTTTTTGTGCGGGAGAGAATTTTATTCTGAATTCAAAGAAAACAAAATGTAGTACTCTCACATTACAATTTTTTTTGAGAAAAATGCATATTAAATGGACTTAAATTTAATTTAAATCGCATAGGACTTAGCACAAATGAACAAATCATAATTTCTTTTTTTTATTATATATTAAATTAAAGGACTATTTTGTGAAAAAATAAACAAATAAATTTTTAATATTGATGTAATGGATCACAGGCTTAACTTGGTAAAAAAAATTTACAAAAAATTGAACACAATTTTTAGTTACATTTTTGTATTGATCAGTGACGTTTCAGCCCAAAATTTTGGCCATTTTCAAGCAATTACTAAACATTAATAAAGTTACATTTTAAATAATGAACAATAAAATTGAAGTAAAACCATGGTTCAAACAACTACTTAGTAAAAACAAATCAAGTTGAGATGTTCATCTCAACTTGATTTGTAATTGCTTGAAAATGGCCAAAATTTTGGGCCGAAACGTCGCTGATCAATAAAAAAATGTAACTAAAAATTGTGTCCAATTTTAAGTAAAATTTTTTTACCAAGTTAAACCTGCGATCCATTAAATCAATAATAAAAATATTCTTTTCGGCTTATTTAAAAAAATTTATAAACAAATAAATGTTGATATTCTTTTGTTTCTTTCACAGAACGCTGATTCCTATGCAATTTGAATTAAATTAATATCAATTTAATATGCATTTTTCCCAAAACATTTGTAATCTAAGGGTACAGAACTTTATATTCGTTCAATTTAAAATAATTTCCTTCCGCACAAAAAATAAAAATTATATGTTTTCATTTAAAATAATAATTTAATGGGGTATTTGGCTCAGTGGTATCGAGTCGGTCTGTGAATTTGAGAACTCTGGTTCGATTCTCACAGCCGACAAACAAATTTTATTACATTAAAAAATTACCTCTGTGGGTCCTCCTCCACTTCCCATCTTTGGGGGCCGTGATTCGAAAAAAGAATATTACATACATGCATACATATTTATCATCACGCTATATTCCATCAAATGGGGTAGCACGAACCCTAAAATCATTCATAAAACACTCACTCATTAAATTCATCAAATAATCAGACATCGTCAAACATTCTCATCCAAACACACCACCCTCACTTCAACCACATTCATAGATCACTCCATATAAACTCATTTATTTATTACACTCGAAATCATTTAACACACAACAAACCTTCAATCACATCCATCCATTCACTCCTGTTCATTTATCATTCATCTTGTTTCTTCGACGTACATAACATATGTATAAAACATCTAAAATTACTCACGCTTACTCCTAACAACGTATCTAATAACGAATCTAACAACGAATCTACAAAGATTAGAAATGATGAAAGCGATAGAGATAATTTTGTTATTAGTTTTGTAATAGAATTGCAAAATAGTATTTCTTTGCTAATTTAACCAACCTTGTAGCTCTTATAGTTTTCGAGATAGCATTGGTGGCACAATTAAATTGAATAGTCTGTATACATACATGCATACATACATACAGGGTGTCCCATTTTAATCCACCAGTAGCGATAATTCTGAAACATTGCATTGAATCAAAAAGTGTTCCAAATGAAAAGTTAATGGTTCTGAGGGGGACATCTGATGCCGTAGACTTTGCCCCCCCAGCCCCTCAAGGGGGGCGGGAACAGGGGGCAACTTTAAAATCTTAAATGGAAACCCCTATTTTTTATTGCAGATTCTGATAGAGGGTTAAAAAGTATGTAAGTTTTATCCGAAACATTTTTTTTATTGGTCGAGAGATGGCGCTGCAAATGTAAAAGTTAGGTTTTTTTTAATTAAATTGCGAAAATCGTCACGTAATTAACTGTTATTATTACTTAAGACTTACTCACAACCTTACAAGGTTGTTTTTTTCTCAGCCTGCCCAAATACCACCTTGTAAGGTTGTGAGTAAGTCTTAAGTAATAATAACAGTTAATTACGTGACGATTTTCGCAATTTAATTGACAAAAAACCTAACTTTTACATTTGCAGCGCCATCTCTCGACCAATAAAAAAAATGTTTCGAATAAAACTTACATACTTTTTAACCCTCTATCAGAATCTGCAATAAAAAATAGGGGTTTCCATTTAAGATTTTAAAGTTGCCCCCTGTTTCCGCCCCCCTTGAGGGGCTGGGGGGGCAAAGTCTACGGCATCAGATGTCCCCCTCAGAACCATTAACTTTTCATTTGGAACACTTTTTGATTCAATGCAATGTTTCAGAATTATCGCTACTGGCGGATTAAAATGGGACACCCTGTATATTAGATCTTTACAGTGAAACTGTAACAAATCTGTTATGATATTAGTAAATTAGGATACTTACGACTGGCAACTGTCTTATAGTTAGCTTCAAATCCTCTACCAGCATATGAAGAATCACTGGTAAATTTAACGAGCATGGAATTACTGGTACTGGTGGCTACAAATCCTTTTTCATCTGCGTGACATACTTTACTTATTAAAGGGGCATTTTCATCTGGTCCGTTAAAAATCTATTGAAAAATATTATATAAATTATACCAAGTTCTGTAACTTATCTAAATAAATCATTAACGGGCTAATTCATAAAGCGTATTCACGCTAATACAGTGTGGTTGATTTTAGTGGAGTTATTATTACACGCTATGAAAGTTTTGGCTTGTTTCAAAATTTCCAAAAATGTAAAAATATTACATTTGTCATATACACAACCGGGCCGAAATTAATGTGTTTTAACCCTAAAAAGCGGGCTTAAACATTTGTTTCTGGCCCTAGGGCCATAAAAAATAATTCCTATGGATGCATAATTAAAATGACAATTTCTGTTTATGCGAATATATGATTCAGTAAAATGTCATTTTGACATATAACCTATATACATATTTTAATCTTTTGAATTTATAATTAAATGTTATTTTGTTGTGTATAAAATATTGTATATAATACTGGTGAAATTTGCGTTTCTGACCCTGAGCATGCTATGGGCCAGAAACGCCTATTTTCACACTTGGTATATAAATAACTATTTTAAAAAAAATTAAATCTGATAGTTACACGTTACTGAATTGAGAAAATTATTACTTTTTTAAATATAAAAAAATAATTGTTACTGTAGAAAAAATAAAAAAAAATTAAATGTCACTATAAAAAATAAAAATAAAAAAATTGTACAACGAAAAGGACTAGTTCAAAAAAATATATTTTTCTATCCTATATTATACATAATATTGAATAGGTTTTATTTTATAAATTTTTTTCTTACGTTATTACTAGGGAGGGAGTGATTTTTGACATTTGAAATTTCTGTAGCCAAAATTTTATATCAAACCATTTTAGATTTTTGTTAAGTAAAATGTATAAAGTATTTTTTTTAATTTTATTGGATATCTACAATAATTATAAACATTTACATCCCACATTTGTTAGAGATGCGCTTGTTAATAATTTTTATTTAAACATTGTTTATTAACTAAAATTAACCAACAGCTAAGAAACTATACATATAAAATATCTTTAAACGCTATCAAACACGTACGAACATAGCACATCAACTAGTTCATGTCGTCGAAGAACGTTGTTTCGCGTTGAGCTTGGCTAGCTTAGTACAGTGTTGGTGTTTACAGTGAGTGCAGTGCTTCCGACATTTTATACACATTTTAGTGAATATTTTAATGTGTAAAATTACTTAAACAGTGTGATATAGTGTGTATTTGTGTTTCAAGTATCGTGTATAAGAGAAATATTCATATATTAGTAAAAATGAAGTGGAACAAACTGTGTGGACCTGAGACGTGGCCGGTAGCTGATTTCTGCTCAATGTAAGCAATAAAATTGTTATTAAGAATGTTTGGCTTTTAAATAAACGAAAATGCAAATCAAATATAAACTCTAAGATTAACTAATTAAGGGTGGGGCTTTTAAAGGGCGAATATAGGGATTTAACATGTTATATTAGTTTTGTACAATTTTCTGCGTTTCTATTCATTTTACGGAAAAATTTTGTGCAAAGATATTTAGAATTAAAAAATGCATACTAAATTTGGGAAAACTCCAGTATACCTTCTTGCTTTATTTTGATATTTTGCTAAAATATAGCACTGTACATGGGCGTCCGCAGGGGGGGGCAAGGACGGGCGCACGCCCCCCATGGATATAAACTAGAGTGGTGACCACGACTCTCGAACATAGGAGTTTACATGTAAAACTATAATTTTGTAATTTCCAGCTTCCCTAAATATTTTAAGCAAAAAAGCTTGAAATAAAAGATTTAGGGCATCAAATTCTGCATCTGAACCAATAAACAAAATGAATTTTTGTACTTTTTAACGACACAAATTAGATTTGAATATGACGAAAATTGCCTCAAAACTATCTATAGGCAAATTGAAACAAAATTAAACAAATGTTTGACATTTTATGTGTCAAAATAGATGAAATAATAAATAAAGAATTTATTTTGACAGTTTTGACAGATTGAACGTCAAACATTTTTTAATCTTGTTTCAATTTCATATCTACCGATAGTTTTGAGACAATTTTAGTAATTTTCAGATCTAATTTGTGCCGTTGCAAAAATCAATTCGTATTTCATGCCCAAAAACTTTTATTTGAAGCTTTTTTGTTGTAAATAATTAGGGAAGTAGGAAATTAAACAATATGATTTTACATGTTAAAGTCCTATGTTCGATATATGTTCCTATATATGTATATATAAATAAAATAAAAATAAAATTATAAGTTTAAAAATAATAAATTCAAGCTGAAACTAAATTTCCAGCAGTATGCCAGCTAGCGACATGTTCTCTATCTTAACGATTCGTACGAAATAATATTTTCCCATGTTAAACGCCTATGGTCCGCTTTTCTTCATACACCCGGTATAGCAAATACATTGGATGATTATATGAATCCACTATTGTTAGTTAAGTTTTTTAATATAGTAATTTTTAAAGTCATACCTGTAGCGAATCATATGTACAATCGTTAGACGTTTCAAAATCGAACTTTCCTATTTTGATTTCTATAGCATTGTCAAAGTCGACTTGGATAATCCATTCGCATATGGTATCAGTGGGATATCCGTATGGATATCCAGGAGTTGCAATTCTTCCTTCTGGTCGCGTCAAAAATCCGCTACAACCTATATAACAACAGTATTTATTTTACAATAATGTTGATCAAGCAGTAATAAAATGGAATTCTTTGATAAATCTATCAGTTTATTCAGGATGTTTACTGTCTTCGTATGTTTTTTAATGGGTGATACTATAAGTCAAAAGAAAGCGAAAAACATAAAATAGCTATTTACATAACAAGTGCGCGAAGACAGACTTTTCACATGAGCGCAATTTTAAAACCAGCAACATAGCGACAGCTTTAACTTGAGCGAATGGTGCAAATGAGGTTTATACAATGATTTTTGTAACGAGTAAAAATTATATAATCGGCATTGAGAAAACTTGTTAAATTTGAAGCGTGAATATTCACAATTTAGTGTGCCATGAATTTACATTTGTTATTTGAAAACAAATTGTTTATGTTTTTATGCACAACCAGGCCGAAAAGCATGTGTTTTATCCCTAAAAAGCGGGCTTAAATACTCTTTTGTGGCCCTAGGGCTATAATAAAATAATTTCTATGGATACATAAATAAAATGACAATTTTTGTTTCTTGTGAATACTTGATTCTGCAAAATGTCATTTCGACATATAACCTATTTACATAATTTATTTTTTTGAACATATACATAAATGTTACTTTGTTGTGCATAAAATATTGTATGCCCCACAAGTGAAATTTGCGTTTCTGACCCAATGCATGTTATTAACCCTCGGCGTTTTGCGCGTCGGGATAATATTCATGCCACGGGCCAGAAACGCTTGTTTTCACCCTTGGTACATAAATAACTATTCTCGTAAAGCTTGTTGAAATATGTCTCTATTTCTTTTATAAATTTCTTAAAATTTAGACCAATAAAAATGGCTGTTTTTTTTAATTACTCTACAGCACTAATGCGCAAAATCAAACTTTATTTAAGATTTCAGGGTAATGTAAACCTTATTTAGAATAATGCAAGTACAAAAACACCTTAGTAAAATTTGTATGATGAACCATTGATATTCTAATATTTTTTTCGAATTTTCGCTCATATCTTGAAAACAGTTGAAGATATCGAGTTGAACGATTTCTTGGATCAAATTACATTGCTCTAAATAAAGTGCTCGCATACCTATATTTAGAAAAACTAATTTTTTTAATGGGCAATGGCTCAGTGGTATCGAGTCGGCCTGTGGATCCTAAGAACCCTGGTTCGATCCCCACAGCCGACAAACATTTTCACCAATTTAAAATTACCCCTTGGCGTTGTGCCAACAGTGGAATAAAAAGATCTCTGGAATTGTATTGCCAACTGTAACAATTCCTTTTGATCACTCTATATATTTTGTAACAAGTTTTATAATAGTTATTTATGATATAATGGGATAATGGCTCAGTGGTATCAAGTCGGCCTACGGATCCTAAGAAACCTGGTTCGATCCCCATAGCCGACAAACATTTTCACCAATTTAAAAATTGCCCCTGTGGCTTACCCACCACTAACATCTTTAGGGGCCGTGATTTGACGGCTGATAACCGCACTTCACGCGCATACATATATCACTTACAGAGATCTGCTTCGGCAGAGTGCCACACCCAGTAATGGGTAAAAGGCGTGATGATATATTTATTTATTTTTATGAATATTCTCACCAATTTTCTTTCAATGTGACGCACTACTTGAATTTTTTGGAAGATGAAACCAGCTAGATAATTTTTTTAAATGCAGAAAGCATTAAAATATCAAGTTTTATTAAAATTAACTAGCACACTGTGTCCTGTAATTGGGAATAAGTTCCTTTTGTACAAAGTAGCATAAATAAATAAATCGTTAGAGCCGATTTCAAAATTATTGACACACACAAATAGACAGACATACGTGAATTATGTCTAAAAACTCAAACTAAGACTATGTTAAGAGGTAGAAACAAGGCTTTAGAGATAGTGTGTACTAACCATCAACTACCCATTCTAATCTGAATCCAGGAGCATGAACGATGCTGTCACTAACAAAATTAATCTCTACTCTATTCGTAGTGGAGTGTATATAAGGCGGTAAGTCTAATCCACAAGATTTGTTCAAAAGAGTTTCATCTGGCGAATAGTCAAACTTTTCTAAAATCTGTAAAATTTACAATTAAAGTTCGTCATAAAAGAATATAAATCCAACAATTGTACTAGTCTTACTTCAACATAATCAAATTTACAAGTTTTCCCATGTAGTAAATTTATATTTATATTATCTTCTAATTCAAAATGAGAGAAACTAATATTAATTTTATTTCCCAATGGTACTTCGATAGTCCATGAACAGTTTAGATTCTTCGGATAAGGATTTGGAAAATTTAAACTTTCTATAACCCCTTTGTATCCTTTCAGAGTATTGTTGCACACTGTAACATCAAACAAATTGGTCATTGAAATTTTAAATTATTGTTAAAATTGTTACATGTTGAATATCTGAGTAGGAAGCCACGTTCTTGTTGACTGATATCAGATTGAAATTTAACCATTGCTCGATTTTTTGATGTGGTTACACTAACATGATGTGTATCTACGCAATATCTTCCCAAGGATTGCGATGAGAAATTTATACCATCATATAGCTAAAATATACAAAAATATTATAATGTATAATACAGAGTGATCAAAAGGAATTGTTACAGTTGGCAATAAAAAAATACTTAAAATTGGTAAGCCTGATACATAAATTCATTTCCTGTTGTTGACAGTGACATTTAAAATTTAAATTTGAGTACATTTATTATTACATTTATTTCTAAAGTATTTCTATTACTCAAAAAGTCAAAATCCTATTAGCTATCTGACTCCTGACATAACCTATTTGTATTTATTAGAAATGTCAAATAGCATTTCCGCCTTTACCTAGCGTTGTGCCAACTGTGGAATAAAAAGATCTCTGGGATGGTATTGCCAACTGTAGCAATTCTTTTTGGTCACTCTATATATTTTGTAACAAGTTTTATAATAGTTATTTACGATATAATGGGGTAATGGCTCAGTGGTATCAAGTCGGCCTACGGATCCTAAGAATCCTGGTTCGATCCCCACAGCCGACAAATATTTTCACCAATTTAAAAATTACCCCTGTGGCTCCCCAATCACTAACATCTTTGGGGGCCGTGATTTGATGGCTGGTGACCGCACTTCACGCGTATAAATATATCACTTATCGAGATCTGCTTCGGCAGATTGCCACACCCAGTAATAGGTAAAAAGGCGTGATGATATATTTATTTATTTCATATTTACCATAAGTGGGATAAGAGCATCATTATGATACGCGTTTGAATTGACAGTTCTCATAATTATTTGATATTTTACAAATTTAACTGTAACCATGGTAACTATCATTTTGAGTGCGATAAGTACTTTATTAAAGCACTAGAGCGTTAATAAAGTACTTATCTCACTCAAAATGAATAGAATAAGTTACATTTATCGCACGGTCGTAGATAAAAGTTATTTATATAACTAGTGGTGAAATGTGCTGCTTTTTACCACTACGCGAGAGATTTTTCGTCGAGATGCAGTCGAGATGAACAGCACGCCATGTGATAAAAAACACAAGTCAACGGCCATAGCACAGCTCGTTAGAATTTTTCGAAGCAATAACACGAGTTATCAACATTATGCGCGGGGAGTATCCGGATGGGTGAGCGACACGAGAAATCCGCGTTGCGTTGCTATTAAGGCAAATTTCACCTTAGGAAACAGATATAAGTCGCACGGTGCAAGATCTGGCGAATAAGGCGGATGATCCAACACTGGGATACTGTACTTGGCTAGAAATCTCTTGACAGACATTGCGGAATGAGCTAGCGAATTGTTTTGATGGAGAAACCATGACTTGTCCTTCCACAATTCGGGTACTTTTTTTCAATAAATTATAAGTTTCAGTAGCAGTTTTGCCAAGTTTCATGTGAAATTTCACAATAATTCGTTGCTCTAATGTTGTACTTAACATTTTTTTCGGCGAAACGAAAAAAATAACTCTAATTAGAACGAATGCTACGGCTATACGGATTTGTTTGCAGAAGCGAGAAATACTGCATTTGAAAGAGAAAGCTTAAAGGCATTGGCAAGTTAAAAATTGACTTTTCATAAATCAGTATTAAATTATAAGAAGGCAAACATAGTGAAAACCAAATTTTGGTCCGTGCCTCTGTTCCAAAGATATAGCTTGTTAAAGTTTCGCTGATGACGTCATGTACTCCGCTATCGCGCTGCGGCATACAGTGTACGCTGAACTGTCGTGAGTTTTGCGAGGCTGAAGCGTGCATTTTCGAAGATATTTTAATTTTTAAATCTATTATGGCAACTATATTTGTTTAAACCAGAGCTGAATAAAGAGAAAAACGATGAGGAAAATTTTAAGGAAGATAAGGAAAATCTTGAATTAGATAGTGAAAAGACATGGTGTAAATGCAATTATTGTGAAATAATGAACAAGTACAGAATGTTACTGCTGTACAGAATCACAGGCAATTAGTGAGACGTGGTAATAGTGATTGCATTAAAAATCATGAATTTTTTTAAAATATAGTTTTGGAAATACATTCTTTGAAAACAGCTAAATACCACATGCTTGCCAAGGCAGATGCTACAAGAAGAAAAATGTTGGAAAATGAAAATAATACCGTCTGGAGACATGTAGCTTATACGCAATTTGTATACTGGGTAAATGCTTGAATACCATTGGGCAAGAAAGAAAGACGGGTTATTCCTGTTTGTGTGATAAAAAAAATTAGAGGTAAATATCCGGACGCAAGAAATATTTATCAGGGTTTCAAGCTCTTAATGAAAATATTTATTTTGATTAATTGTTTTACATGTTTATTTCCATAATAATTGTACAAGAAATATGTCTCAGTTTGTTTATGTTTTATTTTGTGTAAATCTTGAAATATGTTTATTTACTGTTGTCTCCAAAGCTGGACTTTCTTTTAAAATAGGTAGCAACTTATGATGTGGCATTAATTGTTTTTTTTTAAATATGTTGAATCAAAGTCTGATTCTACAAAATGTGCGCTGCATACTACAAATCTTTTAGTAGGTATAAAGTTTTTTCGATTAATTTTATTTATCCACGCACGATACATATCACGTTTCTTATTTTTGTCCGGTATTTTGTGAAAAGACAAGTTTTTATTTTTTGTTTTATTATGTGTGCAACCAAAAACACAACAAGTAGTCATTTTAATATCACTGAATACAAACACGCACGTTTATAACTAAATAAACTGCAAATACGTTGTCCATGAATACTAGAATGTAGAAGTCTTCTGCGGGTATGCGCGCTCGGCTCGGAGTAGATGACGTCACAGTAGCTGTGTACGGTCATTTCAAATAGCCGTAACTTTGGAACAAATAATCGCAGAGACATTAAATAAAAACTAATGAACTTCTGATTTTATAGTTTATTTATTAATGTTATTTAAAAATTGTCGAAAATAACTTGCCAATGCCTTTAACGTTTATAAGTTGACGGTCGTTGGTGTTTGGCGCATTCGTACTTCGTCTGTAGCAGCGTCAGTCTCATTATTTAATAGCTCAGACAAAACATTACTAGACAGATAATAACGGCGTTTGTTGTGAAGCAGAAAGGGATAGAATAACTGGGCGGTAAGGCGGGTGCGCGGCAAGGAGCTAGTACGAGTTGATGTTATGCAGGTTGTATTTATGTTGATGACAGTTATCAGATACATTTATTTAAATACAAAAGTGCGTATACAAAACACTTAATATGTCAAAAACTAACCTTTACTTTGATGTATGAAAAGTAAGTAATTGAATATAAAAATAATTACACAAATGTTTGCAACTTGCATAACATCAAAGTGTACTCGCTCTTTGCCGCGCACCCGCCTCACCCACCAGTTATTCCATCCCTTTCTGCTTCACAACTCTGCATTGACTTGAATACGGCATATTTTGTCTAGTAATGTTTTGTCTGAGTTTAATAGCCACACCTCATATTATACATGAAATGAATTTACCTCAACGTAATCATGTCTGCACGATAGTTGTGGTTCCAAGCTTAAATCTACAAACATGATCTGTAGAACTGAACCAGCACTGGTAGTTATTTTCCATAAACACCGAGCATTTACACCGTAAGGTTGTGGATAATTCGGAGAAATGATTTGCCCAGTTGGGGAAGTGAGCGTTCCACCACATCCTGTTGTTGTACCATCCCAGATTATTTCGAAACCTTTTTTGCTATATGAATTGTCTGACCGGAATGTTATGTACAAGTTATTAGCGTGAGATGGAATTGTTGATGGAATATCTGTTCCACAAAATTTACCAAGTAAAGGTGAGTTAGCATTTGCGCCATTCCTAAAAATATACACATGATTTGAAATAGTTATTCGAGTGTAGGTTGAACTGCCGCACATTCGGATTTATAATGTAGTAACGTAAGAGGTAATGCAGATGGAGGAAAGTAACAAGTAACGCAAGTAAATTTGATGATTTATACTAAACGCGGAATATTTAAAAAATATTGATCAATCATATAATATAATAGAATTTCGGATTTTTTTCAGAACTAATCTGTCAATGGGCTTCTATACCATAATCGAAATAACAAGAATGAAGAATATAAACATAAAACACATATTGAATAATAGCTATTAGTGAAAAAAAATAGTTAAACTTCAGAAATATAAGCGATTAAAAATATAGTGACGTCCAAAGTTCGGTAGCGCTCATTGGCCACAAGTATTTTCTTGCGCTAAATAAGAGACATATGTGGACTAGAACGTAACTAACTATGACATCTCAGTACTGGTTTTTCAAATTGTTCGTCGTTTGCTGGTATGTATGTGTTCAATACATTGTACAGAATATCCCACAGCACCCGTCCATTCCTTTGAAAATACTGTGGATAAATATTTTTCAAAAATACAATGCGGATTCTTACTAATAGAGATATGTCCTATCTAATGACATATATATTGAGCCCCCCTTGTAGGGGGAGGCGGGTGGCAACTTTAAATTTTCAAATGGCAACCCCTATTTTGTTTCACAAACGGTTTGCTGCTTTGCGTCATGCAAACTATGTTTCTCGGTAAGGAAAAATAAAATGTTAATTTTCTTAATCTTCTGGAGGGGAGAAAATCTATATTTTTCTGTTATGTAGCCAAAAAAATGTTTTCAGTTGGGGGATACACATGTCATTGCTTGTTGCGATTGTAGCGCCACCTGTTGCTCGTACAAAATAATTATTCGAATAAATTTATCATATTTTTAAATTGACAATTCAAATCTGCAATAAAAAATAGGGGTTACTATTTGAAAATTTAAAGTTGCCCCCCCCCCTTAAAGGAGGCAGGGGGTTCGAGTGATACGTCATTAGATAGAGCACATCAACATTAGTAAGATTCCGCATTGTATTTTTGAAAAATATTTATCCATAAAATTTTAAAAGGGGTGGACGGGTGCTGTGGGACACCTGAATATTTATTATTCTAATTTAATTTCATATTCATGGGTTTGCAACTTCTATAAAATATTTTTTTTAACATAGTAAGATTATTTTTCAAGAATTCAATCGTATATTATTTGCACTCTTTGAACGAAACAAATCAAGTAGGTACCACAGAACCGAATTTGACAGGTCACAACTCCAATACAAATTTTTTTTTAAATCATATCTCTTTTAATATAAAGAATTTTCAACCCGTGTTTTCACTAATCGTTATAGTTTATCATGTAGTTTCACAAAAAAATAGGTACAGGAGCCCATTCTATATGGCGCAATCCGAGTGCAGAAATATAAAAGTTGGTTATCTCTTGCTTTGTGTTCCTTACCTTGCTGCTTACTTTACTTTCTTACAAAACACTACTAGCTCTAGCAAATGCTCAATTTGATACGTTACCGATACCAATCGTATTATCTAGTAATACTTACCGAATTTCAAGATAATCTGAAGCACAGTTTAAGTACTTCTCTAGTTCAAATTGTTGTACGTTTAACATAATTTGTTGGCCATGCGGAACAGTTATAACCCAGACACATACTTTATTTTTCGGATACAAAGATGGATAATTCGGTGACCTTAGTACGCCAGTTGATACAAAATAATTGCCACCACAAGCTATAAACAATCAAAAATCATTGTTACTTTGTTATTTTAATGTTAAATTTTATTTCATTATTTCATAATAGATTTGCGATATTAATAAAACATTTGTTTAAGGTAGTACTAGTGTGACGGTGGCGCCATAGGTTGTCGAGTGGCGAAACTGACGCTCAAAAAAATATAAAAATTGAAAAAAATAAGTGTTTTATACTTATTATGGTTTGAATATCATGAATTGTTAACAGGTTGTTGGTCTAGTGAATTTTCAAATACCATACCACCGTGTGGTGTTGCCATTATAAATTGGGATTCTTAATTTTTCGTTAAAAACAAGGCTTTGCATGGCTATATATCCATTACTAAATGATAAAAAACTTTCTCCTTCTGATACAATATACATGGATAGTTCTAGAACAACATACTAGTTTTTCAAATGAAACTGCAAAATTTTAGAGGTACACCAACCAAATATGTGCGATTCTGAGTGATGATCGCCATAAGCCCCGTGTATAAGAACTCAACTTTACAAGTGAATATATTTGTTCACAGACGGTGAATGTGTTTCATATTTTAATAGGATGCGTATGACCATCCAATGTTTACGTGCGTCAAATTTTATTCAGATCTGTAAAAAAAATTTTCACGCTAGTACTACCTTAATAATGTACATTACAAATATAGAACCACGATTTTAGAAATTAGCAAAGAAAATCTTCTCATTCAGAACTTTAGTATAGTTTCTTAAGAAAAGAATTAAGAGTATTTTGCCATCAAGCTTGTAATAAATTCTTTAATAGCCAATTGCATCGATGTTGATAAAATTTTAGGTTTTCTTTAAATGAATAAGATCTTTTCAAGAAAAACTGTGAAATGAGTAATTTAAAATTGCTGTTAAACATTTGATTCCTTATTTTTAATTTAAGTAGTACTTTAAATTTTAGATAGTTCTAGTGTGACGGTGGCGACATCGGACGTCAAGTGGCGAAACTGACGCTCGGGGAAAGACAAAAATAGAATAAAATAAATGTTTTATACCTATTATGATTGTAATATCATGAATTGTTAACAGGTTGTTGGTCTAGTGAATTTTAAAATATCGTGCCACCGTGTGGTGTTGCCATTATAAATTGGGATCCTTAATTTTTTGTTAAAAAAAAGACTTTGCATAGTTATTTATCCATTACTCAATGGTAGAAAACTTTCTCCTTTTGATACAATATACGTGGATAGTTCTAGAACATCATACTAGTTTTTCAAATGAAACTGCACATTTTTATAGGTACATCAACCAAATATGTGCGATTCTGAATGACAAACGCCATAAACCCCGTGTATAAAAACTCAACTTTACAAACGAATATATTTGTTCACAGACGATGAATGTTTTTCATATTTTAACAGGATACGTATGACTATCCCATATTTACGTGCGCCAAGTTTCATTCAGATCTGTTAAAATGTTTTTCACGCTAGAACTACTTTTACTAAGTAAATATTCCAAATACTTGAATATCTCGAATATTTGAGATCTAATTAATATTCGCCTACCTCTAATATTAAACAATCGGTAAAAAAAGTATGTGTTTAACATGGCAAAAGAGCAGATTTACTAGCTTAGCTAAATTCATAGCTTCGACTATGAAACTCTAACCGCGTCAGTAACTCTGCTACGTGTTTAATTAGTTAAGGTAATAGTAGCGTGAAAAAAAAACCAACAACCTGTTAACAATTCATGATATTCAAATTATAATAGGTATAAAACACTTATTTTATTCTATTTTTATATATTTTCGAGCGTCAGTTTCGCCAGTCGACAACCGATAGCGCCACCGTCACACTAGCACTACCTTAAATCAGCCTTTTACAAACTACAATTTAGATCACATAAAAAGTTAGGGGGTCGCGAAAGAATTTATTTATGATTGTTGCCTGCAAGTGAGTTATGGCTCTGAAAAGTTTGAGAACTACTGTGCTATGTTATAAAACTGTGTATTTGAAAATGACTTACTTTTGGATTCGTCCAAGAAATTGTAACTCAGTATAAAACCATCATATGTTATCGAAGAATCGGAGACGAAGTACATAGTGAGTAAATTGGTAGTAGTGATGATAGTTGGTGGTAACTTTTTACTACAATATTGGCCAATGAGTTCGCTGTTGCCAGTTTGCGTGTTGTTCTCATAAACAGCGACGTAGTCTGCGCTGCAACTATTGCTCCACTCCATATTAAATAGAATCCATGTTAGTTGAATTAAAAATCCAGGCGGCGCAGATATTACCCAAGTACATTTTGTATCTGGCGGGTAAGCATTCAGATTTTCTGGACTTTTTATTATTCCCAGATTCTCTTTTAATATACCACCGCATTCTAAAATTTCAAGTGAGATCGTTTTATAGTTTGTTGTAAATATTCTTAAGTATAAGAAAAAATAATTTATACTAGTTTACCAATTTCTAGGTTATATGTTATACAGGATGACTATAAATGATTAATATTGTTTTTTAGTGATACCTATACAGATAGGGTCGTTGATTTCCACCGAAGTTTGAATTTCTGAACGTTCGAACATTCTAATGTTTTGAACTTCGTCAGAAAAACTTCGAAACTTCGAACTTTCGAATTTTTCGAAACTTCGACTGCTCGAATTTTTTGCCACTGAATTAACGCCATCTGTCATCTCCAAACACGCTCACGCATAATTCGCGAAAAGTCGGCACCGAATTAAATAATAAACTCAGCGAAGTATCCTGCAAAAACTCTGCAAGGTTAGGCGTCTTAGAGTGCGTTCCACTTGGCGCCCACAACGCCCGCAACGCTCACAGATGCGTTCCACTTAATACGGCGGTCGCCACCGTTGCTTCTAAAGCCCCTGGCACATATAGTGTCAAGACTCCGAGTCTACCATTTGACTGCCAAAATAGAAATGCCTCTATTTTCAGCAGTCACGACTGCCGAAAACCAACTTCATTATGATGCTGGTTTTTTCGCTATCTTCCTTTGTTGTTTGACGTATGAATTATTATTGTTTGATATTTTGTACACTTTTATAGTTAAATTCATTTACTTTATACATAGTTAGAAACTTTTAAGTTTTCATATTTCATTTATAATTCAAGTCATTTTTTTTATTTATTTTTTTGTTTTATATATCCTAGTTTATAGTTTTTATATTTCTTAATAATCGACAAACATTTTAAATAATACATTTAAGTTTTTATATTTCATTTATAGTCCTTTTATTATTTTTTTATTTTTTTTTTTGTTTTATATTTCGTAGTTTATAGTTTTTATATTTCTTAATAGTCGATAAATATTTTAAATAATACAAATTAACAAATAACACGTTAAAATTAACAAATATTGAATTCTGACTGTCAAAAACACCGACTCTATATGTGTCACCCGTTTTGAACGTGACTCTCAGTTTTTCAGCAGTTTGTAGCAGACTCGGAGTTTTGACGCTATATGTGTCACGGGTTTAAAAACGTCACGGATGACGTCACTAACAACGACCGCGCTTCGACCACAACGCTCATCTTAACAGGGTGGGTCGGCGCGGTCGTTTGGCATTTACGCGCGCAATTATTCGAATGTCGCTTTAGACATTCTACAAAAAGAGATAAAGATAAAGAGATAATTGTTTAATAAACAGTTTGCAATGTCAAGTTGGTTCTCAATTACCTAAAATGACTTTTAAATTCATTATCCACGTAACTATTAATAACATCACCGTCATTTATAACTCGCGGCCGAAGTTTTCGCTTTCCCCTTTCCTTCAAAGCTTCATCCCACTCTTCATCGGACCTTGATGAGCTATCAGATTCATATTTATTTCTTCTCAACATCAATATGTCAATTGCAGCAGCAGCCATCTTTTATTCACAACCCCGTTGTACGTTCCACTTGGGTTCTCGCCCGCGGCGTTTACATGCTAGTGGAACGGCAAAATTCGCGGTCGTAGTCGCGAGCGTTGTGGGCGCCAAGTGGAACGCACTCTTAATGAAGCCATGTATTCTTTTACCGCCCATCTAAATGCTATGGACTTTTAGTAAAACGTTTTAAAATGACAATAAAAAAGATACAAAAACGTCTTAATTAAAACGTTTTTAACAGTGTAGCGAAATTTTAAGTCTAAATGAAATTGTTTTGGCAAATAATAATAATTAATAATAATGATTTACGAATTAATCTCTGCACATGAGTTTATTCTGAAAATAATTTATATCAACATGCCGTGTTCACGTTAGGATCCAGATTCACAATTCGAATAATTAGAAAATTCGTAAATTCGGAATATTCCAAAATTCGAAAATTCGGAATATTCAAAATTTCGAAAGTTCGATTCTAAATTCGAAGGTTCAATAAATCCGAACAATCGAAGTCTCGCATTTTCGTAAAATCAACAACCCTAGTATATCATGGAAAGTGAAACATAGGCGTTAAACATGGGAAATCAGTTTTTCCGTGCACATTGCTCCCCTAATTATTTTAGACAAAATGTTTCAAATGGATGATTCTGTAAAGCAAAAATTTCTACATTCGAATCAATAAAAAAATCCTTTTAGCTACTTTATAATTGCAAAATTTGAAAATTCACGGAATTATAATTTTATAGTATTAGCCATGGAATTAGAAACATGAGACGAATTACGGATAGAATGATAGATTTTGGATAGGATATCTAATCGGATTTCGGATCACATCGCAATTTGAATTTAAAGTTGGATCTTGGACTGGATTAATCGAGTCAAATTATATTGGATCAGATATTAAAATATTCATCAATGCCGAGTAAATACTAAGATATAAATGAAGCCACTTGCAGTGGCGTACCTAGGACTTTTGCCGCCCAGAGCGGTCTCCAATTTACCGCCCTTTCTAAGTCAATCAAATGGTGGTTTTTATAAATTAAAAAATAAATATAAAATAAATATATCATCACGACTTTTATCCATTGCTGGGTGCGGCACACTACCGTAGCAGATCTCGGTAAGTGATATATTTATTCGCGAGAAGTGCGGTTACCAGCCGTCAAATCACAGCCCCCAAAGATGTTACTGGTGGGGAAGCCACAGGAGTAATTTTAATTTGGTGAAAATTGTTGGTCGGCTGTGGGAATCGAACCGGGGTCCTCTTGATCCACAGGCCAACTCGAAACCACTGAGCCATTACTCCATCAAATTAATAAACATAAATAAATAATTGTAATTGAGACAAACTATAGATGGGGAACATTTTTACCATTGGATGGCATATTTAAATTAGGCAGTAATAAAGGAATTTTTCGATTTAATATTTTCAACCCTACATTGACTTGACGATGAAGAAAATTATTCGAAATCATATAGAAATTCATAATTCGTAGAAATCGAATAGTAAACTTATGAAGTGAACAAGTTGTTTTTCACAACTAAAACTAAATACAGAGTGATCAAAAGGAATTGTTATAGTTGGCAATAAAAAAAACTACTTGAAATTGGTAAGCCTCATACATAAATTCATGTCCTGTTGTTGACAGTGACATTTAAAATTTAAATTTGAGTACATTTATTATTACATTTATTTCTAAAGTATATCTATTACTTAAAAAGTCAAAATTCTATTAGCTGTCAGACTCCGGATATAACCTATTTATATTTATTAGAAATGTCAAATAGCATTTCCGCCTTTATCTGACGTTGTGCCAACTGTGCAATAAAAAGATCTCTGGAATTGTATTGCCAACTATAACAATTCCTTTTGATCACTCTGTATAAAAAATGCCGCCCCAAAATTTGTGCCGCCCGGTGCGAACTGCACCCACCGCCTAGGTACGCCACTGGCTACTTGTGTTCTGTTTAGCCATGTAGTAATTTTCTTACTCAAATCAATTGTTGTGTAGTTGGCTTTGAATCTTATATAATATTCTCCAGACGAAATAACCATTCTAATTCGTAAATAATTATGAGTAGAAATAATTTCATCGGGTGCATTAAAGCCACAATATTTTCCTATTAATGTTGAATTCTCTGTATCTCCATCACGTATCTGAAACAATTATAAATATTTTCTTCTCTATTAGTATATATTAATACTTGGTAATAAGTACTTGTTATTGTTATAACTTACCTCTAAATAATCTAAAACACACGAATCTTCTCCGAATTCCATATCCGATATAGTGAATTTGATTGCTGTCCCAGGTTTTTGTTTAATTTCGTATAGACAGTTTTTGATGTCGCTAGTTCCTATCGGGTATCCAGGGGACAGTATAATTCCAGACGGCGCATCATATGTATTTCCGCATACTAAAATATGCATTATTACTTTACGTAATGTTCCGCGCATACGTGTGAAAGTTTTTTGAGAAACTTTTCAGAAAGAAGAGGAAGAAGTTTCTTGAAAATTATAATTGCGTTTCTATCGCGAGAAAGATTTTGTGGAAAATAAGTAAACTCATGCTAATGGCACAGTAGTTTTCTTACATTTCAAAGAGTAACTGACAGATTTTCGAGAAACTTTTTTACTTCTTTCTAAAAGTTTTGTAGAAAACTTTTCCCTGTACAAGGAACATAATACAACTTATTATTGTAACTCTGTGTACAAAAACAGTTAACAACTATACTACATTCACCGAAACGAAAGAAATTGGAACTAACTCGTGAAAACGAGTGTTTTAAATCAAGCTTTTTAAAAATTAGTTCCAATTTCTCTCGTTTCGATGAATACATACATACATACATATCTTCACGCTATATCCCATCAAATGGGGTAGCACGAATCCTAAAATCACTCAAAAAAAACATTCACTCATTACAATCATCAAATAATCAGCCCCCGTCAAACATTACCATCCAAACACATCACCCTCACTTCAACCACATTCATAGATCCCTCAATATAAACTCATTTATTTATCACACTCGAAATTATTCTTACATAACAAACCCTCAATCACATCCATCCAATCACTCCTATTCACTTATCATTCATCTTCTTTCTTCAACGTACATAACACATGCATAAAACATCTCAAATTACTCACACTTACTCCTAACAACGAATCTAACAACGAATCTACAAAGATTAGAAAAGATGAAAGTGATAGCCTGCAATTGTATATGAAAGAAAAGTCCACACAATGCAGTAACTGAAAATGAAACAAAAAGATCAGAAACGAAGGGAGTGTCGTCCCTGCGCTTGTTTTTGAAAGTGAATTTCACACAATTGCAGATAAACACTCTAATGAAATTACTAAACAACAAAACTAAAATCAAAATTTCTGCACTTCTTAAATCATCAGATTCATTCCGCAATTAATCTTCGCCAAACGTTCCTATCTTGACACACCACTTTAGCTTCATCCACATTCATAATTCCTTTCATACAAGCACGTTTGTTTCTCGTACTCGGAAAGTTTCGTTCACGCAACAATCCTTCAATCATATTCATCCATTTATTCATAGGTCGCCCACGCAATCTTTCACCCTCAATTTCACCAACATATATCTGTTTCACTAATATCTCATTCGACATACGTTCTACATGCCCAAACCATCTCAACTGATTTATATCTACTTTTCTAACTACATTCTTCTCAATTTCACACTCATCATACACCAACGTATTCCGGACACGATCTTCTAGTATAACCACACACACCCCGCAAATATATAATATATAATATTTATTTTACTTTTAAAAATGGAATAAATGTATCTAAATAAGATAGAGAGCCTATTAAACTCTATTCCTTGTATGAAAACGATTACGTCATATGTGCACGAGGTTATCATAGATACGATGAAATATAGCTATCTTTTTTTAAATAATATTATTATTATTATTAAGAAAAGACACACGTTTCATGTTTTTTCACGTTCTATCACATTTATTATTTTAATGAAAACGTATGGCAGTTCTTACTAATACGAAAATTTATATTTACATTTGTTTATAAAATAAAAATATAGACCTTTGGTCATGATTTTGTTATTTTCTCGCCTGTCATTTCTAAATTAGTGATATTTTTGATACATAAATACAGACTGAGAAATAAGAAATGACTAGAAAAATTTTGGGTAATCAAATACAGAAATGCGTTTGTCATCTTCATGATTAATTTGCGCTGCAGTTAGAGAATCGACGATCTTTAATTAATTTAACTGTAGTACAAGAAGTAATGTGCATTGTATTTTATATTTTCATATATTATTTATTTATATATAATTATAATAATAAATATAAAAATCTGGTGTGGGCACCACACGACTTTCTTATACACAGCATATTTCATATTAAAAACGCTGAATTGAACACTTATGACTTGCTCCTTGCGTTTGACAATTATTATTTGACACTAGCTATTACCCGCGACTTCGTTCGCGTGGTCTACAATTTAATGCGAGTACCCGGCATGCATTGCATTGCAACTCAAAGAAAGTGTTTATGTACAGCTGTCCATGTGAGAAGCATAAATTTTCCAAATTTAGTTCACACAATTGTAGCGAATGTCCCTGTGCTTTGTTGATGGTCATTGCAAATGCGGGTCGTACCAGAAACTGCAAACGTCTGAATTCGAATGGCATAGTACCGAAGCTTTATTATACCTATATGTTAAGATTGGTTCTCCTCTGTACCTATACCAAATTTGAATCGAATCAGTGCAGTACTTTTCAGGATATCTAGCGGCCATTTTATTTAAAGACGGCGGACTGTAGCTCTATTATACTTATATGTTAATATTGGTTCTCGTCTGTACCTATACCAAATTTAAATCGAATCAGTGCATTATTTTTCAGGATAGTTAGCGGCCATTTTGTTTCAAGACGGCAAACTGAAGCTTTATTATACCTATATGTTGAGATTGGTTCTCGTCTATTCTTATATCAAATTTGAATCGAATCAGTGCAGTACTTTTCAAGATAGCTAGCGGACATTTTGTTTCAAGATGGCGGACTGAAGATGTATTATACCTCTATGTTAAGATTGGTTCTCCTCTGTATCTATACCAAATTTGAATCAAATCAGTGCAATACTTTTTAGGATAGCTAACGACCATTTTGTTTAAAGATGGCGGACTGAAGCTTTATTATACCTATATGTTAAGATTGGTTCCCGTCTATGCTTATATTAAATTTGAATTGAATCAGTGCAGTACTTTTCAAGATAGATAGCGGCCATTTTGTTTCAAGATGGCGGACTGAAGCTTTATTACACCTGTATGTTAAGATTGGTTCCCGTCTATGTCTATACCAAATTTGAATCGAATCAGTGTAGTACTTTTCAAGATAGCTGGCCGCCATTTTGTTTCAAGATGGCGGATTGGACTTTTCTATGTCAGAAACTTTTGCGGGCGTGCGTACAACAACTTAGCAAAGTTTCATCGCAATCGGATGAATGATATAGGAACGCATAAGGGACAAACAAACAAACAAACATTAATTTTTATATATATACTAGCTATTACCCGCGACTTCGTTCGCGTGGACTACAATTTAATGCGAGTATCCCGCATGCATTTCATTGCAACTCAAAGAAAGTGTTTGTGTTCAGCTGTCCATGTGAGAAGCATGTATTTTCCAAGTTTAGTCCACACACTTGTAGCGACTGTCCCAGTGCTTTGTTGACGGTCATTGCAAATGCGAGTCGTACCGGAAACTGCAAACGTCTGAATTCGAATGGCATAGGACTGAAGCTTGGTTATACCTATATGTTAAGATTAGTTCTCGTCTGTACCTATACCAAATTTAAATCGAATCAGTGCAGTACTTTTTAGGATAGCTAGCGGCCATTTTGTTTTAAGACGGCGGATGGAAGCTTTATTATACCTATATGTTAAGATTGGTTCCCGTCTATGCTTACACCAAATTTGAATCGAATCAGTATAGTACTTTTCAGGATAGCTAGTGGCCCATTTTGTTTTAAGATGGCGGACTGAAGTTTTATTATACCTATATATTAAGATTGGTTCCTGTCTATGTCTGTACAAAATAAGAATCGAATCAGTACAGTACTTTTTAGGATAGCTAGCAGCCATTTTGTTTTAAGATGACGGACTGAAGTTATATTATACCTATATATTAAGATTGGTTCCCGTCTATGTCTGTACAAAATAAGAATCGAATCAGTGCAGTACTTTTCAAGATAGCTAGCGGCCATTTTGTTTAAAGATGGCGAAATTAAGCTTTATTATACCAATATGTTAAGATTGGTTTCGTTCTATGTCTATACCAAATTTGAATCGAATCAGTGCAGTACTTTTCAGGATAGATAGCGGCCATATTGTTTCAAGATGGCGGACTGAAGCTTTATTATACCAATTTGTTAAGATTGGTTCCCGTCTATGTCTATACCAAATTTGAATCCAATCAGTGCAGTAGTTTTCAGAATAGCTAGCGGCCATATTGTTTCAAGATTATAGACTGGAGCTTTATTATACTAATATGTTAAGATTGGTTCCCGTCTATGTCTATACCAAATTTGAATCCAATCAGTGCAGTAGTTTTCAGAATAGCTAGCGGCCATTTTGTTTCAAGATGGTAGACTGAAGCTTTATTATACCAATATGTTAAGATTGGTTCCCGTCTATGTCTATACCAAATTTGAATCCAATCAGTGCAGTAGTTTTCAGAATAGCTAGCGGCCATTTTGTTTCAAGATGGTAGACTAAAGCTTTATTATACCAGTATGTTAAGATTGGTTCCCGTCTATGTCTATACCAAATGTGAATCCAATCAGTGCAGTAGTTTTCAGAATAGCTAGCAGCCATTTTGTATCAAGACGGCGGACTGAAGTTTTATTAGACCAATATGTTAAGATTGGTTCCTGTCTATGTCTATACTAAATTTGAATTGAATCAGTGTAGTACTTTTCAGGATAGCAAGCGGCCATTTTGTTTCAAGATGGCGGACTGAATATTTATTATACCAATATGTTAAGATTGGTTCCCGTCTATGTCTATACTAAATTTGAATCGAATCAGTGTAGTACTTTTCAGGATAACAAGCGGCCATTTTGTTTCAAGATGGCGGACTGAATATTTATTATACCTATATATTAAGATTGGTTCTCGTCTATGTCTATACCAAATTTGAATCGAATCAGTGCAGTACTTTTCAAGATAGCTAGCCGCCATTTTGTTTCAAGATGGCGGACTGAATCTTTAGTATACCTATATATTAAGATTGGTTCTCGTCTATGTCTATACCAAATTTGAATCGAATCAGGGCAGTACTTTTCAAGATAGCTAGCCGCCATTTTGTTTCAAGATGGCGGATTGGACGTGTGCTAAGCTAGAAACCTTCGCGGGCGTGAACTCAACAACTTAGCAAAATTTCATCGTAATCGGATGAATGGTATAAGAACGCATAAGGTACAAACAAACAAACAAACAAACAGACAAACATTAATTTTTATATATATAAACTAGCTATTACCCGCGACTTCGTTCGCGTGGTCTACAATTTAATGGAGTACCCGGCATGCGTTGCATTGCAACTCAAAGAAAGCGTTTTTGTACAGCTGTCCATGTAGGAAACATGGATTTTCCAAATTTAGTCCACACACTTGTAGCGATTGTCCCTGTACTTTGTTGATGGTCATTGCAAATGCGAGTTGTACCGGAAACTGCAAACGTCTGAATTCGAATGGCATAGGACTGAAGCTTTATTATACCTATATGTTAAGATTGGTTCTCGTCTATTTTTGCACCAAATTTGAATCGAATCAGTGCAGTACTTTTCAAGATAGCTAGCGGCCATTTTGTTTTAAGATGACTGAAATTTTATTATACCTATATGTTAAGATTGGTTCCCGTAATTGACTATAACAAATTTGAATCGAATTAGTGCAGTACTTTTCAAGATAGCTAGCGGCAATTTTGTTTAAAGATGGCGGAATGAAGCTTTATTATACCTATTTCTTAAGATTGGTTCTCGTCTGTACCTATACCAAATTTTTATCGAATCAGTGCAGTACTTTTCAGGATAGCTAGCGGCCATTTTGTTTCAAGATGACGGACTGAAGCTTTTTTATACCTGTATGTTAAGATTGGTTCCCGTCTATATCTGTACCAAATTTGAATCGAATCAGTGCAGTACTTTTCAAGATAGCTAGCGGCCATTTTATTTCAAGATGGCGGACTGAAGCTTTATTATACCTATATGTTAATATCGGTTCCCGTCTATGTCTATACCAAATTTGAATCGAATCAGTGCAGTACTTTTCAGGATAGCTAGCGGCAATTTTGTTTCAAAATGGCGGACTGAAGCTTTATTATATCTGCATGTTAAGATTGGTTCCCGTCTATGTCTATACCAAATTTTAATCCAATAAATGCAGTACTTTTCAAGATAGCTAGCGGCCATTTTGTTTCAAGATGGCGGATTGAATCTTTATTATGCCTATATGTTAAAGTTGATTCCCGTCTATGTCTATACCAAATTTGAATCGAATCAGTGTAGTACTTTTCAAGATAGCTAGCGGCCATTTTGTTTCAAGATGGCGGATTGGACTTGTGCTAAGTCAGAAACCTTCTCGGTGGTGCACACAACAACTTAGCAAAGTTTCATCGCAATCGGATGAATGATATAGGAACGCATAAGGGACAAACAAACAAACAGACAAACATTAATTTTTATATATAGACTAGCTATTACCCGCGGCTTCGTTCGCGTGGTCTACAATTTAATGCGAGTACCCGGCATGCGTTGCATGCAACATAAAGAAAGACAGTGCTTTTGGATACACAATATTTTTTGTTTTTCTCTTTGGGATGTACAGGAATAAACCAGAAGGTTTTCCGATGCGTGTGCATGCCACATACAGCTGTCCATGTGAAAAACATGGATTTTCCAAATTTAGTCCACACACTTGTAGTGATTGTCCCTGTGCTTTGTGGATGGTCATTGCAAATGCGCGTCGTACCGGAAACTGCAATTCGACCGCAAACTCGAACCACATTCGGGAAGATGGCGGATTGAAAGTTTATTATATCTATATGTTAAGATTAGTTCTCGTCTATGCCCATACCAAATTTGAATCGAATCAGTGCAGTAGTTTTCAGGATAGCTAGCGGCAATTTTGTTTCAAGATGGCGAACTGAAGCTTTATTATACCTATATGTTAAGATTAGTTCTCGTCTATATCTATACCAAATTTGAATCGAATCAGTGCAGTACTTTTCAGGATAGCTAGCGACCATTTAGTTTCAAGATGACGGACTGAAGCTTTATTATACCTATATGATAAGATTGGTTCCCGTCTATGTCTATACTAAATTTGAATCGAATCAGTATAGTATTCTTCAGGATAGCTAGCGGCCATTTTGTTTCAAGATGGCGAACTGAAGCTTTATTATATCTATATGTTAAGATTCGTTCCCGTCTATGTCTATACCAAATTTAAATCGAATCAGTACAGTACTTTTCAAGATAGCTAGCGGCCATTTTGTTTCAAGATGGCTGACTGAAGCTTTATTATATCTATATATTAAGATTAGTTCCCGTCTATGTCTATACCAAATTTAAATTGAATCAGTGCAGTACTTTTCAGGATAGCTAGCAGCTATTTTGTTTCAAGATGACGGTCTGAAGCTTTATTACACCTGTATGTTAAGATTGTTTCCCGTCTATGTCTATACCAAATTTGAATCGATTCAGTGCAGTACTTTTCAGGATAGCTAGCGGCCATTTTATTTCAAGATGGTGGACTGAAGCTTTATTATACCTATATGTTAAGATTCGTTCCCGTCTATGTCTATACCAAATTTCAATCGAATTAGTGCAGTACTTTTCAGGATAGCTAGCGGTCATTTTATTTGAAGATGGCGGACTGAAGCTTTATTATACCTATATGTTAAGATTGGTTCCCGTCTATGTCTGTACCAAATTAGAATCGAATCAGTGCAGTACTTTTGAAGATAGCTAGCGGCCATTTTGTTTCAAGATGGCGGACTGAAGTTTTATTATACCTATATATTAAGATTGCTTCCCGTCTATGTTTATACCAAATTTAAATCGAATTAGTGCAGTACTTTTCAAGATAGATAGCGGCCATTTTGTTTCAAGATGGCAGCCTGTAGCTTTATTATGCCTATATGTTAAGATTAGTTTTCGTCTATGTCTATACCAAATTTGAATCGAATCAGTGAAGTACTTTTCAAGACAGCTAGCGGCCATTTTGTTTCAAGATGGCGGACTGAAGTTTTATTATACCTATATATTAAGATTGCTTCCCGTCTATGGTTATACCAAATTTAAATCGAATTAGTGCAGTACTTTTCAAGATAGATAGCGGCCATTTTGTTTCAAGATGGCGGCCTGTAGCTTTATTATGCCTATATGTTAAGATTAGTTTTCGTCTATGTCTATACCAAATTTGAATCGAATCAGTGAAGTACTTTTCAAGACAGCTAGCGGCCATTTTGTTTCAAGATGGCGGACTGAAGTTTTATTATGCCTATATGTTAAGATTGGTTCCCGTCTATGCCTATACCAAATTTGAATCGAATCAATGCAGTACTTTTCAAGATAGCTAGCGGCCATTTTGTTTCAAGATGGCGGATTGGACTTGTGCTAAGTCAGAAACCTTCGCGGGTGTGCACACAATAACTTAGCAAAGTTTCATCGTAATCGAATAAATGGTATAGGAACGCATAAGGGACAAACAAACAAACAAACAAACAGACAAACATTAATTTTTATATATATAGAAGACTAGCTATTACCCGCGACTTCGTTCGCGTGGTCTACAATTTAATGCGAGTACCCGGCATGCGTTGCATTTCAACTCAAAGAAAGTGTTTGTGTACAGCTGTCCATGTGAGAAGCATGGATTTTCCAAATTTAGTCCACATTGGTAGCTAATGTTCCTGTGCTTTGTTGAAGGTCATTGTAAATGCGAGTCGTACCGGAATCAGCAAACGTCTGAATTCGAATGGCATAGGATTGAAGATTTATTATACCTATATGTTAAGATTGGTTCTCGTCTGTACCTACACCAAATTTAAATCGAATCAGTGCAGTACTTTTCAAGATAGCTAGCGGCCATTTTGTTTCAAGACGGCGTACTGAAGCTTTATTATACCTATATGTTAAGATTGGTTCCCGTCTATGCCTATACCAAATTTGAATCGAATTAGTGCAGTACTTTTCAAGATAGCTAGTGGCCATTTTGTTTCAAAACGGCAAACTGAAGCTTTATTATACCTATATGTTAAGATTGATTCCCGTCTATGCTTATACCAAATTTTAATCGAATCAGTGCAGTACTTTTCAGGATAGCTAGCAGCCATTTTGTTTCAAAATAGCAGACTGAAGATTTATTATATCTATATGTTAAAATTGGTTCCTGTCTATGCTTATACTAAATTTGAATCGAATCAGTGTAGTACTTTTCAGGATAGCTAGCGGCCATTTTGTTTCAAGATGGCGGACTGACGCTCTATTATACCTATATGTTAAGATTGGTCCCCGTCTATGTCTATACCAAATTTTAATCGAATCAATGTAGTACTTTTCAGGATAGCTATCGGCCATTTTATTTCAAGATGGCGGACTGAAGGTTTATTATACCTATATATTAAGATTGGTGCCCGTCTATGCTTATATTAAATTTGAATCGAATCAGTGCAGTACTTTTTAAGACAGCTAGCGGCCATTTTGTTTCAAGATGGCGGAATAAGGCTTTATTATACTTATATGTTAAGATTAGTTCTCGTCTATACCTATACTAAATTTGAATCTAATCAGTGTAGTACTTTTCAGAATAGATAGCGGCCATTTTGTTTCAAGATGGCATACTGACGCTTTATTATACCTATATGTTAAGATTGGTCCCCGTCTATGGCTATACCAAATTTGAATTGAATCAATGGAGTACTTTTCAAGATAGCTAGCGGCCATTTTGTTTCAAGATGGCGGAATGAAGCTTTATTATACCTATATATTAATATTAGTTCCCATCTATGCTTATATTAAATTTGAATCGAGTCAATGTAGTACTTTTTAAGATAGCTAGCGGCCATTTTGTTTCAAGACGGCGGATTGAAGCTTTATTATACCTATATGTTAAGATTGGTTCCCGTCTATGCTTACACCAAATGTGAATCGAATCAGTATAGTACTATTCAGGATAGCTAGTGGCCCATTATGTTTCAAGATGGCGGACTGAAGTTTTATTATACCTATATATTAAGATTGGTTCCCGTCTATGTCTGTACAAAATAAGAATCGAATCAGTACAGTACTTTTTAGGATAGCTAGCGGCCATTTTCTTTTAAGATGGCGGACTGAAGTTTTATTATACCTATATATTAAGATTGGTTCCCGTCTATGTCTGTACAAAATAAGAATCGAATCAGTGCAGTACTTTTCAGGATAGCTAGTGGCCATTTTGTTTAAAGATGGCGAAATAAAACTTTATCATACCAATATGTTAAGATTGGTTTCGTTCTATGTCTGTACCAAATTTGAATTGAATCAGTGCAGTACTTTTCAGGATAGCTAGGGGCCATATTATTTCAAGATGGCGGACTGAAGCTTTATTATACCAGTATGTTAAGATTGGTTCCCGTCTATGTCTATACCAAATTTGAATCCAATCAGTGCAGTAGTTTTCAAAATAGCTAGCGGCCATATTGTTTCAAGATGGTAGACTGAAGCTTTATTATACCAATATGTTAAGATTGGTTCCCGTCTATGTCTATACCAAATTTGAATCCAGTCAGTGCAGTAGTTTTCAGAATAGCTAGCGGCCATTTTGTTGTGGTAGACTAAAGCTTTATTATACCAATATGTTAAGATTGGTTCCCGTCTATGTCTATACCAAATTTGAATCCAATCAGTGCAGTAGTTTTCAGAATTGCTAGCAGCCATTTTGTTTCAAGATGGCGGACTGAATCTTTATTATACCTATATATTAAGATTGGTTCCCGTCTATGCCTATACCAAATTTGAATCGAATTAGTGCAGTACTTTTCAAGATAGCTAGTGGCCATTTTGTTTCAAAACGGCAAACTGAAGCTTTATTATACCTATATGTTAAGATTGATTCCCGTCTATGCTTATACCAAATTTTAATCGAATCAGTGCAGTACTTTTCAGGATAGCTAGCAGCCATTTTGTTTCAAAATAGCAGACTGAAGATTTATTATATCTATATGTTAAAATTGGTTCCTGTCTATGCTTATACTAAATTTGAATCGAATCAGTGTAGTACTTTTCAGGATAGCTAGCGGCCATTTTGTTTCAAGATGGCGGACTGACGCTCTATTATACCTATATGTTAAGATTGGTCCCCGTCTATGTCTATACCAAATTTTAATCGAATCAATGTAGTACTTTTCAGGATAGCTATCGGCCATTTTATTTCAAGATGGCGGACTGAAGGTTTATTATACCTATATATTAAGATTGGTGCCCGTCTATGCTTATATTAAATTTGAATCGAATCAGTGCAGTACTTTTTAAGACATCTAGCGGCCATTTTGTTTCAAGATGGCGGAATAAGGCTTTATTATACTTATATGTTAAGATTAGTTCTCGTCTATACCTATACTAAATTTGAATCTAATCAGTGTAGTACTTTTCAGAATAGATAGCGGCCATTTTGTTTCAAGATGGCATACTGACGCTTTATTATACCTATATGTTAAGATTGGTCCCCGTCTATGGCTATACCAAATTTGAATTGAATCAATGGAGTACTTTTCAAGATAGCTAGCGGCCATTTTGTTTCAAGACGGCGGATTGAAGCTTTATTATACCTATATGTTAAGATTGGTTCCCGTCTATGCTTACACCAAAGTTGAACCGAATCAGTATAGTACTATTCAGGATAGCTAGTGGCCCATTATGTTTCAAGATGGCGGACTGAAGTTTTATTATACCTATATATTAAGATTGGTTCCCGTCTATGTCTGTACAAAATAAGAATCGAATCAGTACAGTACTTTTTAGGATAGCTAGCGGCCATTTTCTTTTAAGATGGCGGACTGAAGTTTTATTATACCTATATATTAAGATTGGTTCCCGTCTATGTCTGTACAAAATAAGAATCGAATCAGTGTAGTACTTTTCAGGATAGCTAGTGGCCATTTTGTTTAAAGATGGCGAAATAAAACTTTATCATACCAATATGTTAAGATTGGTTTCGTTCTATGTCTGTACCAAATTTGAATTGAATCAGTGCAGTACTTTTCAGGATAGCTAGGGGCCATATTATTTCAAGATGGCGGACTGAAGCTTTATTATACCAATATGTTAAGATTGGTTCCCGTCTATGTCTGTACCAAATTTGAATCCAATCAGTGCAGTAGTTTTCAGAATAGCTAGCGGCCATTTTGTTTCAAGATTGTAGACTGAAGCTTTATTATACCTATATGTTAAGATTGGTTCCCGTCTATGTCTATACCAAATTTGAATCCAGTCAGTGCAGTAGTTTTCAGAATAGCTAGCGGCCATTTTGTTGTGGTAGACTAAAGCTTTATTATACCAATATGTTAAGATTGGTTCCCGTCTATGTCTATACCAAATTTGAATCCAATCAGTGCAGTAGTTTTCAGAATTGCTAGCAGCCATTTTGTTTCAAGATGGCGGACTGAATCTTTATTATACCTATATATTAAGATTGGTTCTCGTCTATGTCTATACCAAATTTGAATCGAAGCAGTGCAGTACTTTTGAAGATAGCTAGCCGCCATTTTGTTTCAAGATGGCGGATTGGACGTGTGCTAAGTTAGAAACCTTCGCGGGCGTGCACTCAACAACTTAGCAAAATTTCATCGCAATCGGATGAATGGTATAAGAACGCATAAGGGACAAACAAACAAACAAACAGACAAACAAACATTAATTTTTATATATATAGATAGAAGATATAAATGTTAAACATATTTTTGTTTTTTGTTTCTATTGCTACTATAATTATTGAAATATATTATTATATATATACATTAGTTTTTCTCAAAATTAGACGCATATACAGGAAAATTGTAAATAACATTTTATGTGCCAAATATTTTTGCTAACATCTATTATTTGAAACTTTTTTCGTAACTGATTCCATTTTTGAAATAAATGGAATTTATTGTTTTGTGTGTCCAGTAAACTTCCTCTTCCGGTTTTTCAATTTCATTCAAAATCAACTCAGCTCTTCGTATTTTCATGAAACTTATAATTACCAAGTTTCGTTAACAAATCTTATCTCGTTCATGAGATATTGCACGACCGGACACACATCCATCCATCCATCCACACACACAGACATCATTGAGAAAATGATCAAAACAGATTCAGTGGACCTCAAAACATGTATTTCCGCGAAAATCTCGTCAACGATTTTTTTCACGATTCCAATACTTCCTTATACTACGTATAAGAAAGTAAAAATGTATATTCCTTTGAGTTTTATTTTTAAAAATTACATATTTCAATAAGGTAGGTAATATTTTTCGTGCGTTAAGATAAAATTATATTTGGTTTTTATTTAATATATGCAGAATTTGGTTTCATTTATAAAGTAATTAAATTTTATAAAGTAATAAATATTTTAATGACATTTAAATTTTAGATTGTATTTGAAAAATGTCAATCCAATACCAATGTAAACGTTTTAAGTTCAAAATCTTGAATCACATGGATACCGAATGTGACGTAATAGTTTTCATACAGGGAATGAGGTATACATGTTTGTCAATGCTTACCTGTCTCATATTTGATTCTAAATCCATCATCATTGACGTATTTGTCTGTTTTAAATCTAATAAATAATTCATTTCCTAGAGAGGTATATGGGGGCGGAATGCTTGTACCACAATATCGTCCAACTAGAGGTGAATCTGGTCGGCCTCCTTCATGTACCTGATGTACAAACATCAAATATATTTACACAGAGATATGTTTATTTTTGTAAAAAATAGTAAAGAATAGGGTCGTTGATTTCCACCGAAGTTTGAATTTCTGAACGGTCGGACATTCGAATGTTTTGAACTTCGTCAGAAAACTTCGAAGCTTCGAACTTTCGAATTTTTTGCCACTGAATTAACGTCATCAGTCATCTCCAAACACGCTCACGCATAATTCGCGAAAAGTCGGCCACGAATTAAATAATAAACTCGGCGAAGTATTCTACAAAAACTCTGCAAGGTTAGGCGTCTTAATTAAGTCATCTATTCTCTTACCGCCCATCTAAATGCTACGGACTTTTAGTAAAACGTTTTAAAATGAGAATAAAAATGATACAAAAACGTCTTAATTAAAACGTTTTTGACAGTGTAGCGAAATTTTAATTAATAATAATTACTTACGAATTAATACAAAACTCTGCACATGAGTTTATTCTGAAAATAATTCATATCAACATATGCCGTGTTCACGTTAGGATCCAGATTCACAATTCGAATAATTCGAAAATTCGGAATATTCATAAATTTGAAAATTCCAAAATTCGGCATATTCAAAAATTCTAAAGTTCGAATCTAAATTCGAAGGTTCAATAAATCCGAACATTCTCGAATATACGAAAAATCAACAACCCTACTAGAACCAGATCCTAAAAGTTGACTTGTTCTCGCTCGTGAATCACAATACAATACGATTTCCGTTCATCATCATCTGAAAACGATCGAAAGTGAACTAATGAATACGAGATATCTCTTTCTGTGTCTGTCCATCTGTGCCCGGCGCGACGTAAAAATTTTAAATGTATAACTTGCCATTGAAGGAACTGAATTATTATTTACCGAAACATAATCAAATCTGCAGCCCAATGAATCCTCCAGCGAAAACGTCAAGAACGTAATTTTGACTCTTGAATTCCCATTCAATTGAATCTTATATTCACAATCGGAATTAGAGTGATACTGTTCATCCACAACTGGAGATGAAATTTCTCCTCGTTCTGCAGTAAAGATGCCTCCACAACCAGGGATTCCTTCTACAACTGAGTAGGAAATCTGAAATCCTGGATATCCCCCTGAACCATCCGAGTGGAAGACAACTGCAGCAACTGAGCCACTGATGGTTAATGGCTCTGGGTTAGAACTATTGCAAAATTGTGTTATTATTGGATCGAACATAGTCACTCCAGAATATATCTAAAACAAATTTAATATCCGTTAATTTTTATACCAGTAACTATAGTCATTTGTCAAACAAGAGAGGAAAACGATGTTTTCCTACGAGGATGAAAAAAGCGCTTTTCTCTCGTGGATGACACATATTTTTCACGACATACTTCAAAAAAGATTTAATAGAACTTTAACACTAGTATTCAAAATCGTTCGCCAGCGGTTCGTCAGCGTTTCGCCAAGTGTATCGCTTATGGACAAACAAACTAAATATGTTACATATATTTAGCTTGAAAAGAAAATTTCATATTTAATTTTTTATTTTTGAAAGAATGTATAGAGTGATCAGAAATAAGTGTTTCAGTTGGCAATAAAAAAAACTACTTGAAATTGGTAAGACTGATACATAAATTTATTTCCTGTTGTTGACAGTGACATTTAAAAATTTAAATCAATAAAAATCGTTGTTTCCCTTAACCACATCCTTTTATTTCTTAAGGTAGTACTAGTGTGACGGTGGCGCCATTGGTTGTCGAGTGGCGAAACTGACGCTCAAAAAAATATAAAAATTGAATAAAATAAGTGTTTTATACCTATTACGATTTGAATACCATGAAGTGTTAACAGGTTGTTGGTCTAGTGAATTTTCAAATACCATACAATCATGTGGTGTTGCCTTTATAGATTGGGATAATTAATTTTTCATTAAAAACAAGGCTTTGCATGGCTATATATCCATTACTAAACGGTAAAAAACTTTCTCCTTCTGATATAATATACGCCAGTGTTTCGCCAAGTGTGTCGCTTATGGGCGCTTCCTCAGCGCGTCGCTGGGCGAACGACTATGCATACCAGTGTTAATGTACTTAGAGCAATATCTTGTAGGTACAATAAAGGTAATATTTTATTTATTTCTATTATAATTAAAATTAAATAAATATATCATCACGCCTTCTACCCATTACTGGGTGTGGCACTCTGCCGAAGCAGATCTCGGTAAGTGATATATTTTGCGCGTGAAGTGCGGTTACCAGTCGTCAAATCACGGCCTCCAAAGATGTTAGTGGTGGAGGAGCCACAGGGGTAGCTTTTGAAATTATGAAAATTGTTTGTCGCCTGTGGGAATTGAACCAGGGTTCTCAGGATCCACAGGCCGACTTCAAACCACTGGGCTAGCTACCCCACAATTATTATAATTGTACGATAATATAAAGATAAGAGTTATCAATAAAATATTTTTTTCTGAAACCGGCAAGGAAGTACCTATTTTCCTGACTAATTTTAGTACGGAAAGTAGATTTTTACCAAAACAGTCAATAAAGTACGTATCCAAGACTACAACAAAAATAACTGTGTGTTAAAGATTTTACCTGACTGTTTTGTATTTTACCTGACTGTTTTTTGTTGTTTTTGTAACCTTGGATAAGTAGTTTGCTGTGAATACAATTCATATAAAGATATTTAAACATTTTGAGTTATTCATGATTAATTATTGATGGAATTAAACGGTTTCAGAAAAAAATAGTATACATAATACGCCAAGAAAGTGTTTTTCCTTGACGAAGCTGATTAAAATACTCGCTCTGCGGGCTCAAACAACCATATGTCAAGTAAAATATTACTTTCCTAACTTATTATGTAATATACTATTTTCTGAAATCGACAAGAAAGTGCTTACTTTCCTGACCAATTTTAGTATAAAAAGTAAATTTTTACTATAATAGTCAAGTTAAGTAGGTACATCTCCTAGGTTATAACAAAAATAACAATCTAGTAAAGTACAAAACAGTCTTGTAAAGATTTTACCTGACTGTTTTTTACTTTCTTATACGCACGTGTTTTGAGATCCCCTGAATCCGTTTTGATTATTTTCACAATGATGCCTGTGTGTGTGTGTGTCTGTGTGTGTCTGTGGATGGATGGATGTGTGTCCGAGTGTGCAATATCTCATGAGCGAGATAAGATTTATTAACGAAACTTGGTAATTATAAGTTTCATGAAAATACGAAGAGCTGAGTTGATTTTGAATGAAATTGAAAAACCGGAAGAGGAAGTATACTGGACACACAAAACAATAAATTCCATTTATTTCAAAAATGTAATCAGTTACGAAAAAAAGTTTCAAATAAAAGATGTTAGCAAAAATATTTGGAACATAAAATGGTATTTACAATTTTCCTGTATATGCGTCTAATTTTGAGAAAAGCGAATTTTTATATTTAATAATATATTCGAATAATCATAGTAGCAATAGAAACAAAAAACAAAAACATGTTTCACATTTATATGTCAAATAATAATTGTCAAGCAAGTCATAAGTGTTCAATTCAGCGTTTTTGATATTAAATATGCTGTGTATAAGAAAGTCGTGTGGTGCCCACACCAGATTTTTTGTTATTGTAACCTTGGATACGTAGTCTGCTGTCAATACAATTCAAATTTCAAAATTTTAAATTTTAAATTATTTATGATTAATTATTGATTAAATTAAACGGTTTCAGAAAAAATAGTATACATAACGCGTCAGGAAAGTGTTTCTACTTGACAAGGCTGATTAAAATACTCGGCTAGCGTCCTCGTATTTCAAACAACCGTTTCATTATGTAAAACATCACTTTCCTGACTTATTATGTAATATATTATTTTTTTGAAAAAAAATCATCCATATAACACTGCAATTTTGTCCTCTCTAGAGAAGGAAATAGTTATTTTTATAACAAGTGCCGAAAAAGGCTTGTTACGTGTTATAATCAACATTTTTCCTACAACTGTGCGATTTAGAAAATTATTTCGCAGACAGAAATTAGAATTTCTTGCGCATGTCATGAAAAAATGTATTTATTATTACCGTTAAAGTATCAAAACTGCAATTGGGATTATTTCCAATATTCAACGTGAAGAAGTGGAACTGTATTCTTTTTCCGTAAGGTGCAAATAGAATCCACTCACAATCTCTATAAATAATAAATAAACATATGTTTAATTAGTATTTTAAGTAAAGTCTGAACAATTGATGAAATAAAATTGAATTATAAAGAGATACCGCCAGGATTTGAACCTGAGACTTATGAACTCCGGTCACAGGTCCCAGGTCCAATGGTGGCTCTCATACATTTCGACATTGACTGTACCTGTTTGGAGGGTAATTTCCAGGTGATCCCGGGGATTTTAAAGTTCCATGAGTCTGTATCATTAAAATCTCACTGCAAACTATAACAATGTATGTAGTGATTATTATCAATAACAAATAATACAGTAATTAAGAAAAACGTTACCTGGCATGATTGTTGTCCATTTAATTGCAAATCCACCATTAGATACTGTATGATCCGATCTGAACCAAATATATATGGAATTATGGGTCGTTGTTATGTGTCCCCCTTTTGGCAGTTCTTTACCGCAAAATCTGCCAATCGTATGCGATGCAGAATTAGGGCCATCATGTATCTGAAACATTCAAAATTAGGCATATTGGATGTTTTATATTGAAGGAAGATCGTGCGGTGAGTTTCAAATTTGGGAAAGCAAAAAAAAAATATCTGGTGTGGGCACCACACGACTTTCTTATACACAGTATATTTAATAATTAGAATATATGAATGTTATATAATATTACTAAACATGTAATTTAGTTTTTCAGTAATTCAGTATTTATCTGTTTGAAACAAATAAAATATCAAATTTATTTACGTATAATTTTTTACTAATGTTGACTACTTTATGCCTAACTTTACTGATGAGGCATATACAGAATATCCGTTTTGCAAGCCTAACCCTTGGTAGTTGATCATTTTAATGATTTATTTGTTTTTCCGAAAAAAGATATAGATAATTAGATAAAGCGAAAATTAAAATTTATGTTTTTGTTTCTATTGTTACTATGATTATTGAAATATATTATGAAATATAAAAATTAGTTTTTGTCCAAATTAGACGCATATAGAGGAAAATTGCAAATAACATTATGTTCCAAATATTTTTACCAACATCTTTTATTTGAAACTTTTTTTCGTAACTGATTCCATTTTTGAAATAAATGGAATTTATTGTTTTGTGTGTCCAGTAAACTTCCTCTTCCGGTTTTTCAATTTCTTTCAAAATCAACTCAGCTCTTCATATTTTCATGAAATTTATAACTACCAAGTTTCGTTAACAAATCTTATCTCGTTCATGAGATATTGCACACTCGGACACACATCCATACACACACACAAAGATATCATTGAGAAAATAATGAAAACGGATTCAGTGGACATCAAAACACGTATTTCCGCGAAAATCTCGTCAACGATTTTTTTCACGATTCCAATACTTCCTTATACTGTGTATAAGAAAGTAAAAAGCGATAGATGGCTAAGTGGTATCTAGTCGACCTGTGGATCCTGAGAACCCTGATTCGATTCCCACAGCCGACAAACATTTTCACCTCATTAAAATTACCCCTGTGGCTCCCCCACCACTAACATCTTTTGGGGCCGTGATTTGATTGTTGGTAACTGCATTTCACGCACATAAATATGTCATTTGCCGAGATCTGCTAGGCAGAGTGCCACACCCATGGGCATCCTCAGGGAAGGGCGCTAAAACTAAATTTACAGCAGTATTCTTATGGCCAGCTATCCCTATCGTAACGATTGAGTAATCTAAGTTTCTTAAGTATACACAGACACAAAATATTAGAAAATAAAAACGATAAAACTGCTAAATCGGAATTTATTAAAGAAATGGTGTCAATTTATGGAAGAGTTATTCGAAGATTGTCCTTCCTCTTCAATTCAAATCCAGATGATAAAGACTAGTAATTTAATTCACAAATTTAAATATTATCTATTTGTTAAGTGTATTTGTATTTATGTTAGGTAAAAAATTATTTTACAAAATTTATGTATATCTGAGAGTTTTTTGCAGCATTTCAAATACTCACAAAAGACTCGTAAACGCGCCGAGTGACTCTGTAATGATATCTGTGGCTTGCCAACAGAGTGCGGTACACAGTGTGCATGTGCCAAATGCCGACCGCGGCGCTGCAGCGGCAGATTTTCAAAACGGTACTTACTTTACAAACACGCCTCATATTTTAAATATCTTACCTGTAACCAGTCGTATAAACAATTGTTATTATTTGGTGTCTCGAGATTAAATTTAGTGAATGATATATTTAAGACTTTCTCGGCTTCAGTTTGAATCACCCAGGAGCAACTGACACTATGATCATAATTGGTATTATTTATAGGTGGATATTGTAGAAATCCTGTGTTGCCAGTCAATTTTCCCCCACAAGCTACAATACAAATTATCTTATTATCTATATATCTTATTTATATTAAATTAAAAACTGCATACCTTGTGTTTCCTTGTCACAATTTTGTCCTGTATATCCTGTTGTACACTCACAAGAATAACTAGTTTCGGTATTGGTACACGTGGCTCCATTTTTGCATGGTTTTGAATCACAAGAACTTATTGGAACATTACATATTTTCCCTAAAAATAAATAATTTTTATATGAAATTATTGGATTCATACAAACAAACTAAATATGTTATATTTAGCTTGAAAAGAAAATTTCATATTTTATTTTTTATCTTTGAAAGAATGTATAGAGTGATCAGAAATAAGTGTTTCAGTTGGCAATAAAAAAAACTAATTAGAATTGGTAATACTGATACATAAATTTATTTTCTGTTGTTGACAGTGACATTTAAAAATTTAAATCAATAAAAATCGTTGTTTCCCTTACCCACATCCTTTTATTTCTTAACATTACTCACAAAGCGATAATCTAAAGTAAGAGTGACCAAAAGTAAGTGTTTCAGTTGGCAATACAATTCTGGGGATCTTTTTATTCCTCAGTTGACACAGCGCCAGGTAAAGGCGGAAATATTATTTGATTTGTCATTTTTATAATAAATACTGTAACAAAACGGATAATTCCGAATTTGGTTTTGTTTATAAATTATGATATTTCACTATCAACTCAGCTTCAAAAGATACAGACTAATTAAGTGTTATCTTAAGTATCTTTCTAAAGTTGGTTGACAGAGTATATTTTGTTTATCAAATTTATTAAAGCATATGTTATAACTTCAGTATTCCGTAGATCATTATTTATCAAGTTTATAGCTTTTCTGAATTGTCGCGTCTGGTTTTATGGGATGTGATGACATATCTGGTTAAATTGATAGCTATGCATGGGTCGGATATATTTAACCCCGTTTGGGTTTTTTATATAAACACATATGTGGGAACAGTTATCTCGAACCAACGCGACGATACCACCCTCTAACCTTTTTGTCAGAACATTCCATGGAAACAACAATGATTAGTCGGTGGTAGATTGGCTTCCGTCGAGACTAGTTTGGCTCTCGCCGTTTGTTGCAAGATGTAGGTCTTATCGTGTTATTTTGTAACTAAGTAAATAATAGTTTTATTCATACGTTGTTGTTGTTTCCATTGTCGGATAATTTGCTTAATTTCAATATTAATTATAACTTTTGTATTTTTATAATTTATACTTTCTTTTATGTTTTAAATATATATTTTTACAAGAAGTTCGTCTTATTTCGTTTTATTTAATCGTCTATTAAATCGCGTTATGTTTCGTCTTGATTCTAAATTAGTTCGTCTATTAATTTTGACAACTAATTGAATTGCAGCTTTCAATTCTTTTACAATACAAATATTTTGAGTGATAGAGATACTTTAGATTATTGATCGGTGACTAATGTTAAAAAATAAAAGGATGTGGGTAAAGGAAACAACGATTTTTATTAATTTAAATTTTCAAATGTCACTATCAACAAACAAGAAATATATTTATGTAGCAGTCTTACCAATTTGAAGTAGAATTTTTTTATAGCCAGCTGAAACACTTACTTCTGATCATACTGTATTTATACGCGCTTACCAGCCGCCAAATCATGACCCCAAATATGTTAGTCGAAGGGAGCCACAAAGGTGTGAAAATAGTGATATATTTACCTGTATATCCTGACTGACAAATGCAGGTAAATGAGTTATTGGAATGGCCGATGCAGCTACCATGCACACATGGATTGCTATTACATGCAGTTATAAATGGAGATATTGCGCTTGGAATACATCCATTTGGTCCCATACCATTTCCTTCATAACCACTTGGACAGATACACTGGACGTAATTGTCTGCAATATCTGTAAAACAATCCACTATTAAATTAAATAAACAGGCTACTTTAACAGTACACCGTTTAAAGAAATATTTAACGTATATCAATGTATAACAATAAATATAAAAAATCTGATTTGGCACTACACGACTTTCTTATACATATCAAATTTAATATTTTTTCTTTTTAATTTTCATTATAGAAAATCAATTTCCTAACAAAATTATAATGTTAAATAAATATTAAACATGTTTATGTTTTTTGTTTCTAGTGCTACTATGATTATTGGAATATATTATTAAATATGTAAATTAGTTTTTTTCAAAATTAGACGCATATACAGGAAAATTGCAAAAAAAATTTATGTTCCAAATATTATTGCTAACACCTTTTATTTGAAAATTTTTTTCCGTAACTGATTCCATTTTTGAAATAAATGGAATTTATTGTTTTGTGTGTCCAGTAAACTCCCTCTTCCGGTTTTTCAATTACATTCAAAATCAAGTCAGCTCTTCGTATTTTCATGAAACTTATAATTACCAAGTTTCGTTAACAAATCTTATCTCGTTCATGAGATATTGCACACTCGGGCACACATCCATCCATCCACACTAGGGTGTCCGTTATTTTTGCAAAGTCTGAAATTTGATGCTCGCACCCTTTAAAACTACTTAAAATAAATTTAAAAAAATTTAGCCTAAATCCCAGGTCCGTCAAATGACGTTAAAACGTGCCACCAGAGAGCTAAATATTTGCACGTAGTTTAAATGGGGACTTTTTACGATTTAGACCTAAAAATATTTCAAGATGACTGCCAGAAAGCTTATGAGATAAGCCTCCAGACAGACTAAAATTTAAGTCATTTGGATAAAAAACAACGACGTAGCGTCAATTTGAATAATAAGAAATTTGTAGCAAAAAACGACAAAGCCGTTAATATATGTTTGACGTTCTCAAACTTGGTAGTCTTCGCATTGCTTAATCAGAATCTGATGTCAGAATTGACATTTGTATTATTGACAGTTGTTAATAAAGCTGTCAACAAATGAGTCTAAAATGGTTTTCCTTCATTTTACTGGTTTTTCGAGATTTTAGTTAGTTTTCAAGGCTAAATTCGTATTTTTTGTTAATAACAATATTTTGACATTTGACAACTGTCAATTAGCTGTCAAAATATATTAACGGCTTTGTCATTTTTTTGCTACAAACTTCTTATTATTCAAATTGACGCTACGCCGTTGTTTTTTTATTCAAATGACTTAAAATTTAGTCTGTCTGGAAGCTTATTTCATAAGCTTTTTGGCAGTTATCTTGAAATATTTTTAGGTCTAAATCGTAAAAAGTTAGAAATAAAAGTACCGGGAAAAGCAATTTCCCCATTTAAACTACATGCAAATATTTAGCCCTCTGGTGGCACGTTTTAACGTCGTTTGATGAACCTGAGATTTAGGCTCAATTTTTTAAAATTTATTTTGAGCAGTTTTAATGGGTGCGAGCATCAAATTTCCGACTTTGCAAAAATAACGGACACCCTTATCCACACATACACAGACATCATTGAGAAAATGATCAAAACGGATTCAGTGGACCTCAAAACACGTATTTCCACGAAAATCTCGTCAACGATTTTTTTCACGATTCCAATACTTCCTTATACTGTGTATAAGAAAGTAAAAAGCGATTAAAAGTAACGTATTAATATCTAAAATAATTAATTAAACAGTGAATTATTCAAAACGATCGCCATTGATGTTCTTGTGACGTAAGTGCCATTGGTAAATTGCAACTTCATATTGTGAGGCAATGCGCATGTGCATCGAGATGGAAAATACTACAGGTCGGCAAAAATATCCGATATATGAATCAGATCGAATTCGATCCAAACCTCGGACAAAATCTCCAATCCCAAAGTCGAATAAAACATCCTATCCGAAATTTACATACAGAGTTTTTCGGTATCCACTTTGAGTAAAAAAAACATATATTCCAATTCCACTCTAAAGAAATGATAAACGCTACGTAAAATTTGTAAGTATTTACGATTATGATAAAAAGTAATTAAATAACGTTACAATAAAATAGGGATTGAAATTAAAGGACTTAGGCTTAAGTTGTTGTCAATTTTATTGAAGCATAGTTGACAACGTTTCGGTTACGAATGTAACCATCTTCAGGTCAAAAAACTAGTTGGTAAAAATAACAACACAAAGAAATAATTTCTTTTATAAAATCTTAGTCGAAGTTCGGAGTCAGCAAAGTGCAATAAAAAAATTAATTAGAAGTTAAAAGAAGCAAATTACAAGAATCTAAGTTTCAATGCTGACTCCGAAGAGTCGAAGTGACGAGTCGTCACTTTGCTGACTCCGAACTTCGACTAAGATTTTATAAAAGAAATTATTTCTTTGTGTTGTTATTTTTACCAACTAGTTTTTTGACCTGAAGATGGTTACATCCGTAACCGAAACGTTGTCAACTATGCTTCAATAAAATTAACTACAACTTAAGCCTAAGTCCTTTAATTACAATCCTACATTACCTTGGCTTATTAAAACACACTATTACAATAAAGTACGTCTCTTTAGTTTTTCACAACAATAGGAGAGTGATATTTTACTTGACGAAAATTGTAAAATTTCATTGTTATAAATGAAAATATGACTTACTAGGATTATCTAGACATCGAGCCAATGCATGACATCCCCCATTATTAATTCGACAAACTCCTTGGAAACTACATGTGATACCATCTCCTACATATCCAGATGGACATGAACCACACATTCGAGAACCCTGAAATAAAACAAAACAATTATATTCAAAAACATCTAGATACATTAGTTTTTTTTATTTTCTGCTCGATCGTAGAAAAAAGATATTTTTCAATAGTTACTAGAGATATAAACAAAACAGAAACTTGTTATATTGACAGAACGAAATTATTTTCAGTACATATACATTTTTTTAATAATTAGGCGAGAGAGCGGGTCTACTTTGAAATATTAAATGAAAAGCCCTATTTTATATTGCAGATTCGGAAAGAGCGAAAAAAAAATATATAGGATTTTTCTGGAAACTTTTTTTTGTATTCCCAATAAGTAACAATGTAATCGTCGAAATTTGATTTCTTTTCAAAACATTACAGAATCAATATTGTGTTAATAAGTTAATAAATTACGACGTAACCTTGTAGAAATATTACCCCTCATCACCTGGAGAGAACGGGAGAAAGTAAATTTAAAAACCGAAAATGGAAAAATCGATTTTATCATTTCTCATTTAATTTCAGCATGTCTAATTCGAATCTACGATAAAATAGGTTTTTCCATTTTCAGTTTTTAAAGTTTCTCTGTCCCGTTTTCTGTGTCAAAGGGGACATTTTATCAGAATCGGATGTCCCTCTCAAAACTTTGAAGGTTTTATTTCGGCACACTTTTTGTTACGATGCATCGTTTTCGAAATATTCAAGGAAATAGAATAAAATGGGACATTCTGTGTAATGTAGGCGACGATCAGACATTTCATTTGACATTTTAGTAACAGTGTTTAATGAAAGTGATTCAGAAAATTGTCCTACTAATGCGACAATTTTTGTCTAATTTAACAGAAGTCGTAGCTCTTATAGTTCTTGAGATCATAATAGTGATCCTTGTAGAAGAGACATGGGCGTCCACAAACATTTTTCCAGGGGGGGCGAGTCGCAAAAATCTTAGATATACATAAATTTCTAAAATATTTTTTTTCATAACATAAATACAAATACACATAACAAATGGATACAAAAATATTTAAATTTGTGAAATAAATTACTAGTCTTGGTCGTCTGGGTTTGGATTGAAGAGGTAGGACAATTTTCGATAACTCTTCCATAAATTGACACAATTTCTTCAATAAATTCCGATTTAGCAGTTTTACAGTTTTTATTTTTTAATATTTTTTGTCATTGTATACTTAAACTTAGATTACTCAATCGTTACGATAGGGAACATGTCGCTAACTGGCCATAAGAATACTGCTGGAAATTCAGTTTCAGCTTGAATTTATTATCTTTAAACTTATAATTTAATTTTTATTTAATTTATGTGTGGTGGCCACGACTCTCGAACATTGGGCTTCAACATGTAAAATCACACTGTTTCAAATTTCCTGCTTCTTAATTATTTAAAAGCAAAAATCTTCAAATAAAATTTTTAGGGCATAAAATATGAAATTAATTTTGCATGCTTTGTATCGGCACAAATTAGATCTGAAAATGACTAAAATTGTCTCAAAACTATCGATAGCTATGAAATTGACACAAAATTAAACAAATGTTTGTCGTTCAATCTGTCAAAACTGTCTGAATAAATTCCTTATTTATTATTTCATTTATTTTGACAAATAAAACGTCAAACATATGTTTAATTTGGTTTCAATTTCATGCCTATCGATAGTTTTGAGGCAATTTTCGTCATTTTCAAATCTAATTTGTGTCGTTACAAAGTATGCAAAACTAATTTTGTTTATTGGTTCAGATGCAGAATGTTATGCCCTAAAACTTTTATTTCAAGCTTTTTTGCTTCAAATATTTAAGGAAGCAGGAAATTAAAAAATTATAGTTTTACATGTTAAAATCTTCGAGAATCTTGGTCACCATCCTAGTTAATATCCAAGGGGGGGCGCGCGCCCCCCCTTGCCGCCCCCTGCGGACGCCCATGAAAAGAGACACCCTGTATTACCTAATTTTATTACAAATATAAATTTTCAGAAGAACCTACCATAGTATTTATACATTGTACTTTTGGATTAATGCTGCAACCTCCATTGTAATTTAAACATTCGTCAATATCGTTACAATAATATCCATTTCCGGTGTAACCTGCTGGACAGCTTCCGCAATAAAACGTTCCAGGAACATTAATACACTGGACGAGAGGATTCACTGAACAAACGGGTGATTTGGCTAAATCACATTCATTTACGTCGACAGTACAACTTGGATTTATGCTATTTGTTGTCCAACCCTAAAAAAAAAAACATTTTCCTGAATGCGGCAAGAAAGTGCCTACTTTTCTGACTAGATGTTTACCAAAACAATCAAGTAAATTACGTATCCTAGGTTACAACAAAAGACTTTACCTGACTGTTTTGTATTTTACCTAACTGTCTTTTTGTTGTAACCTTGGATACGTAGACTGTTGTCAAAATAATTTATATCAAAAATTTTAATATTTTAAATTATGTATGATTAATTATTAATTAAATTAAACGGTTTTAGAAAATAGCATATTACATAATAAGTGTTTTTACTTGACTCAGCGAATTAAAATATTCGGCGTGCGACCTTGTATATCAAACAACCGCTTCGTCAAGTAAAATATCACTTTCGTGACGTATTATATATACTATTTTTTTCTGAAACCGTTTAATTTAATCAATAATTCATCATAAATAACTCAAAATGTTTAAATTACTTGATATGAATTATATTTACAGCGGACTATGTATCAAAGGTTACAACAATAACAAAAAACAGTCAGGTAAAATACAAAATAGTCAGGTAAAATATTTACCAGACTGTTTTGTACTTTACCAGACTGTTATTTTTGTTGTAGCGTTTGATACGTACTTTACTTGACTGTTTTTGTAAAAACCTACTTTCCATACTAAAATTGGCCAGGAAACTAGGCACTTTCTTGCCGGTTTAAAAAAAAAATAGTATACATAATACGTTAGGAAAATGATGTTTTACCGAAGTGGTTGTTTGAAATACAGGGCCGCAGGCCGAGTATTTTAAAATAAAAAGAATTAATGGTCAGTTGCACCAACAAAACTTTTAAGTTTAGTTTAAATAAAAAAAACTAGCTCAGTGGTATGAAGTCGGCCTGTGGATCCTGAGAACCCTGGGTCGATTCCCACAGGCGACAATCAATTTTCATAATTTCAAAAACTACCCCTGTGGCTCCCTCACCACTAATATCTTTGGGGGCCGTGATTGGACGACTGGTAACCGCGCTTCACGCGCAAAATATATCACTTACCGAGATCTGCTTCGGCAGAGTGCCACACCCAGTAATGAGTAGAAGGCGTGATGATATATTTATTTATTTTATTTTTAAAAAAGCATATCGAATATTTGACAGCAATTTTAATTACCTTTTACATACGACATTGAACACTGATTTGCTTTTGTTAATTTAAACTAAATTTTAAATTTAATGAAAGAAGTAACAATGACTTATATCTTTCCAATTATAGTATAGAGACGGATAATCTATTAAAGTTAAAGAAAATTCGGATGCCGCCTGGATTCGAACCAGGGACAGTCTAATTGCTAGTCAGACGTGATAACCACTACACCACGGCATCGGTGGCAAGTTGAAGGCGACAACCGAACTTTCTTCTTTAACTTAGTGTGTGTCTATGCAACTTTGTTCTCCTAGACTCCGACTAAGTCGGCATTGACAGAGAGAAACTGGTAAGTGCGGCGACACCTGCGATTTTGTAGAAATCTAACTGTAACAATGAAAGAAGTAACAATGACTTATATCTTTCCAATTATAGTATAGAGACGGATAATCTATTAAAGTTACTTCTTTCATTGTTACAGTTAGATTTCTACAAAATCGCAGGTGTCGCCGCACTTAACAGTTTCTCTCTGTCAATGCCGACTTAGTCGGAGTCTAGGTGAACAAAGTTGCATAGACACACACTAAGTTAAAGAAGAAAGTTCGGTTGTCGCCTTCAACTTGCCACCGATGCCGTGGTGTAGTGGTTATCACGACTAGCAATTAGACTGTCCCTGGTTCGAATCCAGGCGGCATCCGAATTTTCTTTAACTTTAATAGATTTTAAATTTAAGTTTTGTTGGACAACTGACCATTTTGAATTGGCTCAAGTCAGATTGTTGGGAACTAAAAGAAGAAAACCAATTTTATAGATATAATAATCCATACTTGATCGCAAATACACTTATATCCGACAGGAGTGTTTTGGGGTATACATGTGCCATGGCCGCACAGATCTTGAGAACCAGAGCTACAATCGTGAGTGCGACGGTTACAGTGAAGTCCAAACCACCCAGTAGCACAAATACATCTAAAACATAAATTATAATTAATATATTACACGGTAAATAGGTCCAACATAGACCGAAAATAGTAATGCTAATATTTTAAGGGAGGACACCTGTTGAAAATTTTCACAAAATCGAAATTTTATTTTTTACATTTTCGGCATCATTATACTGTCTAGAATGTTGTGTCAAAATATCAATTCGATATACAAAGGCGTTGTTACGAAGATACAGCGAGAAATAGGGAACCGAGCAGGTATAAAAGATCGACGAAAATCGCATCGCCAACGCTGAGATGAAGCGTTCGGCGACTGCTTGCTGCTTCGAAAAAGGATGACGAGCGGTATCTGCAATCCGAAGGATAAGTTTATGAATGAATTAAGTCGCTGTTAATCTTGCGTTAAACGCACTAAATAAAACTCAAATCTTTAAAGGCGTTTTTCTCGAAACCACATTTTTTTACCTTGCGGGACAGAGATTTCTGAAACTATTCGATCAATTTTGCTGATTCTTTCGGTTTTCTATGTAGAAATGAATTATCTAAAAGGTAGCATAGGATTTTTCGGATATATCAACTTTTAGATTTTTTATGCGCATTTTAGTAGCGATTTTTTCAACGAAAAATTGAACTTTTTTTTTGAGCACCGCCATTTTGTTAATTTTGCGAATTACGAAAAAATCCTATGCTACCTTTTAGATAATTTAATATAGAATCTGAAACATGAATCCCTTTTTTTCTCCGATGTTTCAGTACTGAACGCGCTGTCCCGCAAGCGACCAATGCACCGCCTGCAGCTCTCTATTCGCAGGGCTGCCAATGGCAGGGGAACAAATTGTTTCTGCTGAAAATTTCTAAAAATAAAGCTGAAATATTACTTTATAACATGCTAAAAACCCAAAGCGATTGCATTTATTCTAATGTCCTAAAAAAATTATCAAAAAATACCTTTTTTTAGCAGGCTCAACAGGTGTTTGGGGCAAACGAATAATTAGAGAAAAATGTTATACAGGACTGTGCACAGAAACGTGAAACATAGGAGTTTAATACAAAATATTAAAAATGTACGGAAATAGAAAAATTTTAAAAGTGGCATTAGACAATGTTACAGGCAAGCTTAAACTAATGAATAATATTTTTTTTTGCGCTATGCGCAGAAAACTGAAGTAGTGAGGCAAATGAATTTTCTCTCGAGAAGAAGAAAAAAATTACAGTATTATAAAAATGATATTTTATCAAAAAGAAAAATACTTATAAAAATTCATTATTTTATCGAAAATGATTCTTTAATATTAATACAGATACTTGAAGGGCCAGTTTTTAAATCGCCGGTTTACTCTCGAATAATGCTAACCATAGCCATGATTAAATAATATGGGGTGGCTAGCTCAGTGATATGAAGTCGGCCTGTGGATCCTGAGAACCCTGGTTCGATTGCCACAGGCGACAAACAATTTTCATAATTTCAAAAGCTATTCCTATGGCTCCTCCACCACTAACATCTTCGGGGGCCGTGATTTGACGACTGGTAACCGCACTTTACGCGCAAAAATATATCACTTACCGAGATCTGCTTCGGCAGAGTGCCACACCCAGTAATGGGTAGAAGGCGTGATGATATATTTAATCATGGTTAGCATTAATTGGTGATTGAAAAACTGGCCCTAAATCTTTAAATTATCTTACAATTTTAATTTAAAAAATAAAATATTATCTTTATTACATCTATTACATTTTTCTGTGAGTGTTTCTAAAAATCGAATAATTTTTGTAATGTCGCGAACAAAATATTTTTTTCTGAAACCGGCAAGAAAGAATATACATACTTTCCTGGCCAATTTTAGTATTTAAAGTAGATTTTTATCAAAACAGTCAAGTAAAGTACGTGTAGAAGTCTACAACAAAAATAACAGTCTGGTAAAGTACAAAACAATTTGGTAAAGATTTTACCTGACTGTTTTGTATTTTTACCTGACTATTTTTTTATCCTTGGGTACGTAGTCTACTGTCAATACAATTCATATAAAAAAAATTACACATTTTGAATTATTTATGATTAATTATTGATTAAATTAAACGGTTTCAGAAAAAATAGTACACATAATACGTCAGGAAAGTGTTTTTATTTAAACTACTCAGTTGCCGCCTTGTATTTTAAACAACCCTTTCGTCAAATCAAATATCCCTTTCCTGACTTACAATTATTTCATAAGAATTTTTAATTTAAACATGAAAAAAACGGTTTTTTCGCAATAACTATTTGTGAGATTGGTATTTCGAGCTCATATTTGGTTGTGTCGCTGCATTTTTGAAAAAGCGAAAAGTAAAGAGCGGGGAGGCTGGGAAAGAAAAAAGAGAGTTTTTGTTTTAGTTGTTGACAGGCGATTTTTTGAGAGCGTAATGAAATGTCACTTATGTGTAAAAATAAATTAATAATTTTGCCATTATTTCGTTTTGCCTTTATTGTTTAGTTGTTTGTGGGTCTCACGAAACATTTTTGAAAATGTTGTGCCAGGATTTTGATCCTTTACCTTTATGACAAATCTTGAAGCCAAATCCTTATTTTCTGCTGACTGCAGAAAATCCCACTTTGACCTCAAATTAAATTCCACTACCTTGGAAGGACCAGCCACCTTTCGTGAGACCCACAAACAACTAAACAATAAAGGCAAATCGAAATAATGGCAAAATTATTAATTTATTTTTACACATAAGTGACATTTCATTATGCTCTCAAAAAATCCGCCTGTCAACAACTCAAACAAAAACTCTCGTTTTTCTTTCCCAGCCTCCTCGCTCTTTACTTTTCGCTTTCTCAAAAATGCAGCGACAGGTGGAAATTTTTCTTTTTACTTTCTTATACGCAGTATAAGGAAGTATTGGAATCGTGAAAAAAATCGTTGACGAGATTTTCGCGGAAATACGTGTTTTGAGGTCCACTGAATCCGTTTTGATCATTTTCTCAATTATGTCTGTGTGTGTGTGTGTGGATGGATGGATGGATGTGTGTCCGTATGTGCAGTATCTCATGAACGAGATAAGATTTGTTAACGAAACTTGGTAATTATAAGTAATGAAAATACGAAGAGCTGAGTTGATTTTGAATGAAATTGAATAGCCGGAAGCGGAAGTTTACCGGACACAAAACAATAAATTCTCTTTATTTCAAAAATAGAATCAGTTACGAAAAAATGTTTCAAATAAAAGATGTTAGCAAAAATATTTGGAACATAAAATGTTACTTGCAATTTTCCTGTATATGCGTCTAATTTTGAGAAAAACTAATTTTTATATTTAATAATATATTTCAATAATCATAGTAGCAATAGAAACAAAAAACATAAATTTAAATTTTTGCTTTATCTAGTTATCTATGTCTTCTTACGGAAAGAAACTAAATTACATGTTTAATAACATATATTCTAAATATTATATATGGGATGGCTAGCTCAGTGGTATGAAGTCGGCCTGTGGATCCTGAGGTCCCTGGTTCGATTCCCATAGGCGACAAATTTTCATAATTTGAAAAAGCTATCCCTGTGGCTCCTCCACCACTAACATGTTTGGGGGCCGTGATTTGATGACTGGTAATCGCACTTCACGCGCAAAATATATCACTTACCGAGATCTGCTTCAGCAGAGTGCCACACCCAGTAATGGGTAGAAGGCGTGATGATATATTTATTTTATTTATTTTTTTATATATGCTGTGTATAAGAAAGTCGTGTGGTGCCCACACCAGATTTTTTCAATACGAATACGTGAACAAAATCTCAGGCGAATCGAAGTCGGGGGCCGGAAAACCCCCTTACCCGGCTAGAACCTTTGAACTTTTTTAATAAAGAAAACTAAACAGTATTTCTTCGATATGGACAACTAGTGGTCAATTGTCTTAATGTGAGGAAGGGGGGGACTACATAATACTTACTCATATGAGCCCTGCTTGTTAATACACGTAGCACCATTCTGACAACCTAAATCTGTTCCATGGAATCTTGTGCATTCATTCACATCAGATTCACAAGATGCACACAATCAATTACTTTCAGAATTCTAGACTTATATTAGAATTATGATTTACCGTCCAGCTCTCTGGACAGCGACACATGTATCCATTAAACATATCTATGCATTCGCCGCCATTTTTACAAGGATTACTTTCGCATTCATTTGTTGTTAGCAAATTCAAGATGCGCATCATGCTTGCTTCAAGCATCCTCACACGTCTGCTCAGTTGAAGCCAATTCCTATTTCGTGGTAAAAACTACAAAATACACATTAGTATTAATATATTGATTTTAAATATAATATTTGCTGAATCTTTTTTGATTTACTGTAAAATGTAAAATAAATTCTTTAATTAATTTTGTATGCTTTTTTGGGACAAAGTTATATTTCTGTATAAAATTATTTTCTTATGACTACTATCTTTGGGGGGCGTGATTTGACGGCTGGTAATCACACTTCACGAGCATAAATATATCACTTACCGTGATCTGCTTCGGCAGAGTGCCACACCCAGTAATGGGTAAAAGGCGTGATGATATATTTAATCATGGGTAGCATTAATTGGTGAATATATATATATATATATATATATATATATATATATATATATATATATATATATATATATATATATATATATCAGAGCTGGGCAAGCTACTTAAAAAAAGTAGCTAAGCTACAGCTACAGCTATTCTTAAAAAAAGTAGCTAAGCTACAGCTATAAGCTATATTTTGAAAATATAGCTAAGCTACAGCTAAAAGCTTTCGTTAAAGTAGCTATTAAATTTTAAAGCTACTTTTTTAAATTATTCTGAAATAATTAAATTTGCCATTGTCATATGATCAGTCTTTTGTTATAATGACTGTTAATTTACTATTATGTACATAAATATCAAAAATAGCAAATACCATCTGGCACCTACTGTGTATTTTTGCGTATTAGAGCCAGTTAGAACCGGCAACAAATAATTATTTTGTGTGGGTTTTAGCTTATACGCATGCGTACTTTGTTGACCTTCTGCTTAAAAAGTAGCTTTATGCTATAAAAAGTAGCTTGAAGCTACAAAAGGTAGCTTTATGCTACAAAAAGTAGCTTGAAGCTACAAAAAGTAGCTATAAAAGTAGCTTCAGTTGTAATTTTTAAGCTAATAGTTTCACAGTTAGCTAAGCTACAGCTACAGCTAAGGTAAATGTAGCTAAGCTACAAAAGTAGCTAGCTACTGCCCAGCTCTGATATATATATATATATATATATATATATATATATATATATATATATATATATATATATATATATATATATATATATATATATATATATATATATTTAAAATACCTCTGTGACTCCCCCACCACTAACATCTTTGGGGGGCGTGATTTGACGCCTGGTAACCGCACGTCTCGCGCATAAATATATCACTTACCCAGATCTGCTTCGGCAGAGTGCCACATCTAGTAATGGATAAAAGACGTGATGATATATTTATATTTATTTTACATTTTATGTACAGTAAATCAAAAACCTATTGAATGATATGGATATTCTAAATTTACCGGTCGTATTGGTCCTGTTCCTGTACTGTTGGTTTCTAGATTAGCCACTCTTCTTAACAAGCCATCTGAACCATAAATTAAATCACTCATACTTTTTACTGTTGATGCTAGTGGTCCTATCACATTTGTTGTAAACCTTGCCACAGTAATTGATGCATTGCGAGCCTTTAATAACAAACCGCAAGATGTATTCATTCAATTATTATTTTTATTTCAATCAGAAGAGTTCAAATATAACAGACTTTTTAATTGTAATTGAGATATTCAACTAAAAATTAAAAAATTTGAACAACCCCTTTAATAAAATCTTGTGTACGTCACTGTTAGTGTGCGACAAATCACTTGAGGTAGTTCTAGCGTGAAAAATATTTCTACAGAATTGAATGAAACTCGACGCACGTAAACATGGGATAGTCATACGCATCCTGTTAAAATATGAAACACGTTCACCGTCTGTGAACAAATATATTCGCATGTAAAGTTGAGTTCTTATACACGGGACTTACGGTGATTGTCATTCAGAATCGCATATATTTGGTTCGTGTACCTCTAAAAATTTGCAGTTTCATTTGAAAAACTAGTATGATATTCTAGAATTATTCACGTATATTGTATCAAAAGGAGAAAGTTTTTTACCGTTGAGTAATGGATATATAGCCATGCAAAGTCTTGTTTTTAACGAAAAATTAAGAAGCTCAATTTATAATGGCAACAACACACTAGACTAACAACCTGTTAATAATTCATGATATTCAAATCATAATAGGTATAAAACTCTTTTTTTATTCTATCTTTTTCTTTCCCTGAGCATCAGTTTCAGCGCTCGATGATCGATGTTGCCACCGTCACACTAGAACTACCCTAAGATAATATACATCCATTTGCAGTTTAGTATAGTCCCACTAGAGTCTAAAAGTTGACGTTTAAATTATTATATGGTTGTGGTTTCTTTTCATAGAAACTAAGGGTCTGTTTACAGGTATCCAGTCAAATGTTTCATTTGAAAATTCCAGAAAAACATTAGCATATCTGGCTTAAAATAGATGGGTCACTGCAGTACAGTTATAATCTCCGAATAACAACACAGGGATGTATTTAAAATTTTCATACCGTAAAGTGCCTACTTAGTAATAATCAATAATTTCATGGAACTGCTTTCAAATATAGTATAAAAGCTAAACTACTGAAATATAATTATCATATCCTAAGTTTTCGTCAGAGTGATAACTTGTAACAAATATGTGTGTATTTTTATAAAATATTTAAGTAATATGAGTAGGGGAGTTAATTAACTAATATTAAATTTAAACTCGGACGATTCTGGTAGTGATGATTCTGAATAAATGTTCTTATCCACAACTCATATATAATAAAGACATTATTACACTAATTTCAGTTGAATTATATGGCTCATAAAACACTAGTGTTTTATATTCCATAAAACACTGTAGACAACTTGTTACTTAGCAACCACTTCATGATCTACCTTATTTTGAGAAACTGTATATAACTAAATCAACATTAAACGTTACGACCAATCTTCTGCGATACCTATAATTATGAGTTGTGGATAAAATTTTGTATTACACTTGTGTTTTATTGGTATATAAAACACTTGTATAATAAATAACTATTATTGTTTTTTTTTTATAAATTCATTGGACTTGAATATATAAATATTGTATCACAAAAATTCTGTTAAAAATTAAAATACACCCCTGTGTTGTTATTTAAATATTTTGCAAGAACAGACATTCTTTCTTACAAGTCTAGTTCTTCATAGCAAAATACATAAAGGTCATATTTCTTTCAAACGCAAACCTAGGAAAAGAAACCCCACAACTATATAATAATTTCAACGTCAACTTTTATACTTTAGAGGGACTTTACTAGCATAAGTGTTTGTTATTAGCTACATTATTTTTACTTCTTCGCTCACCTCACTTATAACTGATCTGAGCTGAAATTAGCTGAGCTGAGCTAAGCCGAACTGAGCTAAGTGTTTGTTAAATAGAACAGTTGTTTTATTATTTTGCTAAAGTTTCATTTGTTTGGACAATATAACCTAAAATTTTACTATGTCTGTGATCATATTAAGTATTCGTGTTTAATGTTATTAAATTGTATATACGCTTAAAATAAATATATCAAATTATTTTAGGATGCATTGTTCGAGGCAGGTGATAATAATCAATATTTGGAAGATCTGTTTTCCAATGATTTACTCATTTTATTAAATTTTGTTATCAAATTACTACAAATAACAAATAAAATTAACTAATGTTAATCGTATGTTAGCTGTCAACATCAACTGAGTGACTCAGTTGGAACTGAGCTTGCTTTTTAGTAAGCTCAGATCGGTAAGAGGGGAGGTATGAATGCTCACTTCAAACTCATATCAGTTGGATAAATAGAACAGCCATATTTAGCTGAGACACTCAGTTGAACAAAAGTGAGCTGAGATTAAGTGAGATTTGATGTAAAAAGAATGTACCTATTGATATATTTAGACAAAAGGATAAAAAATCTGTTTATATCTGAACACACCTCCTAAAATTACTCACATTTTTCAACAACGGAATTAAATTTACATCATTTAGATTGATATATCCTCGACCGGTTGTTTTTATAGATATATTTTTATCATTAGCAGCATAAATAACTAAATGACCATTGCTGGCCGCTATACGTGGACTATGTAATAAAAGAATTATTATATTAGTTATTTGGTTAACGAGACAAAAGCATAATAAATTTACTGTCATGGCTAGAGTTTCATAGTCAAAGCAATGTATATTTTACCATAGCAACATTTTAACAGTCTAGACCAGTGATGGGCGGATGCGGCCCCCTGAAATGCTCTATCCGGCCCGCTCGGCATTAACTGACGAATTAAAAAGAATACAGGCTATATGGAAAATATTTTCCTCTTTTTTCTTCTCTTTGTCATTAACAGGACTTATGGTGGATTGCCAGAAAAAAATAAAGAGCTCTTTAGTTAAAGAATTGTTTATCTAGCAACAGTATCAATAGCGATTTTCTGAAATTGATTGAACCGTTAGTTGCTAATGAACCGATAAAACTTTCATGCAACCCAGCATAGGTATCACAAAAAACTCAAGAATTTTTTTAAATGTAACATTTTTATTTTTTAATAAATTATATTGGCCCGCCTAAAGTTTTTTTCCTCTCCTTTGGCCCCCTCTTTAAAAATTTTGTCCATCACTGGTCTAGACTGTAAAAGTATATTTTTATAGCCTAAGCTGTAAAAATAGCATTTCACAACCTGTCAATTGTCAACAAAAGTCTACTTTTAATGTCAATCGGCAAAAACATATTGATTACAACAATATAATAATTACAACAATATATTGATTACTGAAATATAACAATACAATGATTACAACAATATATTCGAGTGCTATATTAGTGTAGTGCAACTAGCGGTCAGCCTGGCTTCGCCAGGCTTTCACGCTATGCTCCGCGGACACTGAAATAGGATTCACTTCTGTAAGACAATTGACACTATATAAATCAAATTATTTCCGAAGTAAAAGTTTTCAATTTTGCATGTCTGTCCTTTGAAATACATTTAATTGATCCAAGCACGATAAGTTACGAAGCTCTGGCACTACAAAATTGACAATAAAAAAAAGGCCCATTCAGCACACGAACTCTTTAAGTGACCTTTCATTTGATACCAAAAACGATAGGTTTTGATACATTTTTACTAAAACAACTGCCGATCGAATAATATTTAACTTTCTACGCTAGCCCTTCAATAGACCTTTCATTTGATACCAAACACGATAGGTTTTGATATATTTTTACTAAAACAATTGCCGATCGAATAATATTTAACTTTCTACGCTAGCCCTTCAATAGACCTTTCATTTGATACCAAACACGATAGGTTTTGATGCATTTTTACTAAAACAATTGCCGATTGAATAATATTTCATTTTCTACGCGAGCCCTTTTATAGACCTTTCATTTGATACCAAACACGATAGTTTTTGATATATTTTTGCTAAAACAATTGCCGATCGATTAATATTTAATTTTCTACGCGAACCCTTCAATAGACCTTTCATTTGATACCAAACACGATAGGTTTTGATACATTGTTACTAAAACAATTGCCGATCGAATAATATTTAATTTTGTACGCGAGCCCTTTAAAAGAACTTTCATTTGATACCAAACACGATAGGTTTTGATTCACTCTTACTAAAACAATTACCGATCAGATAATATTTAATTTTGTACGCGAGCTCTTCAAAAGACCTTTCATTTGATACCAAACACGGTAAGGTTTGATGCACTCTTACTAAAACAATTGCCGATCGAATAATATTTAATTTTGCATGCGAGCCCTTCAAAAGGCCTTTCATTTGATACCAAACACGATAGGTTTTGATGCATTTTTACTAAAACAATTGCCGATCGAATAATATTTAATTTTCTAAGCGAGCCCTTCAATAGACATTTCATTTGATACCAAACACGATAGGTTTTGATGTATTTTTACTAGAACAATTGCCGATCGAATAATATTCAATTTTGTACGCAAGCCCTTCAATAGAGCTTTCATTTGATACCAAACACGATAGGTTTTGATGCACTCTTACTAAAACAATTGCCGATCGAATAATATTTAATTTTCTACGCGAGCCCTTCAAAGGACCTTTTATTTGATACCAAACACGATCGGTTTTGAAGCACTTTAACTAAAACAATTACTGATTGAAAAAATCTCATTTCTACATACGTGACCTTCAAAACTTTGGTATTATGCCATATACGATAAATTTAGAATTTTGATAATAAATATAAATAAATAATAATAAAATTGTATTTAATGTACATTGCCGTGAACAATATTTGCGTAGTTTTACTATATATTTTTACCGAGGACAATTTTGGTTTGGTTTACCTGTATACTTTATATAACTTGTCAATTTGACGTTTAAACCAACTTCAGAGTGAACTGTAAAAAATTTGCTTTTTAAATACACATATTTGAAATTTGTAATTATAATAAAAACGTCCCCTCATTTCCCCAATATGTGTAAAATATTTCAAAACTACTCACAGATATTTCATATTTACGTAATTTATAATTAAAAATGCGACATGTCCACTGACAAATGTCAATTCTCAAATCTATGAATTTCAAAACCTGGATCTTGTATATGAGAGGTAATATTGTTTCTAAATTATAGATTTGTCAAATTGAAGTTTTGTGTTAAAAAACTTTTATATAAACATGAAATCAATTGAAAACAGTTCAAAACATATATCCTCAATCCTAGAATATCTTAATATATTTACAAAATTGCTCTAACTTGTCTCGAAATTAAAATAATTGTGTTAAAAAGTTTCATGCGTAACGTCAATGAATTTTTCTGCTTACGGTCAAATCGTCCGTAGATGTTCTTCTTACAAAATGCAAAGCCACCACAATCTTAGTTAAAAATGTGTGTTTTTTCAAGTTTTCTCGCACATCATGTGCACAAAAAATCTAAGACTAACAAAAGGCACCCCTCATGATTGACCTCTATCAAATAAAAAAAGTTTCAAATTAATCGGACAAATCGTCTAGGCTGTAGAGCTGAGCAATTGAGGGTGATGAATCCAAACAAACATATATACCTCTTACTCTAATAGTAGTTGGACTAGCGATCGGCCTGGCTTTGCCAGGCCTTCACGCTATGCTCCGCGGACACTGAAATAGGATTCACTTCTGTAAGACAATTGACACTATATAAATCAAATTATTAGGTTTTGATGCATTTTTACTAAAACAATTGCCGATCGAATAATATTTAATTTTCTACGCGAGCCCTTCAATAGACCTTTCATTTGATACCAAACACGATAGGTTTTGATGCGTTTTTACTAAAACAATTGCCGATCGAATAATATTTAATTTTCTACGCAAGGCCTTCAATAGACCTTTCATTTGATACCAAACACGATAGGTTTTGATGCGTTTTTACTAAATCAATTGCCGATCGAATAATATTTAATTTTCTACGCAAGCCCTTCAGTAGACCTTTCATTTGATACCAAACACGATAGGTTTTGATGCATTTTTACTAAAACAATTGCCGATCGAATAATATTTAATTTTCTATGCGAGCCCTTCAATAGACCTTTCATTTGATACCAAACACGATAGGTTTTGATGCGTTTTTACTAAAACAATTGCCGATCGAATAATATTTAATTTTCTACGCAAGGCCTTCAATAGACCTTTCATTTGATACCAAACACGATAGGTTTTGATGCATTTTTACTAAAACAATTGCCGATCGAATAATATTTAATTTTCTGCGCGAGCCCTTCAATAGACCTTTCATTTGATACCAAACACGATAGGTTTTGATACATTTTTACTAAAACAATTGCCGATTCAATAATATTTAATTAAGCACGCGAGCCCTTCAAAAGACCTTTCATTTGATACCAAACACGATAAGTTTTGATGCACTCTTACTAAAACAATTGCCCATCGAAAAAAATTGAATTCTGTATGAGAGCCCTTCAAAGGACCTTTTAGTTGATACCAAACACGATAGGTTTTGAAGCACTTTCACTAAAACAATTACTGATTGAAAAAATCTCATTTCTACATGCGTGACCTTCTAAACTTTCGTATTATACCATATACGATAAATTTCGAATTTTAATAATAAATTTAAATAAATAATAATAAAATTGTATTTAATGTAGATTGCCATGAACAATATTTGCTTAGTTTTACTATATATTTTTACCGAGGACAATTTTGGTTTGGTTTACCTGTATACTTTATATAACTTGTCAATTTGACGTTTAAACCAACTTCACAGTGAACTGTCAAAAATTTACTTTTTAAATATACATATTTGAAATGTGTAATTATAATAAAAACGTCCCCTCATTTCCCCAATATGTGTAAAATATTTCAAAACTACTCACAGATATTTCATATTTACGTAATTTATAATTAAAAATGCGACATGTCCACTGACAAACGTCAAAGTGACGTTTGATCTTCTTCTTAAAAATTTCAAAGCCTCCACACTCTTAGTTGATTTTGCCCCAAAAACGCATGTTTTTTCAAGTTTTCTCGCACATCATGTGCAGGAAAAATCTAAGACTAACAAAAGGCACCCCCCATGATTGACCTCTATCAAATAAAAAAAGTTTCAAATTAATCGGACAAACCGTCTAGGCTGTAGAGATGAGCAATTGAACGTGATGAATCCAAACAAACATATATACCTCTTACGCTTTTAGGTATAGGACTAGCGGTCAGCCTGGCTTCGCCAGGCCTTCACGCTATGCTCCGCGGACACTGAAATAGGATTCACTTCTGTAAGACAAGTGACACTACAAAAATCAAATTATTTCCGAAGTAAAAGTTTTCAATTCTGCACGTCTATTTTTTAAAATACATTTAATTGATACCAAGCATGATAGGTTACAAAATTCTGGCACAATAAAATTAACAATAAAAAAAAATCCAATTTAGCACACGAACTCTTTAAGCGACCTTTCATTTAATACCAAACACGATAGGTTTTGATGCATTTTTACTAAAACAATTTCCGATCGAACAATATTTAATTTTCTACGCGAGCCCTTCTACAGACCTTTCATTTGATACCAAACAAGATAGGTTTTAATGCGTTTTTACTGAAACAATTGCCGATCGAATAATATTTAATTTTCTACGCGAGCCCTTCAATAGACCATTCATTTGATACCAAACACGATAGGTTTTGATGCATTTTTACTAAAACAATTGCCGATCGAATAATATTGAATTTTCTACGCGTGTCCTTCAATAGACCTTAGATTTGATACCAAACACGATAGATTTTGATGCATTTTTACTAAAACAATTGCCGATCGAATAATATTTAATTTTCTACGCGAGCCCTTCAATTGACCTTTCATTTGATACCAAACACGATAGATTTTGATGCATTTTTACTAAAACAATTGCCGATTGAACAATATTTAATTTTCTACGCGAGCCCTTCTATAGACCTTTCATTTGATACCAAACACGATAGGTTTTGATGCGTTTTTACTAAAACAATTGCCGATCGAATAATATTTAATTTTCTACGCAAGCCCTTCAATAGACCTTTCATTTCATACCAAACACGATAGGTTTTGATGTATTTTTACTAAAACAATTGCCGATCGAATAATATTTAATTTTCTACGCGAGCCCTTCAAAAGACCTTTCATTTGATACCAAACATGATAAGTTTTAATGCACTCTTACTAAAACAATTGCCGATCGAATAATATTTAATTTTGTACGCGAGCCCTTCAAAATATCTTTCATTTGATGCTAAACACGATATGTTTTGAAGTACTTTAACTAAAACAATTGCCCATCGTAAAAAATTGAAGTCTGCATGCGAGCCCTTCAAAGGACCTTTTATTTGACGCCAAACACGACCGGTTTTGAAGTACTTTCACTAAAACTATTACTGATTGAAAAAATCTCATTTCTACATGCGTGACCTTCTAAACTTTCGTATTATACCATATACGATAAATTTCGAATTTTGATAATAAATTTAAATAAATACTAATAAAATTGTATTTAATGTACATTGCCGTGAACAATATTTGCTTAGTTTTACTATATATTTTTACCGAGGACAATTTTGGTTTGGTTTACCTGTATACTTTATATAATTTGTCAATTTGACGTTTAAACCAACTTCACAGTGAACTGTCAAAAATTTACTTTTTAAATATACATATTTGAAATGTGTAATTATAATAAAAACGTCCCCTCAATTCCCCAATATGTGTAAAATATTTCAAAACTACTCACAGATATTTCATATTTACATAATTTATAATTAAAAATGCGACATGTCCACTGACAAACGTCAAAGTGACGTTTGATCTTCTTCTTAAAAATTTCAAAGCCTCCACACTCTTAGTTGATTTTGCCCCAAAAACGCATGTTTTTTCAAGTTTTCTCGCACATCATGTGTAGGAAAAATCTAAGACTAACAAAAGGCACCCCCCATGATTGACCTCTATCAAATAAAAAAAGTTTCAAATTAATCGGACAAACCGTCTAGGCTGTAGAGATGAGCAATTGACCGTGATGAATCTATACAAATATACAAATAAACAAATATACCTCTTGCTCTTTTAGTATATGGACTAGCGGTCAGCCTGGCTTCGCCAGGCCTTCACGCTACGCTCCGCGGACACTGAAACATGATTCACTTCTGTAAGACAATTGACACTATATAAATCAAAACAAAAGTTTTCAATTCTGCACGTCTGTCCTTTAAAATACATTTAATTGATACCAAGCACGATAAGTTACGAAACTCTGGCACTACAAAATTGACAATAAAAAAAAATCAAATTTAGCACACGATCTTTCATTTGATACCAAACACGATATGTTTTGATGCACTCTTACTAAAACAATTGCCGATCGAATAATATTTAATTTTGTATGCGAGCCGTTTAAAAGAACTTTCATTTGATACCAAACACGATAGGTTTTGATGCACTCTTACTAAAACAATTGCCGATCGAATAATATTTAATTTTGTACCCGAGCCCTTCAAAAGACCTTTCATTTGATACCAAACACGATAGCTTTTGATGCACTCTTACTAAAACAATTGCCGATCGAATAATATTGAATTTTGTACGCGAGCCCTTCAAAATTGACAATAAAAAAAAAATCAAATTTAGCACACGAATTCTTTAAGCGAGCTTTAATTTGATACCAAACACGATATGTTTTGATGCACTCTTACTAAAACAATTGCCGATTGGATAATATTTAATTTTATACGCGAGCCCTTCAAAAGACCTTTCATTTGATACCAAACACGATAGCTTTTAATGCACTCTTACTAAAACAATTGCCGATCGGATAATATTTAATTTTGTACGCGAGCCCTTCAAAAGACCTTTCATTTGATACCAAACACGATATGTTTTGAAGCACTTTCACTAAAACAATTGTCGATCGAAAAAATTCGAATTCTGCACGTGAGCCCTTCAATAGACCTTTCATTTGATACCATACACGATAGGTTTTGATGCACTCTTACTAAAACAATTGCCGATTGAATAATATTTAATTTTGAACGCGAGCCCTTTAAATGAACTTTCATTTAATACCAAACACGATAGGTTTTGATGCACTCTTACTAAAACAATTGCCGATCGGATAATATTTAATTTTGTACGCGAGCCCTTCAAAAGACTTTTCATTTGATACCAAACACGATAGGTTTTGATGCACTTTTACAAAAACAATTGCCGATCGAATAATATTTAATTTCGTACGCGAGCCTTTCAAAAGACCTTTCATTTGATACCAAACACGATATGTTTTGGATCACTTTCACTAAAACAATTGCCGATCGAAAAAAATCTAATTCTGCACGCGCGCCCTTTAATAGACCTTTCATTTGATACCAAACACGATAGGTTTTGATGCATTCTTACTAAAACAATTTCCGATCGGATAATATTTAATTTTGTACGCGAGCCCTTCAAAAAACCTTTCATTTGATACCAAACACGATAGGTTTTGATGCACTCTTACTAAAACAATTACTGATTGAAAAAATTTCTACATGCGTGACCTTCAAAACTTTCGTATTATACCATATACGACAAATTTTAAATTTTTATAATAAATTTAAATAAATAATAATAAAATTGTATTTAATGTACTTTGCCGTGAACAATATTTGCATAGTTTTACTATATATTTTTACAGAGGACACTTTTGGTTTGGTTTACCTGTATACTTTGTATCCTTGTCAATTTGACGTTTAAACCAACTTCAGAGTGAACTGTCAAAAATTTACTTTTTAAATATACATATTTGAAATGTGTAATTATAATAAAAACGTCCCCTCATTTCCCCAATATGTGTAAAATATTTCAAAACTACTCACAGATATTTCATATTTACGTAATTTATAATTAAAAATGCGACATGTCCACTGACAAATGTCAATCCTCAAATCTATGAATTTCAAAACCTGGATCTTGTATATGAGAGGTAATATTGTTCATAAATTATAGATTTGTCAAATTGAAGTTTTGTGTTAAAAAACTTTTATATAAACATGAAATCAATTGAAAACAGTTCAAAACATATATTCTCAATCCTATAATATCTTAATATATTTACAAAATTGCTCTAACTTGTCTCGAAATTAATATAATTGTGTTAAAAAGTTTCATGCGTAACGTCAATGAATTTTTCTGCTTACGGTCAAATCGTCCGTAGATGTTCTTCTTAATAAATGCAAAGCCACCACAATCTTAATTAAAAATGCGTGTTTTTTCAAGTTTTCTCGCACATCATGTGTAGGAAAAATCTAAGACTAACAAAAGGCACCCCCCATGATTGACCTCTATCAAATAAAAAAAGTTTCAAATTAATCGGACAAACCGTCTAGGCTGTAGAGGTGAGCAATTGACCGTGTTGAATCTATACTCATATACCTCTTACTCTAATAGTAGTTGGACTAGTGGTCAGCCTGGCTTCGCCAGGCCTTCACGCTAGGCTCCGCGAACACTGAAATAGGATTCACTTCTGCAAGACAATTGACACTATATAAATCAAATTATTTCCGAAGTAAAAGTTCTCAATTTTGCATGTCTGTCCTTTAAAATACATTTAATTGATACCAACCACAATAGGTTACGAAACTCTGGCACTACAAAACTGACAATAAAAAAAAGTCCAATTCAGCACACGAACTCTTTAAGCAACCTTTCATTTGATACCAAAGACGATAGGTTTTGATACATTTTTACTAAAACAATTGCCGATCGAATAATATTTAGTTTTCTACGCGAGCTCTTCAATAGACCTTTCATTTGATACCAAACACGATAGGTTTTGATACATTTTTACTAAAACAATTGCCGATCGAATAATATTTAACTTTCTACCCGAGCCCTTCAATAGACCTTTCATTTGATACCAAACACGATAGGTTTTGATGCATTTTTACTAAAACAATTGCCGATCGAATAATATTTCATTTTCTACGCGAGCCCTTTTATAGACCTTTCATTTGATACGAAACACGATAGGTTTTGATGCATTTTTACTAAAACAATTGCCGATTGAATAATATTTCATTTTCTACGCGAACCCTTCTATAGACATTTCATTTGATACCAAACACGATAGGTTTTGATGCACTCTTAATAAAACAATTGCCGATCGGATAATATTTAATTTTGTACGCGAGCCCTTCAAAAGACCTTTCATTTGATACCAAACACGATAGGTTTTGATGCATTTTTACTAAAACAATTGCCAATCGAATAATATTCAATTTTGTACGCGAGCCCTTCTATAGACCTTTCATTTGATACCAAACACGATAGGTTTTGATGCGTTTTTACTAAAACAATTGCCGATTGAATAATATTTCATTTTCTACGCGAACCCTTCTATAGACATTTCATTTGATACCAAACACGATAGGTTTTGATGCACTCTTAATAAAACAATTGCCGATCGGATAATATTTAATTTTGTACGCGAGCCCTTCAAAAGACCTTTCATTTGATACCAAACACGATAGGTTTTGATGCATTTTTACTAAAACAATTGGCAATCGAATAATATTCAATTTTGTACGCGAGCCCTTCTATAGACCTTTCATTTGATACCAAACACGATAGGTTTTGATGCGTTTTTACTAAAACAATTGCCGATTGAATAATATTTCATTTTCTACGCGAACCCTTCTATAGACCTTTCATTTGATACCAAACACGATAGGTTTTGATGCACTCTTAATAAAACAATTTCCGATCGGATAATATTTAATTTTGTACGCGAGCCCTTCAAAAGACCTTTCATTTGATACCAAACACGATAGGTTTTGATGCATTTTTACTAAAACAATTGCCAATCGAATAATATTCAATTTTGTACGCGAGCCCTTCTATAGACCTTTCATTTGATACCAAACACGATAGGTTTTGATGCGTTTTTACTAAAACAATTGCCGATTGAATAATATTTCATTTTCTACGCGAACCCTTCTATAGACCTTTCATTTGATACCAAACACGATAGGTTTTGATGCACTCTTAATAAAACAATTTCCGATCGGATAATATTTAATTTTGTATGCGAACCCTTCAAAAGACCTTTCATTTGATACCAAACACGATAAGTTTTTATACACTCTTACTAAAACAATTGCCGATCGAATAATATTTAATTTTGCATGCGAGCCCTTCAAAAGACCTTTCATTTGATACCAAACATGATAGGTTTTGATGCATTTTTACTAAAACAATTGCCAATCGAATAATATTCAATTTTGTACGCGAGCCCTTCTATAGACCTTTCATTTGATACCAAACACGATAGGTTTTGATGCGTTTTTACTAAAACAATTGCCGATTGAATAATATTTCATTTTCTACGCGAACCCTTCTATAGACCTTTCATTTGATACCAAACACGATAGGTTTTGATGCGTTTTTACTAAAACAATTGCCGATTGAATAATATTTCATTTTCTACGCGAACCCTTCTATAGACATTTCATTTGATACCAAACACGATAAGTTTTGATACATTCTTACTAAAACAATTGCCGATCGAATAATATTTAATTTTGCATGCGAGCCCTTCAAAAGACCTTTCATTTGATACCAAACATGATAGGTTTTGATGCATTTTTACTAAAACAATTGCCAATCGAATAATATTCAATTTTGTACGCGAGCCCTTCTATAGACCTTTCATTTGATACCAAACACGATAGGTTTTGATGCACTCTTAATAAAACAATTGCCAATCGAATAATATTCAATTTTGTACGCGAGCCCTTCTATAGACCTTTCATTTGATACCAAACACGATAGGTTTTGATGCGTTTTTACTAAAACAATTGCCGATTGAATAATATTTCATTTTCTACGCGAACCCTTCTATAGACATTTCATTTGATACCAAACACGATAAGTTTTGATACATTCTTACTAAAACAATTGCCGATCGAATAATATTTAATTTTGCATGCGAGCCCTTCAAAAGACCTTTCATTTGATACCAAACACGATAGATTTTGATGCATTTTTACTAAAACAATTGCCAATCGAATAATATTCAATTTTGTACGCGAGCCCTTCAAAAGACCTTTCATTTGATACCAAACACGATAGGTTTTGATGCACTCTTAATAAAACAATTTCCGATCGGATAATATTTAATTTTGTACGCGAACCCTTCAAAAGACCTTTCATTTGATACCAAACACGATAAGTTTTTATACACTCTTACTAAAACAATTGCCGATCGAATAATATTTAATTTTGCATGCGAGCCCTTCAAAAGACCTTTCATTTGATACCAAACATGATAGGTTTTGATGGATTTTTACTAAAACAATTGCCAATCGAATAATATTCAATTTTGTACGCGAGCCCTTCTATAGACCTTTCATTTGATACCAAACACGATAGGTTTTGATGCGTTTTTACTAAAACAATTGCCGATTGAATAATATTTCATTTTCTACGCGAACCCTTCTATAGACCTTTCATTTGATACCAAACACGATAGGTTTTGATGCACTCTTAATAAAACAATTTCCGATCGGATAATATTTAATTTTGTACGCGAACCCTTCAAAAGACCTTTCATTTGATACCAAACACGATAAGTTTTTATACACTCTTACTAAAACAATTGCCGATCGAATAATATTTAATTTTGCATGCGAGCCCTTCAATAGACCTTTCATTTGATACCAAACACGATAGGTTTTGATGTATTTTTACTAGAACAATTGCCGATCGAATAATATTCAATTTTGTACGCGAGCCCTTCTATAGACCTTTCATTTGATACCAAACACGATAGGTTTTGATGCGTTTTTACTCAAACAATTGCCGATCAAATAATATTTAATTTTCTATGGAAGCCCTTCAATAGACCTTTCATTTGATACCAAACACGATAGGTTTTGATGCATTTTTACTAAAACAATTGCCGATCGAATAATATTTAATTTTGTACGCGAGCCCTTTAAAAGAACTTTCATTTGATACCAAACACGATAGGTTTTGATTCACTCTTACTAAAACAATTGCCGATCGAATAATATTTAATTTTGCACGCGAGCCCTTTAAAAGAACTTTCATTTGATACCAAACACGATAGGTTTTAATGTGCTTTTACTAAAACAATTGCCGATAGAATAATATTTAATTTTGCACGCGAGCCCTTTAAAAGAACTTTCATTTGATACCAAACACGATAAGTTTTGATGCGTTTTGACTAAAACAATTGCCGATCGAATAATATTTAATTTTCTACGCAAGCCCTTCAATAGACCTTTCATTTGATACCAAACACGATAAGTTTTGATGCACTCTTACTAAAACAATTGCCGATCGAATAATATTTAATTTTGCACGTGGGCCCTTCAACATACCTTTCATTTGATACCAAACACGATATGTTTTGAAGCACTTTAACTAAAACAATTGCCGATCGAAAAAATTCGAATTCTGTATGCGAGCCCTTCAAAGGACCTTTTATTTGATACCAAACACGATAGGTTTTGAAGCACTTTCACTAAAACAATTACTGATTGAAAAAATCTCATTTCTACATGCGTGACCTTCAAAACTTTGGTATTATACCATATACGATAAATTTTGATAATAAATTTAAATAAATAATAATAAAATTGTATTTAATGTACATTGCCGTGAATAATATTTGCGTAGTTTTACTATATATTTTTACCGAGGACAATTTTGTTTTGGTTTACCTGTATACTTTCTATAACTTGTCAATTTGACGTTTAAACCAACTTCAGAGTGAACTGTCAAAAATTTACTTTTTAAATACACATATTTGAAATGTGTAATTATAATAAAAACGTCCCCTCATTTCCCCAATATGTGTAAAATATTTCAAAACTACTCACAGATATTTCATATTTACGTAATTTATAATTAAAAATGCGACGTGTCCACTGACAAATGTCAATTCTCAAATCTATGAATTTCAAAACCTGGATCTAGTATATGAGATGTAATATTGTTCCTAAATTATAGAGTTGTTAAATTGAAGTTTTGTGTTAAAAAACTTTTATATAAACATGAAATCAATTGAAAACAGTTCAAAACATATATCCTCAATCCTATAATATCTTAATATATTTACAAAATTGCTCTAACTTGTCTCGAAATTAATATAATTGTGTTAAAAAGTTTCATGCGTAACGTCAATGAATTTTTCTGCTTACGGTCAAATCGTCCGTAGATGTTCTTCTTAAAAAATGCAAAGCCAACACAATCTTAATTAAAAATGCGTGTTTTTTCAAGTTTTCTCGCACATCATGTGTAGGAAAAATCTAAGACTAACAAAAGGCACTCCCCATGATTGACCTCTATCAAATAAAAAAAGTTTCAAATTAATCGGACAAACCGTCTAGGCTGTAGAGGTGAGCAATTGACCGTGTTGAATCTATACTCATATACCCCCTTACGCTAATAGTAGTTGGACTAGCGGTCAGCCTGGCTTCGCCAGGCCTTCACGCTATGCTCCGCGGACACTGAAATAGGATTCACTTCTGTAAGACAATTGACACTATATAAATCAAATTATTTCCGAAGTAAAAGTTTTCAATTCTACACGTCTGTCGAATTCTTTAAACGACCTTTCATTTGATACCAAACACGATATGTCTGCACGCAAGACCTTCAATAGATATTTCATTTGATACCAAACATGATAGGTTTTTATGCACTTTTACTAAAACAATTGCCGATCTAATATTATTCAATTTTGTACGCGAGCCCTTCAAAAGACCTTTTATTTGATACCAAACACGATAGGTTTTGATGCATTTTTACTAAAACAATTTCCGATCGAATATTATTAAATTTTGTATGCGAGCCCTTCAAAAGACCTTTCATTTAATACCAAACACGATAGGTTTTGATGCATTTTTAGTAAAACAATTGCCGATTGAATAATATTTAATTTTGTATGCGAGCCCTTCAACAGACCTTTCATTTGATACCAAACATGATAGGTTTTTATGCACTTTTACTAAAACAATTGTCGATCGAATAATATTTAATTTTCAACGCGAGCCCTTCAATAGACTTTTCGTTTGATACCAAACACGATAGGTTTTGATTTATTTTTACTAAAACAATTGCCGATCGAAGAATATTTAATTTTCTACGCGAGCCCTTCTATAGACCTTTCATTTGATACCAAACACGATAGGTTTTGATGCATTTTAACCAGAACAATTGCCGATCGAATAATATTTAATTTTATACGCGAGCCCTTCTATAGACCTTTCATTTGATACCAAACACGATAGGTTTTGACGCGTTTTTATTAAAAATGATCTATAGACCTTTCATTTGATACCAAACACGATAGGTTTTGATGCATTTTAACCAGAACAATTGCCGATCGAATAATATTTAATTTTATACGCGAGCCCTTCTATAGACCTTTCATTTGATACCAAACACGATAGGTTTTGACGCGTTTTTATTAAAACAATTGCCGATCGAATAATATTTAATTTTGTACGCGAGCCCTTCAACAGACTTTTCATTTGATACCAAACACGATAGGTTTTGAAGCACTTTCACTAAAACATTTGCTGATTGAAAAAAATCTTAATTCTACATGCGTGACCTTCAAAACTTTTATATTATACCAAATACGATAAGTTTCGAAAAACTTTCAATAAAATAAATATCGATAATAAATTTAAATAAATAATAATAAACAATATTTGCTTTGTTTTACTATATATTATTACCGAGGACAATTTTGGTTTGGTTTACCTGTATACTTTATATAACTTGTCAATTTGACGTTTAAACCAACTTCACAGTGAACTGTTAAAAATTTACTTTTTAAATATACATATTTGAAATGTGTAATTATAATAAAAACGTCCCCTCATTTCCCCAATATGTGTAAAATATTTCAAAACTACTCACAGATATTTCATATTTACGTAATTTATAATTAAAAATGCGACATGTTCACTGACAAACGTCAAAGTGACGTTTGATCTTCTTCTTAAAAATTTCAAAGCCTCCACACTCTTAGTTGATTTTGCCCCAAAAACGCAGGTTTTTTCAAGTTTTCTCGCACATCATGCATAATAAAATTATGAATTTATAAAAAGGTCACATTTCAAGTTGGCCTTTATCAAATAAAAAAAGTTTCAAATTAATCGGACAAACCGTCTAGGCTGTAGAGGTGAGCAATTGACCGTGATGAATCCAAACAAACCTATTTACCTCTTACGCTTTTAGTATATGGATTTATATTTTTATGGTTGGTGACTCTGCTAAAATATCATGACAAAATAGGAAATAAACTATTTTCAGCAATTTCAAATGAAGTACAAGAAAAATAATTTACACTCATTTTTACTTTAAGTAACTTGATAATTCCAAATTGAAACAAAGTGTCTCCAACTCAAAATTCCGTGAATTTTTAAACTAAGATTTTTTATTTAAAATACAATAAAAGGCGCAAAATAAAAAAAATACTTTAAAGTACTCATTTCATAATGAGCTCCTATATTTATTTTTTTAATTTTTCTTTACTGAAATTCCATGAGAAACTATGACGATTAGTGAAAACGCAGATTTAAAATTCCTTATATTACAAGAGATATGATTTTTTGAAGGTTTTGTATTGTGATTGTGACGTCACAAGTCTCTTTTATTGATAGTTAACATATTTCATTCAAAAAGTGCAAATAATATACGATTAAATTCTTGACAAATAATAATAATAAAAATAAAAAGTGGCCAATAAGAACGCTTCAATACTTATGATGTCACTATATTTTAATCGCGTATATCTCTGGAGTAAAACATTATTTTTAACTAATTATTTTGCTCACACTCATAATTTAATATATATTTTATATTTTTATCATTAATTCTTGTCTTTTCGATTATGGTACAGGAGTTCATTGTCGAATATTTCGAAGTGTTAGGCCACTCCGCTACGCGTCATGATCCAAACTAGCTTCTGACAATTATGAAACTCGTTCTTAAATAAATTATTATAAATTTTTCAAAAAAATAACTTACTGTGAGCCGTATAGATCCGATGCAAAAACTAGAAAACTAAAATTAATAATAAACACAACGTAGACTGTAGACGACATGTTGCATTATTATTTACATAACACATATATTCTGTTCATTTCACACTGATAGTTCACAAGAACAAAACTAACAATCGAATGGTCGAAAAATAGTCCTGGTGAATAGTCCAGATTGAATGGGCGGCACTGATATCAGATATCATACAACATACACCCATATATCATATTACTTGATGGAAAATTTATTTCTACACTTAAAACACAAACTAATAACGATAAATATTTAACCAGTGTTACCAACTATTAAATTTATAATTCCACCAGATTGATCTCCTCGGGGGGTCGCGAAGATATTGGAGGGGGGGTCGTCAGATGCTATTATAAATTTTAAAATACATGTTTCCAAAGATTCATCCCATTGCAAACTTTTATTTAAAGTTTAAGGATTAATGATACGAAAAATATGATATGTACTATTTATTTAGATGTTTTAATGGGGTAGCTAGCTCAGTGGTATGAAGTCGGCCTGTGGATCCTAAGGACTCTGGTTCGATTCTCACAGGCGACAAACAATTTTCATAATTTCAAAAGCTATCCCTGTGGCTCCTCCACCACTAACAGCTTTGGGGGCCGTGATTTGACGACTGGTAACCGTATTTCATGCGCAAAATATATCACTTACCGAGATCTGCTTCGGCAGAGTGCCACACCCAGTAATGGGCAGAAGGCGTGATGATATATTTATTTATTTAGATGTTTATATTCACGTTTGTTTCTGTTTACAGTTAATTAAAAAAATATGAAAGCAGATATGAAATTGGGGATTTCACCATTTAATTCCTTATATATTTTTACATAATTATACATATTTCGATCCTCAATATATATTTTTTGAAAATTTCTTTTGCCTATATTTCAAAAAATTGACGAGATAATGAAAATCTGTAAATATCAGTGTATTTCTCGCAAAAAAATACATACGTATGTATAATTACAGAATTATTGTTCTATGGATACAACTTTTAGAGCAAAAAAAACAAAAATAGCCTAAATTCCTAACAATCTTAAGGTAAACCCTTTCAAAATATTTCAAAAACAGTGATATTTCGATTTTTGTAATAAAAACTTTATCTGTGCGAATTTTTGGCTGAAAATTTTCATTCTTATGTACTTTTAGTTGAGGAATTCACTGATGTTCACAGATTTTTATTATCTTTTAATTTTGATGAAATATTGAGAATTAAATTTTTTTTTTAAATTGTAAAAATTTGTAAAATTTTCAAGTTTTCAGTATAAGTTAATTAGAGCACCAGAAATACATTCGTCCCAACCGCATTTCAATATCTCTTTTAGTTTTCGAGATATGGGCCTTCAAAGTTGAGATATTAGTCAAAAATCGCTGTAACTCAAAAACTAAAAAAGATATGAAGATGCGCTCAACAGCTTTCGATGTCTCTTTTTTGAGGATCAAAATTTGTATATCTACGCAAAAATAGATGTGGAATCGAATGGTGAAATCCTCAATTTCATAACTAGTATAATATTATTTTAAATTAATCCTTAAGGTGGTACTATCATTTACGACAGATTTTAATGAAATTTAAATATTTTTATTAAATTTGAAAAAATCAACTTGCCTCCGCCAGGATTTGAACCCAGACCTTCCACTAGGGCCGCGGACGTTCTAACCAATTAGACCACAGAGGTGTGACGAATTGTTGGCACTGAGAAGCGATTTTTTCTATGTGTCGTTTGTAAGTAATATCAAATGTGCGAATGGGTTTGTTCGACAATGCAATGGGCCTTTCAAGACTTTTTTGAATTTTTTATATATTAATCTACATAATAAAATAATTATACCCAAATTTTTTATTTTTTAAAAAAACTTGTATTAAGCATGATAAAAATATTTAAACTCTCGAAACAAATGAATATGACGTAGTTGCATCTTAGCTTAAAGAGAGACAGATAAGACAGAGATAAATAACACGAACTTGTCGTTGTCAGTAGAAATCCTCAGACAAAACATAACTAGACGGATAACATCGGCGTTTGTTGTGAGTCAGAAAGGGATAGGATAACTGGTTGGTGAGGCGGGTGCGCGGCAAGGAGCAACTTGCATAACATCAAAGTGTACTCGCTCCTTGCCGCGCATCCGGCGGACCCTCAAGTTATTCCATTCCTCTCTGCTTCACAACACTGCATTGACTTGAATACGGCATAATTCGTCTAGTATTATACGTCATTAGTAGAATCGTAGAATGCTGAATGCTTATTTCTTCTTCGTCTTCTTGAGCACCGATAAACGTTTCAGGCAAAGCTCTGTGATTGGCTTAATGCAACTACGTCATTGCAATATGACAGTGCGAACGTTTTAAATTATTCAACTTTAACTTTCATATTTCAGCAATAAAGATATCATTTATGGTATGATTTTATATTGTATTAAATATGATGTACGGTCAAGAATTTATTTTAATAAATATATATTAAAAAGCTCTACCACTTGAATCCCCCATTGATTTAATAAAAACATGCTACGCATTTGTTATTTACAACTACTATTTACAAAAACAATTATCTTCATGATTTGATTAATTTCAAACGTGTCAACGTTTATATATCAATTGCATTGTCGAACAAACCCATTCGCACATTTGATATTACTTACAAACGACACATAGTCAGTGCCAACAATTCGTCACACCTCTGTGGTCTAATTGGTTAGAACGTCCGCGGCCCTAGTGGACGGTCTGGGTTCAAATCCTGGCGGAGGCAAGTTGATTTTTTCAAATTTAATAAAAACATGCTACGCATTTGTTATTTACAACTACTATTTACAGAAATTTAAATATATTATTTTTCATGAGTTCCAACATTAGCATGAAAATTTGTTATTATGGTTTATAACTTATTCCATACATAAAATTGAATACGTGCTTTTATAAAGTTTTTTCGGTTAGCTATATTTTTATGAGACAGTCATGATAGAATTTTTTCTTTACTAATTTCTGAAATCGTGATCCTACGTTTATAATGTACATGATTAAATCAGCCTTTTACAAACTGCAATTTTTGACACATAAAATGAAAGGGGGTCGCGAAAAAATATATATTTGTGATTTTTTCTTCCAAAAGGAGGCCATGGCTCTGAAAAGTTTGAAAACCACTGCTGTATTGTAACAGCATGCAATGGGCTATTCCAACAGTAAAGAAATGTTTAACGTATATCAGTTTTAATTGTAAATGTGTTGCATTAATGCTAAACAAATTATCACAAGTAACTTATTAATATCAACAATATTTAATCAAAAAGTGAATTATTCAAAACGATCGTCATTGATGTTTTTGTGACGTAGATGGCTCAATTAAACTGCAACTTCACATTGTGAGGCAATGCGCATGTGCACCAAGATGGCAATTCGGAATAAAACAATATTTAATTACAACAATAATTAAAATAATGAATGTTAGAATAGCAGAGAAACTTAGTACATCAATTTCTTCCACTTTAATTAAACTTAAAACAGGTACATAAATGTTAATTTATTAAATTTATAGAATAATAATTACTTTTTTCTACGACTGCTATGAAAAGTTGATATTTATGCTTTCAGTCATGCCCTGCGCACTCTATCCGGCAAGGCAGACTTTTTAATTAGTTCTTTTTACACACACTTTGTCGCTATACTGAAGTGCGCTGCTTTGCGCAGAATGCACTTTTTTTACGCATGGTAGTAGCAAAATAACAAGATGGAGTGGTGTTGTGGTTTGAAAATTATTTACTTCTGTTTTTGCAGTACGTTGTACGTTGTCTAAAATTTCAGTGCGCTATTTTGTGTTCGTGGTTTTGATCATGTCTTTCAAAAACCGTTGTTGTGTTCCCTTTTGTGATCGAGTGGAGTCTATAATTCATAGATTTCCTGTTTATTTCGAAGATGTGTACGATATGTGACTGGAACGTGTTGGTGATAATAAACTTTAAAATATGTGTACAGAGCCCGGAGCCCAGAACCTGGCCCTTAATAAATGAAAATTTGTTAATTTTACACATTAAGGCAAAATATATTTATTTTAGTTAAGTACTTAATCTTACGAATTTACTTTTATATTTAATTAGGTTGATTTTTGGTAAGCATAATATAAATATATGAATATAAACTGAATTTATTTGAATTTATTGTTATTTATACCTGTTTGCCAGTTCAAATATTAATGTTTAATTTGAAAAAAATCAGTTTATACTTATTTATGATATATGTGTTAAACTCACCTTTGTTTCGCAAACTTTTTCACTCGCAAAATAAAAAGCAGTTTAATATATATCATAAATAATTATAAATTGATTATTTTTAAATTAAACAATACTTTTGCTTCCCTTTTAAGGACATTTATATTACCCGCCGAGACATATTTAGTTCCTTTTACACTCACATAGCGCTAGTATCGACGGTTCAAAAAAGCCGCCTGATTGTTAAAGAGAGCGCGTTCTATTCTACTCTCTTTTCTACGCTTTCAGTTGTCATCGTAAAGTTGATGGTTACTGAGTAACGAATAATAAAATACTTTACCGCGCGTCTCCTATAGCAACAAGCGGTAGAATACTTTACCGCTCGCTTAGAAAAATACAAATTGTTGCTGAAATCTTAATTTATTGAAACAATACTTACAAAATCTAAAATATAGGTTAGATTCATTTTTACACTTTTATACATATTATACATGAAGTTTGCTGCGCTATGATTTGAAGTTGAACCTGAACGCAGCTGGGCAGCAGTGCCAACTTCATGACGATGAGGGATGTTAAAATTGAAAGTGCATTTTTGAGAGTTTTGAATATTTATTCTGGAACTTGAAATGGTGTTTGATAAATATGAGGATAAATTAGATTTTATGATATTGTCATTAGAATTTTCAGTTAGTACGCCAATACTTTGATTTTTTAGAATATTATACATGAAGTTTGCTGCGCTATGATTTGAAGTTGAACCTGAACTTTACTAATCAATATCATTCTTAACTGTTAGTGTTGATTTTATCATTGAATAAATGGACCAAAGTGAAGACGATTTCATTACTTTAGATTTTTCCAAAAAGTAAGCAAGTATAACATTTTCGTTATAATTCTTGATTTTTTTTACCTTACACCATGCGATGAAGAGGTAATAATTTGTTTCGTATAATGCTCTTGATTTTGCAGGTAATAAACTCAAGGTAGCATTTTGCGCTGTTTCAAATATATCTGGAGGAGTGCAGGAAAAATCACTTTCCTCACTATTTTCTGAGATTTTTGAGCAAATTTTTTATATATGTGTGAAAATTTATGACAAACAATGATTGTTGATAACAGAATTTTTTAATTATTTAATTGGATACTGATATCGTCATGGTTACATACAATACAGAAATTGGTGGAACGTGAATTGAACTAGCCCCATATTATTTTTAAAATTTTTTTAGTAAGTAAAGTCGTAGAAAAAATTATGTGTGCGCCTCTAGCGTAATGTATCTTTATTGCTCTCGTTCTATTGCAGCGCTCGCTTCGCTCGCGCTTCAATTACCGAGCACGAGCAATAAGGATTCACTTTACGCTCTTGATACACAAATAACTATTATTATTATTTGAATATTAACAGTTGGAACGTGATTATTATAATATAGTTCTTCACAAATTTCATATAAGTAAAAACTGGCAAAAACTAGTTTTAACAGACATGAACTTAATTTCGTGAGATGTTCCGCGCTCTTGTTAAAATATATCGTCACTCTTCATGTAAAAGAAGTTTTTTTTAATTATACCAAAAATCAAGTAATCCAAACGTTGGGTAGTATCTTATTGAATAGGCTCTTGTATTTATTTTTTTAATGAAGCTACATGATAAACGATCAGTGAATGCGATAAGTGTCATTTATCGCACAGTCGTACAAGTACAAGTGCATGTCCAGCTATAGTTCATAATGCAAATAACCACAGACACATTTTATGGCTACCAAACTACTTGTTTTTTGTTCCTGGAGACCTATTCTTATTCGTTGGCGACTGGATTTAGCGACCGTTTGACGTCATATTTGGCGACTTGATACTGGCGCCATCTATTGGTGTTGTTAAAAAGTACAGCCCGGACATCTTGTTGGCGACTGGTCGCTTAGGGAGTCGCCTATGCAGGCGACTAGTACAAGGCTGTTGCGAAGTGTCATGGCGTCAGTCGCTTAGCATTTTGTGGTTGATAAATTTTGAAGTTAGAATAATTTTATGTTTTGTGCACTGTATATTATTATAAAATGTGTGTTATTTATATGATTAAATTAATAACTATAATTATTGCACAAAATCAAACTGCAGATGCCCATTGCCGATAATTAGGATAACAACATTGTCGTCTACACATTAATAATTATTTTTAATGTAACAATGTTTATTTAAGATTTTGTTCAAATTTATATTATTTTTTAAAAAATATTACTAATTGTTTGAAAATTACTAAAAATTACGTCAATTTGCGATATGTCAAGTTTAAGAAACAACATACAAATATTTGAGTTTAATAAAGAAAAACAAATTTCAACAAGTTGCTGTCAGAAATTATAAGTACCAACACAAAATATTCAGTCGTTCCTATTAATACCAACGTAAGAAATTAAAATCCCCATGATATTGACTGTATTGCGACGTCATTGATTTAGCGATTGAAACCAGTCGCCAAGAATTAGAATAGGTCTCCTGCTATATAATTAGTAACCATGGTAATATTAAGTTTTGAGAATAAACTCCACAAAGATCTAAACAGATAACGTGCTATAAATCTGAACGTGGATCGAACCCAAGTTAACTAACAACACACTGTTCTTATTTATACTTTATTTATTTTACATATAATTAACAATAAAATCACCCTAGGGACATAAACCACATAGGTTCATATCCCGAAATACATATACTATACTATATAATTAAGAATTTAATTAAAGAAAATAGTCACTTTGAAATTTATGAAAAAACTATTTTTTTAGCTTACAATGTTTCTTAGGATGTGTACTTTAATGTAGTACTCATTACCACCTACCGAAACGATTTTATAAAAAATGTACCGGTACGGATGCAGCAAAAGAAGCCTGGAGGACCATTTTGGCGGGAAGAAAACATCTACATAGATGCCAACGCAGAAGGTCAATTGTATCGCGGATTGAGTAAATGTTACTTTCGCACGAAAAAATAGAAACTTTATCTTTAAACGCGTTTTTCTCGAAACGGGATTTTTCAAATTGGCATGGAAAACAAATTGAACAAATTACATACGATTTCGATGCAAACTACACTTGGCTGTTCAGAATTAAATTCTGCATAGAAATATGAAGCCGTTTTGCGATAATTGCAAAAATAGATTTTTTATCTACGATTTTGTGTCGATGAAAAAACTGACTTTTGTTTAGGACACAACTTTCTTAAAAATCAATATTTTCCAAAACTCCCGACATATTTCTAAGGGAAATTTCATTAGAAATGAGGTTTTAATTTTATTTTTATTCCAAGATGACATGGGCGGACGGGATTTTCCACGCCGTTTTGACCGTTCCGCGCTAGGACCTTCGCGCGACGTGGTGCAGCGCCCACGGAGGTCGGCCGATCGAGTTACTCACAATTTAAGTTCGAGTACGGCCAATAAATCCATGAAAAAAATGCCCTCCCTTTGTGTTTTATTGCCGAAAAATTACCTATTTTTTCGACGTTAAAAGTGTACTACCCCCTTAAAGCCTTGTTTCCACCTCTTAAAATAGTCTTAATTTTAGTTTTGCGACATAACTTTGAGAGTTTGTCATATGTCTATACAGCTGAGCGTTTCCAGCTACTGTTTTAGTCTTGGTCTTTGTCTTTGTCGCTGCGCATAAACATAAAGTTTGCAGACTTCATACTTTCGGCATAGTCTTTCGTCGCTGTTCTATAAGAGAGAGTTAGCTGCGGTTATGTTGTTATGTCATTAGGTTTGTGTGGGGAATAGCGATAAATATAGACAATAGAATAAAAATAGAAATTATTTAGTCGCTGTCATTTTAAAATTGATTTCTTTTCTTTGATTTTATAAGTATAATTGCAATTCAATCATATTTTAATAATATAAAAATCAATTTTGAAATTTAAATTACTATATTCAAAATATTCTGGTTTGTTCACTACAAAAATTTCTCAATTTTTAAAAAATTATTTTGGAATTGTATAAATTAATTAAAGTAGTGCTTCATTTTAATAGTAATTATTGTTCCTCAAAAATAATTTTATATAATTTTTAAAGTATTTCAAATAGTTTTATACAATTATTTTCTCATTTTAGTGAACAAACCTTTACTAGAATAATGAATTAAGGTTCTGTTTATGTTAATAGCTGGAAATGGCTGAAATTTTTCCGACATAAGCAGAAACAAAAAACCAAAATCAAAGACTAAAACAGAGACTAACGTAGCTTAACAGATAAACTATACATATATGAATTCTGATGTATTACGCAGCTTTAATTTCCTTCGCAGTTTTATAAATATTCTCCAATACTCCTGTGTCGGGTGCCTCATAGTTCTGTGGCAGATCTTGTTTGTCAATGACCCTTTGAATGAGTTCAGGCGACGCCATTTTTAGATCGTAGGCCTGACCGAGCCGTACAAACGCGTCAATGATATGCTGACCATGTGGTCCACTGCGGTAATCCCACGGGAACGTGTGATGGAAGTTGTGCCAACCTTCACCAACTAAAATGAAGCCTAGGGTAGCACTGTCGGTTGCACTGATGTTCCTGCAACAGCCAAGTTACTCACAAAACAACAAATTTGTCTGTATTTATACAGAGTGTCCCATTTTAATCCGCCAGTAGCGATAATTCTGAAACATTGCATTGAATCAAAAAGTGTTCCAAATGAAAAGTTAATGGTTCTGAGGGGGACATCTGATGCCGTAGACTTTGCCCCCCCAGCCCCTCAAGGGGGGCGGGAACAGAGGGCAACTTTAAAATCTTAAATGGAAACCCCTATTTTTTTATTGCAGATTCTGATAGAGGGTTAAAAAGTATGTAAGTTTTATTCGAAACATTTTTTTTATTGGTCGAGAGATGGCGCTGCAAATGTAAAAGTTAGGTTTTTTGTCAATTAAATTGCGAAAATCGTCACGTAATTAACTGTTATTATTACTTAACACTTACTCACAACCTTACAAGGTGGTTTTTTTCTCAGCCTGCCCAAATACTACCCCCGCCCCCCCCTACAAAGACGTAAAGTACTCAAAAATAGCGATTGAGTACTTCTTTTTCAAATTAAATAATGGTAAAATAATTCAAAAAAGAATGTCATTTTTTTTCAAACAGTGTTTGACCGGGCTCCCCACATAGCCCCACCCCCCACTGGGGGCTGGTGGCAACTTTAGAATCTTAAATGGAAACCCCTATTTTGTACCTCAGACTCGGATAGAGTTTTAAAATGTAGGTCAATTTTAGTCGGGGTATTTTTTAAAGTTGGGTGGGGCTATGTGAGGGGGCCGGTCAAACACTGTTAGAAAAAAAATGACATTCTTTTTTGAATTATTTTACCATTATTTAATTTGAAAAAGAAGTACTCAATCGCTATTTTTGAGTACTTTACGTCTTTGTAGGGGGGGGGGGGGTTGATAGTATTTGGGCAGGCTGAGAAAAAAACATCCTTGTAAGGTTGTGAGTAAGTCTTAAATAATAATAACAGTTAATTACGTTACGATTTTCGCAATTTAATTAAAAAAAAACCTAACTTTTACATTTGCAGCGCCATCTCTCGACCAATAAAAAATGTTTCGGATAAAACTTACATACTTTTTAACCCTCTATCAGAATCGGCAATAAAAAATAGGGGGTTTCCATTTAAGATTTTAAAGTTGCCCCCTGTTCCCGCACCCCTTGAGGGGCTGGGGGGCAAAGTCTACGGCATCAGATGTCCCCCTCAGAACCATTAACTTTTCATTTGGAACACTTTTTGATTCAATGCAATGTTTCAGAATTATCGCTACTGGCAGATTAAAATGGGACAGCCTGTATATTAAAAATGTCACAAACTTAGAAATGACAGGCGAGAAAATAACAAAATCATGGTCTCAATTTTTATTTTATAAACAAATGTGAACAAAGTAAATATAAATTTTCGTATTCGTAGGAACTATCATACGTTTTCATTAAAATAATAAATGTAATAGAATGTGAATGCCATTCGCGTAGGTACGAATAATATTATTAAAACGTAATCGTTTTCATGCAGGGAATGAAGTATATTGTCATTTGTTGTTCAATCAATACATGTTTGGATGTTTGATGTTTCACATTCGATTAATGAATATATCTTATCACACCCAGTAATGGGTAGAAGGCGTAATGATATATTTATTTTATTTTATATTTCTATTCTTAATGTACAGTATCCTAGACGCGACTGATCGTCTACCGCGGCGACAAATGAATGATTGATATAGTGAGAACTACACTGCGACAGTCGCCGGCGACAGACTGACGAAATCAACATTTTTAATCGCTGATGATGAGAAATTAATTAAAGAAATTAGAGCAAATGAATATTTATTAGTAAAAAATAAATATAAATATATCATCACGCCTTCTACCCATTACTGAGTGTGGCACTCTGCCGAAGCAGATATTAACCACGCACTCCACAGTCTAGACTTGACCCCTAGTGACTTTTATCTTTTCCCAAATTTGAAAAATAAGCTAAAGCGACAAAGATTTTCGACCAATGACTAATGAATTACTGCTGAAAACAACCATTTTGAAGAGAAAGATAAAAGTTATTATTTTGATGGTTCATAAAAATTAATAGATAGGTGTCATAAATGTATTAAAGTAAAAAGGGATTATATTATAAAATAAAAATATTTAGGTTTTTATAGAACTTTTCTTTTGTACTTAGGGAGTGAATTCATGGACCTCCCCTCGTATAGTATTAAATTGTAACAGACAGGATGTGTAAGAAATAATCGTTTGCAAAATTGTTGATTAGATTGCGTCTTTAAGACACATGTCATGTTATTCACCTTTTGGAACACGCGCGATCGTCTGAGGAATTTGCCACATTCAGCGAAATTATTGCGATCTAGCATTTATTTAGTATAAATGCCGTAGTTTAGGATGATCGTACCGATGATAGTAGATGATAGTATACAATGTACAAGTATGTAGCAGACAGTTCGAAAGTATGTAGCAGACAGTTCGAAAGTAGTAGATGTTAGTACGTAGATAGTAGTTATGATTCGTGAGTAGAAGAATATTCGAGGGTGTCTATCCCGAGAATATGATGTTATTAATTTGTTATTTGTTGTTTAATTAATTCATTATCTTTATTTTATGTTAGTTTTTATTATGTTGTTTTAATAAAATATTTACCACTCGCACTTGCAGCGTTTCATTACTTATTATTCAACTTCAGCACGTCGACAATCAGTGGTCAAGATAAATTCTCATTTTGACCATCATGATTTGTTACAAAATAATGAGCTCTGTTTTGCTATTAAAATTGTATTAAATATTAATCATTGTCAACAATTTATTATCACTATTTTCATGTGTAATGACAGTTTTTTTTTTTAATTTTCGTGTTATATTTGAGATATAATACATCCAATTTAGGTACACTTTAAATGAAGTAAAGAAAAAATTGTGGACAAGTCGTAGACAAGATTAAATTAATGAATAATAATTTTGTAGCTTCGAAAATATTAAGTTTGAAGCGAATTTGGCTTAAATGCAGTATACGGCCTTGTTTGTTACGCCCACTTAGTCTGCTTTGTTGCGCATGCGCTAAATTTCATGAATCAGTGATTCTAAAACAAGTTTGATTCTACGTTTTGAAATGAAACGACAAGTTGGTTCCTCAAAACGGAAAACGTATTTTCTGTTGAGTGTGAGTTCTGCGGGCTTAGGGTTTGTTTGTTAAAAGTGCGAGCGAAGCGAGCTAACCTAAAAAATTAGTTCTTCCACCAATATCAAACATAATGGCTTGTTTTAATTGAGCGTGCGTTCTATGGCCTTAGGGGTTTGTTTGATTAAAAATGCGAGTGAAGCGGGCTAACCTAAAAAATAATGATCAAAGTTAAGTTATTTAAAATAAAATGATACTAGGGTCAGGATCTAGAAGTAATAAAAATAGAGAAAATTGGCTAGTGAGATATTCCTTCAATATCCGTGAATAATTTATTTACTTATACCATTGCTTTGGAGCCACTGTAAATCTTTCATTTTGTTATTACAGACCACTATGCTGCCATCTATCAACAAAATAACAAACTGGGCAAGGCCGTATACTGCACTTTTACCGCGAATTTTAATAGGAAAAGTAAACGGTGTTTGGACGATTAGTAGTTATATGTAGTTCCACTTACTTGTTATAGGGTTTGTGGCCCCAGTAGTGAGCTAAGCTGTTTGTACACCACAGCAAGTTCAACGAAATCATGTATCTCGCGAAAAATCCGCTGAAAATACATATCTTCAATGTGTCACCAATCACGTAATACATAACAGCTGATGGGAATATCACGTGGATTAACAGCATCAGTAGAACGAAATGTCTAAACAGAAACTTCAACTTGTAAAAAATACAGAAACATCTGAAATCGTGACGTCAAATGCAGCTAAGCGTTACACCACCTAGCGGTAATTTTTAGAACTACTGTATCCAGGATACATTTTGAATTGTATTATATATTAGATACAGATATTTTCAAATATTTTCGGTGTCTTGATAAAATATATAATGTAGAACGATTATTACTGCGTACCAGTAAAGAAACATCCAGATGTATCCTTTTAAAGAAATAAATACAAAAAGCAAAATTTGAGACAAAATTTAGGATTGCCGAATTAATAGATGCAGTATGGATTATGGGATTAAAAATAGGGAAAAAGTTAACCCGCGTACGGTAGTATGTTCCCTGCATTTCAACTTTTTCAGTAGTAAAAGAATGCTATTTCAGGAATGTTTACGTTACCAGGGATACGACTTAGGACCAAAAATAATATTTTTACTTCAATTGTCATGGTGATAAATAATAATAATAATAATCTTTATAAGTTCATACGAAAACTGGTATTTTTAGTCCTAATGAAACAAATAATTCTTTTTTTTATGGTAAGTAGTTAATCAAGTAATATCTAAATAGAACTGTTGCCAAATAAAATTTTTCACTGTACATCTCAAACGAAATGCAATACCTATTAATTTGCTAAAGCCAAAGAAAACACGATAAATAAATTCAAAATAGTAACAGAATTTTGAGAATGATGTACATAATTTTGCACAAAGTGAACATTAAAACGCTACGCATAATAATGTCAAAATAGAGAAATATCACGATACAAATACAATAGAAGACACAGAAATAGTAGATACTATAATAAATTTATTAAATAATCAACCGAAAACGTTTGGAAACTCTGATGTACAAGTAAATATTTAATAAATACAGAAAGAGCACTTAACCATCTCAGGCTTAGAAAATTTTGTTATACTAATTTTTATTCTAAATTCTAGAGATTTAATATATAGTGACAATCATATAAATAGATTAAACATAAAAGAGAAAGTTATTTTGTGTTTTATAATATTAAAGTGCCATTTAACAGTGGAATGAAGTCGGCCTGTGGATCCTGAGGTCCCTGGTTCGATTCCCACAGGCGACAAATTTTCATAATTTGAAAAAGCTATCCCTGTGGCTCTTCCACCACTAACATGTTTGGGGGGCCGTGATTTGACGACTGGTAACCGCACTTCACGCGCAAAATATATCACTTACCGAGATCTGCTTTAGCAGAGTGCCACACCCAGTAATGGGTAGAAGGCGTGATGATATATTTATTTATTTTTTTTAAGTTTTGTAGTTTTAAAACGTCAAAAATCTATCCTGAATACAGTAGTTCGCGACGTGTTCTAGATGGCGCAGCGATCTTAATTTTATTTGCCTATACAATAGCTGTATTCCATTTGCTACTTGGTTCTCTTAAATTAGTTCAGATAAATTCGACACATGACTAAATGAACTGAATTAAGCAAACTAATGCACTTATTGGGATGATTGATTACCCAGAAATTATTTTGTTTTTGATGAAAATAAAACACAACTTTAAGGCGAAATGTCAAAAAATTACAGTTGGTCGCAGTGTTGAAACACGGTTGGTAAAATTGAATGCAATGGAATAATACAGTTGGACATATATTTCTATACTACAGAGTGATCAAAAGGAATTATTACAGTTGGCAATGAAAAAAAAACTTGAAATTGGTAAGCCTGATACATAAATTCATTTCCTGTTGTTGACAGTGACGTTTGATAATTTAAATTTAAATTTGAGTACATTTATTATTACATTTATTTCTATTACTTAAAAAGTCAAAATTCTGTTGGCTGTCAGATTCCTATTTGTATTTATTAGAAATGTCAAATAGTATTTCCGCCTTTATCTGACGTTGTGCCAACTTTGAAATAAAAAGATCTCCGGAATTGTATTGCCAACTGAAATAATTCATTTTGATCACTCTGTAGAAACTAATATGAAACTCGAATGAATCTCGGATCTCAATTTCTGAATTACATTATGCTAGAGTCTAGACGAAAAAAATATAATGTACGAGTAATTCAAGCTTAAAGCTACGTTTCCACGTCTTAACATAGTCTCTGTTTTAGTCTTTGTTTCTGTTTATGTCGGAAAAATTACAGCCATTTCCAGCTCTTAACATAAACATAACCTTATTCTGGTAAAGGTGTGTTCACTTCAATGAGAAAATAATTGTATAAAACTATTTGAAATACTTTAAAAATTATATAAAATTATTAATAAGGAACAGTAATTACTATTAAAATTAAGCACTAGTTTAATTAATTTATACAATTCCAAAATAATTTTTTTTAAATTGAGACATTATTGGAATGAACAAACCAGAATATTTCAAATATAGTAATTTAAATTTCAAAATTGATTTTTATATTATTAAAATATGATTGAATTGCAATTATACTAATCAAATCAAAGAAAAGAAATACATTATAAAATGACAGCGACTAAATAATTTCTATTTGACTTGTTAGTTTTGTTGTTGCTATTAATCCAGTAATTTTTATTTTTTTCTCAGTTGAAATTATTACTACTTTTATTCTATTGTCTATATTTATCGTATTCCCCACACAAACCTAATGACAGACGGCATAGAATTGACCGCATGTTACAGCATAACAAGAAATAGCATTACCGCAGCTAACTCTCTCTTACAGAACAGCGACGAAAGACTATGTCGAAAGTATGAAGTCTGCAAAATTTGTGTTTATGCGCAGCGACAAAGATAAAGACTAAGACTAAAACAGTAGCTGGAAACGCTCAACTGTATTCACATGTGACAAACTCTCAAGATTATGTCGAAGAACCTCAGACCAACCATAAGTAGACGGAGAACAACGGCGATTGTTGTGAAGTAGAAAGGGTTAGAATAATGGTGATGAGGCGGGTGGGCGGCAAAGAGCTAGTACCACTTGGTGTTATGCGGGTTGCATTTATGTTGATGACAGTTATCAGACGCGAGCATTTTATTTATTTATATACAAACGTGCGTATACAAAACACTTAATATGTCAAAAACTAACCTTTACTTTGATGTATGAAAAGTAAGTAATTGAATATAAAAATAACTACACAACTCGCATAACATCAAAGGGTACTCGCTCCTTGCCGCGCACCCGCCTCACCAACAAGTTACTCTAACTCTTTCTACTTCACAACACTGCATTGACTTGAATACGGCAGAATTTGTCTACTTATGGTTGGTCTGAGCGAAAAACTAAAACGAAGGCCGTGTTCGAAGTAACCTTTTGACATTTAGGATTTAGGAATTGGGGAAAGAAATTAGGAATTCACATAAGTACAACTTCGATAGAATACTACTAGCGACATCTGCAGTCTTTATGTTGAATTGCTTGACATTTAGACGTTTAGGTATTAATAATAATATTTTAAATACTTTTTATACTTGCACACAAAATAAGAAGCCGTTTTATTCTTCAAAAATGCTACAGAAACTTTGACAACCTGTAAACGTCAAAAAATTATTCTTGATTGGCCGTAACGCGCATGATTTTTAATTTAGTGCTTACCAACTTCAAGGCGTAGTGTGCTCTTACAAATCCTAAAATCTAATTGCTGAAACCCTAAATTATGACGTCATTTAGGGCACATACATTTAGGATTTGGTATGTAATGCCAATGGCACACTGGTCGAGGAGCATGAATGAGCGTCGAGGAACTCATCGATGAAACAACAGAACGCACCCTGACTGTTAGAATAAACAAACACGAAACAATAGCACAAAGCAAAACCAAAATGACAGCCCACGCTAACATGAAATGAGACACAATAATACGTGTGAAATGAGACACAATCGTTTCATCGAGGAACTCCTCGATGGAAATAGAGGCGCCTCGATTTTCCATCGATGACGGGTGCGTTCTGTTGTTTCTTCGATGAGTTCCTCGACGCTCATTCATGCACCTCGACCAGTGTGCCATTGGCATTAAGCCCCTGACACATATAGCGTCAAGACTCCGAGTCTACCATTTGACTGCCAAAAATAGAAACGCCTCTATTTTCAGTAGTCACGACTGCCGAAAACCAACTTCATTATGATGCTGGTTTTTTCGCTATCCTCCTTTGTTGTTTGACGTATGAATTATTATTGTTTATGTTCTTGTTTGATTTTTGTACATTTTTATAGTTAAATTCATTTACTTTATACATAGTTAGAAACTTTTAAGTTTTCATATTTCATTTATAATTCAAGTCATTTTTTTAAATTTATTTTTGTTTTAAGCTCCTGACACATATAGCGTCAAAACTCCGAGTCTGCTACAAACTGCTGAAAAACTGAGAGTCACGTCCAAAACGGGTGACACATATAGAGTCGGTGTTTCTGACAGTCAGAATTAAATATTTGTTAATTTTAACGTGTTATTTGTTAATTTGTATTATTTAAAATATTTATCGACTATTAAGAAATATAAAAACTATAAACTACGAAATATAAAACAAAAAATTAAATTAAAAAAAAATTACATAAACTATAAATGAAATAAAAAAACTTAAATGTATTATTTAAAATGTTTGTCGATTATTAAGAAATATAAAAACTATAAACTAGGATATATAAAACAAAAAAATAAATAAAAAAAAAATGACTTGAATTATAAATGAAATATGAAAACTTAAAAGTTTCTAACTATGTATAAAGTAAATGAATTTAACTATAAAAATGTACAAAAATCAAACAAGAACATAAACAATAATAATTCATACGTCAAACAACAAAGGAAGATAGCGAAAAAACCAGCATCATAATGAAGTTGGTTTTCGGCAGTCGTGACTGCTGAAAATAGAGGCGTTTCTATTTTTGGCAGTCAAATGGTAGACTCGGAGTTTTGACGCTATATGTGTCAGGGGCTTTAGGGTGATAAAAGTGCAACACCGAACACAGCCTAAGACTATGTTAAGAGGTGGAAACAAGGCTGAACTCGTGTTATTGCTTGGTTGAGTTCTAACGAGCTGTACTATGGCAGTTGACAAAGTTATAAATATTTATATACATGCTTAATTCTACCGGTTAGAACCAGTTCACGTGTTCTTTTTGGTTCAATTTACCGGCTTGTAGTCTTGTAAAAATATATGGAACTCACTTTTGCTGGAAGCGAACGACGGGGTCCTGCCAGAGGTCGCTGACGTCAATGGCCTTGCCTTTCTCCTTGTGCTCGGGGTGACGCTTCATCATCAGCCAGCCGCAGTGGGAGAAGAAGAGTCCTCTACCGGCGCTATGAGGATCTGCGTCCGTGTCTGCAAACTTGTGATGTGCGCGATGGTCTCGGGCCCACGTTACGATGGAGTACTGCACATAAACAATATATAATTGCGTATTTAATCATAAAAAATAGGAAAGAGTCGCTGAAACAGACGCGGTACGTCACAGAACGTTTAAAACTAAATTACCTGAAATTCATACAAAACTTGCATTTATTTTACATAAAAGTAATTATAATAGGATAGGTTGCTCAGTGGCATCGAGTCGGCTTGTGGATCCTGAGAACGCTGGGTCGATTCCCACAGCTGACAAACATTTTCACCACATTCAAATTACTCTTGTGGCTCCTCCACCACTAAAATCTTTGGGGGCCCTAAACATTCGATCCGAAATTTACATACACATATATCCACTTTGAGTAAAAACATAAATTCCAATTTCACTCTAAAGAAATGTAACGCTCATTATATTTATAATCATTTATGTTCTATAATGAAACATGATTAACTAACGTTACAACAAAATAAGTCTCTTATATACTGCTGATATCCCTATCTTACTAATGTAATCTCGGATCGGATTTCGGATCAGATCGGATCTTAAATCACGTAGAATTGGATCGGATCGGATATAATTTTTTTTTAAATGCCGATCTCTAATATCATCACGCCTTCTATCCATTACTGGATGTGAAACTGCCGTAGCAGACCTCGATAAGTGATACAAATCACGGCCCCCAAGCATATTAGTGGAGGGGAAGCCATAAGGGTAGTTTTAGTATGGTGAAAATTGTTTGTCGGCTGTGGGGATCGAATCCGGGTTCTCAAATTCTCAGGCCGACTCGATACTACTGAGCCACCTACCTCATAAAAATAATTATTAATATTAATAAATATACTCATTTCATAGATCAGTGTTTTTTCAAACTGTGGGCTGGACAAAAAAAATCGTTTGATCGATTTAAGCGATCTTTCTTTAAAAAAATAGCGGTTATTTAAATTTTTTAAAGTTTAATTGATCGGTGTGTGTGTGTGTGCGCGCGTGTGTGTGTGCGTTTGCGTGTGCGTGTCTGTGTGTGCGTGCGTGTGTGTGTGTGTGTCCGAGTGTGCAATATCTCATGAACGAGATAAGATTTGTTAACGAAACTTGGTAATTATAAGTTTCATGAAAATACGAAGAGCTGAGTTGATTTTGAATGAAATTGAAAAACCGGAAGAGGAAGTTTACTCGACACACAAAACAATAAATTCCATTTATTTATGTTGGCAAAAATATTTAGAACATAAAATGTTATTTGCAATTTTTCTGAATATGCGTCTAATTTTGAGAAAAACTAATTTTTATATTTAATAATATATTTCAATAATCATAGTAGCAATAGAAACAAAAAACGTAGATTTTAATTTTCGCTTTATCTAGTTATCTATGCCTTTTTTCGGAAAAACAAATACATCATTAAATGGTCAACTAATTTGGCAACTTTACCTCAATTTATTTCACTTCGTATCTCACGGTTCTTGAGATACCGAGGGTTAGGCTCGATAAAAGGACATGCTGTATATGCCTCATCTGTAAAGTTGGACATAAAGTAGTCAACATTATTAAAAAATTATACGTAAACAAATTTGATATTTTATATGTTTCAAACAGATAAATGCTGAATTACTGGAAAACTCAATTACATGTTTAATAATATTATATATATTGTAAATATTAAATATGCTGTGTATAAGAAAGTCGTGTGGTAACCACACCAGATTTTTTATTTTGATATCTCATTGTATTAAATTATGTACTTGTTTTTCATTCATATATATATATATATATATATATATATATATATATATATATATATATATATATATATATATATATATATATATTTATATATATATATATATGATTGGGTGGAAGAACAGCCTTTGGCTGAACCCTGCCTTTTGACGTGTGTCAATAAAGTAATTAATATTATTATTATATCTCTTGTAATATAAAGAATTTTCAACCAGCGTTTTCACTAATCGTCAGAGTTTATCATGTAGTGTGGAATAAAAAGGTCCCCATCATTCTATTACCAACAGAAACATTAAGTTCTGATCATCCTGTACTATTCTCATCACTAATTTGAGTATAGTGTTACCTGTCCGCCAAGCATGAAGCACAACATAGCGAAGATCCTCATGGGCAGTTTAGCTTTGTATGTCCTGTGCGTCCATAATCTGTGTACTACTGAAGAGATGGCGGTGTCACCTACTAATCCACAGAAAAACGCTGAAAAATACAAAATAACAGAACAGAGAAATTAGATCAGATTAGAATGGGCCTTAATATCTATATTTCGGGCCCTAGGCAAAATATTTATTTCGGGCCCATTAGGACATAAAATTCTGCATCTAATCCAATAAACAAACATAATTTTAAATGCTTCGTAACAGCACAAATTAGATCTGAAAATAACGAAATTATCAATAGCCATGAAATTGAAACAAAACTAACAAATATTTAACGTTTTATGTGTCAAAATAAATGACATAATAAATAAAGAAATTATTTTGACAGATTAAACGTCAAACATTTGTTTAATTTTGTTTCAATTCCATGACTATCGATAGTTTTGAGGCTATTTTCGTTATTTTCAGATAATTTGTGCCGTTACGAAGCATGAAAAATTAATTTTGTTTATTGGATTAGATGCAGAAATTTATGTCCTAAAAAATAATAATTTTTCCTACAACTGTGCGATTTCTTTGTTATTACGTAACTATAATTGCCTTGGTTACGTATGGAAAGCAGATGAATGCAGACCAAGTGCGTTTCCGAAAGCAAAGAAACACTAGTGCGGAAAGTGCTTCATTACGTAACTGTCAAAAGAATATTGTTTTGACAGCGATTTAAATTTCGCGCCGAGCGCGGAATTCATATTTTGCCCACAGACGCTTATGGAAGATACGGTGAACCAGCGCTAGTAAATATGCAGTAGTATATTTTGACGTTTATAAACGTAACCTTAATTTGCAGTATATCTAATCTGTAGACAATTAATAAAAAGAACCGAGCAAAGTAAAATATATCGATAAATGGTTTTATTTAAAGAGTAAGTGAAATACTTCATATTTATTGTTTGTGTATATTATTAATACAGTTGTTACAGTTGCTTATATTGACATAATGTAAAGTGGAAACTTTTGTGTCTAAAGAAACATTGATTTCCTCCGTATCTGTTCATATTATTATCAGTAATATTATTAGTAACAATTTCGGAAGCTTCAGAAGTACCAGCAGCAGGTTGATTATCATTGTCGAAAATAGATCCAACATAGTATGATCCGGAGCTTCAATTATCTTTGGAGGTGTTAATGATAAAGAAGAATCACTCACTGTACTATTCCAATCAAGATGATTTTGAAGAAATTATTTTGACGTTAGTGAAATATTTTTAAATAACGTAGAACAATGTGCAAGCAATCAACAAACAAACCATAGCAACGCCGTAAAACATCGTTGTTATGTAATATAATTAAAATTTTATAAATTTTATAAATTTTAATAATATTTTAGTGATTTACTAAATCGCACAGTTGTAGGAAAAATGTTGTTTATAACACGTGCCGAAAAAGGTTACATGCTCGTGCAGATTTCTGCACTTGCACGTAACGAGCCTTTTTCGGCACTTGTTATAAAAATAACTATTACATGTTAAATACCCATGTTCGAGAGTCGCGGTCAACACTCTGTACATATATTTCTATTATTTAAACTAAAAGCTTGAATCCGGGCTCTAAAGTTTTTGGGCCCTAGGCTATTGCCTCTTTAGCCTAGGCCAAAGTCCGCCTGTGTTGGGACTGAACTAATATACATGTTTAGGGACGGCAAATAATAATTTATGATGGGATGGCTAGCACAGTGGTATGAAGTCGGCCTGTGGATCCTGAGGTCCCTGGTTCGATTCCCACAGGCGACAAATTTTCATAATTTGAAAAAAGCTATCCCTGTGGCTCCTCCACCACTAACATGTTTGGAGGCCGTGATTTGACGACTGGTAACCGCACTTCACGCGCAAAATATATCACTTACCGAGATCTGCTTTAGCAGAGGGCCACACCCAGTAATGGGTAGAAGGCGTGATGATATATTTATATTTATTTATTTAAATAATTTATGAGTCTACTATATTCACCCAGGCACACACACGTAGGAAAGAAAAAAATGAAAATACGTATCTATGAAAACTAAAAAGGATAGATACGGTTGTAGAAAAATTATTCTGCGCAGTCTTTATACATATTTCATTTCATCGGTAAGTAATTATTTATAACGTAATAAAATAAAATAGATAATATTGATGTTTTGTAGTTTTTGTTTGCTTGTAAAATAAAAAAAAATGTTTGTTTATTTTATATTTATTTAATTTCCCATTGAAAACATTAATATAATAAATATTAAATTTTAGCGTGCACAAATTTTATCTTCGCCCAGCGCATGCGCTTTATAATTTTTCTACAAACTTATCTATCTATCTCTCTCGATCCAAGATCTTGACAAATTCTTTTAATGTAGAACTAGCGCGAAAAATTTTTTGCAAATCTCAATTAAATTTGGCGCATATTGGATAGTCATACGCATCCTGTTAAAATATGAAACACATTCATCGTCTGCTTGCAAAATTGAGTTCTTATACACGGGGCTTATGGCGATCATCACTCAGAATCGCACATATTTGGTTTGTGTACCTCTAAAATTTTGCAGTTTCATTTGAAAAACTAGTATGATGTTCTAGAACTATCCATGTATATTGTATCAGAAGGAGAAAGTTTTTTATCGTTTAGTAATGGATATATAGCCATGCAAAGCCTTGTTTTTAACGAAAAATTAAGAATCCCAATTAATAATGGCAACACCGCACGGTGGTATGGTATTTGAAAATTCACTAGACCAACAACCTGTTAACAATTCATGGTATTCAAATCATAATAGGTATAAAACACTTATTTTATTCAATTTTTATATTTTTTGAGAGGCAGTTTCGCCACTCGACAACCGATGGCGCCACCGTCACACTAGTACTACCTTAACCAGTACTTTATAAAATCGAAAATAATAATATATATTTTTTTCAGACGACCACTTATGAAAGTAACCATAACAACATCATAAACTACTACGAAAACTTGAATATAACATACAATGATGTATTAGTATAGGCGCATTCCATTTGTCACTTGAATCAGATCTAACTTACATTTACTGAACCATTACTAACATTACTGTTTCTAATTTACTTTGAAGTAATTCACCACAATAAGTGCATTAGTTTGCTTAATTCAGTTCATTTAGTCATGTGTCGAAATTATCTGAACTGATTTAAGTGCACCAAGTGCCAAATGAAATACAGCTAATAACGTACACTTCTAACAGATCAGGTGAAGTTTCACTGATTGACAACAGATGGCGCAACGATGAAAGAAAATAATAAAATAAATGAAAAGAATTTGTATTATTATTTAAATCGAAGTTTTGGCAGATTTTTAAACACATTTGCAAATATAAATCTTTTTTTTTTTAATTATGAATTACTTATTTACTAATATTTTTGCATTATTTTGATATTACGGTTAGTACAGTTGTTATCACAATACCTAACTTCAAACGTCAAACGTCAACGCTTACCTTCAAAAACGCATCAGCTGTCAAAGTTTAACAACATCGCTCTTGTAAACTTTTTTTAGAAATATTTTGTGGTCGTCTAAACAATAGTGTACATAATTCGCTCGAAAGTGTGATAACTGTGCTCGTGTACTTAAATCACTCGGAGGTGCGCGCCTCGTTTTTCAATTTGTTCACTCGCACATTATATTACATTTTGTTATGTAATAAAAAAAATAATATTAAAAAATATATTACACTTTCGATGCTTGTATGTAATATACTATTAATATATTTCTTCCGTATTCTGTAACTGTTAATGGGGTGCCGGAAAGTTCACGGAAAACAATTCACCGAATACAATTCACCGAAGTAACAATTCACCGAAAAAACAATTCACCGAAATACAATTCATCGTAAAACAAATTCATCGAAATGATAATTAAACTGTAGTATTTTTAATGTTCCTTAGAACTGAAAGAAAAATGCAGGCATTTAGAAAAGGATACTTACTGTAAATTCCGAATCTTTTGAATATTATCCATTACGTTCATTATTGCAGGGTTAATGTAATTATTGAATCGGCTAAAATTTGTTTAAGCTAGGACAGTTTCTAATGACATTACTGCACTCGCGCATGTATAGTACTTATAGTAGCATCGCTGCCAATATGTTATTTGGATTTATTCAAATAGAGCAGTATGTGTGCGGCCAAGCCATGCATAAAAAGTACAGAGACTGTGCTATGAGGACAGAGCATCTAGTTCCAAATTATAACAAGAATAACATACATGAGTATTTACGAGGCATAGCAAATAATTTATGTTATTAATGTAAAACATATAGTTTTATAAAAATGAAATGAGGCATGAATCAATTTTCTATTTTTAAATACGCCTGCATTTTGCTGCCATTCATAAGCCTGGATAAAGTATAAAGGAATATTAATTAGAATTTCGGCGAATCATATTTAGGTGAATTGTCCTTCGGTGAATTGTATTTCGGTGAATTGCTATGTCGGTGAATTGTTTATCGGTGAATTGTATTCGGAGAATTGCATTCGGTGAATTGTTTTCGGTGAACTTTCCTAGACTCCTGTTAATGATCGATAAGTTAATAAGTTTTGTTTTTCATAGTTCTTTGATAGATGATCACAATTTCGATATTGGAATAATTTACCCTGACATTTTTATGTTATATTCAGACTTCCGGCAGTACTTTATAAGATCTAATTATTAATATCAATATAAAAATTATTATATATTTATAATACATCGATGTTTTATTTAATATTATAATATTTACCCCATAAGAATGATATTGGTTTCATCGTTGGAATTAAGTAAACTCCATATAATGCGAAGACATGCGATAGGCTAATAAAAAACACATTTCTCCAATGTACTCGAGTCTTAAACTCAAAGTATTCTTCAATCCGAGTTAGAATGGACGTCATGCTACTGCTAGAATCATACAACAAATTTTATAAACCCCCCCAGTTTTTACAAAGTTTATACAGAAATCTATGGGTGGATCATAAATTCGAAATAAACTAAATTAATATTTCTTTTTCGTAATACCTTACAGTTATTATAGTTTACCAGAACTGAAAACAAAAGTGAAATGATGGCCGGCCGTTATTTACATTACAAGATCGGTAAGGCCAGGACGAGAAAAATTTAAGCCCGTCTGACACGATCAGTTTTTATGTACATATTTAATGTCAATTTTTTACTTTGTAAAAATTTAATGTATCATACATGCTCAGGCACTTCAATATTTCCTTCAATTTTCTTAATATATATATATATATATATATATATATATATATATATATATATATATATATATATATATATATATATAAAACAAAAGACAAAATGTCTATTGCGATGTGGAATTGAGTCTTAATAAATAAGAAAAATAGGAAAAAAATTTCCATCACTTGTCTCGTAATTCCACAGAGGTTTTTACAGCACGTTTGCATCAACTTCTCAGGTCATCAACAAACGGCTGGTCAGTTCAGCTTTAACCATAGACATACGTTTCGTCCTTCCGGACTCATCAGTATGGTGCGATCATATATCCAACTAGATCAACTAGGAACTAGAGGATTGTGATACCGACTTAGCTGAACTGACTGATGTTAACCTATCTACAACTTTCTTATTTATTAAGACTCAATTCCACATCGCAATAGACATTTTGTCTTTTGTTTTATTTCAATAGCTGTCAAGCAGTTTGCGATTTTGTCGGTAGATGGCACCACGAGTGGCTCCATAGCTCTCATGTCATGTTACCGTTGTAGATAGGTTAACATCAGTCAGTTCAGCTAAGTCGGTATCACAATCCTCTAGTTCCTAGTTGATCTAGTTGGATAAATGATCGCACCATACTGATGAGTCCGGAAGGACGAAACGTACGTCTATGGTTAAAGCTGAACTGACCAGCCGTTTGTTGATGACCTGAGAAGTTGATGCAAACGTGCTGTAAAAACCTCTGTGGAATTACGAGACAAGTGATTGAAATTTTTTTCCTATTTTTCTTATTTATATATATATATATATATATATATATATATATATATATATATATATATATATATATATATATATATATGGGATATTCTCTGGGAAACGGACACCCAACTTTCTCCAAAATTTGGAGCATTAAAAGATTTTTGAAGGGCATGGGGAAATCGAAAAAAGTATCTAGTTTTCAAATATGAGTGGCGAAATGGATAATTTTTATTATTTTTGGGTGTTTTGCCCATTTTTTTGGCCAAAGATTTAAGCGAAAAATTTTAAAGTTGAATAAAATGCTTGGGTTTGGTTTTTTTCTTATTTTGACGGTGGCATCTCGTTTCTTGTTGAAAAATTGAAATATTTTATCTCTTGCCAATTTTTCTAAAAAGTTACCCTTTTTTATTAAAAGTGGGTCAAAAAAATTATTATTATTTGAAATCTATCAATTTTTTACTCAAAAACAAGGCATCCTAGAATTCATCGGAGAATACGTGTGATTTTTTTCACAATTTTTTGAGATATTTTTATTTTTTTTTTGTTTTTTTGGCCTAGAATTTTAGAAAAATTTTAAAATATTTCAGAAAATTCGGAAAAAAATCACACGTATTCTTCTATATATTCGAAGCATTTTCTGTTATTTAAATTTTTCTGGAATTGTGATCCTTTTGAGTAAAAAAATCAATAAATTTTTCTATTCCAATTTTCATACTCTTTGCAATTTGAACTCAATTTTCGCGAAGGAACATTTTTTAAATTTCTTGTTTCTTGGTTTTTCGTCTTTCAATATAGCGTTAGCTTTAAGGTGGTACTATCATAAAATTTATCAGAATTTTCTGAAACATTTAAAAAAATTTCTAAAATTCTCGTCTAAAAAAAAAAATTAAAAAAAGCTCTGAAAAAAATTACAAGTATTCTCTGATGAATTCTAAGCATTTTTTTTCGTAGGATGCTTTGTTTCTGACTAAAAAATTGACAGATTTCAAATAATAATATTTTTTTGACACAGTTTTACTAAAAAAGGGCAACTTTTTAGAAAAATTGTTTGGAGACAAAATATTTCAGTTTTTTCACAAGAAACGAAATGCCACCGTCAATATAAGAAAAAAAGCAAACCTAAGCATTTTATTCAACTTTGAAATTTTTTGCTTAAATACTTGGCCAAAAAAAAATGGGCTAAACACCCAAAAATAATAAAAATTATCAATTTCGCCAGTCATATTTGAAAACTAGATCCTCTTTTCGATTTTTCCATGCCCTTCAAAAAAATTTTGGATGCTCCAAATTTTGGAGAAGGTGGGGTTTCCGTTTCCCAGAGAATGGCCCATATATATATATATATATATATATATATATATATATATATGACAAAAATTTGTAAATAAATTAATATTATATTGCAATTGCAAGTTGCTGAATGTAAAGTGAAAAAAATATCTCTGCAACATTTTAGTGCAACTAGTTGGACGTAAAACTTGCATTATAAATGGATAGCCATGTCCCGAAATTTGAGGTAACTTTTCAAATGAATATAGATCTCTATAAGTACTTCAAAACATATAATAGTATAATAACACTTCTTTCACTTTAGAATTTGTAAACACAACTACACAAGAGGTAAGGAAACTTACTTGTAAATTATCTTGCAACTTTGCAAGTTGCTTAAATAGACTAAATCAGACCGGAATTTGCACCCATAATAATAATAATGAGATTAAATACATAATTAGATAAAATAAGCAATAAAATAAGTAAGCATAAATACATTTTCAGACGACCACTTATGAAAGTAACCATAACAACATCATAAACTACTACGGAAAGTTGAACATAAAGTCCCTGGCACATATAGCGTCAAAACTCCGAGTCTGCCATTTGACTGCCAAAAATGGAAACAACTCTATTTTCAGCAGTCAAGACTGCCGAAAACCAACTTTATTATGATGCTGGGTTTTTCGCTATCTTCCTTTGTTGTTTGACGTATGAATTATTATTTTGTACATTTTTATAGTTAAATTCATTTACTTTATACATAGTTAGATACTTTTAAGTTTTCATATTTCATTTATAGTTCATGTCAATTGTTTTTAATTTAATTTTTTGTTTTATTAATTCTAATTTACAGTTTTTATATTCCTTAATAGTTTATAAATATTTTAAATAATACATTTAAGTTTTTATATTTCATTTATAGTTCATATAATTTTTTTTTTAATTTAATTTTTTGTTTTATATTTCGTAGTTTATAGTTTTTATATTTATTAATAGTCGATAAAAATTTTAAATAATACAAATTAACAAATAACACGTTAAAATTAACAAATATTTAATTCTGACTGTCAGAAACACCGACTCATATGTGTCACCCGTTTTGGACGTGACTCTCAGTTTTTCAGCAGTTTGTAGCAGACTCAGAGTTTTGACACTATATGTGTCAGGGGCTTAACATACTGATATGTTAGGATGTATAACGTACACTTCTAACATATGAGGTGAAGTTCCCCTGATTGACAACAGATTGCGTTACGATGAAAGAAAATAGTAAAATAAATGAAAAGTATTTGTATTATTATTTAAATCGAAGTTTGGGCAGATTTTTCAACACATTTGCACAGATAAATCTTATTTTATTAAATTAATTTACTTATTTACTAATATTCTAGCATTATTTAATATTTTACGGTTAGTACAGTTGGTATCACAATACATAACCTCAAACGTCAAATGTCAACGCTTACCTACAAAAACACATCAGCTGTCAAAGTGCAACAACATTGCTCTTGTAAACTGTTTTTAGAAATATTTTGTGATCGTCTGAAAAATAGTGTACATAACTCGCTCGAAAGTGTGATAACTGTGCTCGTGTAATTAAATCACTCGGCGCTGCGCGCCTCGTTTTTCAATTTTACACTCGCACGTTATCTTACATTTTCGATGCTTGTTATGTAAATAACTATTAATTTTCATATTTATATATCACCTTATAATTTAAACAAATTAATTTAAATAAATACACATTAAGAATAATTTCTGTTTTGTTGGGTGATGACGTTAGTATTTACGAATGGTGTGTAATTGTGCTCTTTCTTTGTCACATTTAGTATTTTCTCTTTTTAGGTGCGCGCAATTAGTGGTTCTAAGTAATATAAATAGTTATTTTTGTACCTAGAGTAGCAAGGACACGCAATAATTTTTTTCTGAAACCGGCAAGAAAGTACCTACTTTTCTGATCAATTTTAGTATGGAAAGTAGGTTTTTACAAAAGCAGTCATGTAAAGGTTACAACAAAAATAACAGTCTGGTAAAGTACAAAACAGTCTGGTAAAGATTTTCCCTGTTTTTTTGTTGTAACCTTGGATATACGCAGGCTGCTGTCAGTACAATTCATATCAAACGGTTTTAGAAAAAAATAATATACATAATACTTATGCTGGGTTGCATGAAAGTTTTATCGGTTCATTAGCAACTAACGGTCCAATAAATTTCAGAAAATCGCTATTGATACTGTTGCTAGATAAACAATTCTTTAACTAAAGAGCTCTTTATTTTTTTCTTGCAACCCAGCATCAGCGGATTAAAATACTCGGCCTGCGGCCTAGTATTTCAAGCAACCGCTTCGTCAATTAAAATATCACTTTCCTGACTTATTATGTAATATATTATTCTACGATAATTTAGAAACGCTTGAAAAATAATTTAAAATAATTTGTGATAGTTTTCTGTTTGGAAATCCAGGCGACAGTTTGGCTATGATAATACATTCTAACTTTACCGCTCGGCGAGCGGCAAGAATTTAGTGCCGCTTGGCAAGTGGCAAACGTCAACTTCCTGCTTTCAACTGACAGTAGTTGGAAATATATATTTTCTGCTGTCATAGAAAAAAGATTTTTGTTTGACATAAAAATAAAAATAGTTATTTGTGTATTACGAGTGTAAAGTAATTCATTATTACTCGGACACGGTAATAGACTATTTCACAAAAATTTGATTATTTTATAGGTTCATAATTTTTTCCTGTTTTTACTTTCTTATAAGGAAGTATTGGAATAGTGAAAAAAATCGTTGACGAGATTTTCGCGGAAATACATGTTTTGAGGTCCACTGAATCTGTTTTGATCATTTTCTCAATGATGTCTGTGTGTGTGGATGGATGGATGGATGGATGGATGTGTGTCCGGTCGTGCAATATCTCATGAACGAGATAAGATTTGTCAACGAAACTTGGTAATTATAAGTTTCATGAAAATACTAAGAGCTGAGTTGATTTTGAATGAAATTGAAAAACCGGAAGAGGAAGTTTACTCGACACACAAAACAATAAATTCCATTTAGTTCAAAAATGGAATCAGTTACGAAAAAAAGTTTCAAATAAAAGATGTTAGCAAAAATATTTGAAACATAAAATGTTATTTGCAATTTTCCTGTATATGCGTCTAATTTTGAGAAAAACTAATTTATATATTTAATAATATATTTCAATAATCATAGTAGCAATAGAAACAAAAAACAAAAACATGTTTAACATTTATATGTCAAATAATAATTGTCAAACGCAAGGAGCAAGTCATAAGTGTTCAATTCAGCGTTTTTAATATGAAATATGCTGTGTATAAGAAAGTCGTGTGGTGACCACACCAGATTTTTTTATTTTGTTGTAAAGTTCCTACAAAGGGAAAAAAATAATAAAGATTTATTAATAAATCATGACGTAACTAGACTTGGCGACAAAAATAGCATTGATATTGAGAGTGAAAGCATGATAATGAGAAAGAAGAATGCACCAATTATTTTATACTATATTAGTGAAAATCTTAATTTTTTACTTGACAGATGACAGCGATTCTATACGTACATACATACATATCTTCACGCTATATCCCAACAAATGGGGTAGCACGAACCCTAAAATCACTCATAAAACATTCACTCATCACACTCATCAAACAATCAGCCCTCGTCAAACATTATCATCCAAACACACCACCCTCACTTTAACCACATTCATAGATTCTATTATTCGAAATAAAATTCTATAGGGCATGCTTCCACCACATGTTAGCAATTAATAAACATTATAAATTTTAGCATAAATCTGAATTTAAATTGCTATTGCAATTTTCAAAAAGAATTGTTTTTCATTTTGCAAATATGTAAATCTTGTTTTGAATTTACGTATTTAAAAAATGCGCAATTAAAATACATTATTATGCGCCATTAATATTTAATTATTGCAAATTTTTATTTAATATGTTGTCTTTTTGTTTACAGGCCTCCAAGGAGCTGAAATCATCTCTGTAGCTGACATGGAGCCGCTGATCATCATCAACAACGTCGTCACTAATACCGGGAAGGTAGGATCAACGTCTTTCCTATAATAATCATCCAGGTGACTAATCCCCAAGCTTTATAATTGAAATCAAAATTATATTCATAAATAAATAATTGCTATTTTTGAATTTTTGCGGTACTTTTCTTATTGCTTTAGTGGTTCAAGGTTCCCAACCATAGCAAAAATAAATACATGCCAAATAAAAAGCAAAATAAATATTTTAAATATTATTTATTACTTTAATCGATTAAATAGTACTTATTTATAATTATAGTAAAAGTAATTGTTATGTTTTTTTTATTTAATACCGAAATATAGTAATTTTTTTGCAAAACACTACATAGATATTTTTTTAAAGGTTGGTGCTACCTATTACTTTTTGTGATGACTGATGTGATGTCAACTGTCAAGGTATTGTTCAAGAATTTCTTTCTAATGCCCGGTTTTTCAGTGACGGTTTAAACTGAAGTTCAGCTGAACCTTGAACTTGAGCCTGAACTTTTTTCTGTTTATAACCTGTCAAATTGAACTGGTTCTGCTGAACCTTTACTGAATGTCAAAATAATTTTGTAGTGTTGTGTAATTTGGGATTTTGAGAAAATATCAATGATTTCCTAGGTTACTGAAATTGTATTTATGTCAAAATAAGAAAAATTCAATCAAAATAGGTATCTGTCATCATCATTTTCTTTCTTGAAGGAAACTAAAAGGGCAGCGAATTTTTCTACTGATGAAATCGAACTGTTAATGGATTTAGTAAAAAGCATGGAATGTAAAAAAAAATAAATTTGGAAATAAAAGTATTGGGAGGAAATTTTACAAGATTAGCGACAAAGTTCATTAGTTTTAAGGAAGAAATACAAAAATTTCAAGAAAAGAACAAAAGTTAAATTCACAAATTCTACAAATAAAATCTATAATTAATAAAGACAATTTAACAAAAGATATTGAACATGGTATAAGGACGCAAAATTTACTAGAAGAAAGAGATTTGAAAAAAAAAGAGAACATTATATACATATGGATATGAAAAGATTGGAAACAGAAAATTTTGAATTAGAAATACAATTAAAAAAGCAGCAATTAAATGTAATTAATAACTAATATGCAGGCATTTGAAGTTTATAACTTAATTTATTTGATAATATTATTGTTAATTGTATTATAAATAAAAACATGAATTAAAAATAGTATGAAAATAATATATAATAGAATTTCTTGTTCTGTTATTCGGGCCAACTCGCTATCGATAATTATTGCCATTTACTGCGTTTAAGGTGAACCATACGGGCTGAAGATAACAACAGAACAGTGGTGAAATGACGATCTGCCTCGATCTATTTCAAATAAAATATCTTTTTTATTATATATGAAACATATTATTTATTGTACATATTCTTGTAGTCTAAGGTTCAAAGTTTTATAATAATATTACTAATTTGACATATCTTTCATATAATAAAAGAAAATAAATTATATATCACACTAAATTTAATTTGAATTTATTCAAAAATGGGATCTACAATATCAATATAAAAAATACAGTAAATTATAAATACGACAGACTAAGCCTGATGAAATTTTCAGTCAAATTAAACACGACAATTTTTAGCAAAAAAATAAAATAGGCCAAAATACCATGAAAAACAGAGTTTTTCTTTTTTTTCTTAAAAGTGTTGTGTTTAATTTGGCTGATTTTTTTTTGTGTTATAGACTATCTTAATTTTAAATATACATATTTTTTTTATTGAAAACGTAGGGCCCAATTTTGAGAAAATCTGACTCAAAATTGTGAATTTGGCTTTCGGATCAGTATAGAATAGTGGAAAAGGTATTGGCGCGCGTTTAAAAACTACATAAACGTGAAGATTTTTAAGAAAATTATTTTAAATCGCAAAGAATATTTCTATATGATGGCAACATAATAAAAACTAAAATTTAATAATATATAGTATTTTATTTGATATTATAATATAAAAATAAAAAAACTTATATTTTATTTCAACATAATCATATATAATAGAATATTATTTTATACGGACCTAAAGGGACACTTTTTGTGCGCTCGTCAGTCAACTACAAATGAGGCACGTCATTTTCACTCTACATAATATACGCTATTTTTTCTCTAAACGCCGAAATATTTACGCATTATGTCATATAATTTCTCTGACACTCGTGAGCGGCAGAAACACATTTTCGGTCGCAGGTAAACTAAAGAAATTCTTTGATTTTAACGAGCGAAATATTATTATATAATGTGTTAATTATATTATTTTCCAGAACTTTTGTTTCAAACATTTTTCTCTACAACCCCTAATTTTGAAGATACGAACAACTACCCTTAAAGTGAAATATCTCTTGTGCTAATTAAAATTTGGGGGTTGTCTGTGAATTCCGTACTTAGTATTAAGTCCTAGAAGTTGCATACAAAATTTCAGCCCTACGTTTGTTCGGTTTGCAGCAAGTCCTTTTCGCTGAACGAAACTTTGAATGTTCATATGAGAAAAGAAAACATTTTCACTTTAATTAATGTTTTTTGTAACCCAAATGTTGTAATCTATGTTGTAGACTGGGCTAGTCATCAACACCTTCAGCAGCGTCCTCGGAGTCGATACAAGCTTCAGAGCCTGCTCCTACCAACATCAATGTGAGTAAATTGATCTTATATTATTTATAATTCTATTTTGTTCATAAAAGAACTTCATGCGGCCGTTAAATAATCCTGAAGCCTTCAAAAACATTCTGACATACTTTTAAGATCATATCCGTGTCCAAAAAAATTCCTGCAGTTACTAAATAACCCTGAATCCGTTAAGAACCTTCTGGCTTACTTTTAAGACCATATTCTTACCGAGAAAAGATACTGCAGTTCCTAAATAATTCAGTAGACCTTAAAAACATTCTGGCATACTTTTAAGATCATATACTTATCCAAAAAAAATCCTACAGTTCCTAAATAACCCTGAAACCCTTAAAAAGCTTCTAAAATACTTTTATGATCCTAAAAAAATCCTGCAGTCCCTAAATTATTTTGAAGCTCTTAAAAACACTCTTGAAATACTATACCAAAAACTAATTGCAGCATTATACAATACTATTTTCATTTTATTAACTGTTTTTCATTTATATACCATAAATAATATACCATATTTTTTTAAAAAATAAGTTAAATTAATCTTTTAAATTCAAATATAAACGTATTACGAATAATTATTATAGATATAAATAAAAACTAATGATAAGTAGTTTTCATTGATTAAAAATAAAAATATTTTTGTATTTTAAACCCCTAAAATTTTGAATTCATGTTACGCCACTGAAATTTTAACGGTAAAGTAGAGTGCTAAAATGTCGGTAACAACATTGTGCATGTCACGAAATATTGATCGACTAGAAAATATGTATGTCCATATAAGGAGTGCTATTTTTGTTATGCAAGTTTTTGACGTGTTCTGATACTTTTTTATTGATAATTGAAATATTTAGGTGCCATTTTTGTAGGTCTATAACTCGGCGAACATTTGCGGATTCATAGTGGTGAGACTCGTTTTGTGCGCAGCTTTTGTGTTTTACCCAAAATGGCGAATGGAAGACTCATTTGAAGAGGCATTTATAAACATCAAATTAAATTTGGTTTGTCCATATTCATAATTCCTGTCCTACAAGCTCTTATCCATTTATTCCACAGCCATGCGGTAGTCAGCTTTTAAAAAATACCACAAAACATTTTTATGACTCATCTTTCCAAAAAGTCTCACCATCAATTCCAAGAGTATCATTTTTCTAAAAAGCATCTCAAATCATTTTATTAAGCAATCAAGTTCCTCTCAATTATTTTTAAAGCCATCTTTTTTTAAAATTCCTTCCTGATAAGCCTTCCAAATCACTTTTAGAACAATAGTCTTGCCTAAAAGTTCTCCCCAATTAATACCATGATAACAATATTTCTAAATGCTTCCCAAATTATTTTAAATGTAGTCATCTCCTCTAAAAGTTCTTCCCAATCAATTTCAAGACCTATTTCCTAAATATTTTAATATTTTATAAATATTTATTGGTTTGATGGCGTAAATAAAATTGCACGTCATGCTGTCACACGGCAATATTTTAATTTGTTGTCTCAAAAACTATTTATGCTGTCGATTCAAATGTTGAATATTTGGGCTCTTAGGCATATTTAGTATTAAAATATGTTACATTTATTTATATTATTATTTATATTTTAGAAATATTCGAAGGAAAAAAAAGCAGAATTGGCACCATTGTGGATGTCCAAAAGTATTGATCGCGTGTCGCGTGTCCTGTAAGCAGTGCTGGACGCTACAGATTCCAGCCGACAAATGCCGGCGACCGGAGCTTCGACGGCCGATATGGTGAGTCCTATTTTTTCCGTCCATTTTTTTAGACTAAATCAAATAATTATTTCTTTATCTACGGGTTGAATCGAAAAAAGTTTCAAATAAAATATCTTAATATTATTATTTTCTACAACTCCTAATTTCGGAGATACGAACAACCACCCTTAAAGTGAAATATCTCTTGTGCTAATTAAGCCCTAGAAGCTGCATACAAAATTTCAGTGAAATCAAATATATCGTCATTAATTAGCAGTTTCAAAAACAAGAATGTTTTTCTGGAGTCAAAATTAAATTTTCTCCGATCCTGCTGAAATTTTGCATGCAGTTTCTAGAGCTTAAGTGCGAAACAACCCCAAAATTCTCATAAGTACAAAAGATATTCCACTTTCAGGGAGGTTGTTCGTATTTCTGAAGATAGGGGTTGTACAGAAAAAAGTTTCAACTATTTTATTTGAAAAATTTTGTTAAAACGTCTAGATTTTGGAATAATGTTTAAAAACTTTTTACGCCATCTAAAGTGCATTTACAGTGTCGTGTCATCTTACATTACATGTTTTTAAGGTTCATTTTCAAATCAAATCAGATTCTAATGCAAATTCTTTATGTGTTGATTTAGGAACCTTCAAATACAATCCTGATAGCATTTTTGCAACAGCTCTGGTGTTGGAATCGTCTTCTGCGGTCTCAGCATCATCGTGGAGCAGCTGGTGTTCAAGGACAAAGTCACCGGAGCTATCATCATTATCAGCAAAGCTGAGGCTGAATCTGAAGCTCACTATTAGAGGTATATAATAATATAAATATGACAGAGATAATAGAAACTAAAAAGTTTTGATTACAATTTTTTTATTCATCCCTTAGTTTCAAAAATATTAGCTACTTTTTTAAATTAGACACAAAATAATTATTTTTTCTGAACCCCGCAAATTTACGGCGATAAATGTCGGACACCGGTAGCTTCAACGACGGGTAAATCAAACACGGTGAAACATATTTTACACCAAATCAAAAAATGAAAGAGTTCCATTTTATAATTTTGTGGTCAATTTAATTAGGGTATTTTTTTATTATATTCAAAATAATCGTACATTTATGTAATTTTTTTTATTTTTCCTCTACTTTCCTACAATAAATTCCAAATCAATCATCTTTCCAAAAGGCCTTCTAAATCATTTTTAAGACAACAGTCTAGCCAAAAAGTTCTCCCCAATTAATTTCAAGACCTACTTCCTAAATATTTTAATATTTCATAAATATTTATTGGTTTGATGACGTAAATGAAATTGCACGTCATGCATTCACACGGGAATATTTTAATTTGTTGTTGTCTTAAAAACTATTTATGCCATCGACTCAAATGTTGAATATTTGGGTTCTGCGGCATATTTAGTATTAAAATATGTTACATTTATTTATATTATTATTTATTTTTTAGAAATATTCGAAGAAAGAACAAAAACAATGCGGATGTCCGAAACTATTGATCGCGTGTCCAGTAAGCAGTGCTGGACTCCGCAGATTCCAGCCGTCAGATGCCGACGACCGGAGCTTCGATGGCCGATATGGTGAGTACAATTTTTGCAGTCCATTTTTTTACACCTAATCAAATAAATATTTCTTTATCTAAGTGTTTAATTAAAAAAAGTTTCAAATTAAATATCATTAACAACTTTTGATTGAAACTTTTTTCTGTACAACCCCTAATTTCGGAGATAACGAACAACCACCTTTAAAGTGAAATATCTTTTATCTCCGCACACAATATTAGAAGTTGCATGCATAATTTCAACAAAATCTAATATATCGTCATTAATTAACAGTTTTAGAAGTAATTTTTTTTGTGGTCAAAATTAAGATATTTCACTGTAAGGGAGGTTGTTCGTATCTCCGAAGTTAGGGGTTGTATAGAAAAAAGTTTCAAATGATTTTAGTATGAATAGAAAAATGTTTTGGTTGAATGTGAAGTGATTGAGCGATGAATGCGATGAAGAGTGCGGATGATGAGTGATTGTGGAATGAACCAGATATTAGGAATAACTGGTGTGAATACTTTAGGGCTTTATAAGGTAGCATAAATGGAGCGAATGGTTGTAGTGAAAATATAGATGAGAGGTGATTGATGCGTGTGAAGAATGGTAAGATGTTGAAGTATGGAGGCGAGATATTATTTGATTGGTTACTTTATTTGTTTAGATATTGTGTTTATAATGGTATTTTAGTGGTTACATTGATGTATGGTAGTGAATGTTGGGTGTAGAAGAGATATCGTGTCCGGAATACTTTGGTGTATGAGTGTGAGATTGAGAAACATGTTCCAAGACAATCAGCTTCCCAAAAAGTCTTCTAAATCAACGACGGGTAAAACAAACAGTTTTAGCGGCGAAACGTATTTTATACTAATTCATGAAATGATTTCAAATAAAATAGTTTAATTTAAATATGATATTTTTTATTAAGGCCCCTATATTCAAAATAATCGTACATTTATATTTTTTTTTTATTGTTGCTATATTTCTCACAGTTCACGATATAATATTTTAGATATTATTTGCTATTATATTATAGTTTATTTACTTGATATATTTTTCAATTTAATTCTGAACTTGGTTTAAATAAATAATTTGTACCTTTTACTTTTAAAACTAATTTGTTAAATAGAGGTAACACATATGTATTTATTTTATGAATTCGATAAAATGCTTAATATTTGCAGTTGGTTTAAATATATACATTTATTTTTGTCATACGCGGTCATGGCATATCTTCCGTACATCTGTGTCTTACGTAAAAGCCATTTAATTTATTTATCAATAATTTGGCCTAAATGATGAAATATTCTTTTATGTTGAATATTTTTGATATAATAAATATTTATTTCACGTTTTTAAAGTAAATGTTAAAATTTAAACTTTTTATTAGAAATTTGTTTAAAAACAAACAATACATATATTGCAATTATTTTACAAATATGTTTGTAACAAACAATAGCAATAATAAAATTATTATTTATAATAATATCAAAAGTAAAATGATAAATATTGTATTTGCAGTGTATATTTTTATTCTTTATCGTTCAAGGTAACATTTATAAATTGTAGTTAGAACGCGCCGTTCACTAATTGATCCGGACGAAACCTGCAAACCCGGCACTTTGCTACTGCTCGCTGTACATTTTAGCCATAAGTCTGTCTCTCTCTAGCACATTGTAATCAGTGGAATGGTTGCGCAAGCTCGTTCACTTGCCAAGAACTCGTTGATGTGTACAGACGTAGCATCGCGCTCCGTACATTTGCTGCCTTTCAGAAGGCCATCATATCAAACAATTGTCCTCCGAACTCGCTAGTGCCTTCACGTGGGGGCCCAACATACTTTCTACATATAAGGCAAGTTTAATAAGCGTATCGCGAGCCGGGTGGGGCGAGTCCCTCGAGACCAAGGTCGTAGTTTGGTGTGTAGGCGGGTCGCCCAGCTAGAGAGTATCTCTGCCGATGACTGCGTGGTCGGGGTCGCCAAATCCCCTCGTTAGAGGTGGCCTTTGGATTTCCGGGCAAGTACATAGAGGCTTCTCTTGCCACGAGCACTGTGGAATACTCTCCCTACGACTCGGGTAGGTTTTGTAGGCGTAAACCGAGAGGTCGGGGCTACGGAATATAGTCCACGTCTTTGCATTAAGTACAAGCACACTTCCGGCTGCTTGTCGTAGATTCATTGCTGCGCCACTTAAAATTAGCTATTCGTACACAAAAACTTAGGTAGGGATAAGGCAAGAACAGAAGTGAAGATAGAACAAAGAAAACAACATTGAAGACAACGTGAAGATCAAGAAATGTATAAATGGGATGTTATGGGATGAATGGAATGTGTGGTATGAATGGTGTATGCTGCATGCTGCACGCTGATTTACCATAACTTTGTCTATTATTCTATTTTATTGCATTTTGTTCTGAGTTTCTGTTTCAGGTTCAACAATCATCAAATGTCTTTATGTATGTTTTTTTCTAATGTTTCCAGCTATTCTGTTTTACTAATACATTGTTTTTATGTTTCTAGGGACATGACGGGACCTGCAAGCATCTCCTGCAGCCTCAGCATCATCTTGGAGCAGCTGGTCTTCTAACCAGCGACACCGGAGCTGCCGCCATCATCCTAGAGCAGCTGGTGTTCTAACCAGCGTAACCGGAGCTGCCGCCATCATCCTAGAGCAGCTGGTGTTGTAATCAGCGTCATCGGAGTCTATATCATCATCCTGGGGCAGCTGGAGATGTAACCAGTGCCACCGGAGTCTATATCATCATCCTGGGGCAGCTGGAGATGTATCCAGTGCCACCGGAGTCATCGCAGAATGTCGTCCGCAGCTCACAACAACCATGTAAGAACATTATTATTTTTAAATGGGTTTTATTTAACCGAGCATCAAAATATTAAAGTTTGCCAGCTTGTTTATAAATTTAGACACTAAATATTTGCAAAAATTTATATTCGGCACACAATATACAGAGTGTAAAATATGTAAGAAATATTGAAATTAAAATAAAATAAATACATATATCAATCACGCCTTCTACCCATTACTGGGTGTGGCACTCTGCCTTAGCAGATCTCGGAAAGTGATATATTTTGCGCGTGAAGTGGGATTACCAGTCGTCAAATCACGGCCCCCAAAGATGTTAGTGGTGGAGAAGCCACAGGGGTAGTTTTTGAAATTATGAAAATTAATCTCCTGAAATAATCCATTAATCTAAATAATTATTTCAGGAAATAATTTCAATATTCTTTACTTATTTTAAACCCTTTATTGTCATTCTATTTTTCTGGAAAGCTTATTTATTATTTTTGACTTTCAACAATTACTTTTAAAGATTGTAAGGTATGTTTTTTGTGCACAATTATTATTTTTGGTATTCGTTTAATTATTTCGGTGCTCATTTAAATGATTCCCTTTCTATAGTTGTTTACATTACTAGCAGAGTAAAACAGTTGTTACTGTTGAAAGAAGGAATTTACTTCTCACGGCAGTAAAAACAGTTGCTTTGCGTGTATATTGTACAATATTTTATTTATTCTTCATTAGTAAACAAATTTTAAAATAATAATTAAATCCTGTCAGTTGAATTAAAAATTGTATTAAATTAGTTGAAAGTAACTAACTTGTAAAGTAGATAAATATAAATATATCATCACGCCTTTTACCTATTATTGGGTGTGGCACTCTGCCCTAGCAGATCTCAGTAAGTGATATATTCCTCCCCCCCCCCCCAAAGATATTAGTGAAGGAGAAGTCACAATGGGTAATTTTAAATAAATAAAATAGATATATCACCATGCCTTTCACCCATTACTAGGTGTGGTTTGTATTTAGTTATATTTTAAATTACCCTTGTGGCTTTGCTCTCCACTATCATATTTGGGTGCTTTGATTCGTCGGCTGGTACGCGTATAATTATATCACTTATCAAGATCTGCGACGGCAGTGTGCTGCCACACTCAATAATAGGTAAAAGGTGTTATATTTATATTTATTTAAATTGATAGCTGAGCTGTTTGAATAAATAATGTTTACAAATGAATAATAAATAAAATAATTTAGTACTATGGTAATAATGATGATGATATTATTTATGCAGATTAGTAATGATTTGTTTGTGCAATAAATAAGTGTTAAAAAAAGTTATTGTAAATTATCAATTTGAAACAAACCTTTTTATTGTTTAAAACAAATAAATTGTACTTGTAATAATAATTTCAGCATAGTACCTGTTGTATACAACTTTGAAATAATAAGAAATATGTTTAAAATGACATGTCTTTATTTTATTTAGAAATATAATATCCTATACATGGGCTCATCTTTGCAGCAGATTTGGAGCATGGAACTCGACTTGGATTCGTTGATGTCACCAACAGCATTATCAGAGCTGCAGAAATCCCAGAGTCAACATCGTCTTCTAGGTTACTCGCAAGATTGCGGCACAACAACTAAATGACTGCTAAAAATAAAATAACCGCTCCAAATAATATTGTCACCCATTATATATTGTATTAAATTGTACTTGTAATATAAATGTTAGTCTCTGTTGTATACAGTTCCAAAATGCCAATAAATGAATTTAAAATAACTTATACACTTTTATTTATAATATTTAATCACACAGACATTAATGTAAATTTTGGGGTCGTCCGAGAACAGCGCATTCAGTATTAGGCCCTAGAAGACGCCTGAAAAAGTTCAGCGATCTCGAATATATCGTTATTAATTTATTTTTTAAAATTCAAACCATGGACATATAGACTTAAGATTTTTTCGATCACTATTTTAAAGTATTTTTGATCGCGCTGAAATTTTGTATACAGGTTCACGGCCCTAATATTGAGTGCGGCGCTGAGAAACGACCCCAAATTTGCATTGGTAGGGGAGATATTCAACTTTAAGGGTGGTTATTTGTATCTCCGAAGTTAAGGGTCGTAGAGAAAAAAGTTTCAAACAGAAGCTGTAGAGAATGAAATTATAAGCAACTTTTATTTGAAAAACTTTTGTAAATAACGTCTAGTTTTGGCAGAAATTAATTATTTATAAATGCGATATTAGTTCAAACTTTTGCCGCATGTACTGAGGGCGCCACTAACTTTTCTAGAGTAAAACCACGCACAAGTAAAATTTTGCCCGAGGGGGACGTGAACTTTTCTAAAGTAAAACCACGCACAAGTAAAATTTTGCCCGAGGAGGGTGCGAACTTTTCTAAAGTAAAACCACGTACAAGTAAAATTTTGCCCGACGGGGGTGTGAACTTTTCTAAAGTAAAACCGCCAAATCACAGCCTCCGCTGATACGCCATCGCCACGCCACGATCCAGTTAGTTTGAACTAATATCGCAATTACAAATAATTGATTTCTGCCAAAACTAGACGTTATTTACAAAAGTTTTTCAAATAAAAGTTGCTTATAATTTCATTCTCTATAGCTTCTGTTTGAAACTTTTTTCTCTACGACCCTTAACTTCGGAGATACAAATAACCACCCTTAAAGTTGAATATCTCCCCTACCAATGCAAATTTGGGGTCGTTTCTCAGCGCCGCACTCAGTATTAGGGCCGTGAACCTGTATGCAAAATTTCAGCGCGATCAAAAATACTTTAAAATAGTGATCGAAAAAAATCTTAAGTCTATGGTTTGAATTTTTAAAAATAAATTAATAACGATATATTCGAGATCGCTGAAATTTTTCAGGCGTCTTCTAGGGCCTAATACTGAATGCGCTGTTCTCGGACGACCCCAAAATTTACATTAATGTCTGTGTGATTAAATATTATATATAAAAGTGTATAAGTTATTTTAAATTCATTTATTGGCATTTTGGAACTGTATACAACAGAGACTAACATTTATATTACAAGTACAATTTAATACAATATATAATGGGTGACAATATTATTTGGAGCGGTTATTTTATTTTTAGCAGTCATTTAGTTGTTGTGCCACAATCTTGCGAGTAACCTAGAAGACGATGTTGACTCTGGGATTTCTGCAGCTCTGATAATGCTGTTGGTGACATCAACGAATCCAAGTCGAGTTCCATGCTCCAAATCTGCTGCAAAGATGAGCCCATGTATAGGATATTATATTTCTAAATAAAATAAAGACATGTCATTTTAAACATATTTCTTATTATTTCAAAGTTGTATACAACAGGTACTATGCTGAAATTATTATTACAAGTACAATTTATTTGTTTTAAACAATAAAAAGGTTTGTTTCAAATTGATAATTTACAATAACTTTTTTTAACACTTATTTATTGCACAAACAAATCATTACTAATCTGCATAAATAATATCATCATCATTATTACCATAGTACTAAATTATTTTATTTATTATTCATTTGTAAACATTATTTATTCAAACAGCTCAGCTATCAATTTAAATAAATATAAATATAACACCTTTTACCTATTATTGAGTGTGGCAGCACACTGCCGTCGCAGATCTTGATAAGTGATATAATTATACGCGTACCAGCCGACGAATCAAAGCACCCAAATATGATAGTGGAGAGCAAAGCCACAAGGGTAATTTAAAATATAACTAAATACAAACCACACCTAGTAATGGGTGAAAGGCATGGTGATATATCTATTTTATTTATTTAAAATTACCCATTGTGACTTCTCCTTCACTAATATCTTTGGGGGGGGGGGGGGAGGAATATATCACTTACTGAGATCTGCTAGGGCAGAGTGCCACACCCAATAATAGGTAAAAGGCGTGATGATATATTTATATTTATCTACTTTACAAGTTAGTTACTTTCAACTAATTTAATACAATTTTTAATTCAACTGACAGGATTTAATTATTATTTTAAAATTTGTTTACTAATGAAGAATAAATAAAATATTGTACAATATACACGCAAAGCAACTGTTTTTACTGCCGTGAGAAGTAAATTCCTTCTTTCAACAGTAACAACTGTTTTACTCTGCTAGTAATGTAAACAACTATAGAAAGGGAATCATTTAAATGAGCACCGAAATAATTAAACGAATACCAAAAATAATAATTGTGCACAAAAAACATACCTTACAATCTTTAAAAGTAATTGTTGAAAGTCAAAAATAATAAATAAGCTTTCCAGAAAAATAGAATGACAATAAAGGGTTTAAAATAAGTAAAGAATATTGAAATTATTTCCTGAAATAATTATTTAGATTAATGGATTATTTCAGGAGATTAATTTTCATAATTTCAAAAACTACCCCTGTGGCTTCTCCACCACTAACATCTTTGGGGGCCGTGATTTGACGACTGGTAATCCCACTTCACGCGCAAAATATATCACTTTCCGAGATCTGCTAAGGCAGAGTGCCACACCCAGTAATGGGTAGAAGGCGTGATTGATATATGTATTTATTTTATTTTAATTTCAATATTTCTTACATATTTTACACTCTGTATATTGTGTGCCGAATATAAATTTTTGCAAATATTTAGTGTCTAAATTTATAAACAAGCTGGCAAACTTTAATATTTTGATGCTCGGTTAAATAAAACCCATTTAAAAATAATAATGTTCTTACATGGTTGTTGTGAGCTGCGGACGACATTCTGCGATGACTCCGGTGGCACTGGATACATCTCCAGCTGCCCCAGGATGATGATATAGACTCCGGTGGCACTGGTTACATCTCCAGCTGCCCCAGGATGATGATATAGACTCCGATGACGCTGATTACAACACCAGCTGCTCTAGGATGATGGCGGCAGCTCCGGTTACGCTGGTTAGAACACCAGCTGCTCTAGGATGATGGCGGCAGCTCCGGTGTCGCTGGTTAGAAGACCAGCTGCTCCAAGATGATGCTGAGGCTGCAGGAGATGCTTGCAGGTCCCGTCATGTCCCTAGAAACATAAAAACAATGTATTAGTAAAACAGAATAGCTGGAAACATTAGAAAAAAACATACATAAAGACATTTGATGATTGTTGAACCTGAAACAGAAACTCAGAACAAAATGCAATAAAATAGAATAATAGACAAAGTTATGGTAAATCAGCGTGCAGCATGCAGCATACACCATTCATACCACACATTCCATTCATCCCATAACATCCCATTTATACATTTCTTGATCTTCACGTTGTCTTCAATGTTGTTTTCTTTGTTCTATCTTCACTTCTGTTCTTGCCTTATCCCTACCTAAGTTTTTGTGTACGAATAGCTAATTTTAAGTGGCGCAGCAATGAATCTACGACAAGCAGCCGGAAGTGTGCTTGTACTTAATGCAAAGACGTGGACTATATTCCGTAGCCCCGACCTCTCGGTTTACGCCTACAAAACCTACCCGAGTCGTAGGGAGAGTATTCCACAGTGCTCGTGGCAAGAGAAGCCTCTATGTACTTGCCCGGAAATCCAAAGGCCACCTCTAACGAGGGGATTTGGCGACCCCGACCACGCAGTCATCGGCAGAGATACTCTCTAGCTGGGCGACCCGCCTACACACCAAACTACGACCTTGGTCTCGAGGGACTCGCCCCACCCGGCTCGCGATACGCTTATTAAACTTGCCTTATATGTAGAAAGTATGTTGGGCCCCCACGTGAAGGCACTAGCGAGTTCGGAGGACAATTGTTTGATATGATGGCCTTCTGAAAGGCAGCAAATGTACGGAGCGCGATGCTACGTCTGTACACATCAACGAGTTCTTGGCAAGTGAACGAGCTTGCGCAACCATTCCACTGATTACAATGTGCTAGAGAGAGACAGACTTATGGCTAAAATGTACAGCGAGCAGTAGCAAAGTGCCGGGTTTGCAGGTTTCGTCCGGATCAATTAGTGAACGGCGCGTTCTAACTACAATTTATAAATGTTACCTTGAACGATAAAGAATAAAAATATACACTGCAAATACAATATTTATCATTTTACTTTTGATATTATTATAAATAATAATTTTATTATTGCTATTGTTTGTTACAAACATATTTGTAAAATAATTGCAATATATGTATTGTTTGTTTTTAAACAAATTTCTAATAAAAAGTTTAAATTTTAACATTTACTTTAAAAACGTGAAATAAATATTTATTATATCAAAAATATTCAACATAAAAGAATATTTCATCATTTAGGCCAAATTATTGATAAATAAATTAAATGGCTTTTACGTAAGACACAGATGTACGGAAGATATGCCATGACCGCGTATGACAAAAATAAATGTATATATTTAAACCAACTGCAAATATTAAGCATTTTATCGAATTCATAAAATAAATACATATGTGTTACCTCTATTTAACAAATTAGTTTTAAAAGTAAAAGGTACAAATTATTTATTTAAACCAAGTTCAAAATTAAATTGAAAAATATATCAAGTAAATAAACTATAATATAATAGCAAATAATATCTAAAATATTATATCGTGAACTGTGAGAAATATAGCAACAATAAAAAAAAAATATAAATGTACGATTATTTTGAATATAGGGGCCTTAATAAAAAATATCATATTTAAATTAAACTATTTTATTTGAAATCATTTCATGAATTAGTATAAAATACGTTTCGCCGCTAAAACTGTTTGTTTTACCCGTCGTTGATTTAGAAGACTTTTTGGGAAGCTGATTGTCTTGGAACATGTTTCTCAATCTCACACTCATACACCAAAGTATTCCGGACACGATATCTCTTCTACACCCAACATTCACTACCATACATCAATGTAACCACTAAAATACCATTATAAACACAATATCTAAACAAATAAAGTAACCAATCAAATAATATCTCGCCTCCATACTTCAACATCTTACCATTCTTCACACGCATCAATCACCTCTCATCTATATTTTCACTACAACCATTCGCTCCATTTATGCTACCTTATAAAGCCCTAAAGTATTCACACCAGTTATTCCTAATATCTGGTTCATTCCACAATCACTCATCATCCGCACTCTTCATCGCATTCATCGCTCAATCACTTCACATTCAACCAAAACATTTTTCTATTCATACTAAAATCATTGATCATCAAATCGCGCCTTAACTACATGTAACATAAGATGTAATATCGGATACAACACTCTGTAACAGCGCTTCAGATGCGACAACAAGTTTCTAAATTATATTTTAAAATCTAACGTTATTTAATTAAATGTTGTGATATCTTTACATTATTATCTTGTTAGTTGAAACTTTTTTCTATACAACCCCTAACTTCGGAGATTCGAACAACCTCCCTTACAGTGAAATATCTTAATTTTGACCACAAAAAAAAATTACTTCTAAAACTGTTAATTAATGACGATATATTAGATTTTGTTGAAATTATGCATGCAACTTCTAATATTGTGTGCGGAGATAAAAGATATTTCACTTTAAAGGTGGTTGTTCGTTATCACCGAAATTAGGGGTTGTACAGAAAAAAGTTTCAATCAAAAGTTGTTAATGATATTTAATTTGAAACTTTTTTTAATTAAACACTTAGATAAAGAAATATTTATTTGACTAGGTGTAAAAAAAAGGACTGCAAAAATTGTACTCACCATATCGGCCATCGAAGCTCCGGTCGTCGGCATCTGACGGCTGGAATCTGCGGAGTCCAGCACTGCTTACTGGACACGCGATCAATAGTTTCGGACATCCGCATTGTTTTTGTTCTTTCTTCGAATATTTCTAAAAAATAAATAATAATATAAATAAATGTAACATATTTTAATACTAAATATGCCGCAGAACCCAAATATTCAACATTTGAGTCGATGGCATACATAGTTTTAAAGACAACAAATTAAAATATTCCCGTGTGAGTGCATGACGTGCAATTTCATTTACGTCATCAAACCAATAAATATTTATGAAATATTAAAATATTTAGGAAGTAGGTCTTGAAATTAATTGGGGAGAACTGTTGTCTTAAAAATGATTTAGAAGGCCTTTTGGAAAGATGATTGATTTGGAATTTATTGTAGGAAAGTAGAAAATAAAAAAAAAATACATAAATGTACGATTATTTTGAATATGAGGGCCTTAATAAGAAAATACCCTCATTAAATAATAAAATGGAACTCTTCATTTGAAACATTTTTTGATTTGATGTAAAATATGTTTCACCGCAAAAATTATGTTTGTTTTACCCGTCGTTGAAGCTGCCGGCGTCGAACATTTATCGCCGTAAATTTGCGGGGTTCAGAAAAAATAATTATTTTGTGTCTAATCAAAAAAAGTTTAATTGTATTATTTTCTAGACATTTTAAATAAAGTATTTTTTTGATTAAGGCTCTTATATTCGAAATAATCGCACATTTACATAATATACAAAGTAACTAATATTTTTGAAACAAAGAGATGAACAAAAAAATGTAAACAAAACTTTTTAGTTTTTAGAATCTCTGTCATATTTATACACTGCTCAAAAGAATTAAGGAGTCAATTTTTTTTTTGTTAATAACTTTTGTTCCTTTATAACATGAATACCCACATCGTGAATATAAGTTGGCTTATGTATTGTTTAAACATTTAAACTTTTTTTATTTGTTTTATTTATGTCATTATCTGTCAATACTTTTATTAATCAAAACATAAGTAAAACATAAATGAAATTTAGTCTATTGCGATATTTTATTAAGCATTTACTAAAGTATAGCAGTAAAGTTTTGTTAAAATTTGAAGTAATGAATCAAAATAGAGGTCAAAGAAGACATTTAAGTTAAGTTCAATTAGCGGAAGCAGTTACTTTGCTCCAAGAAGGGTGCACATAGAGGTATACAACTCAATGTCTAGGAGTTTCCCAAGCAGTTATCTGGAGGGCATGGAAGAGACACCAGGAGAGAGGTCTTTCAACTAGACGTATTGGGCAAGGACGAGGAAGAACAACTACTGCTAATGAAGACCGATTTTTAAGACTTTAGGCCCTACGTAAGCGTTCCACTACGGCTCGAGAGCTACAAAATGAGCTCTCTCGTGCAACTGGTAACAGGATTTCTAATCAGACCGTATGAAATACGCTTCGTGAAGGACAATTGTCTTCCAGAATTCCTGCTAAAGTGCCATCATTAACTAGAAACCATAAAAGAGCACGAATTCTGTTTGTTCAGCAACATCAAGGATGGCAACTGAGACACTGGAGGACTGTACTCTTCATTGATGAGTCGAAATTCAATTTATACACACATGACGGATGTCTTCGAGAATGGAGAAGAAGAAATGAACGGTACAGCTAACACAATATGCCACAACGTGTTGCTTTTGAAGGTGGTTCAGTTATGATCTGGGGAGGAATATCAATCAGTGGTAATATTCATAATACGGAATGGCACTTTGACTGAACGGCGATATGTAGATGAAGTTCTAAATGTTTATTTTCAACCGCTTGCTATTGTAGCAACAAATAGACATGAAAATGTTATCTTAATGCAAGATGGCGCCCGCGCGCATCAGCTAGACTAGTCACAGAGTACTTTTCAGACAACAATATTGAAAAAATGCAATGGTCTGCATGGAGCCCAGACCTCAACCCTATTGAACACCTTTGAGATTAACTTGGACAACGCATCAGAAGTCGTATTAATCCACCTGTACCAATACAGGAACTGGAAAATGCTCTGGTGGAGGAATGGTAACAAATTCCACAAGAAAGCATACGCAAATTTATCCGCAGCATTCCATGTCGTTGCCAAGCTATATTAGATGCTAGCGGGGGTAATACACGTTAGTAGGTCTCTAAACGAGTTAAAGTAATAAATATTAAATGAGTGTGCCATTTTTCCATTTGATTTTTGGTAGTTTCCTTGTTCTGGGTAATCCAGTTCGATGATACGTATTTGTTGCACTTTGAATTTAATAAAGTTGTGAAACTAAAGGTTTAAGTTATCTGTAAAATAATATTTATATAAATCCTACACTTGGGAAAAAAGTTAACTAAAAAAAAAATTGACCCCTTAATTCTTTTGAGCAGTGTATATTACTATATACCTCTAATAGCGAGCTTTAGAATCAGTCTCAGCTTTGCTGATGATGATAGCTCCGGTGACGTTGTCTTTGAGCACCAGCTGCTCCAAGATGATGTTGAGGCCGCAGATGATTTCAAGACCAGGGCTGTTGCAAAAAAAGCTGGTCAGATTGAATTTGACGGTTCCCAAAAAAACACATAAAGAATTTGCATTAGAATCTGATTTGATTTGAAAGTGAACGTTAAGTACATGTAAAGTAAGATGATACAACACTATAAATGCACCTCAGATGAGATAAAAAGTAACTTTATTACAAAATCTAGAAGTTATTTAAAAAAATGTTTCAAATAAAATATCCTTATTTTATTAACATCTACAACTTTTGGTTGTACAACCCTTATCTTCGGAGATACGAACAACCACCCTTAAAGTGGAATATCTTTTGTACTAATTGAGAATTGGGGGTTGTTTCTGAGTTCCGCGCTATGTATTAAGCCCTAGAAGCCTCAAGCGAAATTTCAGCGCGATCGAAGAATATTTAACTTTGATTCGAAAAAAACACCGTTTTTGAAACTGCTAATTAATAACGATATATTTAATTTCGCTGAAATTTTGTATGCAGCTTCTAGGGCTTAATACTTAGCAAGGAATTCACAGATGACTCCCAAATTTTAATTAGCACAAGAGATATCTCACTTTAAGGGTGGTTGTTCATATCTCCGAAATTAGCGGCTGTAGAGGAAAAAGTTACAATCAAGAATTGTTGAAAATTATAATATAATATTTTATTTGAAACTTTTTTCAATTCAACCCTTAGATAAAGAAATATTTATTAGATTTGGGGTAAACCATGCTTACCATATCGGCCATCGAAACTCCGGTCGCTGGAATTTGTCGGCTGGAATCTGCAGAGTCCAGCACTGCTTACAGCCGCATTGATGCCACTTCTCGGTTTGTCTTCATTCTGCGAATATTTCTAAAACATAGATAATAATATAAATAAATGAAATATATTTTAATACTACAGAGTCCAAATATTCAACATTTGAATCAATAGCATAAATGGTTTTAAGATAACAATAAATTTAAATGGCGTACAAATTTATTTATTCCATCAAACCAATAAATATTTACAAAATATTAGAGTATTTAGGTCGAAGTATGTGAAATTTATTGGGAGAAACTTTTAGAGAAGACTTTTGCTGGGTTGCAAGAAAAAAATAAAGAGCTCTTTAGTTAAAGAATTGTTTATCTAGCAACAGTATCAATAGCGATTTTCTGAAATTTATTGAACCGTTAGTTACTAATGAACCGATAAAACTTTCATGCAACCCAGCATTAGTCTTAAAAATTATTTAGAAAGCTTTTTGGAACGATCAGTGACTTGGAATTGATTGTAAGGTACTTTTTTAAAAAAATGATGACCCTAAAAATCATTGGGAACAAGTTTTAAGAAAGATGATTGCCTATAAAATGATTTGGGATGCTTTTTTGGAAAGATGGAATTGATTGTTTAGACTTTTTACGAAAATGACTGTCTCATAAATGATTGCGGGGATCTTTTAGGGAAGGTGATTATTTTAAAATTGATTTGGGAATTATTTTAGGAAGATGAATCTATTAAAATTGTTTTGAGAGTTTTTTTTACAAATATGATTGTTTTGGTATTATTTGGGAACAACTTTTAGGAAAGCTGATTGCGTATAAAATGATTTGAGAAGTTTTTTAGGAAGATGATTGTCTTAAAATTGATCGGAAAGAGATTTTAGGTAAGATGATGGACTTGGAATTGATTGGGGAAACTTTTCGAGAATATGACTGCATTTAAAATTATTTGGGATGTATTTTAGGAAGATGATTAACTTGGTATTAATTGGGAAGAACTTTTAAGGAAGAGTATTGTCTTAACAATGATTTGGGTGTTTTTTTAGGAAGATTGTGGTGTTAAAATTGATTAAGGGGAACTTTTAGAGAAGATGATTGCGTTTAAAATGATTTGGGATGCGACTATTGTCTTAAAAATAATATAGACCTTTTGGAACGATGATAATCTTGGAATTGATTGTAGGAAAATTTTAAAAGGATGGTGGCCTTAAAAATAATTGGGAGCAACTTTTAAGAAAGATGATTGCGTATAAAATGATTTTAGATGCTATTTAGGAAGATGATTGATTTGAAATTGATTATTGAGACTTTTTGGAAAGATGACTGTCTTACAAATGATTTGTAATATTTTTTGAAAGCTGAATAAATAGATAATAGGACAGGAATTATGAATATGAACGAACCAAATTTCATTTAATATGTTATGTTTATAAATGCTTACGTTTCATCTTCATGTCTCTTCAAATACGTCCTCAATTACCCACTTTGGGTAAAATTTTTCTCGCAAAAGCTGCACACGTCAAGAGTCTCATCCGCAAATGTTCGCTAAGAGTTGTGGTTCAGCAAAAATGGCACCTAAATATTTCAATTATCAACAAAAACGTGTCAAAAGACGCCAAAACCTTGCAGAACAAAACCAGCACTCATGACAATCGATAAATACTGCGTGATATGCGCATGCGCAATAGCGACTACTTCTCTGTTTTTGGTTTTATGTGAAAGGCGAATACCGATCAATATAAACGGACATGCGTATTGGCGACAATTATTCTGGTTTAATTTTTTTTGGAATATTTTTAAATTATAGATAATAAAATAAATAAATGTAATAAATTTTAATACTAAATATGCCGCAGAGCCCAAATATTTAACATTTGAGTTGGTAGCATAAATAGTTTTTGAGACAACAAATTTAAATATTTCAGGGTGACTGAATGACGTGCAATTTTGCACATGTCGTTAAACTCATAAATTTTACTATAATATGAATAAATCTAACATTTCCTAATGCCAAATATACTACAGGGAACATATTTGCAACATTTGAACCAATAGCAAAAATAGTTTGTTACATTTTAACCAAATAAAATATTTCAATTTGACAGACGAGCATTCAATTTTATGTCATTAAACAAATAAATATTTATAAAATATAAATAAATCTATCTTAGTTATATTTATATGTAGTAGTGTGTTGTTTTAATGTAAAAATATTGACAAATAAATACAGTTCTTCTTTAATACCCGGTTTCATCAACAAAAATTAAATTTTAAACATGGTTTAAAGAAATAAAAGCAAATCGAATGTATGACAGCAATGTTAATTATTTCATTTGACATGTAATTTTGATTTGCTTTTATTTATTTAATCCATGTTTAAAATTTAATGTTTGTTGGTAAAACCGGACATAAGACTTTCTTTAAAACTGTATAATGGTGGTCTAATACTGGTGACAACTTTATATGTCAAACACATCTTATTTTCGTCACTAAATATGCTGCAATATTAATATTTAGCATATTTGCAGCTCATTCTGTTCTAATATCTGCTGAAGACAACGAGATTAATTCCTTTCATATTTCTTTCCATGCATCTTGTCGCATATTCTGATCTCGGTAATTCATTGTTATAATGACTGTTAATTTACTATTATGTACATAAATATCAAAAATAGCAAATACCATCTGGCACCTACTGTGTATTTTTGCGTATTAGAGCCAGTTAGAACCGGCAACAAATAATTATTTTGTGTGGGTTTAGCTTGTACGCATGCGTACTTTGTTGACCTTCTGCTTAAAAAGTAGCTTTAAGCTACAAAACGTAGCTTGAAGCTACAAAAAGTAGCTTTAAGCTACAAAAAATAGCTTTAAAAGTAGCTTCAGTTGTAATTTTTAAGCTAATAGAAAAAAAGTAGCTAGCTACAAGCTACAGCTATGTTTTTTCACAGTTAGCTAAGCTACAGCTACAGCTAAGGTAAATGTAGCTAAGCTACTGCCCAGCTCTGCTAGCAATATAAATAAATGAGAAACACGGGTCTCAACAATTTGACAGTACACGTTACATCACGTGGTGTGATATACTCGTATTTTCCAGCTCGATATGTAATATATCTAAAAACGTTATACAGAACGACTGACGTCATCAAAAAATAGAACTAGATGAATGACAGGGTGCTGCTATGTTTACATTGTATATATGTAATCGGTTTGAAATTTTATTGCGTGTGGCATTTTTGGAGATGACAAGATTTCATTTGTCTTTGACTTCGCAGACATTTTAGAGACAGTGGTATTTTCTAATTTTTTAATTAGTAATGATAATTAATGACATATATATTAATTTACCTCTAGTACAGAGTAAAAGCGGTCCATTATTTGCATATTTAAATAAATAAATAAATATAAATATATCATCACGCCTTCTACCCATTACTCTGCCGAAGCAAATCTCGGTAAGTGATATATTTTATGCGTGAAGTGCGGTTACCAGTCGTCAAATCACGGCCTCCAAAGATGTTGGTGGTGGAGGAGCCACAGGGGTAGTTTTTGAAATTATGAAAATTGTTTGTCGCCTGTGGGAATCGAACCAGGGTTCTCAGATATTTTAGTAGCTATTGTAGTTTCGATAGATTATTTATGTTAATGAGATTTTTTATTTTTACTTGACAACAATTTCAGTAAGTAGATTTTGTTGTTATTTGCATAGATTATTTTTGTTTATGAAGTAATTTATTATCTTAACATGAAATACACATTTTGATTAAGTTAACAATATCCTTTTTATAATAGACCAACGATACCATGGCATGTTCGATTTGATATGTGGATAAATTTATTATGTTATTTTTGTTCAACTGTTATATTTTTAATATAAATATAAAAAAATAAATAAATATAAATATAAAGAAATAAATAAATATAAATAAATCATCACGCCTTTTATCCATTATTGGGTGTGGCACTCTGCCGAAGCAGATCTCGGTAAGTGATATCTTTTAGTAGTAGAGGAGCCACAGGAGTAATTTTAAATCGGTGAAAATGTTTGTCGGCTGTGTGGATCGAACCAGAGTTCTTAGGATCCACAGGCCGACTAGATACCACTGAGCCATTACCCTATAAATATCTCCCTGTCAAATACAAAAGAATACATATAATTTATATTGTTGTTAGTATTCTATAATTTATTTTAATCCCTTTGTTCATTGGACCTAGATCCAAATCAACGTTTATAAAATATCCCGGGTTCGATTCTCACAGCTGATAAACAATTTTTAACACATTAAAACAAGCCGACTCGATACCACTAAGCCTACCCCACGTTAATTCATATTATTTTGTTGTACACCCACATTTTAGCACCCACAAATAAAATATTCTGAGTACGCCTATGTACAAACATATAAAATATCAGTTTATCGTTGTACTTGGATCAGTAAACTTCTTTTCTTTGCATCGTTTGCAACTACTTTCAATTGTCTTTCGTTCACAATGGCTCCTATATTGTACTACATGGAACCGAGCCCTCCAGTAAGGGCTGTTTTGCTAACAGCAGAGGCAATTGGTCTAGATTTGCAGTTAAAAATAATCAATTTTATGAAAGGAGAACAATATAATCCAGAATTTCTCAAAGTGAGTACCACGAATTGTATGCAAATTTTATCATTTTCTTGCAACACAATTTTTCACTATACACCATTTCACCGATGGAGATGAGACTGTGGACGCATTCTGTTATATACCCATCAATTTTATTATAGTTCAAATTTTGACTTAAGATTTAAGATTTATAAACATATCCAGTATAAATTGTCAAATTATAATCAAATGCAACGGCGACTTATATCTTTAAAAATGGGAACAAAAAGAGATATCTCGCATTAGTGAGAGAGCTAGTTGATAGACCATGATCAACTAGAGTATATTTTAACATGCCATTTAAGGTGAACCATACGGGCTGAAGATAACAACAGAACAATGGTGAAATGACGATCTGCCTCGATCTATTTGAAATAAAATATCTTTTTTATTATATATGAAACATATTATTTATTGTACATATTCTTGTAGTCTAAGGTTCAAAGTTTTATAATAATATTACTAATTTGACATATCTTTCATATAATAAAAGAAAATAAATTATATATCACACCAAATTTAATTTGAATTTATTCAAAAATGGGCCGTACGATATCAATATAAAAAATACAGTAAATTATAAATACGACAGACTAAGCCTGATGAAATTTTCAGCCAAATTAAAAACGACAATTTTTAGCAAAAAAATAAAATAGGCCAAAATACCATGGAAAACAGAGTTTTTCTTTTTTTTTCTCAAAAGTGTTGTGTTTAATTTGGCTGATTTTTTTTGTGTTATAGACTATCTTAATTTTAAATATACATATTTTTTTTATTGAAAACGTAGGGCCCAATTTTGAGAAAATCTGACTCAAAATTGTGAATTTGGCTGCTTCATTTATATAATTTTTTTCATATATTTTTATGATTTATTTGCTCTTAAATAGTATTTATTCATAAACTACAATGTTATAAGAAAGTAATACACTGCTTTATATTTATCTATATAATGACATTCGTAAGAAATTAATTGTTGAAATTCAAATTTGCATAGATTTATTGTTGGTGTTCTTGAATCATGAGTTTTCGTTGTGTGATTCGGATTTTTGATGACATATGATGTACACTCAAGTATCGAACTTTCAGTCTAAATTAAATTTGGCTACCAGATATGTAAAAATGTTTTAAGATTGAGTATTAATGATAATAATAGTGAATATATTATATGTTGTTTGCAAAATAATCAAGTTTTACAAAATAATAAAGTAATAATAAAGTTGTTGGATATAGTTTTAACCTCAAACGTCAAATGTATGTAAGGTAAGTAAAATTGTATTTATAAGTGTTTATTTATTAATATTAAAGCTTTATTTAACAGTTTTGAAGCGGACACTGCCTTAATAAGATTAGGCTGACAAAGTAAATACATCAGAACTATCGAAATGTTGCCCAGGAATAAACTATACAGTCCATAAATGAAGTCTACTTTCGCTTTATTTATATTTTTATATTGCAAGTATTTTTTACCTAATTTTACTATAAATTAATAGCAATGTTAAGTATAGATATCAACAAGCGCAATGAGTTGGAAATAAAAATGCGTGGACAATCTGAAAACATGTTATGGATGGAGGAAAGGAAGCATAGATTAATCACTTCAAACTTTGGTGAAGTGTGTAAACGAAAACTTCCAGCAGGACCACTTGTAGAAAGAATGCTTTACGTTCGAAATATTACAACTGCAGCAACTGATTGGGGTAAAACTAGAGAATCTGTGGCAATACAAGTTTAAGAGCAGGTAACTGGAGTTACAGTAACACCATGTGGTTTATTTGTAAATTTAGAACGTAATGCAGGATATTTAGCTGCTTCGCCAGTTGGTTTAGTTGATCAAAATGTTCATACACTGCTCGACATTTGTCACCAAAAGAAGTTGCTGTTAAAATAAAAAACTTCTGTTCTGTTTTAGATAGTGATAAGTTAAAATTAAAGACGAATCACAATTATTATTGCCAAATACAAGGCCAGTTGTTCATAACAGGACGAGAGGAATGTGATTTTATTATTTGGACACATCAGGTTACAGAAATAGAGACAATAAAAATGGATGAAGAGTGTTAAATGGATGCTTCCAATATTAAAGACATTTTATGTAAAAGAACTTGCTCCAGGAATAGTTGATTCACGAAAAGAAAGAAGTATGTCGATCAGGAATATGTCACAGAATCCATAGAAACAGTTACAGTTTCATTTTTCTGTCAAATACTTTTTCTTACGCTCTTTAAAAGCAAAGAATTTCTTGAGCAGAAAGACATTTTCTGCCGCTCACGTGAGTCAGAGAAATTATATGATAGAATGGGTAAATATTCCGGCATTTGAAGAAAAAATGGTATACTTTATGTGCAGTGAAAGTGACTTTTTGTGCTTCATCTGTAGTTAAAGGACGAGTGCACAAAAAGTATCACTTTAGTTCCTTATAAAATAATATACTATTATATATGCTTATGTATAACTGAAATAAAAATGTTTTTATTTTTATATTATAGTATCAAATAAAATACTGTATTTTATTAAATTTTAGTTTTTATTGTGTTGACATCATATAGAAATATTTCCTGTGATTTTAAATAATGTTCTTGAAAATCTTCAAGTTTGTATAGTTTTTAAACGCGCTCCAATACTCCTTCCACTATTCTATACAGATTTTTTGTGATTGGTCAAATCTACATTTTTGTCAGGACCGCAAGAAACCTTACATACACGATAACAAATTGTTGGTTGACGAACTTCAGCCCGTATATGTAATATAAAGAATTTTTAACTCGCGTTTTCACTGATCATCATAGTTTATCATATAGTTTCATTTCAACAAAATTAAAAAAAAAAGGTACAGAAGCCCATTTGCAAACGTCGCCTTCGGTTCGCCCAAAAATACAATTTCTAGCCTAGTAATACAAATAACTATTTCTAGATCAATCTACAACACACAGTACCAACTTTAGATGACAACGGATTCATTTTTTGGGACAGTCATGCTATTTGTGCTTATCTTGTCGGAAAATATGCAAAAAACGATTCACTGTATCCCAAAGATTTGCAAAAGCGAGCCATCGTTGATCAAAGACTCCATTTTGACTCCGGAATTTTGTTTCCTCGTATAAGACTCATACTCGTAAGTATAAAATTAAATAATGTGAACAAAAATGGACTTACATAGGTTAAAATGCAGTATACGGCCTTATCAGTTTGTTGTTTTGTCTCTTGTTTCTAATTCCATGGCTAATACTATAAAATTGTAATTCCGTGAATATTTAAATTTTTTTGCTGCAGTTATGAAGTAGTCAAAATATATTTTTTTTATTGATTCGGATGTAGAAATTGGAACTTTTTGTCTAAAATAATTAGGGGAGCAATAGGATACGGGCACTCACGTGGCAATGTGACGTTTTGTGACGTAAAAACAGCTGTTTGGCTGCGATCACTGGGCCACCTACAAAATTAACTATTTTTTTTGGGACGAGATTTGAAAAGAACCTTTCTTTTCAAATCTCGTCACAAAAAAATAGTTCATTTTGTAGGTGGCGCAGTGATCGCAGCCCAACAAGATTTGAAAAGAACCGTTTCAAACCTCGTCCCAAAAAAATAGTTCATTTTATAGGTGGCGCAGTGATCGCAGCCCAAACAGCTGTTTTTACGTCACAAAACGTCATATTGTCACGTCAGTGCCCGTATCCTATGCGCACGGAAAAACTGATTTCTCATGTTAAACACCAATGTTTCACTTTCCGTGACACACCGTATTTATATATATATATATATATATATATATATATATATATATATATATATATATATATATATATTAATTTGACTGGAAAATGTTTCAAATAGAAGGTGTAGAGAATAAAATTACGGATTTTTTTATCTTATATACTAAACGGCTTAATTCCCTATGTATAGATTCATCACGATCAGTCTAACAATTTTACAGCCTAGACGGTTTATCCGATTTATTTGAAACTTTTTTTATTTGATAGGGATTACTTATGCGGAGTGCCTTTTGATAGTCTCAGATTTTTCGTGCACATGATGTGCGAGAAAACTTGAAAAAACATGCATTTTCAACTAAGAGTGTGGAGGCTTTGAAATTTTTAAGAAGAACATCTACTGTAATTTTGACATTTGTCTGTGGACATGTCGCATTTTTAATTATAAATTATTTAAATATTAAATGTTTTAGAGTAGTTTTGAAATATTTTACGCACATTAGGGGACTGAGGGGACGTTTTTATTATAATTACAAATTTCAAATATGTGTATTTAAAAAGAAAATTTTTAACAGTCCACTATGAAGTTGGTTTTAATTCAAAACGTCATATTGACAAGTTTTATAAAATATACAGACAAAGAGTGTGGAGGCTTTGAAATTTTAAAAAAGAACACCTACTCTAATTTTGACATTTATATGTGGACATATCGCATTTTTAATTAACAATTATTGAAGTATTAAATTTTTTAGATAACTTTTGATATATTTTACACATATTGGGGGAATGAGGGAACGTTTTTATTATCATTACGCATTTTATATATGTGTATTTAAAAAGAAAATTTTTGACAATCCACTAAAACAAAAACGTCAAATTGACAAGTTATATATAACTCGAATTGGAATCATTTGATCACTCTTAAATTTTCTATCGGTAATACGAAAGTTATTTTAAAGGGCATGTGGGCAAAATTATAATATTTTTAATCGGCAATTATTTTAGTGAAATTGCAACAAAACCTATCGTGTTTGGTGTCATATTAAAGAGCTTTAGAAGAACTTTCAGATAAATGAAAAATGTAGAAATTTTACAATAAGCAATTGTTTCTAACATAAAGTATTTCGAATCATATTGTGTTGGGTGTCATATGAAAGGGCTTTAGAAGAACTTTCATATGAAATAAAAAAAAAAGTTGAAATTTTACGACTGTCAATAGTTTCAAACTTAAAGTATTCCGAATCGTACCGTATTTAGTGTCATATTGAAGGGCTTCAAAAGAACTTACAGATGAAATATATATATATATATATTTTACGATAGGTAATTGTTTCAAACTTAATAAATTCTATAAAAAAATGTGGAACTATCAAAAATTACATCCAACGAATTTTTAATAGATTAGCAAAATTTGATTGAAATTTTACGACTGTCAATTATTTCAAACTTAAAGTATTCCGAATTATGCCATGTTTGGTATCCTATGAAAGGGCTTTAGACGAACAGTTAGATAAAATAATTTAAAATATAGATTTTGAAAAAGCAATAAGCGTTCGCCGGAATTTGAACCCAGAACCTTTCACTCGCATGGTGACTGCTCTAACCAATTGAGCTACAAACACTCGAATACTCGAATACTCATGCCTTTCCTGCAACGTTTAGTGGAAGAAATGCTACAGTAGTCACCATGCGAGTGAAAGGTTCTGGATTCAAATACCGGCGAACGCTCATTGCTTTTTCAAAAATTATTTATAATATCTACAAACAAACAATTGTGTCAATAAACAAATTCTTATAAAAAGTTAGTTTAGCAAAATTTTTTCGGAAATAACACACGTATTTGAAATTTTACGACCTTCAATTGTTTTAAACCTAAAGTGTTCCGTATCATATCGTGTTTGATATCATATGAAAGGGCATTAGAAGAACTTTCAGACGAAATAAAAAATATATATATTTCGACCGTCAATTGTTTTAAATTTAAAGTATTCGAAATCATGCCGTGTTTAATGTCATATAAAAAAGTTTTGAAAGCACTTGTAGATGGAATAAAGAAAAAAATTAAATATTACAACTGTTAATTGTTTCAAATTCAAAGTATTCCGAGTCATGCCGAGTCTGGTGTGATATGAAAGAGTTCTAAAAGAAACTTCAAATGAAATAAAAAAAAAATTATTCTACAATCGTCAACTGTTTCAAACTTAAAGTATTCCGATTCATGCCGTGTTTGGTGTCGTATAAAAAGGCTTTAGAAGAAGATTGTAATGAAATAAAAAAGTTCAAATTTGATCTATCGCGTTTATATCAAAAAGAAAGTTTTTTTGAAGGGTTCGCATACAAAATTTAATACTTTTAGATCCTCAATTGTTTTAGTGAAAATGCTTCAAAATTCTTCGTGTTTAGTATTAAATGAAAGGTCTTTTCAAGAGCTCGCGTGCATAATTGGATTTTTCCTGTCATCAATCGTTTTAATGAAAGTTCTTCAAAACTTATTGTGTTTGGTATCTAATAAAAGATCTTTTGAAGAGCTCGCGAGCAGAATTGGATTTTTTTCAATCGTCAGTTGTTTTAATGAAATATCTTCGAAACCGATTGTGTTTAATATTAATTAAAAGGTCATTGGATGGAAAGATATGCAAAAATGTTTTAGATTTGTAATAATTGAATTTATATTGTGACAACTGTCGTACAAAAGTGAATTCTACTTCAGGGTCCGCGGAGCATAGCGTGAGGCCTGGCGAAGCCAGGGCGACCGCTAGTCTTATATACTAAACGGCTTAATTCCCTATGTATAGATTCATCACGATCAGTCTAACAATTTTACAGCCTAGACGGTTTATCCGATTTATTTGAAACTTTTTTTATTTGATAGGGATTACTTATGCGGAGTGCCTTTTGATAGTCTCAGATTTTTCGTGCACATGATGTGCGAGAAAACTTGAAAAAACATGCATTTTCAACTAAGAGTGTGGAGGCTTTGAAATTTTTAAGAAGAACATCTACTGTCACTTTGACGTTTGTCAGTGGACATGTCGCATTTTTAATTATAAATTATTTAAATATTAAATGTTTTAGAGTAGTTTTGAAATATTTTACGCACATTAGGGGACTGAGGGGACGTTTTTATTATAATTACAAATTTCAAATATGTGTATTTAAAAAGAAAATTTTTAACAGTCCACTATGAAGTTGGTTTTAATTCAAAACGTCATATTGACAAGTTTTATAAAATATACAGACAAAGAGTGTGGAGGCTTTGAAATTTTAAAAAAGAACACCTACTCTAATTTTGACATTTGTATGTGGACATATCGCATTTTTAATTAACAATTATTGAAGTATTTAATTTTTTAGATAACTTTTGATATATGTTACATATATTGGGGGAATGAGGCAACGTTTTTATTATCATTAAGCATTTGATATATGTGTATTTAAAAAGAAAATTTTTGACAATTCACTAAAACGAAACGTCAAATTGACAAGTTATATAAAGTATACAGGTAAACCCAACCAAATTTGTCTCCAGTAATAATATACAGTAAAACCAAGCAAATTTTATCCACGGCAGAGTATAATTAAAAAAAACTAGGCAACTCGAATTGGAATCATTTGAGCACTCTTAAATTTTCTATCGGTAATTGTTTAATTGAAAGGGCTACAAATCTTATATAAAATGAAAGTTCTTTTGAAAGGCACGCGTACAAAATTGAAATAACTTCGATCGACAATTGTTTTTGTGTAAGTACTTCAAAACCTATCGTGTTTGATAGCAAATGAAAGCTCTTTTGAAGGGCTCACGTGCAGAGTTGGATGTTTTTCGATCGGCTATTGTTTTAATGAAAGTGCTTTAAAACTTACCGTGTTTGGTATCAAATGAAATGTCTTTTGAAGGGCTCACGTGCAAATTTGGATTTTTTTGATCGGCAATTGTTTTAGTAAAAGTACTTCATAACCTATCGTGTTTGGTATCAAATTAAAATTTTTTTGAAGAGCTCGCATGAAAAATAGATATTTTTCTCGATCGGCATTTATTTTAGTGAAAATGTATCAAAACCAATCGTATTTGGTACGCATGGAATTTTTGATAGAATTATTTCAATTTCTGGACAAGTTAGCGAAATTTTGTAAATTGATTCGGGTATTAGATGATTGAGGGTACATGTTTTCAATTGATTTTATGTTTATATAAAATTTTTAAAACAAGACGTCTATTTGACAAATAGTTTTTGAAAGAATATAATGAAACAAAGCAAAATTTGTCTGCGGTAATAATACACAGTAATACAAAAAAAAAAAATTGACAGCAGCATTCTACAATGTAAAAAAGGTAACTCGAATAAACGATGTCAGAAATAATATTCCAGCGATTTCCAACATTTTATTAAAAATTTTAGAAAAAAAAAATTGATAAAATATAAATGTGGTACGTCATCAGAAATAACATCCGAACGTTTTTTAAAAGTTTAGCAGAATGAATTCAGAAATAAAACACGTTTTTATTTGAAATTTTACGACTGTAAATTGTTTAAAACAGTATTATTAGTATTCCGAATCATACAGTGTTTGGTATCATATGAAAGGGCTTTACAATAGCTTTCTAATGAAATTTACAAAAAAGTTGAAATTTTACAATAGGCAATTGTTTCTAACATAAATTATTCTGATCATACTGTGTTGGGTTTCATATGAAAGGACTTTAAAAGAACTTGCCGATGAAATAAAAAATGTTAAATTTTACGATTCTCAATTGTTACAAATATAAAGTATTCGGAATCATATCGTGTTTGATATCATATGAAATAGCTTTAGAAGGACTTTCAGTAGAATTAAAAATAAAAAATTGAAACTTTACGACCGTAAATTGTTTTAAATTTCAAGTATTCGGAATCATGCCTTGTTTAATATCATAAGAAAGACTTTTATATGAAATAAAAATAAAAAATAAATACGACTGTCAATTGTTTCAAACTTAAAGCATTCGGAATCATTCCGTGTTTGGTGTCACATGAAAGGACATTGAAAGAACTTTTAAATGAAAAAATAAATAAAAATCCGGCAGTCAATTGCATCAAATTTAAAGTATTCCGAATCATGGCGTGTTAGATCTTTTGAAGGGCTCGCGTGCCAAATAAATCTGTTTCGTTCCGCAATTGTTTTATTGAGAGAACATTAAAACCTATCGTAATGGAGCTTCTAAACCTATTGCGTTGGGTATTAATTAAAAGATCTTCAGATGAACAGACGTACAATTTTACTTCAGTATCCGCGGAGCCTAGCGTGAGGCCTGGCGAAGCCAGGGCGACCGCTAGTCTTATATACTAAACGGCTTAATTCCCTATGTATAGATTCATCACGATCAGTCTAACAATTTTACAGCCTAGACGGTTTATCCGATTTATTTGAAACTTTTTTTATTTGATAGGGATTACTTATGCGGAGTGCCTTTTGATAGTCTCAGATTTTTCGTGCACATGATGTGCGAGAAAACTTGAAAAAACATGCATTTTCAACTAAGAGTGTGGAGGCTTTGAAATTTTTAAGAAGAACATCTACTGTCACTTTGACGTTTGTCAGTGGACATGTCGCATTTTTAATTATAAATTATTTAAATATTAAATGTTTTAGAGTAGTTTTGAAATATTTTACGCACATTAGGGGACTGAGGGGACGTTTTTATTATAATTACAAATTTCAAATATGTGTATTTAAAAAGAAAATTTTTAACAGTCCACTATGAAGTTGGTTTTAATTCAAAACGTCATATTGACAAGTTTTATAAAATATACAGACAAAGAGTGTGGAGGCTTTGAAATTTTAAAAAAGAACACCTACTCTAATTTTGACATTTATATGTGGACATATCGCATTTTTAATTAACAATTATTGAAGTATTAAATTTTTTAGATAACTTTTGATATATTTTACACATATTGGGGGAATGAGGGAACGTTTTTATTATCATTACGCATTTTATATATGTGTATTTAAAAAGAAAATTTTTGACAGTCCACTAAAACAAAAACGTCAAATTGACAAGTTATATAAAGTATACAGGTAAACCCAACAAAATTTGTCTCCAGTATAATACAGTAAAACCAAGCAAATTTTATCCACGGCCGAGTACAATTTTAAAAAACCAGATAACTCGAATTGGAATCATTTGAGCACTCTTAAATTGTCTATCGGTAATACGAAAGTTATTTTAAAGGGCATGTGGGCAAAATTATAATATTTTCAATCGGCAATTATTTTAGTGAAATTGCAATAAAACCTATCGTGTTTGGTGTCATATTAAAGGGCTTTAGAAGAACTTTCAGAGAAATGAAAATTGTTGAAATTTTACAATAAGCAATTATTTCTAACAAAGTATTTCGAATCATATTGTGTTGAGTGTCATATGAAAGGGCTTTAGAATAACTTTCATATGAAATAAAAAAAAGTTGAAATTTTACGACTGTCAATAGTTTCAAACTTAAAGTATTCCGAATCGTACCGTATTTAGTGTCATATTGAAGGGCTTCAAAAGCACTTTCAGATGAAATATAGAAAGTTGAAATTTTACGATAGGTAATTGTTTCAAACTTAAAAAAATTCTATAAAAAAATGTGGAACTATAAAAAATTACATCCACCGGAATTTGAACCCAGAACCTTTCACTCGCATGGTGACTGCTATAACCAATTGAGCTACAAACACTCGGCGAATACTCATGCCTTTCGTTAGTTGAAGAAATGCTAGAGCAGTCACCATGCGAGTAAAAGGTTCTGGATTCAAATCCCGGCGAACGCTCATTGCTTTTTCAAAAATTATTTATAATATCTACAAACAAACAATTGCGCCAATAAACAAATTCTTATAAAAAGTTAGTTTAGCAAAATGTCGTGTTTGATATCATATGAAAGGGATTTAGAAGAACTTTCAGACGAAATAAAAAATATATATTTCGACCGTCAATTATTTTAAATTTAAAGTATTCGGAATCATGCCGTGTTTAATGTCAAAGAACTTGTAGATGGAATAAAGAAAAAAAAACTGTTAATTGTTTCAAATTCAAAGTATTTCAAGTCATGCCGAGTTTTGTGTGATATAAAAGAGTTTTGAAAGAAAGTTCAAATGAAATAAAAAAAATAAATTATTTAACAACCGTCAACTGACCTATCGCGTTTGTATCAAAAAGAAAGATTTTTTTAAGGGTTCGTGTACAAAACTTAATACTTTTAGATCCTCAATTGTGTCAACTGTCCTACAAAAGTGAATTCTACTTCAGGGTCCGCGGAGCTAGCGTGAGGCCTGGCGAAGCCAGGGCGACCGCTAGTCTTATATACTAAACGGCTTAATTCCCTATATATAGTTTCATCACGATCAGTCTGACATTTTTACAGCCTAGACGGTTTATCCGATTTAATTGAAACTTTTTTTATTTGATAGGGATTACTTATGGGGAGTGCCTTTTGATAGTCTCAGATTTTTCGTGCACATGATGTGCGAGAAAACTTGAAAAAACATGCATTTTCAACTAAGAGTGTGGATGCTTTGACATTTTTAAGAAGAACATCTACTGTAATTTTGACATTTGTCTGTGAACATGTCGCATTTTTAATTATAAATTATTTAAATATTAAATGGTTTAGAGTAGTTTTGAAATATTTTACGCATATTAGGGGACTGAGGGGACGTTTTTATTATAATTACAAATTTCAAATATGTGTATTTAAAAAGAAAATTGACAAGTTTTATAAAATATACAGACAAAGAGTGTGGAGGCTTTGAAATTTTAAAAAAGAACACCTACTCTAATTTTCACATTTGTATGTGGACATATCGCATTTTTAATTAACAATTATTGAAGTATTTAATTTTTTAGATAACTTTTGATATATTTTACACATATTGGGGGAATGAGGCAACGTTTTTATTATCATTAAGCAATTTATATATGTGTATTTAAAAAGAAAATTTTTGACAATTCACTAAAACAAAACGTCAAATTGACAAGTTATATAAAGTATACAGGTAAACCCAACCAAATTTGTCTCCAGTAATAAAATACAGTAAAACCAAGCAAATTTTATCCACGTCAGAGTACAATTTAGAAAAACCAGATAACTCGAATTGGAATCATTTGATCACTCTTAAATTTTCTATCGGTAATACGAAAGTTATTTTAAAGGGCATGTGGGCAAAATTATAATAATTTCAATCGGCAATTATTTTAGTGAAATTGCAACAAAACCTATCGTGTTCGGTGTCATATTAAGGGGCTTTAGAAGAACTTTCAGAAAAATGAAAATTGTTGAAATAAGCAATTATTTCTAACATAAAGTATTTCGAATCATATTGTGTTGACTGTCATATGAAAGGGCTTTAGAATAACTTTCATATGAAATAAAAAAAAAGTTGAAATTTTACGACTGTCAATAGTTTCAAACTTAAAGTATTCCGAATTGTACCGTATTTAGTGTCATATTGAAGGGCTTCAAAAGCACTTTCAGATGAAATATAGAAAGTTGAAATTTTACGATAGGTAATTGTTTCAAACTTAATAAATTCTATAAAAATATGTGGAACTATCAAAAATTACATCCAACGGATTTTTAATAGATTAGCAAAATCTTTTCGGAAATAAAACATGTATTTGATTGAAATTTTACGACTGTCAATTATTTCAAACTTAAAGTATTCCGAATTATGCCATGTTTGATATCAAGGGCCTTAGACGAACCTTTAGAAAAAATAAATAAAAAGTTAGTTTTTGAAAAAGCAATGAGCGTTCGCCGGAATTTGAACCCAGAACCTTTCACTCGCATGGTGACTACTCTAACCAATTCAGCTACAAACACTCGGCGAATACTCATGCCTTTCATGCAACTTTTAGTTGAAGAAATGCTAGAGCAGTCACCATGCGAGTAAAAGGTTCTGGATTCAAATCCCGGCGAACGCTCATTGCTTTTTCAAAAATTATTTATAATATCTACAAACAAACAATTGTGCCAATAAACAAATTCTTGTAGATGGAATAAAGAAAAAAATTCAATATATTACAACTGTTAATTGTTTCAAATTCAAATAATTCCGAGTCATGCCGTGTTTGGTGTGATATAAAAGAGTTTTGAAAGAAAGTACAAATGAAATAAAAAAAAAATATTTAACAACCGTCAACTGTTTAACTTAAAGTATTGGTGTCGGATAAGAAGGCTTTAGAAGAAGATTGTAATGAAATAAAAAAGTTGAAATTTGACCTATCGCGTTTGTATCAAAAAGAAAGATTTTTTGAAGGTTTCGTGTACAAAACTTAATACTTTTAGATCCTCAATTGTTTTAGTGAAAATTCTTCAAAATTCTTCGTGTTTAGTATCAAACGAAAGGTCTTTTGAAAAGCACGTGTGCATAATTGAATTTTTCCTGTCATCAATCGTTTTAATGAAAGTTCTTCAAAACCTATTGTGTTTGGTATCTAGTAAAAGGTCTTTTGAAGAGCTCGCGAGCAGAATTGGATATTTTTCAATCGTTAGTTGTTTTAGTGAAAGATCTTCGAAATCTTGTTGTGTTTAGTATCAATTAAATGGTCTTTGGATGGAAAGATATACAGAAATGTTTTAGATTTGTAATAATTGAATTTATATTGTGTCAACTGTCCTACAAAAGTGAATTCTACTTCAGGGTCCGCGGAGCTAGCGTGAGGCCTGGCGAAGCCAGGGCGACCGCTAGTCTTATATACTAAACGGCTTAATTCCCTATGTATATATAATTTCATCACAATCAGTCTGACAATTTTACAGCCTAAACGGTTTATCCGATTTATTTGCAACTTTTTTTATTTGATAGAGGTCAATCACGGGGAGTGCCTTTTGATAGTCTGAGATTTTTCCTGCACATGATGTGCGAGAAAACTTGAAAAAACATGCGTTTTTGGGGCAAAATCAACTAAGAGTGTGGAGGCTTTGAAATTTTTAAGAAGAACATCAAACGTCACTTTGACATTTGTCAGTGGACATGTCGCATTTTTAATTATAAATTATTTAAATATTAAATGGTTTAGAGTAGTTTTGAAATATTTTACGCACATTAGGGGACTGAGGGGACGTTTTTATTATAATTAAGCATTTTAAATATGTGAATTTAAAAAGAAAAATTTTTATAGTCCACTATGAAGTTGGTTTTAATTCAAAACGTCAAATTGACAAGTTTTATAAAATATACAGACAAAGAGAGTGGAGGCTTTGAAATTTTAAAAAGAACACCTACTCTAATTTTGACATTTGTATGTGGACATATCGCATTTTTAATTAAAAATTATTCAAGTATTAAATATTTTAGACAACTTTTGAAATATTTTACACATATTGGGGGAGTGAGGGAACGTTTTTATTATAATTACGCATTTTAAATATGTGTATTTAAAAAGAAAATTTTTAACAGTCCACTAAAACAAAACGTCAAATTGACAAGTTATACAGGCAAACACAACAAAATTTGTCTCCAGTAATAATATACAGTAAAACCAAGCAAATTTTATCCACGGCAGAGGTACAATTTAAAAAAACCAGATAACTAGAATTGGAATCATTTGAGCACTCTTAAATTTTCTATCGGTAATACGAAAGTTATTTTAAAAGGCATGTGGGCAAAATTATAATATTTTCCTACCTATCGTGTTTGGTGTCATATTAAAGGGCTTTAGAAGAACTTTCAGATAAATAAAAAAAGTTGAAATTTTATAATAAGCAAATGTTTCTAACATAAAGTATTTCTAATCATATTGTGTTGGGTGTCATATGAAGGGCTTTAGAAGAACTTTCATATGAAATAAAAAAAAAGTTGAAATTTTACGACTGTCAATAGTTTCAAACTTAAAGTATTCCGAATCGTACCGTATTTAGTGTCATATTGAAGGGCTTTAAAAGAACTTTCAGATGATATATAAGTTGAAATTTTACGATAGGTAATTGTTTCAAACTTAATAAATTCTATAAAAAAATGTGGAACTATCAAAAATTACATCCAACGGAATTTTTAATAGATTAGCAAAATCATTTCGGAAATAAAACACGTATTTGATTGAAATTTTAAGACCGTCAATTATTTCAAACTTAAAGTATTCTGAATTATGCCATGTTTGGTATCATATGAAAGGGCTTTTGACGAACCTTTAGATAAAATAATTAAAAAGTTAGTTTTTGAAAAAGCAATGAGCGTTTGCCGGTTTTTGAACCCACAACCTTTCACTCGCATGGTGACTGCTCTAACCAATTGAGCTACAAACACTCGGCGAATACTCATGCCTTTCGTGAAACCTTTAGTTGAAGAAATGGTAGAGCATATGAAATAGAGTTAGAAGAACTTTCAGATGAAATAAAAAAAAGTTATTTTAGCAAAATGTTTTCGGAAATAAAACACGTATTTGATTGAAATTTTACGACCGTCAATTGTTCTAAGTTTAAAGTGGTCCGAATAAAATCGTGTTTGATATCATATGATAGGGCTTTAGAAGAACTTTCAGACGAAATAAAAAATTAAGACTTTACGGTTGTCAATTGTTTCAAATTTCAAATATTCGGATTAATGCCGTATTTAACGTCATATGAAAATTTGGAAGAAATGTTATATGAAATAAAAAAAAATGAAGAATGTCAATTGTTTTAAACATAAAATATTTCGAACGATGCCGTTTTTGGTATCAAATAAAAAATGTTTGGTTTCTAATGAAAGGACTTTTGAAGAGCTCGCGTACAAAATTAAATATTTTATGATTGGCAATTGTTTTAGTGAAAGTAAATCTAAACTTATCGTGTTTGGTATTAAATGAAAGCTATTTTGAAGGACTTGCGTACAAAATTTATTATTTTTCGATCGTCAATTGTTTTAGTGAAAGTGCTTAAAAACATATCGTGTTTGGTATCACATGGAAGGTTTTTTGAAGGGCTAGCGTAAATTTTTTTTAGGCAAAACGTCAACTTGACAAATAATTTTTAAAAGGATGTAATAAAACAAAGCGAAATGTGTGTGCGGTAATAATATACATTTAAAAAAAAAGAAAATTGACAGCAGCATTCTACAATGCAAAAATATATATTTCAGCGATTTCCAACAGTTTTTCAAAAAAGTTTAGAGAAAAATTTCAATTGATTTCATGTACATATAAAATATAAATGTAGAACATTATAAAAAATGACGTCCAAAAGATTTTTAATAGTTTAGCAAAATGTACAATTGTTTTCGTGAAAGTGTTTAAAACCTATCGCGTTTGTATCAAAAAGAAAGATTTTTTGAAGGGTTCGCGTACAAAATTTAATACTTATAGATCTTCAATTGTTTTAGTGAAAATGCATACAAATTCTTCGTGATTAGTATCAATGAAAGGACTTTTGAAGAGCTCGCGTGCATAATTGGATTTTTTTAATCGTCAGTTGTTTTAGTGAAAGATCTTCGAAACCTATTGTGTTTAGTATCAATTAAAAGGTCTTTGGATGGAATGATACGCAGAAATGTTTTAGATTTGTAATAATTGCATTTATATTTTGTCAACTGTCTTACAAAAGTGAATTCTACTTCAGGGTCCGCGGAGCTAGCGTGAGGCCTGGCGAAGCCAGGGCGACCGCTAGTCTTATATACTAAACGGCTTAATTCCCTATATATAGTTTCATTACGATCAGTCTGACATTTTTACAGCCTAGACGGTTTATCCGATTTCATTGAAACTTTTTTTATTTGATAGAGATTACTTATGGGGAGTGCCTTTTGATAGTCTCAGATTTTTCGTGCACATGATGTGCGAGAAAACTTGAAAAAACATGCATTTTCAACTAAGAGTGTGGAGGCTTTGACATTTTTAAGAAGAACATCTACTGTAATTTTGACATTTGTCTGTGGACATGTCGCATATTTAATTATAAATTATTTAAATATTAAATGTTTTAGAGTAGTTTTGAAATATTTTACGCACATTGGGGGACTGAGGGGACGTTTCTATTATAATTACAAATTTCAAATATGTGTATTTAAAAAGAAAATTTTTAACAGTCCACTATGAAGTTGGTTTTAATTCAAAACGTCAAATTGACAAGTTTTATAAAATATACAGACAAAGAGTGTGGAGGCTTTGAAATTTTAAAAAAGAACACCTACTCTAATTTTGACATTTGTATGTGGACATATCGCATTTTTAATTAACAATTATTGAAGTTTTTAATTTTTTAGATAACTTTTGATATATTTTAAACATAGGGGAATAAGGGAACGTTTTTATTATCATTAAGCATTTTATATATGTGTATTTAAAAAGAAAATTTTTGACAATTCACTAAAACAAAACGTCAAATTGACAAGTTATATAAAGTATACAGGTAAACCCAACCAAATTTGTCTCCAATAATAATATACAATAAAACCAAGCAAATTTTATCCACGTCAGAGTACAATTTAGAAAAACCAGATAACTCGAATTGGAATCATTTGATCACTCTTAAATTTTCTATCGGTAATACGAAAGTTATTTTAAAGGGCATGTGGGCAAAATTATAATATTTTCAATCGGCAATTATTTTAGTGACATTGCAACAAAACCTATCGTGTTTGGTGTCATATTAAAGGGCTTTAGAAGAACTTTCAGATAAATGAAAAAAGTTTAAATTTTATAATAAGCAAATTTCAGATGAAATATAAAAAGTTGAAATTTTACGATATAGGTAATTATTTCAAACTTAATAAATTCTATAAAAAATGTGGAACTAACAAAAATTACATCCAACGGATTTTTAATAGATTAGCAAAATCTTTTCGGAAATAAAACACATATTTGATTGAAATTTTACGACTGTCAATTATTTCAAACTTAAAGTATTCTGAATTATGCCATGTTTGGTATCATATGAAAGGGCTTTAGACGAACCTTTACATAAAATAGTTAATACGTTAGTTTTTTAAAAAGCAATGAGCGTTCGCCGGAATTTGAACCCAGAACCTTTCACTCGCATGGTGACTGCTCTAACCAATTGAGCTACAAACACTCGGCGAGTACTCATGCCTTTCGTGCAACGTTTAGTTGAAGAAATGCTAGAGCAGTCACCATGCGAGTGAAAGGTTCTGGGTTCAAATCCCGGCGAATGCTCATTGCTTTTTCAAAAATTATTTATAATAAGTACAAACAAACAATTGTGTCAATAAACAAATTCTTATAACAAGTTAGTTTAGCAAAATCTTTTCGGAAATAACACACGTATTTGAAATTTTACGACCTTCAATTGTTTTAAACCTAAAGTATTCCGTATCATATCGTGTTTGATATCATATGAAAGGGATTTAGAAGAACTTTCAGACGAAATAAAAAATATATATATTTCAACCGTCAATTGTTTTAAATTTAAAGTATTCGGAATCATGCCGTGTTTAATGTCATATAAAAAAGTTTTGAAAGAACTTGTACATGGAATAAAGAAAAAATTAAATATTTAAACTGTTAATTGTTTCAAATTCAAAGTATTCCGAGTCATGCAGAGTTTGGGGTGATATTAAAGAGTTTTGAAAGAAAGTTCAAATGAAATAAAAAAAATATATTTTACAACCGTCAACTGTTTCAAACTTAAAGTATTGGTGTCGTATAAAAAGGCTTTAGAAGAAAATTGTAATGAAATAAAAAAGTTGAAATTTGACCTATCGCGTTTGTATCAAAAAGAAAGATGTTTTGAAGTGTTCACGACAAAATTTAATACTTTTAGATCCTCAATTGTTTTAGTGAAAATGCTTCCAAATTCTTCGTATTTAGTATCAAATGAAAGGTCTTTTGAAGAGCTCGCGTGCATAATTGGATTTTTCCTGTCATCAATCGTTTTAATGAAAGTTCTTCAAAATCTATTGTGTTTGGTATCTAGTAAAACGTCTTTTGAAGAGCTTGCTTTGGATGGAAAGATATGCAGAAATGTTTTAGATTTGTAATAATTGAATTTATATTGTGTCAACTGTCCTACAAAAGTGAATTCTACTTCAGGGTCCGCGGAGCTAGCGTGAGGCCTGGCGAAGCCAGGGCGACCGCTAGTCTTATATACTAAACGGCTTAATTCCCTATATATAGTTTCATCACGATCAGTCTGACATTTTTACAGCCTAGACGGTTTATCCGATTTAATTGAAACTTTTTTTATTTGATAGGGATTACTCACGGGGAGTGCCTTTTGATAGTCTCAGATTTTTCGTACACATGATGTGCGAGAAAACTTGAAAAAACATGCATTTTCAACTAAGAGTGTGGAGGCTTTGACATTTTTAAGAAGAACATCATACGTCACTTTGACATTTCTCAGTGGACATGTCGCATATTTAATTATAAATTATTTAAATATTAAATGTTTTAGAGTAGTTTTGAAATATTTTACGCACATTGGGGGACTGAGGGGACGTTTCTATTATAATTACAAATTTCAAATATGTGTATTTAAAAAGAAAATTTTTTACAGTCCACTATGAAGTTGGTTTTAATTCAAAACGTCAAATTGACAAGTTTTATAAAATATACAGACAAAGAGTGTGGAGGCTTTGAAATTTTAAAAAAGAACACCTACTCTAATTTTGACATTTGTATGTGGACATATCGCATTTTTAATTAAAAATTATTCAAGTATTAACTATTTTAGACAACTTTTGAAATATTTTACACATAGTGGGGGAATGAGGGAACGTTTTAATTATAATTACGCATTTTAAATATGTGTATTTAAAAAGAAAATTTTTGACAGTCCACTAAACCAAAACGTCAAATTGACAAGTTATATAAAGTATACAGGTAAAACCAACCAAATTTGTCTCCAGTAATAATATACAGTAAAACCAAGAAAATTTTATCCACGACCGAGTACAATTTAGAAAAACCAGATAACTCGAATTGGAATCATTTGAGTACTTAAATTTTCTATCGGTAATACGAAAGTTATTTTAAAGGGCATGTGGGCAAAATTATAATATTTTCAATCGGCAATTATTTTAGTGAAATTGGAACAAAACCTATCGTGTTTGGTGTCATATTAAACGGCTTTAGAAGAACTTTCAGATAAATGAAAAAAGTAGAAATTTTACAATAAGCAATTGTTTCTAACAAAAAGTATTTCGAATCATATTGTGTTGGGTGTCATATGAAAGGGCTTTAGAATAACTTTCGTATGAAATAAAAAAAAGTTGAAATTTTACGACTGTCAATAGTTTCAAACTTAAAGTGTTCCGAATCGTACCGTATTTAGTGTCATATTGAAGGGCTTCAAAAGAACATTCAGATGAAATATAGAAAGTTGAAATTTTACAATAGGTAATTGTTTCATACTTAATAAATTCTATAAAAAAATGTGGAACTATCAAAAATTACATCCAATGGATTTTTAATAGATTAGCAAAATCTTTTCGGAAATAAAACACGTATTTGATTGAAATTTTAAGACTGTCAATTATTTCAAACATAAAATATTCCGAATTATGCCATGTTTGGTATCATATAAAAAGGCTTTAGACGAACCTTTAGATAAAATAATTAAAAAGTTAGTTTTTGAAATAGCAATTGTGTCAATAAACAAATTCTTATAAAAAGTTAGTTTAGCAAAATGTTTTCGGAAATAACACACGTATTTGAAATTTTACGACCTTCAATTGTTTTAAACCTAAAGTGGTCCGTATCATATCGTGTTTGATATCATATGAAAGGGATTTAGAAGAACTATCAAACGAAATAAAATATATATATATATATATATATATATATATATATATATATATATATATATATATATATATATATATATATATATATTAGGGTGTCCGTTATTTCCCAAGTTAGCTTTTTTTTCTCAAACGCCCTCCAAATTTTTAGTTTATGACCTAAAAAGAAATATCAGACCCAAATAAGCCCTTAATATTTATATTAACCCGTGCCTAAATTGTAATACATTTCCCATTTAAATAACATGGGATTTTTGCACTTTTTGCATTTAATTTTTTTTCTCTGGAATAAATATAGCTAGAAAAAAATCAATGCATATTTTTGTAGGAAATTTAACGCTCAACAAAAAAGGATTTTATGTTTTTTTCGTTAAATTCTGCCCTTCAAAAGTTATTCAAGGATAAAATTGTGGTCATCGTTAAATTCATTATTTTTTATTTTTTTATAACTTTTGCTTTTTGTTTGCAATAAAATTATGGAATAACAGCGATTAGCCTTATATTAACGTAGTTCTCTATAAATTTTAATGTTTAAATAGTGTTTATTTTTATCTTATTCGTATATTTAACGCAAATGAATGGAAAAAGCTCAACGAAATCGCGTTTAAAATTTCTTGTGAGTCTAACCTCTTAATGAAATGTTTATTATAGTTAAATCTATTGAGCAAAAACAGTTCTTAATTAAATTTTTCAAAAAAATTAATACATCTGTGTGTTTGAGAAATCCAATGTTTCTTTTGGGAGAACCAACTGAAGCAATTAGTGGCAATAAATTACCAACGGATAAACAAGTGCTAAAGTTGTTGTTTTATCATACCAGAGAAGCAAAAAAAATCACTTCCAAAAAGTTATCTATTGGTTACGGAAGAAGTTACTAATTTCTGGAACAGAGCTGGAATTAAAGTACAAAATACTTCACGATGTGTGAACAAATAGAAAAACTTTATAATCGTTATAGAAGTGTACAAAAAAATTCAAATCCGACAACAGAATACGAGTTTTCTGAGTGTCTTGAAACATTATTTGATATAGCACACGGTGATGTTCAAAATATAGTTGATAATGAAGCGGTAGAGTTTTTATCTGACCAAAGAACTGATAGAAAATACCATTTACGTATTTGCAAAGAAAATGACAATATTTGTCAGCCATTAGGTAAGTGAAAGTTAAATGAGCATACTAATTCGGACGAAGTATATATATTAGATACTTAGATACTTTATCAATTTCAGAAAAAAACGATGTTTGAACAAGATGATGCCAATACTACTCAATTGAAAGATGATAATAAATCCGAAAATGACGATAATATTGTTTCAATAATCGCGGATGTATATCGTTCAAATTCAGGTAGTTAAATAAAATGATTAAAGCGTTAAAAATTACTGAAGATTTGGATTTCGACTCGTTAAAACGGTTTATTATTAATACTGATGGTGAAATAAAAATTTAGAAAAGAAAGATATTGATTTTTTCATTAATTCCAAATCGTTAAAATTTTTTGATGGATTTGTAACTAGAAAAAGTTTTTTAGAAACAAATGTTGACACGTGGACTACCAATAATGATTATTTGAATGGTTTGACAATCATTAATAATCTACAGGTAGTAAACGATGTCGCCGAAAGAGCAGTGCAATTAACTCAAGATTATATTAATAATTTAACTACTTAAGAAGACCAGAAACAATATTTAATTCAAGTTGTAAGTAAATACAGAGCCAAATATCAATGCAACTAAAGAATGTTTAACAAAATTGTAAAAATAAAAGAAAGCACAATAAATCTCTTTATAATATTATTTATAAGATATAGTATACGTTATTTTGGATCCAAGTTTGTTAATACTTATTTTATAACCTACCTGTGCGCGTTTAATTATGATATAAATGACAATTATGGCGGAAATGAGAAAAATTTATGAATTTAACGATGACCACAATTTTATCCTTGAATAACTTTTGAAGGGCAGAATTTATCGAAAAAAACATGAAAACCTTTTTTGTTGAGCGTTAAATTTCCTACAAAAATATGCATTGATTTTTTTTTTAGCTATATTTATTTCAAAGAAAAAAAATTAAATGCAAAAAGTGCAGAAATCCCATGTTATTTAAATGGGAAATGTATTACAATTTAGGCACGGGTTAATATAAATATTAAGGGCTTATTTGGGTCTGATATTTCTTTTTAGGTCATAAACTAAAAATTTGGAGGGCGTTTGAGAAAAAAAAGCTAACTTGGGAAATAACGGACACCCTAATATATATATATATATATATATATATATATATATATATATATATATATATATATATATATATATATATATATATATATATATTTCGACCGTGAATTGTTTTAAATTTAAACTAAGTATTCGGAATCATGCCGTGTTTAATGTCATATAAAAAAGTTTTGAAAGAACTTGTAGATGGAATAAAGAAAAAAATTAAATATTACAACTGTTAATTGTTTCAAATTCAAAGTATTCCGAGTCATGCCGAGGTTGGTGTGATATGAAAGAGTTTTGAAAGAAAGTTCAAATGAAATAAAAAAAAAATATTTTACAACCGTCAACTGTTTCAAACTTAAAGTATTGATGTCGTATAAAAAGGCTTTAGAAGAAGATTGTAATGAAATAAAAAATCGCGTTTGTATCAAAAAGAAAGATTTTTTGAAGGGTTCGCGTACAAAATTTAATACTTTTAGATCCTCAATTGTTTTAGTGAAAATGCTTCCAAATTCTTCGTATTTAGTATCAAATGAAAGGTCTTTTGAAGAGCTCGCGAGCAGAATTGTAGTTTTTTCAATCGTCAGTTGTTTTAGTGAAAAATCTTCGAAACCTGTTGTATATAGTATCAATTAAAAGGGCTTTGGATGGAAAGATATACAGAAATGTTTTAGATTTGTAATAATTGAATTTATATTGTGTCAACTGTCCTACAAAAGTGAATTCTACTTCAGGGTCCGCGGAACTAGCGTGAGGCCTGGCGAAGCCAGGGCGACCGCTAGTCTTATATACTAAACGGCTTAATTCCCTATATATAGTTTCATCACGATCAGTCTGACATTTTTACAGCCTAGACGGTTTATCCGATTTAATTGAAACTTTTTTTATTTGATAGGGATTATTTATGGGGAGTGCCTTTTGATAGTCTCAGATTTTTCGTGCACATGATGTGCGAGAAAACTTGAAAAAACATGCATTTTTAACTAAGAGTGTGGAGGCTTTGACATTTTTAAGAAGAACATCTACTGTAATTTTGACATTTGTCTGTGGACATGTCGCATATTTAATTATAAATTATTTAAATATTAAATGTTTTAGAGTAGTTTTGAAATATTTTACGCACATTGGGGGACTGAGGGGACGTTTCTATTATAATTACAAATTTCAAATATGTGTATTTAAAAAGAAAATTTTTAACAGTCCACTATGAAGTTGGTTTTAATTCAAAACGTCAAATTGACAAGTTTTATAAAATATACAGACAAAGAGTGTGGAGGCTTTGAAATTTTAAAAAAGAACACCTACTCTCATTTTAACATTTGTATGTGGACATATCGCATTTTTAATTAACAATTATTGAAGTATTTAATTTTTTAGACAACTTTTGAAATATTTTACACATATTGGGGGAATGAGGGAACGTTTTTATTATCATTAAGCATTTTATATATGTGTATTTAAAAAGAAAATTTTTGACAGTCCACTAAAACACAACGTCAAATTGACAAGTTATATAAAGTATACAGGTAAACCCAACCAAATTTGTCTCCAGTAATAATATACAGTAAAACCAAGCAAATTTTATCCACGGCAGAGTATAATTAAAAAAAACTAGGCAACTCGAATTGGAATCATTTGAGTACTCTTAAATTTTCTATCGGTAATACGAAAGTTATTTTAAAGGGCATGTGGGCAAAATTATAATATTTTCAATCGACAATTATTTTAGTGAAATTGCAACAAAACCTATCGTGTTTGGTGTCATATTAAAGGGCTTTAGAAGAACTTTTATATGAAATTAAAAAAAAAGTTGAAATTTTACGACTGTCAGTAGTTTCAAACTTAAAGTATTCCGAATCATACCGTGTTTAGTGTCATATTGAAGGGCTTTAAAAGAACTTTCAGATGAAATATAAAATGTTGAAATTTTACGATAGGTAATTGTTTCAAACTTAATAAATTCTATAAAAAAATGTGGAACTATCAAAAATTACATCCAACGGATTTTTAATAGATTAGGAAAATCTTTTCAGAAATAAAACACGTATTTGATTGAACTTTTACGACTGTCAATTATTTCAAACTTAAAGTATTCCGAATTATGCCATGTTTGGTATCATATGAAAGGGCTTTAGACGAACCTTTACATAAAATAATTAAAATGTTAGTTTTTCAAAAAGCAATGAGCGTTCGCCGGAATTTGAACCCAGAACCTTTCACTCGCATGGTGACTGCTCTAACCAATTGAGCTACAAACACTCGGCGAATACTCATGCCTTTCGTGCAACCTTTGTCAGTGCACATGTAGCATTTTTAATTATAAATTACTTAAAAATTAAACTTTTGTGAGTAGTTTTGAAATACTTTACGCATATTATGGAAATGAGGGGACGTTTTTATTATAATTATACATTTCAAATATGTGTATTTAAAAAGTAAATTTTTGACACTCCACTATGAAGTTGGTTTTAAAGCAAAATGTCAAATTGACAAGTTTTATAAAATATAAAGAATATGGAGGCTTTGGAATTTTTAAGAACATCTACTGTCATCTTGACATTTGTCAGTGGACATGTCGCATTTTTAATTATAAATTACTTAAATATTAAATGTTTGTGAGTAGTTTTGAAATACTTTACGCATATTGTGGAAATGAGAAGACGTTTTTATTATAATTACACATTTCAAATACGTGTATTTAAAAAATAAATTTTTGACGGTCCACAATAAATTTGGTTTCGAAACGAAACGTCAAATTGACAAGTTTTATAATTTATACAGGTGAACTCAACCAAATTTGATCACGATAATAATATACAGTAAAACCAAGCAAGTTCAATTTAGAAAAACCAGATAACTCGAATTAGAATCATTTGGGCACTCCTAAATTTTCTATCGATAATTGTTTAATTTAAAGTGCTTCAAAACCAGTCGTAGGTATTTGATATATTATTAAAGTTCTTTTAAAGTTTACGTGTGCAAAACTAAAATATTTTCGATCGGCAATAGTTTTAGTGAAAGTACTTTAAGGCCTATCGTGTTTGGTATCAAATGAAAGGTTATTTAAAGGGCTCGAGTAAAAAATTGATTTTTTTCCATCCGTAACTGTTTTAGTGAGAGTGCATCAAAACCTATCGTATTTGGTATCATATAAAAGGTCTTTTGAAGGGCTCACGTGCAGAATTGGAATATTTTCGTTCGGCAATTGTTTTAGTGAAAATACTTCAAAACCTATCGTATTTGGTATCAAATGAAAGGTCTTTGAAAGGGCGCGCGTATAAAATTTGTCACTTTTAGATCGTGAATTGTTTTAGTGAAAGTACTTCTAAACTTATCGTATTTGGTATCAAATGAAAGGTCTTCTGAAGGACTCGCGTGAAAAATTGTTTTTTTTGACAGATAATTGTTTTAGTGAAAGTGCATCAAAACTAATTCTGTTTGGTACGCATGGAATGTTCTGATAGAATTATTTCAATTTCGAGACAAGTTAGAGAAATTTTGAAAATTGATTTAGGCATTAAATGATTGAGAATACATGTTTTAAACTGTTTTCAACTGATTTCATACTCATATAAAAATTTTAAGACAAAATGTCAGTGAAGTTTTAAAAGTATATAGTGAAACAAAGCATAATTTGTCCGCAGTAATAATACAGAGTAAAAAATTGACCGCAGCATTCTACAATACAAACAAAGATAACTGGAAAAAAACGATGTCAGAAATAATATTCCAGCGATTTCCAACAGTTTTTCAAAAAAGTTTAAAGAAAATTTCCAATTGATTTTATGTATATATATATATATATATATATATATATATATATAAAATATAAATGTGGAATGTCATCAGAAATGACCTCCGAAGGATTTTTAATATATAGCAAAATGTATTCGGAAATAAAACATGGTAGGTGTCATTTGAAAGGGCTTTAGAATAAGTTTCAGATGAAATTAAAAAAGTTGAAATTTTACGATAGGCAATTGTTTCAAATTTAATGTATTCCAAATCATAACTTGTTTGGTCTCATTTGTAAGATCTTTAGAAGAACTTTCAGATGAAATAAAAAATACATATTTTACGACCGTCAATTATTTTAAACATAAAGTATTCCGAATTATACCGTGTTTAGTGCTATATGAATGGGATTTAGAAGAACTTTCAGATAAAATAAAAAATGTTGAAATTTCACGATCCTCAATTGTTTCAAACATAAATTATTCCGAATCATACCGTCTTTGCTGTCATATGAAAGGGCTTTAGAAGAACTTTCAGATGAAATAAAAAAAAGTTAGTTTAGCAAAATGTTTTCGGAAATTAAACACATATTTTATTGAAATTTTACGACAGTCAATTTTTTTAAACTTAAAGTGTTCCGAATCATATCGTGTTTGATATGCAAGGGCTTTAAAAGAACTTTCAGGCGAAATAAAAAAAAATAAACATTGCGACCGTCAATTGTTTTAAATTTGAAGTATTCGGAATAATGCCGTGTTTAATGTCATATGAAAGAGTTTTTAAAGAACTTACGATGTCAATTGTTTCAAATTTAAAGTTTCGCGAATCATACCGCGTTTGGTATCAAATAGAAGGTCTTTTAAAGGGCTCGCATGCAAAATTGACTTTTTCGATCAGCAATTGTTTTAGTGAAAGTCCATCAAAACCTGTCGTGTTTGATATCAAATGGAAGGTCTTTTGAAGGACTCGCGTGCAGCATTAAATTTTATTCGATCGACAATTGTTTTAATGAAAGTACTTCAAAACCTATCGTGTTTACTATCAAATGAAAGGTCTTTTGAAGGGCTTGCGTACAAAACTTAATACATTTCAATCGTCAAATGTTTTACTAAAAGTGTTTCAATTTTATAGGGCACGCGTATTTAATGAATTATTATTTTTTGATCGTCTATTGTTTTAGTAATGGTGTTCAAAAGCTATCATATTTGATATTAAATGACATGCCTTTTGAAGGGTTCAAATATAAAATTGGTATTTTTTTCGACCGAAAATTGTTTTAGTGAAAATGCTTCAAATCAATCATGTTTGATGTAAAATGAAAAGGTCTTTTGAAGAACTCGCGTACAAAATTAAATACTTTTAGATCGGAAATTGTTTGACTGAAAGTACTTCAAAACCTATTGTGTTTGGTATCAAATGAAAGGTCTTTTGAAGGACTCGCTTACAAAATGTAATACTTTTCGATAGTCAATTGTTTTAGTGAAAGTATTTCAAAACCTATCGTGTTTGTTTTCAAATGAAAAGTCTTTTAAAGAGCACGCGTGTTAAATTAATTATTTTTTTATCGTCCTTTGTTTTAGTAAAGGTGTTTCAAAACCTATCATATTTGGTATTAAATTACAGGCCTTTGAAGGGCTCGAATATAAAATTGGTATTTTTTTCGACCGAGAATTGTCTTAGTGAAAGTGCTTTAAAACCAATCATGTTTGATATAAAATGAAAGGTTTATGAAGAGCTCGCGTACAAAATTAAATACTTTCAGATCTTCAATTGTTTTCGTGAAAGTATTTTAAAACTTATTAAATTTGTTTTTTTTTGAGCGGCATTTGTTTTAGTGATACAGATTTCAATTAATAGGTCTTTGCATGAATAAACGTACAGAATTGAAACGTTTTAGATTGGAATTAATTCAGTTTATATTTTCTCAATTATCATACAGAAGTGAACCTTACTTCAGTGTCCGTGGAGCCTAGCGTGAGGCCTGGCAAAGCCAGGCCGACCGCTAGTCTTATATACTAAACGGCTTAATTCCCTATATATAGTTTCATCACGATCAGTCTGACAATTTTACAGCCTAGACGGTTTATCCGATTTATTTGAAACTTTTTTTATTTGATAGGGATTACTTATGGGCAGTGCCTTTTGATAGTCTCAGATTTTTCGTGCACATGATGTGCGAGAAAACTTGAAAAAACATGCATTTTCAACTAAGAGTGTGGAGGCTTTGACAATTTTAAGAAGAACATCTACTGTAATTTTGACATTTGTCTGTGGACATGTCGCATATTTAATTATAAATTATTTAAATATTAAATGTTTTAGAGTAGTTTTGAAATATTTTACGCACATTGGGGGACTGAGGGGACGTTTCTATTATAATTACAAATTTCAAATATGTGTATTTAAAAAGAAAATTTTTAACAGTCCACTATGAAGTTGGTTTTAGTTCAAAACGTCAAATTGACAAGTTTTATAAAGTATACAAAAAGTATGGAGGCTTTGAAATTTTAAAAAGAACATCTATTCTAATTTTTACATTTGTATGTGGACATATCGCATTTTTAATTAACAATTATTGAAGTATTAAATTTTTTAGAGAACTTTTGAGATATTTTACACATATTGGGGGAATGAGGGATCGTTTTTATTATCATTACGTATTTTAAATATGTGTATTTAAAAAGAAAATTTTTGACAATCCACTAAAACAAAACGTCATATTGACAAGTTATATAAAGTATACAGGTAAACCCAACCAAATTTGTCTCCAGTAATAATATATAGTAAAACCAAGCAAATTTTATCCACGTCAGAGTACAATTTAGAAAAACCAGATAACTCGAATTGAAATCATTTGATCACTCTTAAATTTTCTATCGGTAATACGAAAGTTATGTTAAAGGGCATATGGGCAAAATTATACTATTTTCAATCGGCAATTATTTTAGTGAAATTGCAACAAAACCTATCGTGTTTGGTGTCATATTAAAGGGCTTTAGAAGAACTTTCAGAAAAATGAAAATAGTTGAAATTTTACAATAAGCAATTGTTTCTAACATAAAGTATTTCGAATCATATTGTGTTGGGTGTCATATGAAAGAGCTTTAGAAGAATTTTCATATGAAAAAAAAAAAGTTGAAATTTTACGACTGTCAATAGTTTCAAACTTAAAGTATTCCGTATCGTACCGTATTTAGTGTCATATTGAAGGGCTTCAAAAGAACTCTCAGATGAAATATAGAAAGTTGAAATTTTACGATAGGTAATTGTTTCAAACTTAATAAATTCTATAAAAAAATTCACTCGCATGGTGACTGCACTAACCAATTGAGCTACAAACACTCGGCGAATACTCATGCCTTTCGTGTAACTTTTAGTTGAAGAAATGCTAGAGCAGTCACCATGCGAGTGAAATGTTCTGGATTCAAATCCCGGCGAACGCTCATTGCTTTTTCAAAAATTATTTATAATATCTACAAACAAACAATTGTGTCAATAAACAAATTCTTATAAAAAGTTAGTTTAGCAAAATGTCGTGTTTGATATCATTTGAAAGGGATTTAGAAGAACTTTCAGACGAAATAAAAAATAAATATATTTCGACCGTCAATTGTTTAAAATTTAAAGTATTCGGAATCATGCCGTGTTTAATGTCATACCAAAAAGTTTTGAAAGAACTTGTAGATGGAATAAAGAAAAAAATTCAATATTACAACTGTTAATTGTTTAAAATTCAAAATATTCCGAGTCATGCCGAGTTTGGTGTGATATAAAAGAGTTTTGAAAGAAAGTTCAAATGAAATAAAAAAAAATAATTATTTAACAACCGTCAACTGTTTCAAACTTAAAGTATTAGTGTCGGATAAGAAGGCTTTAGAAGAAGATTGTAATGAAATAAAAAAGTTGAAATTTGACCTATCGCGTTTGTATCAAAAAGAAAGATTTTTTGAAGGGTTCGTGTACAAAACTTAATACTTTTAGATCCTCAATTGTTTTAGTGAAAATTCTTCGTGTTTAGTATCAAATGAAAGGTCTTTTGAAAAGCTTGTGTGCATAATTGAATTTTTCCTGTCATCAATCGTTTTAATGAAAGTTCTTCAAAACCTATTGTGTTTGGTATCTAGTAAAAGGTCTTTTGATGAGCTCGCGAGCAGAATTGAATATTTTTCAATAGTTAGTTGTTTTAGTGAAAGATCTTCGAAATTTTGTTGTGTTTAGTATCAATTAAAAGGTCTTTGGTTGGAAAGATATGCAGAAATGTTTTAGATTTGTAATAATTGAATTTATATTGTGTCAACTGTCCTACAAAAGTGAATTCTACTTCAGGGTCCGCGGAACTAGCGTGAGGCCTGGCGAAGCCAGGGCGACCGCTAGTCTTATATACTAAACGGCTTAATTCCCTATATATAGATTCATCACGATCAGTCTAACAATTTTACAGCCTAGACGGTTTATCCGATTTATTTGAAACTTTTTTTATTTGATAGGGATTACTTATGCGGAGTGCCTTTTGATAGTCTCCGATTTTTCGTGCACATGATGTGCGAGAAAACTTGAAAAAACATGCATTTTCAACTAAGAGTGTGGAGGCTTTGAAATTTTTAAGAAGAACATCTACTGTAATTTTGACATTTGTCTGTGGACATGTCGCATATTTAATTATAAATTATTTAAAAATTAAATGTTTTAGAGTAGTTTTGAAATATTTTACGCGCATTAGGGGACTGAGGGGACGTTTTTATTATAATTACAAATTTCAAATATGTGTATTTAAAAAGAAAATTTTTAACAGTCCACTATGAAGTTGGTTTTAATTCAAAACGTCAAATTGACAAGTTTTATAAAATATACAGACAAAGAGTGTGGAGGCTTTGAAATTTTAAAAAAGAACACCTACTCTAATTTTGACATTTGTATGTGGACATATCGCATTTTTAATTAAAAATTATTCAAGTATTACATTTTTTAGAGAACTTTTTAAATATTTTACACATATTGAGGGAATGAGGGGACGTTTTTATTATAATTAGGCATTTTAAATATGTGTATTTAAAAAGACAATTTTTGACAGTCCACTAAAACAGAACGTCAAATTGACAAGTTATATAAAGTATACAGGTAAACCCAACCAAATTTATCTCCAGTATAATACAGTAAAACCAAGCAAATTTTATTCACGGCAGAGTACAATTTTAAAAAACCAGATAACTCGAATTGGAATCATTTGAGCACTTAAATTTTCTATCGGTAATACGAAAGTTATTTTAAAGGGCATGTGGGCAAAATTATAATATTTTCAATCGGCAATTATTTTAGTGAAATTGCAACAAAACCTATCGTGTTTGGTGTCATATTAAAGGGCTTTAGAAGAACTTTCAGATAAATGAAAAAAGTTGAAATTATACAATAAGCAAATGTTTCTAACATAAAGTATTTCGAATCATATTGTATTGGGTGTCATATGAAAGGGCTTTAGAAAAACTTTCAGATGAAATATAAAAAGTATAGGTAATTGTTTCAAACTTAATAAATTCTATAAAAAAAAGTGGAACTATCAAAAATTACATCCAACGGATTTTTAATAGATTAGCAAAATCTTTTCGGAAATAAAACACGTATTTGATTGAAATTTTAAGAATGTCAATTATTTCAAACTTAAAGTATTCCGAATTTAGACGAACCTTTAGATAAAGTAATTAAAAAAACAATTGAAGGTCGTAAAATTTCAAATACGTGTGTTATTTCCGAAAACATTTTGCTAAACTAACTTGTTATAAGAATTTGTTTATTGACACAATTGTTTATTTGTAGATATTATAAATGATTTTTGAAAAAGCAATGAGCGTTCGCCGGGATTTGAACCCAGAACCTTTCACTCGCATGGTAACTGCTCTAACATTTCTTCAACTAAACGTTACACGAAAGGCATGAGTATTTACCGAGTGTTTGTAGCTCAATTGGTTAGAGCAGTCACCATGCGAGTGAAAGGTTCTGGGTTCAAATTCCGGCGAACGCTCATTGCTTTTCCAAAAATTATTTATAATATCTACAAATAAACAATTGTGTCAATAAACAAATTCTTATAACAAGTTAGTTTAGTTTTCGGAAATAACACACGTATTTGAAATTTTACGACCTTCAATTGTTTTAAACCTAAAGTGTTCCGTATCATATCGTGTTTTATATCATATGAAAGGGATTTAGAAGAACTTTCAGACGAAATAAAAAATATATATATTTCAACCGTCAATTGTTTTAAATTTAAAGTATTCGGAATCATGCCGTGTTTAATGTCATATAAAAAATTTTTGAAAGAACTTGTAGATGGAATAAAGAAAAAAATTAAATATTACAACTGTTAATTGTTTCAAATTCAAAGTATTCCGAGTCATGCCGAGTTTGGTGTGATATGAAAGAGTTTTGAAAGAAAGTTCAAATGAAATAAAAAAATAATAATTTTACAACCGTCAACTGTTTCAAACTTAAAGTATTGGTGTCGTATAAAAAGGCTTTAGAAGAAAATTGTAATGAAATAAAAAAGTTGAAATTTGACCTATCACGTTTGTATCAAAAAGAAAGATTTTTTAAAGGATTCGCGTACAAAATTTAATAATTTTAGATCCTCAATTGTTTTAGTGAAAATGATTCAAAATTCTTCGTGTTTAGTATCAAATGAAAGGACTTTTGAAGAGCTCGCGTGTCAACTGTCCTACAAAAGTGAATTCTACTTCAGGGTCCGCGGAACTAGCGTGAGGCCTGGCGAAGCCAGGGCGACCGCTAGTCTTATATACTAAACGGCTTAATTCCCTATGTATATATAGATTCATCACGGTCATTCTAACAATTTTACAGCCTAGACGGTTTATCCGATTTATTTGAAACTTTTTTTATTTGATAGGGATCGTTCATGCGGAGTGCCTTTTGATAGTCTCAGATTTTTCGTGCACATGATGTGCGAGAAAACATGCGTTTTTAGGGCAAAATCAACTAAGAGTGTGGAGGCTTTGAAATTTTTAAGAAGAACATCAAACGTCATTTTGACATTTACCAGTGGACATGTCGCATTTTTAATTATAAATTATTTAAATATTAAATTCTTTAGAGTAGTTTTGAAATATTTTACGCACATTAGGGGACTGAGGGGACGTTTTTATTATAATTACAAATTTAAAATATGTGTATTTAAAAAGAACATTTTTAACAGTCCACTATGAAGTTGGTTTTAATTCAAAATGTCAAATTGACAAGTTTTATAAAATATACAGACAAAGAATGTGGAGGCTTTGAAATTTTAAAAAGAACAGCTACTCTAATTTTGACATTTGTATGTGGACATATCGCATTTTTAATTAAAAATTATACAAGTATTATATATTTTAGACAACTTTTGAAATATTTTACACATACTGGGGAAATGAGGGAACGTTTTAATTATAATTACGCATTTTAAATATGTGTATTTAAAAGAAAATTTTTGACAGTCCACTAAAACAAAACGTCAAATTGACAAGTTATATAAAGTATACAGGTAAACTCAACAAAATTTGTCTCCAGTAATAATATACAGTAAAATCAAGCAAATTTTATCCACGGCCGAGTAGAATTAAAAAAAAAAGAATAGATATGTTGAATTGGAATCATTTGAGCACTCTGAAATTTTCTATCGGTAATACGAAAGTTATTTTAAAGGGCATGTGGGCAAAATTATAATATTTTCAATCGGCAATTATTTTAGTGAAATTGCAACAAAACCTATCGTGTATATTAAAGGGATTTAGAAGTACTTTCAGATAAATGAAAAAAGTTGAAATTTTACAATAAGCAATTTAATAAGTATTTCTAATCATATTGTGTTGGGTGTCATATGAAGTTGAAATTTTACGACTGTCAATAGTTTCAAACTTAAAGTATTCCGAATCGTACCGTGTTTAGTGTCATATTGAAGGGCTTTAAAAGAACTTTCAGATGATATATAAGTTAAAATTTTACGATAGGTAATTGTTTCAAACTTAATAGATTCTACAAAAAAATGTGGAACTATCAAAAATTACATCCAACGGATTTATAATAGATTAGCAAAATCTTTTCGGAAATAAAACACTTATTTGATTGAATTTTTAAGACTGTCAATTATTTCAAACATAAAGTATTCCGAATTATGCCATGTTTGGTATCATATAAAAGGGCTTTAGACGAAGCTTTAGATAAAATCATTAAAAAGTTAGTTTTTTAAGAAGCAATGAGCGTTCGCCGGAATTTGAACCCAGAGCCTTTCACTCGCATGGTGACTGCTCTAACCAATTGAGCTACAAACACTTTCAGATGAAATAAAAAAAAGTTAATTTAGCAAAATGTTTTCGGAAATAAAAGACGTATTTGATTGAAATTTTACGACCGTCAATTGTTCTAAGCTCAAAGAGTTCCGAATCAAATCGTGTTTGATATCATATGACAGGGCTTTAGAAGAACTTTCAGACGAAATAAAAAAAATAAGACTTTACGGTTGTCAATTGTTTCAAATTTCAAATATTCGGATTAATGCCGTATTTAATGTCATATGAAAATTTGGAAGAAGTTTTATATGAAATAAAAAAAAATTAAGAATGTCAATTGTTTTAAACATAAAATATTTTTTGGTGTCAAATAAAAAGTCTTTTAAAGGAATCGCGTGCAAATTTTTTTTTTGTTGATTCGCAATTGTTTTAGTGATATTGCTTTAAAACCTATCGTGTTTGATATCGAATGAAATGTCTTTTGAAGTGTTTTCGTGCAGCATTTAATTTAATTTTGATCGGCAATTGTTTCAGTGAAAGTGCTTAACAATCTATCGTGTTTGGTATCTAATGAAAGGTCTTTTGAAGAGATCGCGTACAAAATTAAATATTTTACGATTGGCAATTGTTTTAGTGAAAGTGCTTCTAAACTTATCGTGTTTGGTATTAAATGAAAGGTATTTTGAAGGACTTGCGTACAAAATTTATTACTTTTCGATCGTCAATTGTTTTAGTGAAAGTGCTTAAAAACATATCGTGTTTGGTAACAAATGGAAGGTTTTTTGAAGGGCTAGCGTAAAAATTTTTAAGACAAAACGTCAACTTGACAAATAATTTTTAAAAGTATGTAATAAAACAGAGCAAAATTTGTGTGCGGTAATAATATACATTAAAAAAAAGGAAATTGACAGCAGCATTCTAGAATGCAAAAAAGTATATTTCAGCGATTTCCAACAGTTTTTCAAAAAAGTTTAGAGAAAAATTTCAATTGATTTCATGCACATAAAATATAAATGTAAAACATTATAAAAAATGACGTCCAAAAGCTTTTTAATAGTTTAGTAAAATGTACAATTATTTTCTTGAAAGTGTTTAAAACCTATCGCGTTTGTATCAAAAAGAAAGATTTTTTGAAGGGTTCGCGTACAAAATTTAATACTTATAGATCCTCAATTGTTTTAGTGAAAATGCATCAAAATTCTTCGTGATTAGTATCAAATGAAAGGTCTTTTGAAGAGCTCACGTGCATAATTGGATTTTTTTCAATCGTCAATTGTTTTAGTGAAAGATCTTCGAAACCTATTGTGTTTAGTATCAATTAAAAGGTCTTTGGATGGAATGATACGCAGAAATGATTTAGATTTGTAATAATTGCATTTATATTGTGTCAATGGGCCTTTTTTTTATTGTCAATTTTGTAGTGCCAGAGCTTCGTAACCTATCGTGCTTGGATCAATTAAATGTATTTCAAAGGACAGACTTGCAAAATTGAAAACTTTTACTTCGGAAATAATTTGATTTATATAGTGTCAATTGTCTTACAGAAGTGAATCCTATTTCAGTGTCCGCGGAGCTAGCGTGAGGCCTGGCGAAGCCAGGGCGACCGCTAGTCTTATATACTAAACGGCTTAATTCCCTATGTATATATAATTTCATCACGATCAGTCTGACAATTTTACAGCCTAAACGGTTTATCCGATTTATTTACAACTTTTTTTATTTGATAGAGGTCAATCACGTGGAGTGCCTTTTGATAGTCTCAGATTTTTCGTGCACATGATGTGCGAGAAAACTTGAAAAAACATGCGTTTTTGGGGCAAAATCAACTAAGAGTGTGGAGGCTTTGAAATTTTTAAGAAGAACATCAAACGTCACTTTGACATTTGTCAGTGGACATGTCGCATTTTTAATTATAAATTATTTAAATATTAAATGTTTTAGAGTAGTTTTGAAATACTTTACGCATATTGTGGAAATGAGGGGACGTTTTTATTATAATTATACATTTCTAATATGTGTATTTAAAAAGTTAATTTTTGACACTCCACTATGAAGTTGGTTTTAAAGCAAAACGTCAAATTGACAAGTTTTATAAAGTATAAAGAATATGGTGGCTTTGAAATTTTGAAGAAGAACATCTACTGTCATTTTTACATTTGTCAGTGGACATGTCGTATTTTTAATTATAAATTATTTAAATATTAAATGCTTTAGAGTAGTTTTGAAATATTTTACGCACATTGGGGGACTGAGGTGCCGTTTCTATTATAATTACAAATTTCAAATATGTGTATTTAAAATTTTATCCACGGCAGAGTACAATTTAGAAAAACTAGATAACTCGAATTGGAATCATTTGATCACTCTTAAATTTTCTTTCGGTAATACGAAAGTTATTTTAAAGGGCATGTGGGCAAAATTATAATATTTTCAATCATTAATTATTTCAGTGAAATTGCAACAAAACCTATCGTGTTTGGTGTCATATTAAAGGGCTTTAGAAGAACTTTCAGATAAATGAAAAAAGTTGAAATTATACAATAAGCAAATGTTTCTAACATAAAGTATTTCGAATCATATTGTGTTAGGTGTCATATAAAAGGGCTTTAGAAGAACTTTCATATAAAATTTTAAAAAGTTGAAATTTTACGATTGTCAATAGTTTCAAACTTAAAGTATTCCGAATCGTACCGTATTTAGTGTCATATTGAAGGGCTTCAAAAGAACTTTCAGATGAAATATAAAAAGTTGAAATTTTACGATAGGTAATTGTTTCAAACTTAATAAATTCTATAAAAAAATGTGGAACTATCAAAAATTACATCCAACGGATTTTTAATAGATTAGCAAAATCTTTTCGGAAATAAAACACGTATTTGATTGAAATTTTACGACTGTCAATTATTTCAAACTTAAAGTATTCCGAATTATGCCATGTTTGGTATCATATGAAAGGGCTTTAGACGAACCTTTAGATAAAATAATTAAAAAGTTAGTTTTTGAAAAAGCAATGAGCGTTCGCCGGAATTTTAACCCAGAACCTTTCACTCGCATGGTTACTGCTCTAACCAATTGAGCTACAAACACTCGGCGAGTACTTATGCTTTTTCGTGCAATCTTTAGTGGAAGAAATGCTAGAGCAGTCACCATGCGAATGAAAGGTTCTGGATTCAAATCCCGGCAAACGCACATTGTCTTTTCAAAAATTATTTATAATATCTACAAACAAACAATTGTGTCAATAAACAAATTCTTATAAAAAGTTAGTTTAGCAAAATGTTTTCGGAAATAACACACGTATTTGAAATTTTACGACCTTCAATATCGTGTTTGATATCATATGAAAAGGCTTTAGAAGAACTTTCAGACGAAATAGAAATATATATATATTTCGACCGTCAATTGTTTTAAATTTAAAGTATTCGGAATCATGCCGTGTTTAATGTCATATAAAAAAGTTTTGAAAGAACTTGTAGATGGAATAAAGAAACAAATTCAATATTACAACTGTTAATTGTTTCAAACTTAAAGTATTCCGAGTCATGCCGAGTTTGGTGTGATATGAAAGAGTTTTGAAAGAAAGTTCAAATGAAATAAAAAAAAAATTCTTTACAACCGTCAACTGTTTCTAACTTAAAGTATTGGTGTAGTATAAAAAGGCTTTAGAAGAAGATTGTAATGAAATAAAAAAGTTGAAATTTGACCTATCGTGTTTGTATCAAAAAGAAAGATTTTTTGAAGGGTTCGCGTACAAAATTCAATACTTTTAAATTCTCAATTGTTTTAGTGAAAATGATCCAAAATTCTTCGTGTTTAGTATCAAATGAAAGGTCTTTTGAAGGGCTCGCGTACAAAATTGGATTTTTCCTGTCATCAATCGTTTTAATGAAAGTTCTTCAAAACTTATTGTGTTTGGTATCTAGTAAAATGTCTTTTGAAGAGCTCGCGAGCAGAATTGGATATTTTTCAATCGTTAGTTGTTTTAATGAAAGATCTTCGAAATCTTGTAGTGTTTAGTATCAATTAAAAGGTCTTTGGTTGGAAAGATATGCAGAAATGTTTTAGATTTGTAATAATTGAATTTATATTGTGTCAACTGTCCTACAAAAGTGAATTCTACTTCAGGATCCGCGGAACTAGCGTGAGGCCTGGCGAAGCCAGAGCGACCGCTAGTCTTATATACTAAACGGCTTAATTCCCTATGTATATATAATTTCATCACAATCAGTCTGACAATTTTACAGCCTAGACGGTTTATTCGATTTATTTGCAACTTTTTTTATTTGATAGAGGTCAATCACGTGGAGTGCCTTTTGATAGTCTCAGATTTTTCGTGCACATGATGTGCGAGAAAACTTTAAAAAACATGCGTTTTTGGGGCAAAATCAACTAAGAGTGTGGAGGCTTTGAAATTTTTAAGAAGAACATCAAACGTCACTTTGACATTTGTCAGTGGACATGTCGCATTTTTAATTATAAATTATTTAAATATTAAATGTTTTACAGTAGTTTTGAAATATTTTACGCACATTGGGGGACTGAGGGGACGTTTTTATTATAATTAAGTATTTTAAATATTTGTATTTAAAAAGAAAAATTTTTATAGTCCACTATGAAGTTGGTTTTAATTCAAAACGTCAAATTGACAAGTTTTATAAAATATACAGACAAAGAGTGTGGAGGCTTTGACATTTTAAAAAGAACACCTACTCTAATTTTGACATTTGTATGTGGACATATCGCATTTTTAATTAAAAATTATTCAAGTATTAAAGATTTTAGACAACTTTTGAAATATTTTACACAAATTGGGGGAATGAGGGAACGTTTTAATTATAATTACGCATTTTAAATATGTGTATTTAAAAAGAAAATTTTTGACAATCCACTAAAACGAAACGTCAAATTGACAAGTTATACAGGTAAACTCAACCAAATTTGTCTCCAGTAATAATATACAGTAAAACCAAGCAAATTTTATCCACGTCAGAGTACAATTTAGAAAAACCAGATAACTCGAATTGGAATCATTTGATCACTCTTAAATTTTCTATCGGTAATACGAAAGTTATTTTAAAGGGCATGTGGGCAAAATTATAATATTTTCAATCGGCAATTATTTTAGTGAAATTGCAACAAAACCTATCGTGTTCGGTGTCATATTAAAAGACTTTAGAAGAACTTTCAGTAAAATGAAAATAGTTGAAATTTTACAGTAAGCAATTGTTTCTAACATAAAGTATTTCGAATCATATTGTGTTAGGTGTCATATGAAAGGGCTTTAGAAGAATTTTCATATGAAATAAAAAAAAAAGTTGAAATTTTACGACTGTCAATAGTTTCAAACTTAAAGTATTCCTTATCGTACTGTATTTAGTGTCATATTGAAGGGCTTCAAAAGAACTTTCAGATGAAATATAGAAAGTTGAAATTTTACGATAGGTAATTGTTTCAAACTTAATAAATTCTATAAAAAAATTCACTCGCATGGTGACTGCTCTAACCAATTGAGCTACAAACACTCGGCGAATACTCATGCCTTTCGAGCAACTTTTAGTTGAAGAAATGCTAGAGCAGTCACCATGCGAGTGAAAGGTTCTGGATTCAAATCCCGGCGAACGCTCATTGCTTTTTCAAAAATTATTTATAATATCTACAAACAAACAATTGTGTCAATAAACAAATTCTTATAAAAAGTTAGTTTAGCAAAATGTTTTCGGAAATAACACACGTATTTGAAATTTTACGACCTTCAATTGTTTTAAACCTAAAGTGTTCCGTATCATATCGTGTTTGATATCATATGAAAGGGATTTAGAAGAACTTTCAGACGAAATAAAAAATATATATATTTCGACCGTCAATTGTTTTAAATTTAAAGTATTCGGAATCATGCCGGGTAATGTCATATAAAAAAGTTTTGAATGAACTTGTAGATGGAATAAAGAAAAAATTCAATATTACAACTGTTAATTGTTTCAAACTGAAAGTATTCCGAGTCATGCCGAGTTTGGTGTGATATGAAAGAGTTTTGAAAGAAAGATCAAATGAAATAAAAAAAAAATATTTTACAACCATCAACTGTTTCAAACTTAAAGGATTGGTGTATAAAAAGGCTTTAGAAGAAAATTGTAATGAAATAAAAAAGTTGAAATTTGACCTATCGCGTTTGTATCAAAAAGAAAAATTTTTTAAAGGGTTCGCGTACAAAATTTAATAATTTTAGATCCTCAATTGTTTTAGTGAAAATGTTTCAAAATTCTTCGTGTTTAGTATCAAATGAAAGGTCTTTTGAAGAGCACGCGTGTCAACTGTCCTACAAAAGTGAATCCTACTTCAGGGTCCGCGGAGCTAGCGTGAGGCCTGGCGAAGCCAGGGCGACCGCTAGTATATGACTAATTTCAATTGTGTATTATTTGTAATATTCGTACAAAGGCTTCCAGAAAAAATTAAAACAATTGTCTACTGTTAAAAATATTGACGTAAATATAATACAAATTCTAGGATAATTTTTCTGTAACTTTCACCACTATAGGTTAATTTTATAATCTGAAGCTTTGCTTCATGTAAGAAATCGGTCATTTTTTAGCTGTTTCTCCTTCTTCAATATTTTGACATTAGACAATTGTTTGAATTTTGTCATGGACGTCTTTATTTTTACGAAGAACACAAATATATAATTAATTCTTGCACTTTGATGAAATATACAAATGGATTAGTCTTATATAAAAAAAACCGTAATTTTATTCCGTACAACTTATATTAGAAGCATTTTCCTGTAAAATTAATTGGGAAGCAAATGAGCATCAAAAAACTGATTTCACATGTGATAAGCCTATGTTCGGGTTTTAGATGGACTAAAGTTGTTGATTTTTCGAATAATCGAAAATTCGAATGTTCGGATTTAATGAATCTTCGAATTTAGATTTCGAACTTTCGAATTTTTGAATATTCCGAATTTTGAATATGCCGAATTTTCGAATTATTCGAATTGTGAATATCCTCATTTGCAGAGTTTTGTATTAATTCATAAGTAATTATTATTAATTATTATTATTTGCCAAATTAATTCAATTTAGACTTAAAATTTCGCTACACTGTCAAAAACATTTTAATTAAGACGTTTTTGTATCACTTTTATTCTCATTTTAAAACGTTTTACTAAAAGTCCGTAGCATTTAGATGGGCGGTAAGAGAATAGATGTCTTAATTAAGACGCATAAACTTGCAGAGTTTTTGCAGGATACTTCGAGTTTATTATTTAATTCGTGGCCGACTTTTCGAGAATTATGCGTGAGCATGTTTGGAGATGACAGATGGCGTTAATTCAGAGACAAAAAATTCGAGAATTTGAAGCTTTTAAAAATTCGAAAATTCGTAAATTCGAAGCTTCAAAAAATTCGAAAATTCGAAGCTTCGCAGTTTTTCTGATGAAGTTGAAAACATTCGAATGTTCGAACGTTCAGAAATTCGAACTTCGGTGGAAATCAACGACCCTAGGCTGGACACACTATATATTTTCGTCATGAGTTCTAACAGCTCCACCCAATAGCTTAATTTCTTGTTCTAGGTTCCAATTCTCTTCTGTGACAAGAAACAGATTCCCGCAGAGTATCAGGTCGCCATCACTCAAGGCTATGCCTTCGCCAATTCCTTCCTTGAAAATAGCGAGTACTTTGCTGGTAACCATCTCACTATCGCTGATTTCTGTGCTGTAGCATCGCTGAGTTCCATTATACCTGTGGTGCCGGCGGAGCCCTCCAAGTATCCACACTTGGACCGCTGGATGGAGAAGATGAAAATGTTGTCGTATTACCAAGAAAAGAATGGCAACGGTGCAGAAAGTCTCTGTAATAAGGTTAATCAGGTTCTGGGAAGATGACATGATAATATTTGAGGTTATGAGTTGATTATTGTAATAAATAAATATTATTACAATAGGTACGAGTATACTATTTTTCCTGAAGTTGCTATGTAATGTCCTACTTCTTTGCCGCAAAATTGATAGGGAAGTAAAATCGATTCTAAAACAATGGATAGTCCTAGTCCTATTGATAACTCAAATCACCTATAGAGGCACTGCGTTCGCCTAGCTTTGGTAGGATAAATGGTTTGTTTACATAATACATATGTTTCGCCAAAATTATATATATTTGTTTAATTCTGAATAATTCGCGTAATACTAGAAAATAAAAAAAAATTCTCATGATCATTTACTTTTTGCTTGAATAATATTATTTTCGCAGAGATAAATAATTTGTGATTACAAAATGCATACTTAATATGGGGGTAGGTATTCAACTATCAAAAATATAAACTTAAAAACTCAATACAAAATTATACTAATTTCATGTTCTGAAGATTCCGAATTATATTTATGTTCTACAGGCCGGCATACAATATTATAAGAACATGATTTAACTGACGAATTAAAATCTAAATTTAAATTACTTATTGGCCACTGCTACGATAATTTATTAATGTATGAAATTAGCAGTGCAATGTTTGAGTTAAAAAATTGCTACCGGAACATGTATTACAAATTATTAACTGAGGATGATTCTTTTATCATAAGTTTCAATAGTTCAGAGCGATTTGCATCCTTAAAAGCAACAGCTCGTATTAGATTTTCTTCTTGTAGGTTTTTCATAGCAAAAATTTAAAATTAACGTTATAGAAATACGTATGTTTACCATACAAACATGCACAATAAATGAAACAGTCCCACCACGAGTAGTTATTTTTTTTACCGCTAGTTGGCGTATTCGAGCGCTAGAGTTGTCAATAGATACGAGTATATTATTTTTCCTGAAATTGTTATGTAATGTCCTACTTCTTTGCCGCAAAATCGGCAGATAAGTAAAATCGGTTCTAAAACAATGGATAGTCCTAGTCCTATAGTAAGTTGTCCAATGGTTGCTGCAAGTTGGTATGATTCGAAATAAATATGAAAGTGAAAACTGTTGTGAACAAATGAAATTATGTAAAACAAGTCGTTGTAGTGATGGTTTTGTGTGGTGGATAGATCAGGTTCGGTTAAGTTTGGTCATGAACGTCTCCTATACAGTGTCATCTTTTGGCTAAATATCAAAATAAAGCAAGAGGGTATACTGGAGTTTTAACAAATAGTTATTTATGTATGTGGTACGTACAATATTTTATGCATAACAAAATTATATGTTCAAAAGATTAAAATATGTACATAGGTAATATATCAAAATGACAAATTGTAAATTCAAGTATTCACAATAAACAAAAATTGTTTTTTTATTTCTGTATCCATACGTATTATTTTTTAAGGCCCTAGGGCGAAAAACAAATGTTTAAGTTTGCTTTTTAGGGCTAAAACACATGAATTTCGGCCCGGTTATGCATAAAATATATTAGTTCACGTAAAAATAAACCAGAACAATTATAACAGAGTCAACAGAATAGTTCAAAAGTGCTTTAAAAAATTAACTTACCATTTAGAAGACTTTAGAGAACTATCAGCAACGGCCAACAGAAATCAGCAACCACCAACAGCAATCAGCAACCACCAACAGAAATCAGCAACCATCTGTAGGAAATACTGGATACAGCACTTATCACAAAACACTAACAGGCCATTGATTTCACTCACTACACTACACACGAGGTTTAAACTACTTTTTACACTCCAAGTTCTACATGCAATCTTCATTTAACTACACGTGACGTTTTAATTCGACATTGGACAAAAGTACAGCAGAACAAACTTGTCGCCGTGAGTTTAATTATCATTTGAGCGAACAAAATTCAATATTTTTTCCCATCTAAATGCACAGAAATCAATGTTTATGTATGTAAATAATAATATTTAAGATATATATGTACTCGGTTTATAGACAATATTTTAATTATATTTTTTTTAAATAGAGTCCGGTGTGAACAGTCGTAGTGAATAGACGTGATTCTAGTAGCTCCGACAAATTACACAATACTTCCATAACCAAATTATAAATATTAAATTATCTATAATTAACTACTAAAACGCTGAATAACTTCTACATCACAAGTGTAGAAAAAAGTGTGAAACCTGACCATGTCAGAATCAAGCAGTGGACTATCTACATCAACTACCCCAACATACCGAATCACTACCACTTCAGCAACCACAACCTTAAATACAATAACAACTACAACAATAAGACAACCAATAACAACGTCAATGCACACAACACCAATACGAACATCAAGATCATCATCTCAGAACACAATAAATACGAGTAGTGCATCAATTGCAAATCAAACACCTCGAACACCAATATACACTAATATAATCAGCTCTCCTCAACTACTAAATCCTTATTTAACGCCGATAGTGAATATTCAAAACCAAAGCAATAATATAACACCTGGATCAACAATGGATATCACGAACGAGGAGAAAACCATGGATGAAGAGGACACAGTAGGATGGCAAGAGGTAAGAACAAAATATAAACGTCCCCACGAAGAAGAAGAAAGAAACCGTACCCAAATCCCAACAAAACGCCATAACTCATCCATATATATAAACTCTCAAAATAAAAACAGATACGATATACTTTATAATGAACCAACAACAACACAGCCTGAAAATGAAATAGACAATACAAACAAAAACACCGAACACAAGCCACCCCCAATATTTATAACAAACATCACAAACTATCCTCTAATGAAAACAAGTATAGAAACGATTCTCAATACAAGTGAATTTACATGCAAAACCCAGTCAAAAAATGATGTCAAAATAAACACGATAACCTCTGATGCATACAGAAAATTAATAAAATTCTTAAAACAAAATAAAGTGGCGTACTATACATATCAACCCCGCCAAGATAGATCCTACAGAACTGTAATACGTAATCTGCACCCAACGATAACCACGGAAGAAATTAAAAGCGAACTAACAAGAAAAGGGTTCACAATCCGAAATGTAACAAACATTCGAGACTGGAAGACAAAGGAACCTCTCCCACTCTTCTTCGTGGACCAAGAACCTAACAGCAATAACAAAGAAATATATAAAATCACGCAACTATTAAACACCATAATTACAGTAGAACCCCCGAGAAAAAGAAAAGATATCCCGCAATGCCTAAGATGCCAAGAATACGGCCATACGAAATCTTATTGCACCAAACCCTACATTTGTGTCAAATGCGGAGAAAATCATCAGACTAAAATCTGTACAAAAACTAAACACACTCCTGCAAGATGCGCATTATGCAATGGAGCCCACCCAGCTAATTACAAGGGATGCACAGTTTATAGAGATTTGCAAACAGCAAGAGATAACAACAATCGAAACAAGAAAACAACAGATAACTCTACAAAGAACTACCCAAGTCAAGAAATCAATGCACAAAACTCAACATATGCTCAAACAACACAACGACATATGCAACCAACACAAAACAGTACAGAACTCAACTGTGATAAAAACGAAGCAAATAACATCCACATATTCATGAACAAACTAGAATCACTCTTTAGTCAACTTCTCAATCAAAACAACATGATACTTAATCTGCTAACTACCGTCATAAACAATTTCACAACACATGGATAGTACAACCCTAAGAATTGGTCTGTGGAACGCCAATGGACTTGCACAGCATCGACAGGAAATAGAATACTTCATCAACGAACAAAAAATTGATATATTACTCGTCTCAGAAACACATTTTACGGATAGAAACTATTTTCAAATCCCAAGACATAGAACATATCACACCCAGCATCCAGATGGTACTGCTCATGGTGGTACTGCCATAATAATAAATGAAAAACTTAACCATTTCGAAACAGAAAAATATGAAACAGAACATATTCAAGCAACCAGTGTCAAAATACAAGACGGAACGGGCTATTTAACAGTCACATCCATATATTGTCCCCCAAAACATATTATCACAAAAGACCAGTTCGAAGAATTCTTCAAATCGCTGAGCAACAAATTTATAGTAGGAGGCGACTATAACGCCAAGCATACATGGTGGGGCTCAAGACTAATTAACCCTAGAGGACGTCAACTCTACAATACAATAACCTCAAATAAATACGAACATCATAGTACAGGTGAGCCAACCTATTGGCCAACTGATCAAAATAAAATACCAGATCTACTCGATTTCTTTATTACAAAGGGAATATCGAAAAATTATAATGATATAGAATCTAGTTACGACTTAAATTCTGATCACTCCCCAATCATTTTTACCTTAAGTACTACAATAATTAAAAAAGAAGGCAAAGGTACATTAACAAACAAACACACCAACTGGGAAACATTTAGAGAGCATCTAAATAAATCAACAACTATCCCAAGAAGAATAAACACAGGAAAAGAAATCGAAGATAAAATTGAAGAAACAATAAATAACATACAAGAACCGGCGCTATTATCCACACCACCCAAAGATATTACAATAAACATCCCCAACTACCCTAAATATATAAAAGAACTAATAAACGAAAAGCGGAAGGCAAGAAGAATATGGCAAATAAGTAGAAACCCGAATGACAAAACAAAAGTAAACAAACTATCTAAAGAATTAAAAAACATCCTCCAAGCATTAAAACAAGAAAACTTCCAACATCATCTTCAAACACTGTCACCATATAAAGATCAAGATTACAGCTTATGGAAAGCAACTAAAAACTTAAAGAGACCGATACAACATAATGCCCCAATTCGTAAAAACGACGGATCTTGGGCAAGAAGCAGTCAGGAAAAAGCTGAAGTGTACGCCGAGCACCTGGCAAATGTCTTCAAGCCAAACACCACGAATAGCCCTACGGAAGAAGAAAAAGAAATAGAGGAATTCCTTGATACACCACTACAATTAGCACGCCCAATCAAGCATTTTACACCTAAAGAAATTGTAGCAGAAATCAATTGCCTAAATAATAATAAGAGCCCAGGATACGATCTTTTAACCGCTTAAATACTAAAAGAACTGCCACTAAAAACAATAACCGCTATCACAACAATATATAATGCGATCATACGCCTCCAATATTTCCCCATACAATGGAAATTTGCGCAGATAATTATGATACAAAAACCCGATAAACCATCTCACGAGACATCATCCTACAGGCCTATATCATTGTTACCGATTCTGTCCAAGTTACTTGAAAAACTACTGCTACTTCGATTAAAACCAATTATAGAAGAATACAATCTCATCCCCGATCACCAATTTGGGTTCCGTAACCAACACTCAACCATCGAACAAGTGCACAGAGTGGTGAATAAAATAGAAAAAGATCTTGAAGAGCAAAAAATATGTACCGGAGTCTTCTTGGACATAAGTCAAGCCTTCGATAAGGTGTGGCATACTGGGTTACTATATAAAATTAAAAAACATTTTCCGAGTCAATACTACCTACTCATCAAGTCCTACTTAACAGATAGATTTTTTCAAGTAACAAGTCAAGGGAAATTCTCTAAAATATATGGAATTAATGCTGGTGTACCACAACGAAGCGTGTTGGGACCGGTGCTATATCTAATATACACAGCAGATTTACCTTGTAACCCAAATACATTAACAGCAACATATGCTGACGATACAGCAATCCTGGCCTCTCATACCAATCCAATAGATGCAAGCAATCTAATCCAAAACTCACTCAATGAAATTAAAAAATGGACATAAACATGGCGCATAAAAATTAATGAAACAAAATGTGCACATGTAACATTTACAACAAAAAGAATTACTTGCCCGGATGTAACAATAAGCAATAATATAATACCAAAACAAGACAGCGTGAAATACCTTGGGATGCATTTAGACAAACTAGGTACTTGGAAAGTACATGTACAGAAAAAACGCAAACAACTAGACTTAAAACTAAAAAAAATGTACTGGTTAATAGGACGAAATTCGAAATTATCCCTAGAAAACAAGATTCTACTGTACAAAGTCATACTTATACCTATATGGACATATGGGATACAGTTATGGGGATGTGCCAAAAAAACAAACATTGCAATCATTCAAAGATTCCAGAACAAAACATTAAGAATAATAACTAATGCACCATGGTATGTCAACAATGAAACTTTACATAGAGATCTAAATATCAAGTATGTACAAGAACAAGTATCTACATACGCGAACAAATATCAAAACAGATTAAATTCCCACCCGAACTACTTGGCTGTAAACCTCTTAAATAATGAAAACGAAGTTAGAAGATTGAAGAGAATCAAACCTCTTGATTTATGTACCTAAACAATAGAATATGTATTATGTACTTATTATCTGAAGTGATATTGTAAATATTATCTTCTCGCATGTATTATACTTATATCAAATTTACTGGTTGGCTGGATAAGCCAGTTGTAAATAACAATGTAATAATTAAAAAAAAAAAAAAAAAGTCGATAGAATATTATTTAAAATAATACTTAAGAACGATTCATTGACCATTTATTTAATATTTCAGCATTAAAAAGCAATATTATGATGACGTAACACCTGTAGTTGTTACGAATATCGCCGGTGAGATTTGTAATCTATTTTCGAACATCAAAAACTATATGTCCAGATCAAATATCTATCAAAAACATTAGAATAATATTTGAATTTACTATTTACCTAGTATATTGGCACAAATTACATGGCTTAAATGCAGTATACGGCCTTGTTTGTTACGCCCACTTAGTCTGCTTTGTTGCGCATGCGCTAAATTTCATGAATCAGTGATTCTAAAACAAGTTTGATTCTACGTTTTGAAATGAAACGACAGGTTGGTTCCTCAAAACGGAAAACGTATTTTCTGTTGAGTGTGAGTTTTACGGGCTTAGGGTTTGTTTGTTTAAAATGCGAGCGAAGCGAGCTAACCTAAAAAATGAGTTCCATTAAGATCAAATATAATGGCTTGTTTCTGTTGGGCTTGAGTTCTATGGGCTTAGGGTTTGTTTATTAAAAGTGCGAGCGAAGCGAGTTAACCTAAAAAATGAAATCCACCAAGATCGAATATAATGGCTTGGTCCTGTTGGGCGTGAGTTCTATGGCCTTAGGGTTTGTTTGTTAAAAGTGCGAGCGAAGCGAGCTAACCTAAAAAATGAGTTTCACCAAGATCGGATATAATGGCTTGTTTATGTTGGGCGTGAGTTCTACGGGCTTAGGGTTTGTTTGTTAAAAGTGCGAGCGAAGCGAGCTAACCTAAAAAATGAGTTTCACCAAGATCGGATATAATGGCTTGTTTATGTTGGGCGTGAGTTCTACGGGCTTAGGGTTTGTTTGTTAAAAGTGCGAGCGAAGCGAGCTAACCTAAAAAATAAAATCCACGAAGATCGAATATAATGCCTTGGTTCGGTTGGGCGTGAGTTCTGCGGGTTTAGGGTTTGTTTGTTAAAAGTGCGAGCGAAGCGAGCTAACCTAAAAAATTAGTTCTTCCACCAATATCGAACATAATGGCTTGTTTCTGTTGAGCGTGCGTTCTATGGCCTAGGGTTTGTTTGATAAAAATGCGAGTGAAGCGGGCTAACCTAAAAAATAATGATCAAAGTTGAGTTATTTTAAATAAAATGATACTAGGGTCAGGATCTAGAAGTAATAAAAATAGAGAAAATTGGCTAGTGAGATATGCCTTCAATATCCGTGAATAATTTATTACTTATACCATTGCTTTGGAGCCACTGTAAATCTTTCATTTTGTTATTACAGACCACTATGCTGCCATCTATCAACAAAATAACAAACTGGGCAAGGCCGTATACTGCACTTTTACCAATTACATTTATTTTACCCATAACACTCAACAATACTGAGCTTCGAGAAATTATAGGTTAATTCTGGGTTGCATGAAAGTTTTATCGGTTCATTAGCAACTAACGGTTCAATAAATTTCAGAAAATCGCCATTGATACTGTTGCTAGATAAACAATTCTTTATTTTTTTCTTGCAACCCAGTATAAAATAAATTATTGAATATATAACACAAACTTACAAAAAAAAAAACTTTCTTTTTTGTTGCTTATTGGTGCACTTTAGTAAAAGAACTTAGTAAGATGCAGGCACTCACATGATAATGAGACGTAAACACAACTGTTTGGACTGCGATCACTGCGCCACCTACAAAATGAACTATTTTTTGGAAAGAGATTTGAAAAGATCACTGATCTCTATATATAGAGATCAGTGGAAAAGATGCACAATCCAATAATTATAGTCCATAATTAATCAAATAAATAATAAATAAACAGATATGTATATTATTATATACAAATGATAAATTCAACACAGATAACTTTAAATAATTGTTTACAAGGAAAGCGTATAACTAAGAATAAAATTTTTAATTTTTATACTATATTTCATAGCAGTTCTAAGAAATTATTTTTGTACGTAGATTAATGTATAAAATAATCGTAGTTTTGTGGAATAGCCTATTATATTATATCAATAAAAATAATATTGAAAAGTTGATAATCATTTGTTTAATTGTTTTAATTCGAAATTCTTTTGTTTTGTTTCAATTGCTTTATAGGTTACTAGATTGGGTGACACTGTAGTTCTATAATATTCAACTACTGCCTCATATTCGTATTGCTTTTTTCATGCACTGCTTGGGATTGCATGTACAATAATAATCCGCATACACTGCCTTTTATTTCATCATAAAATATTTCTTCATACTAGTCATACATCAACTTGGTCATCGTCCTAAAATGGAGATCTTAGTGTTTCATCTATCTCTCACTAGATGTAGACTGGTGCACTACATCAAATTCTTCAAACATATCCCTGTGCAGTCACATAAAATGCATGTGTGCTAAAATTCACACAACAATCTCCAACACCCTAAAACGCAGATCCTGCTTTTGAATTACACAGTATTTTGCAACACTCTAAAGTGCAACATCAATGTGCAAGCCGCGCAAAATGGCGGTTGGCGGGAATATATGAATCCATCACTTGCCAACAGATGGCGCAGCAAGCAAAAATAATAATATAAAACGTCAGTTTGACTTTTAGCAATGTTTTCATAATAATAACCATAAATAGAGAGCAAAGATGGGTGACACTGCAGTTCTATAATATCCAACTACTGTCTTATATTCGTATTGCTTTTTCCATGCACTGCTTCGTGCCAGCACAGTTTCATTCAATTTTCCTAATTTAGTAAAAATACGAACCAAACAAAGAGGACTATAAGTTTGCCTATTTCTCAGTAGATGTAGACTAGAGTATTTAATTTGTTTAATATTTTATTATTAAATTATTCATACATGCTTTTGTTCGGTGACATGAAATGCATATAATGCCAAATACACGCAGTGCATTATTTAATACTATAATATTCAAATGATGTCCCATTATAACCTACATTTATCTCTAGATGGCGCAAGTGGTCGTCAGCGGCATACTTCAAATGCTTGTTTGATGTTTGTCAATAGAAATGTGTTTGAATCATTTTAATTTAGAAATACATCTGCATACGAGTTATTAAAATAAATTATAAACATTTATAGAGTTATAAAAGACATCAATAACTTTTTACCACAAGCTCAGTTTCTGTTTTTTTAATTGATTATCTTACAGGAAACGATATCAAATAAAATATGCTAAAAGCAGCTATTTCAAACTGAATGATCATTTTTAGTAATCTGTTAGTGACAGCACAATCACAGTTTCATACATCATTTCCCTATTATGTAGTTTGTATCTGTAAGAATTCTAAATAAATATTAACCTACTGCACTTACAGTTCAACACAGAATTCATATATAATATGAACATGATATTTATATCTATTTTTATTGCAAAATTACTAGACCACAATTAATTTTTTTTTAAATAAAAAATTCGGTAGAAATAATTATTCAATATAAACTTAACTGTTTTATGAGAAAATAAATACATTAATTAAAATTTTTAATAAATGATCAGTTACTTTTCAAAGTTTAACGATATATTTTTTTGTCTTTTTTACATTAAATTACGAGTAGGTAATTCAAATAAATTAAATTTCACAGTTCCACTAAAATTATAAATAATTTAATTGTAAGTACATGCAACGTAGACTCTTGTCTGAACAATATTAGTAGTTCAGACTGCTTCAGATTGCTTTAATTGTGTTCTTCCTTTATAAAATAATGATCGAATTAAATCAAACAACAATAAGAACCTACTAGAGATCAGCATTTTCGAAAATTTTAATATTCGATTCGATCCGATATCTGATCCGAAATTAGATCTGAGATTCGATCCACCATACTATTAGATCCGTACTGATTTCCATATTTATATGTAACCAATTGTAACGTTGCAGATGACACTAAATTACTAATTTTGTCAAATTTTGTTGTAACGTTATTTAATTATTTTTTATCATAGTACATATATACTTATAAATTTTTCGTAGCGTTATTATTTCTATAGAGTGGGATTGTAATTTATATATTTTTTTACTCGGAGCGTATAACTGAAAGCGACGAATGAATATTTCATCCGAATTTCGGTTCTAAAATTTAATCCGATCAGATGTTTTATACAACTTCGAATCGGATTTGTATATTATGCCGATTTCTGGTACCTACTATCATCTTTAAATGGACCATCTTCAAATAAAATTGTGCTCCAATCGTAGCATCTCGCATACTATATGTTTTACCGACAAATTTAGTATATTTTCTTTTATATGACTATTTACTTTTTAATATCGTTTACCGAAATCAATTACAAAGATTTGCGTACTGTTTGTTTAAAATACGAGCAAAGTGTGCCTTGTCAAGAATAATAACATTAGATTTTTTTTTAAATAATGCTATTCATAACAAAAATTACAATAATATATATATTATAAATGACAGAACAGTTTAAAAATAAATTTAAAAATTCTTACTCATTTATTCGGTCTTATGGCAGGAATTATCAAACATTTTTTGAAATTTCCACTACGATCAAAAACACAATAACAATTATAAATGAAAAAAATTAAAAACTACAGTAAAATGTTAAAAATTCTAACAAAATTAGTTGATTTGGAAAATGTAACCTAAAATGAACTGTTCAAACTTCAATCAAAGTAACACTATTGTATATTATAGTAATTACATGGCTTTACACTATGAAGTAAACATATAAAATTGTTTTTAAACATTTATTTTCTATATATTAAATATATAAACAGTATAAAATTGTAAAAGTATGCACTCGCGACACAATCTTCAAATTACGTTTCACTTGATAAAATAAATCACACACTTTGTCATGCATAAAATGATGCACAAAATAGAAACTTGACACTTTTGGAATTATATGCACATATACTTGTTAAAAATATATTCTATCTATACAGTCTAAATCGTACATTTAATACTGATGTGAGAGTCACTCGTTTGACAGTTACGGACCACATCTGAAATTGTGACGTCACACGCCCGTGGTCTATTATAATTTGATAACATCATGTGTATTATTTTATTCAAATGACAGCAGTGTTTATTTGTTATCATAGCAACCATAGGAGATGAGAATCTGTCAAAATTAATAAAACCGGAAGCTAATAAATATAAAAGTTGCAGTACGTAATATTATAAATACGAGTAGTTCAAACATTTTTGTGGAACTTTGACAAGTGTAGGAATTTTTTTCCCTGTTTTTCTTATTTATTAAGACTCAGTTCCACATCGCAATTGACATTTTGTCTTTGTATTATTTATGTAGTACCTAATATATTAAAACAATGGAGAAAAACCATAGCACGGGAAAAACTACAAGGGAGCAATATAAATCCTATGTAGATTTTTTTCGAAACTGATGAAGTCTTGAGAACTAATAAAAATACTCCAGAAAATCAAAAACAAGTAGACAAAGCTTTTGAATTATTGGCCGCAGATTTAAATTCACTTTGAGGACCAGATATAAATAATGTTGTTTTTTATCACCAACAAAAAAAAAATTTGAAGATTATTTACTTTTAAAACAGTGGATATTGTAGTAGATCGTCTGTTTTGTTTCATCACTGGCAATAATTCATGTGAAAAATCTCGTCCAGCTTCTCTTGATAATCGAAATAATTTACGGAAGTTTTCTTCCGGTATTGAAAAAGGATCACTTATGTCGCGTAAATATGTATAGAAATTTCTCAAATTTCGTCTTAAAGCAAATAATTTAAGATTATACATGTTCAATATCTATTTGTTAAAGTATAATTTTACCTATCATTATTTTTTTCAAGATAATAAAGAAATTAAATTAAATCGCGATGATAATCCATTTTTTAATTCACAATGACGTACCTGACACGTGAGAAAATATCGTAACGAATGATTTTTGCATTCGTTATTTTCTTGGTGATCTTAACGAAATTCGTTATAATTTTTGTTATAAAATAACGAATTTTAAGTTACTGAATACCATTTAAACGAATTTCGTTACAATAACGATTTTTCATTAAATAACGATTTTTTCGTTAAATAACGAAACGTTATGACTTAACGAATGCTTACAGAATAGATCTGTTAAGAACTTCGTTATAATAACGATTTTTCGTTAAATAACGAAACGTTATGACTTAACGAATGCTTACAGAATAGACCTGTTAAAGCTGAATTATATATGTTTATGTAAATACCCGAAAATGGGTAACTCCTAGCACTTACCAATTTTATAAAATATTTTATACCGAGCAAATATTGAAAAATAAATGCATCACAAAATAAAAGGATATCGCTTTACACACTTAATAGAACTTGTGGTAAACTTTATGTATGATATGATAAAATTTCCGAATAGTTGCTTTTCATGATTTTAAAGATTCGCTTTTATTAAAACAATGCATTGAAAAAGCAGTATTTGAATCTTAGAGTGTTGAATAATATAATTTGGATATTTGGCAATATGTGCATTTTATGTCACTGAATAAGGATATGTATGAATAAATTGGTGTAAGAAATATGACAAATTTTAAATACGCCAGTCTAGTGGGAGATAGTTTAAACACTGAGCCACCATTAATTGGTTCGTATCTACGCTATTAGAAATTTGAATGAAACAGTGCTTGCACGAAGTTGTACATGAAAAATGCAATACGAAAAATAGACCGTCTATTTTTAAATAACGTTACAACAAAATTTGACAAAATTAGTAATTTAGTGTCATCTGCAACGTTACAATTGGTTACATATAAATATGGAAATCAGTACGGATCTAATAGTATGGTGGATCGAATCTCAGATCTAATTTCGAATCAGATATTGGATCGAATCGAATATTAAAATTTTCGAAAATGCTGATCTCTAGTAGGTTCTTATTGTTGTTTGATTTAATTCGATCATTATTTTATAAAGGAAGAACACAATTAAAGCAATCTGAAGCAGTCTGAACTACTAATATTGTTCAGACAAGAGTCTACGTTGCATGTACTTACAATTAAATTATTTATAATTTTAGTGGAACTGTGAAATTTAATTTATTTGAATTACCTACTCGTAATTTAATGTAAAAAAGACAAAAAAATATATCGTTAAACTTTGAAAAGTAACTGATCATTTAGTAAAAATTTTAATTAATGTATTTATTTTCTCATAAAACAGTTAAGTTTATATTGAATAATTATTTCTACCGAATTTTTTATTTAAAAAAAATTAATTGTGGTCTAGTAATTTTGCAATAAAAATAGATATAAATATCATGTTCATATTATATATGAATTCTGTGTTGAACTGTAAGTGCAGTAGGTTAATATTTATTTAGAATTCTTACAGATACAAACTACATAATAGGGAAATGATGTATGAAACTGTGATTGTGCTGTCACTAACAGATTACTAAAAATGATCATTCAGTTTGAAATAGCTGCTTTTAGAATATTTTATTTGATATCGTTTCCTGTAAGATAATCAATTAAAAAAACAGAAACTGAGCTTGTGGTAAAAAGTTATTGATGTCTTTTATAACTCTATAAATGTTTATAATTTATTTTAATAGCTCGTATGCAGATGTATTTCTAAATTAAAATGATTCAAACACATTTCTATTGATAAACATCAAACAAGCATTTGAAGTATGCCGCTGACGACCACTTGCGCCATCTAGAGATAAATGTAGGTTATAATGGGACATCATTTGAATATTATAGTGTTAAATAATGCACTGCGTGTATTTGGCATTATATGCATTTCATGTCACCGAACAAAAGCATGTATGAATAATTTAATAATAAAATATTAAACAAATTAAATACTCTAGTCTACATCTACTGAGAAATAGGCAAACTTACAGTCCTCTTTGATTGGTTCGTATTTTTACTAAATTAGGAAAATTGAATGAAACTGTGCTGGCACGAAGCAGTGCATGAAAAAAGCAATACGAATATAAGACAGTAGTTGGATATTATAGAACTGCAGTGTCACCCATCTTTGCTCTCTATTTATGGTTATTATTATGAAAACATTGCTAAAAGTCAAACTGACGTTTTATATTATTATTTTTGCTTGCTGCGCCATCTGTTGGCAAGTGATGGATTCATATATTCCCGCCAACCGCCATTTTGCGCGGCTTGCACATTATGATGTTGCACTTTAGAGTGTTGCAAAATACTGTGTAATTCAAAAGCAGGATCTGCGTTTTAGGGTGTTGGAGATTGTTGTGTGAATTTTAGCACACATGCATTTTATGTGACTGCATAGGGATATGTTTGAAGAATTTGATGTAGTGCACCAGTCTACATCTAGTGAGAGATAGATGAAACACTAAGATCTCCATTTTAGGACGATGACCAAGTTGATGTATGACTAGTATGAAGAAATATTTTATGATGAAATAAAAGGCAGTGTATGCGGATTATGAATTTCTGACGCTACCCGTTTCATATGTCATTAAAATTTGCTGATTTCAAATTTACAGAGCGGGCACGACAACTAGCGCCTCTAACGAGATACGTTGTAACTAAATTTGAAAATACTGCCGCTTGCATTGATTGAAAAAATCTTAAAAACAAGCCTAGTCGTTGTATATTTATTATCATACGATCTTTACAGTAAAATACTAACCGTTGGCACCAATGATTCAATTACTTTCTTCTTTTGACCCATAAACACTTTAAATATTTTAAATACGTAGACAATATGGCGGCATTATTTACCTGAAGTGACAGATAATGCTACGTTGCCAATTAAATTCACTTAGTCTAACTAGCTAGTCACTTTAGTCGATAGCTCAGAGTACTAGTCATAATATTTAATAATATTGAATGTATAAATAAAATACGCAGTTCCTTTAAATGTATTTTGTTTGATCACATAAAATTCAGTTTTCAAATATTTTAAGGTTGTTTTTGTAACTTGACAGCGTTGTCACTTTCTTTTAATTGAAATAAAAAGCACTAGATGGCACTACTTGACGTACCAAAACTAAAAAAATCACAACAAATTTTTATATAGTAAAATGATGAAATGAAACGGCCATAATAAGCGGAGCGCAATTCAATGAAGTTGGCCATGATTTTAAATACGCCAGTCTACATCTAGTGGGAGATAGTTTAAACACTGAGCCACCATTAATTGGTTCGTATCTACGCTATTAGAAATTTGAATGAAACAGTGCATGCACGAAATAGTACATGAAAAATGCAATACAAAAAATAGACCGTGCTTGAATATTATAAAGCCCCTGGCACATATAGCGTCAAGACTCCGAGTCTGCTATAAACTGCTGAAAAACTGAGAGTCACGTCCAAAACGGTGTTTCTGACAGTCAGAAATAAATATTTGTTAATTTTAACGTGTTATTTGTTAATTTGTATTATTTAAAATATTTATCGACTATTAAGAAATATAAAAACTATAAACGACGAAATATAAAACAAAAAATTTAATTAAAAAAAAATTACATGAACTATAAATGAAATATAAAAACTTTAAATGTATTATTTAAAATGTTTGTCGATTATTAAGAAATATAAAAACTATAAACTAGGATCTATCAAACAAAAAAATAAATTTAAAAAAAATTACTTGAATTATAAATGAAATATGAAAACTTAAAAGTTTCTAACTATGTATAAAGTAATAGTTATTTTTATAACAAGTGCCGAAAAAGGCTCGTTACGTGCAAGTGCAGAATTTAACGCACGAGGCTTGCCGAGTGCGGAAATCTGCACGAGCATGTAACCTTTTTCGGCACGTGTTATAAACAACATTTTTCCTACAACTGTGCGATTTAGTAAATCACTAAAATATTATTAAAATTTATAAAATTTATAAAATTTTAATCATATTACATGAGAACGATGTTTTACGGCGTTGCTATGGTTTGTTTGTTGATTGCTTGCACATTGTTCTACGTTATTTAAAAATATTTCACTAACGTCAAAATAATTTCTTCAAAATCATCTTCATTGGAATAGTACAGTGAGTGATTCTTCTTTATCATTAACAGCTCCAAAGATAATTGAAGCTCCGGATCATACTATGTTGGATCTATTTTCGACAATGACAATCAACCTGCTGCTGGTACTTCTGAAGCGAAATTGTTACCAATAATATTACTGGTAATAATATGAACAGGTACGGAAGAAATCAATGTTTCTTTAGACACAAAAGTTTCCACTTTACATTATGTCAATATAAGCAACTGTAACACTGTATTAATAATATACACAAACAATAAATATGCAGTATTTAACTTACTCTTTAAATAAAACCATTTATCGATATATTTTACTTTGTTCGATTCTTTTTATTAATTGTCTACAGATTAGATATACTGCAAATTAAGGTTACGTTTATAAACGTCAAAATATACTACTGCATATTTACTAGCGCTGGTTCACCGTATCTTCTTCTTCCATAAGCGTCTGTGGTCAAAATATGAATTCCGCGCTCGGCGCGAAATTTAAATCGCTGTCAAAACAATATTCTTTTGACAGTTACGTAATGAAGCACTTTCCGCACTAGTGTTTCTTTGCTTTCGGAAACGCACTTGGTCTGCATTCATCTACTTTCCATACGTAACCAAGGCAATTATAGTTACGTAATAACAAAGAAATCGCACAGTTGTAGGAAAATGAATTTAACTATAAAAATGTACAAAAATCAAACAAGAACATAAACAATAATAATTCATACGTCAAACAACAAAGGAAGATAGGGAAAAAACCAGCATCATAATGAAGTTGGTTTTCGGCAGTCGTGACTGCTGAAAATAGAGGCGTTTCTATTTTTGGCAGTCAAATGGAAGACTCGGAGTCTTGACGCTATATGTGCCAGGGGCTTAAGGATGCGTGCATTCCCGAAAAAATCCTAAAACCAAGCCTAGTCTTTGTATATTTATTATAATACGATCTTTACAGTAAAATACTAACCGTTGGCACCAATAATTCAATAATACTTCCTTCTTTTGATCTATAAACACTTCAAAAATTTTAAATGGGTAGACAATATGGCGGCGTTATTTACCTGCAGTGGCAGATAATGCTACGTTGCCAAATTAAATTCACTTAGTCTAGACTAGCTAGTCACTTTAGTCAAAAGCTCAGAATACTAGTCATAATATTTAATAATATTGATTGTATAAATAAAACACCCAGTACTATTACATGTATTTTGTTTGATCCCATAAACTTCAGTTTAAAAATATTTTAAGGTTGTTTTTGGAACTTGCCAGCGTTGTCACTCTCCTTTAATTGAAATAAAAAGCACTAGATGGCACTACATGACGTACCAAAACTGTAAAAAACTCACGACAAATTTTTATATAGCAAAATGATGAAATGAAACGGCTATAATAAGCGTAGCGCAATTCAATGAAGTTGGCCATGATTTTAAATACACCAGTCTACATCTAGTAGGAGATAGTTTAAACATTGAGCCACCATTAATTGGTTCGTATCTACGCTATTAGGAATTTGAATGAAACTGTGCTTGCACGAAGTTGTACATGGAAAATGCAATACGAAAAATAGACCGTGCTTGAATATTATAAGGATGCGTGCATTTCCTCACTGAATAACGATGTGTATGAATAATTTGGTGTAAAAATATTACAAATTTTAAATACGCCATTCTACATCTAGTGGGAGATAGTTTAAGCACTAAGCCACCATTAATTGGTTCGTATCTACGGTATTAGGAATTTGAATGAAACTGTGCTTGCACGAAATAGTACATGAAAAATGCAATACGAAAAATAGACCGTGCTTGAATATTATAAGGATGCGTGCATTACCGTTACGAAGCATGAAAAAATATTTTTGTTTATTGGATTAGATGCAGAATTTTATGTCCTAAAGGACCCGATATAAATATTTTGGTTAGAGCTCGAAAAATCCGCTTTCAGTGGTCTTACTACTGTTGGCAACAGTGAGAAATATATATATTTTTATTTTACGCTTGGCAACAGTAGAACAGTGCATCTTGATTTCATATTTGTTTACCTATTACAAAATGTTTTTCTTATCTAAATTATGTGTCCTGTGCCTCAGTACTTGTAAAAAAATTGAACCTGTAATCGAAAAGAGTGAAGAGATATTGATTCAAAAGAAACTAAACTATTGTTTACCTGAAATTGTAAGTAAACATAACCTTGAAGCATTTTTATTCGTTAAAATTTTATGCAAACTGTTATAATTTATAGATTGACTCTCATTCGACAATCCCGAAATATGTATGCAGCGACTGTATTAACAAATTAGAATGTTTTTACAAATTCAAACAAATTTGTTTACAAAACAACACATATTTGAACAGCTATTTTCAAACTTTAACATCTACTGCTGGTGAATCATACAAATATTTATCAATAAATCTTACTGATATAAAATACCAGAATAAACTACAAGCAGTGAGAATCGACCAAATAATGTTAACTATTCGACGTGATGAGCTGCAAACTAGAAAAAAGGACGATAACGAAATTTATATTAAAGAAGTTGTCAAAAATGAAGAACAGTGTGTTGATGGATTAGATATTGAAGAATCACATTTATTATGTGAGGCAGAAAAAAACATCGGAATAAAGGAAGAATTTCTTATTTCTGTAGACAACGCTCATATTGAATTTTACAATGAATATGTTAAAAGCTTAAAAAGGGAAACAATTTCAAGTGACTCTGATGTTTCTGTTTCGAAAATTGAAGATATTGTACACGAAGATTTCAAATATTCTAATAGCAATAGTAAACTTGACTTGACTAAATTTACAGAAAAGATAGTAACAGAAAAAAATGATTTTAAGAAAACAAAAAAATATGAGTGTGCTATTTGCAGTAACAAATTTGTATATAAAGCATCATTAAAGCATCATTTAAAAGTTCATGCAGGTATAAGAGATCATAATTGTTCAATATGCAAAAAAAGTTTTTATTCAAAAAGTGTTTTGATTCAACATGAAAATATACATACAGATATTAAGAATTACGAATGTACAACATGTAAAAAGAAGTTTATACAAAAAAGAGCTTTGGTTAGGCATGAAAAAATTCACGCAGGAATAAAAAACTACGAATGTACAATATGTAAAAAAAAGTTTATATACAAAATTAATTTGGTACAGCATGAAAAAATTCACACAGGTATAAAAAACTACGAATGTACAATATGTAAAAAAAAGTTTATGTATAAATGTAATTTGATACAGCATGAAAAAAATCATACAGGTATAAAAAATTACGAATGTTCAACATGTAAAAAGAAGTTTATACAAAATAGAACTTTGGTTAGGCATGAAAAAATTCACGCAGGTATAAAAAACTACGAATGTACAATATGTAAAAAAAAGTTTTTGTATAAATATAATTTGGTACAGCATGAAAAAATTCATACATGTATAAAAAATTACGAATGTTCAACATGTAAAAAGAAGTTCATACAAAAAAGAGCTTTGGTTAGGCATGAAAAAATTCCCACATGTATAAAAAATTAAAATATTTGATTAAGCATGGAAAAATTCACACAAGGAATAGAAAACTACGAAACTTAGTTAGAACGGGAAAATTCACGTAGTTATAAAGAGCTAATGTTCTTATCTCATATAAAAATATGTAATTCGGCAATGAAGCAGATTTAAAAAATAATAATTGCGAATAAACTGTTATATGATATTTTATGGCAATTTGTATTGTATATATTATAATAAATGTGAACGTATTTCTATATTTTAATTCATGAGAAAATCATAATTTTACTGGATTACTTATTATATTTACTGAGCTGCTTTCGAGTTAACTTAAAAGTGACCTGGGTTGTAATAACCCGAGTTACTTTGACTAGAGTTAGTTCAGCTGTCAACAAGAACGTTCCCGCAGTGTAATTTTATATTGAGAGCGGTTGAATATTTCTTTTCAAATTATTTATTCTGTGATCACATATACGGAGGATTACTGATTTATAACAAAGATCCTTACATACATATGGATTTAATGTAAATTGAAACTGAAAATTTTATTTAGATAAGAATAATGCGTAACTTCACCTAGAATTAAAAATTAAATTATAATTATATTAATTCATCAAAGCTGCTTTCGAGTTAGCAGTTTAGGTAACTCCAGAGTGACTAATCCGACATGAAGTAACGTTGACTTTTTCCGTTACACAGACCAAACACCCCACCTATTCTGTGCACAAGTCACCATGGTGATAGCGACAACATTGATGACGTCAATAAACTATGCAATCCGCATATCGTGACTCAGCCTAGTGACATTATAGTAATTTTTGTTTCACTAGGTTATAGTTCTTTTAGGGTTATATTGGTGACAATGAAGTTTCATTTTATTTTCAAATATGACAACTTGTTGGATGCCATTTTATTTCTTTGTTCATTGCAAGCTGTTTCTGAGTAATAACCTGGTATATCGAACAGAAAAATCAGTAATACTTGTAATAAAGCCTTATCACTTTTTACTGGTGATTGAAGCGTGGACCCGTGTGAAGACAGCAATACCATTCTCAGCAATACTTCCGGTCTAGTCCCACCGTTCGCACAAATTGTGTTCAATTATTGCTGGAAAATTCTTACATTCATATTGTAATAAAACCCTTAAATGTATATCTAATAGTTTAATAGGTTTAAAAATAAAGACAGATATTTTAAATTCACCTTAATATTATATTGTTCGGCTTTATTAGATATTATTATAAAGGCAATGTAAATGTATAATATTCAAAAAATTATAACTTATTAATAAAAATATGTACCCTCTTGAAAATTTGTACATATTTACTTCTACTAGAGCCCTATAAGAAAACATACTTGAAATTAACCCCATGATCGTACGCACAGGGTAGGATTTATTTTAAAACTGTTAAAGTTGCGTTCCAAAATACTGAATATTTAAAATATTATAACTTATTAATAAAAATATGTACCCTCTTGAAAATTTCTAGATATTTACCCCTAGCTGAGCTCTACAAGAAAACATATTTGAAATTTACCCCTTGACCGTACGCACAGGGTAGGATTTATTTTAAAACTGTTAAAGTTGCGTTCCAAAATACTGAATATTTAAAATATTATAACTTATTAATAAAAATATGTACCCTCTTGAAAATTTCTAGATATTTACCCCTAGCTGAGCCCTACAAGAAAACATATTTGAAATTTACCCCTTGGCCGTACGCACAGGGCAGGATTAAATTTAAAACTGTTAAAGTTGCGTTCAAAAATACTGCATATTTAAAATATTATAACTTATTAATAAAAATATGTACCCTCTTGAAAATTTCTAGATATTTACTCCTAGCTGAGCCCTACAAGAAAACATATTTGAAATTTACCCCATGACCGTACGCACAGGGTAGGATTTATTTTAAAACTGTTAAAGTTGCGTTCTAAAATACTGAATATTGAAAATATTATAACTTATTAATAAAAATATGTACCCTCTTGAAAATTTCTACATATTTACTCCTAGCTGAGCCCTACAAGAAAACATATTTGAAATTAACCCCATGATCGTACGCACAGGGCAGGATTTATTTTAAAACTGTTACAGTTGCGTTCCAAAATACTGAATATTTAAAATATTATAACTTATTAATAAAAATATGTACCCTCTTGAAAATTTCTACATATTTACTCCTAGCTGAGCCCTACAAGAAAACATATTTGAAATTAACCCCATGACCGTACGCACAGGGTAGGATTTATTTTAAAACTGTTAAAGTTGCGTTCTAAAATACTGAATATTGAAAATATTATAACTTATTAATAAAAATATGTACCCTCTTGAAAACTTCTACATATTTACTCCTGCATGAGCCCTACAAGAAAACATATTTGAAATTTACCCCTTGACCGCACGCACAGGGCAGGATTTATTTTAAAACTGTTAAAGTTACGTTCCAAAATACTGCATATTTAAAATATTATAACTTATTAATAAAAATATGTACCCTCTTGAAAATATCTACATATTTACTCCTAGCTGAGCCCTACAAGAAAACATATTTGAAATTAACCCCATGACCGTACGCACAGGGTAGGATTTATTTTAAAACTGTTAAAGTTGCGTTCTAAAATACTGAATATTGAAAATATTATAACTTATTAATAAAAATATGTACCCTCTTGAAAATTTCTAAATATTTACTCCTAGCTGAGCCCTACAAGAAAACATATTTGAAATTAACCCCATGACCGTACGCACAGGGTAGGATTTATTTTAAAACTGTTAAAGTTGCGTTCTAAAATACTGAATATTGAAAATATTATAACTTATAAATAAAAATATGTACCCTCTTGAAAATTTCTACATATTTACTCCTGCATGAGCCCTACAAGAAAACATATTTGAAATTTACCCCTTGGCCGTACGCACAGGGTAGGATTAATTTTTAAACTGGTAAAGTTGCGTTCTAAAATACTGAATATTGAAAATATTATAACTTATTAATAAAAATATGTACCCTCTTGAAAATTTCTAGATATTTACCCCTAGCTGAGCTCTACAAGAAAACATATTTGAAATTTACCCCTTGACCGTACGCACAGGGTAGGATTTATTTTAAAACTGTTAAAGTTGCGTTCCAAAATACTGAATATTTAAAATATTATAACTTATTAATAAAAATATGTACCCTCTTGAAAATTTCTACATATTTACTCCTAGCTGAGCCCTACAAGAAAACATATTTGAAATTAACCCCATGACCGTACGCACAGGGTAGGATTTATTTTAAAACTGTTAAAGTTGCGTTCTAAAATACTGAATATTGAAAATATTATAACTTATTAATAAAAATATGTACCCTCTTGAAAATTTCTACATATTTACTCCTGCATGAGCCCTACAAGAAAACATATTTGAAATTAACCCCTTGGCCGAACGCACAGGGCAGGATTAAATTTAAAACTGTTAAAGTTGCGTTCCAAAATACTGCATATTTAAAATATTATAACTTATTAATAAAAATATGTACCCTCTTGAAAATTTCTAGATATTTACTCCTAGCTGAGCCCTACAAGAAAACATATTTGAAATTTACCCCTTGGCCGTACGCACAGGGCAGGATTAAATTTAAAACTGTTAAAGTTGCGTTCAAAAATACTGCATATTTAAAATATTATAACTTATTAATAAAAATATGTACCCTCTTGAAAATTTCTAGATATTTATTCCTAGCTGAGCCCTACAAGAAAACATATTTGAAATTTACCCCATGACCGTACGCACAGGGTAGGATTTATTTTAAAACTGTTAAAGTTGCGTTCTAAAATACTGAATATTGAAAATATTATAACTTATTAATAAAAATATGTACCCTCTTGAAAATTTCTACATATTTACTCCTGCATGAGCCCTACAAGAAAACATATTTGAAATTAACCCCTTGGCCGAACGCACAGGGCAGGATTAAATTTAAAACTGTTAAAGTTGCGTTCCAAAATACTGCATATTTAAAATATTATAACTTATTAATAAAAATATGTACCCTCTTGAAAATTTCTAGATATTTACTCCTAGCTGAGCCCTACAAGAAAACATATTTGAAATTTACCCCTTGGCCGTACGCACAGGGCAGGATTAAATTTAAAACTGTTAAAGTTGCGTTCAAAAATACTGCATATTTAAAATATTATAACTTATTAAAAAAAAATATGTACCCTCTTGAAAATTTCTAGATATTTACTCCTAGCTGAGCCCTACAAGAAAACATATTTGAAATTTACCCCTTGACCGTACGCACAGGGCAGGATTTATTTTAAAACTGTTAAAGTTGCGTTCTAAAATACTGAATATTGAAAATATTATAACTTATTAATAAAAATATGTACCCTCTTGAATATTTCTAGATATTTACTCCTAGCTGAGCCCTACAAGAAAACATATTTGAAATTTACCCCTTGGCCGTACGCACAGGGCAGGATTAAATTTAAAACTGTTAAAGTTAAAGCAGACTAACAAAATAAATAAATAAATGATATTTTTAAATGTTACTTCAGGTTTGTATTCTTAAATTCGACGAATCTCTGATGTAGTGGTTATTTGACAAGTGTTTTTTTAGCTTATACGAGCCCAAATTCATAATAGTTGGACCAGTAATTTTTTTGCACATTTTCTTAAAACAAAGCTAAATCTCGTGATTATATTAGTGTTTTAAGAATGAAGCCGTACTAAAAATTTAAGTTTAGTATTTTATTAGTTCATTCAAAAAATTATATTAAGTATTGTTGGTAAACAAAAGAAATATTTACTTATTAATAATCAAAGGACACTTCATAATAGTTGGACTATTTAAAAAATAATGTAAATCATCAATTTATTTCAAAATTTAATATTTTGTTGCATCATCTTTTGATTCAAATACTTCTAATATACGTTTTAGTATTGAATTTACAAAAGTTTGGCAAAATTCTGGAGTAAATGAGTTCCATATAGCACTGAACTTAAACTTTAACTCTTGTTTCGTGCGTGCTGAACTCTTTCGCAATTCTTTTTTCATTTTCCCCACAATGTCTCGATTGGAGACAGATCATGGTTAGATGATAACCAATCCAATATCGGAATATTATTTTTTACAATCCAACTCTTAGGTTTACGAGAATTATGGCACGCAGCACCATCTTGCTGAAATATAAACTCTCCATACGAATTTTGTAAATGGGTAATGGACGATAAAAGACGATCTTGAAGAATTCCTATATATTTATCCGTATTCACAATACCATCCACAAAATGAAGATTGCCCCCTCCTTTGGCAGGCATGCAAACTAATACCATGACTGAGGCTGGAAATTTGACTTTACGTTTTAGGCAATCTTTTTGAAATGACTAATTTTTCTTTCGAAGAATCCTTCTCCTTTCATCTCCAACACAGACCTCAGAACGTGACTCGTCGCTCCATGTGATAGAGTTCCATTGTCACTGAACCCAATTCTTGCGGCATTTAACCTATTTCAACCTATTTTGTCACTAAGAAACCGTCCACAATGGTTTTGATTTTGCCTTTTGGATTTCATTGATGTTTTAGCTTTCATGAAGTCTATTTGACTCACCTTATAAAATCCATAATCAACTTTTCGAAACGCTCTTAATGTAGCGCGTGCTGATACGGATCTATCAAGTGCATTTCCCCACTTCGTAGCAATTTCAGCAGTAGTAGAACGACGGTCTTCTCTAATTATTTTTGTTAAAATGCGGTAATCTGCCGGCGAAAATGTTGATGGACGGCCGGTTTCCTTATTCAAATCAACAAAACCACTCTGCTTATAGCAATTTATTATATTTCGAATTTTAGACCGCGATAAATTTAATTCTGCTGTTATTTTATAGGCAGATTCACCATTATTTGCTAAATTACTTATTGCTTTCCTTAAATCTGCAGATAAAGGCTTACCACAAACCATAATTGTTAGTAAACTAAAATATGTTACTGAAAATTGTTTCAACAAGTTACTTATAGTTGCTTGGCAACGGTCTCTGCTATGGTTTTATTTTTTTTGTAATGATTTATTTCCAAATAATACATACTTGAAATAGTCCAAATATTATGAAGTATCCTTATATTGTTAATAATAAAATATTTTTAATGTTAACCTACCGAAATCAATAAAAAAATTTTTTATGAACTAAAATACACTACAGTTACACATTAAGTATAAATAAGTTCATAGAAAATAAATACAGCGACAAAAATTGACTTTATTTTACGAAAATATGAAAAGAATTTACTAGTCCAACTATTATGAATTTGGGCTCGTATAACAGTCCTTCGTGCCATACCTTGTCAAAGGCTTGTGCTGCGTCCAAAAAGGCAGGCGAAAAATATTTGTTTCTTCTATATATTTTTTGGTTCCTTTTACAATTCTGTGTGTTTGCTTGATGGTGGAATGCTGCTGTATAAACCCAAACAGGTGATGTGGTATTAAATTTTCTTTCTCAAGTATTCAATCATCTGATAAGTTCTTCTTCTTCTTCTTAATACCTCTACAACCCTGGATGGGTTTTGGCTTCCTCTAGCATCCTCTTCCATGCTGCTCTGTCAACCACTACTCGCTTCCAGTTTGAAACTCCTAGTACTCTCAGGTTCTTCTCTACCCTATCCATCCATCTTAGTTTTGGTCTTCCTTTTTTTCTTTTTCCTAGGGGGGTTCTCAGTGATATTTTCTTTGTCATTCTGTCGTTGTTCATTCTCATGGTGTGTCTTAGCGAGCGTAATCTACCTATTTTCAGTGTTTTAGTTATGTTCGGTTCATTGAAATCTGTATATAGCTCAAAGTTATATTTTTGGCCCCATCCATCTGTTCCTTCCTGTACTGGTCCTAAAATTCTCCATAGTACTTTTCTTTCCAAGATTTCTAACTCTGCTTTATTTCGTTTTGTGAGACTCCAGGTTTTGGAGCCATATAGTACTACTGGCCTTATTATCGTTTTATATAGTATGAATTTCAGTTTTTTCTCACAGTTTTGGAGCTTAGGAGATATTTTAGGCCAAAGGATGCTTTATTATCTAATGTTATTCTATTCCTAATTTCTTCTGTTATGTCGTTAGTTCGATTCAATATTGAGCCTAAATAAGTGAATTTATCCATTTTTCGGATTCCAAAGTCATCTATCCTAAGTGTTTCATCTTCGTTTTCTCCTGTGGGCGCAGCCTCCATATATTTGGTTTTTTCCCGATTGATCTTAAGACCGACTTCTTTAGCTTCTAGTATCAGTTTTTTTATTATTCTTATTATTGTGGTTTTATTTTTGCCAATTATTAAGACATCGTCAGCATATGCTAATAGTTGGATATTCTGTTCATATATGGTGTTTGTTAAGTTAAGGTTAAGGTTTCTGATAACTTTTTCAAGCATTAAGTTAAACAGTAATGTAGCTAACGGATCACCCTGTCGTAATCCTTTGTTTGAAGAGAATTCGTTGGATAGATGTGATTTGATTCTGACGCTGCATCTTACATCTGTTTGTGTCATCATTGTTATTTGTTTAAGTTTATGGGGGAAACCAAAATACTTCATTATATTCTTTATTTAATTACGGTGTATGCTATCATATGCTGCCTTGAAGTCTATAAATATATAGTGAGTGTTGATATTAAACTCTGTGCACTTCTCTAGAATATGCCGAAGACAGGTTATTTGATCTGTAGTCGATCTATTGTTTCGAAACCCGCATTGATAGTCTCCTATATTGTCTTCCGCGTATACCACCAAACGATGGTATAAAATGTTTGCGAATATTTTATATGCTACGTTTAACAGCGAGATTCCCCTATAATTGTTACATTGTAACTTGTCTCCTTTTTTATAAATGGGACAGACTATCCTTTCGTTCTATGATTGGGGCATTTTAACCTCTCTCCATATGTCTTGTATGAGATTATGTAACTTATCCACAAGTTCGTCGTCTCCCTGCTTGAACAATTCTCCTGAGATCTAATCTTTACCCGATGCTGTATTGTTTTTCATTTTGCTCACTGCTTCCTGTATTTCTCCTATTGTCGGTGGTATATCTTTTTGTTCTGCAGAGTGGATTTCTAGGATTTGTTCATTTCGTCTGTCATCAACATTATTGTTACCAGCCTCCTTGTTTAGTAGATCCTTGAAATATTGAGCCCATCTTTCAATGCACTGCTCTTCATTTAACAGTATGTTACCATTCTTGTCTGTACAGTTTAAGACTGGTTGCTTAAAACCTCCTTTCATTTCCCTTACCCTCTGATAAATTTTCCTGGTTCTTTTTGATTATGTAATGACTCTATTTCCTCATAGACTTTCCTCTCAAACTGTCGATTCTTCTGTCTGAATAGTTTTCTTTCATTATCTCTTTTCATCTTATATTCTTCTGTATTTGCTCTTGTTCCCCTTTGTATCATTTTCTTCCTAGCCTAGTTTGTTTCTTTATTTGCATTTGCGCATTCATCGTCATACAAATGATTATGCATTTTTCGACTTTCATTTTTGCCGATTGTTTCCTCCGCTGCTTTATTTATGCTATTTTCTATTACTTGCCACTTTTGCTTTATTTCTAACTCTAGTTCGTCACTTTTATGTTCTTCTAGGGCCTCGTTTAGTTTTGCTATGAACTGATCTTTACTTTCCTCTTTCTTCAGTTCCTCTAGGTTGTATATGTTTCTTCTCTTCCCTTTTGTTTATTTTGTTAATGCGAGTCTGTGCCTCATTTTTATCATCACAAGGAAATGATCACTGTCGATATTAGGCACCCTGTGGCTTCTGACATCTAGAATATTAGAGTTGCATCTGTTATCTATTAGTATGTGGTCAATTTGGTTTACTGGTGAGGTCCAGGTTCCTTCGTGTATCCTTTTGTGCGGAAAGTGGGTACTGGCGATCACCATTCCTTTTGTTATGGCAAACTGAATTAAACGGACTCCATTTTCATTGATCGATTCATGCAAGCTGTGTATCCCTATTGTTGGTCTATATATTGCTTCCTTACCCACTTTGGCATTAAAGTTCGCCATTATTATTTTGAGATCGTGTTTTGGGGCTTGGTTATAACTTCTTTCTAGCATATTGTACAATTGATCTTTTTCTTCATCATTTTTGTCTTCTGTGGGCGTGTGAACGTTTATTATTGATATGTTACAAAATTTTCCTCTCACTCGCAGAGAGCACAGCTAATCACTTATTGTTTGAAAGTCAATATTATTATTTTTGCATTTTTCGTTCACTTTAAATCCGCATCCGAAAGCTTTCTTATGCTCATTGTTTCCGCTGTAATAGAAAATATGGTCTTTCATTGTATGTCCCTTCCAGGCCAATTGGTTTCTTGTACAGCTGTGATACCTATATTTACTTTGTCTAGCTCATTCAATAAAGTTTTTAGTGCGCCAGGTCGGTTAAGCATTCCAAGTTCCAAAAATCATCTCCATTTTTGGTTGTGAATTTCGCTTTCCAAGTCGATCTTGTTCATTCTTTCGGCTTTACAACGTGTTGCTTTTCCGGGACGGGTTGTTAGCCCGACACCAACCCCCTTTTTCGGAGGACCATTTCTCCCGCTTCCGTTGGCCCCGAGAGTTGCTCAGGTTACCGGGGTTCACCACTAGGAGGTGGAAGTAGGAATGGGCTATGCGGTGCCATTAGGGCTGAAGTCGTGTGGTTCGCATGCACTACCCCATTGAAACCCCAATCTGAGAAGTAGCTTTTCGAATATTTTCGATATTGCTACTAGTAGACTAATAGATCTGTGGCTTGCTTAAGTTTCGTTTTGGTTTTTGGATTACGGTTATTCCGCCAATTTCGTTGTATATGTTTTTCTACTATTGCATGTTTTATTAGAATTGGATAATCTATTGTTGTTCCTTTTTCGGTTGTCATCGGTGTTGATTTCTAGGCCACTTTTTGTATCATTTAAGTGAAAGAAATAACGCCTGTAACTCCTAAAGAAGTAGCAGAAGAAATAAAAAATAATCTAAGTTCGAAGAAGGCACCGGGTTTCGATTTAATTACTGGAGTAATTTTAAAACAGCTACCAAAAAAAGGTATTGTCATGTTGACGTATCTGTTTAACGCAGCTTTCAGATTGAAGTATATACCAGCTAGCTGGAAAGTAGCTGAAGTTATCATGCTCGCGAAACCTGGAAAGCCACCATATGAAGTTAAATCATATAGACCGATTTCATTATTACCAGTAATATCAAAATTATTAGAGAAACTGCTACTCAAAAGATTAAAACTGATCATTCAGGAAACAAACCTAATTCCAGTTCACCAATTTGGTTTCAGGCAAAATCACTCGACAATAGACCAAGTACACCGAATTACAGATGTAATAGAAAAAGCTTTAGAAGAGAAATTGATCTGCTCAGCTTTATTTCTAGATGTCGCACAAGCCTTCGATAAGGTGTGGCATGAAGGACTAATATATAAACTAAACAAAATGTTGCCCAAACAATATGTAGAAATTATAACCTCCTATATATCTAATAGACTCTTTCGAATCAAGCAAGAAACAGCATACTCGGATCTAAAAGATATTCAAGCAGGAGTACCTCAGGGAAGTGTACTTGGCCCTGTCTTGTATGTGTTATTCACCAGTGATATTCCAAAATTAGAAAATGTGACACTAGCCACCTTCGCTGACGACACAGCGATATTAGCAACGGGACAGGATCAGATATCATCCACTCAACTGCTGCAATCTGCTTGTAATACTACATACGAATGGACCAGAAAATGGAAAATTAGGCTTAATGAATTAAAATCCATTCACGTTAACTTCACGAATAAAAAAATGAATAACCGGCAATTTCTCGAAATAAATGGAACCATAGTTCCTTACGAAAATAAAGCCAAATATCTAGGTATGACGCTCGATACCAAATTAAAGTGGAAAGAACATGTAAAGAAAAAAAAGGCAGAACTCAACATGAAATTTCGACAATATAGATGGCTTATCGGAAGATATTCCAATCTGTCCTTATTTAACAAAACTTTGATATACAATCAAATTATTAAACCTACATGGGTGTATGGCATACAACTCTGGGGGTGTGCGAAAGATAGCAATATTAAGATGATACAGACCTTCCAAAATAAAGTTTTACGTGCCATGGTGAATGCACCATGGTATATTAGAAACACCGATATCCATAGAGACCTTGGTATCGAAACTGTTAAAGAAGCAATTAAAAGGTTTGCTGGTAAACATAAAGCCAGGTTACACCTTCACGACAACGCAGAAGTACTTCAACTACTGGATAACCAACACGACATCCGAAGATTGAAGAGGACGAAACCATTTGAACTTGTGTAGTGTCTTGTGTAAAAAGCAGAGCACTGTGCGCGGGTGATTTTGCGCATACATGTAACATTTACTAATTAGAAAGAAGCTAAGGACATTGATGAATGGACTTTAGGAAGATAAGTTACTAGTATTAAGAAATATCCGAAAAAAATTAATGGTTGATCTGATAGATCAGTTTTAATATGTACAAATCAAACAATAATAAAAAAAAAAAAAAAATTTAAGTGAAGTTTGAAATGGAACTGTCTATGTCGTCATAATTTTTCAGGATTACTTTTAAGTTTCTTTCTTCATCCAATATGTTTCTAAATATATCCCACTCAGTGTGTTTGTTATGTAGTTTTGGGGAACTTATTATTTTGCTTACTTTTGTTTTCATTGCTATTATGATTGGAATATGGTCTGAGTTCAATTTGAGGCTTGATTAAGTTTCAATATAGATTTTAGATATGGTTTTTGTTACGCAGAAGTCTATAAGATTCGGAACTTTATTGTTGTCAGTAGGCTAATGTGTTGGTTGCACGGTTGAGATATGTGAGTAGTGTCGAGTTTGCATGGCTTTCATTAGTTCCCGTCCTTTTGGGATTATCAGGTGAGATCTCCATACTGTGTGTTTTGCGTTATAGTCCCCTGCAGTAATAAATCTATTTCTGAGGGTGTCAAAAAATGTTTCAAATAGGACTTTCTTAATGTGCCTTGATGGGCGATAAAAAACTGCTAGTGTGATTGAGCTTATCCAGTCCTTAATGAGAACTGATGTAGCTTATACATAGTCCATAGTGTACTGTAGTAGTCCATAGTGTTTTATAGAATTTTTAATAATGATTGCTGTACCACCATGCGCAGCTTCGTCTGGGTGTTTAGAATCATATATCGTGTACTTTAGCATTTTTAAGTACGAAGCCAAGCCATTCGCGTTCCAAAACACAAATTTTAGTTTTTATGACATAATGTCATTTTAGAAAAGATAGTTGTCAGGAGATTCAGGATTAAATCCATTCTCACCATTAGTTGAATCATCATTTATTCAAGTTTATTGCTTTGTGGTGAGGTATAGGGTTGTATTTGGATTAGTAATATGTGACATTTAATTTCAATTATTTTTTCTTGTAGGGCTCAGCTAGGAGTAAATATGTAGAAATTCTCAAGAGGGTACATATTTTTGTTAATAAGTTATAATATTTTAAATATTCAGTATTTTGGAACGCAACTTTAACAGTTTTAAAATAAATCCTACCCTGTGCGTACGATCATGGGGTTAATTTCAAATATGTTTTCTTGTAGGGCTCATGCTGGAGTAAATGTATAGAAATTTTCAAGAGGGTACATATTTTTATTAATAAGTTATAATATTTTAAATATTCAGTATTTTGGAACGCAACTTTAACAGTTTTAAAATAAATCCTACCCTGTGCGTACGATCATGGGGTTAATTTCAAATATGTTTTCTTGTAGGGCTCATGCAGGAGTAAATATGTAGAAATTTTCAAGAGGGTACATATTTTTATTAATAAGTTATAATATTTTCAATATTCAGTATTTTAGAACGCAACTTTAACAGTTTTAAAATAAATCCTACCCTGTGCGTACGGTCAAGGGGTAAATTTCAAATATGTTTTCTTGTAGGGCTCAGCTAGGAGTAAATATCTAGAAATTTTCAAGAGGGTACATATTTTTATTAATAAATTATAATATTTTAAATATGCAGTATTTTTGAACGCAACTTTAACAGTTTTAAAATAAATCCTGCCCTGTGCGTACGATCATGGGGTTAATATCAAATATGTTTTCTTGTAGGGCTCAGCTAGGAGTAAATATTTAGAAATTTTCAAGAGGGTACATATTTTTATTAATAAGTTATAATATTTTCAATATTCAGTATTTTAGAACGCAACTTTAACAGTTTTAAAATAAATCCTACCCTGTGCGTACGGTCATGGGGTTAATTTCAAATATGTTTTCTTGTAGGGCTCAGCTAGGAGTAAATATGTAGAAATTTTCAAGAGGGTACATATTTTTATTAATAAGTTATAATATTTTAAATATGCAGTATTTTTGAACGCAACTTTAACAGTTTTAAAATAAATCCTGCCCTGTGCGTACGGTCATGGGGTAAATTTCAAATATGTTTTCTTGTAGGGCTCAGCTAGGAGTAAATATCTAGAAATTTTCAAGAGGGTACATATTTTTATTAATAAGTTATAATATTTTCAATATTCAGTATTTTTGAACGCAACTTTAACAGTTTTAAAATAAATCCTACCCTGTGCGTACGGTCATGGGGTTAATTTCAAATATGTTTTCTTGTAGGGCTCATGCAGGAGTAAATATGTAGAAATTTTCAAGAGGGTACATATTTTTATTAATAAGTTATAATATTTTAAATATTCAGTATTTTTGAACGCAACTTTAACAGTTTTAAAATAAATCCTACCCTGTGCGTACGGTCATGGGGTAAATTTCAAATATGTTTTCTTGTAGGGCTCAGCTAGGAGTAAATATGTAGAAATTTTCAAGAGGGTACATATTTTTATTAATAAGTTATAATATTTTCAATATTCAGTATTTTAGAACGCAACTTTAACAGTTTTAAAATAAATCCTACCCTGTGCGTACGGTCATGGGGTTAATTTCAAATATGTTTTCTTGTAGGGCTCAGCTAGGAGTAAATATGTAGAAATTTTTAAGAGGGTACATATTTTTATTAATAAGTTATAATATTTTAAATATTCAGTATTTTTGAACGCAACTTTAACAGTTTTAAAATAAATCCTACCCTGTGCGTACGGTCATGGGGTAAATTTCAAATATGTTTTCTTGTAGGGCTCAGCTAGGAGTAAATATGTAGAAATTTTCAAGAGGGTACATATTTTTATTATTAAGTTATAATATTTTCAATATTCAGTATTTTAGAACGAAACTTTAATAGTTTTAAAATAAATCCTGCCCTGTGCGTACGGTCAAGGGGTAAATTTCAAATATGTTTTCTTGTAGGGCTCAGCTAGGAGTAAATATCTAGAAATTTTCAAGAGGGTACATATTTTTATTAATAAGTTATAATATTTTAAATATTCAGTATTTTGGAACGCAACTTTAACAGTTTTAAAATAAATCCTACCCTGTGCGTACGATCATGGGGTTAATTTCAAATATGTTTTCTTGTAGGGCTCATGCAGGAGTAAATATCTAGAAAATTTCAAGAGGGTACATATTTTTATTAATAAGTTATAATATTTTAAATATTCAGTATTTTGGAACGCAACTTTAACAGTTTTAAAATAAATCCTACCCTGTGCGTACGATCATGGGGTTAATTTCAAATATGTTTTCTTGTAGGGCTCATGCAGGAGTAAATATCTAGAAAATTTCAAGAGGGTACATATTTTTATTAATAAGTTATAATATTTTAAATATTCAGTATTTTGGAACGCAACTTTAACAGTTTTAAAATAAATCCTGCCCTGTGCGTACGGTCAAGGGGTAAATTTCAAATATGTTTTCTTGTAGGGCTCAGCTAGGAGTAAATATCTAGAAATTTTCAAGAGGGTACATATTTTTATTAATAAGTTATAATATTTTAAATATGCAGTATTTTTGAACGCAACTTTAACAGTTTTAAATTTAATCCTGCCCTGTGCGTACGGCCAAGGGGTAAATTTCAAATATGTTTTCTTGTAGGGCTCAGCTAGGAGTAAATATCTAGAAAATTTCAAGAGGGTACATATTTTTATTAATAAGTTATAATATTTTAAATATTCAGTATTTTGGAACGCAACTTTAACAGTTTTAAAATAAATCCTACCCTGTGCGTACGATCATGGGGTTAATTTCAAATATGTTTTCTTGTAGGGCTCATGCAGGAGTAAATATCTAGAAAATTTCAAGAGGGTACATATTTTTATTAATAAGTTATAATATTTTAAATATTCAGTATTTTGGAACGCAACTTTAACAGTTTTAAAATAAATCCTGCCCTGTGCGTACGGTCAAGGGGTAAATTTCAAATATGTTTTCTTGTAGGGCTCAGCTAGGAGTAAATATCTAGAAAATTTCAAGAGGGTACATATTTTTATTAATAAGTTATAATATTTTAAATATTCAGTATTTTGGAACGCAACTTTAACAGTTTTAAAATAAATCCTACCCTGTGCGTACGGCCAAGGGGTAAATTTCAAATATGTTTTCTTGTAGGGCTCAGCTAGGAGTAAATATGTAGAAATTTTCAAGAGGGTACATATTTTTATTAATAAGTTATAATATTTTCAATATTCAGTATTTTAGAACGCAACTTTAACAGTTTTAAAATAAATCCTGCCCTGTGCGTACGGCCAAGGGGTAAATTTCAAATATGTTTTCTTGTAGGGCTCAGCTAGGGGTAAATATCTAGAAATTTTCAAGAGGGTACATATTTTTATTAATAAGTTATAATATTTTAAATATGCAGTATTTGGAACGCAACTTTAACAGTTTTAAAATAAATCCTACCCTGTGCGTACGGTCAAGGGGTGAATTTCAAATATGTTTTCTTGTAGGGCTCAGCTAGGAGTAAATATCTAGAAATTTTCAAGAGGGTACATATTTTTATTAATAAGTTATAATATTTTAAATATTCAGTATTTTGGAACGCAACTTTAACAGTTTTAAAATAAATCCTGCCCTGTGCGTACGGTCAAGGGGTAAATTTCAAATATGTTTTCTTGTAGGGCTCAACTAGGAGTAAATATGTAGAAATTTTCAAGAGGGTACATATTTTTATTAATAAATTATAATATTTTAAATTTGCAGTATTTTGGAACGCAACTTTAACAGTTTTAAAATAAATCCTACCCTGTGCGTACGGTCAAGGGGTAAATTTCAAATATGTTTTCTTGTAGGGCTCAGCTAGGAGTAAATATGTAGAAATTTTCAAGAGGGTACATATTTTTATTAATAAGTTATAATATTTTAAATATGCAGTATTTTTGAACGCAACTTTAACAGTTTTAAATTTAATCCTGCCCTGTGCGTACGGCCAAGGGGTAAATTTCAAATATGTTTTCTTGTAGGGCTCAGCTAGGGGTAAATATCTAGAAATTTTCAAGAGGGTACATATTTTTATTAATAAGTTATAATATTTTAAATATTCAGTATTTTGGAACGCAACTTTAACAGTTTTAAAATAAATCCTACCCTGTGCGTACGGTCAAGGGGTAAATTTCAAATATGTTTTCTTGTAGAGCTCAGCTAGGGGTAAATATCTAGAAATTTTCAAGAGGGTACATATTTTTATTAATAAGTTATAATATTTTAAATATTCAGTATTTTGGAACGCAACTTTAACAGTTTTAAAATAAATCCTACCCTGTGCGTACGATCATGGGGTTAATTTCAAATATGTTTTCTTGTAGGGCTCATGCAGGAGTAAATATCTAGAAATTTTCAAGAGGGTACATGTTTTTATTAATAAGTTATAATTTTTTGAATATTATACATTTACATTGCCTTTATAATAATATCTAATAAAGCCGAACAATGTAATATTAAGGTGAATTTAAAATATCTGTCTTTATTTTTAAACCTATTAAACTATTAGATATACATTTAAGGGTTTTATTACAATATGAATGTAAGAATTTTCCAGCAATAATTGAACACAATTTGTGCGAACGGTGGGACTAGACCGGAAGTATTGCTGAGAATGGTATTGCTGTCTTCACACGGGTGAAGCGTGGTAAGTAAAAGTTTTATTAATGGAATGTGCATAATGTTAAATCCTTTATTTATTTTCAGCCAAATGTAAGACGAAAACAAACAAAAAATGTCCAGAGATAAGAAATAAATTTTAGTGTCCTTCATGGAGGATCATCTTGATTTTGCACTGGGCCGATTACAATCTATAGGACGTCAAATTTTTAAAAATCTGTTGATGATTTTGAGCCAGCAATTAAATGGTACAAGTGGAAAACAGAAAACTATTCAACAATGACAAAGAGTGAGGAAATGTAATACGCAAAATATGTAATCTATAATTTTAACTTTTATAAGCAGACTTGGACATATACAAATTAAAGTATAGACAAAAGTGTCTGCCATGAAGGCAAGTCGGGACAAAAACTGGAGGCAGTCCAATGACAGAAATAAAAATATCTGATTCGGATGATCGTGTCATCAATATTGTCCGAATAATATATTTTCGGAATTGATGATCCTGAAAATATTTCTTTAGAAAGTGAGGGAGTAAGAAAAGAAAGTAATATATTATTGGATGTTGCTGGCCCTTCTGGACTCCAAGAAATATCAGCAAAAAGAAAGGCATCTGCTTCTAGTTGGGTGCAAAATGCTGAATTTTTAGAGGGGACAGACAAGAAGACAAATGTAATTTATAATAAATGTTTTGTTATTTTTTTATTAATAATTTATGAACTTTATAGATATCGGATGTACTTATAGATGATAAGGAAGAAGACGAAGCAATTTTAATGCCTCGAAGAAAGTATTCCCACTGAATGACTATAACCATAAATAATATTCTTTACTCAGTGATATTACGTGAAAAATTTTAATATTATCGTGACAGAATAATAATTAAGTTTTCCTCTAAAGAAGGCCGATCAAGTGTTGCAGCGGCAGCTACATAATGAAACAAATATTAAAATCGACGGGCTCTTAAATGAAATGACAAAATTGAATAAGAATTTTGAAACACTTATTCAACTAAATAATCAATCCATGGATAACAGGGTTGAAACAAATAACATTGGAGCGAATTGCCCTAGCGTTAGGACAATACCTTTAAATAATTACTAATTTGTATATTTTTATTATAAGTTGTATATTTTTATTATAAGTTCTATTTTTTATTAAAATATATATATATATATATATATATATATATATATAAATAAAAAGCTGTACAATGTCTTTTGTTTTTAATTAATACGCGAAATTATATTCTTATGCTCGGTTTCACCAACAAAAGTTAAATTTTAATCATTGTTTAAATAAATAAAAGCAAATCAAAATTTCATGTCAAATAGAATAATTAACATTGCTGTCATAAATTCGATTTACTTTTATTTATTTAAACAACGATTAAAATTTAACTTTTGTTGGTGAAACCGATCATTAGTGCCAGTTTTTCAATTACCGATTAATGTTAATCATGATTAAATAATAATGGAAACTATGGTTACCATTATTATTTAATCATGATTAACATTAATCGACAGTAAACAGGCGATTGAAAAACTAGCCCTTAGAGATCCAAAACCGCCTGTTAGACGATAATTGGACATAAATTCAACATCGCTCACTGAAAATGTATCTTGATCATCTGTTACATTTCTTCTAAATAAACGATCCGCATGAATTTTGTTCTCGTTCTCAAGTTATTCTATTACAACCAATATTCCATGCATAAACGCCATAGTACCAGCCGAAATAATTTAAAATAATTTCTCCACTCAATATACTAATTTAGGGCTGAGATATCTAGGTACTCCTAATAAAATTGTCTGTCTAATTAACAAAAAATATCCCATTGAAACTATTAAATTATATGAACTGTCAATTTTGTATATGCTATTTTTTTGTTTTTAGACAAATAAATTTATTGGGCACATCGATATCTCTGCCTTAAATGTAATTTATGTTAGTAATCAATGCTTATATTCACATTTAGCTATAATCGAAAATTAAGGTGAAGCATTCCGCCTGAATACAACAACAGAACAGTGGTGAAACGACGATCTGTCGTGATCTATTTGAAATAAAATATCTTTTTTATTATAAATGAAACATATTATTTATTGTACATATTCTTGTAGTCAAAGGTTTATAGTTTTATAATAATATTACTAATTTGAAATATCTTTCATATAATAAAAGAAAATAAATTATATATTACACCAAATTTAATTTGAATTTATTTAAAAATGGGACCCACGATATCAATATAAAAAATACAGTAAATTATTAATACGACAGACTAAGTCTGATGAAATTTTCAGCCAAATTAAACACGACAATTTTTAGCAAAAAAATAAAATAGGCCAAAATACCATGAAAAACAGAGTTTTTCGTTTTTTTCTCAAAAGTGTTGTGTTTAATTTGGCTGATTTTCTTTTTGTGTTATAGACTATCTTAATTTTAAATAGACATATTTTTTTTATTAAAAACGTAGGGCCTAATTTTGAGAAAATTTTACTCAAAATTGTGAATTTGGCTGCTTCATTTATATAATTTTTTTCATATATTTTCATGATTTATTTGCTCTTGAATAGTATTTATTCATGAACTACAATGTTATAAGAAAGTAATACACTGCTTTATATTTATCTATATAATGACATTTGTGAGAAATTAATTGTTGAAATTCAAATTTGCATAGATTTATTGTTGGTGCTCTTGAATCATGAGTTTTTGGTTTGTGATTCGGATTTTTGATGACGTATGATGTACACTCAAGTATCGCAGTTTTATTCAAAATTAAATTTGGCTGACAGATATGTAAAAATGATTGACTAATAATGATAACAATAATGAATATATATATTATATGTTGTTTACAAAATAATAAAGTAATAATACAATTTTTGGATATGGTTTTAACCTCAAACGTCAAATGTCTGTAAGGTAAGTGGGTTTGTATTTATAAGTGTTTATTTATTAATATTAAAGTTTTTATTTAACAGTTTTGAAGTGGACACTGCCTTAATAAGATTAGGCTGACAAAGTAAATACATCAGAACTATCGAAATGTTGCCCAGGAATAAACTATACATTCCATAAATGAAATCTACTTTCGCTTTATTTATATTTTTATATTGCAAGTATTTTGTACCTAATTTTATTATAAATCAGATTATGGTACTTAAACGGAAATAATAGTTTAATAACTAAATCAGAAGATTCCAAATTCGGTTCAAAATTATAAACTTCTTCCAGCGGGACCACTTGTGGAAAGAATGCTTTACGTTCGAAATATTACAACTGTAGCAACTGATTGGGGTAAAACTAGAGAATCTGTGACAATACAAGTTTATGAGCAGGTATCTGGAGTTACAGTAACACCATGTGGTTTATTTGTAAATTTAGAACGTAATGCACTGTTGACTATTGTAACAACAGGGTACACTGTTGACCATTGGGATGTTCATCGCAATGAATTTTTCTTTACTAAGTGGTTCTTGAACCATGTTTTAATTTTAATAATTGTACAATGTAACTTCAGTTTTATACTCTTGTTTTGCTTGATAATGGCCAGAATTTTGGCCGAAACGTCGCTTCTGAATAAAAGAATGTTTTAAAAATTGTGTTTCAATTTTTTGTACATCTTTTCAACAAATTAAGCCTGTAATCCTTTTAATCTATTTTAAAAATTATATCTTTTCGGCTTATTTAAAATAATTGAAAAAATTTAAGTCTATATTGAGTTGTCATTTATCAGTTAAATTCATAATCAACTGTTTGAAACATGAAATAAACTGTTTAAGGACTTTGATTTTGAACTACAGTAGTCTTGAAAGGCTGTTATAACAATGCCGAGGATAAGATAATTGTCAAAGGAATATTAATTTCTTACGTAGAGTGTTTAACTGCTATTGTGTGGAATTTACTTTCAAAAACAAGCGCAGGGACGACACTCTCTTCGTTTCCTATCTTTTTTATTCGTGTTCCGATCTTACATTGAGTGTTTAACTGCAATTGTGTGGAATTCACTTTCAGAAACAAGCGTAGAGCGACACTCACTTCCTTTCTTATCTTTTAATTCGTTTTCAGTTCTTACGTAGAGTGTTTAACTGCAATTGTGTAGAATTCACTTTCAAAAACAAGCGTAGGGCGACACTCCCTTCCTTTCTTATCTTTTTGTTTCATTTTCAGTTGCTGCATTGTGTGGACTTTTCTTTCATATACAAGTGCAGGCTATCGCTTACATCTTTTCTAATCTTTGTAGATTGGTTGTCAGATTTGTTATTAAATTCGTTGTTAGAAGTAAGCGTGAGTAATTTGAGATGTTTTATGCATATGTTATGTACGTCGAAGAAAGAAGATGAATCATAACTGAATAGGAGTGATTAGATGGATGTATTTGGAGGTTTGTTGTGTGATAAATGATTTCGAGTGTAATATATAAATGAGTTTATATGGAGTGATCTATGAATATGATTAAATGTTTATTTAATTGGTATGTAAGGCCTTCAAAATCCAGAACTTGGTAAAAAATATACAGAAAAACTATTAATCTGTGTATTTTTTTACCAAGTTCTGGATTTTGAAGGCCTTACATTCCAATTACATAAACATATAGTCAAGGATCCTACATAACCTCAAAATTGACAATGTGATTAAAGTGAGGTGGTGTGTTTGGATGAGAATGTGTGACGAGGACTGATTATTTGACTTATGTAATAAGTGAATATTTTATGAGTGATATTAGGGTTCGTGCTACTCCATTTGTTGGGATATAGCGTGAAGATATGTATGTGTGTATGTACAGGTATGTATAATTATTAATTACTGATTCTGCATTTAAAAATTTATTTTGTACAAGAATATGTAAATAATGGACCGCTTTTATCCTTAAGTGTTGTACGAAAGGCAAATTAGTATACATGCCACTAAAATAATTACCCTTGTGGCTCCCCACCACTAAAATCTTTGAGGGCCGTGATTTGACGGATTAAAAATGTACTAAAGTGTACCGAAAGTACTGAAAGTTAGTAGGTCTCAAAAATATATGCGAAATCAATGTAAAATGAAATCTATATTAGCTGTATTGCATTTGCCACTTAGTTCACTTAAATCAGTTCAGATAAACTATATAACATGACTAATTGAACTATATTAAGTAGACTTATGAACTTATTGGAGTGAATTACTTCAAAGCAAATTAGAATCAGTAATTCTAGTACTCGCAAAAAAGTCAGCGAAATAAATAAGTGGTTTGGTTCAGTTAATGTAAGTTAGATCTGATTCAAATGGCAAATGCAATATGCCTAATATTAGGTTCAGTTATACAACATGTAACTAAAAGTAACAATTGTTGTCATTCTATAAATATGGATAAGAATTGTGAATTCAATACTTAAAACCAGTATTTCTTTGAATTAAATTAACCTTACGTGTAAATGCGTACGGTAGGTCATATAATTTGTTAAATATTTAATGGTACTTTGTTATTGAAATATTCATTTTATTACTACAAGCTCAGACGTAAGGAACTGATTTCCATTGAATTTAAATTATTATGAGGCCATGCCAATAGCTGTACGTTCAGTGCAATAAAATGATATTATAATCAAATAAAGCTACATTTACAGTTTTTAACTTAGTCACTGTCAGGGTCGTCGCTAGCAGGGCGTGCAATTCGTACACCGCACACGAGCGGCAAATTTTAAAACGAAAATTTTATAAGGCACTATTTGAAAATAATTTTCAGATGACCACTTATGAAAGTAACCATAAAAACGTCATAAATTACTACGGAAAGTTGAAAATAACACTCACTGATATGTTATTATAATGTACACTTCTAACATATCAGATGAAGTTCCACTATTTGGCAACAGATGGCGTTACGATAAAAGAAAATAATGAAATAAATGAAAAAAAATTGTATTATTATTCAAATTATTTTTTAAATGATTAATTTATTATTTACTAATAATTATTTCAGTATTATTTAATATTTTGACATTACGGTTAGTACAGTTGGTATCACTACACCTAAAATCAAAAGTCAACACTTACACTCAAAATCGCTTCAGCTGTCAAAGTGTCACAACAATGGTCTTGTATAAACTGATTTTAGAAATATTTTGTGGTCATCTGAACAATAGTGTGCATAACTCGTTCGAAAGTGTGATAACTGTGCTCGTGTGCTTAAATCAGTTGGCCTTACGTGCCTCGTTTTTCAATTTGTACACTCGCACGTTGTCTTACACTTTGGATGCATGTTATGTAATATACCATATAATGCTCTGTACAACAGGACCTTAATCCCAATTACAGTACAGACTTTTTAAACCATTTTCAATCAATGTATCAATGTAAAGCGTCATGTACCCCTTGACAATTAGTAATGTAAACATTTTTTTTCTTTGCAATTATGGATTATTAGTTTAAAAAACTGAAATATTATAAATAGCGCGAAGTTATAAGCATTTATTTTTATAATATAAGCGCATATAAAATGCACAAAAAATCGAATAAAAAGCACCTAAAACGAAGAAAAAGCACTGAGAAGCGAAAACGTAAAAATTTATAAAACACTATAAAAGGTGCAAAAAGTTAAAAACACTAGAGAAAAGACAAACAATAATTTATAAATTATATTTATATCTTTCAATGAAATAATAATATAAATAATATTTTTAATCAGACTTAATCATTGTCTTTAGAACAATTTAAAATTACATATTTTTCCATGTTTTCCATAGTAAATGATGGGCTCTTATTTGTTAGAATGGGGGGTTCAATTCGTAGAGCTTTTTAATATATATATTTATTACAATAAATTCTTGACCGAACATCATATTTAATACAATATAAAACCAAACCATAAATGATATCTATATTAGGTACTGAAATATGAAAGTAAAAGTTGAATAATTCAAAACGTTCATTTAAATTTCGCACTGCCATATTGCAATTACGTAATTGCATTAAGCCAATCACAGAGCTGTGTCTGAAACGTTTGTCGGTGCTCAACTTTACCGAGAAGAAGACGAAGAAGAAAGAAGCATTCAGCATTCTATGATTCTACTGATAACAACGGCGTTTGTTGGGAAGCAAAAAGGGATAGAATAACTGGATGGTGAGGCGGGTGCACGGCAAGGAGCTAGTACAAGTTGATGTTATGCAGGTTGCATTTATGTTAATGACAGTTATCAGGCGCGAGCATTTTATTTATTTAAATACAAAAGTGCGTATACAAAACACTTAATATGTCAAAAACTAACCTTTACTTTGATGTATAACAAATAAGTAATTGAATATAAAAATAACTACACAAATGTTTGCAACTTGCATACATCAAAGTGTACTCGCTCCTTGCCGCGCACCCGCCTTACCATCCAGTTATTCCATCCCTTTCTGTTTCACAACACTGCATTGACTTTAATACGGCATAATTCGTCTAGTATTATACGTCATTGGTTTACACATACGGAAGACAGCGGAACCGACACACGTTACGTGAAGTTATGTATTATTTAACTCTGTCTAATCTGTCTCTCTTTAATCCAAGATGCAACTACGTCATATTCGTTTGCTTCGAAAGTTTTCAATTTTTTATCTTGCATAATACAAAATTAAAAAAAAAAATTGGGTTTTTTTATTTTATTACGTAGATTAATATATAAAAATTTCTAAAAAGTCTTGAGAGGCCTATTGATTTATAAATGGAGAAGCTCATTTCTTGAATCATACATAAAAGTGTTCAAAGGGATATTTATTTTGAAATCATCCCTATGATTACCCTGTAGCACCGTGGAAATTTTGTGGACGGTATCAAACCCTTCATTCTTTCATAAAACAGACCTTTTGATTGATTATGTCTCCAATTTGTCCTTTAACATCTTTTACATTTTTTTGAAAATCTAATATTATTTGGACAGAATCAATAAGCGTTATATTTTGTTGTTCCAATTTTTCTATGTAGTGGCTGACAAAGACATAATTTGTTTGTAGATACTAAATACTACTAAATTTTGTTCTAGAGCAGGGGTGAGCAACCTTTTGTATCAATGGGCCAATCGAAATTTTGAAATGGTGGTCGTCTGAAAATAACTATTTCTCACAATCCTTTCAGAAAATTAATTTTTAAGAAATAATTTAGAAATTTAGATGTTACCTTTATGACACTAATTTCTGACAGGGTCTTGAAAAAAATAATTTACTTAGGGTCTGTGGCATCTTCACATACTCCCTGTAGACACGATCACAGAAAAATATCGTGTTTGGCATGAAATGAAATATCTTTTGAACAAAGGACTTACATTCATATTTGAATATTTTTCAATCGACAATTGTTTCATTAAAAAGTATTTCAAAACCTGTCGAGCTTGGTATCAAATGAAAAGTCTTCCGCAAGGGTTGCGTACAGAATTTAAATTCTTTCGACATATAATTGCTTTTGTAAAAAGTTCTATTCATGTTGTGTCCTGTATTTTATAGAAGAGAATTTGTTTCAGTGTTTGATTGACGAAGTCTAACTGACCACTGGTAGTACAGTATTAACTTTTTCTACAAAAGATGTACGAAATAATATCCATTTTTTCATTTTATGTTTTCAGGTACCTACAACATGTGGCAAGCTACTTCAGATTTCTTAACGCATCTAAATACAGGGGGAGGTATGTATAATATAATGTGAAAAAAATATATGTTGTTGGTGAAAGTGACGGTGAGAGATTGCATGACGATCTAAAAATCATTTGGTGAATATGACTGAAGCTTGAATGTTTGTTGCCTGAAAGAAAGATGAGATGTACTTATATGAAAGGAGTTATGAATGTTTGGATAAATCTAAAACGAAGCGAATTTGAATGAGAATTCAGATTATATGCAGCCGTGCCTCTCTATTAATTTTAGAGAGAAACTGTTAAATAGTTATTTAACTATCAAAAGTATTTATTAATGAGAGCGATTAATAATCCGTTTTAACAAGTTCGCATTAACATATAAGTAAGTTACAATGTTTTTCCTGAAATCGGCAAGAAAGTGCCTACTTGCCTGACCAATTTTAGCACAGAAAGTAGATTTTTATCAAAACAGTCAAGAAAAGTACGTATTCAAGGTTACAACAAAAATAGCAGTCTGGAAGAGTACGAAATAGTCTGGTAAAGATTTTACCTTACTGTTTTTTTTTTGTATTCTTGGATATGTAGTCATCTGTCAGAAAAATTCATATAATAGTTATTTATTTTACAAGTGTTTTATTAGGTATATAAAACACGCAAGAAAAATTTGGACACGAGACAGAAGGTCGAGTGTTTAAATTTTCTTTAAATTATAAATACTGAAGAAGATGGGTCGTAACGTTTACCGTTGATTCAGTTATATATAGTTTCTAAAAATACGGTAGATCATGAAATGGTTGCTTAGTAACAAGTTGTTTACAGTGTTTTATGGAATACAAAACACTAGTGTTTAATGAGCCATATAATACAAATTAAATCAGTACATTTATGTCTTTATAATATATGAGTTGTGGATAAAAAATTTAAACACGGAATCATTTATGATTAAATGAAACGGTTTCAGAAAAAGTAGTATACACTATACGTCTGGAGAGTGTCTTTACTTGTTTCAGCGGATTAAAATACTTGGTCTGCGGCCTCGTATTTCGAACAACCGCTTCGTGAAGTAAAACGTCAATTTCCTGACTTATTATGTAATATACTATTTTCGTTGATCGTGCTTTTTTTTATTTGGAGAAAATCTAATATTATTCCATGACAAATATGTTAGGTTAGTAACGTTTGATACTACTAAGCATCAAAATCAAAAAAATTACTTGACTTTCATTTTATCATCATCATCATCAGTGGTACTACAACCCTTCAAGGGTCTTGACCTGCTTTAGGAGTTTTTTCCATTCTTCCCTATTTTGCGCTTTCCTTTTCCAATTATTTATTTTTAATGCTTTTACATCCTTCTCTATCTGGTCCATATATCGTAACTTCGGCCTTCCTCGCGCTCTCCTGCTCACTGGCATTTGTCTGATAATTTGTTTTATTGGATCTGTATCAGACATCCTCTGAACATGTCCAATCCATCTTAGCCTCCCTACTTTAATTTTTGTAATGATGTCTGAGTCTTCATATTCTCTGTACAGCTCGAAATTGTAGCGCCTGCGCCACTCTCCGTCCTCTTGTATTCCTCCATAGATATGCCGTAATATTTTCCTCTCAAATACTCCAAGTATCCTCTCATCATTTTGTGTCATTGCCCACGTTTCCGAGGCATACATTAGGACAGGCCTGATTAGTGTTTTATATATCATACATTTCGTGTTTCTAGATATTAAATCTGATTTCAAATGTTTCTGTAGCCCGAAATATGCCCTATTTGCTAAATAAGTTCTACGTTTTATTTCTAGTCCAGTATCGTTGTTGCTGGTTACTTTGGATCCTAGGTAGATAAACTCTGATACCGTCTCGATGTTGTATGTATCAATTGTTAGGTTTTGAAGCTGTTGCGGCACCTTCGGTTTTCCGCCCGCCCTCATGTACTTCGTTTTATTGGTGTTGATTTCTAGGCCTATCTCCTTGGCTGCTTTCTCGAGAGCTATGAAGGCCTGTACTACATCCTTTTTTGATCTTGCTATTATATCCACATCATCCGCGAATGCTAAAACTTGTATGCTTCTGCTGATAATGGTTCCTCGTGTATATATTTCTGATTTTCTGATAACCTTCTCTAAGGCAATGTTAAAGAGGATCGTAGATAGGGGATCTCCTTGCCGTAGTCCTTGCTGTGTATTAAAGGAGCGTGAGAGGTTATTCTGGACTCTAACACGACATTCCACCTGTGCCAACGTTAGCCTTGTCAAGGCTATTAGATGGGGTGGAATTTTAAAGTCCTCCATTGCTTTGTATAATGCATTCCTATTCACTGTGTCATATGCACTTTTGAAGTCAACAAACATGTGGTGTGTTTCCATGTTATACTCATATGACTTTTCCAAGATTTGTCTTAGTAAAAATATTTGGTCTGTTGTTGACTTATTTCTACAGAATCCACATTGGTATTTGCCGATGATATCTTCTGCATATGGTCTCAAACGCTCGTATAAGATATTAGCCAGTATTTTATATGCTATGCTCAAGAGGGTAATTACACGGTAGTTTTCACATTCTAACTGATCCCGCTTTTTGTGCAATGGCACCAGTACTCCAACGTTCCATTCTTTTGGCATTCTGCCCTGTTCCCATATCTTCATTATCAGTATGTGTAGTTTCTCGCATAATAGTTCCCCTCCTTTTTTTATTAATTCCGCTGGTATTTCATCATATCCAGGAGATTTACTATTCTTTAATCTTCCTATTGCTGCTACTACTTCTTCGATGGATGGTTCCTCTTTTCCTCTCTCGTCGTTATCTTCCCTGCCACCGGCCGTGTATTCTTGTTCTTCCTCACCTTCTCTTCTCGGATTTAATTTTTCTTCGAAATTTTCAGCCCATCTTTCTAAAATATCTTCCCTGTTACTTATTATGTCTCCTTCTTTATTCCTGCACATATTTGCCCTTGGTTGAAACTCTTTTCTGTTTCTGTTAATTTCATTATAAAATTTTTTAACTTCCGTTTGTGACCTAAGGGCCTCTAGATCCTCCATTTTCTTTTTCGTGTACTCTCTCTTCTTTATTCTGTGGGTTCTTTTTTCCTCCCGTCTCAATTGTTTGTATTCTTCAGATAGTCTTCTAGTTTTTTGCCTTTGTTGAAGTTTCTTATATACTATATTTTTCCTACACGTTATGTCTGCACATTCTTCGTCAAACCAATTCTGGTCCCTTTGCTGCCCCTTTTGCTTTCCTATAGTTTTATTCGCTGCCTCTAAAATTATTTCTTTGCACTTCTGCCAATAGTGGTCCATGTTTGCATCTGGGAGGTCAGTATGTTCTAGGAGCTTTTGATCAAGTTCTTTTATGTATTTCTCCACTTCTATTTCATCCTTCAGTTTTTCTACACAGTATCGTTCTGCTTTCTTTCCCGGCATTTTCTTTGTATTTGATATTCTCGCTCTTAATCTAGTTTCTAGCAAGTAATGATCCGAATCGATGTTTGCTCCTCGCCGGTTTCTCACATCCATTAAGTTCGAGAAATGTCTAGAATCTATTAACAAGTGAACAATTTGATTTGTTGTCTTCGAATCTGGCGATATCCAAGTTGCTTTGTGTATCTGCTTATGTTCGAAGCAAGCTCCTCCGATTACCATGTTTTGCGAGGCTGCAAACTGGATCAGTCTGAACCCATTATCGTTGGATTCCCTATGGAGACTATGTTTTCCGATTGTTGGGGCATATTGTACTTCTTGTCCCACCTTTGCGTTTAGATCTCCTATAATTATCTTGACATCGTTTTTGGGGCAAGATTGCACCATTGTTTCAAATTCTTGATAAAATTCATCTTTTTCTTCTTCTGTCTTTTCTTCGGTAGGGGCGTGTGCATTTATTATACTATAGTTGAAGAATTGTGCTTTTAATCTTAACTTACAAAGCCGAGGTGACCGTGCTTGAAAATCTACTACATTTTCCCTGATGGTTTTGTTCACTACGAAACCCGTTCCCAGCATGTGATCTTTGGGATGGCAACTGTAAAAAATGGTATGGTTTGTTTTTCCCAGGATTTTATTTCCTGTCCACCTCATTTCTTGAATTGCTGTTATATCTGCTTTGTAATTATCTATTTGATCTAGAAGAATTTTTAATGCTCCCGGTTTATAAAGTGATCTGACATTCCAAGAGTATAATCGTAAATCCTTTTTCGTTTGCAAGCGTCGTCTTCTTAAGGTCCGTCCGGCTGTTTCTCCTGTAGCTCTCGTAACAATTACCTTTTTCCGGGATGGAGTTGTTAGCCCCACGCCCAACCCCCAACCTGGAGGACCAGTCCAGTTTTTTTTTCACGGTGGGTATTTTATTTTCCCACTACCCTCCGAGCCTGCTGGATTGTAGACCCGGCGAGCTTCCCCCAATTCCAATGGGGACGCACCCGATGGAGGTAACTGGCAAATCCCCACACGGGGATACGATAACAAAATTGTAATTATAAATGTTTATTTTCCTATTTATAATTCCTAATACTAAAAGCGTAAGAGGTAGGTATATGAGTATATTTGTTTGGATTCATCACGGTCAATTGCTCACCTCTACAGCCTAGACGGTTTGTCCGATTAATTTGAAACTTTTTTTATTTGATAGAGGCCAACTTGAAATGTGACCTTTTTATAAATTCATAATTTTATTACGCATGATGTGCGAGAAAACTTGAAAAAACCTGCGTTTTTGGGGCAAAATCAACTAAGAGTGTGGAGGCTTTGAAATTTTTAAGAAGAAGATCAAACGTCACTTTGACTTTTGTCAGTGGACATGTCGCATTTTTAATTATAAATTACTTAAATATGAAATTTCTCTGAGTAGTTTTGAAATATTTTACACATATTGGGCAAATGAGGGGACGTTTTTATTATAATTACAAATTTCAAATATGTATATTTAAAAAGTAAATTTTTGACAGTTCACTGTGAAGTTGGTTTAAACGTCAAATTGACAAGTTATATAAAGAATACAGGTAAACCAAACCAAAATTGTCCTCGGTAAAAATATATAGTGAAACTAAGCAAATATTGTTCATGGCAATCTACATTAAATACAATTTTATTATTATTTATTTAAATTTATTATCAAAATTTATCGTATATGGTATAATACCAAAGTTTTGAAGGTCACGCATGTAGAAATGAGATTTTTTCAATCAGTAATTGTTTTAGTGAAAGTGCTTCAAAACCTATCATGTTTGGTATCAAATAAAAGGTCCTTTGAAGGGCTCGCATACAGAATTCGAATTTTTTCGATCGGCAATTGTTTTAGTTAAAGTGCTTCAAAACATATCGTGTTTGGTATCATATGAAAGGTCTTTTGAAGGGCTCGCGTGCAAAATTAAATATTATTCGATCGGCAATTGTTTTAGTAAGAGTGCATCAAAACTTATCGTGTTTGGTATCAAATGAAAGGTCTTTTGAAGGGCTCGCGTACAAAATTAAATATTATCCGATCGGCAATTGTTTTAGTAAGAGTGCATCAATACCTTTCGTGTTTGGTATCAAATGAAAGTTCTTTTAAAGGGTTCGCGTACAAAATTGAATATTATTCAATCGGCTATTGTTTTAGTAAGAGTGCATCAAAACTTATCGTGTTTAGTATCAAATGAAAGGTCTATTGAAGGGCTCGCGTAGAAAATTAAATATTATCCGATCGGAAATTGTTTTAGTAAAAGTACATCAAAACCTATCGTGTTTGGTATCAAATGAAAGGTCTATAGAAGGGTTCGCGTAGAAAATGAAATATTATTCGATCGGCAATTGTTTTAGTAAAAATGCATCAAAACCTATCGTGTTTGGTATCAAATGAAAGGTCTATTGAAGGGCTCGCGTAGAAAGTTAAATATTATTCAATCGGCAATTGTTTTAGTAAAAATGCATCAAAACCTATCGTGTTTGGTATCAAATGAAAGGTCTATTGAAGGGCTCGCGTAGAAAGTTAAATATTATTCAATCGGCAATTGTTTTAGTAAAAATGTATCAAAACCTATCGTGTTTGGTATCAAATGAAAGGGCTATTGAAGAGCTCGCGTAGAAAACTAAATATTATTCGATCGGCAGTTGTTTTAGTAAAAATGTATCAAAACCTATCGTGTTTGGTATCAAATGAAAGGTCACTTAAAGAGTTCGTGTGCTGAATGGGCCTTTTTTTTATTGTCAATTTTGTAGTGCCAGAGCTTCGTAACTTATCGTGCTTGGATCAATTAAATGTATTTCAAAGGACAGGAATGCAAAATTGAAAACTTTTACTTCGGAAATAATTTGATTTATATAGTGTCAATTGTCTTACAAAAGTGAATTCTACTTCAGTGTCCGCGGAGGTTAGCGTGAAGGCCTGGCGAAGCCAGGCTGACCGCTAGTTATATACTAAATATAACAAAAAAATACTAAATACAATATTTGCCTAAAATGATGCAAAAGCTATTTGAAAATGATATTCAAAAACTATTTTGGGAGACAAGCTATGAAAAACAATTTTTCCTACAACTGTGCGATTTCTTTGTTATTACGTAACTATAATTTCCTTGGTTACGTATGGAAAGTAGATGAATGCAGACCAAGTGCGTTTCCGAAAGCAAAGAAACACTAGTGCGGAAAGTGCTTCATTACGTAACTGTCAAAAGAATATTGTTTTGACAGCGATTTAAATTTCGCGCCGAGCGCGTAATTCATATTTTGACCACAGACGCTTATGGAAGAAGATACGGTGAACCAGCGCTAGTAAATATGCAGTAGTATATTTTGACGTTTATAAACGTAATCTTAATTTGCAGTATATCTAATCTGTAGACAATTAATAAAAAGAACCGAACAAAGTAAAATATATCGATAAATTGTTTTATTTAAAGAGTAAGTGAAATACTTCATATTTATTGTTTGTGTATATTATTAATACAGTTGTTACAGTTGCTTATATTGACATAATGTAAAGTGGAAACTTTTGTGTCTAAAGAAACATTGATTTCTTCCGTACCTGCTCATATTATTACCAGTAATATTATTGGTAACAATTTCGGAAGCTTCAGAAGTACCAGCAGCAGATTGATTGTCATTGTCGAAAATAGATCCAACATAGTATGATCCGGAGCTTCAATTATCTTTGGAGGTGTTAATGATAAAGAAGAATCACTCACTGTACTATTCCAATCAAGATGATTTTGAAGAAATTATTTTGACGTTAGTGAAATATTTTTAAATAACGTAGAACAATGTGCAAGCAATCAACAAACAAACCATAGCAACGCCGTAAAACATCGTTCTCATGTAATATCATTAAAATTTTATCAATTTTATAAATTTTAATAATATTTTAGTGATTTACTAAATCGCACAGTTGTAGGAAAAATGTTGTTTATAACACGTGCCGAAAAAGGTTACATGCTCGTGCAGATTTCCGCACTCGGCAAGCCTTGTGCGTTAAATTTTGCACTTGCACGTAACGAGCCTTTTTCGGCACTTGTTATAAAAATAACTATTTAGAGCTTATTTTTTGAGACGCCTTTTAAGCGCTCTGAAACGTTTGGAAAGCGCTCGAGAAAAGCTAAAGTAGCTTAGAAATGAGGCTGAAGCGCGAAATGCATGCTTTTAAGGGCAGTATGGTGTTGGGATAGCAGAATAAAGGTAAAAAAAAATAGCAAGCCTATATTTTGAATATTATTAATAGTAACGCGTTTTTTTGAAACTACGTTTTTCAAATTGGCGTGGAGCGTAATTCGCTCAATTTTTATCGGATTTACTTGAAATTCTAACAATAGTTTCTTCGCTAGAGTATCTTTCGAAGTACACACGATTTTTAAGAATGATAAATAATTACATTTGCAATAAACAATTTAAGTTCGTTTATTTTGCCAAAAAATTAAAAGGAAAATTAAAATTTATGCCAATTTGTGAATTTAAAAAAAAAAGTTATAATCTGTACTTCCAAATAAAAACTAATGTAGATTAAGGAAAAAAATATTTTTTTGCTCTAATTGGTATACGGAGATTGATACAGTGCACGCCGATTTCCTCTTAAAAAAAACACATTTGTTCAAGTTACCTAGTGCCAGGACACCATTTTGTATCGTAAATTTAAATAAAAAATATTTGTATGTACCTTAATAAATGTATAATAAAGTCTCAAAATATTATTTTAATCCATTGTTTAGTAATCGATAAAAATATTCTCAAAAAAGGTTCACTTTTCAATGCGCCTGGGTAGTATAACCCCTTATTTTTTTCCGGAAGTATTGAGACACCTGGAGAACTCAGTAACATATTAAAAAATAATGATTTGTTTTCAGATGAGCGAACTTTCGACCTCTTGCTAATGAAACCCTGGCAGACAATCTGTATATCACTTGTCGACGTTCTGTTGGTAACAGTGATAGGACCCAAATGTATGGAAAACAGAAAGCCGTACAAGTTAAAATGCACATTAATTTTGCACAATGCCTTCCAAGTGGCTATAAGCTTATTTATTTTTATAATGGTAAGTTTTTTATTATTTATTTTATTTTGATACAATTAACTTGCTTATTGGCCCTGAAAAGCGGGCGTAATTTCGCTATTGTAGCCTTAGAGCGTATGCATTACCAAGCAACATCTATTCAAACAAATAAAAATCGTGAATTATGGATAAATGTCAGACAACACAATAAATTCGTATTGATTTACGAAAAGCTCTTTTGACTTTTTTGGTATTCATTTTCCCTGTGCAAACTCAAATTCTTTCAATATTTCTTTGGAATTGTTTTGATGTCTTTCATGTTTATTTGACAAAAAAATCCAATTACATCGACATAAAGATATTCCGACATATCTATAATCCAATATTTCAATATAACGACATTCAGATATTTCGATATATCGGTATTTTGTAGGGTTGTTGATTTTACGAATAATCGAGACTTCAATTGTTCGGATTTATTAAACTTTCGAATTTTGAACATTTATGAATTATCAACTAAAGTAGTTGGTTGGATCAGGAATTAAAAACAGTGCGCGGCACCATCTACCAAACTCATGATGTATTAAAATGAAATCTTGATTCATACGAATATTTTTATGACGTCACTCCTATATGGGTTAGAAAACAGTATTTCTTAGCTCATTTTACTAATCTTGTAACTCTTATAGTTCTCGAGATAGCAGTGGTGGCACAACTAAATTGAACACTCTGTATATCGATATTTTTGACGATATCGAATATCGATATTTAAATTTCAACATTGCTAACCCCTAATATACATTCTAACACACTATTAATATTTCACAGTCATGTCGACTGTGGTTTGATGTCAGAAGCTGGTTCCAATGTCAGCCAATCCCTGAGCCGGATAATCCTATAGCGCCTAAAGTAATACAAAACAGCGAGTCCATTAGTTCAGCTTTCATTTACACTCTGCATTTGTTTCAGATTATTTACTATCAACATATCTTCTACCTGAACAAGTATATAGAATTATTAGACACCGTAAGTTTTTTGTTTTTTTTTTAAATATATTTGTAATTAATAAATGGGTCATTCAAGCTAGAGGTGTGTAGTTCGTGAACGAACTAGTTCATATGAACTATTCTTTATAGTGAACGAGTTTATTAAAGACTAGTTCACTGCGAACTATTCGGATATGATTCACCAACACGGCGACACGGCCGATGAGGTCGAACGAAAGCGGAGAGCGGAGAACAAGTGAACGAGTGAACGAGACTCATACTTCATTCGTTCGTGGTCGTTGCTTTGATCATCGCTCTGCTTCTGCTGTCTGCTATCATATTATACTAGAACCAGATCCTAAAAGTTCACTTGTTCTCGCTCGTGAATCACAATACAATACGTTTTTCGTTCATCGTAGTCTTAAAAATTTCGTGAACGAAAGTGAACTAATGAACTAGTTCAGTGAACTAATCTTTTTGGTGAACGAGAACGAATGAACTAGTTCACTCAAATGAACTAGAATTCCCATCTCTAATTCAAGCCCACAATCTTTTATTTCAAGATGCGTATCCTTAAGTGTAATTTAAATTGCAAAGTGAAATTTCGCTTAATTTCGGAGCTGTGAATAACCCTTAAGTTTGTGAAACAAAATTAATTGCTATAATTTGACATGCGTTGAGCAATGACAGTTAAACTGATAGATTTATGTTTCAAATTTTTACAACTACAGAACTTAACAACTTCACAAAAAATAGCCCCAAAATGTTGTACAAAATTTAACTTTATAGCATTGTTTTTGACAAAAACAGTTACACAAAATTCATTTCGTACATGAGATAAAAGAAAATAACTACTATTAATTATCAGTAATAATATAACAAGAGAGTGAGAATAAATTGAAAATAATTTGACAGATCTTTCGAAAACTTGTTGCCAGGTAATAGTCTCGAAAGCCCGTAGGGCTTGAGTGGCTATTGCCAAATGGCAACAAGTTTGACAAAGATACTAGAGAATTATTTCTAATTTATCGAACTCTCGAGTTATATTTAATTAGATTATTTTTTTGACTTACCTATTAAGATCGATTTATACAACTTAAAATATTTTGAACTGGATCCATATTGGTTGATTACTTATTAATGTATTCTTGGAAGTTGTTTCCAAAATTTGTTTGTGTATTTCTGTATGTGAAATTAAACTAAATCGTTTTTTTTCAAACATTTTACTTGACGTGTTGACAGTTTTAAATAATTATTTGACAACTACCTATCATTTGTTACAAACAAAAAAGCACCTACAGAGATTATTCCCGGGAATAACCACAAGAGCTTTATTCTCAGTATAATAATGATAGGATTGGTTCAAACGCAGACACGTGACATACAATAGAGCATTTCATTGGTTTAGAGCAGTGTTTCCAAAACTTTCGACATACGTGTACCCCTTCTATAATTTTCGTAAAACTGTGTACCCCTCGTCAAAAAAAAAATGCATATACTTTAATAACAATCAAAATATATTTATTTATCTCATATTTTAGTACATAAACAAAAAATAACATTAATTCATAATAGAATATAAATGAAATATATATTATAAATAACAATCAGTGGCACCAGAAACGGGGGGCGGGGAGCAGTGGGAGAAATTGCCAGTTCACTCAAAATCACGAGGGGACAAAGTTATTATTTGCCTCCCCCCCACTAAATTCATGAAAATAACCCAAATACAAAAAAGAAAATAGAAAAAAGTAAAAAAGGGCACTTTTGTTCTGGTTTTAGAGAATTTGTAGGTTCAATGAAAAGGATGCAAACCTAATTTAATAATTTTATATTACTTTTTTATGTATAAGTATTTTAATACAAAATTTGTTTGTGTTATTGGTAAATCGTAAAATTTAGTTCAATAAAGATGTTCATGTAAATCAAATAATTATTTAATAAAAAGATATCCTTGACTACGCATGCATACAAAACCACACATACACAATACTAACAATTACCGAAGTTTTATTATTTTTTTATGTTTGTAATCTAAATAATAATAATAATAATAAGTTGCTTGTTGCACCAGGCGCTGCAAAAGCCCGGAGCCACATGTACCCCTTCAAACTCTTCGCGTACCCTAAAGGGTACGCGTACCACACTTTGGGAAACACTGGTTTAGAGAAACGTCAAAAAGTAATCATTTAAAAAGTGAAATAATGGCGAGTTATACATTTAAAAAAGAAAACAAAAGGGATATCTCGTATTAGTGAGAGAGCTGGTTGACAGACAATGATAAACTAGAGCATATTTTTAACATGTCATCATCGTATGCTCTAGTTCAGGGGTGAGCAACCTTTTGTATCAATGGGCCAATCGAAATTTTGAAATTTGTTGGCGGGCCGCAGACAAAATAACACATATTAATAAATTATAAAACCTTATATATTTAACAAACATAACACAAAATACACATAATACATATAATAGAAAATTTGAAGAAAAACAAAACACTCCATAAAATGTAATATAAAAAAAAACAAAAAATCCAAAATAATATTGGAATTAATATGAATTTTAATGCGAAATTTGACACTGTTTCTTCGCTACAAGTTGGTCAATATTAGCCGGTATTCCCGACACGACTACACGAACGCAGCTCTCCAATCGGGCATCGCTCAGTCTTGATCGGTAGTCGTTCTTAATTATCTTCATTGTTGAAAATAGTTATTCGCAAACATATGTACTTCCAAACAGAGACATAAGTTGCATTGCTTTTCCGTCAAAAGTGGAAATTTTTTAGGGCTCACATAAAATTTATATAAATTATCGATGGTCTCTGATAGAAATTTATTTTTTAAATCCGTATTGTTCTGCATGTCTATTAATTCCATTTGCAGTTATTCTGGACCTGTATCCACGTCTATGTTGAATCGCGTTGAAAATATTTTTTTGGAACCCGCTGTCCCCTGGACTTTTGAGTCGTGCTTGGAATTGGCTTATTAAGATATCTATATATTCAACATATTTTTGACAGCTAGCCGCCTTTTCTTTCCCTAAATATTGGAAATGGGACATATTATTTTCCAAAAGATGTTTTCTCCACAATTTCAATTTGCTTTCAAAGCCTTTAATTTTATCATACAAATTGTGGATAAATTGCCTTGACGTTCCACGTTAAGATTATTGAGATGCTGAGTTATATGGATAAAAAACCCAAAATCGCACATCCAATTTTTATCATCAAATTGAGGAAAGGGATATACCTTCATATCCACAAACAATTGTATTTCACCTTTTAAGTTGTATACTCTTTTTAGCATTGCACTTCTACTAAGCCACCGTACTTCATTATTGAAAATCACGTCACCATATTCAGTTTCTAAACCCTTCAGAAATAATAATATTTTGCAACAATTTTGCAAATGCTTGGCGGGCCGCTCAAATTTGTTCGGCGGACCGCAAGCGGCCCGCGGGCCGCTGGTTGCTCATCCCTGCTCTAGTTAGTTAGTCGTGGTCTGTCAACTAACTCTATCACTAGTGCGAGACAGTGTTGCCAACAGTATCAAACCGCCATCCATTAGATCAGATAATTTAAACCACCAGATTTGCACTAAACCTAAAATCTTTATACAAAAACATGGTTTTCAAATTACACTGAAATGTAACACTTCTTTAGTATACCCAAAAACGCAGAGCTGGTGCTACAAACCACTGTTTTTACTTCAATATAACTTCTTCTGGGATTCACTGCTTAAGTAAACAGTATTTAAATTATAAATATTTTAATGAATATAGTATCATTTATAATCACAGAATAATAAAAAATATAACGAAACATATAATTTGTATAAGTATAGAACCTATGTCAAGTGAAGCCTTGTTAAATATCCACAGGTAATAGGAATTCATTTTCATTAATGGTATCATTTGAATCAGTCACCGCCTCATCCTCATATGTTCAATTATTTCCTATTTTATGTAAAACATCTTTCGATAAATCAAAATTGATACAACATTTATCAAATATATTTAACCCTGGTCTAAATGCTAAAATTGAATTTAATATAGACAATTTCGTTCGATATCTTAGTTTACTTTTAATTATATTCACTAACGACTGACGAGGACGAATGAAACGCACGAATAAATCAGAGAAATAGTGTAGTGGGAGATGACGCTTGAAGCTGCGCGAACCTTGTAGAATTGAAGACCGCTATTTTTAAGGTTGGTTGATGCAGGATATTTAAAAATTCAACACGGCTAAGCCTTATGAGCCGCGAAAAATATTCTAACTAAATAACAAATAACTTTTCTAAAGTTATTGCGTAATATATTATTGATAAATACATAAATGGCAAATTTTACTTAATATAACCATGCCAATGTTGGAAAATATTTCACTTTAAAGGTGATTGTTCGTATCTCTGAAGTTAGAGGTTGCAGAAAAAAAAGCTGTAGATAATGAAATAATAAATAACTTTTATGCAACAAAATATCAACAATATTTTATTTATAAAAACTATTATTTGCAAAAAAAAATTATACTTTGTTTTTGATTATAAATATTGTTTGTAATTTTAACGATCTTGTTGTACATTTATTTTAGCAATTTTTGATGGGGCTTAAAGCACTGGTTTTCAGTTTGAAATTACTCGGTTCCACTAGTATGAAAAGTAATGTTATTATGGAATAAATGTATCAAACAAAAATAGTATATTTTAATATTTTTTATAAAATAAAAAACCTAAAATTATAAATTATTTTAATTAATAACCTTAATATTATAAATATATTTTATTATGGAATAAGACACGTATAAAAAGGAATATCTCGGTTTAAACCTTCTAATATTAAAACATCCTTTAAAATTGGATGCGCACTCGTCCAAGAGTCTTCTCCCACTACTCTATTTCTCTGCCTCACACACAACAACCTTAAAAATGGCCGAACCCATAGCGTTTTCTGAAAATTGGATGCGCACTCGTCCAAGAGTCTTCTCCCACTACTCTATTTCTCTGGAATAAATACGACGTACGAGTTTACTACTACCACCATGAGCATGAGTAATCGAGCAACGACATTACAACGGTAGTGAATGGTCCTATATTATAAAATAAATTAATTTAAGAAATTCATGTTCGATCATCCATAAAATCAAAATTAAAAGAAAAAATAAATACTTTTCTATAAAACACAAGAAAAACCACTAACCACTAAAAGCCAAATTTCACCGCTAAACACCACTCACAAACCACCAGATTTAGAGGAAAAATCCACTAACTTGGCAACACAGGAGACCTATTCTAATTCTTAGCGACTGCTTGGCGACTAGTTTCAGTCGCTAAGTCAATGACGTCACGGTGCAATCAATGTCATAGGGATTTTAATTTCTTACGTTGGTACTTATAATTTTGTGTTGGTACTTATAATTTCTGACAGCCACTTGTTGATATTTACTTATCTTTGATAAACTCGAATATTTGTGTTATTGCTTAAACTTGACATATCACAAATTGATGGATTTTTTTAGTAATTTTCAAAAAAATCATAATATTAGTAAAATAAGTCATATAAATTTTAATAAAATCTTAAATAAACATTGTTGGATTAAAAATTATTATTAATGTGTAAACGATGATATTGTTGTTCTAATTATCGGTAATGTACATCTGCAGCTGGATTTTGTTCAATAATTGGCAGATCCTACTCGTATTTATATTTTATAATAATAATATACAGTGCACAAAAATATAAAACTTTTCTAACTTCGAAACTAATCAACCAAAAAATGCTAAGCGACTGACGCCATGACACTTCGCAACAGACTTGTACTGTTGTACTAGAATACGCGACTCCGTTAGCGACCAGTCGCCAACAATGACGTCAGGACTGCACTTTTAAATATACCAACAGATGGCGCCAGTAGCAAAGGCCGTATTTATTTGGGATTTTTAAAGTAACCCAATAGGTTACTTTTGTTTAAATGGTACACTTTAAGTAATCCAGAACTGATCTTAAAATGATTCTACTGCCCCAGCTATATTAGCGGGTTGGCAGGGTGAACCCGTTTGCTATCCCTTTCTAATCAACTGTAATAGTATAGTGAGGTTAGAAGCTATTTTTATGAAAAACGTAAGTAATTTTATAATAATTTTCTGAAAAAATATATAAAACTATTATTTATGCAGCTGATGGAAGAGCTATATGCAGTATGTGTTTCTTGCAATATACAGGATCTTAAAAAAGTTCCGGGACGGTGAAATATCTCGAGAAAAACACATCGAATCAAGAAACCAAAAAACACGTGTTTCATATTTTGCAAAAAAAGGCTTGTGGCTACTTGTGATTATGTTGATTTTTTTATTTGATTCAATGTTTATTTCTTGTTATATTAGACCGTTTTTTACTTTTCTTTCAGAATCATGTCAAAACTTATTTTTGCGTTTAGAGCGCCATCTATTCCGAATTGGAAAAAAAGTTTCAGATAAAATTAACTTATTTTTTTTCGCAAAATACGAATCTGTAATAAAAAATGGGGGTTCCCATTTAAAGTTTCAACGTTGCCCCCCACCCCACCCCCTGGGGGTGGAGGTTGGGGTTTTTGTTTGTGCTTAGATAGGTTTTTGCAAAATATGAAACACGTGTTTTTGGTTTCTTGATTCAATGTGTTTTTCTCGAGATATTTCACCTTCCCGGAACTTTTTTAACACCGTGTTTGTAGTAGTCACAGAGAATAATATGACAGATAATTGCGAGTCCGAAATATAATTTTTTTATACTGCTGATGATAAAATTATTAAAAAATGGAGAGACTCTGACGTTATTTGTTTTTTGACTGCATATAAAAAATATAAATATGACTTAAATATCCAATTAAAAGCGCAATTCAACACCCAAACAAAACTAAGCTGATTTCGCTTCGAACATGCATTCAGATTTTAAATTTACCGCTAATGTTTACAACTGACACTTGAGATACATCATTTATTTGGAAGTAACACAAGTTAGTTCTAGGAGATCAGTTTAGGGTTGAACCCAAAGTTCCCAAACAAATACGACCAAAGTCGCCAAATATGACGTCAAACGGTCGCTAAATCTAGTCGCCAACGAATTAGAATAGGTCTCCTGGTGCGAGATGTGTCTTTCCTTCGGTCCCCTTCCATCTCTCCCTGGCGTGACGTCAATTTTATAACTCGTCATTGCAGGTGTTTTTCGTGTTACGTAAGAAATACAACCAGGTGTCATTGCTGCACATTTATCACCACAGTTCTATGCCGTTCTTGTGCTGCATCACGATACGATTCGCTCCAGCCAGCAGCTTCACGTTCGTCGGATTATTGAACTCCTTCGTGTACATTATCATGTACGGGTATTATCTGTTAGCAGCCTTCGGACCGCAGTTCCAGAAATATCTCACGTGGAAGAAGTACTTGACTAGTCTTCAGCTGGTAAATTTAAATGATTGTTAACTTTGCTCATTTCAGTATAAGGTCACATGTTTACATTGTGAGCTTAAAAAATACCCATTGTTTTCTGTTGATAATTTTGCAGATACAGTTCGTGGCATTATTTCTTCATTACGTGATCGTAGCTTTCAGTGGTGAACAATGCAACATCCCCAAGTTCCTGCTAGTAGTTGCCTGTATCGCCATTGCGATCAACTTTATTCTGTTCTGGATTTGCTACAAGAGATCATATAAATCCAAAAACAAGGTGGGTCATAAATAACATCAAATCAACATTGTCTTCGTAAAGTAATCATTTATATTAAGATTAGACTTTAGAGTTTCCTTCAAGAGATAATAAAAATTTCAAAAATGTTACTAGTTTTCAGCTCTATTGCCTGCACAGATTTGTTCGGTTACTATGATGCCCTGAATAAAATACCGGTCAGATCTGTCCAGAAAAATAGAGTAGTGGGAGAAGACGCTTGAAACTGCGCGAACCTTATGAAATTGAAGACCGCCATTTTGAAGGTTGGTTGATGCGGGAAATTTAAAAATTCAACACGGTTAAGCCTCATGAGCCGCAAAAAATATTCTAACTAAATAACAAATAACTTTTCTAAAGTTATTGCGTAATATATTATTAATAAATACATAAAATGGCAAATTTTACTTAATATAACCATGCCAATGTTGGAAAATATTTCACTTTAAAGGTGGTTGTTCGTATCACTGAAGTTAGAGGTTGTAGAAAGAAAGCTGTAGATAATGACATAATAAATAACTTTTATGCAACAAAATATCAACATTATTTTAATTATAAAAACTATTATTTGCAAAAATAATTATACTTTGTTTTTCATTATAAATTTTGTTTGTAATTTTATCAATTTTTGATATTGCTTAAAGCACTGGTTAGCAGTTTGAAATTACTCGGTTCCACTAGTTTGAAAAGTACTAGCATTCTGAAATAAATGTGACAAACAAAAATAATATATTTCAATATATTTTATAAAATAAAAAACCTAAAATAATAAATGATTTTAATTCATAATCTTAATATTATAGATATATTTTATTATGGAATAAGACACGTATAAAAAGGAATATCTTTCGGTTTAAACCTTCTACTATTAAAACACCCTGTCACTGAACACGACATTTTGCAACATACAGAATAAAGTTCACAGTACCTAATGTTTATCGATATGTTCACTTTTGGCATGACAATCTTAAAAATGGCCGAACCCATAGCATTCCTTAAAAATTGGATGCGCATTCGTTCAAAAGTCTTCTCCCACTACTCTATTTCTCCGGATTTGTCACGGTGGAAACTAGCCCATCAGATGTCTCCACTATTTGTCAGGGACCTCATTTCATACATTCTTATCATATTTATTTGGAAAAAATGCACATTTTTACATTTTAATATAGTATTATTAGTGAATTAATAAAATAACTAAAATTTTTACCATAATATACTTTTTCATTAGCAATCTAACTGAAATATACCAAAAAGATATGAATTTATTGACAACTCCAGCGCTCAAATACGCCAACTAGCGGTAAAAAAATAACTACACTTGGTGGGGCTGTTTCATTTATTGTGTATATTTGTATGGTACACATACGTGTTTCTATAACGTTAATTTTAAATTTTTTCTATAAAAAACCTAACAAAATAAAATTTAATTCGAACTGATGCGAATCATTTTGAACTATTGCAACAGATGATAAAAGAATCATCCTCAGTTAATAATTTGTAATACATGTTCTGGCAGCAATTTTTTTTAACTCAAACATTACACTACTAATTTCATATATTACTAAATTATCGTAGCAGTGGTCAATAAGTAATTTAAATTTTAATTCGTCAGTTAAATTATTTTCTTGTAATTTTGTATGCCAGCCTGTAGAACATAAATGTAATTCAGAATCTTCAGAACATGCAATTAATATAATTTTGTATTGGGTAAATATTCCATGTTTACATTTTTTAAGATTAAATTTTTGATAGTTGAATACTTTATCCCCATATTAAATAGGTATTTTGTAACCACAAATCATTTATCAATGCGAAAATAATATTATTCACGCAAAGAGTAAAGATCATGAGAAAAAATCTGCTTTTATTTTCTAATATTACGCGAGTTATTCAGAATTTAAAAAAATATATACAATTTTCCTACGCATATGAAGACATCCAAGAATTTAAACAAATGCACAATACTTTATTTCATCGTCAAAATTGACGAAACGAACTCTACATTATCATATGTATTATAATGTAAACAAACCATTTATCCTACCAAAGCTAGGCTATATAGTTGATTTGAGTGGTCAATAATGAGAATTTATACAATTCAAATTTTTCGGCTGCCATCTAGTGAGTAAAGTAGAATATAATAATTTGTTATGCAGCGAACATGGTTACACGGTATAGCTTTAGAGTTTGACATTTATCATGTAAACAATAACTGAACATTTTAATGTCAAACAAAATATGCAAATATGTTTGAGACTGAGCACGTAAGAATAGATATATGTTGTGTAAATTCATTTCTAGAGCTCGACAAACCAAAGTAAAACTCTGAGAGGTGTGTCTTCGGAGATCGCTACTATCGTCGGTATATTCAGTGTCAAAAGTTGAATTTAAATTTGTGAAATAAAACTGTGTGAAATTATTTCCATTTATAAAAATAGTATGTCAAAAGAATAATAATTATGATAAATTAATAATAAATAAATATATCTTTAATAAATTTACTAAATAAATACTCATATCGTATATGATGCGGCGGCCAAGTGTTTTCACTGAGACTGTATATTTCAGTTTCGTGCCAAAGTAGAGACACGCCATTCGTTATATATGTACCTAAATGGGTGGAGTTACTACGTAGTCCAGCCACAGTTTTGGTTTGGTTTGTCAAGCTCTATACCTAAAATAGACCATACAAAATAATAATTGACTCGGTCATGGTCTATCACCCCACTTTTCCTACAAAGTTGTTTCACCGAACTTTGTGTGTGTTTTTTTTTAAATCGAATAAACCTGTGTTTCTGGGCCGCGGTTTTTAGATATGAGGGTAAGGTGAAAAGTTCTCGGCCTGACAATGAAAGACTGCGATTTTCAGATAAAAAATGATTTTATTTTTCTACATACTCTCCCTTGACTTCAATACACTTGATCCAGCGTTTCTACAACATCAATATTCCTTCCCGGAAGTGAGAGTCTGGAAGGCTGTGAAAATATTCATCTACTGTCCTCTCAACTTCTTCATTGGACGCGAAGCGCTTCCCAGAAACAAATTTCTTCAAGTTTGGAAACAGATAGAAGTCTGAGGGTGCCAAATCAGGAGAATATGGAGGATGGCCGAGCGAATCGTACCCCAAATCATGCAGTTCTCCCCTCGCCAACGCACCCTTGTGTGCAGGTGCGTTGTCCTGGTGAAAGACGATTTTTTTCTTCTGCAAGCCAGACGAATTTTGGCATCCAGCTGGTCAAGAAGGTTGGAGGAATATTCGCCTGTAATTGTTCTGAATTTTTTAAGGTAATCAATTAAAAGGATACCTTTTGTATCCCAAAACACGCTGACCATGACCTTTCCGGCAGATGCGATCGACTTCGCTTTCTTTGGCGCTGAACCACCGGCTTCCGCCCACTGCTTGGACTGCTGTTTCGTTTCTGGCATGTAGTGGTGGGCCCATGTTTCATTCATGGTGACAAATCGCCGCACAAAATCGGTCGGATCCCTATTGAATCAGTCCAAACATTGCTGCCAAGATCGATGGCGCATTTGCTTTTGATTGGCATTCAGCAAATGCGGCACCCATCTTGCGCAGAGTATTCAGATCTCTAATACTTTGTGAAAGTGAAACATGTTTCGCATTCTTTCTTCCGATATCCCCACAGCTTCAACTATCTCACTCACCTTCGCTCGCCTATCGTTCAACACGATATCATGCACTTTTTCGATGATTGTCAGTGTGGTGGCCATTTTTGGCCGTCCTTCACGTGGGTCATCTTCGAGGGACGTGCAACCACGTTTAAATTCAGCTGCCCACTTTTTAACGGTTGACATGGAAGGACCAGAGTCCTCGTAAACTTTTGTCAACTTTGGATGAATTTCCTTAGGGGTTAATCCATCCAAAACGAAGAATTTTATGACCGCACGACACGTGACACGTGCGCCCAGGCAGCAAACAAAAATTTTTGCTAATTGGAAGGCCGAGAACTTTTCACCTTACCCTCGTATTAGAGATATTCATACCATAACTTTAATTATTTTCGAGTTAAAAATAATGAATATTTTCAGGACATAACTAATGGATACATACCTGTACGGAAAGATATAAAATCATCCTAAATATAAGAATAAATTAGTTCGTGGGAAATCTGCTATGCTACATTCTGATTTGCATGTTGTGTCATGCAAAATATGCGTATTTTTCTCGTTGTCAAAAAGTTGGAAATTATTTTAATGAAAAATACATTCTTTTCTGATATTTCAATGTTTTTTTATTTAAAATAAAAAATGCCATACTTTCAATTTACTTTTGATTATAAACTAAGATTGAATACTAATATAAAATTGATTATTATTTGATTAATATTGCATCTTGTTGTTTTGTCTATTACATACTGGATGGTATACATTCCAAATTAGAGTTGTATGAAATCAATTTTGAGTAGATTTAAGGTATAACATTTTAACAATGGATTCATCAATCCTAATCAATATATAGTAAATTTGTATAAAAAAATAAACTATGTATATCTAAGGCGAGAAGTGCTGAAGGAGAAAACAATTGATCGACACGGCCATGGTCTATCACCTCGCTTTTTCTACAAATTTGTTGTTTCACACAAAATTGTGAGGAGGAAGATCTGCTGGCTGTGATGTCAGAATTATAAGTTCCTATTGGCAATACAAATCTGAAGATCTTTTTATTCCACAGTTTGCACAACGCCAGGTAAATATGGACGGGTTATACTATAACTAATATGATTTTGAGTGATAGAAATATTTAGAAAATATGCGATATTAATAAAAGTGTCATTTTCCAATGTAAAGATCATTTTAATAAAAAATCGTAAAGGTGAATTCATATACAAATTTAGGTTTAAGGTTTAGGATTTTAAGAAATGGTTTTGCGACGTAGCAATATCTTACTTATATTATGACGAGTAAAATAGTTTTTTTAAGAATTCGACCGTAAACTATCATGCAAAATGTGGCTACACTAAAAAAAAAAATACAAAAAACAGCCCGTTCAAGATCAAGATCATCTATCAATTCTTGTAATAAAGAATTAAATACTCTGGATACAAGAAAAATTGAGAATGAATTTATTAAAAAAAAACAACAGTTAGAAGTAATACGTTTTCAAATTCTTAAATATGTACATACATCCTTAATTTTTGCACTCATTTAATATTTATATAGGTAGAAAAAAATTTTTTTTTCAAATAAATACCAAGTACATTTGTTTGCAAAATAAATGACAAATTATTTACATACACACAGACACGCATAACACCACGCTATATCCCATCAAATCGACTAGCACGAACCCTAAAATCATTAATAAAACATTCACTCATTTAATTCATCAAATAATCAGTCCTCGTCAAACATTTTCACACCATCCTCACTTTAACCACATTCATAGATCACTCCATATAAACTCATTTATTTATTACACTCGAAATCATTCATCACACAACAAACCTGCAATCACATCTATACAATCACTCCTATTTACTTTTCATTCATCTTCTTTCTTCGACGTACATAATATTTGCGAGAAACAGTTCAAATTACTCACGCCTAAGCTACGTTTTTACAACTAAAGATAGTCTCTGTTTTAATCTTTGTTTTTGATTTTTTGTTTCTGTTTATGTCGGAAAAATCCAACTATTTCCAGCTCTTAACATAAACATAACCTTAATTCATTATTCTAGTAAAGGTTTGTTCACTTAAATGAGAAAATAATTGTATAAAACTATTCGAAATACTTTAAAAATTATATAGAATTAAATAGAATAATGAGGAACAGTAATTACTATTAAAATTAAGTACAAGTTTAATTAATTTATACAAATCCAAAATAATTTTTAAAAATTGAGACTTTATTGTAGTGAATAAACCAGATTATTTCAAATATAGTAATTTCAATTTCAAAATTGATTTTTATATTATTAAAATATGATTAAATAAAATCAAAGAAAAGAAATAAATTTTCAAATGACTGCGTCTAAATAATTTCTATTTGACATGCTATTTTTGTTGTTTCTATTAATCCAGTAATTTTTATTTTTTTCACAGTTGAAATTATTACTATTTTTATTCTATTGTCTATATTTATCGTATTCCCAACACAAACCTAATGGCATAGGAGAAAGCATTACCGCAGCTAAAGCCTCTGGCACATATAGCGTCAAGACTCCGAGTCTGCTACAAACTGCTGAAAAACTGAGAGTCACGTCCAAAACGGGTGACACATATAGAGTCGGTGTTTCTGACAGTCAGAAATAAATATTTGTGAATTTTAACGTGTTATTTGTTAATTTGTATTATTTAAAATATTTATCGACTATTAAGAAATATAAAAACTATAAACTACGAAATATAAAACAAAAAATTAAATTAAAAAAAAATTACATGAACTATAAATGAAATATAAAAACTTAAATGTATTATTTAAAATGTTTGTCGATTATTAAGAAATATAAAAACTATAAACTAGGATTAATAAAACAAAAAATTAAATTAAAAAAATTGACATGAACTATAAATGAAATATGAAAACTTAAAAGTATCTAACTATGTATAAAGTAAATGAATTTAACTATAAAAATGTACAAAATATCAAACAATAATAATTCATACGTCAAACAACAAAGGAAGATAGCGAAAAAACCTGCATCATAATGAAATTGGTTTTCGGCAGTCGTGACTGAGAGGCGTTTCTATTTTTGGCAGTCAAATGGTAGACTCGGAGTCTTGACGCTATATGTGCCAGGGGTTTAACGTTTGGCTCACGTTAAGCCCCTGGCACATATAGCGTCAAAACTCCGAGTCTGCTACAAACTGCTGAAAAACTGAGAGTCACGTCCAAAACGGGTGTCACATATAGAGTCGGTGTTTCTGACAGTCAGAAATAAATATTTGTTAATTTTAACGTGTTATTTGTTAATTTGTATTATTTAAAATATTTATCGACTATTAAGAAATATAAAAACTATAAACTACGAAATATAAAAGAAAAAAATTAAATTAAATAAAAATTACATGAACTATAAATGAAATATAAAAACTTAAATATATTATTTAAAATGTTTGTCGATTATTAAGAAATATAAAAACTATAAATTAGGATATATAAAACAAAAAAATAAATTTAAAAAAATGACTTGAATTATAAATGAAATATGAAAACTTAAAAGTTTCTAACTATGTATAAAGTAAATGAATTTAACTATAAAAATGTACAAAAATCAAACAAAAACATAAACAATAATAATTCATACGTCAAACAACAAAGGAAGATATGGAAAAAAACCAGCATCATAATGAAGTTGGTTTTCGGCAGTCGTGACTGCTGAAAATAGAGGCGTTTCTATTTTTGGCAGTCAAAACTCCGAGTCTGGTAGACTCGGAGTTTTGACGCTATATGTGCCAGGGGCTTTGACGTCAAACTGTAAAGCTATACCGTTTTACTCACTAGATGGCAACCGATAAATTTGAATTGTATAAGTCCCCATTAATTGTATTTCTCAACAGTATATTTATTTATTATTTCTTCGGTTGTTTTCAGCAGTGAAACTCAATTTAACTGTAGTTTATTGTTTCACCAATCTCGATTATGATGAAAAATATCTAATACACTATCGATTTAGTAGGAATATATTATATATATATGTATATTACAAATACAGTTACATTTTCATGATTAATATGAATAATTTGTTAGTTTAAAATATTTGATTCAAATTTACTATTTTAGCTAATTGAAAAAAGTTTTTTTTTGTAGAAATTTCACAATACATACTTTATGCTGCTCATTAAATGAAATATTTTTTTACAGAAAAACTTATTCAATTGAGTGTACGATCCTTCATGCAATACAACACTTCGTATTGCCCGATCCATCAGCAACAGGTACCGTGCCGGATGACATTTGTACACGAGATGCGCAGCAATGGGATCCACACAATTTTCCATTTTTTGGAGATCGTGGCGCATTCAGTAGAAAATGTTGTAAATGATCTGCGTGAATCGTTTATATCTACATTATTTTTTCAGGAACACAATCTTGGTCTTCTTGCTGATGTAAGTAATATGGTTGAATCAAATGTTAGTATGTGGAAGATCTAGATTTGCTCGGGAAATAACGGAAGATGGAAAGTTTAAAATAAAAAATAAGAAACAAAGAAATAGATAAAATAAAAATGTTATTCCGAAGTTTCACTCATATTTTAAAAACAGTTGGTTAAATTAATTTATATGATTTTAAGTGATACAATGCCAACAAATGATCGTATTTACTCAAACCATTTTTATCTTCCCCATTCTGTTAAATAGAATCCCTTGGAAGTATTTGTTATTTAAATTACTATTAAAGCATTAGATTTTGTTGAAAATGATTGATCTGAAAGAAATAAATAATACTTTTAATTACATCTATAATATTACTGATAGATCAATATTACCTGAGCAACAGTTATATTCGGTAAATTTTCTAGAAATCAATTTTCAAAACAAATCCGATTTCATAATATTTATAAATTTGTAAACATAGTGTTCCCCAATAAAAGCTGCCAGTAAACATAATAAGACTGCAAATTTCATCCAATCCAGCAAATGTAAGTACAATGTGCACTAGAAATACTTTCAGTACTGTAGCAATTTGATTGCAAACTTCAAGTCCAATAAGAAAATTTTATCTAAAAATAATAAATAATATTTTTTTAAATGTATCAGTATTAGTAAAATTAACAGATTAATATTATCTTTGCGACAGCTTGTAAATTTTTCTATGCTTTTAATTGTTATCGAATAAAGCTGTGTGTCAATAAGATAATTAACCAAATTATTGGTACTCAAGATGTTGTACAACTCCATAAATGTTTATAATTTATTTTAATAACTCGTACACTGATATCTTTCTAAATTAAAATGATAAAACACATTTCTATAGACAAACGTCAAACTAGCGTTTGAAGTATGACAGCTGACGACTACTTATGCCATCTAGTGAGAAATGTCGGTTATAATGGGACACCATTTTAGGAATGGTGAATAAAACAGTGTTTGAATAAAGCGAGAAATTTAAAAGGCAGTATTTGAATATTATAGTGTTGAATAATGCACTGTGTGCATTTGGCATTATATGCATTTTATATCACTGAACAAAACTATGTATGAATAATTTAGTATATAAAATATTTAAATAATAAATACTCTAGTCTACATCTACTGAGAGATAGACTAAACACACAGTCTTCTCCATTTGGTTCGTATCTTTACTAAATTAGGAATTTGAATGAAACTGTGCTTGCACGAAGCAGTACATGAAAAAAGCAATACGAATATGAGGCAGTAGTTGAATATTATAGAACTGCAGTCACCCGTTTATAGTTTTTATATTTCTTAATAGTCGATAAATATTTTAAATAATACAAATTAACAAATAACACGTTAAAATTAACAAATATTTAATTCTGACTGTCAAAAACACCGACTATATGTGTCACCCGTTTTGGAGGGTGACACTGTAGTTCTATAATATTCAACTACTGCCTCATATTCGTATTGCTTTTTTCATGTACTGCTTCGTGCAAGCACAGTTTCATTCAAATTCCTAATTTAGTAAAGATACGAACCAAATGGAGAAGACTGTGTGTTTAGTCTATCTCTCAGTAGATGTAGACTAGAGTATTTATTTTTTAAATATTTTATATACTAAATTATTCATACATAGTTTTGTTCAGTGCTATAAAATGCATATAATGCCAAATACACACAGTACATTATTCAACACTATAATATTCAAATACTGCCTTTTAAATTTCTCGCTTTATTCAAACATTGTTTTATTCTCGATTCCTAAAATGGTGTCCAATTATTACTTATATTTCTCAATAGATGGCAGAAGTCGTCATCAGATGTCAAATTTCAAATACTAGTTTGACGTTTGTCAATAGAAATGGGGTGAAACATCCTGATCAGATTCCCAATTTCATAAACCACGGGCGTGTGACGTCACGATTTTAGATGTGGTCCGTAACTGTCAAACGAGTGACTCTCACATCAGTATTAAATGTACGATTTAGACTGTATAGATAGAATATATTTTTAACAAATATATGTGCATATAATTCCAAAAGTGTCAAGTTTCTATTTTGTAACAAAAAAATAAATTTATTTATTTATTTTATTTATTTTTAAAAAAATTAATTAAAAAAAATGACTTGAATTATAAATGAAATATGAAAACTTAAAAGTTTCTAACTATGTATAAAGTAAATGAATTTAACTATAAAAATGTACAAAAATCAAACAAGAACATAAACAATAATAATTCATACGTCAAACAACAAAGGAAGATAGGGAAAAAACCAGCATCATAATGAAGTTGGTTTTCGGCAGTCGTGACTGCTGAAAATAGAGGCGTTTCTATTTTTGGCAGTCAAATGGTAGACTCGGAGTCTTGACGCTATATGTGCCAGGGGCTTAACTCTCTCGTACAGAATAGCGACGAAAAACTATGTCGAAAGTATGAAGTCTACAAACTTTGTGTTTATGCGCACCGACGAAGACAAAAACTAAGACTAAAACCGTGGCTGGTAACGCTTAGTTGTACTCACATATGACAAACTCTCAAAGTTATGTCGAAAAACTAAAACTAAGACTATGTTAAGAGGTGAAAACAAGGCTTTACTCCTAACAACGAATCTATAAAGATTAGAAAAGATGAAAGCGATAGCCCTGCACTTGTATATAAAAGAAAAGTGTCACTCCTGCGCTTGTTTTTGAAAATGAATTCCACAACTGAAAACGAATTAAAAAATAAGAAAGGAAGGGAGTGTCGCTCTATGATTGTTCTTGAAAGTGAATAAACGAATAATAATAATTTTAAAAAAATAAGAAACGAAAGCAGATTATTTAGTCCGAATTATATACATAATTTTCCATATTTTATGGGGTAATGGTTCAGTGGTATCAAGTCGACCTGTGGATCCAAAGAACCCTGGTTCGATTCCCAAAGCCTACAAAACATTTTCACCAATTTAAAAAAAATTACCCCTGTGACTCCCTCACCACTAACATCTTTGGGAGCCGTGATTTGACGGCTGGTAACCACACTTCACGCGTATAAATATATCACTTTTCGAGATCTGTTTCGGAAGAGTGCCATACCCAGTAATGGGTAAAAGGCGTGATGATATATTTATTTTATGTTATATATTCCATATTTACTCCGCCCCCGTGGTAAAAATGAAAAGTCGACGCCTATGCATTCATCACAATATTTTTCCTATTGATAAATCAGGAACGTAAAAAGCTTTTAGTAGAAACTCACCCGTGTGAAAGTAGTTAATTCATTTTAATGTACATATATTAATAGAAAACAAAGCCTTATCCGTTGTATTTAATAAAATAAATTCTCATGAATATATACAGTTTTTATTTTTAATAAGTTACATGAATCTATATATAGTTCAAAAAAATAAACACATTGTCATTGTAACTGCGTCAATCTAGTGTACATTTCCTGTTATTTAATCATTCAAATATTAAAAATACACCAACAGTAAGTATTCCTTATATTAATAATTTTAGGATCATAGGATATCAGCATATACAATTATACTTTCTTAAGTTCCTGCTTCCTTAATTATTTTGGGCTAGAAAGTAGAGATCATAATATTAGTAGTAAAATTAATAGTTGTGTTGGAATAAAATTGATTTTACAATATTTGTAGTGTAAGTTACCTATTAAGGACAAAATTTAAATACAGTAAGTGGAACTTTTATTATACAGTTCCTTTTTTGGGGATAACAAGATATCAGTTTTCTTTGACTTCGCACGTATTTTAGAGACCGTGGGACTACTAACTTTTACTGCGTTCGGTATTTTCTAATATTTTATTTATTTAATTTATTTATACACAACAAACTACAGGTTACACCTATTTACAGTTTGTGGACAAATAAAACAAAATTACGATACATGAAGTATAGCATAAAAATATTACAATTAAATATATCAATTAGAGAATGCACATAGTGACGATACAGAGATATGATTCTGTAAATAGGAGATTTCATATAAGCAAGACTACAATTTAGAAATCCATTATTCAAATATCTTACTCCCAGTTTCGGAACACAAATATCGATTATTTGTAAAATATATGGCAAATCAATCACACAGTTCACTATTTTATAAAGGAAAAGTATATCAAGATATAATCTTCGTTGTTGTAAATTACAAACATTGAACTGCGCATTCAGAATACCACATGACATGAAATTGGGAGAAAAACCGAAACATTTATAATATAAAAATTTTATGAATTTCTTTTGTAATTGTTCAATCATATCCCAATACATTTTGGTGTCACAAAACCAAATCACTGAGCAATATTCTAGCTTAGAACGAACCAATGTGTTAAATAACTTAATTTATTGTAATGTTGAAAACTACCAGATGTGCGCATAATTAAACCTAATATTTTATAATCCTTTTTACATGTATTACTTATATGTGTTTGAAAGCGTAAATTCACACTAAAGGTAACACCCAAATCTATACATTCGGAAACTCTATCGAGTTTCATGTTTGACATGTAATAATCATGTATAATTGTATTTAATTTTCTTGTGTAAGACATAATTCTACATTTTGATATATTAAAATATAATTTGTTAGCATTACACCATTTGAGGAGTTGACAAATATCTGACTGAAGTTTGAGACAGTCCAGTGCCGAATCAATTTTAATATAAATTTTGACATCATCGGCATATAACAAAGGTTACAATAATTAAGTATATATGGTAGATCATTTATGAAAACTAGAAATAGTAATGGTCCAAGGTTGGAGCCTTGTGGTACTCCAGATTTTGAAACGTACAATTCAGAGTTCGATGAGTTAATTTGTACGCTTTGAGTTCTGTTATCCAAGTAGGATCTTAAGAAATTAATTGCATTCTGCGAAACACCGTAAAACTTAAATTTCTCTAATAAAACATTATGATCTACTCTATCTTTCGCAAAATCAGTGTACCTGACTGTCAATGGCATAAGATATATCATGTGTAAAAGAAAATAAATTTGTAGTAGTAGATCTACCTGGTAGGAAACCATGTTGATAATTAGTAATGGCCTTTTCAACATGTATATATATTTTCTTATATAACATGGACTCAAATATTTTAGCCAATGCCGTTAATATTGATATTGGCCAGTAATTACTAACTTGCGCAACATCACCATTTTTAAAAACAGGAACCACTCTCGCATTTTTCAGTTTATCAGGGTATGTGTTAGTTGTAATTGCCTTTGAAAATATTATGTGCAATGGCGCAATTAAAATATTCTTGCATCCCTTGAAAATGAAAGCTGGTATTTTATCCCAGCCAACAGTCAATTTATTTTTCAAATTGGAAATAGCAGCGCTAATATCACTTGCAGCACAAGTAAACTTGAAGTTATCACAATGTCAAATAATGAATAATGAAAATTAATGACTTATATACTAATATACCTCTCATACAGCACTTAAGGGTGAAATCGGTCCACTATTGTATATTCTTGCTTAAAATTGCTATAAAATAGCTTTTAAAAACTATTACAGGTCAAAGTCAAAGTCCTTAAACAGATATCTTGATGTTTGAAACAATAGATTATGTATCGGACAGATCAATGACAACTCGATATATACAGAAATTGTGTGTCTTGTGAACGTGCAAAATATAAAATAATTATAAATGAAAAAGAATTAGGTATTTTCAATACATGAATCGATAGTAAATATAGCTATTAATCAATATTCTTATATAAGATTTGCATTTTAATGACATTTTTTTTAATTGTCATTTAAATATTGCACCAGTTTTTTATGATTTTATTAAGTTTTATCAGGATGGATGACGTTAGTCGATCTTTATAAATAATACAAAGACAAACTGTCAATTATGATGTGGAACCGAGTCTTTTTAAGACTCAGTTCCACATCGCAATGGACAATTTGTCTTTGTATTATTTATTTATTGCTATTCAGCAGTTTGCGATTTTTGTAGGTAGATGGCACTGCATGGTTCTCCGTAACTCTCATGTCATGATACCTTCATAAGTATTCTTAACATCTGTCAGTTCAGCTTACATAGTACCACAGTTCACTAGTCCCTAGTTGGTCTAGATGGATAGTTGGTCGCACCATACCACAGAGGAAATAAAACAACAGAGGGCGGGTGTTGTTTACAATTGTAGCCACTTAGTTTTGAAGTAGCCATCTTGGTTTGCGCCAGACAGAAATTTCATGCGTGATAAAAAGTGATTATATTCAGTGTTTACTTAAGTTTTTAATTAATATTTTGTGTTTTTAGTACATGTTTATACTATGTGTAACATACTGTTAAACAAATACAGTGATTTTATATTAGATAATGTGGCGCAAACCAAGATGGCGCTCCCGCGTTTTCTCGTGGATACCCCTTCCGCTTCATGGCAACGCGTCCCTCACCCATCAAACATGCTTACATTCGCTCTGTATATTTATTTACTCTGTGCACCATACTGATGAGTTCCTAAAGAACGAAACGCGTCTACGGTTAAAGTTGAACTGACCATTCTTTGATGATGACCTAATAAGTTGATTCAAATGTTTTGTGGAACTTTGACAAGTGTTGGAAAAAAAATTTCCTCTTATTTTCGATCTTACGATAACGTTTTCAGTATAACTATTAAAACATTACTTGTGCAAATTACACTCACTCAATTTAGTTGTGATAGTAATGTTTTCCCTCACTAGTGATGAAAGTAAATTACTTTTATCACTAGGCGTATTCCATTTGCCATTTGAATCAGATCTAATTCATAACTTACTGAACCAGATCACTTATTTATTTGACTAGTTTATTTCGCTCACTCTATTCCTAGTTGGGTTGTTGATTTTACGAATATTCAAGACTTCGATTGTTCGGATTTATTGAACCTTTGAATTTAGATTCGAACTTTCGAACTTTGGAATATTTCGAATTTTCGAATTATTTAAATTTCAGAATTTTCGAATATTCGAATTTTCGAATTATTTCAAATGTTTTAACAGCTCGAGGACAAGTCAGTCAGACTTCAACTGAGCATCGAGGGTTCAATTCTCGTCTTAGTTATTCTATTGTCAGATCTTAACCTCGTCATAATTTTTACTAGGGACGTGTTAGATATTCTATTTTAGGGAGTTCAATTCACTAACCATATTATGGGATAAAAAAGGCATGGCACAGTAGTAAAACAACTTGAATCCATGTATTGTACATAATTTTATGTAGTATTATTATTTATTAATAATATAAATTATAATTAAGAGAGTGGATGTCTTAAATAAGATGTCTATGCAGGGTTTTTGCGAGAGACTTCGCGGAATTTATTATTTAATTCGTGGCCGACTTTTCGCGAATTATGCGTGAGCGAGTTTGGAGATGACAGATGGCATTAATTCAGTGTCAAAAAAATCGAAATTTCGAAGCTTCGGAAAATTCGAAATGTTCAAAAAATTCGAAGCATCGAAGTTTTCTGACGAAGTTCAAAACATTTGAATGTTCGAACGTTCAGAAAATCAATCTTCGGTGGAAGTCAACGATCCTAATTCCCAGTATTAGACTTACTGATTCGTATTTATCTTGAAGTACATAACTCACCTCAATAAGTGCATCAGTTTATTTACTCGTAGTTCAGTTTATTTAGTCACACTGCCTAATTTATCTGAAATGAAAATAGTATACTCGTACAGCTACTATTGAGGGAAATTGCTACTATCACAACTGAATTGAGTGTGGGAATGTCATTTGCATATATAATTCCATTGATTTATATAATATAGTTATTAAATTTCTCATATTAATATTGTGAAAGTCCTTAAACAGATTTTTTTATGTTTGAATCAATTGACCATGAATCTGATAGATCAATGACAATTCGATATAGACAGAAATTATATGTTATATGAACGTGCTAAATATAAAATATTTATTAGAAATGAAAAATAATTATTTTTAATACTTGAATCGATAGTAAATATAACTTGCCGGAATAAATTGTTCTAGTGATAGAATACAGAAATTATGATAATCTATAAAGTAATCCTGAAAAAATAAAAGTTGTCATTAACTTATCGATCATTAATAGATAATGATTGAGTTACAGAATAGGGGGGTATATTTTTAATTTGAGTGGGATTCCAACTCGAGAGCTTTGAATTCGAATGTCGTAAAGTTAATATAATTAGTTAAAACTCTATCATAGAATATTATATTACATAATAAATCAGGAAAGTGATATTTTACATGATGAAGCGGTTGTTTGAAATACGAGGCAGCAGGCCGAGTATTTAATCTGCTGAGTGAAGTAAAAACACTTTCCTGGCGTATTATGCCTACTATTTTTTCTGAAACTTTTTTTGAATCAATATTTAATCATAAATAATTCAAAATGTTAAATTTTTTTTATATGAATTGTACTGACAGCAGACTATGTATCAAAGGTTACAACAAAAATAACAGGCACGTAAAATATTTTCCCTACAACTGTAAGATTTCTTTGTTATTACGTAACTATTATTGCCTTGGTTACGTATGGAAAATAGACAAATGCAGACCAAGTGCGTTTCTGAAAGCAACGAACCGCTAGTGCGGAAAGTGCTTCATTACGCAACTGTAAAAGAAGTTGTATTGAGAGCGATTTAAATTTCGCACCGAGCGCGGAATTCATATTTTGGCCACAGACGCTTATGGAAGAAGAACATGCAGTGAGCCAGCGCTAGTAAATATGCACTAGTATATTTTGACGTTTATAAACATAACCTTAAATTGCAGTATATCTAATATGTACACAATTAATAAAAAGAACCGAACAAAGTAAAATATATCGATAAATGGTTTTATTTTAAGAGTAAGTGAAATACATAATATTTATTGTTTGCATATATTATTAACACTGTTGTTACAGTTGCTTATATTGACATAATGTGAAGTGGAAATTTTTGTACTGTCTAAGGAAACATTGATTTATTATTAACAGTAATATTATTGACAACAATTCCGGAGGCTTTAGATGTACCAACAGCAGGTTGATTGTCATTGTCGAAAATAAATCCAACATAGCATGATCTGGGGCTACAATTATCTTTGGTGGTGTTTATGATAAAGAAGAATCATTCATTGTAGTATTCCAATATAGACGATTTTGAAACCATAGCAACGCCGTAAAACATCATTCTCGTCTAATATCATTAAGATTTTATAAATTTTTACAATATTTTAGTGATTTTCTAAATCGCACAGTTGTAGGAAAAATGTTATTTATAACACGTGCCGAAAAAGGTTACGTGCTCGTGCAGATTTCCGAACGTCTCGTGCGTTAAATTCTGCATTTGCACGTAACAAGTTTTTTCGGCACTTGTTATAAAAATAACTATACCAAACTATTTTGTACTTTACCAGACTGTTATATTTGTTGTAGCCTTGGATACGTACTTTACTTGACTGATTTTTGGAAAAACCTACTTTCCATACTAAAATTGGTCAAGAAAGTAGGCATTTTCTTGCCGGTTTCAAAACCTATCGTGTTTGATGAAAGATCTTTTAGACAAAGCAATCATATTCATATTTGAAAAATTTAAATCGGCAATTATATTAAAATTTGTTGAGTTTAGTATCAAATGAAAAGTCTTTCGAAGGGCTCGCGTGCAGAATTGAATGTTTTTCATTAAACAATTGTTTTAGTAAAAAAAAATCATTCATATACCGTGAGTTTATTTTTGGTAGTTCTAGCGTGAATTTTTTTTGGCAGATTTGAATGAAATATGACGCACATAAACATTGGATAGTCATATGCATTCTGCTAAAATATGAAACACATTCATCGTCTGTCAACGAATATATTCGCTTGTAAAGTTGAGTTCTTACACACGGGGCTTATGGCGATCATAATTCAGAATCGCACATATTTGGTTTGTGTACCTCTAAAAATTTGCAGTTTCATTTGAAAAACTAGTATGATGTTCTAGAACTATCCATGTATATTGTTTCAGAAGGAGACAGTTTTGTATCGGTTAGTAATGGATATATAGCCATGCAAAGCTTTGTTTTTAACTAAAAATTAAGAATCCTAATTTATGATGGCAACACCACACGGTGGTACGGTATTTGAAAATTCACTAGACCAACAACCTGTTAACAATTCACAATATTTAAATCATAATAGTTGCAAAACATCTATTTTATTCAATTTTTATATTTTTCGAGCGTCAGTTTCGCCACTTGACAACCGATGGCGCCACCGTCACACTAGAACATGGCCAACTTCATTGAATTGCGCTATGCTTATTTGTCGTGAATTTGTTACAGTTTTGGTACGTCAAGTAATGCCATCTAGTGCTTTTTATTTCTATTAAAGGAGAGTCACAACGCTGTCAAATTACAAAAACAACCTTAAAATATTTGAAAACTTAAGTTTATGTGATCAAACAAAATACATTTAATGGAACTGGGTATTTTATTTATATATTCAATATTATTAAATATTATTACTAGTATTCTGAGTTTTCGGCTAAAGTGACTAGCAACGTAGCATTATCTGTCACTACAGGTAAATAATGCCGTCATATTGTCTACTTATTAAAAATTTTTGAAGAGTTTATAGGTCAAAAGAAGGAAGTATTATTGAATTATTGGTGCCAACGGTTAGTATTTTACTGTAAAGTTCGTATGATAATAAATATACAATGACTAGGCTTGTTTTTAGGATTTTTTCAATCAATGCAAGAGGCAGTATTTTCAAATTTAGTTATTACGTATCTGGTTAGAGGCACTAGTTGACGTGCTCGCTCTGTAAATTGGAAACTAGGAATTTTAATGACATATGAAACGGCCATAATAAGCATAGCGCAATTCGATGAAGTTGTCCATGACTAGAACTACCTTAACGTGAAACATAGGATTCTTCATAACCATGGTTACGAATTTGACAGCAATGTATTAGAGCACAGATCACAATATACTGCCATGTTACACATTAGGACTGTATTTATGCAGCTTGTATTTTTTATTATTATTTTATATTTATTTAAACTACATCAAATAAAAATTAATAAACACAATATTCATAAAAACAATATAATATTTATTTAAATATCCTCGTGTATATTTTGAACTGGTTCAATCGCAGTTTTATCCAATCCTTGTGAACTTGAACATATATCGTATTATGACTTCCTCATCTAAATATTATTTATTATATAATCACTTACTTACCAGTACCAGTGCCGTTTTTTACACAACAATTGATATTAGTTGATGATATTATTTATATGATATTATTTGATAAATAAAAATTAATTGGATATTTGACAGATTGAAAAATTTGAAATACGTACAAATGACACCTACAGGAAACCAATGATTACCGATATTGTAGTTATCTAAAGACTATTAGCGCCATTCTTTAGGTGGAAGTTTAACTATAGAGAGCGTGCGCGAAATGAGCGCCAGCGCCAAATTCGGCTCTAGCGGCAACAACACGACTAAGTGACGGGAGACCTGCCGCGCGGATAGCATTACAACTGTATTGAAAAAGAGTTTTCGATAAGTAATTTCTAATTATTCTATGTGAACGAGAAAAGAAATAGACTATAAAATAATTATATGTTGATTTGGGAATATTTTTTTTATGATAAATTACCGCAATCAAGTTTACAAAGGGCAAAAATCCTTTTGAAAGCGGTCATGTTCTGACCGTAATAGAAAATCTTAATCCGTATGAAACAGTTACAACATCAAATGTAATCAGACAACACATAAATAAATATTATTATTACATTATTTTCTCGCCACAAATAGGAATTTTTCTTCATATAAGTGCAGAAAATTTTCAATAATTTAATTTGAAAATATTTGATCATTTATGTCATCGGTTTGACAAACAATTTCTTTTTTATTGCACACATAATCATTGTACAGATTCGTATTTACACCGGCAAATAATTTGCACATCTTTTGTAATTCGTGTTGAGCATTTTTCCTCTAAAAAATATTTGCTACAAATTAGTGTATGTTTTGTTAAAATCCACGGTGTACAATCTAAGTAAAAAACGCATAAATAAAAACATTAAAAAAAATAAATTAATACATTATGAAGAAGTAGATATATTATTTTATTTACAACCAGTTAGTAATTTGTCATTTTTTTATTTTTAAAGTTGACAAATGTTGACTTTTTCTTTCCAACCGACCGGAAAGTAGCATCTTTCCGACTTGAGAAAACATTGCATCTTTGATTTAAATTATGAAATTATGTCAAAAATATTCAATTTTATTTTGATTATAAATAATTAGAAAATAAATAATTTTCATATTCAATCACAATTGGTCTGTTTTTATTTTTTACTGTTTAATAAAAAGATAATTGTTGAAAAATGACACTCTGAAATTTGTTTCAGAAATCAATATCAAATTTATCACCTACTAAAAAAATAAATAGAAATATTTCGTCGAAATAAGCAAACTAATGTTATTTTTAATATATTAATTTTCGATAATTAATTTCTGATTATAAATAAAATAGTATACAAACCTCGGTGGAAAGTTTCATTATGCCTCGGGTTATAGCTATACCTCGGTTGTAATGAAACTCTTTCCACCTCGGTATGTAATATAATTTTTAATATACCTACGACTATTGATTTGATTAAATTTTGTAATAAAATTGAATACAGTTACTTACTTTTGGCGTTTTACAGCAGCAATCCATTGTTGACGTCGAATATTGCCTACATTATTATTTGGTGGAAATTTATAAAAACTAATTCAGCTTACTGAATTACCATAGGTATTGCTACACCAAACAACGCAATAATTACTATTTCCTTTTCTATTAACTTTGGTTGCCATAACAAATACTTTACTTTCGCGAACACATCGTACAGAAGATTCCCGGTCTCCCGTCATTACTTACAAAACTGCCGTTGCGCTGCGCTAGTTGTACTCGCGCACGGTCCCTATAAACACAGTCCCATGGTTACCTATATAACTTTCTGCTACCTGTATTAGACCGTCCTATTCAAAATGAACCATAGGGAACACATATAACTGAATTTATTATATTTAAATATTATAAAAAAATAACAAAATAGCAAACAAATAAAGGAAATAACGAAGAAATAAACAATAATGGCACAATCGGTTTCTAATACCCGATTTTTAAGTGACGGTTTAAAATTAAGTTCAGCTGAACCTAAAACTTGAACCTGAACTTTTTTTTGTTTATAACTGTCAAATTAAACTGGTTCTGCTGAACCTTAATTGAATGTCAAAATAATTTTTTACTGTTGTGTAATTTGAGATTCTGAGAAAATATCAAAGATTTCCTAGGTTACTGAAATTGTATTTATATCAAAATAAGAAAAATTCAATCAAAATATGTATCTGTCAACATCATTTTCTTTCATGAAGGAAACTAAAAGGGTAGCGAATTTTTCTACTAATGAAATCGAATTGTTAGTGGATTTAGTAAAAAGCAAAAAGTATATCATGGAATGTAAAAAAGAAAACAGACAAAATATTTTGGAAAGAAAAAGAAAAGTGTTGGGAGAAAATTTAACAAAATTAGCGGCAAAGTTTATTAGTTTTAAGGAAGAAATACGGAAATATGAAGAAAAGAACAAAAGTTCTACAAATTAAATTCTAAAATAATGAAGGCAATTTAAATAAATATGTTGAACATAAGGGCGCAAAATCTATTAGAAGAAAGATATTAGAAGAAAAGAGAACATGATATACATATGGATATAAAAAGATTGGAATTTAGAATTAGAAATACAACTTAAAAAGCAGCTATTAAATGTAATTAATAACTAATAAGTAGACATTTGAAGTTCATAACTTATTTTATTTGATATTATTATTGTTAATTATATTATAAATAAAAATATGAATTTAATATACTATGAAAATAATATTTAATATCATTTCTTGTTCTGTTTTCTGGGCCAACTCGGTATCGATAATTATTGTCGTTTACTGCAAAATTAACAGCTACCTCAACTTCTTCGTTAATAGGGGAAACAGCTTCTTTTTTATCACAAGCGATATTATGTAGTACAGCTGTAGCTACAACAATATATCTACTAATATTTAATTTTAGCCTAATACCAGTTGCAAGTACAGGGAGCCTACGCTTCCATACTCCGTACTGCCGCTCCACAGTATTTCTATTCCTAATATGGTGCTCGATGTATAATTTTTCAACAGAATTTAATAGCGGAGTTAGTAAAATATTTCTATTTTATACCCATTGTCGCCCAATAACAAATAATTTCCCATTTGGCCATGTTCAAATGAAAATTAATAACATCTTCATCTGAAGATTCCATTTTGATAAAATTATAAATTATTTGTGACAGGTAAACGTCAATAAATACAGCGAAACAATCGTTTAATTTATTATAATAACAATGTAGGCGACGATTGATCTTGACTTAAACCAAGTAAAATGACGGTTCAGGTTCAAAACAAATTTGAACTGAGTTTAAGGTTTAAACTGCACTGAAAAATACTTTGAAACTTGATTTGAACCGATGTTTGAGTTTAAACCGGCACTGAAAAACCGGACATTAAACAACATTAGCTATTTGGGCAACTGTAATGAGAAGTTTTCAATCTGAACTTTTAATTGTTTTTCCTACAACTGTGCGATTTATTTGTTATTACAGAACTGGTATTGCCTTGGTTACGTATGGAAAGTAGAAAAATGCAGACCAAGTGCGTTTCTGTAAGCGAAGAGACACTAGTGCGGAAAGTAATTTGTGTTTTTCGCAACTGTCAAAAGAAACTTTAATTGAGAGCGATTTTAATATCGCGCCGAGCGCGAAATTTCATATTTTAGCCACAAACGCTTATGGAAGAAGAAGATGCGGTGAGCCAGGGCTAGTAAATATGCAGTAGTATATTTTGACGTTTATAAAAATAACCTTCAATTGGTGTATATATAATCTGTATACAATTAATAAAAAGAATCAAACAAAGTAAAATATATCGATAAATTGTTTTATTTAAAATGTAAGTTAAATACATAATATTTATTGTTTGTGTATATTATTAACACAATTGTTACAGTTGCTTATATTGACAAACTGTGAAGTGGAAACTTTTGTACTGTCTAAAGAAACATTGATTTCTTCCGTACCTGTTCATATTATTAAGAGTAATACCGGTGGTGGTGGCCGAGCGTGCTAATGCTACATCTCTTAGCACGCTGTGACGTCACCCGAGCCAAGGTTCGTCAGTTCGAATCCACCGGCCGACAACGTGTGGCTTGTCGTTAAAATAAAAAATACAGCTTCTTGTATTTGCCACACTCGGGCGCTCTATGCTAGTCACATATTCGCCTTAAAAACAACTGACTACGAAAGCCGGCAGTACGGCAGAGTAAAATATGCGGCTCGGTGCGCCCGGTCCGCCAAATTCCTTCTAGGAATATTTGGGGGTCTATAGACTCCCAAAGGCGTGTAATTATTTTTTATAATATTATTGACAACAATTTCGAATGTTTTAGAAGTACCAGTAGCAGGTTGATTGTCATTGTCGAAAATAGATACAACATAGCATGATCTGAGACTTCAATTATCTTTGGAGGTGTTTATGATAAAGAAGAATCACTCAGTATAGTATTCCAATCTAGACGATTTTGAAGATATTATCTAGACATTAGTGAAATATTTTTAAATAACATTAGAACAATGTGCAAGCAATCAACAAACAAACCATAGCAACGCCGTAAAACATCGTTCTCGTGTAATACCATCAAAATTTTATAAATTTTGATAATATTTTAATGATTTTCTAAATCGCACAGTTGTAGGAAAAATATTGTTTATAACACGTGCCGAAAAAGTTACGTGCTCGTGCAGATTTCCGCACTCGGCAAGCCTCGTTCATTAAATTCTGCACGAGCACGTAACTTTTTTCGACACGTGTTACAAAAATAACTATTAAATTTAGTAGGTTTCTCGTGTAAATTTTAGATTTTAAAAATCTACAATAAAAAAAATTGTTCAAGAATTCAACGACCCGAGATGGTTAACGTTTGAACTGGTACAATAGGCACCCACATTATAGGACATTTTTTATTAACGGCAGAATGACGGCTCAAAATTAATTGAACTTATTACAAAATGAAGTGATTTCTGTACTTATAGCTTTAAAAATAATAAAAAAAATATATCATCACGCCTTCTACCCAGTACTGGGTGTGGCACTCTGCTGAAGCAGATCTCGGTAAGTGATATATTTTGCGCGTGAAGTGCGGTTACCAGTCGTCAAATCACGGCCCCCAAACATGTTAGTGGTGGAGGAGCCACAGGGATAGCTTTTTCAAATTATGAAAATTTGTCGCCTGTGGGAATCGAACCAGGGACCTCAGGATCCACAGGCCGACTTCATACCACTGAGCTAGCCATCCCATACTTATAGCTTTAAATAATGAAAATATATGATTTGAACATGATGGCGCCCGCACATTTCCATATCATTGGATTGGACACAGTGGTGAAGTAGAATGGTCTACTAGGTCTCCCAATCTTACACCTAATGGGGGATTTTGAAAATAAAAAGATTAACGTCTTTGAAACTTGAGCCATCGGTTAGCTGTTAATGGAGAAGTTTTTGAAAATTTACTATATTTATTATTGATTTCTTCATTATTTTGTTTATTTGTGTCCTATTTTGTTACTTTCTTATAATATTTAAATATAATAAATTCAGTTATATGTATACCTTATATTTAATTTTAAAAAGGACGCTCTAATACTTTGCTGTCAAATTCGTAACCATGATTATGAAGAATCCTATGTTTCACGTTTAAATAAACTCACGTGAGTATTTTATAGAAGTGAATTCTATTTCAGTATCTTGTTGATGAAGTCTACCCGATAGCTAGTAGTTCGATTATTAACTTTTTCTATAGAAGCTGTACTAAATAATATCCATTTTCTAATTTCCAGATAAAACATGTGGCAAGCTACCTCAGATTTCTTAACGCATCTCAACACAGGGGGAGGTATGTATTATTTGATGAGAAAGATATATATTGGTGAAAATAAGGGTAAGAGATTGTATGACGATGTAAAAAAAATTTAATGGATATGATTAAAGCTTGAATGTTTGTTGCTTAATAGAAAGATGAGGTGAACTTATGTGAAAGGAATTTTGAATGTGTGGATAAATTGAAAATGAAGCAAACAAATGATTAAAATTTTAAGATTTTACACAGTTGTCTTTCAATTAATTTTAGAGAGAAACTTTTAAATAGTTTTTTAAGTATGCTCTCGCAATAATTGTCGAGATTATTAATCGCCGATTAACACATGAGTTAGTTAAAATATTTTTCCGTTGATCGTACCCTGGGCCTGGGCAGCTGCATTAGTTACCCTGTTACGCGATTTTTAATGCCATCTCTTGCTGCCTCAAATGAACTAAATCAATTTAAAATTAATAACGCGAATCATAGTAGGTAATATTTAAATGCTTGACATTGTTAAACAGATTACATATTTAAATGTTTGCCAAACGGTGTTTTATATTTTGACAAATAAAATTTGTAAATAATAAACATATCTGTCGTTATTATTGCAATCTATTTTTAATGGTGAGTAGGTATCTTTTATAATTTTATATTTGATTTTAAACTATTGTATAATTTTAGGAGTGTGTGGCACCACATTGTTGTAGAAAAAATTGTAAGAATGTTTTTTCCCTGTTTTACCACGGAATAATTTATTACGGAAAACATTGCTGGGAAAAATTAATATAACTCAAAAAAATTCAGTACAACTGAAAAGTTCAGGCCAAGTACAAAAACATCCTCCAACATTTGCCCTTACAAGCCCTAGTGTTTCCCGCGTTGTAAGGTTCTGACATAAAAGGTGGGCTCAAGTACATTCTTAGAAACTGAGAAACGTAAGATATATAAATTTGGAACATTAAGGGTTTCTTTAAGAAGGTGAACCGAAAAGTCCTAATTACATCTTAGTCAAAAGTTTCTAATGTAACATATGGGCTCAAGCACATTGTTATATTCAACATTAAAACATGTCTTTTCATACAAAAATCTGAATTACAGAAGTGTCTAACCTCGTAACAAAAATGTAAACGACACAAATGTTCAAAATATCAATATAAAAAAAACTAAAAGAAGTACTTGGCGGCGTTTTGTAACTACAGAAATTACACTTAGAGATGAACCCGAACTCTCCACGAAGGTTTCCGAACTTACGCGAACATACACGAAATAGCCATGATGGTATCCGACAATGACCGGAACATACTGAAAGTGTTTTCGACGGTTACCGCCCATTCCCAGAATATAGCCGAAGCCTGGGCTTAATTTTTTGTACAGAATGGGGCGAAACGGGGTGGGCCGAAACGGGGTGGGCCGAAACGGAATGAGTCGTAGTAATGTGATGACGTCACACGCGAACGCTGAACAAGAAGACGACGTTTGCCCAATTTGAAAAACATCACTTTTCAAACATCCATATCTTTGGAACGGATGGACCAAATGGCATGAAACTTTTTTATTCCTACTCAGTTTTGTGCGGGCTACACGGTGGTTAAGTCAAAACATACTTTTGTATCCGCTTGGGCTTCATTTTTTAGTGCGAAAATGGGCATTTGTTCACTCGGGATAAGAGGCTTGGGCTTCATTTTTTAGTGCGAAAATGGGCATTTGTTCACTCGGGATAAGAGAGACTGTAGTGTCTGGCCAATGTCGTTTGTACTTGGCCAGAGACACTACCGTGTCTCTTGATAAAAATGATTTAATAGATGTACCTTATAGTAGTACTCTTAAGAACAATGTATGTAGTCTTCATTTTCAAAATTGACAGTATCGATACACATCATCAAAAAAATTAAACATTGGGGCTGTTCCACATATTCATACAATATTGTGAAATTTTATATATATAAAAATAAATTGCTGTGCGTTAGTCTCGCTAAAACTCAAAAACGGCTGGACCGATTTTCAAATTTTTTTTGTTTTGTTCGCTATTGTTCAGGCATGGTTTAGAAAAAAAAATTCCCGAAAGTTCAGCTAAAAAAATCAAAAATTGTTAATTTTGTATCGGAATCGCTATTGTTACGCTTGACCCTCAAGGTTGCAAGAGTGTACCAAAATTGTTCAATATATAGGAAGATACGTACAAGTATACTGCAGAGTTATACTATTTACCTATATTCAGTTTGTAGGACATAACCACAAATTTCAAGAAGAAACTCAAGAAGTTATTTTCATATTGTTTATATTGTGTATTGTTTATTAACATGCCACGAAGAAAACGAGCTGACATTGGTCGTCGAAGTCAGTCAAATGTGCAACGAGCTACCTCACGGGCTAATCGTACTAACGACCAGCGAGCGACAGATAATGCTAATAGTCGAATCGGTATGTCTGGATTACGTTTGAGAACAACAGAAAATGAACGAGAAGTAAATAGATCTAGAATGCAACGAGTTCGTACACGCCAAACGGAACAACAGCGAGCGCGACACAATGAACATGAGCGATTCCGCCGACGCAACGCTCCTGTAAATCTGGAACGAGCAGCATTCTGTTACGATCCAAAAATCGATTATAGTGATGACAAAACAGTAAATATTGGGGAAATGTCAGTCGTTTGTCCGTACTGTAAGGCATTAAAATACAGCGGTGAATCTTTTGGGTTGTGTTGTGCCGGTGGAAAAGTAAAATTGCCAGAGTTGGTTCCACCACCAGATCCATCACGATCATTAATCTCTGGAACGAGTAGTGATTCTATCCATTTCTTGACCAATATTCAAAAATACAATAATTGTTTTCAAATGACGTCCTTTGACAGAATCGAAGGAGGAGTTTATTCAGCGTGTTTTTCCAGATGTAGCGCAACAATTTAAAAACCACAATTGGTTGAGCGAAAGATCAATATTAGCGGCGAAAAACAAAGACGTCGATGACCTCAACGCGACCATTCAAAATTTCATTCCGGGACAGTTGTTTTCCTTCAAATCTGTCGTTACAGTTATCAATCAGGATGACGTCGTTAACTATCCAACAGAATTTCTGAATTCACTGGAATTGCCTGGCTTACCACCTCACAACTTACAATTGAAAATTGGTTCAGTTATCATCATGTTGCGTAACATTAATCAACCTCAATTATGTAATGGAACGGGATTGACTGTGAAAAAATTAATGAATAATGTCATCGAAACAACGATTATCAAAGGGAAATATAAAGGAGAAGATGTTTTGATCCCACGGATCCCGATGATTCCAACGGACTTGCCGTTCGATTTTAAGCGACTACAATTCCCCGTGCGCCTGGCCTTTGCGATGACCATAAACAAATCGCAAGGCCAGTCGTTGGAAGTTTGCGGGATTAATTTAGAATTTAGGAAAGCCATCGTCTTTATATATTTATGCTCCGAAAAACCGAACCAAAAACGTAGTTTATCAAAAAGCTTTAAATTGAGTAGATATATTTATTATGTTTTGTTATGTATTGATTATATTTTGTTATGCATTTGTTATGTTAATAAAACACATAAAACATTTAAAAATGACCAACAAGTTTCATTTAATAACAATACCATTTTAACCGTACACAATACAACCAGTATTAATTGTTGACAAAAATAAATTAGAGTTTAAATGTTGACAATCACGAATCAAAAGTTGTAAAAAAAAAATTGCAAGTGATACGAAGTTCACCGGGTCAGCTAGTTATACAATAAAATTAGTTTTTTGCTAATTATTTGTTTTTTGTTGTTTTGTAATATATTTTTATTTTAATTATTTAGTAATATTTTAGTTATTTCGAACACGAGAATGATAAATATGTATCCTATATTATCGGTATTTTTCATAATAATTACTTGGGGCAACAAGAGATGTCACCAGTAATTGCGTAACAATATTTTGTTATAGCTATCCCTTCTATGGTTACTAGTTCAGTGATCGTACCTTTTTGATTAATTTTAGTCCATGACAAATGTGTTAGATTGGTAACGTGTGATATTACTAAGCATCAAGATCAGTTATTTGAGTTTTAATCTAATTCCACGATAAAATTTTAACTATAAATATTTATTTACTCATTTATAATATATATTAAATATAACAAAAATTTACTAAATATCATATTTGCACTGCCTAACACTTCTAAGGGAATTATTGTAATATCGAAGTCCATAATCGCAGACAAATTATAAATTACTTTGTGTTAGAACGTTGCACCTGTCACAAAAATTTTGATAACAGTCGGATGTGTTCAGTTCACTTATCTTTAACCAGAATCGGAGGTTTTCGATATAGTAATTTTATGATATTAATAAAAACATTTCCTAATTTTCCGGCAAGTTTTTATTGATGTTGATGTAAAATGCTTGCAATTTATTTTTTCTACAACTTCGCGCTTTCTTTGTTATTACGAAACTATTATTGCTTTGGTTACGTATGGAAAGTAGACAAATGCAGACCAAGTGCGTTTCTTTAAGCAAAGAAACACTAGCGCGGAAAGTTATTTGTGTTCTACGCAACTGTCAAAAGAAATTTTAATTGAGAGCGATTTAAATTTCGCACCGAGCGCGGAATTTCATATTTTAGCCACAGACGCTTATGGAAGAAGAAGATGCGGTGAGCCAGCGCTAGTAAATATGCAGTGGCATATTTTGATGTTTATAAACATAACCTTAAATTGCAGTGTATCTAATCTGTACACAATTAATAAAAAGAACTGAACAAAGTAAAATATATCGATAAATGGTTTTATTTAAAGAGTAAGTGAAATACATATTTATTGTTTGTGTATATTAATAACACGTTGTTACAGTTGCTTATATTGACATCATTTGAAATGGAAACTTTTTTACTGTCTAAAGAAACATTGAATTCTTCCGTACCTGTTCATATTATTAACAGTAATATTAATGACAAGAATTTCAGAGGTTTTAGAAGTACGAGAAGCAGGTTGATTGTTACTGTCAAGAGTAGATCCAACATAGCATGATCTGAGGCTTAAATTATCTTTGGAGGATTTTATGATAAAGATGAATCACTCATAGCCGGTTTCACCAACAAATACTTAATCTTAGGTAATTCCTAGTGTTCACTAGGAATTGCCTAAGTCAGTTTTAGATTTCACCAGTACCTAGCTAATACTTAAGAGCATTTAAGTACTTCCTAATTTAGATCTCAGTTTTTCGGCATCTTAAATTGCTAGGTATTACTTATCGCATATGACAGTTCTATTTTGACAAAATAAAAATTGTTTAATTCCTTGATAATATTGATAAGTATGATGAAGTTGATTTTAAACGAAGATTTCGTGTTAGTAAATAGTATTTCTTCAGAAATGCTTCATTTATATGATTAGTACAGTAAAAATAAGCTTCAAAACCCAACCCCATGCAAGGGGCTTTTATGGGTGGAAAGGGAAACGGTTTTTCGTAAATAACTAAAAAAAATAACAGCTAAGAACATTTTTTTACCCATCTCTCTACAATAAAATATCTATAGATATACATTTATGACTTTCGCGTAGTTTCAAAGATTTGTTGTACATTCACCATTTTGTAAGTTTAATGATATACAACAAGTAAAGTTATTCAAAGACAGACCATAATTATTGTTATGTGTGAAATATTATATACATGCTAGTAGAATAGCATTAAGTTAAAATTAAAAAAAAATGCTGTGGTGTTAGTTACCTTATTCAATCTGATTTCAATTCTCTTTTCTAGTAAAACATACGAGTATTACATTGAAATATGTCTTATTATTACTAGGTATTGTTAATGAGATTAGAATAATTAAAGTATGCAAATAGTGTTATGATGGAGGTCACCTTATTCAGTCTGATTTCTATTCGTTTATCTACATACATGACTAAAATTTATTATTTAGAAACAGAAAGGGCTATTTTTCAAATTACTGTCTTGTTTTATTTGTAATGTAGGTAACTCGGTGTTTTTGATATTGGATTATACTTCTTTGTTAATATCATCGATGAAACAACAGAACGCACCCTGACTGATAAAAATACAAACACGAAAGATTAGCACAAAGCAAAACCAAAATGACAGCCCACGCTAATATGAAATGAGACAAAATAATACGTGTGAAATGAGACACAACCGTTTCATCGAGGAACTCCTCGATGGAAATAGAGGAGCCTCTATTTTTCATCGATGATGGGTGCGTTCTGTTGTTTCATCAGTACCTAGGAAATACTTAAGAGCATTTAAGTACTACCTAATTTATGTCTCAGTTTTTTGGCATCTTACATTGCTAGGTATTACTTATCGTATATGACAGTTCTATTTTGACAAAATAAAAATTGTTTAATTCCTTGATAATATTGATAAGTATGATGAAGTTGATTTTAAACGAGGATTTCGTGTTAGTAAATAGTATTTCTTCAGAAATGCTTCAGTTTCACCAATGATATTATTTATTTGATTAGTACAGTAAAAATAAGCTTCAAAACCCAACCCCATGCAAGGGGCTTTTATGGGTGGAAAGAGAAACGGTTTTTCGTAAATAACTATAAAAAATAACCGCTATGAAATTTTTTTTTACCCATCTCTCTACAATAAAATATCTCCGAGATATACATTTATGAAGTTCGCGTAGTTTCAAAGAGTTGTTGTACATTCACCATTTTGTAAGTTTAATGATACACAACAAGTACAGTTATTCAAAGACAGACCATCATTATTTTTATGTGTGAAATATTATATACATGCTAGCAGAATGGTTAAAATTCACAAAAAAATGCTGTGGTGTTAGTTACCTTATTCAATCTGATTTCAATTCTCTTCTCTAGTAAAACATATTGCATTGAAATATGTCTTTCATTTCTAAATATTGTTAATGAGAATAGAATAAAATAATTAAAGTATGCAAATAGTGTTATGATGGACGTTACCTTATTCAGTCTGATTTCTATTCGTTTCTCTACATAAAAGACTAAAATTTATTATTTAGAAACAGAAAGGGCTATTTTTCAAATTACTGTCATGTTATATTTGTAATGTAGATACCTCGGTGATTTTTATATTGGATCATACTTCTTTGTTAATATTTTCCATCGATTATCTTTTAATATTTTGGTTGAACCATCTGTTTTTGGTTTATAATAATCGGATACGATTAATTTAATTTTATTATTGTGTGAAAAATTTAAAAAACGATTCGATTTTGATATCTTTTTTATGACACACGTCAAATTTTTTTCGGAAATATAACCTTACATCCAAAAGTTACTAGGAAACCATTGCCAAACAAAAATATGTACATATAAGCATTTCCTAATTTTAAGTAATTCCTAGCTCGGTATTGATTTAGGAATCGTTGGTGAAATCGGCTATCAGTGTCATTATTAATATTTTAGTTATTTCTGGCGAAGTACTCAGATATTTGCCTTGTATCGCGTCCGCGCACCACCCCCTCCCCCATAAATTACAAGCATTTACGTCACAATAGACGAAAAATTGAGATTTATTTTTAATAATTTCTTTAAATATGTTATCAAAATCTAATAATCTGTAAAAAATAAGATGTATGATATCAAATTTGGTTCCATGATTTTTTTTCGGACAAAAAACTGATTTTACATGCTAACTGCCAATGCCAACATTTACGTGGGATACGCATTATATACAGGTATTCCATTTAAGTGCCATCATTGCTATTTCGAGAACTATAAGAGCTACTAGTTTGGTTAAATTAGCAGAGAACCACCATTTTATAAGATTTAGCAATTAGTAAAAAAAAAATATTTTTTTAAAGTTATTCGATAGGATATTTTTTTCTGTATTCAACGATATATAACATACATATCATATTCTAATATAACAAAATAACTGAGAATTTTTCTCAGTTATGCATGTTAAATTTATATGTTAAATTTATATGTATTTTATTTACCTCTGGCTGAAACAAGAGTGCTTTGGATAGAAAATAATTGAAAAATAAACAAATCAAACAATGGTGTAACTACAATAATACATTTAATAAATATTATACATATAAATTAATAAATGTTATACAGAACAATATATTCAATTATTTTCTATGCAAAGCACTCTTGTTTCAGCCAGATATAAATAAAATACATATAAATTTAACATGCATTTTTCTCAGTTATTTTGTTATATTAAGATACGATGTGTATATCGTTGAATTATGAAAAAAACTACTTTATCGAATAACCTAAAAAAACCTATGTAACTATTTAAAATACGAAAGTTGTGTCTCGTATTTTGAGAACCACAAGTCAAAAAAATAGTTATTTTTATAACAAGTGCCGAAAAAGGCTCGTTACGTGCGAGTGCAGAACTTAACGCACGAGGCTTGCCGAGTGCGGAAATCTGCACGAGCATGTAACCTTTTTCGGCACGTGTTATAAACAACATTTTTCCTACAACTGTGCGATTTAGTAAATCACTAAAATATTATTAAAATTTATAAAATTTATAAAATTTTAATGATATTACATGAGAACGATGTTTTACGGCGTTGCTATGGTTTGTTTGTTGATTGCTTGCACATTGTTCTACGTTATTTAAAAATATTTCACTAACGTCAAAATAATTTCTTCAACATCATCTTGATTGGAATAGTACAGTGAGTGATTCTTCTTTATCATTAACACCTCCAAAGATAATTGAAGCTCCGGATCATACTATGTTGGATCTATTTTCGACAATGACAATCAACCTGCTGCTGGTACTTCTGAAGCTTCCGAAATTGTTACCAATAATATTACTGGTAATAATATGAACAGGTACGGAAGAAATCAATGTTTCTTTAGACACAAAAGTTTCCACTTTACATTATGTCAATATAAGCAACTGTAACAACTGTATTAATAATATACACAAACAATAAATATGCAGTATTTCACTTACTCTTTAAATAAAATCATTTATCGATATATTTTACTTTGTTCGGTTCTTTTTATTAATTGTCTACAGATTAGATATACTGCAAATTAAGGTTACGTTTATAAACGTCAAAATATACTACTGCATATTTACTAGCGCTGGTTCACCGTATCTTCTTCTTCCATAAGCGTCTGTGGTCAAAATATGAATTCCGCGCTCGGCGCGAAATTTAAATCGCTGTCAAAACAATATTCTTTTGACAATTACGTAATGAAGCACTTTCCGCACTAGTGTTTCTTTGCTTTCGGAAACGCACTTGGTCTGCATTCATCTACTTTCCATACGTAACCAAGGCAATTATAGTTACGTAATAACAAAGAAATCGCACAGTTGTAGGAAAAATTGTTTTTCATAGCTTGTCTCCCAAAATAGTTTTTGAATATCATTTTCAAATAGCTTTTGCATCATTTTAGGCAAATATTGTATTTAGTATTTTTTTGTTATATTTAGTATATAACTAGCGGTCAGCCTGGCTTCGCCAGGCCTTCACGCTAACCTCATTGCAGTAGTCTCGTAAAATGGTGGTTCTTTGCTAATGTAACCAATCTCGTAGCTATTATAGTTCTCGAGATAGCAATGGTGGCACACTTAAATGGAACAACCTGTATATTTGAACCCGAACTGAATCATGACAAAAAAAACTAAACTTTTTTTTCATTTCTGATCCTAATCCATTTTTCTGCGGTCCATGAATTTAATATATAATATTTATATTATTGTGATTATTAGAAATGCAAATAATATTGTATACTTCATTCCCTGTATGAAAACTATTACGTCACATTCGGTATCCATGTGATTCAAGATTTTGTATTTAAAAAGTTTACATTGGTATTGAATTGACATTTTTACAATATAACCTAAAATTTAAATGTCAGATTAAAATGTTTATCATTTTATCAAATTTAATTAGTTTCTAAATGAAAGCGAATTCGGCATATATTAAATAAAAACCAAATATAAATTTATGTTAACGCACGAAAAATATTACCTACATTATTAAAATATGTAATTTTGTAAAATAAAACTCAAAGGAATATAAATTTTTATATGTATTATGATTATATATAAATAAATAATATATGAAAATTATGAACGTGGATAAAGCTAAAGTGGTGTGTGAAGATAGGAACATTTGGCGAAAATTAATTGCGGAATGAATTTGATGATTTAAGTACAGGATTTTGATTTTAGTTTTCTTGTTTAGTAATTCCATTAGAGTGTTTACCTGCAATTGTGTGAAATTCACTTTCAAAAACAAGCGCAGCGACGACACTCTCTTCGTTTCTTATCTTTTTTATTCGTTTTCTGCTCTTACATTGAGTATTTAATTGCAATTGTGTGGTATTCACTTTTAACAACAAGCGTAGAGCAACACTCTCTTCCTTTCTTATCTTTTAATTCGATTTCAGTTCTTACGTAGAGTGATTAATTGCAATTATATGGAATTCACTTCCAAAAACAAGCGCAGGGCAACACTCCCTTCCTTTCTTATCTTTTTGTTTCATTTTCAGTTACTGCATTGTGTAGACTTTTCTTTCATATACATGTGCAGGCTATCGCTTTCATCTTTTCTAATCTTTGTAGATTCGTTGTTAGATTCGTTGTTAGGAGTAAGCGTGGGTAATTTTAAATATTTTAAGAAAAAGTTATGTACATCGAAGAAAGATGATGAATGATAAATGAGTAGGAGTGATTGGAAAGATGTGATAGAAGGTTTGTTGTGTGACAAATGATTTCGAGTGTAATAAATAAATGAGTTTATATAGAATGATCTATGAATGTGGTTAAAGTGAGGGTGGTGTGTTTGAATGATAATGTTTGACGAGGGCTGATTATTTGATCAATGCAATGAGTGAATATTTTATGAGTGATTTTACGGTTCGTGCTACCCCAATTGATGGGATATAGCGTGAAGATATGTATGTATGAAAATTACATTACATTACCTTTTGTACTACAGTTAAATTAATTAAAGATACTTCATTCTCTAACTCCAGATGACAAACACATTTCTGCATTTGATTACACAAAATTTTTCTAGCCATTTCTTATTTCTCAGTCTGTATTTATGTATCAAAAGTGTCACAAACTTAGAAATAACAGGCGAGAAAATAACAAAATCATGACCATGGGTCTCTATTTTTATTTTATAAACAAATGTGAACAAAGCAAATATAAATTTTCGTATTAGTAAGAACTGGCATACGTTTTCATTAAAATGATAAATGTGATAGAACGTGGAAAAACATGAAACGTGTATCTTTTTTTATTAACACGTGCCATTCGCAAAGGTACGAATATTATTCATAAAAAAATATAGCTATATTTCATCGTATCTATGATAACCTCGGCCACATATGAAGTAATCGTTTTCATACAGGGAATGAAGTTTAGTGTCTGTTAATTTTTTTTTTCTACAGTATTGATACATCCTTGTAGAACTCAGTAACATATTATAAATTAATGATTTGTTCCCAGATGAGCGAACTTTCGACCTCTTACTGATGAAACCCTGGCAGCCAATCTGTATAACACTTGTCTACCTTCTGTTGGTAACAGTGATAGGACCGAAATTTATGGAAACCAGAAAACCGTACAAGTTGAAACACACGTTAATTGTGTACAATGCCTTGCAAGTAGCTATAAGCCTATACGTTTGTATACCGGTAATTTTTTTGTATATTTTTACTTTTTTGGCATCATAACAGGCGTTCCTGGCCCGTGGCATGATCATTAACACAAGACGTAAGGCGTCGAGGATTAATAACATGGTCAGGGTCAGAAAAGCTAATTTCACCCGTGATACATACTATATTTTATGTATAACAAAAGAATATTTCAATTCATATTAAAAAGATTAAAACATGTAGGTCAAAATGACATTTTGCAAAATTAAGTGTTCACAATAAACAAAAAATATAGTTATATTTTGTTCCACAGCTGACAAACAATTTTCACTCCATTAAAACTACCTTTTATGGGGCAGGTGGCTCAGTGGTATCGAGTCGGCCTGTGGAAGTTGAGGACCCAGGTTTGATCCCCACAGCCGATAAACAATTTTCACCACAATAAAAACTGCCCTTGTGGCTCCCCCTCCACTAACATCTTTTGGGACCGTGATTTGACGGCTGGTAACCGCACTTCACGCGCAAAATATATCACAACGAGATCTGCTACGACCAATACTACACTTATAGGTCTATTCTGTAAGTATTCGTTAAGTCATAACGTTTCGCTATTTAACGAAAAATCGTTATGATAACAAAGTTCGTTTAAATGGTATTCAGTAACTTAGAATTCGTTATTTTATAGCAAAATTTGTAACGAATTTCGTTAAGATCATCAAGAAAATAACGTATACAAAATAGCATTCGTTATGATATTTTCTCACATGTCAGGTACGTCATTGTGAATTACAAAAATGGGTAATCATCACGATTTAATTTTATTTCTTTATTATCTTGTAGAAAATAATGATAGGTTAAATTATACTTTAATAAATAGATATTGAGCATGTATAATCTTAAATTATTTGCTTTAAGGCGAAATTTGAGAAATTTATATACGTATTTATAAGTGACAGTTTCTCAATACCGAAAAAAAAGTTTCATAAATTATATCGATTATTAAGAGAAGCTGGATACCTAATCTAATTCTTAGCGACTGCTTGGCGACTAGTTTCCAATCGCTAAGTCAATGACGTCACGGTGCAATCAATGTCATAGGGATTTCTTACGTTGGTATTAATCGGAACCACGGAGTATTTTGTATTGGTAGTTATAATTTCTGACAGCCACTTGTTGATATTTGGTTTTCTTTGTTAAACTCAAATATTTGTTTGTTATTGCTTAAACTTGACATATCGCAAATTAACGGAATTTGTTGTAATTTTCAAGCAATTAGTTATATTTGTAAAATAAATTTTAATTTGTCAACGGCCATGGCTGCACTCGTTGGAACTGATCTAAGTGATAACGCGAGTTAAGTAACGTTGCGCGCGGGTAGTACTTGGATGGGTGACCGTCCAGAGAAAACCCGTGTTGCTGTTGACCATAATACCTAAAACGCAGATCAGGGCGGAATGGCGGCATATGACCTAAGTAGTTGGTCCGCCAAAGAAGCCACAGGAAAAAAAAAAATATTTTAACAAAATCTTAAATAAATATTGTAACATTAAAAATTATAATTAATGTGTAAATGATGTTGTCCTAATGATCGGTAATGTACATCTGCAGCTGGATTTTGTTCAATAATTGGCAGATCCTACTCGTATTTACATTTTATAATAATAATATACAGTGCACAAAAATATAAAACTTTTCTAACTTCGAAACTAATCAACCAAAAAGTGCTAAGCGACTGACGCCATGACACTTTGCAACAGCCTTGTACTAGTCGCCTGCAAACGCTTCGTGAGCGACCAGTCGCCAACAATCACGTCAGGACTGTACTTTTTAACTATACCAACAGATGGCGCCAGTATCAAAGTCGCCAACTATGACGTCAAACAGTCGTTAAATCTAGTCTCCAACGAATTAGAATAGGTCTCCAGGGCGAGATTGATCTTTCTCGATCTTTCTGGTCCTCCAAGTGAATTTAAACCTGCGGCCAATAATTTAGAAGAGTCGTCTACTTGTTTTGGATTCTTTGTATTTTTATTAGTTCGCAAGGCTTCATTAGTTTTTAAAAAATCTAGGTAGAATTTATATTGCTCCCTTGTAGTTCTTCTCATCTTCTGGGTTTTCCTCAATTTTAAAAATATATTAGGTACTACATAAATAAAAATGTTTCAACTATTTATAATATTACGTACAATAACTTTTATATTTATTACCTGCCAGTTTTATTTATTGTGACAGATTCTCATCTTCTATGGTTGCTATGATAACAAATAAACACTGCTGTCATTTGAATAAAATGATATTATCAAATTACAACAGATATAATTGCCAACATAAATTAATGTGTCAAAAATAATAACGAATTCATTAGAAATAATTATGACGATTATCTAATAACGAACGATGTTATAATAGAAAAATAACGAATATCGTTACAATGTGATAACGAAATCAAAAATAACGAAAATCGTTATAATAACAATCTGTTATAAAAATATTTTACAGAATAGGCCTGTTAGTGTAACAAAAGGATAATTCAGAATTTGATTTTGTTTATAAATTATGATATTTCACTATCAACTCTGCTTCGAAAGATACAGACTAATTAAGCGTTATTTTAAGTATCTTTCTAAAGTTGACTTGACAGAGTTTATTCTGTTTATCAAAATTATTAGTGCATATGTTATAGTATTTTTAGTATTCCGTAGATCATTAGTTATCAAGTTTATAGCTTTTCTGAATTGTCGCGTCTGTTTATACGGGATGTAATGACATATCTGGGTAATTATTAGCTATGCATTGGTCGGAGATAGAGCTAATTTTTGTAACTCACCCCGTCTGGGTTTTTTATAAACACATGCATGAGAACGCTTATTTGGACCAACGCAACGATACCAGCCCCTTACCCTTTGTCAGAACATTCCATGGAAACAACAATAACTAGTGAGTGGTACAACTTGGCCCTCGACTTCACGTGCAAAATGTAGTCTTGCCGTGTGTAACTAAGTAACATTAATAATAGTTTATTCATTCGTTGTTGTTTCCATTGTCGGATAATTTGTTTAATTACATATTAATAATAACTTTTGTATTTTTATAATTTATACTTTCTTTTATGTTTTAAATATATATTTTATATTTACAAGAATTTTGTTATATTTCGTCTTATTTAATCTTGTACTAAATCGCGCGTTGAATTAAAAGCATTTTAACGTCTATTAATTTGAAAACTAATTGATACGAAGCTTCAATTCTAATTAAATTAGTAATGGGTATGTGATGATATAATTATATTTATTTATTTTAAAACTACCCCTGTAGCTTCTTCTCCACTAACATCTTGGGGAGTTGATTTGACGCCTGGTAACCGCACTTCACGCGCAAAATATATCCCATACCGAGATCTGCAACGACCAGTGCTACATTTCGAAATAAGTAGTAGGCACGGTGATATATATATATATATATATATATATATATATATATATATATATATATATATATATATATATATGTATATATATATTTATATATATATATGTATATATATATTTATAATGAGCATTTCCATTACTTTTCGACAACTTTTTTTTGGGTCAAAAATTTCCCAATCATGAAACATTGAGATTTTTTAGAACGAATTAATTGCGGATTTTTCCCGTAAAAACCAATTTTTTTCATTTATGTAGAAAATAGTTATGAATTTTTGAAGATTTGAAATTTAGGTAACTTTTCTTAAAATAGAGCATTTTCAAAAAATTGCAATTACGTGCATATTTATTAATAAATAATGCTTCTCATGTACTAAAAAAATTAAAAAACGCGCGAGAAAGACGCACTGAATTTTTAAGTTCGAGCCGAGAGCGTAATTTAGACCTCATTTGAGTAATCTCAGCACAATTCTTTTACTTTTTTAAAGACGTTTCACAGACAATAAATGTAATCAATAATTAATTGTAGAAAACTAATGATTCCACTTTCGAGGTAAAAAAAAACGTATAACTCATCATCAGTTTTCTTAACCCGTTGTTTTTAGATGTCGGCTTATTGTCAGAATTATTTTCCCATAAACAGAGAAATGCGCTGATGATGAGTTATACATTTTTTTACCTCGAACGTGGAATCATTATTTTTCTACAATAAATTATTGATAACATTTATTGAAAAAATGTAAAAGAATTGTGCTGAGATTACTAAAATGAGGTCTAAGTTACGTTAATCATATTTTGAAAATTCTGTAATGTCGATAATTACGCTTTCGGCTCGAACTTAAAAATTCAGTGGGTCTTTCTCGCGCGTTTTTTTTATGTTTTTAGTACATGAGAAGCTTTATTAGTAAATATGCACGTAATTGCAATTTTTTGAAAATGCTCTATTTTAAGAAAAGTTACCTAAATTTCAAATCTTCAAAAATTCATAACTTTTTTCTACATAGATGAAAAAAATTGGTTTTTACGGGGAAAATCCGCAATTAATTCGTTCTAAAAAGCCTCAAAGTTTCATGATTGGGAAATTTTGTACCCAAAAAAAAGTTGTCGAAAAGTAATGGAAATGCTCATATCATCACGCCTTCTGCCCATTACTGGGTGTGGCACTCTGCTAAAGCAGATCTCGGTAAGTGATATATTTTGTGCGTGAAGTGCGGTTACCAGTCGGCAAATCACGGCCCCCAAACATGTTAGTGGTGGAGGAGCCACAGGGATAGCTTTTTCAAATTATGAAAATTTGTCGCCTGTGGGAATCGAACCAGGGACCTCAGGATCCTCAGGCCGACTTCATACCACTGTGCTAGCCATCCCATATATATATATATATATATATACACAGGAGTCCATTATGAAAGTAATGCGCATGATCGTATTGTGACGCGACTATCCATCACAGCACGCTCCGATTGGTCGGAAAATGTGGAGGGGGTTCTGCCCGTTAAAACGCGCCTGGTCTTGTTTCGCTCCAAGCATTGAGAGCGGAAGGACGTGTTTTTGCGTGGACGTTGTTTTTCGCCTTTGTAACACGGCGTGATGGAGGGTTCGCTTGAACAACGGTACGCCATCAAGTTTTGGGTGTGGCTTGGAAAAAATGCTACCGGAACATTCCAGATGCTTCAAGAGGCCTTTAGGGACAACTGTATCTCGAAATCACAATCCGGGAGGTGGCACAAGGCGTTCAAAGAAGGCCGAGAGGAGGTCGTTGACGAACCTCGTTCTGGACGCCCAACAACGGCCAGAACTGATGAAAACGTGACGCGCGTACCGCCAGGACAAACCGTCAACGCAGTCTTTTACTTGAAGGAGCTCAAAAGATTGAAACGCCGGGTCGCGCGCGTGAGGACTGACATCCAAGCGGTCAAACTTCACCACGACAATGCCTCCAGCCACTCGGCCTTCATCGTGACCAACTTCCTGGCCCAGAGCAACACCCCAGTGGTCCCCCAGTCCCCTTACAGTCCCGATTTAGCTCCTTGTGACTTTTTCTTGTTCCCCCGACTGAAGAGAGAGCTAAAAGGGAAGCATTGGGAGACAGTGGAGAACATCCAAACGCATGTCACAAGGTTCTTAAAAGACATCCCTGTGGAGGAGTTTCAGGGTGCCTTCCAGGCGTGGCAGACACGCCTACGCAAGTGTATCAATGCAGGAGGGGACTATTTCGAAGAATTTTAAGCATTTGTACCAATAAAATCATCCAATCTATTTTTCTCATAAAATGCGCATTACTTTTATAATGGACCCTTATATATATATATATATATTATGTATTATATTTATCGAAAATAGCTGTATTCCGATATATTAATATTTTAATATATTTTGACGATATAAAATATCCATATTTAAATTTTAATATTGCTCACACCTAATGAACACTAATACACTATTAATATTTCGCAGTCATCTAAAATGTGGATGTATGACGTCAGAAAATGGTTCCAATGTCAGCCAATCCCTGAGTCGGATGATCCTATAGCACTTCAAGTAATACAAGATAACAGAGTCCATTGGTTCAGCTTTCATTTACACTTTGCATGTGTTTCAGATTATTTACTGTCAACATGTCTTCTACTTGAACAAGTATATAGAATTATTAGACACGGTAAGTTTTTACTTTTTATATATATTTGTGTTTGACATACAGACCCACAGACTTTTTTCAGGGTGGGTCTAAATTTATCATAAGTAGAAGTACATTATAGACTAAAGCTACGTTTCCACGTCTTAACATAGTCTTTGTTTTAGTCTTTGTTTTTGGTTTTTGATTTCTGTTTATGTCGGAAAAATTCCAGCCATTTTCAGTACTTAACATAAACATAACCTTAATTCATTATTCTAGTAAAGGTTTGTTCACTTAAATGAGAAAATAATTATATAAAACTATTTGAAATACGAGTACTTTATAAGTTATATAAAATTATAAGACCTGGGCAAGCTACTTATAAAAAATAGCTAAGTTACAGCTACATCTATTCTTTAAAAAAAGTAGCTGAGCTACAGCTATAAGCTACATTTTGTAAAATATAGCTAAGTTACAGCTAAAAGCTTTCATTAAAGTACCTGTTAAATTTTAAAGCTACTCTTTCAATTATTGAGAATTATTAAATTTGCCATTGTCATATAATCAGTTGATCAGTCTTTTGTTATAATGATTGTTAAAAAATATAAAAAATCGCAAATGGACAAATGTACTGTTAATTTGTTATGCTATAATTCTTATTTATATCGAAATAAATTAACAGTCACATTAACAGAAGACTCCTAAACAGTCAATGTTTAGTTCATCTAGTATTTAATACAAAACTAGGATAGGTTAACAACAACTGAAAAATTAAATATATTAATAGCTTTTACACTATATAATAACTTGTTATTCTACAGTTATCGATAACAATAAAGAAGGTACAATTTAAATACAAAAAACAAAAATTAATAGATATTTCTTAATTAACAGTGGTAGCTTTAAGCTACAAAAAGTAGCTTTGGGCTGAAAAAAGTAGCTTTAAGCTACAAAAAGTAGTTTTAAGCTACAAAAAGTAGCTTTAAAAATAGCTTCAGTTGTTATAACAATATTTTTAAGCTAATAGAAAAAAAACATAGCTCGCTACAAGCTACAGTTATATTTTTTCACATTTAGCTAAGCTACAGCTACAGCTAAGGTAAATGTAGCTAAGCTACAAAAGTAGCTAGCTACTGCCCAGCTCTGAAAATTATTAATGAGAAACAGTAATTACTATTAAAATTAAGCACTAGTTTAATTAATTTATACAATTCCAAAATAATTTTAAAAATTCAGACATTATTGTAGTGAACAAACCAGAATATTTCAAATATAGTAATTTCAATTTCAAAATTGATTTTTATATTATTAAAATATAATTAAATTGCAATTATACATATAAAATCAAAGAAAAGAAATAAATTTTAAAATGACAGCGACTTAGGGTCGATTTCTGAAAAAATATTTAACGGGCATGTTAACTAACTGTCGCTTAAATTTATTGAAAGGTTAAAATTACATCGGGTTTCTGGAAACAAACGTCAGTTAATGTTCGATAACTAACTCATGGTTCTATCCTGGACTAACATTTATTCTTGAATCTAATAGAGGGCGCTACTATCGTTGTCGGTAAATGTCGGTAATTTTTGACGTCAATTTCAAACTTCAAAATAATTAATTTGATGTGAATTATTGTACTTCGTATTTGTGGTTTGAAATTGTAACAAAATTATGGAAGAAAAGCGAATTCATGGAAAGAACTTCACAGAAACTGAAAAGAATGTTCTTTTTGAGTTGGTGACAGGGAAATATAAAGCTATAATAGAAAATAAAGATAGTGATGCCGTCACAATCATAAAAAAAAAGTTTAGCATGGCAACAAATTGCTAAAGAATTTAATTTGCAAAATCAGACAGGGCACAGAACTTGTTATTCTTGTAGAAATGATATCTGTCTCTAAATTCCGCATCACTATAGATCACAAAGGGATTACGTCTTTCTCTAAAAACTCTGAATTTCTGCACAGCCTCCACAATGTCAAATAGTTCTTCATATGACGACGAACTAGAATTTGAGTATTCTTGAAGCTGCATACTAACAAGTTCTGATAAATAGGTAAAATTACATAAGCACTGGAGTTGAAAGTATATTCGAAGAAATTTTTAAAGCTCTCAAAATAATAGATTTTAGTAATAACTGTGTTTTTAAACCTTTTTTCAATCACCAACAAAGCCAAACTAATACAGCGGCTTAACGAATTGGTTTTTAAAACAAGGTTAGGAAAGATGAGCACTGTCACTGTCAGCCGTTTTTTTCAATTTATGAAACAACTGCGCATGCGTCATATAATTTAACTGGACCAATTTGCCGCGTTAACTTAACGGCCAGTTAAATACCAATATGTTGTTTCAGAAACCCATTTGACAGTTTATCGAAGAGTTAAACTAACTGACCAGTTAAATTTGTTTTCAGAAACCGGCCCTTAATAATTTTTCTTTGACTTGTTAGTTTTGTTGTTGCTATTAATTTTTATTTTTTTTCCAGTTGAAATTATTGCTATTTTTATTCTATTGTCTATATTTATTGTATTCCCAACACAAACCTAATGACATGATAAATACGGCATAGAATTGACTGCATAACAAGAGATAGCATTACTGCAGCTAACTCTCTCTTACAGAACAGCGACGAAAGACTATGTCGAAAGTATGAAGTCTGCAAACTTTGTGTTTATGCGCACCGACAAAGACAAAGACTAAAATAGTAGCTGGAAACGCTCAGGTATTTACATATGACACACTCTCAAGGTTATGTCGAAAAACAAAAACTAAGACTTTGTTAAGAGGTGGAAACAAGGCTTAACATAGAATAGTTAATGAAAGCTTTACTTTTTTACTCATTTATTGATACACTCCGGCTTTGCCGTCGTCCTCAATCTTCAAATTCGTGATAAAACGTATTGCTTATTGTACATATAACTATTGTAGGTTATTTCGTAGTCAAAGTAACTATTTTATTACGAATATATGATTTGTTTTCTATTTCGGTGTTCTAGCTCTATAAAAGCACTGTAAACACGTCGTTAATAGTATATTTAAAAAACAAGTTTCATAAGGCTATCTACGAGTTCAAGTTTTACATAGGAGAAGTGCGATAACGGACCTTATGAAATTTGTTCTTTATACAATTTTTTATATTGAGATAATTTTATAATTCTGTTAGATTTAAAAAACTGCAACTTGTCAAAAATATTAGTTGTTTTTTTTATCAGTTGGATTGGTAGCGCTTCTTATAACAAACACAAACAAAAAATTCAAATTTTTTGACAATTAATCATTGTTTTTTTCCTGTATTGTGAATATTGTTAAACTCCATTCCCTGTATGAAAACGATGACGTCATAGATATGATGAAATACAGTTATCTTCTTTTAATAATATTATTCGTATCTATGCAAATCGCATTAACGTATGTCTTAATAAGTAACGACACACGTTTCGTGTTTTTTCACGTTCTATCACATTTCATGGGCGTCCACAGACATTTTTCCAGGGGGGGGAGTCGAAAAAACTCTCAGATATACATGAATTTCTAAAATATTTTTTTTTACATAACATAAATACAAATACACATAACAAATAGATAAAAAAATATTTAAATTTGTAAAATAAATTTCTAGTCTTCGTCGTCTGGGTTGAATTGAAGAGGAAGGACAATTTTCTAATAACTCTTCTATAAATTGACACCATTTCTTCAATAAATTCGGATTTAGCAGTTTTACAGTTTTTATTTTCTAATATTTTGTGTCTGCGTATACTTAATAAACTGAGATTACTCAATCGTTACGATAGGGAACATGTCGCTTGCTGGCCATAAGAATACTGCTGGAAATTCAGTTTCAGCTTGAATTTATTATCTTTAAACTTATAATTTAATTTATGTATATATTAATTTTGCATGCTTTGTATCGGCACAAATTAGATCTAAAAATGAGTAAAATTGTCTGAAAACTATCGATAGCTATGAAATTGAAACAAAATTAAACAAATGTTTGACATCCAATATGTCAAAACTGTTAAAATAAATTCTTCATTTATTATTTAATTTATTTTGACAGACAAAACGTTAAACATCTGTTTAATTTTGTTTCAATTTCATGGCTATCGATCGTTTTTAGGCAATTTTCGTCATTTTCAAATCTAATTTGTGTCGTTTTATAGTATGCAAAATTAATTTTGTTTATTGGTTCGTTTGCAGAATTTTATACCCTAAAACTTTTATTTCAAGTTTTTTTGCTTAAAATAAAATTATAGTTTTACGTGTTAAAGTCCTATGTTCGAGAGTCGTGGTCACCACCCTAGTTAATATCCGGGGTGGGGGGGGGTTGCTCCTTGCCCTCCTCTTCGGACGCCCATGTCACATTTAGCGTTTTAATGAAAGCGTATGACAGTTCTTATTAATCGAAAATTTATATTTGCTTTGTTCACATTTATTTATAAAATAAAAATAGAGACCTATGGTCATGATTTTGTTATTTTTTCTCCTGTCATTTCTAAGTTTGTGACATTTTTGATACATAAATACAGACTGAGAAATAAGAAATGGCTAGAAAAATTTTGGTAATCAAATGCAGAAATGCGTTTGTAATCTTCATGATTATTTTGCTCTGGAGTTACAAGAGGTAATGTGCATTGTATTTTGTATTTTCATATATATTATATATATATATATATATATATATATATATATATATATATATATATATATATATATATATATATATATACAGTACAAAATCTTGAATCACATGGATACCGAATATGGCGTAAGAGTTTTCATGCAGGGAATGAAGTATAATTATGTATGATTATAGCATATTTTTTAAATAATATTTCGACACCGACAATTTACAATTTTGAAGTTATATGTCAGTCGTCTGTCAGATTGAATAGCATTCAAATCACGCCTACAAAATAAAAAGCGCCAGAAACAGTGAGCTTATAGATTTCCTTGACGACCTGTTTACAGGGCGTTTATAGAGCTATAATAACACCCAAATAGAAAAAGAGATATATAACCGCACTGTTTTTGGCCCTTTTTATTTTGTAAGAGCAGTAGAATGACATATGTTATAACCTGAAAATAGTAAATTGTCGGTATTGAAGCATTACTAAAGAATATGCTAGAATCAGACAAAATTCACAACATTCACTATACAGAAAAAAATCTTGATTAATTGTCAAAAAAAAGAAAATTTTAATTGTCTGTGTTATGAGAAGCGCTACTAACACGACTGATAAAAAAAAACACCAACTTATATATAAGGCCGATTTCGCACCTGTCTTTTGTAAAACTCGCCGCAGGGCAGCTTGTTTTCCAAATTTGGACTCCTGCATTAACAGATTGCCTTATGAAACTCGTTCTTTAACATACTATTTACACGTTAAAAATGGCACACTGGGTGATAAACAATCACTTTTTGCACTGAAAATGTGTACATTTGCGATTGATACTAATTTAAAATGAGTTTGTTAATTTTGTAGCTCACTTAACATAGATTTAAGACATACCCTTAAGGTGGTACTATCACAGATCATAATATACTACTATAGATAAGAAACTGCCATGTTACGCATTGGGACTGTATTTTGCGCCATCTGAGTAGTGGAAGTCTAACTATAGTCATGTATATAGGCAACCCGATATGCATATTTAGGTAGCTTGTAATTTTTATTATTATTTTATATTTATTTAAACTACATAAAATAAAAATTCATTATTACAATATAAATATTTATTAAAATATTCTCCTGTATATATTTTATTTATAATTTGAATTGTTTCAATTGCAGTTTTATCCAATCCTTGTGAACTAGAAAATATATTATGACTTCCTCATCTAAATATTATTTACTATAAGATCATTTACTTACCAGTACCAGTGTAGTTTTTTACACAATAATTGATATTAGTTGAAGACATTATTTTTATGAAATTATTGCACAAATAAAAATTAATTGGATTTGACAGATTAAAAAATTTGAAATATATACAAATGACAACTACAGGAACAATCTAGAAACCAATGATTGCCGATATTGTAGTTACCTGAAATGGATGTCTTCACATAAAGACTATTAGCGCCATTCCTTAGGTGGAAGTCTAACTATAAACACAGTCCCATGGTTACCTATATAACTTTCTGCTGCCTGGGTACTATCATGGAAGCATTTATGTCAGATTTTAATTAAATGTAAATATATAATTTTTCATGTGTTCCTTCACTAGTATGCAAAGTTCTGTGTAATTTAAAGTTAAAGTCGATCAAAAATACGGTATCTCGCGAGGCAGCTTACTGCGTAATAAATTCATATATTGATGTTGGATTTTAACAAAAAACTAACAAACAACACATCATGTAAAGGTAAAGGTACAACTATTAAAAAATCCATACCTTACCGTGTTAGTAGTTTTAAAGAAACTGGCGATGAAAGTTGGATATTCTATAATTTTCAATGAATCCGTCAGAAATGCTTGGCAACGTTGCACGGGTAGACAGAAATGGTCGCAAGCGTAAACAGAGATGATCGCACGCGTGGACAGAGATGTTCGCACGAATGACAAATCAAGAACTATGAAAGTTATTATTTCGGTCAATAAAAAATATATACTTACTATCTATATACTACTGATTCTGTATTTTTTACGTCCGCTATGAAAGGAGGCAGGTATATATTTCTATCTCTCTAATAGAATATGTTGCAGTAAATGCGCATGCTCAAATTACTGCAACAAGATTGGCTACAGCCAATAGCGGACGTTCCTGTTTCAAAAACAAGCGGCTGCCTGTTTGCCACGTGGTTATACCGATAGCGTTATCTCATGGTCATTCTGTTGCTTCTTATATACGAACAATGTACTCTAAATTGGTCCCATACTCTCTTAGTTGAATTAGTAAAAATCTACTAATTTATAGTGAATATTCACTTTTTGAAAATGTCCAATGTATACCACTAGTAAATAGTAGTTATTCACTTTTTCAATTAGTGAAACTTGTCACATTTTTAATTAGTGAATTTTTTACTAATAAAAAAGTAAAATTCACCAAATGAAAATGTGATTTATTTACTAATGAAATAGTGAAAATACTACTATTGAAAAAGTAAATTTTATACAAATCAAAAAAGTTAAACTCTTTTTAATGAATATTTAATAATAATTTATTGAAAACGTAAAAATTCACTACATTTATAAGTTAAAGAAAATTAAATTACTAACTGCTTCTATTTCTTGTCTTATTCGGTGTCCATATCATCGTTATTGTATATAAAACAAAAATAATTGACATATTTCCAAATTTCTAACCTTAAATAATTTACGTCAGTAGTGATATTGAAAAAGAAAAAAACATTGGAGTTAATTTATATTCAGAATTAATGTGGACATGTAACATAGTTGAAATGTGACAATAATACGGAAATTACAACACCAACAATCTTCTCAATGTTCTATACAGGAACCAAGTACACACACGCGTAAAACTTATACTGTTGACACGGTAGCGCCACTGAATCGCTTGAGGACTACTAATTCGATAGTAGCTTTGGATCTTATCACCATTTTAATTAGTAGAAAACAACCGATTAAAAAGTGAAGCTATTACCTTACTAAAATTTTAGTAGATTCAATCTTAAACTACTAATTTTTATGTAGTTTTCATACTTACTATTTCAATTAGTGAATATTCTACTAATTCAACTTAAGAGAGTATAAAAAACAATAAATATTTTGTTGTTATTTGAAGTTTTAATTTTTTTATTCTTACCGTTCTTGCAGTGCGGTTCTATATGTTTGTGTAACACTATAAAACCGTAAAACTGAACAAAATCACAGCAGTTCTTTTTTTACTATTTGTCATTTGACAAAAATACGATTTTGTGTACAATTTAATAAAACCTGAATGTATTTTAAAATATTTGCTGACTGTTAATTTAAAATTTATTTCATAACCATAACATCTAATTTATTTTATATTTGTGCCGCCCAAGTAAATATTTGAGTACGCACTTGTGTCTAATTAGTTTATGCCCCTTTCGATATATTTCTTTAGGACATTTAACACGTCTGCGCATTACGAGGACGAAACTCTATTAGAGAGATGGATGTATGCATCTATCTCCCTTCATAGCGGATGCTACTTTCTATTGTAAAATACGAACATCAGCGGTATATACATAGATAGTAAGTATATGGTAAAAAATATTAAGTTTCATACTGATTAAACAATTAATATTTAGTGAATTAATTTTAAATTATTATACCAACATAAAGAAAGGCACAAAATAAATTCTACAAATAATTTAAATATAATATTTAGTTATATTATTTTATTTGTTGTTACAGTTGATAATAATTGCTTTGGTGCATTTTTGTCATTTTTAATATTAAAAGAATGTATCGATAATACAGTTAGGTTTTGTACCGACTGGTAATATCATGTTGCTTGTGGTTCTCGCAATGTTGCCATAGCTTCTGCTGTATAAAATCTTACACTGCTATTGGGGATTGATTGGCATGAAACATTCGCTTCCAAAAATTTCGTTATTTTACTGAATTTCATAAACTAGTTAAATAGTTTTATTTAATATATTTTATGTTAATGTTAATTATACGATATTTACAGCAAAATGTTAATTCTGCTAATAATCTATATCATACAAAAATGTAATAATTATTCTTATAAACTGTTTAGATTATATATACTTTTGTATACGACTGTCATGATAGAACCACCTTAAGTGTAAATGGAATTTCTAAGTGAAATTTCGCTGTGAATGATCCTTAAGTTTGTTAAAGAAGGATTATTGTGCTGGTATAATAAAAAAAAAATATTTGCAATAATTTTACATGAGCTGAGCAATGAGAGCTAAACTGATAGATTTATGTTTGACATTTTTACAACTAGACAACTTAACATCTTCTCAAAAGAATATCCCCGAAAAGTTGTACAAAATGACCGTGTACAAAATTGTAATTTTGAACTTTGCAGTACTGTTTCTGACAAATACAATTTCACAAAATTCACTTCATAAACGCGATATAGGGCAATACCTATTACTAATTATAATTTAAAAACGAAATAATTGCAGGTGTTTTTCGTGCTACGTAAGAAATACAACCAGGTGTCGTTCCTGCACGTTTACCACCATAGTTCCATGCCGTTCTTGTCCTGCATCATGATACGATTCGCTCCAGCCAGCAGCCTCGCGCTCGTAGGATTATTGAACTCTTTCGTTCACGTTATCATGTACGGGTATTACCTGTTAGCAGCCTTGGGACCGCAGTTCCAGAAATATCTCACATGGAAGAAGTACTTGACTAGTCTTCAACTGGTAAAATGTTTGCTAGGGTCACAGGTTTACATTATCCGTCAGTAGCTGTAATTAGTTCGCAGTAATAGTACAGTAGTGTGCGAATTAATGTGAACAGAGGTGCAATATTAGAAAAGACGATTTTATCTATATAAGCCGTATTTATTTGGGATTTTTAAAGTAACCCGGTAAGTTACTTTTGTTTAATTGACACGCTTTAAGTAACCCAGAACTGATCTTGAACTGATCCTACTGCCCCAGCTATTTTAGCGGGTTGACAGGTTGAACCCGTTTGCTAATCCTTTTCTAATCAACTTTTGTTCGTTGTGGCGGCATCGCGAGGTTAGAAGCTATTTTTATGAAAAACGTAAGTAATTTTATAATAATTTTCTGAAAAAATATACATAATTACTCGTATTATTTATGCAGCTGATGGAAGGGCAATATGCAGTTTGTGTTTCTAGTAGGATAATATTATGACAGATAATTGCGACTCAGAAATAAATTATTTTTATACTACTGATGCTGCTGAAATTTATAAAAAATGGACATAGTCTGATGTTATTTACTTTTTGACTACATATAAAAAATATAAAGATGACTTAAAATATCCAATTAAAAGCGCAATTTAACACACAAACAAAACTAAGCAGATGTCGCTCCGTACATGCTTTCAGATTTTAAATTTACCGCTAATGTTTACAACTGATCACTTGAGATACATCATTTATTTGGAAGTAACACGAGTTAGTTCTAGGTCAGTTTAGGGTTGAATCCAAAGTTCCCAAACAAATACAGCCATATATAAAAATGAATGTTTGTTTGTTTGTCCCGTATGCGTTCCTATATCATTCATCCGATTGCGATGCAACTTTGGTAAGTTGTTGTGCGCATGCCCGCGAAGGTGTCTGACTTAACACAAGTCCAGTCCGCTATCTTGAAACAAAATGGCCGCTAGCTATCCTGAAAAGTACTGCATTGATTCGATTCAAATTTGGTATAGGCATAGACGAGAACCAATCTTAACATAGATATAACGAACTTGCAATCCGCCATCTTTCCGAACGCGGTTCGAGTTTGTAATCTCCGTATAGTTAAGCGGATGCTCTAACCATTAAACTATTGCGAAATGTCAAATGCTGTATATCATTATATTATTGATATACAATAAAAGCTTATTAATTTAATTGTTGCATTTGTTTAATGGAATAAACTTACTCTGCAAATAAATTTAATTTCACGTTTATAAAACCGGCCATATAAGACGTTAAAAGTACAGGGTGATCAAAAGGAATTGTTATAGTTGGCAATACAATTCCAGAGATCTTTTTATTCCACAGTTGGCACCACGTCAAATAAAGGCGGAAATGAAGTTTAACATTTCTAATAAATACTATTAGGTTATGTTAGGAGTCTGACAGCTAATAGAATTTTGACTTTTTTAGTAATAGAAATACTTAACAACAGGAAATGAATTTATGTATCAGGCTTACCAATTTCAAGTAGTTTTTTTTATTCAATTCCTTTTGATCACTCTGTATATCGGTAATTAACTATTCTTATTTTCATCTTCTGATCTATGCTTCTTTAAACAAAAAAAACAGTCTCTTAGAATGTCATTTACAGTTTCTATGTTTCTTTGTGTCATTTCAACATATTAGTGTATTTAAATAGTTTACCGGCAGTTCGCGTGGTCTACAATTTAATTGTAGATAAAGCACAGGGACAATCGCTACAAGTGTGTGGACTAAATTTGGAAAATCCATGCTTCTCACATGTACTGATTTATTCGTGTACGTTCCAAAGAGAAAAACAAAAAAATATTGTGTATCCAAAAGAACTTTAATAAACAGAATTAAACACAAACACTTCCTTTTTTTCAGTTGCAATGCAACGTATGCCGGGTACTCGCATTTAATTGTTGACCACGCGAATGAAGTCGCGGGTAATAGCTAGTCTATATATGAAAGGTTACAAATAAGTAATTACATATTGTTTAATGGTTATTTTAATAGGAAATAAGTCCTCCTTTGGCGGAAATTACTTCGTGTATTCTATTTGGCATATAATCTACCAGTTTTCCAATAATTTGTCAGCCCGGAACCATACCCCAATTACAGCTTCTATCATTTTCTGCTTCGTTATACAATCCACTTTTCGAAACCTAGCTTTACAAATAGTCCACAAATTCTCTATTGGATTTAAATCAGCTGAATTTCCAGGCCAATCGAGGCAAGTAATATTGCTCTCTTTAAAATATCTCATCATTTTCTTTGAATTGTGGCATGGAGGTGAATCATGCTGGAAAAAGCATCCCCTGAAGAAGATGTTTTGGGTTGTTTCTCCTACATGGGGCCTGGATCTCTTGTGCCAATTGAAGGAATGCTGAATAGTGACAGGTTCAAAGAGTTACTGGATCGAAAATTTGTTAATGATATGGAAAGAGTTGTTCCTAATGGTGAAGCAATATTACTTGCCTCGATTGACCTGGATATTCATCAGATTTAAATCCAATAGGGAATTTGTGGACTATTTGTAAAGCTAGGTTTCAAAAAGTGGATTGTACAACGAAGTAGAAAATGATAGAAGCTGTGATTGGGGTATGGTTCCGGGCTGACAAATTATTGGTAAATTGCAAGAAACTGGTAGATTATATGCCAAATAGAATACAAAAAGTAATATCCGCCAAAGGGGGATATATTTTCTACTAAAATAACTATTAAACAATATGTAATTACTTATTTGTAACCTTTTATAAATAATAAAATCGTCTTTTCAAATATTTCATCTCTGTTCACATTAATTCGCACACTACTGTATAACTAAGGCCTCGCAGAATCCGCGATGGGAGGAAATTCGAGAGATTTTGAGCCCTATATCTTTATTTAATCAAAATTAAAAAAAAAATTCCCTACTGTTTTAATTTTTAGTTTTAGTTTCTTTGGGCATATTTTTATTTTTATTTTAGTTCTATGTTTTAGTTGCAAGAGTTTGGAAACTCCAAACTTTCTAGAATTAAAAATTAAAACTTAGTACAACAGTTCATGGATATTATCCGCAGTATCTAATAATATAGGTTGTATTATACCATTGTTTTCCGTTGATAATTTTACAGACACAGTTCGTGATATTATTTCTTCACTACGTGATCGTAGCTTTCAGTGGTGAACAATGTAATATACCCACATTCCTGCTAGTGGTTGTCTGTATCGCCATCGCGAGCAACTTCATCCTGTTCTCAATTTTCTACAAGAGATCATATAAACCCAATAACAAGGTGGGTCACAAATAACATCAATCATCACGCCGTCTTCGTAAAGTAATCATTTATATTAAGATTAGACCCAAGAACTTCCTGCCAGAGATAATCAAAGTTTCAAAAAGTTATTAGTTTTTGGCACGATTCGCTACACAGGACTATGATGACTACTATTTGCCAGTGGCCCTATTTTATACATTCTTAAATGGAAACATATATGATTTTTGAAGTTTCAGTACAATTACAGATAAAATACTAGCCTTCCCGCTAGTCTCCGCGGACACTGAAGTAGGATTCACGTCTATAACACAATTGACACTATCTATTTTTGCCGGTTTAGCACTTTTCAATTCTGTAGGTCTGTCCTTTTAATTGATACCAAACACGATAGGTTTCGAACAATGTTACATTAGAATAGTGAAATCGGAACATCTTTATTATTAAAATATAAATTAACAGGACTACAAAATCGTGGTCGTAGGAAAGTATAGTGTACAACTCGCAAGGAATGTCCATTTCATGCTTATTGTACAATATACTATTAGAACACTAGTTTTTAACTATAAATATTTAAATACTGCGAGTACACGATTTCAAAAATATGCACTCACATCAAAACATTATTTTTAGTGATGACATAAATCATACACTTTTTATGTGCAAATTGAGGCATAAAATAATAACTTGTGATATATTCCATTTATAGTACCTTTGACATGACCACGATTTATACACCTTTAAGGCAAATGCCTGTAAAAATGTACATAATTAGGAATAGTTACTTGAATTTTAATATGTTTATGAATCTACAAGGACATGACACCGGCTGGACTTTTTTCAAATGAATAAACCTGTGTTAGTGGACCGTAATTTTTAAATATCTGAGTTTTTAATACCATTACCTTTAATTATTTCCGAGTTTGAAAGTCAAAAATATGAATGGCGAATTTATGTACATGAATTACTAACAAAATAATTAATATTTTCAGGAAACGAACGCAGAAATAAATAATGGAAACAGACCTGTACGAAAAGACATAAAATCTTCCTAACTATAAAATGAAATTAGGTAGGAGAAAATACACTATGCTATTCACACTTGCATATTACGTCATGCGTATTTTTCTCGTTTTAAAAAAGTTGGAAATAATTTTAATGAAAAATACTTTATTTTCTGATATTAAGAGCTGGGCAAGCTACTTAAAAAAAGTAGCTAAGCTACAGCTACAGCTATTCTTTAAAAAAGTAGCTGAGCTGCAGCTATAATCTACATTTTGTAAAATATAGCTAAGCTACAGCTAAAAGATTTCGTTAAAGTAGCTGTTAAATATCAAATCTACTTTTTTCAATTATTGTGTATTAATTAAATTTGCCATTGTCATATGATCAGTTGATCAGTCTTTTGTTATAATGACTGTTAATTTACTATTATGTACATAAATATCAAAAATCGCAAATGGACAAATGGGCTGTTAATTTGTTATGCTATAATTCTGATTTATATCGGAATAAATTAACAGTAACATTAACAGAAGATTCCTAAACAGTCAATGTTTAGTTCATATAATATTTAATACAAAAGTAGGATAGGTTAAGAACAAGTGAAAAATAAAATATGTTCATAGATTTGAAACTATATAATAACTTGTTATCCTACAGTTATAGAAAATAATAAAGAAGGGACAATTCAAATACAAAACAAAAATAAATAGATATTTCTTAATGAACAGTGATAGCTTTAAGCTACAAAAAGTAGCTTTAAAAGTACCTTAAGTTGTTGTAACAATATTTTTAAGCTAATAGAAAAAAAAATAGTTCGCTACAAGCTACAGCTATATTTTGTCACATTTAGCTAAGCTAAGGTATACGTAGCTAAGCTACAAAAGTAGCTAACTACAGCCCAGCTCTGCTGATATTTCAATATTTTTTTAATTAAAATAGAAAATTCCATATTTTTAATTTAGTTATAATTTAAAATATGATAATTAAGTCGTTTGTATTATTTAAAATATTAAAAATAAAATAAGATTTAATACTAGTATAACATTGAAGACTGTCTATTATTTAATCATTGTTGCACCTTATTGTTTTGTCTATTGTGTACTGGATAGTACATTCCAAATGTGAGTTCTATGAAAACAATTTTGACTAGGTTTAAAGTATAAAATTTTAACGATGGGTTCATCAATCCTAATCAGTTTGTGGTAAATTTGTATAAACAATTTAAACTATTTACTTAAAAATTGCTAAGAGTAAAATGAAAATTATTAATGGTTATTTACTACTAAATTTTCAAAGTTTATAATTGTTGTAACATGATCTGTACGTATTTTAAAATTAAGTTTCTGATTGGTTGACTGCTCCATGTCACTTTAAGCGGTACCAAAACATTTAGTGCGAAATCGGCTGAGCATCACTAGCGCCACTTGGCTGTCAAAATGTTTAAAAATAACCAAATTTTTTTTTTCCCTGAATATGAATATTAAATAAAGCCTCATTCACGAAACAATATATATATATATATATATATATATATATATATATATATATATATATATATATATATATATATATATATATACGAGATTAAGGTAAAAAGTTCTCGGCTTCACACAGAGATGGCGTTCCAATCAGCAAAAATTTGTGTTTCCTGTCTGGATGCATGTGTCACTAATTCGTATGACAAGTTTCATCTTGTTCTCTCAAGCAGTTTGTTTACACGAATTTTTGAAGTAGACTTCTTGCGTGTTTCTCGTTAAAATGGATAAACTTGAATATCATGCGGTCATAAAATTCTTCATTTTGGATGGATTAACCCCTAAGGAAATTCATCAGAAGTCGTTAAAAGTTTACGGGGACTCTGCTCCTTCCAAGTAAACCGTTAAATAGTGGACAGCTAAATTTAATCGTGGTTGCACGTCCTTCAAAGATGACCCACGTAAAGAACGGCCAAAAACCGCCACCACACCGGAAATCATCGAAAAAGTGCACGATATCGTGTTGGACGATAGCCGAGTGATGGTGAGTGACATAGCTGAAGCTGTGGGGATATCGGAAGAAAGGGTGCGAAACATCTTGCACAAAGAATTATAGATGCGAAAGCTCTGCGCAAGATGGGTGCCGCATTTGCTGAATGCTGATTAAAATCAAATGCGCAAACGATCTTCGCAGCAATATTTGGACCGATTCAATAGGAATCTGACCGATTTTATGCGGCGATTTGTCACCATGGATGAAATTTGGGTCCAACACTAAACGCCAGAAACGAAACAGTAGGTGGAAGCCGGTGGTTCATTGCCAAAGAAAGCAAAGTCGATCGCATCTGCCGGAAGGGCCATGGCCTGCGTTTTTTGGGATGCGAAAGGGATCCTGTTAATTGATTACTTTTAAAAAGGCAGAACAATTACAGGCGAATATTCTTCAGTCTTCTTGACCAGCTGGATGCCAAAATTCATGAGAAGAGGCCTCGCTTGTAGAAGAATAAAAATCATCTTTCACCAGGACAACGCACCTGCACACAAGGGTGCGTTGGCGATTGGAAAACTGCGGAATTTGGGGTTCGATTTGCTCGGCCATCCCCCATATTCTCCTGATTTGGCACCCTCAGACTTCTATCTGTTCATAAACTTGAAGAAATTTGTTTCTAGGACGCGTTTTGCGTCTAATGAAGAAGTTGAGAGGGCCCTAGAAGAATATTTTCACAGAATTCCAGACTCTCACTTCAGGGAAGGAATATTGATGTTGGAGAAACGCTGGACCAAGTGTGTTGAAGTCAAGGGAGATTATGTAGAAAAATTAAATCATTTTTTAACTGAAAATCGCAGTCTTTTATTGTCAGGCCGAAAACTTTTCACCTTACCCTCGTATATTAACAGAAAATGACCGGATAACAAAATATAAATCATTCCATTTTAAAAATCAACTATGACATCACTTAGGGCGAAACCAGAAGTACAAGTCAGAACTTTTTCAAATCAAAAAGTGTCATTTAAGTTCACCCCCTATTTTGATATTTAAACTAAAGGTCTAAAATTGATAGCACAGACAATATCCATTTGTCCCTATTTTTCCAATCACGCTATATACACAATGTTTTCTGTTGATAATTTCTAGATTCAGTTTGTGGCATTATTCCTTCACTACGTGATCGTAGCTGTCAGTGATTAACAATGCAACATTCCCAGTTTTCTGCTAATGGTTGTCTGTATAGCCATCGCGGTCAACTTCATCCTCTTCTGGATTTTCTACAAAAGATCATATAAACCCAAGAATAAGGAAGTTTTCGTAAAGTAATCATTTATATTAAGATTAAATCCAAGAACTTCCTGTCTGGGATAATCAAAGTTTAAAAAATATGATAAGTTTTTTCACGATTTACTACATAAGTAATTTTTAAAGTAAATTTTATGTCAGAAAAATTTTGGAGACGCCCGCATTCGAACCGGGGACCTTCAGCTTGCCAGGCCAATGTCTTAACCACAAGACATCGGCCCGGCAAGCTGAAGGTTCCCGGTTCGAATCCGGGTGTCTCCCAAATTTTTCTGTCATAAAATTTACTTTTAAAATTATCATTGTCACTGTACTTGAAAGTCATCCATATGACAAAAAATTTATACAGGTTTGTCCGATTGCTCTGAGGCCGTGCATAAAATTCCGATCACGGCGAGAACTAACCCACCAGATGTCTGCACTATTTGTAAATGACCCCATATCATATATTCTTATATGGAAACATAAGATTTATCAAGGTTTAAGTACAATTTTAGACAAAATATTCATTACTTACATACATACACACATACATATCTTCACGCTATATCCCAACAAATGAGATAGCACGAACCTTAAAATGACTCATAAAATATTCACTCATTCTTCTTCTTCTTCAATGGCGCTACAGCCCGAGTCGGGCCTGGGCCTACCGGGCACACGCTGCCGTACTGTCTGTTTCCGTAGTCGATGTTACTTACTTTAAGGCATATGTATAAGTGACTAGCTTATAGCGGTGGTTGAGCGTGTTAATGCACATCTCTTAACATACTTGACGTCACCCGAACCAAGGTTCGTCAGTTCGAATTCGCCTGTAGACAAAGTATGATTTGTCGTTGAATAAAAAAATACAGTCAGTTGTATTAATCATACTCAGGCGCTGTATTCACTCATTATATTCATCAAATAATCAGCCCTCATCAAACATTATCATCCAAACACACCACCCTCACTTTAACCACATTCATAAACACTCCATATACCTGTAAACTCATTCTTTATTACACTCGAAATCATTTATTATACAACAAACATTCATTCACATCATTCCTATTCACTTATCATTCATCTGTATCAGAGAAAACACAACTAGGGTTGTTGTTGAAATTACTTACATGGTGATGTTACTGAGTTCCTAATGAACCATCTACTCTACTCTTACTCTGAATCACTGAATACTAACCTTACGCTACTATATATCTAATTACAAAAGTACTAAGTCAGTAAATAGTTAGCTACTTACGTCAAACAATATTATTTAGAATACTAGACCTCATTACAACATAACCTAATTCACTAAGAATGTGCTGACTTTGACTTGTTACATTCCTCTCTTTTTCAAACAATTTACTTCCTGTTAAGGGGCACAATTTTCATTTTACACATTTAATACATAATTCTACTTTAACCATTTTTCCTTGTTACATTCCTTTTTTTTATCCTTAATTAAATTAAATTTACATAAACATTAATATTGGACACTTATATCAGTTGTACCATCCATAAAATAATCCAAATAAACAGCACCATCGTTTTATGTTAATTTTAAAACGCACAGCACTAGAATAAAATAGAAGTTTGTACCTCGCATCTCGTTCTTTCTTGTGGTTATTTGTGGAAGTCAAATTTCGTTTTGATTTCTTCTTGTAGTACTGCTTGTGTCGTTTAGATCTCGAATCTCGCTCGCTTGTACTTCTTTTCTTCTTTAAGCCATCCGTTGTGGAGTTCTTCCTTTGATATGGATTCTTCCTATCGTACTGTTTTCTTGGTTCTTTATTTCTCAGAAACTATTTGCTGTTTTCGAACTTAATGCTGATCTGCCAACTTCGTCATTTCCTTCATTAACCGCTTGTGAAATTTCCTCAATACCTGTACCCTCTATTAAGTCATCATTTTTAACCCCTGATGCTTCTTTTTCCTCCCTATTTACCTCGTAAATTTCCGGAGTTTCCTTGGTAACGGCGCCATTAGGTCTCTCTTTACTGCTACGGTCTTCTTCCGAACTTACTTGTTGGGAATCATCCTCATTCTTGTCTAATTCAGCAATATTTTCTCTTTCTCTTTCTTTAATTTCTTCACAAAGACATTACTTTTTCTTAGGCATCTTACATCCAAAACATCTTAATACTTAATCTTCCATCGAAATGCCATCTAAATGGTTATAAATCAAAAGAACTGACTCTTGGTCACCGGATATTTTCGCCATTCTTAACATATTAAAGAACCACGTAATTTCCTCCATCTCTTTTAATTCTCCGCGTCTAATTCTTCTGTATTTTTGTTAGTTTAGCCTGTTGTTTCTGCTTGCCTTCTCTTATACTGTGTATCATTTTCAATGTCTTCTTCTTTTTGACTATCGTAAACATTCAAATGTTGATGTTCGGACTGCCGCGACTAGCTTTTGACAGTGGAGAAGGCGTGCGGTCCAAATGTCCAATGGTTCCGTAAACCAATGACTCACAGTCAACAAAATAATTCCGGGGGCGCCAGCTGACCTAACGGCTGACGTAAACCTACTCTCGAGTCGGCCAACAAACTCTAGAGTTGCCAGAGCACCTAGCAAGAACTTACGGACAGATAGGGTTATGAGAGTAAGATAACTAAGCACATAAATTATAACTAATATATTGAAAATAATAAATGAAATAGTACACGTTAAACGCAGTAGATAAAATTGTGAAATAATAGTAGTTAACAACAATTGAGCGTCGTAAAGTGTTATTGTCGAGATACGAATAAATCTGGTCAGTGCCGAATAAAAATATGACTGAACCAACAGGTGTTTCGCGTAGCACACCGACGTAGCAATAACCAGGACTTCAGTAAAGCAAATAAATACTAAAGCGCTCATACACACGTGGTTTCGATGGTCGACCATGGAATATCGTGGCGCGCGTAAAACAAAACCTGAAACAGTAGCCCTAATCACGAACAAACGTACGACTAGCTACGGAAACTGTTGTGCCAACGTGCACACAAATGAATACCTAAGGCGGTGATCAGACAGCCTCGAACTCAACTGATAATTAGAATCAAAATGTTTGTTACCAAAATAAATCTACTACTAATCGATGCAGTAACAACTAAATCAATCAAAACGACAATACGTAAGTATATCGTGTACACAAAACTTAATATCAAATAATATATAACCAAAAATAATAAAATAATAAAACATTTGCTTAGCTATAGGCGGGGCAGGGGTACAGATCCTTGCAACAGCATACGTGCGAACAGCTGGGCTGTAATGGCGTTCCCGCGCAACGGCTTGTTGCAGGCGCATGCGTATTGAACAGGAATATCGGGTGTGGCCGATTGCAATAGCGTCCGCTTGGAATCTGCTATTACTATATTTCCTCCCAATAACTTTTCCACGTTCCAAGTGCGGAAATATATGCCGACCCACAGCACAAACACACCGGATGATGATGGTGGTATCCAATACTTCCAATACAGTCGTTTACGACTGTTCCAATTATGTTCCAATGTAACCAATAGTAACGTGTTCCAAAATTAGTGTACGCTCACTACGTACAATAAATGTAAAATGGAATAAAGAAATAAAACGTAACCAAAGAATAAAAAAAGCCTGAAAAGAAAGTACGCAGTTAGGTCATCATCTTCTCTCTGATAGTTTATTTATTTATTTATTTAACTTTAATCGTACCAACAGGATACTAGATTCCAATTACAGGACGATTATACATGAAAAAAAAAGCAAATAATAATAGAAAGATGAGTGTACAATAAAATAATACAAAATTAATAATATTAATATCTAAATATAAGATATAAGCTGACAAAATTAAATAGAATATCAAGCATAACAACTAAATTTAACAAATACACACAAATATATTTAAATATAAAAATAATTAATTCATAAATAAATAAATAAATATATCATCACGCCTTCTACCCATTACTGGGTGTGGCACTCTGCTAAAGCAGATCTCGGTAAGTGATATATTTTGCGCGTGAAGTGCGGTTACCAGTCGATGTATTTATAATTAATTCATGTTCGCCTAAATTTAAAAATGGAGTCGCCAAATATGTTAATACTGCATTATATATTGTTATATATAACGCAAAGCTGTCTTAAAGGAGATTCCATTTCGTAATTTGTTTTGACTGTTTTACAATGAAAGCTATTTTTATTTCGTGAAGTGATACGGGGAACATGTGTCGGTATTTTTTGTAAGCAACACGGATCATTTGTAATACTGTTTATCAGGGCCGGATTTACGTGCAAGCGGGACAAGCACGTGCTTGTGGCCCCCAATCAACCTGAAATTATAGCATAATCATGATAGTAAACTATAAAAGACCTTTTTTTTGCTTGATACATTTTTTTAAAGTGGAGATAGGGGCCCCATCCCTACCTCGTGCTTGGAGGCCCCGAAAGCTGTAAATCCGGCCCTGCTGTTTATTAATTTATATAGGTACATACATGATAGTATTTTTCACCTATTAGTAAGCTGCACCATTTTGCTGCACCAGTCAATAAAAAGTTGTAATTATAATCATAACTGAGATACTCTCTATGTAATTTATAGTGACAAAGTGTTACAAGTTTATGAAAAGATTGACAGTTTCTGATGACAAATCCAAGAGTTATGTATGCTGATTTTACAGTGGCCTCAATATGTTCATTAAATGTTAGTTTACAGTCAAATAATATTCCAAGGTCTTTAAACAGAATTACTCTAATAAGTGGATTAGATTCCATATGATATGAGTAAGTAAAAATAGATTTTTTCACAAAGTAACGCATGCTTTTCCATTTACTAAAATTGAAGAATAACTTTGAAACATGAGACCAGGTTAGAATGCTGTCTACGAGTATATCACGCTGTAGGAGAATACAATCTTGTACCGAGTTGACAGTTTTAAAGATTTTTAAATCATCTGCATATAAAAGTATATTGGAGAGTTGAATACATTTGGCAATGTCATTAATAAATAGACTAATTAATAGGGGGCCCAGATTTGAATCTTGTGGAACCCCAGATGAGGCAAAAAATGGATTAGATTTATAGTTATGAAATTGAACAACCATTGCACGATGTTTTAAATATGGCGCAATAAGTTTAAGGAGATTAGGAGAAAAATTAAATTGTTTATCAAGTTTATGAAGAAGTACATTATGATTGACAGTATCAAAAGCCTTTATAAAGTCTGTATATATTACATCGACTTGTGAGTTTTCGCGCAAAGAATTTAGTGCAAATTCTGTAAAATTTATTAAATTGATTGCTGTTGACTTATCCGAAATGAAACCATGTTGATGATGAGATATGTTAATAGAACTGTAGATGTATTTATATAAGATTGATTCATAGATTTTTGAAATATTTGATAAAATAGCAATAGGACGATAGTTGGATATATTAGAAGTATCTCCTGATTTAAAGATGGAACAAATAAAAGCTGATTTAAGAAAAGAAGGAAAAATATTAGTTTGTAACGAGAGATTGAAAAGAAAGTGTAAAGGTTTAACAAATATGTGACTGCAAGCCTTAATAATATATGATGGTAAATTGTCTGGACCAGGATTACGCGAAGAGTTAAGTCTTTTTATAGCATGCAAGATATCATTTTCACTTGGGTGACAAACAGTTACAGTATTAATATTGCTGTTAAGACTATCCGAATTATTGTCAGAATAATCATTATTTGAATACACACTAGAAAAAAAATCTGCGAATCCTTGTACAATATCTGCCGAATTAGAAAACGTTTGATCATTTAAATGCATGCAACTAGGAATGCGCGTAGTCCGTTTTTTGTTGTTAATAAAAGTCCATAAGTTATTCGGATTAGATGATAGAGTATTTTCAATATTTTTAATATATTTCATATGTTCAAACTTAACGTCCTTTTTAAGTTGAGTGCGTAAGCGTTTAAATTCAAGTAAGTAATGATTAGTTTTATGAATTTTATATAGGTGAAAATTGATGCTTTTAGCTTAATATTATTAATTATTTTACAATTAAACCAAGGAGGATATTTTGATATATTTCTTTTCCCTCGAGGAATACACTTGTCCATGATGTTATATAAAATTTCATAAAATTTTTTAAATGCATCATCTACGTTTTTATATTGATGTAAGCAATCCCAGTTGACCGTATTTAATAATTCGTACAATAAGTCAAAATTAGCATTACGAAAATTATAAGTTTCAGTGTTAGTATTAAAAGCGGCAGGAGAAATTTCAGATGTGATAGAGGATAAGGAAATACAGAGAGAGTGATGGTGAGGGTCTTCACCAACAAGAGAATCGATTTCGCGAAAGACGGTACAGGCCTTATTAGATATGACTACATCTAATATACGACTAGGAGAATTAGGGGTCTAGGAAAGTTCACCGAAAACAATTCACCGAATGCAATTCACCGAATACAATTCACCGAATACAATTCACCGAAAAACAATTCACCGAAGTAGCAATTCACCGAAATACAATTCACCGAAAGACAGTTCGCCGAAATATGATTCACCGAAATGCTAATTAATTTTCCTTTACAAGTTATCCAAGCTTATGAATGGCAGCAAAATGCAGGCGTATTTAAAAATAGAAAATTGATTCATTTGCCATGTCTCATTTCATTTTTATAAAACTATATGTTTTACATTAATAACATAAATTATTTGCTATGTCTCATGTATGTTATTCTTGTTGTAATTTGGAACTAGATGCTCTGTCCTCATAGCACAGTCTCTGTACTTTTTATACATTGCTGCGCCGTCTTGGCTGCTCACGTACTGCTCTATTTGAATAAATCCTAATAACATATTGGCAGCGATGCTATTATAAGTACTATACATGCGCGAGTGCAGTAATGTCATTAGAAACTGTCCCAGCTTAAACAAATTTTAGCCGATTCAATAATAATTACATTAACCCTGCAATTAGCAATGTAAGGTGGGAATATTCCCAATGGGAATATTCCTTTGGGAGGGAATTTATATGGGAATATTTCCTGTAACAATATAAATTCCCGTTTCTTGGGAATTTATTTTTGTTGCAGATTTACTATCAAAACTGTACAGACATTCTGTGATATGCTTGCAGTAAGTGGTATATAGTGGACGTCTTGTGCTGTGTTCCTGTGTTTAATTTTAAAAATGGGAAGAAAAAAAGCTCCAGTATGAAAATATTTTTAAAATGATGGAAAATCTGCTCTATGCAAGTACTGCAATACAGTATACAAGGTTGTGAATGCAACAAAAATGTTAAAGCATATTAAAAAATGTATTGAGTGCCCAGTTGAAGTGCGAAAATATATTAAGGCTCGATCAGATACAAAAAACTGTAACATTTAGCAACAACAACAGCTACAGCATCGCCCCATAGCCTCAACATCTAATCAACACGAAATTGAAATATCAGCTTCTGATTCGACGTCATCAATTTTAGTACAAGATACACTCTTCTTTATATTCTTTTATAAATATAAATAATTTTTCTGTAAATTTATTTATTTATTTCGATGCTTCGGTACACTATACTACTCGTATACCTTCGTCAGGAAAATAGAACTAATAATGGATAAACAAAACGTAACTTTACCCAAGTAACTAAGAAATAATAAATATTTGGGTTGAATATTGCTTACCTTACAAAATAATATTCATGCTACAAAATCAAGATGAAAAAAAAAATTCCCTGTAAATTTCCAATATAGTAATATTCCCGAGAATATTTCCAGAAAATATTTCCTTAAAATAAATTCCCGGGAATTTTACATTACCTGCAATAATTAACGATATTTAACGTAATGGATAATATTCAAAAGATTCGGAATTTACGGTAAGTATCCTTTTCTAAATGCCTGCATTTTTCTACCTTTTCTAAAATAATATTAAAAATACTACAATTTAATTATCATTTCGATGAATATGTTTTTCGATTAATTGTATTTCGGTGAATTGTTTGTTCGTTGAATTGTTACTTCGGTGAATTGTATTCGGTGAATTGTTTTCGGTGAACTTTCCGGCACCCGAGAATTAGTAAAATGATTATACTGATTCGCATCAATAAATGATATAAAATTATCAAAATTGGATATGACATTGTCAGTGTAACCTACCTCAACAAAATCAACCAGCCTACTAATATTCAAATCACTGATAATAATAAAATTATTGTCTGACAGAGACAAAAATGAAGAAAGACTTTCAAATATGTAATTATGCTGTTCGATTGAAATAGGCGGCGGACAATAAATAATAATTATGTAAACAAAAACATTAGTAGTAAGAAAAATTTTGATACAGATAATGTCAGATAAACAATTTGGATGAAAAGAAATTTTGAGAGGTACAGATTTGAATTGGGGCTGATGCTGTTGCTGACACTGCCTGGCATAGTGGTTGCCATTGCAAATGTAACATTGTACAGAGCGTCTTCTCTCGTTGTAATATGATCTTCTTTGGCCATACATCTTTCTTGAGTCGCTTACTTGCCTGTTGGTGTTGAGTCCATACTTCTCGCTGCCATCATTTGTAAAACAATTTTTCCGCGGGTGAACCAAAAACGATTGATCACTCTGATCTCATAAAATTTCCCTTACCGCTGCCACCAATTTGTATCAGAGATGACACAACTAGGGTTGTTGTTGAAATTACTTACATGGTGTTGTTACTGAGTTCCTTCTGAACTCTACCGTCTACTCTACTCTTACTCTACTCTGAATCACTGAATACTAACCTTACGTTACTATATCTCAAATTAAAAAAGTACTAAGTCAGCAAATAGTTAGCTACTTACGTCAAACAATATTATTTTGAATACTTGACCTCATTACAACACAACCTAATTAACTAAATTATATTTACTAAGAATGTACTGACTTTGACTTATTACACATCTTCTTTCTTCGGCGTACATAACATATACATAAAACATCTCAAATTACTCACGCTTACTCCTAACAACGAATCTAATAACGAATACATACATACATACATATGTATTCATATAACGAATCTAATAACGAATTTACAAAGATTAGAAAAGATGAAAGCGATAGCCTGCACTTGTATATGAACGAAAAGTCCACACAATGCAGTAACTGAAAATGAAACAAAAAGATAAGAAAGGAAGGAAGTGTCGCCCTGCGCTTGTTTTTGAAAGTGAATTTCACACAATTGCAGGTAAACACTCTACGTAAGAACTGAAAACGAATTAAAAGATAAGAAAGGAAGGGAGTGTCGCTCTACGCTTGTTACTTACCATGATATTAATTTGACAAGATGCACATTTCATAGTATTATTAGTGAATAAAAAACATAACCAAAATCTTTACCATAATAGATATTCCAACTGAAAAATATCAAAAAAATATGAATTTAAAATGGGGATTTATATAATTTAAATTTTTCGTTTGTCATCTAGTGAGTAAAGTAGAATATTGTAACGAATTTAAAGCCAGTCAGTCGAAAACGTTCCAGAAACCTTCTCGGGAACAAGAGCGTTGCAGCCAGACCTCCCAAGCGGTACAGGTGTGAGTGCTTCGCTGGTCGTGCGGGGGAAGAGTGAGAGGAGTATGTTCTAGAACTCTTCGGACGACAGATATATCAAGTAGCAGTAACATTACGACAGCGGTTTCATTCTTTGGCGGGTGACTCTCAGCACCTCGAACACGTTCGAAGGGTGCGTTAGCACCCTCGAGCAGCTGGGCTTTGGTAGCGTCTTTGCAACCCAATTTCAAACAGGGTTGGCTTCCCGTTATTTGTAATCGACAATGAATAAAACTGTGAATCTATGTTACTAAGGTAACGGGATGTTACAACTAAATTGATTCTTGGAGTTTATCGAATTCTTGCTGATATGGTGAGAGTATCAGTCTACTTTCAATGGTTTGTAGTAATTTACTTCGAGGAACACAAATTTATCGATACGCCCCTGTTATCTACCCTCGGCTAGCTAGAAACTTGATGCTTGGCCTTCGACATACTCGGATGCTGGTTAATGTTTTTTCACAACCTCCGTCGTTGTATTAATTTATGGTACGTAAGCCCCGTGTTTTGTTTATATTTCAAATCAGACAATTAGTTTCGGCGTCAATAATTGTTTTCAAAAGAATAGTGATCACTACAAGTTTTGAGTTTGTTAATTAAAAAAAAAACTAACTATGTTTACGCTATTGTTAAACATGAAAAATAATAATATCATATTTGTTGTACCGTCTCAAAATAGACTATAAAAATATAAGATATATTTATAAGATGATTTTTAGAAAAATATATTTTAATGTTACTTTCGGATCATAATTTTTATTTATTGTAAACATAAATCGTACTAGCAATATTCAGTTCATCTTCACTCTCGGTACTATCAGTCGTCTCGTTAATGTCACCGTTCGTATTACTTTCGTCTGAACTATTCTTGTCACTCCTTTTAAAAACTGCATCATCTTCAGTACCATCTATAGCAGGGCCAACAGGTCGATCGCGTCTATGATTTCAGTCAATCGCGACGACTTTTGAATATAAAAACAAATTTCTAAATAAATATGGATTACTGGCTTTAATAAAGTCTTTATTAGAAAGACGACGTTTCGACTCTGAATAGAGTCATTTTAAAGTCTGGAAATTTTTTGTTACAACGTTAGTACAGAAATTAATTAAATAATTTACAATTTATGAATTACAATAACAAACCTTATAAGGAGTTTATTTTACATGTTTATAACAATTTTTGCAACCGTAAGGATGAAAAAATAATTTTGGTTAAAATTTTTAAATAACTAATTGAAAGTGAAGCTTCACTTTCAAGAATCAACTAAAGACTAATTTCGTAACAAAAATTTACGATTGTAGACGACGCACAAACCGAACGCACTAGGTCCATCTGGTATCAAAACAAAACAACGACGAAAGGAAGACAAAAATAAGTTGGCAACAACTTTGAAACGTCAACAAAAAGAACATGTGACAAGAAAGATTATGGTTTAAGTAAATTGTGGATAACTATATATTGATCGTTAGAGAATGCAAAATCTGTTTTGTGATTCAGAGCATTATCATGTAGGTTGATGTACAAACTTTCCACAAATATTCTTTTACTTCTATTAACTTCAATATGAACAATCTCAACATCCCCAAAATCAAGGGAATGACAATGTGTAAGGGAGTGCTGAACCAAAGCACTGTGATCCTCGTTATTGTTTTTTATGTGTAACTTATGTTGGTTAAGTCTGGACTTAAGATATTTAGTTTCGCCAGTATAAACAGAGTTGTAATCTGAACATTTGATTTTGTAAACTAAATTACTTTTAAGATATTTGTCAGTTTTAGATTTTAACTTAGTGAAAAGACTACTGGTGTCTGAAGATTTCCTGTAAGCAATAGTTAGGTCCAATTCATCAGCCAACCACCTCAGAGCCCTATCTAGTTGTTTATAATTCGGTAATGATATGTATTTCTTCTTTAGCCCATTACCTGGTAAAATTGATAAATTTGAACTTTTATAATCCAGATGTTGTTCTCTACTATTAATAAATTTAGTTAAAAAGAGCGAGGGATAGTTGTTTTTAATAAGAGTATCTTTAATAAGTTGTATGTTAGAATTGTGAAATTCTTTGTCTGACAGAAGAATGGCTCTATCCACAAGGTTGTGGACTACCGCTTTTTTATATTTAATCGGATAATAAGACGAAAATTTAAGGTAGCGTCCTGACCATGTATCTTTTCTGTACCAATTAGTGATTATTTTATTATCTACTCTTATGAAAGTCATATCTAAGTAATTTATACAATTATTGATTTCGTGATCTATAGTAAATTGAATGTTACTATTAAATTGATTAAAATTGTACTAAACTGTCAAGATGTTTTCTTTAGGTAAACAACAAATCACATCATCAACGTATCTGAAATAAAATAAAACATCCAGACTGGTGCGTTGTGACAGAACTTCATTTTCCACAAAATTCATGACGAGTTCAGCAAGAATGGGGCTTAAGGAGCTTTCCATAGGAGTACCCTTTATTTGTAAATAAAATTCATTTTGAAATTGTAAATAAGATGAAGCAAGAATAAATTTAATGCAATTAATGAAATCAATTTCAGTCATTTTAGTATAACCTTTAATATAACCCCATCTTTTTTGTATAACTGTGTAAATCAGTTCATGAGTAATGACCGTGAATAAAGATTTAACGTCAAGTGAGATAAGAACAAAATTGGGAGGAACGATTATTTTATTAAGTTTATCTTTAAGATTGAAAGAGTTTTCTAAATAATAGGGTGATGTATATTGGAGTGGTGCCAAAATTTGTGCTATGAATTTTGATAATTTACAAGCAGGCGTTTGTGTGTTATCTACTATGAGTTTTAAAGGGCAGTTAACCTTGTGTATATTAAGTAAACAATAAATCTTAGGACTGATCGCGTTACGAATTTTGAGTTCCCCACTTTCGTATTTGTTAAAAACCTCTTTATTAATTAAGTCAGACACTAACTTATTATTATTAAAGATTTGAAAATGAGTCTATTCAGAGTCGAAACGTCGTTTTTCTAATAAAGACTTTATTAAAGCCAGTAATCCATATTTATTAACAAATTTATCCTTTCGGCTTATCAAACATTCATCATAAAAATAAATTAGTCAATATATATATATATATATATATATATATATATATTGATTATTACTATAAAAACTTATTATTACTCGTTGAACTTATTTGTGTATAATATTGAAGCATAATTAGCTTACAATATTGAACTTATGTTTGTATAATGTTGCTGTTTAATTTGTAATGCTTTTGTCGCAATAATTAAAAAAAGGAAATTTAGAAAGGCATTTTAAGACGGTGCATTATAACTATCAAACTAATTTTCCACTTAATAGTGACATAAGGAAAAATAAATTAAAAGCACTAAAATCCAGATTATCTGCACAAGAAGATTTATTCATAAAACTTAATTTAAAATCTAAAGCAGTAACTGTAGCATCATTTAAAGTGTGTCATCTTCTTGCAAAAAAAATGTAAACCATTTTCTAACAGCCAATTCATCACAGACGCATTTTGAGAAATAACAGATTTGTTTTTTGAGATTTAAAAAAATTAAAATGAAATTAAAATTGCTATTTAAGATTTGCAATTATTTCTAAATACTGGTGATGCGACAAATCGAAAATATAAGTAAAAATGTGAGCGAGCAGTTACAAGCTCATATCGGTGTTTTCTTTATAAGGTGTTAAGGATAGAGAAGAATGACCGTTTTTACTCATATGATTTTCGATGATACTGCCATTAGAGAAGAAATATTGGGTATGATTTCGTTAAAAGAAAGAACTAGACATCTAAACATATTTTTATTATAAAAATTTAATTATTATTGTTTAAACTCGTGTCAATAACAACAGATGGAGCTAAATCAATGACTGGGCATCTTAACGGGTTTATCGCATTGTGCCGAAAATATGATGAATACCCAGAATTTTTGAGTTACCCACTGTGTTATTTATCTGAATTTGGAATTACAAGAAAAAAAATAAAAATGTGGATGACATGATTAGTAGTATTTCCGCATAAAAATATCAACTTTTGGCAATAGCTGAGGATCCGTAAGAAAATAATTTAGATCATTTTGTAAATTTGCAGGACCATTTGTAAAAATATCCTGTTTTTTTATTTGATAGCGTGAAATATGTTTCTGAAATTGAAAATGTTGTGGATGGTTTTAAAAGCAGATTAAGTGATTTAAAAAAAAAATCAAGATATTTTTTATTCATTTAATGCCAACTTAGATTCGAAGCAAATCGAAAGTAAAATCGCTGAAATTTTTCATATGGAAAAGTTATTACTAGAAAATCTGTGTGAATCGGCCTTTTCGTATTTAAAACAAACAAAAACAAAACATCGTTCTACTCTCAGTGACTTGCATACAGAAGATTGTTTACGCTTGGCTTCACAGTATGTTCCTGATTTTGAAAGCTTGGTAGATGACATGAAGACAGAAACTTCACATTGAATCAAATTTGTATTTCAAATTATACTTTTAGTTCTATTTAATTTCAAAATTAATAAACAATATTTTTCATTATACGTAGCACCACTTTTTTAACCATATGTAATTAAATTTAGAAAAAGTCGATCGCATACCAAATTAAGTTGGCCATCCCTGATCTATAGCATTACTTATTCCGCATTTTTAAAATAAATTGCGTCATACCTACCGTCAGTGGCGTGCTATATTTTTCGGACTATAAGACGTATCTCAAATTTAGAGATGATATATTGAAAAATATATTTTAATGTTACCTTCGAACCATAAGACGCACCCAAAATTTGAGTCCATTTTTCTATGTAAAAAGGTGCATCTTATAGACCGAAAAATACGGTAGTTACTTGAATTTTCATATATTTACGATATGTTAATTCCATTTTTGTAAACAAGCGTAGAGCGACACTCCCTTCCTTTCTTATCTTTTAATTCGTTTTCAGTTATTACGTAGTGTTTAACTGCAATTGTGTGAAATTCACTTTCAAAAACAAGCGCAGGGCGACGCTCCCTCCCTTTCTTATCTTTTTGTTTCATTTTCAGTTACTGCATTGTGTGGTCTTTTCTATCATATATAAGTGCAGACTATCGCTTTCATCTTTTCTAATCTTGTAGATTCGTTGTTAGTTTCGTAATTAGATTCGTTGTTAGGAGTAAGCGTGAGTAATTTGAGATTTTTTATGCATACGTTATGTACGTTGAAGAAAGAAAATGAATGGTAAGTGAAAAGGAATGATGTGATTAAAGGTTTGTTGTGTGATAATGATTTCGAGTGTAATAAATGAATGAGTTTATATGGAGTGATCTATGAGGGTGGTTGAAGTGAGGGTGGTGTGTTTGGATGAGAATGTTTGACGATGACTGGTTGTTTGATGGGTGTGATGAGTGAGTGTTTTATGAGTGATTTTAGGGTTCGTGCTACCCCATTTGTTGGGATATAGCGTGAAGATATGTATGTATGTATGTATTATTATAAGAAATAATTTAGTGACACATGTAAGGTTGCCACATCAGAACTAAGTCTCTTAATCGAAAAAATTCGTTCCACGTATGCATTACTTATAGGTATCGATAGAATCTTACCTACTGCAATGGTAACATTGAACTTCATTTTCATATCTTAGATTTCTATGATTTCTTCTATAATGAGTGTCAGCATCTTCTTTCTGATAGTTGTAGTAATTGTCTCTCTGATAATTGCAGTTTTCTTCCCTCTGATAATTGTAATTTTCTTTCCTCTGGTAGTTGTACTTTTCTTCCCGCGGATAGTAATTCAGCTGTTGACACTGATGCTGTTGTTGACAATGTAACATTGTACAGAACATATTCTCTCGTTGTAATCTTCTTTGGCCATACATCTTTCTTGACTCACTTACGAGTACTTGCCTGTTGTTGTTGATTCCATGCTTCTCGATGTACTGAACTTTTAGTTCGTGTAGTTTGGCAAAAGCTGCAGCCATAATTTGTAAAAGGAACTCACTTTACACTGCAAATATACTTCATATCTACTGCCTGTCTCATCACTGAAATCTACTGAGTGAATCGCATTTACTTAAGTCTATTGGATGAACTGAATTTACTGCATTCTTATTGCCGATCTACTGAATAAATGTTAATGAATGTCTGCTAAAAGAATACTTAAAACAATATTATTTTGAATAACTGACCTCATTACAACATATTCTAATGTACTTCACTGTATTCACTAGGAATGTGCTGACTTTGACTTGTTACAGTTAAGTCACCGACTATCGCACTAGCTATTCCGTACACGGTACACGCGACAGTCTGCATATAGGTAATTTTGTACATATTCAATTTTCTTACACAACCCGGAGAAATAATAATTAAACCCGGAGCCCGGAGATAACTCACTGAAACCCGGAGAGGTGGCAAACGTAGACACATAGCTGTTTGGTAATTGTTAGAAATAATTTTTGAAAAAGCTATGAGTGTTCGCCGGAATTTTAACCCAGAAACTTTCACTCGCATGGTGACGACTGTTCTAACCAATTGAGCTACAAATACTCGGCGAATACTCATGCATTTTCGTGCAATTTGTAGTTGAAGAAATTTGTAAAGTGACACGGGTTGCGTCAATTCAACGAATTGACGCAATGGGGAATTCAAGTGGTAGAGCTTTTTAATATATATTTATTAAAATAAATTCTTGACCGTACATCATATTTAATACAATATAAAATCATACCATAAATTATATCTTTATTGCTGAAATATGAAAGTTAAAGTTGAATAATTTAAAACGTTCGCACTGCCATATTGCAATGACGTAGTTGCATTAAGCCAATCACAGAGCTTTGTCTGAAACGTTTGTCGGTGCTCAAGAAGACGAAGAAGAAATAAGCATTCAGCATTCTACGATTCTACCAATGACATATAATACTAGACGAATTATGCCGTATTCAAGTCAATGCAGTGTTGTGAAGCAGAGAGGAATGGAATAACTTGAGGGTCCGCCGGATGCGCGGCAAGGAGCGAGTACACTTTGATGTTATGCAAGTTGCTCCTTGCCGCGCATCCCCCGCCTCACCAACCAGTTATTCTATCCCTTTCTGACTCACAACAAACGCCAATGTTATCCGTCTAGTTATGTTTTGTCTGAGGATTCTACTGACAACGACAAGTTACGTGTTATCTATCTCTGTCTTATCTGTCTCTCTTTAAGCTAAGATGCAACTACGTCATATTCATTTGTTTCGAAAGTTTAAATATTTTTATCATGCTTAATACAAGTTTTTTTTTAAAATAAAAAATTTGGGTATAATTATTTTATTACGTATATTAATATATAAAAAATTCAAAAAAGTCTTGTAAGGCCCATTGCTTTTTCAAAAATTATTTCTTATTATTATTAATCATAAGTTGTAGTTAATTTATAGCCAACAAGCTACAGTGAAAATATCTACACGGACATAACAGCGACTGACGGTGTTTCTTCAAATCGAATAAACCTGTCTTATGGAACCATGGTGTTTAGATATCAGAGATATTAATGCCATTAACTTTAATTATTTACGAGTTAGAAAGTTAAGAATAGGAATGGCAAAAAATATATGAACTACTAATAAAATAATTACTATTTTTAGGAAATAAACGAAGAAATAACTAACGGATACTTACCTGTACGAAAAGACATAAAATCATCCTAATTATAAGATGAAATTTGGTAGAAGAAAATACACTATTCTATATTCAGACTTGCATATTACGTCATGCAAAATGTGCGTATTTTTCTCGTTTTCAGAAGATTGTAAATTATTTTAAAGAAAATAACTTTATTTTCTGATAAACCAATATTTTAATTTAAAATAAATAATGCCATACTTTTAATTTAGTTGTGATTTAAAATATTGTAATAGAGTTATTAGTATTATTTAACATAAAACTAATAAAATAAGATTTAATACTGGCATAAAATTGAAGATTATCTATTATTTAACCATTGATGCACCTTATTGTTTTGTCTATTGCGTACTGGATGGTACATTCCAATTTCGAGTTCAATGAAAACAATTTTAAGTAGGTTTGAGGTATAAAATTTTAACAGTGGGTTAATCAACAATAATCAATATACAAGTTGTTCCATTTAAGTGTGCCACATTGCTATCTCGAGAACTATAAGAGTTACGAGATTGGTTAAATTAGCAAATAACCACCATTTTACAAGACTACTGCAATAGTAGCGTTCGATTTGCACCAAATCTCAGTTCATCTCACCTCACCTCAGTTTGACAGCTTTTTTGTGCTGTTCTATTTGCACTGGCATAACTGAGATCAAGTGAGATACTCACTTCCCCCCTTGCTGATGCTGCACTACCTATTTCACTGGTGCGTACTGAGATTTTCTACTCAGTTAGAGTGGGGGTAGAATTCGTTATGTTTTGTTTGTAGTTTGAATATTTGGAAGTTATTTAATATTTTTTTTAAATTGTACATGTTATTATAAATCATGTCTCACAGCTAACTGCCAACAAAAACATCAAGCAAATCATGTGTTGTTCGCGAAATGATACTACAACGTTCGTCACGTAACCGACTCAGTTCAGACCTGTCAAAACCCGTTCGATTTGTCATCGAAAAAATATCATCTCATTTCAGACAATCTCAACTCAGTTGAAATGAACTGAGGTGAGATTGTTTGCAAATCGAACGCTACTATTAGGAGCAAAAAAAATATGTTTTTGACCAGTGGTTCTCAAAATACGGGGTTAAACTTTCTTATTTTAAATGGGAACCTATTTTTTTTTCATTTGCTTATTCAATACAGTATTTTTTTTCTTAATTCAACGACTAAAATGTTTAATACCGTCATATTACAAATTTTTTGTCAAAAATGCATATTAAAATGATATTTTTTAAATGAAAACGCACAGGAATCAACGTGCTATGACAGAAACAAATGAACAAATCATAATATTTTTGTTTGTTTGATTCACTATTATACGTCGATACAACTATTTTGTGAAAAAATAAATAAATATATTTTATTAGCCATTTGTTTCTGTCAAAGCACACTGATTCCTACGCAATTGTAATTAAATTAATTTCAATTTTGTAATGTGAAGGTGCTAAACTTTATAGTCGTATAATTCATAAAAAAAATACTGAATCGAATAGCAAATTTAAAAAATGGGTTCCCATTTAAAATAATAAAGTTGTACTCCATATTTTGAGAACCACAGGCCAAACTAATTTTTTTTTACTCATTGCAATAGTCTTGTAAAATGTTGGTTCTTTGCTAATTTAACCAATCTCGTAGCTCTTATAAATAGTTCTCGAGATAGCATTGGTGACATACTTAGATGGAACATTCTGTAGTAAATTTATATCAAAAATGTAAACTATTTATTTAAAAATACTAAGAGTAAAATACAAATGATTTAAAGTTTATTTACTACTGAATTATTAGGGTTTATAAATGTTGTAACATCATCTGTACTTATTTTAAAATGAAGCTTAATATTGACTGACTATAAGCAAATGCAGCTAAGCGTTACACCACCTAGCGGTAAGTTTTAGAACTACTGTATCCAGGATACATTTAGAATTGTATTATATATTAGATACAGATATTTTCAAAGAAAGAAATACAAAAAGCAAAATTTGAGTCAAAATTTAGGGTTGCCGAATAATAGATAAACATGCAGTATGGATTATGGGATCAAGACAGGCGGTAGTTGTCGACGCCAAGATCAAGCAGCCTCCGGCCGGCGACACTGACTGTCTATATTACAGTAACGAAGACTTTGAGCCAATATTCGAAAATTGTAATTCCATTTATCTTTTTATTAGCCGATAAATTAGTCACGTTAAACATATGATAATTTACTACATAACACCCTTGTTTGTATTAGATTCAATTTTTGTATTAATTATTACTTTACAAGCTATTATTTCCCTATATAAGATTTTTTTCAATCAATTTTTCGTTCCTCCCGACCCATTTTGTTTTGCTTTTCGCGACTTGTCCGACTAGCGGCAGCACCTTACGCTCAGTTCGACAACTTCGGCTCTCGAGCTCGCTTCGTTATCGATCGGAAACTAATGCAAAACCAGAAGTACAAAACTAAAATTTATTGACTTTTGACATTGCGAGTTACCAAATTTGTGTAAAATATATGTTTAAAGTTCATATGCAAGTATTTCTGTATTCAAAAATATATAATCAAGACAGGCGTTAGTTGTCGTCGCCAAGATTAAGCAGAAAACGGCGTCACTGACTGTCTATATTACAGTAATATAAACTTTGAGCCAATATTCGAAAATTGCAATTCCATTTAACGTTTTATTAGCCGATAATCGTCTTTGGTATCAATTAAAAGGTCTTTTGAAGTGCTCGCGTGCAAAATTTAATACTTTTCGATCGTCAATTGTTTTAGTGAAAGTACTTCAAAACCCATCGTCTTTGGTATCAATCGAAAAATCTTTTGAAGGGCTTACATGCAAAATTGAAATTTTATCGATTGGCAATTGTTTTAATGAAAGTACTTCAAAACCTACCGTGTTTGGCATCAAATGGAAGGTCTTTTTAAGGACTTGCATGCAGAATTGAAATTTTTCCGATCGGCTATTGTTTTAGCGAAAGTGTTCCAAACCCTATCGTGTTTGGTACCAAATGAAAGGTCTTTTGAAGGGCTCGCGAGCAAAATTTACTACTTTTCGATTGTCAATTGTTTTAGTGAAAGTACTTCAAAATCCATCGTTTTTGGTATCAATTGAAAGGTCTTCTGAAGGGCTTACATGCAAAATTGGAATTTTATCGATTGGCATTTGTTTTAATGAAAGTGCTTCGAAACCTATCGTGTTTGATATCAAATGAAAGGTCTTTTTAAGGGCTTGCATACAGAATTAAAATGTTTTCGATCGGCAATTGTTTTAGCGAAAGTGTTCCAAAACCTATCGTGTTTGGCATCAAATGAAAGGTCTTTTTAAGGACTTGCATGCAGAATTGAAATTTTTTCGATCGGCTATTGTTTTAGCGAAAGTGTTCCAAACCCTATCGTGTTTGGTATCAAATGAAAGGTCTTTTTAAGGGCTTGCATGCAAAATTGGATTTTTTTTTCGATCGGCAATTGTTTTAACGAAAGTATTTTAAAACCTATCGTGTTTGGTATCAAATGAAAGATCTTTTGAAGGGCTCGCGAGCAAAATTTAATACTTTTCGATTGTCAATTGTTTTAGTGAAAGTGCTTCAAAACCCATCGTCTTTGGTATCAATCGAAAAATCTTTTGAAGGGCTTACATGCAAAATTGAAATTTTATCGATTGGCAATTGTTTTAATGAAAGTACTTCAAAACCTACCGTGTTTGGCATCAAATGGAAGGTCTTTTTAAGGACTTGCATGCAGAATTGAAATTTTTCCGATCGGCTATTGTTTTAGCGAAAGTGTTCCAAACCCTATCGTGTTTGGTACCAAATGAAAGGTCTTTTGAAGGGCTCGCGAGCAAAATTTACTACTTTTCGATTGTCAATTGTTTTAGTGAAAGTACTTCAAAATCCATCGTTTTTGGTATCAATTGAAAGGTCTTCTGAAGGGCTTACATGCAAAATTGGAATTTTATCGATTGGCATTTGTTTTAATGAAAGTGCTTCGAAACCTATCGTGTTTGATATCAAATGAAAGGTCTTTTTAAGGGCTTGCATACAGAATTAAAATGTTTTCGATCGGCAATTGTTTTAGCGAAAGTGTTCCAAAACCTATCGTGTTTGGCATCAAATGAAAGGTCTTTTTGAGGGCTTGCATGCAGAATTTAAATTTTTTGATCGGCTATTGTTTTAGCGAAAATTTTCCAAAACCTATCTTGTTTGGTATCAAATGAAAGGTCTTTTTAAGGGCTTGCATGCAAAATTGCATTTTTTTCGATCGGCAATTGTTTTAACGAAAGTGTTTCAAAACCTATCGTGTTTGGTATCAAATGAAAGATCTTTTGAAGGGCTCGCGAGCAAAATTTAATACTTTTCGATTGTCAATTGTTTTAGTGAAAGTAATTCAAAACCCATCGTCTTTGGTATCAATCGAAAGGTCTTTTGAAGGGCTTACATTCAAAATTGGAATATTTATCGTTTGGCATTTGTTTTAATGAAAGTGCTTCGAAACCTATCGTGTTTGGCATTAAATGAAAGGTCTTTTTAAGGGCTTGTATGCAGAATTAGAATTTTTTCGATCGGCAATTGTTTTAGCGAAAGTGTTCCAAAACCTATCGTGTTTGGCATCAAATAAAAGGTCTTTTTAAGGACTTGCATGCAGAATTGAAATTTTTTCGATCGGCTATTATTTTAGCGAAAGTGTTCCAAAACCTATCGTGTTTGGCATCAAATGAAAGGTATTTTTGAGGGCTTGCATGCAAAATTGGATTTTTTTCGATCGGCAATTATTTTAACGAAAGTGTTCCAAAACCTATCGTGTTTGGTATCAAATGAAAGATCCTTTGAAGGGCCTGCGAGCAAAATTTAATACTTTTCGATCGTCAATTGTTTTAGTGAAAGTGCTTCAAAATCCAACGTTTTTGGTATCAATTGAAAGGTCTTTTGAAGGGCTAACATGCAAAATTGGAATTTTATCGATTGGCATTTGTTTTAATGAAAGTGATTCGAAACCTATCGTGTTTGGTATCAAATGAAAGATCTTTTGAAGAGCTCGCGTACAAAATTTAATACTTTTCGATTATCAATTGTTTTAGTGAAAGTACTACAAAACCTATCGTATTTGGTATCAAATAAAAGATCTTTGGAAGGGCTCGCGTATAAAATTCATACTTTTCGATCGTCTATTATTTTAATGAAAGGACATAAAAATCCATCGTTTTTGGTATCAATTGAAAGGTCTTTTGAAGAGCTTTCTTGCAGAATTGGATTTTTATTGATCGGCAATTGTTTTAGTGATAGTGGTTCAAAACCTATCATATTTAGTATATATTAAAAGATTTTTAGATGGACAGCCGTGTAGAATTTAAAAGTCTTAGATTCGTAATAATTCAATTTATATTGTGTCTATTGTCTTACTGCAGTTAATTCTATATCAGTGTCCGCGGAGATTAGCGTGAGGCCTGGCTAAGCCAGGCCGACCGCTAGTATTTATTATTATTCCAATACGTGATTGTAGTAATAAGAGCATTACTATACAAGAGTTTATTAATAAACAATTGGTTGTGAAAGAAAATGTAGAAGCTCAATGTTCAGAATGCTTGCACTCACATAAATTACATAAAACCGAATTAGTTTCTTTTGGCACAGTATTAATTTTCCAAATTCTGTTATTTGAAAATGAAAATGGATATATTCGGAAACTAACTGATACACGTATTATTTAAAACGTTTCAATGGGAACTTATTTGATTCAAGAATATAAATACAAAGTGCTATATTTCACCATGGTACTTCAATGGCTGAGGGACACTACACAATATGATTAAAAAAGGAAAATCAAGGATGCTTGCAAATGATTCTCACGTTGGAAAACAAACTTCGCCAAGAAACTCTAAACGTGCTTATATATTTATTTTAGAACGAATTTAGATTTTTATAGAAAGATGTAATAACAATATACCAATACTAAATATCATTTATAATATAGGGTCAAACTATTGTATAAAAAAAAAAACTGATATCTTCCAAAAAAACAATTACATTGTTAAAGGTACGCCAAGATTGCGCAGATTCCTTCCCCAAAAATTGTAATATCTATATATTACAGATTTAAAAAAAAGTGATATCTAATTAAGCCAAGAAAAATATTCGAATTTAAAAAACCTTATCGAACAGTTTTAAAAATATCGGGTCAAATAAAAAGAAAATTAATTAAAAAAAACCTTGGCGACCCCAGTGTTTAAAATGTTATCAGTTTAAGTAACATTTTAAACACTGGGGTCGCCAAGGTTTTTTTTAATTAATTTTTTTTTTATTTGACCCGATATTTTTTAAACTGTTCGATAAGGTTTTTTAAATTCGAATATTTTTCTTGGCTTAATTAGATATCACTTTTTTTTAAATCTGTAATATATAGATATTACAATTTTTGGGGAAGGAATCTGCGCAATCTTGGCGTACCTTTAACAATGTAATTGTTTTTTTGGAAGATTAAAAATAGGGAAAAAAGTTAACCCGCGTACGGTAGTATGTTCCCTACATTTCACAAAAAAATATTACATTATTATTTCAACTTTTTCAGTAGTAAAAGAATGCTATTTCAGGAATGTTTACGTTACCAGGGATACGTCGTAGGACCAAAAATAATATTTTTACTTCAATTGTCATGGTGATCAAGACAGGCGTTAGTTGTCGACGCCAAGATCAAGCACCCTACGGCGACACACTGACTGTCTATATTACAGTAACGAAGACTTTGATCCAATATTCGAAAATTGCAATTCCATTTATCTTTTTATTAATCGATAAATTAGTCATGTTAAACAAATGATAATTTACTACATAACACCCTTGTTTGTATTAGATACAATTTTTGCATTAATTATTACTTTACAAGCTATATTTCAATATATGTATAAGATTTTTTTCAATAAATTTTTCGTTCCTCCAGAATTTGGGTTTTCGCGACTTGTCCGACTGGCGGCAGCACCTTACGCTCAGTTCGACAACTTCGGCTTTCGAGCTCGCTTCGTTGTCGATCGGAAAATGATGCAAAACCAGAAGTACAAAACTAAAATTGATTGACTTTTAACATTGAGAGTTATCAAATTTGTGTAAAATATATGTTTAAAGTTCATATGCAAAATTGTAATTTTTTCGATCGGCAATTGTTTTAGCTAAAGTGTTCCAAAACCTATCGTGTTTGGTATTAAATGAAAGAATTTTTGAAGGGTTCGCGTGCAAAATTTAATACTTTTCGATCGTCAATTGTTTAAGTGAAAGTGCTTCAAAGCCCATTGGCTTTGGTATGAATTGAAAGGTCTTTTGAAGTGCTTACATGCAAAATTGGAATTTTATCGATTAGCAATTGTTTTAATGAAAGTACTTCAAAACCTATCGTGTTTGGTATCAAATGAAAGGTCTTTTTAACGGCTTGCATGCAAAATTGGAATTTTATCGATTGGCAATTATTTTATTGAAAGTGTTCCAAAACCTATCGTGTTTGGTATCAATTGAAAGGTCTTTTGGAGGGCTTTCTTGCAGAATTGGATTTTTATTGATCGGCAATTGTTTTAGTGATAGTGATTCAAAACCTATCATATTTAGTATATATTAAAAGATTTTTAGATGGACAGACGTGTAGAATTTAAAAGTCTTACATTCGTAATAATTCTATTTATATTGTGTCTATTGTCTTACTGAAGTTAATTCTATTTCAGTGTCCACGGAGATTAGCGTGAGGCCTGACAAAGCCAGGCCGACCGATAGTATTTATTATTATTCCAATACGTGATTGTAGTAATAAGAGCATTACTATGCAAGAGCTTATTAATAAACAATTGGTTGTGAAAGAAAATGTAGAAGCTCAATGTTCAGAATGCTTACACTCACATAAATTACATAAAACCGAATTAGTTTCTGTTGGCACAGTATTAATTTGCCAAATTCTGTTATTTGAAAATGAAAATGGATATATTCGCAAACTAACTGATACACGTAATATTTAAAACGTTTCAATGGGAACTTATTTGATTCAAGGATATAGATACAAAGTGATCAGTGCTATATTTCACCATGGTACTTCAATGGCTGAGGGACACTACACAATATGATTAAAAAAGGAAAATTATGGATGCTTGCAAATGATTCTCACGTTGAAAAACAAACTAGGCCAAGAAACTCTAAACATGCTTATATATTTATTTTAGAACGAATTTAGATTTTTATAGAAAGATAAAATAAATAAATATAAATATATCATCACGCCTTCTACCCATTACTGAGTGTGGCACTCTGCTGAAGCAGATCTCGGTAAGTGATATATTTTGCGCGTGAAGTGCGGTTACCAGTCGTCAAATCACGGCCCCCAAACATGTTAGTGGTGGAGGAGCCACAGGGATAGCTTTTTTCAAATTATGAAAACAATTTTTTCCCAGTGGAACATGATTTAATGACAGTGGAGTAGAAACATCAGATGATGTGCGGAAAGCAGAATTACTTACAATCGTGAAGAAAATTACATCAGCGAAGACATTCTGTGAACGAATTACTGAAAGAACATCAGCACACAGTATTCCGCGTAATCCAAAAGTAGAAATAAATTTGTATAACATTTATGTAAATTTCATGATCCGCTCATCGTTATAATTATCCTTTCAAATACTACATCCCCTTTCATTTAATTCTATTCGCAGTATTTGTATAAATGGGTCTGATTTTGTATTATTGTTACTATTGGTGGTTGTTGCTATTTTTGCCCTCTTGTTTCTGTCGTCAAAGAATTTTATTAACGTTATTAATTTTATTGACCGCTTTGAATGAACTTAATTAATGTTATTTATAGAATCTTTTATTAATTTTAAAAATAAAATTTATTAATGTCATTTATTTATTATTAATCCATAATAATTATCATTCTTTCCACAAGCTACTTTTATTAACGAAAAGATATGGAATCTGACTTATCACTTCATAAATTCAAATAAATCTTCATTTTAATTAGTTTTTTAAAAATAAAAGAATTCTGAAGAAATACCTATCCAGTATAAACGAAATTGTTTTATGAGAAAACCAACACTGGAATTAAAAATTTAATAAACCTCAAGTTACTTTTCAAAAATTGGTAATATGTATTTAGTCTTTTTTATTATTATTAAATTAAATTTATAATTTTATTATTATAAAACAATACACTAAATTGTACAGTTCAACTAATATTCTAATGCTCAGTTTTTTATTCAACTGTTATTAAATTATATATAGGAGAATACAGACTACATTTAATTTATATTGCTGTTAGTTAATATTTCTTAATAATCGATTGATAAATCGGGTAAATTGTAGGTATATGCAACACAGACTATTGCCTGAATAATATTAGTAGTTTAGACTACTTCAGCTTGCTTAATTGTTTCTTTTTTAATCGTGTTTAAAATAAAATCACTTACTCCAATCGACGCGTAGATATTTTACCGCTAAATTTTGTACATACTCTTTTATGTTACCAGCAAATTGCGTAATATATGTTTTAATATGTTTTGTCAAAATCAATTATAAAGGTTTGCGTACAGTTTACAGGTTTAGGGTTTGTTTGTTTACAATATGAGCAAAGTGCACCTTGACAAGAATAATAGATCTTTATTTAGCATTGGCATTAACAACAAAAATATTTATATTGTAAATAACAAAACAATTGAAAAATCTATGTTTAAAAACTTATTTATTGTTCTAATGGTCAGTTGCACTGCTTTCTATTAAATTTTGTGAATTCTTTAAATGAAACATACCGAAGTTAGTCATTTGCCAGTTTATTTCAACACGATATTGTTCATTTAAGGAAAATTTAAAATTTGATTAACAGCGCAGGAACTGGCTATAAATGTCTTCTTAATCTATTCTTAAAATGCCTTATTCTTGGTATTATAAACGACAAATAAGCTTACTTTCAAAGTAAATTAAATTTATTCATTCAAATGACAGTCGAATTTTTAACAGTAATGGTACATATGCCATAATATAAATAAAATTGATTAAATTAAATTTACTATAGAAGCTTTTATATTCTGTCCTTTATAATATTGGGCATTAATCTATCACAAATCTTGAGCTCTACATAGAGTTCAGGAACTGTGCTAGGTAATTAAACTATATAAAATCACTCATAAATAAATATTATGTATATTTGGTCCGTAGCCACTCTCAGAATGTCCAAGACACAACCTTTCCTTGTTATATTTGGTACTGTCTGTTCAATTATAAGAACGTACGGCAATATATAGGTTGGCGATCGAAAAATCTTCAATGCTGCACGTGCATCTTTCAAGAGTAATGGAAATATTCATATCTTGATCTAAGTATTGCGTGATCTATAAAGAAAAAAAAAACTGCTTGAAATCAGTTTGAAAATTACAGTATTTTCCCAAATCAAAGTATGGTCAATCATTTAGGGACTCTGTGCAGGATTTCTGTATCCAACATTTAATATATCTTGAAATGATGTAATGGAGCCCATGATCTGTTTAATTTCAAATTGTCAAATTCATAGTCGTGATACCCTCACCTCTCACTCAAAGTTGAAGTAACTAAGGCTACTAACTCAAATTGAGCAAATTCTTGAAATAAATATTTGTATTCAATGCCCACTTGTTTCATGAATACTAATTTAATAAACTTGGTTGAATATTGTATGTGTTACAAACAGTTATACAGCTGAGGATTGATTTTGCTCTAGAAATGTAAATTGGTTAGTTAAAATTAACGAAATCTTTATATATGCTTATGATTATTTATTAATATTTCTATGTTGTATTATGTTATCTTTTATTGTATTATAAATGTACTAAACCATGCTTATCATTGGTTTATGTCTCCTAGAAAATAATTCAGTACAAGATTCTCACATTTATAATTCCTGTATTGTGGCACAGAGCAATAATATTTGATTTTGATATATTTAAATTTTTAATATGCGTCCATATACTTATGTATCATATAAACATTGATCTTATTCTTTATCGATGTTGATTTGTTTTCACAGATTTTCTTATTCAGGAGAAATATTGTGACATTTGATGACAGCAGCCTGTTTGAATATTTGAGGACTCTTGCGCCATCTAGTGACAAAAACAAGAAATACTTGGAAACCATTTTAGGAATTATGAATAAAATAGTGATGGAATAAAGCAAGAATATTAAAAAGCAGTATTTGAATATTAGTGTGTTGAATAATATAATTTGGAAATTTGGCAATATGTGCATTTTATATCACTGAATAAGGATGTGTTTGAATAAATTGGTGTAAAAAATATTACAAATTTTAACATGGCCAACTTCATTGAATTGCGCTACGCTTATTATGGCCGTTTCATATGACATTAAAATTCCTGGTTTCAAATTTACAGAGCGGGTACGTCAACCAGTGCCTCTAACGAGATATGTCGTAATTAAATACTGTCGCATGCATTGATTGAAGAAATCCTAAAAACAAGCCTAGTCATTGTATATTTATTATCATACGATCTTTACAGTAAAATACTAACCGTTGGCACCAATAATTCAATAATACTTCCTTCTTTTGACCTATAAACACTTCAAAAATTTTAAATGGGTAGACAATATGGCGGCATTATTTACCTGCAGTGACAGATAATGCTACGTTGCCAAATAAAATTCACTTAGTCAAGACTAGCTAGTCACTTTAGTCAAAAGCTCAGAATACTAGTCATAATATTTAATAATATTGATTGTATAAATAAAACACCCAGTACTATTAAATATATTTTGTTTCATCCCATAAACTTCAGTTTTTAAATAGTTTAAGGTTGTTTTTGGAACTTGACAGCGTTGTCATTCTCCTTTAATTGAAATAAAAAGCACTTGATGGCATTACTTGACGTACCAAGACTGTAAAAAACTCACGACAAATTTTTATATGGCAAAATGATGAAATGAAACGGCCATAATAAGCGTAGCGCAATTCAATGAAGTTGGCCATGATTTTAAATACACCAGTCTACATCTAGTGGGAGATATTTTAAACACTGAGCCACCATTAATTGGTTCGTATCTACGCTATTAGGAATTTGAATGAAACAGTGCATGCACGAAATAGTACATGAAAAATGCAATACAAAAAATAGACCGTGCTTGAATATTATAAGGATGCGTGCATTCCCCACAAAACTAAATTAGGAGTTATAGTCAGTATTTATAGTTAACGTTGAGAGTCAGGCATGCGCAATAGCACATAAGCGTTCATAACAGCAAAATTAGGTTTACTCTGTCCAGCGTTAATTTCAGTTAACGCAAGAGGTTGCAAGCTCCAAACTTATAGTTAGTAGTTAACGACCATGATGTCTAACTTCCAATCAAGAACGAGAATGAATTTTGACGTTTGAAATGTATGTTTATGTATGACAATCAAAATGAATCATACAGAGAAGTAATTATTAACTGCTTTGTTTGTTATATACGTATAACGGTAAAAAAGAAACGAAAAAAGTGAGCAAATGGTAAAGTTTAATATATAGTAGCAGTCCTTTTTATTGATATTGTTAATGTCAGAGAGTTTCCTTTGTCATACAGACATTTACTATTTTGAATGATATTAATAAACATTTCTTAATCTAGTTTTACATAGAAATAATGTGTAACAAATAAAAAATTGACAAAAAAAATTATAAAGATTGAACTAACCATCAAAATCAACTATTTGAGTACTACTGTTATCACAAATCAATTTTTAATTTATATCCCATCACGAACCCTAAAATCATTCGTAAAATATTCACGCGTTACATTAATCAAATAATCAGTCCTCGTCAAACATTCTCATCGAAACACGCCACCCTCACTTTAACCACTTTCATAGATCACTCCATATATACTCATTTATTTATTACACTCGAAATCATTTGCCACACAACAAACTTTCAATCACATCTATCTAATAATTTCTGTTCACTTATCATTCATCTTCTTTCTTCGATGTACATAAGATATGCATAAAACATCTCAAATTACTTAGGCTTACTCCTAACAATGAATCTAATAACGAATCTACAAAGATTAGAAAAGAAGAAAGCGATAGTCTGCACTTGTATATGAAAGAAAAGTCCACACAATGCAGTAAATGAAAATTAAACAAAAAGATAGAGAAAGGAAGGAAGTGTCGCCCTGCGCTTGTTTTTGAAAGTGAATTCCACACAATTGCAGTTAAACACGCTATGAAAAAATGTGAAAACTAATTTGAAAAATAAGAAAGGAAGGGAGTGTCGCTCTACGCTTGTTTTCGAAAGTGAATTTTACACAATTGCAGGTAAACACTCTAATGAAATTAATAAACAACAAAACTAAAATAAAAAATCCTGCACTTTTTTTAAATCATTAGATTCATTCTGCAATTAATCTTCGCTAAACGTTCCTATCCTGACACACCACTTTAGCTTCATCCACATTCATAATTCCTTTCACACAAACACGTTTGTTCTTCATATTCGGAAACTTTCGTTCACGCAACAATCCTTCTGTCATATTCATCCATTTATTCAAAGGTAGCCCACGCAATCTTTCACCCTCAATTTGATCTCAACTGACTTATACCTACTTTTCTAACTACATTCTTCTCAATTTCAAACTCATCATACACCAATGTATTCCGGACACGATTTTTTCTAGTATAACCACACACACCCCGCAAATACATCATTTCCACAGTATTTATACGACGTTCATGTTTCATCATCCACACCCAACATTCACTACCGTACATCAATGTAGGCACTAAAACACCATTATACACACTAAATAGAGCATCTCTGGATACATTCACATTTCGAGCAAAGGTTCCCAGAGCACCCAATACCTTGCATCCCGCCGATACTCTTCTTTCAATCTAACAATCAATACGACCATCCTTCGAAAACATGCTACCCAAATATAAAAACTCATTTACTTGACTCAGTCTCACACCATTTACCGAAACATTGCAGTCAGTCACCAAATCGCTCTTCTCAAACACTAACACTTTACATTTATCAACATTTAATAACAGATTTAAATCTTTTACTACTTCATTTATACTTAGAATCATCCGTCTCAATTGCTCTTCAGATTCACCCATAACAACAACATCATCCGCATACGCTAACGCAGGCTCAACACTACCACCAATATGTACACCATTCATCCCATTCAACGCCGTTCGTAACAACACATCCATGTACAAATTAAAGAGCCACGGAGACATCCCACACCCTTGTTTCACACCAACATCTATACAAAACCAATCACTCAATCTACCATCAACTCCCACCGCACACACTACCTTCATAAAACGCACGAATTGCCACCAACAAATTACCATTTATACCGTACTGTACAAGTACATTCCATAATGTCTCGCGATGAGCACTATCATATGCTTTTTTAAGATCGAGAAAGCCACAGAACACCTTCTTGCTCTTAGCAAGTGAGTTTTCAACAATCATACGAAGAGAAAACAATTGATCCACACATCCTGCCTCAGGCAAAAACCAACTTGCATATCGAGATTGTTAAGGTTCGTACTTTATGAATAAGAATCTTCCCGTACAACTTCCCTACCACACTCAACAAACATATTGCACGAAAATTAGTACATTCACTCGAACTACCTTTACCTTTAAATAAAGGACAAATTTTAGCACATTTCCAATCATTTGGCAAACTAAGTTTTCTTGGTACAAAAAAATATAATTTTTACAACTTTATTTTTATTCAAAATTTAAGGTAAGTTGAAAATAGCTTACTTATATTACTACGAGTAAAATAGGCTCATTAAATTTTTTAAGAATTAATCCGTAAACATGGCTATGTGGCTATACTTAAAAAAAAACTGACAAAAAAAACAGCCCGTTCAAGATCAATATCAACTATCAATTCTCGTAATGAAGATTTAAATACAATACAAAAAAAAAACTGTTACGAGCAATACGTTTTCTCTAACAAATTCTTAAATATATACACATACATCCTTTTTTGCACTCTTATTTATACAGGCTGTTTAATTTAGTTGTTGCTATCTTGAGAGCTATAAGAGCTACAAGGTTGATTCAATTAGCAAAGAAATACTATTTTCTAAGTGTATTACAAAATTATTAACAATTTTTTTTTCGGCCAGTGGTTCTCAAAATACGGAGTGAAACTTTCTTATTTTAAACGAGAACCTATTTTTTTATTTACTTGTTCGATTCAGTATAGAATGAAATTATTTTTTTTCTTTCAAAAATAAATACCTAAGTACATTTGTTTGTAAAATAAATGACAGATTATTTACATACATACAGACATACATAACATCACGCTATATTCCATCAAATCGGGTAGCACGAACCCTAAAATCATTCATAAAACATTCACTTATTACATTAACCAACTATTCTCATCGAAATATGTTACACCATCTTCACTTTAACTACATAGATCACTCCATATAAACTCATTTATTTATTACACTCGAAATCATTCATCGGAATGATGGGAAAACAGTAAATCATTCATCACACAACAAACCTTCAATCACATCTATCCAATCACTCCTATTCACTTTTCGTTCAGCTTCTCTTCTCGACATACATAGTGTAACGAATTTAAAGCCAGACAGTCGAGAACATTCCAGAAACCTTCTCGAGAAACAAGTGCGTAGCAGCGTGACCTCACCTGAGTTCGCTCGCATGTCTGATCGTGTGGTTTGACGGAATATTCTAGGACATTCTGGAATATTCGAGAACTGTTCTACGCACGGGAGTATATAAGCTGAGGTCGAGTGGCTGAGTGGACAGTTGACAGTAGACTTCGAACGTGTAATATAAATGTGGTGAAATAAATAACAGCTCAAGTGTACGTAATATAAATAATAGTGTTAGTGACCGTTATATAAATAATATTAGTGTTTAAATATTTATTATTAGTGTTTAAGATTTATAGTAGTGTTAATTAGTTTTAAATAAGTTTCTGTTATTTTTATATTCATTCATTAAATAAATACTTTTATTTTCGTTTAACATAAATAGTTGTGAGTCATTTTTGCGCCTTAAACATTCTACACACTTCTAGAAAGACGAAAAACGTTACAATAGCATATGCGCAAAACATTTCAAATTACTCACGCTTACTCCTAACAACGAATCTACAAAGATTAGAAAATATTAAAACGATAGGCACTTGTACATGAAAGAAAAGTGTCACCCCTGCGCTTGTTTTTGAAAGTGAATTCCACACAATTGCAGTTAAACACTCTATGTAAGAACTGAAAACGAATTTTAAAATTCACACGACTTTCTTATACACAGCATATTTAATATTTAGAATATATTAATTAATTTTATATAATATTATTAAACATGTAACTTAGTTTTTCAGTAATTCAGCTGTTTGAAACATATAAAATATCAAATTTGTTTACGTATAATTTTTTAGTAATGTTGACTACTTTATGTCTAACTTTACTAATGAGGCATATTGACTGGCTGCGCGACGACAACGACATCTGACGGCCACATTAAATCATGCTCTATAACCGTTGATTCATACAAGATTTTGTCTAATTTTGATAAAAACCAGATTTAAAAAACGTTTTTAAGAAATGAAAATATTACAAAATGTGTTATTTAAGTTTATATATCAAGTGATATTGTAAAAGCCGCACAAAATGCTGAAGAAATGTAAGAATTGTGTTTATTAAAATGATTTATTTTTCTTATTTTCGTATTTCTTATTTTGCAACTGGTTAGTTATTTTTTATAAGGGTAAAAGAAATGTAAATGATTATGAATGAATAATGAATAATAATAAATAATTAGGATGTTTGAATTTTTGCAGTACTCTTTCATTGTCTTATTGATTCAAGGTTTTCAACCATAGCAGAAATAAATACCTGTTGTATGGAAAGCGAAGTAAATGTTTTAAATATTATTTATTACTTCATGGATTAAATAGTATTTTTTAAATGATTTTTTGAGAATAGGTCTTTGGCAGTTACGTGACGAAGCCAACCTTAAGAAAACATGAAAATAACGTGTAAAATTTTTGTTTGATGTTCATTTATCAATAAAATGTGTCTCAAAAATGTCTCCTAAATTATCTCTAAAAATAATATTTTTTTTCAAAATGTCTCCCAAATCGTCTCTAATACAGTCATTTTGCCAAAATGTCTTCCAAATCAACAGGCAGATTCATAAAACGGATTAGCGCTAACACCGTTTTTAATATTATCTGTAACTCTGTTTCATATTGAAACAGATTAAAGAAATGAACTAAATTTGATGTAAATTAACTCTCTTTTTAACTCAACTTAAAATAAACTTGTTTCGTACATTGAAAAGAGAGATAAAAACGAAATAAAAATGGTGTTAGCGCTAATCCGCTTTATGAATCTGTCGGTAAGAGAGTAAATTTCCAACAAAATATCTCCAAAAATGTCAAATCGTCTCTAGGACAGTAATTTTTATAAAATATCTCAAATTTTCTTTAATATAGTCATTTTTCCAAAATGTTTCCTAAATCATCTCAAAGACAGTTAATTTTCAACAAAATGGCTCTCAAATCGTCTTTAAGACTGTCATTTACTAAGAAAATGTCTCTCAAATCACCTCTAACGCAGTCATTTTCCCAAAATGTTTCCCAAATTATATTTAAAATAGTTATTTTTCCAAAATATCTCTCAAATTGTCTCAAAGACAGTAATTTTCCTAAAATGTCACTAAATTTTCTATAAAATAGTCATTTTTCCAAAATGTCTCCCGTATCGTCTCTAAGACAGTTAATTTCCAACAAAATGTCTATCAATTGACACTTACATAAACGTCAAACATTTGATTAATTTTGTTTCACTTCGATGTTTTCAGGCAATTTTCGTCATTTTCAAATCTAATTTGTGCCGTTAAACAATATGTAAAATTAATTTTGTTTAATGGTTTAGATGAAGAATTTTATTTGAAGCGTTTTTCCTTAATATAGTTAATGAAGCAGAAAATTACGAAATTATGATTTTACATGTTCAAATCCTATGTTCGACAGTCGCGGTCACAACAACGTGAGAATGATTTTATGCTTATTTTGTCCACCGCGATCGCTGCAGCCGATTCGGCTGTCCCCACCATGACTCTGCACCTAGCGAATACAGGCTGTCCGTTTTTCGAGCCTAACCCTTGGTATTTCAAGAACCGTGAGATACGAAGTCGATTAAATTGAGGCAAAGTTGCCAAATTAGTTGAGCATTTGAATGATGTATTTGTTTTTCCGAAAAAAGACATAGATAACTAGATAAAGTGAAAATTAAAATGAATGTTTTTTGTTTCTATTCCTTCTATGATTATGAAAATATATGAATAAATATAAAAAATATTTTTTCTCAAAATTAGACGCATATATAGGAAAATTGCAAATAACATTTTATGTTCCAAATATTTTTGCTAATATCTTTTATTTCTTTTATCTTTTTTTCGTAAATGATTCCATTTTTGAAATAAATGCCCAGTAAACTTCCTCTTCCGGTTTCTCAATTTCGGTTAAAATCAACTCAGCTCTTCACATTTTCATGAAACTTTCGTTAACAAATCTTATCTCGTTCATGAGATATTGCACACTCGGACACATCCATCCACACACACATACACACACAGACATCATTGAGAAAATGATAAAAACGGATCCAGTGGACCTCAAAACACGTATTTCCGCGAAAATCTCGTCGACGGTTTTTTTTCACGATTCCAATACTTTCTTATACTGTATATAAGATAGTAAAAATAAGAAAGGGAGTGTCGCTCTACGCTTGTTTTTGAAAGTGAATTCCGCACATTTGTAGTTAAACTCTATGTAAGATCAGAAAACGAATAATAATAATAAAAAAAAGATAAGAAACGAACGCAGATTATTTAGTCCGAATTATATCCATTCTTTTCCATATTTACTTCGTACTCGTGGTAAAAAAAGCCGGCGCTTAAGAATTCATCATAATATTTTTCCTATTGATAAATCAAGAAAGTAAAAAACTTGCAATATAAAATCACTCGTGTGAAAGTAGATCATTCATTTTAATGTACATATATTAATTGAAAACAAAGCCTTATCCGTTTCATTTAATACCATAAATTCTTATGAATATATACAGTTTTTATTTCAATTATTAATAAGTTACATGAAGCTATATAGTTCAAAAAAATAAATACATTGTCACTGTAACTACGTCAATCCAGTGTACATATCCTGTTGTTGATAATTCAAATATTAAAAATACACCAAGAGTAAGTATTCTTTTTATTATTAATTTTAGGATCATAGAATATAAACAAATAAAGTTATACTTTCTTAAGTTCCTGCTTCCCTAATTATATTAGGCTAAAAAGTTTCAGATAAAGTAGAAATCAAAATTGTGCATCTAAATTATATGAAATTAATTTTTGTGTTGGAATAAAATTGCTTTAGTTTCATTTTGCGAAATAAATTATGAAAATAAGAAAATTAAACTTCACCTTTTAGTTTTCGTTAAAATGATGCGCTCAGCTGAAAATAAAAGGCGCCGTTTGAGACATAATTAAATTTATCCATATAAAACTATTTTGTAGAAGTATATATATATATATATATATATCAAAATTTTTGACAATAGAAAATTGTTTAAATTTTTTCATGGATAGCTTTATTTTTACGAATATTACAAATTTTAATTAAGTTTTGCGCTTTGATGAAATACACAAATGAAATGTGTTTTATATAAAAAAAATTCGTAATTTTATTCTCTAGAACTTTTATTTGAAGTATTTTCCTGTAAAATTAATTGGGAAGCAATGCGCATCAAAAAACTGATATTACATGTTATATGCCTATGTTCGGGTTTTGGATGGACACACTGTATATATATATATATATATGATGATAAACACAAATCCTAAAAAAATAAGAACACAACAAAACAACGCGGCAATGTTCCACTTGTACGAAAACAAACGATTTCATAACACTCAGGGCAATCTAAATGTCACCCACTTTCTCATAGTCCATCACTCCATGTCTCAGGTCACCGGTGTCTTCCCTCCTGACAGTTAGTTTGTCTCTGTCTTCTTAGATCACTCAATATTGTTAAACAATACCTTCATCATTACGAGGGTAAGATGAAAAGTTCTCGACCTCACACAGAGATGGCGTTCCAATCAGCAAAAATTTATGTTTCCTGTCTGGGTGCACGTGTCATTAGTTTGTATGACAAATTTCAACTTGTTCTTTCAAGTAATTTGTTTACACGAATTTTTGAAGCAGACGCGTGTTTTTCGTTAAAATGGATAAACTTGAATATCGTGCGGTCATAAAATTCTTCGTTTTGGATGGATTAACCCCCAAGGAAATTCATCCGAAATTGACAAAAGTTTACTGGGACTCTGCTCCTTCCATATCAACTGTTAAAAAGTGGGCAGCTGAATTTAATGTGAAGGACAGCCAAAAACCGCCACCACACCGGAAATCATCCAAAAAGTGCATGATATCTTGTTGGACGAGAGGCGAGTGAAGGTGAGTGAGATAGCTGAGGCTGTGGGGACATCGGAAGAAAGGGTGCGAAATATCTTGCACAAAGAATTAGAGATGCGAAAGCTCTGCGCAAGATAGGTGTCGCATTTGCTGAATACCGATCAAAAACAAATGCGCAAAAGATCGTCTTAGCAATATTTGGACCGATTCAATAGGGATCCGACCGATTTTTGCGTTTTGTCACCATGGATAAGACATGAGTCCACCACTACACGCCAAAACGAAACAGCAGTCCAGGCAGTGGGTGGATGCCGGTGGTTCAGCGTCAAAGAAACCAAGTCGATCGCATCTGCCGGAAAGGTCTTGGCCAGCGTGTTTTGGGACGCGAAAGGGATCTTGTTAATTGATTACCTTGAAAAAGGCAGAACAATTAAACGCGAATATTACTCCAACCTTCTTGACCAGACAGATGCCAACATTCGCGAGAAGAGGCCTGGCTTGCAGAATCTTTCACCAGGACAACGCACCTGCTCACAAGGGTGCGTTGGCGATGGGAAAACTGCGGGATTTGGGGTACAATTTACTCGGCCATCTCTCATATTCTCCAGATTTGGCACCCTCAGACTTCTATCTGTTCCCAAACTTGAAGAATTTGTTTCTGAGAAGCGCTTCGCGTCCAATGAAGAAGTTGATGAATATTTTCAAAGCCTTCCAGACTCTAACTTCCAGGAAGGAATATTGATGTTGGAGAAACGCTGGGTCAAGTGTGTTGAAGTCAAGGGAGAGTATGTAGAAAAATAAAATAATTTTTTAACTGATAATTGCAGTCTTTCATTGACAGACCGAGAACTTTTTACCTTACCCTCGTAGCACCCGAACTATCGTTCGCTTAAACCTTCTGATATTACTCAATTTTGTTGAATAATGCCTACGTCATTAACGCTTGCACTATCGTTCCCTCTTAATTGTAGAGAATAATGCTTCAAATAAATCTTACTTTAAAGTATTCATGAAAAATAAAATTGTCAATAACTCATTAATAGATAATGATTGAGTTACAGAATAAGGGGAAATATTTTTAGTTTGAGTGAGATTCGAACTCGTGAGCTTTGAATTCGAATGTCGTAAAATTAATATAATTAGTTAAAACTCGATCATCGAAAAAATATTCAATGTGCTTAAAAACCTATCATGTTTGGTATCAAATAAAAGATCTTTTGAACAAAGCACTCATATTCATATTTGAAAAATTTCAATCGGCAATTGTTTCAAATCCTATTGAGTTTGATATCAAATAAAAAGTCTTTCGAAAAACTCGCGTGCATAATTGAATGTTTTTCGATAAACAATTGTTTTAGTAAAAAAAAATTAATTCATATTGTACTTTATAGAAGTTAATTCTATTTCAGTATCTGATTGACGAAGTCTACCCAAAAGCTAGTAGTACCAGTATTCACTTTTTCAACAGAAGCTGTACGAAATAATATCCATTTTCTAATTTAATATTTTCAGATACAACATGTGGGAAGCTACTTCAGATTTCTTAACGTATCTCAATAACGGGGGAGGTATGTATCATACTATTTGATGAAAAAAATGTGTGTTGGTGAAAGTGTGGCTGAGAGATTGTAGGACGATATAATAATTGGATAGATATGATTGAAACTTGAATATTTGTTGCTTGAAAGAAAGATAAGATGAGCTTTTATGAAAAGAATTATATATGTGTGGATACACCGAAAAAGAAGCTAATATGTGATTAAAATGAGAATTACGATATTAAACAGCCGTCTCTTAAATAATTTTAGAAAGAAACTTTTAAATAGTTATTTATTTGACTATCAAGTGTGGTAATGGGGGCGATTATTTATTCAAACATTTTAATCCGTTCGCTACGCTCTCGTGTTAATTGTCTAGATTATTAATCGTTGATTAACACATGAGTTAGTTACAATATTTTTTCGTTTATGGTACCTTTTTAATTTGGAGATAATATAATTTTAATCCTTGACAAATATGTTAGGTTAGTAACGTTTGATACTACTGATCATCAAAATCAGAAAAGTTACTTGAGTGTTAATTTTATTCCACGACAAAAATTATAATTATAAATGTTTATTTACTTATTTATAATATATTTTAAATGTAGCAAAAATTTTCTAAATATCATATATGCACTGTCTACCACTTCTAGGGGAGTTATTGTAATATTGAAGTCCTTAATCGCAAACAAACGTATTTTTCGGACTGTAAGACGCACCTAACATTTGTAAGATAATTTTTAGAAAAATATATTTTAATGTTATACGGAAGTATTGGAATCTTGAAAAAAATCGTTGACGAGATTACGAAAATACCTGTTTTGTGGTCCACTGAATCCGTTTTGATAATTTTCTCAATGATATCTGTGTGCGTGTGTGTGTGTGCGTGCGTGTGTGTGTGTTTTCAGTACCATCTATAACATTACTTATTCCGCATTTTTTAAATGACTTCAAAATCGTCTCTTCTTTCACAGCTTCCAATGAATTTTTCACCCAGGTACAAAGTTCTGAAATTGTTAGTCGTTTCTTACGTCCTGTTGCGGTGACATCATTTATTCTACTCTTCTCGCATACAATTTTTAAATAAATTTATAGATGATTTATTGAAAAATAATATTTTAATGTTACCTTCGGACCATAAGACGCACCCAAAATTAGAGTCAATTTTTAAGGTGCGTCTTATAGTCCGAAAAATATAGCATAAATTAATTTAAAAAATAATTTTTTAAAAAGCTATGACTGTTCGCCGGGATTTTTGAAGTGCAAATAATTTTGTCGTATCTGCAATTTAATTTTTTCCTGAAGTATTGAAACAGCCTGCGGAACTCAGTAACATATTATAAATTAATAATTTGTTTTCAGATGAGCGAACTTTCAACTTCTTGTTAATGAAACCCTGGCAGTCAATGTGTATATCACTAGTCTACGTTCTGTTGGTAACAGTGATAGGTCCCAAATTTATGGAACACAGAAAACCGTACAAATTAAAACACACTTTAATTCTGTACAATGCCTTTCAAGTAGCTATAAGCCTATATATTTTTATACCGGTAATTTTTTTTGTATATATTTATTTTATTTTGGCATAATGACAGACATTTCGAGGCATGATTAATAACACGAGGCGCTAATAATATGCTCAGTGTCAGAAACGCTAATGTCATGTGTGGTACATACTATATTTTATCCTCAGACTAACCATACCTTAGACGGAGAACAACGGCGTTTGTTGTGAAGTAAAAAGAGTTAAAGTAAGTTGTTGGTGAGACGGGTGCGCGGCAAAGAGCTAGTATCCCTTGGTGTTATACGGGTTGCATTTTTGTTGATGACAGTTATTAGACACGAGCATTTTATTTATTTAAACACAAAAGTACGTATACAAAACACTTAATATGTCAAAAACTAACCTTTACTTTGATGTATAAACAGTAAGTAATTGAATATAAGAATAACTATACAAATGTTTGCAACTCGCATAACATCAAAGGATACTCGCTCCTTGCCGCGCACCCGTCTCACCCACAACTTACTTTAACTCTCTCTACTTCATAACACTGCATTGACTTGAATACGACAGACTTTGTCTAAGGTATGGTTAGTCTGAGATTTTATCACTACCGCCTTAAGACATTTTGCCACCAGCTAGGGTGATGACCACGACTCTTGAACGTAGGACTTTAATATATAAAATTATAATTTTATAATTTTCTGCTTCACTAAATATTTTAAGCAAAAAAGCTTAAAATAAAAGTTTTAGGGCATGAAATTCTGCATCTGAACCAAGAACCAAAATTGAATTTGCATACTTTGTAACGATACAAATTATATTTGAAAATGCCGAAAATTGCCTTAAAACTATCGATAGCCAGGAAATTTAAACAAAATTAAACAAATGTGTGACGTTTCGTCTGTCAAAATAATTCCTTTATTTATTATTTAATTTATTTTGACAGTTTTAATAGATTGAACGTCAAACATTTGTTTAATTTTGTTTCAATTTGATAGCTGTCGATAGTTTTGAAACAATTTTCAGATCTAATTTGAGCCGTTACAAAACATGCAAAATTAATTTCGAATTTTATGCCCTAAAACTTGTATTTGAAGCTTTTTTGTTTTAAATAATTAGGGAATCAGGAAATTAAAATAATATGATTTTACATGTTAAAGTCCCCTGTATATGTATATATAAATAAAATAAAAATTAAATTATAAGTTTAAAGATAATAAATTAAAGCTGAAAATAAATTTTCAGCAGTATTCTTATGGCCAGCTTATGTTCCCTATCGTAACGATTGAGTAATCTAAGCTTATTAAGTATACACAGACAAAATATTAGAAAATAAAAACGGTAAAACTGCTTCATCGAAATTTATTGAAGAACTGGTGTCAATTTATGAAAAAGTTATTCGAAGGTTGTCCTTCCTATTCAATTCAAATCCAGACGATAAAGACTAGTAATTTAATTCACAAATTTAAATATTTTTTTGTCTATTTGTTATGTGTATTTGTATTTATATTATGTAAACAATTTTTTTTAGAAATTTATATCTGAGAGTTTTTGTGACCCGCTCCCCCTAGAAAAATGCCTGTGGACGCCCATGCACATAGAGTAACTTTTTAAAACCGCCATTCTTGACAAGGTAAAAATCGTTTTTCCAATATCAAACTGTTTTAAATTATAAAGGATATATAAAGTTTACTAAGACAAAAAGGGAATCATAAACCATATTTTTCTAATTATATTTTATTAAAATCACAATGAATAAGAAAATATACAACAAAAAGAAAAACAAAATAAGAATTCTAAAAAAAATAATAACACGTCTATTGTCTAATCACAATAAATTACGTCAATGTTTGTTTCCGGATTTTTAATTCTGAGAATATATTAATGACTGTATTAATATTATTTTCTTTTAATTTAGTGTTCAAATTTATAATAGTAACTAAAATCATATGAAATACAAAAAATTTTAATTTGTATCCAACAAAAAAACTAATGACTTAATTATTTAAATATATTTTATTTTAATGTTATATATATAGGAAAAACATTTTTTTTTTCGCAATTGATATTTTGTCTTTGTATTAGTTAATTGCTGTCAAGCAGTTTGCGATTTTTGTCGGTAGATGGCACCAGGGGTGGCTCCGTAGCTCTCATGTCATATTACCGGCCTTTGAATATAAAGACACCAGGAAGGAGGATGTACTCAAAATTGTAGCGACCAAATTTTGGTGTCTCAAAATGGCGGCTCTTAGAGTTTGTGCTTGCCAGTGGCGTAACATACAATATTTTTAATAAATAGTAAAATATGATGTAATAAGAATAAAACAGGAAAATATATTAAAATGACAACTATAAAAGTAATTCTGATGAAATATTACGATACAAATAATAATTTTTATTCCGAGTTTTCGCTTACCAAAAATTTTAAAGGAAAAATAAAATCACAACATATTAAATGCAAATAGTATTTATTGGCCTTTAAACAATACAATTTTATTATAATACCTTCGAATTTTATCTTCTTTTGATATATTTTTGCACATAAAATGTATTCTTAATGCTAAGTACTTACTACACATTGACGAGTTATCGTGATATGTGTAAACAAATTATTAGAAATTCGCCTTAAAACAATATTATTAACAAAAGCAGTTAATTTTAAATTTGGTTGAGATAGCTGTTCCCTTATTACGGTTTCAGTTATTTTACAAATTTTGACAACGTCATTATGTGGATAACATAGTCCACCTTTATTTTTAAGATCAATTAGTGAATTGAGTAAATTATTTTTGTCACCGACAAGTGAATTACCACTATGTTCGCATTTCAAAGTTTTTATTATTTTATTAACCACAAACCCCGCAATATAAATTACATCCTGCGGCGAATATTCTGTTAAAGACACATTATTTAATGCGTAGTCGTGATCATTAATGCTGTAAACACATTCTTGAAATGAGACCCCAATTTAAGCGAACACGAGTTACACTCATACAGGAAACAATTCGACTTCGTTTTGAGCCAATCAGAACGCGTAATTTCAGTGTCTCAATATGGCCGATTTCCGTCGCTCGTACTTCAATGCTAGCAGATGGGGTATCCTCCTTCCTGTGTCTTTATATTCATAGTTACCGGCTTACATATTTTTTAACATCCGTCAGTTCAGCTTAAACAGTATCACAGTTCACTAGCCCCTAGTTAGTCTAGTTCGATAGTTGATCGCACCATACTGATGAGCTCCCACAGAGCGAAACGCGTCTATGGTTAAAGCTGAACTGACATTTGATGATGACCTGATAAGTTGATTCAAATGTGCTGTAATTTTTTGTGGAACTTTGACAAGTGTTGGGAATAGCTATATACATAACTAGTGCGCGAATGATACAAATGGCGTCTTCACGCATGAGTTTTGTACAATGTTTTTTGTAACGAGCAAAAATTATATGATGGACAATGAGGAAATTTATTAAATTTGAAGCGTGAATTTATATTGACAATTAACTATGCCATGAATTGACATTTGTTATTTGAAAACAAATTGTTTATTTTTTCTCGTAAAGTTTATTAAAATATGTCTGTTTGATGGCTTTATAAGCTAATGTCTCCATTTCTTTTATAAATTCCTTAAAATGTGTGTATATAAATAAGTATAAATAGCGTTTTAATAGTAAAAATTTAGAATCATATAAAATGGGTGTTTTTTTCAATTACTTTGTGCAGTAGTGCACAAAATCAAACTTTCCATCGGTTTCCAAGGATATGTAAACATTTGCTGCGAGTACAAAAATTTTTTTTCCTAGTTTTTGTTATTTTTTAATGTTATAAATGTACATACGTAAAAAACCTGACAAATATTAATCACTTACCTTTATTTAACAATAAATCAGATAAAATAAAATTGTTATCCCTGCGCGTGCTGCGGATGTATGGACTGTGCTCGGTGTTTGTATGAAATACAAGTATAGAGCACAGCAACGTTTTAGAAACAAGGAAATAACACTAAATTCAATTATTTTTCGACATATTTCTATTATAATCAGTTTATAATTTGCATCATTTCAAATTTTTATTATTGTATAGTTATTTATTATTGAGCATATATAAAAAAATCAAATTTTTATTTAAGGGATTACACCACTGTAACAGTCGGTAAAGCGTTTTTTTGACATTTTTTTTTTATACAAGGAAAGGTTGTAACAAATTACTATTAAAGTATGTGATTAGGCATATATTAAAATATAAATAAAATTTTTTTCATTACAAATATTATAAAATGGCTGCGTCCGAGTCATATTGAATTTGAGGCGCTCCACGGCATGGAGTGTAGGTGGTGCAAATTTTAATTTGAAACAAAATAAAAATATTCTCTTAATCTACATGACTATATGTAGTGAATTACGTAGGTAATTTTAAAAATATTGATTTTTGTGTGATTGACGAGTACTTGAAGTTAAATCTCGATTTTCGACCAAAAACAGGGTAAATCATTTGTTTATAAAAAATGATAGAATTAATATATCGAAAATCCCATACTTTTTTCACTTAAAAATATTGTTTTAAAGATATGGTTAAAATTTCAAATGAAAATATTGAAAACCGTTGGAGTTATGCTGCATGCCGTTTTGAAAAATCGTATTTCGAGAAAAACGCGTTTAAAGTTTTGATATGAGTTATAGACATGAAAAATGAAAACATTATGCTGTATCTCCCGAGCAGGTACTTACTTAACACAGGTAGTCATATCAGAGACGACCGACACGCTTCCGGAAGAGCACGAAGTGTCAATGAAAAAAAATGTTTCACGCATAAAACTTTTTCCCCATATTCTAGAAGGTTCAAAGTTTCTTTTAAGCAAAAAAAAATTATAGATTTTTTGAAAAAAAATACAGTGGTGTAACCCCTTAAGAATATGCTCGGTGTACCGCTCTTTACGTATCTACTGCCGGGGGCTATAGAAACAAAAAGCACTGTACTTTATGCATAACAAAAAAAGAGAACAGAATTTTATTTTCAAAAGATTAAAACATCTACATTTATATATCAAAATGTTATTTTTCACAAACAAGTATTCGCAATAAACAAAAAATATACTTCTATTTTGTCCCATAGTCGACAATTTTCACTACGTTAAAATTACCCCTATGGCTCCTCCTCCACGAACTTCACACGTTAATTACGAGGGCCGAGTGATAAGTACCCGTGTTTGATAATAAATGGCACCAATAATATAAAAGTACATTATTATTGTTGAATTTCATCTTTCAAACAACTACTGTCAAAGTTTGAGATCAATACATTGTTTTGATAAAATTTGGCAGTCATTCAATGCAAACAAATTTTGCTTTTTTCCTACTATGGAAAAAAATCAGTTTCGATCTGTGATTAGATTTATGTTTTTGGTTGGGGAAAACGCGTGCGGAAATCGAAGAAAGGTTACACGCTGATTACGGGAATCCTGCTCCTTCTCCATTAGATTAGCGTTTGTAATAAAAAAAATATCAAGGTCGGCAAGTTGAGGTGACTACCGAAGAAAAGATTGGAAAAAATCCATGATATTGTTTAAACTGATTGTAGAATAAAAGTGAATGATATAGCTGAAATGATAAGGATCTTAAATGAATGTGTGCACAATATCTTACACGAAAATTTGTATGAGGAGAGGATATGCGCAAGATGGGTGCCGCGTTTGCTCACAATCGACCAAAAACGCATTCGATTGAACATTTCAAAAGAGCGTTTAGCGACATTGAAACGTCGTTTCGTAACCATTGATGAAACATGGGTCCATTACTTTACTCCTGAGACGAAAAAACAGTCAAAGCAATGAATTTCTTTTGGCGGACATGCACCAAAGAAGGCTGGAAAGGTTATGGCGACTGTTTTTTGGAATGCAAAAACAATTATCCATAGCGACTATCTCCAAAAAGGAAAAACTATAATAGAAGCCTACTACGTATCATTATTGGACCAAATAGATGGTGCAATAAAAAACGGCGACCGCATATGGCAAAGAAAAAGTGATTAAGTTCATTTTTCAGTATCCCACTCTATAAGTTTTCATTTGTCTTCTGATATTCTTAAAAATTTCGTCCAGGTATATGATAAATAGAAGGGGGCTCAATATGCATCCCTGTCTGAGGCCTACCTCTGTGTTGAAAGATTCTGAGGAATTGTTCCTTGTCCTGACATAGTTTTTGTTTTTCTTGTATAAACTTTTTACACACTGTATTGTTTGTTCATCTACTCCTTTGGCTACCAAACATTCCCACACCTTTTGCCTTATTATCTTGTCGAATGCTTTTTCTAAGTCTATAAAGCACACATGAATGTCTCTGTTTGTTAGCCTAGCTTTCTCTATTATTAGTCTCAAAGTGGATATGTGATTTTGCACTCCTCTGTTTGGTCTGAACCCGCATTGTGTTTCTCCTAAACTCTTTTCTACTTTCTCTCCAATTCTCGCTTCTAGTATTCTAGGAAATAATTTACCCGGGACACTTAGTAGCTTTATGCCTCTGTAGTTCTTACATTCTTTGCTGTCTCCTTTCTTGTATTTTGGCGTTATAATTCCAGTTTGCCAATCTTCCGGTGCCGTGTGTACTCTGGCTACTTCGTTAAATATTTTTAGTAGATATTCATGTGCAGTTTCACCCATATACTTTAACATTTCAGCTGTGATAGAATCGTGTCCTGGGGCTTGTCCTATTTTTAGTTTTTTGATCGCATGTGTTCTTCGCAGGTAAAATTTGTCACTTTTTGTTCTGCACCATCCGTAGAGCTGTGTCCTTCACTCTCTTTTTTTCTTCTTCTTGTTTGTCTTCCTCTTCTAGCAGTTCTGTAAAATATTCCTTCCATCTTTCCTTAATTTTTTCTTCTGGGATCAGTAGATTTCCTTTTTTGTCCCGTATATTTTTTAGAGTTGTAGGTTTTTCCTCCCGCATATTCTTGAGTGCTCCATAGAAGAGTTTTTGATTATTACTGTATGATTCCTTCAGTTTATTACCGATTTTTACCCATTTTTCCTCTTTTGCTTTCTTGATTACTTTTTTGACTTCGTTTCTTTTCTCCTTGTATTTTTCATAGTCTTTGTTGTTTCTCCATACTTCTTTCTTCTTCCGAACTATATATACACTATATATCCACCATGAACTTTTCTTCATTTGTTTATTGAATAGTTTTGTTGTGCCGCAAGTTTCCTTTGCTGTTTCTAGACAGGCCTTCTTGAAAACTTCCCACATTCTTGCATAGCTAGTATCCATATCTAAATGTGCGAGTTTTTCCTCTTATTTTGCTTGGTACTCTATTCTGCAGTTTTCTTCTGCTAGTTTATATGTCTTTATTTTCTCTTTTATTATAACCTTTCGTGTTTCTTGTTCTAGTTTCCTTTCTAATTTTAACATTAGGGTTAGTAGATAGTGGTCACTATTTATTTCTGGCCCTCTGTGTACCCTCACATCCTTTACCAGTCGTTGTTTGGTTTTGCTTATCAGAAAATAGTCTATGATTGATTTCTCTTTTCTTGCAGGCTGTTCCCTTGTGTATTTGTGTATGTCTTTGTGTGTGTCAATCTATTTGACTATTAATTGTTTCCAAACTAAAGGAATGTCTCGGAGATAAAAGATTTGCATATATTTTAGAAGTCATATACAACCTGTAAATGACTATTTTGAGGAGTTTGACAAATCATATTATTTGGAAGGGATAAAAAAATTGGAAAAACGTTTAATTAAGTATATACAACTAAAAGGATATTACCTTTAAAAATATAAAATAATTTGTTCAAAAAAATAGTGTTTTGTTCTCAAACACGAGTACTTATCACTCTGCCCTCGTATATCATATACCAAGATATATTTAGGCCATATATATCGAAAATATCTATATTCCGATATATCTATATTTCAATACATCGACATTTTTATATTCCGATATATCAATAATATCGGTATTCCGATATATCGATATTTTGACGATATCGAATATCCATATTTAAATTTCAATATTGCTCACCTCCTAGTGGACACTCTAACACACTATTAATATTTCGTAGTCATCTTTACTATGGACGGACGTCAGAAGCTGGTTCCAATGTCAGCCAATCCCTGAGCCGGATGATCCTACAGCGTTACAAGTAATAAAAGACAACAGAGTCTATTGGTTCAGCTTCTATTTACACTCTGCATGTGTTTCAGACTATTTACTATCAACATATCTTCTACATGAACAAGTATATAGAATTATTAGACACCGTAAGTTTTATTTATATATTTGTGATTGACTAATGGGCATTCAGGAGACCGATTCTAATTCGTAGCACCCAGTTGTAACGACTGGCTTGACGTCATTTATTGTCGCTACCGATAGTGTAGCCACATTACGGGATAAAATGTAACTTATGTGTGACATCATTATTGGCGACTAGATATTTTCTAGTGACTAAAGCCTTGTTTCCACCTCTAACATAGTCTTAGTTTTAGTTTTTCGAAATAATCTTGAGAGTTTGTTATATGTGAATACAGCTGAGCGTTTCCAGCTACTGTTTTAGTCTTAGTCGTTGTCTTTGTCGCTGCGCATAAACACAAAGTTTGCAGACTTCATACTTTAGACATAGTCTTTCGTCGCTGTTTTGTAAGAGAGAGTTAGCTGCGGTAATGCTATCTCTTGTTATGCTGCAATATACAGTCAATTCTATGCCGTATTTATCATATGTCGTTAGGTTTGTGTTGGGAACATAACAAAAATATAGACAATAGAATAAAAATAGTAATAATTTCAACTGAGAAAAAAATCAAAATTACTGGATTAATAGCAACAACAAAACTAACAAGTCAAAAAGAAATTATTTAGTCGTTGTCATTTTAAAATATATTTCTTTTCTTTGATTTTATAAGTATAATTGCAATTTAATCATATTTTAATAATATAAAAATTTATTTTTAAATTTGAATGACGATATTTGAAATATTCTGGTTTGTTCATTACAATAATGTCTAAATTTTTTAAAATTATTTTGAAATTGTATAACTTAATTAAACTAGCGCTTAATTTTAATAGTAATTATTGTTCCTTATTAATAATTTTATATAATTTTTAAAGTATTTCAAATAGTTTTATAGAATTATTTTCTAATTTAATTGGACGAACCTTTACTAGAATAATGAATTAAGGTTATGTTTATGTTAAGAACTGGAAATGGCTGGAATTTTTCCGACATAAACAGAAACAAAAAACAAAAACAAAGACTAAAACAGAGATTTCGTAAACGCGATATAGGGCAATAACTATTATTAATTATAATTTAAAAACGAAATGATTGCAGGTGTTTTTCGTACTACGTAAGAAATACAACCAGGTGTCGTTCCTGCACGTTTACCACCATGGTTCCATGCCGTTCTTGACCTGCATCACGATACGATTCGCTCCAGTCAGCAGCTTCACGCTCATCGGACTCTTGAACTCCTTCGTGCACATTATCATGTATGGGTATTACCTGTTGGCAGCCCTGGGACCGCAGTTCCAGAAATATCTCACGTGGAAGAAGTATTTGACTAGTCTGCAGCTGGTAAATTGAAATGATTGTTAAGTTTGCTCACCACAGAAATTTCAGAAATTACATGATAAAACTTAATAATATGGCAACTTTATGTTTGATTTATATTTACATTCTTACGAGTATGTTTATTTAGTTTGGAAAATATAAAACGATGTCTCTCCTAGAGAATAAGCTTTCTCAAATTGTAGGATAAAACGAGATTTGCATGTCGAGATTATTGAAATATAAACTGAGATTTCTAGAAAAAAAAAATAATAATTTTCAACTATCACATACTTATTACCTGGTAAAAACTAAAAATCTAAGGCTAACAAATAACTAAAAATAAATTGAACCCCTAAGCCTTAATCAATATCAAGATAAATTTAAATACGTATTTCGAGAACTAAGTTCTCATCATCAGTACACGAAGCAAGGCGAATAACCAAGATTATACGACTTGTGAACCAAGCTAGTAGTCAACGTTGAATCCACCTTGACGAAAATTAAGTTTAACTAAAAATTATAAAATTAAAATCAAGCGTTTCGAAACACATTTTTTATAATAATCACATCAACTCAGATAATTGAAAAATACTAAAATCAGTGAATAATATTAGACAATTAGACGCGTATGAATGTATGAACATTTAAAAAAATAAACACCACTTGATTAACTCTGATCTGGGTCCCATTCCTAACAGTAAATTTGTTGTTTTCTTAGGTAATTAGTTTTGTAAGTAGACTCAAGCTTAAAGCTTATTGGTTATTATTTGGTTTCACTATAAAGCTAATTTAAAATACTTTCAGAAAATCATTCCATTTTAAAAATCAACGATGAAATCGCTTCCGCCTAAACCAGAAGTACAATGCAGGACCTTTTCTCATCAAAAAGTGTCACTTAAGTTCACCCCCAACTTTGTTACTTAAACAAAAAGTCTCAAATTAATAGCAAAGAAAATGTTCATATTTTCAATCACTGTGTAAACCATTGTTTTCTGTTGATAATTTTACAGATACAGTTCGTGACATTATTCCTTCACTTCGTGATCGTAGCTTTCAGTGGTGAACAATGTAACATCCCGACATTCCTGCTAGTGATTGTCTGTATCAACATCGTGATGAACTTCATCCTGTTCTCGATTTTCTACAAGAGATCATATAAACCCAAAAACAAGGTGGGTCACAAATAATATCAAATTATCACGACGTTTTTGTAAAGTAATCATTTATACTAAGATTAGACCCAAGAACTTTCTTCTAAAGATAATCAAAATTTCAAAAAGTTATTAGTTTTTAGCTCGATTCACTATATAGGTTTATTCGGTTGCTATGATATTCTGCATAAAATGCTGGTCAGATCTGTCTCCACTATTTGTAAGTAGCCCCACTTCATACATTCTTAAATGGAAAAATATATGATTTTTGAAGGTTCCAGTACAATTATAGACAAAATACTAGCCTTTCCGCTAGGCTCAGCGAATACTGCAATAGGATTAACTTCTGTAAGACAATTGACACAATACAAATTGTATTATTACCGATCTAGGAGCAATAGTAAACAGGAAGAACAAAAGGCAAGAGATGCAGGAGAAGATTCAGAGAGGTTATAAAGCGTACTATTGCAATAAAAATATACTAAAAGACAAGAAACTGAGTAAAAAAAAAAGATGAGAATAAAACAGTAAGAAGACCAATGGTTACATATGCAGTAGAAACGATGACTCTAACGAGAATAGAAGAAAAAAGAAAATTTGGGAAAGAAGAATAATGAGAATAATAATGGGACCGAAGAAATGAACGAAAATGAGTACAGACAGTTAGTGAATCACGAAATAGACGAAATAATGAGAAATGAAAACATAGGCCTACTATCAAAGCATTGAGGATAAAATGGCTAGGACATATATACATAGGAGAGAAAAGAATACAGGAGTAAGAAAAATAACAGAATGGGAACCAAAGTACAGTAGACGAAGATCTAAGAAGGGATGAAAAGATCAAGTAAAAGATGATATCGGAAAAATAAAAATAGATAATTAGAAAAAGCAGACCGGAAGAAATGGAGAAAAATAGTATGGACAACAAAGACACATGAAGTACTGTGAAGACATCAGAAAGATAAGGACTAATCCACCTTGCTACACGGATCTTCGAGTTCTAGATAAAAGAACAGCCTAAATATCCTCGAAAATGTTTAGCTTATATTATTATTATTGCCGATCTAATACTTCTCAATTCTGCACGTCTGTCCTTCTTAAGACCTTTTAATTGATATCAAGCTCTATAGGTTTCGAAGCTCCTGCACTAAAACAATGTTATATTGGAATATTGAAATTGGAACATCTTTATAAATATAACTTAATAAGGCAACAATATCGTACTCGTAGAAATAATATAATGTACAACTCGTATGGTATGTCCATTTAATTCTTATTGTATTTACTATAAATATTTAAATACTACACAATTTCAGAAATATACACTCACGTCAAAACTTTATTTTTGTGATTAAATAAACCACATGTTTTATATGTGCAAACTGAGGCATAAAATAATAACTTATGTCATTTGAAATTACATGTGCATACATTTGTTCTGATACGAGGGCAGAGTGATAAGTACCCGTGTTTGACAATAATATAAAACTACATTATTATTGTTGAATTTCATCATTCAAACAACTGCTGTCAAAGTTTGAGATCAATACATTGTTTTGTTAAAATTTGACAATCATTCAATGTAAACAACTTTAGCTTTTTTTCAACTATGGAAAAAAATCAGTTTCGATCTGTGATTAGATTTATGTTTTTGGATGAGAAAACGAGTGCGGTAATCAAAGAAAAGTTACACACTGTCTACAGGGATCCTGCTCCTTCTATGAAAACCATTAGATATTGGTTTAATGAATTTAAACGAAGCCGCACAAGTGTTTGTAATAAAAACATGTCAAGGTCGGCAAGTTGAGGTGACTACCGAAGAAAAGATTGGAAAAATCCATGATATTGTTTAAAATGATCGTAGAATAAAAGTGCGTGAGATAACTGAAATGAGAAGGATCTTAAATGAATGTGTGCACAATATCTTACACAAAATTCATTCGATTGAACATTTCAAAAGAGCGTTTAGCGATATTTAAGTGCAATACGAAGGATTTTTTACGTCATTTCGTAACCGTTAATGAAACATGGATTCTGGAAAGGTAATAATGGACAAACGGCTTAAAGATGTAGTTATTTTATTGATGAAATAATAACGACGTTTCGGCCAAGGTTATGGCCATCTTCAGGTCTAATAATAAAATACACTAATTACAATCGTAAAATTGTTAGTCAAAACAACAATACAACTTACCAAAGCGTAGAAATAGTCAAAAAACAACAATAATTTTAAAGTTACTACTTAATATATTATTAGGGCGAACATATATAAAAATGAAAAAATTAATTAAGAAGCTAATTAGTCAAATAACACGAATCTAAGTTTATATGTTCGCCCTAATGAGTCCGCTGGTCGACTGAAGAAAAATAAATAATTTTACAATTCTAAATTACAACATAGTGAGCCATCTAGTGACAGAATTCAAAAATAACACAAAGTTGGTAGTAAGAAGAAATCCAACTCAAACTTGCAAATAATTTAGTAAACAACTAATTTAAAATTTCATGGAGGTTAGAATAAATGTTTTTACTTTCATTGAAATCTGATTGTATGTTAATAGATTTAGTGTCATTGTTGATATGCCAGCTCTCAATAAAAAGACGTTTTCTTAAATTTGATTCCTTATGTAGGAGCGAAACTTTGTCAAAATCAAAAGAGTGATTAAAAGTGTTGCTATGCTCCACTAAAGCGCTATGACCTATATTGCCTTTAACTAGATTATATTCATGCTGTTTGAGTCTAGTTTTAAAGTATTGTTTAGTTTCCCCTATGTAAGTAGATGCACAATCTTTGCATTCGACTTTGTAAACTACGTTACTAGATAGTTTAAGTTCATTTTTGTCTTGAACAAGAAGTTGGTGTTAGAAGAAGTTTTTTTTTTTTATATATATATGTTCGCCCTAATAATATATTAAGTAGTAACTTTAAAATTATTGTTGTTTTTTGACTATTTCTACGCTTTGGTAAGTTGTATTGTTGTTTTGACTAACAATTTTACGATTGTAATTAGTGTATTTTATTATTAGACCTGAAGATGGCCATAACCTTGGCCGAAACGTCGTTATTATTTCATCAATAAAATAACTACATCTTTAAGCCGTTTGTCCATTATTACCTTTCCAAAATTGCTCTCGGCTTACTAAAATATTATACTATATATCGCGTCCAAGAAACATGGATTCATTACTTTACTCCTGAGACGAAAAAACAGTCGAAGCAATAAACTTCTTTTGGCGGACATGCACCAATGAAGGCAAAACAGCTGGAAAGATAAGGCGACTGTTTTTTTTGGGATTCAAAAATAATTATTCTTATCGACTATCTGCAAAAAGGAAAAACTATAATAGAAGCCTACTACGTATCATTATTGGACCAAATAGATGCTACAATAAAAGAAAGGCGACCGCATATGGCAAAGAAACAGTGTTCTTTCATCTGGATAATTCAGCAGCACACAAATAAACAATTGCAATGGCAAAATTGCATGAATTGCGCTATGAATTGGTCAAACATCCATCGTATTCTCAAGATTTGAATCTTATTGACTATTAATTGTTTCCAAACTAAAGGAATGTCTCGGACATAAAAGATTTGCATATATTTTAGAAGTCATATACAACCTGTAAATGACTATTTTGAGGAGTTTGACAAATCATATTATTTGGAAAGGATAAAAAAATTGGAAACACGTTTAATTAAATATATCGAACTAAAAATATAAAATAATTTGTTCAAAAAAATTGTGTTTTGTTCTCAAACCGGGTACTTATCACTCTGCCTTCGTATATTTCATTTATAGTACAAAAATAACAAATTTCTTCCAACTGAGCATGTCAGACCTTTGACATAACCATAAGGCAAATGCCTGTAATAATGTACAGAGTGATCAAAAGTAAATGTTTCAGTTCAAAAAAATACTTGAAATTTGTAAGATTGATATATGAATTTATTTCCTATTGTTGACAGTAACATTTGAAACTTCAAATTAATAAAAATCGTAATTTTTCTTACCCACATCCTTTTATTTCTTAACATTAGAGAGCAATAATATAAAGTATTTCTATCAGTCAACCTATTTAAATTTATTATAAAAATGACATGTCAAATATTATTTCCGCCTTTATCTGGCGTTGTGCCAACTGTAGAATAAAAAGATTCCCATAATTGTATTACCAACTGAAATACTTACCTCTGATCACTGTGTACAATAATTAGCAATAGTTACTTCAATTTTAATATATTTATGAACTTTAATTCAATTTTTGTATGTTTTTATCATTATTAATTGTAGTAATAATTGATATGCCACAAGCTACAGTGGAGACATCTATAAGGACTTGACAGCGACTGACTTTGTTTTTTTCAAATGAATAAACCTGTGTTAGTGAACAGTGGTGTTTAGATATCTGAGTTTTTCATGCCATTAGATTTAATTACTTCCGAGCAGCGTTGTCAGATGCGACATAATTATAGAAAATGCGACATAATTTTTAAGTTGATACCATAAAAAAAATAGAACACCATAATCGATAATTACACCATAATTTTATAATTTATAAAATAATTTTTATTATTTTACAAATATTTTATAAATGCGGAATTTTTTAATAAATTATTCATTTGATTTTTATATTCACCGAACAGCAATATTCCTAATATGTTGGTACTCCTGCTGGTAACGGTGTATTAATTTCATATGTTTATATTGGTATTACTGTATCAAGTATCAGCGACAGCCGACAGCGCGATCAGTGCTACCATAAAAATAAATAGGATACCATAATCGATAATTACACAATAATTTTAGAAATTATATCATAATTTGAACTATTTTACAAATATTTTATAAATCAATAATTTTTTTGCTAAATATCCATTTGATTTTTATACATATTATGTCATGAACAGCAAAATTCCTAATAAATTGTTACTAACTATTATATCTATTCCAATGTAGTTTGTGAATGAGTATAAAGATAATTGAATTAAAACTGATACAAGAATCATCAGTGCACTAATACAATCAATGGTTTATTATTATCGTAACAATTAGTAAAAAAAGAAATAATATTGAACCAACAAAAATATGATACATAGTTTGTATAAATGTATGTAATCATATAACAAGGATGAGAATTGTAACATAACTTTTGGAAAAAAAGTTATCAGTAAAATCAATTTTTATTTATTTTAACAATAAGAATTTTTTTCTTTCTTTATAGTTTTATTAAACACGTTATGTGTTCATGTTACCAATAAATTATATAGTATTATGAAAAAGTGAAACTAGATATCAAGAGATAAATAATAAAAGATCACGTTAAAAATATATGTTTCATAAAAACACCATAATTTTTCCCCAAATTCGATAATTTTGATAACATGTTTCGATAATCAATTATATTAGATCTGGTAACACTGTTTCCGAGTTAGAAAGTCAAGAATAGGACGGGCGAATATACATGAATTACTAACAAAATAATGAATATTTTCAGGAAATAGAAGAGGAAATAACTAATGGACACATGCCTATTCGAAAAAACATAAAATCTTCCTAACTATAAGATGAAATTAGGTAGCTAAAATGCGCTATCTACACTGACCGACAAAAAAGTGGGACAACAAAATAGTTATTTATTATTTGGGAATTCTTAACTTGTAGCTAGTTTAATCTTTGTGAATTTTAATGTTGTTTGAAAGTCATAAAAGAAGTAGAAGTTATAAAGGGAAATAAACTAGTTGCTTTTGACGTTAATGGTTTATATTTCGGTCACTGTTTAGTGCCATTTTTAGCTGCTAACAAGGAGAGAACACAAATAAAGAAATGTATAACAATGTTTAACTATAATATAAAATAAATTAAAGGAAATTTAACAAAAAATTACTTACATCTAATTCATGATGTGTGATACAAATTGGAGGTGGATGATGACTGATGAAAGGTGAAGAAAATGGTGGTGTTTAAATGTGAGGAAGAGAAGCGTTGACAATGTTAACTATAGTAAGTAACTCGGCTTTATCTTCCTCACATTTAAACACCACCATTTTTCAGACAAAAACATAGGAAACAAACTGGTATACAACTGGGCATCACAAATCAAACAAATTTTACTCTCTTTGGGACAAAACGAAATATGGAAAAATCAATGCATCTAAAACAAACAAATACAAGAAACATTCGAGAAACATAAAGATTATTTAACTGCACAAGACATGCAACTAGTTACATCATCAAGATATATTGACATATATAAAACTATCAAACAACACTACGAAACAGAAGAACACCTGAATATGAACATATCTATACACAAAATACTAATCATAGCACAGTTACAAATGGCAAGCAAGAGAATAATCAGCCTAACAGTGTACCAAATAAGATACCAAATAAATACAGCAGAAATATGCTCTATCTACAATCTAAATCAACTTGAAACCATGGAACATATCCTTCTACACTGCCCATGCTACAATCCGATAAGAACGTCCTTCCTTCTGAAACATCTACCACTCGTGAATATTACCGAATCATATTACCCCCTACTAAAGAATCTAAGCCCCGACAAAATACAAGACATTTTCTAATTTATAACTACAATGTAAGCGAATAAAACAAACAGAACAATACTTGCTAAGCTTTAATATATAATAATTTTCCAATGTAACACATATGTAATATCAACCCAATTATATGAAAATATCTCAAAACAATAAACTTGTTATTATTATTGATTTCATTTATAAACTAATTAAATTTTATAAAGTAATAATAGTTATTTATTATGTAAGTGTTTTATTAGGTATATAAAACACGCAAGAAAAGTTTAAACACTCGACCTTCGGTCTCGTGTTTAATATTTTTAAGTGTTTTATACCAATAAAACACAAGTGTAATACAAAATTTTATCCACAATTCATAATTATAGGTATCGAAGAAGATTGGTCGTAACGTTTAACATTGATTCAGTTGTTAATTAATTTTGGCCTGTCCTTAAACTGCTTAATACGTCCTTGTATCATTTCCTTATTTATTTCAAAATATGATACAAAGGTTACCCATATATCAGCCTTTCGTGCCATTCTTGAAATTTTATTGTCCTGTAATATTAATTACTATTTTTATGAAAACATTAATCGTCAAATATTGTCATATAAAAAATTAACATATTTCATTATTTATAATTGATTTACCTTGATTTTTTTACCTGTGACTAGTGCAAACGTCAAACTTCTTTAAATTGTGACATAGTAAGCACTGAGTAAAAATTGAAAAAAAAAAGAATTTTGAAATAAAGAACGACTTATAGAAATATAAATGAATTAAACAAAGATGTGAATAGTGAGTAACGTTTTCACCCACAATGAACATTGCGTTTAGAAATGACAATTTAACTAACGCAAAACAATATCGTTTTCGCTATTCATTTTTACATAATCGCAATTGACACGAGTCACTACTATTCACTGCTAGTCATTTTTACATGATCCCACCCCTGAAATCAGTGTAATAATGTCTTTATTATATATGAGTTGTGGATGAATATATTAATCTGACATTTAAATTTTGAGGCTATGTTTTAAAAATGCCAATCCAATACCAATGTAAAAGTTCAAAATCTTGAATCACGTGGATATCGAATGTGACGTAAGAGCTTTCATACAGGGAATGAAGTATATGTACAATATGCTCAAGTTGCAATATTATTTATCGACAAGATATGACATTGGTTATCATTTAACATGATTCATTGTTACTCTGGAATCTCAATGTAATTTATTATGTTGGAATTAATTTTTTCCGAACATTTTTTATTAATACTCGAAGTTTTATGTTTCTCATTTAGCAATAAATAAATAGAAATTTGGTAATTTTTTTTGCATTTGTTGTTTATTGATTGTCAAATAGCAATACAATTAATTGATTATATGTTAATTTTTGTAAGCAATATGCCTTTAAATAATGAAGAAGCAGCGATGACCGTAGCGCTAGTTGAGAATGGTTTTACTATACTTGATTCTGCAAATCATTTGGAGATTTTACGTTCCTGTAGTACAACGATTTTTTGAGACTGGTAGGTACACAAAGAGGTGTGGTTCTGGACGTAAAAGGTCTACAACAGGACGTGATTACAAATTTATTATCATGGCATCCAGTTTTGTATACTTTCATAGAAATATATGCAAACGTCAAACCCTGCAGTTTGGAATTGCTCCGACATTATTTTGCATACACACATACATACATACAACATTTCCAACATTATAAATTTACAACAAATTTTTATACGACACACTTTCACACTAACAATTTTTGTTTGCTTTATTTATTTTTGTTCTAAATTTTGTAAATATCTGAGGGGAGAGTAATGTACCAGTGTAACACACATGGTGTGTGTTCCACCAAGTATAGTTTCGCGGAAGAATGTTAGATTACATGCTGTGCGGTATCCAGCAAGATCTTTAGACATTTTTGTAACGCTTTCCAAATCGCTTTCGTATTGTGTTAGAGTTTAGAAGTATTTTTGGTTAATTGTATTTTAAAGTTATGTGACGTTTTGCTGCAGTTTGGATTTGAAAAGTAAAGAGTGACTTATTTATGGTTGTTTGTTAAGAAGCGAAGGCGATTTCGGGCGAGGTCAGTGTTCGTTAGATTACAAGGGTGGGCCCTTTCCAAGAACTAAAAATCCGTTGAAGATGCCTTACACAAGTTACGCACTCTTCAACTTCCCAAGTAATCTAGCAATCGCTTGACCAATAATAGTTTTGAAATTCGAATATCAACCAATGTAAAGTTAGTGTTAAGATGCTCAAGTGGGGGCTAGTGGGGGTGAATTCACCCATCGAGGGCTGATGTGTGAATTCGGTTCGACAGTCTAGTTACAGACATTGATCAAAATAGTTTTGCTAGTTTGAGTTCGTTTTCAGCAGTCTTTAAAGTTGTGAGTTGTAAATTTGTACTAAGTCTTTATTGTTGGTCAGATCTAGTAAGATACTTTGAGTTGAGTTATTTGAGATTAGTAAGTTGAGTTGAGTTAAGATGTTGAAATATCGAGTTTAATTGAGTTGAAGTCTTTATTTTAATTGTTGAATAATACGAGTTAAGTTGCGGATTCTAAGTTCGATTAATTTATATTGCTTAATTTCTTTATTAAAGTATCAGTGTTGTAAAGCAGTGTCTACGCAAATGACGAGTAAGTAATAATATTTTACTGTATTTTATTGAGACGAGAAAGTTAGTTCGAAACTATTATCTTATATACTAAACGGCATAAATCCCTATATATATATATAGATTCATCACGTTCATTCTAACAATTTTACAGCCTAGACGGTTTATTCGATTTATTTACAACTTTTTTTATTTGATAGAAGTCAATCACGGGGAGTGCCTTTTGATAGTCTCAGATTTTTCGTGCACATGATGTGCGAGAAAACTTGAAAAAACATGCGTTTTTGGGGCAAAATCAACTAAGAGTGTGGAGGCTTTGAAATTTTTAAGAAGAACATCAAACGTCACTTTGACATTTGTCAGTGGACATGTCGCATTTTTAATTATAAATTATTTAAATATTAAATGGTTTAGAGTAGTTTTGAAATATTTTACGCACATTGGTGGACTGAGGGGACGTTTTTATTATAATTATACATTTCAAATGTGTATATTTAAAAAGTAAATTTTTGACACTTCACTATGAAGTTGGTTTTAAAGCAAAACGTCAAATTGACAAGTTTCATAAAGTATAAAGAATATGGTGGCTTTGAAATTTTGAAAAAGAACATCTACTGTCACTTTGACATTTGTTAGTGGACATGTCGCATTTTTAATTATAAATGATTTAAATATTAAATGTGTTAGAGTAGTTTTGAAATATTTTACGCACATTGGGGGACTGAGGGAACGTTTCTATTATAATTACAAATTTAAAATATGTGTATTTAAAAAGAAAATTTTTAAGAGTCCACTATGAAGTTGGTTTTAATACAAAACGTCAAATTGACAAGTTTTATAAAATATACAGACAAAGAGTGTGGAGGCTTTGAAATTTTAAAAAAGAACACCTACTCTAATTTTGACATTTGTATGTGGACATATCGCATTTTTAGTTAACAATTATTGAAGTATTAAATATTTTAGACAACTTTTGAAATATTTGACACACATTAATGAGGGAACGTTTTTATTATAATTACGCATTTTAAATATGTGTATTTAAAAAGAAAATTTTTGACAGTCCACTAAAACAAAACGTCAAATTGACAAGTTATATAAAGTATACAGGTAAACCCAACCAATTTGTCTCCAGTAATAATATACAGTAAAACCAAGCAAATTTTATCCACGGCCGAGTACAATTTTAAAAAACCAGATAACTCGAATTGGAATCATTTGAGCACTCTTAAATTTTCTATCGGTAATACGAAAGTTATTTTAAAGGGCATGTGGGCAAAATTATAATATTTTCAATCGGCAATTATTTTAGTGACATTGCAACAAAACCTATCGTGTTTGGTATCATATTAAAGGGCTTTAGAAGAACTTTCAGATAAATGAAAAAATTTGAAATAGATTAGCAAAATCATTTCGGAAATAAAACACGTATTTGATTGAAATTTTAAGACTGTCAATTATTTCAAACTGAAAGTATTCCAAATTATGCCACGTTTGGTATCATATGAAAGGGCTTTAGACGAACCTTTACATAAAATAGTTAATACGTTAGTTTTTTAAAAAGCAATGAGCGTTCGCCGGAATTTGAACCCAGAACCTTTCACTCTCATGGTGACTGCTCCAACCAATTGAGCTACAAACGCAACGTTTAGTTGAAGAAATGCTAGAGCAGTCACCATGCGAGTGAAAGGTTCTGGGTTCAAATCCCGGCGAACGCTCATTGCTTTTTAAAAAACTAACGTATTAACTATTTTATGTTTTCAAAAATTATTTTTAATATCTACAAATAAACAATTGTGTCAATAAACAAATTCTTATAACAAGTTAGTTTAACAAAATGTCTTCGGAAATAACACACGTATTTGAAATTTTACGACCTTCAATTGTTTTAAACCTAAAGTATTCCGTATCATATCGTGTTTGATATCATATGAAAGGGATTTAGAAGAACTTTCAGACGTTTTAGAGTAGTTTTGAAATATTTTACGCACATTAGGGGGACGTTTTTATTATAATTATACATTTCAAGTGTGTATATTTAAAAAGTAAATTTTTGACACTTTACTATGAAGTTGGTTTTAAAGCAAAACGTCAAATTGACAAGTTTTATAAAGTATACAAAATGTGTGGAGGCTTTGAAATTTTAAAAAGAACACCTACTCCAATTTTAAATTTTGTATGTGGACATATCACATTTTTAATTAATAATTATTCAAGTATTAAATTTTATAGAGAACTATCGAAATATTTTACACATATTGGGAAAATGAGGGAACGTTTTAATTATAATTACGCATTTTAAATATGTGTATTTAAAAAGAAAATCTTTGACAGTGCACTAAAACAAAACGTCAAATTGACAAGTTATATAAAGTATACAGGTAAACTCAAGATAATTTGTCTCCAGTAATAATATACAGTAAAATCAAGCAAATTTTATCCACGGCCGAGTACAATTAAAAAAAAAAGAACAGATAAGTTGAATTGGAATCATTTTAGCACTCTGAAATTTTCTATCGGTAATACGAAAGTTATTTTAAAGGGCATGTGGGCAAAATTATAATATTTTCAATCGGCAATTATTTTAGTGAAATTGCAACAAAACCTATCGTGTATATTAAAGGGATTTAGAAGAACTTTCAGATAAATGAAAAAAGTTGAAATTTTACAATAAGCAATTGTTTCTAACATAAAGTATTTCTAATCATATTGTGTTGGGTGTCATATGAAGTTGAAATTTTACGACTGTCAATAGTTTCAAACTTAAAGTATTCCGAATCGTACCGTGTTTAGTGTCATATTGAAGGGCTTTAAAAGAACTTTCAGATGATATATAAGTTGAAATTTTACGATAGGTAATTGTTTCAAACTTAATAGATTCTATAAAAAAATGTGGAACTATCAAAAATTACATCCAACGGATTTTTAATAGATTAGCAAAATCTTTTCGGAAATAAAACACGTATTTGATTGAAATTTTACGACTGTCAATTATTTCAAACTTAAAGTATTCCGAATTATGCCATGTTTGATATCATATGAAAGGGCTTTAGACGAACTTTTAGATAAAATAATTAAAAAGTTAGTTTTTGAAAAAGCAATGAGCGTTCGCCGGAATTTGAACCCAGAGCCTTTCACTCGCATGGTGACTGCTCTAACCAATTGAGCTACAAACACTCGGCGAATACTCATGCATTTCGTGCAACCTTTAGTTGAAGAAATGCTAGAGCATATGAAATAGTGTTAGAAGAACTTTTAGATGAAATAAAAAAAAGTTATTTTAACAAAATGTTTTCGGAAATAAAACACGTATTTGATTGAAATTTTACGACCGTCAATTGTTCTAAGCTTAAAGTAGTCCGAATCAAATCGTGTTTGATATCATATGACAGGGCTTTAGAAGAACTTTCAGACGAAATAAAAAAATTAAGACTTTACGGTTGTCAATTGTTTCAAATTTCAAATATTCGGATTAATGCCGTATTTAATGTCATATGAAAATTTGGAAGAAATGTTATATGAGATAAAAAAAAATTAAGAATGTCAATTGTTTTAAACATAAAATATTTTTTGGTATCAAATAAAAAGTCTTTTAAAGGGATCGCGTGAAATATTTTTTTTTCGATTCGCAATTGTTTTAGTGATATTGCTTTGAAACCTATCGTGTTTGATATCGAATGAAATGTCTTTTGAAGTGTTTTCGTGCAGCATTTAATTTAATTTTGATCGGCAATTGTTTCAGTGAAAGTCCTTAACAATCTATCGTGTTTGGTATCTAATGAAAGGTCTTTTGAAGAGATCGCGTACAAAATTAAATATTTTACGATTGGCAATTGTTTTAGTGAAAGTCCTTCTAAACTTATCGTGTTTGGTATTAAATGAAAGGTATTTTGAAGGACTTGCGTACAAAATTTATTACTTTTCGATCGTCAATTGTTTTAGTGAAAGTGCTTAAAAACATATCGTGTTTGGTATCAAATAGAAGGTTTTTTGAAGGGCTAGCGTAAATTTTAAGACAAAACGTCAACTTGACAAATAATTTTTAAAAGTATGTAATAAAACAAAGCAAAATTTGTGTGCGGTAATAATATACATTTAAAAAGAAAAAGAAAATTGACAGCAGCATTCTACAATGCAAAAAGTATATTTCAGCGATTTCCAACAGTATTTCAAAAAAGTTTAAAGAAAAATTTCAATTGATTTCATGTACATATAAAATATAAATGTAAAACATTATAAAAAATGACGTCCAAAGGATTTTTAATAGTTTAGCAAAATGTACAATTGTTTTCGTGAAAGTATTTAAAACCTATCACGTTTGTATCAAAAAGAAAGATTTTTTGAAGGGTTCGCGTACAAAATTTAATACTTATAGATCTTCAATTATTTTAGTGAAAATGCATCAAAATTCTTCGTGATTAGTATCAAATGAAAGGTCTTTTGAAGAGCTCGCGTGCATAATTGGATTTTTTTCAATCGTCAGTTGTTTTAGTGAAAGATCTTCGAAACCTATTGTGTTTAGTATCAATTAAAAGGTCTCTGGATGGAATGAGACGCAGAAATGTTTTAGATTTGTAATAATTGCATTTATATTGTGTCAACTGTCCTACAAAAGTGAATTCTACTTCAGGGTCCGCGGAACTAGCGTGAGGCCTGGCGAAGCCAGGGCGACCGCTAGTCTTATATACTAAACGGCTTAATTCCCTATGTATATATAATTTCATCACGATCAGTCTGACAATTTTACAGCCTAAACGGTTTATTCGATTTATTTACAACTTTTTTTATTTGATAGGGATCAATCACGGGGAGTGCCTTTTGATAGTCTCAGATTTTTCGTGCACCTGATGTGCGAGAAAACTTGAAAAAACATGCATTTTCAACTAAGAGTGTGGAGGCTTTGACATTTTTAAGAAGAACATCTACTGTAATTTTGACATTTGTCTGTGGACATGTCGCATATTTAATTATAAATTATTTAAATATTAAATGTTTTAGAGTAGTTTTGAAATATTTTACGCTCATTAGGAGACTGAGGGGACGTTTTTATTATAATTACAAATTTCAAATATGTTTATTTAAAAAGAAAATTTTTAACAGTCCACTATGAAGTTGGTTTTAATTCAAAACGTCAAATTGACAAGTTTTATAAAATATACAGACAAAGAGTGTGGAGGCTTTGAAATTTTAAAAAAGAACACCTACTCTAATTTTGACATTTGTATGTGGACATATCGCATTTTTAATTAACAATTATTGAAGTATTAATTTTTTTAGATAACTTTTGATATATTTTACACATATTGGGGGAATGAGGGAACGTATTTAAAAAGAAAATTTTTGACAATCCACTAAAACAAAACGTCAAATTGACAAGTTATATAAAGTATACAGGTAAACCCAACCAAATTTGTCTCCAGTAATAATATATAGTAAAACCAAGCAAATTTTATCCACGGCATAGTACAATTTAGAAAAACCAGATAACTCGAATTGGAATCATTTGAGCACTCTTCAATTTTCTATCGGTAATACGAAAGTTATTTTAAAGGGCACGTGGGCAAAATTATAATATTTTCAATCGGCAATTGTTTTAGTGAAATTGGAACAAAACCTATCGTGTTTGGTGTCAAATTAAAGGGCTTTAGAAGAACTTTCTGATAAATGAAAAAAGTTGAAATTTTACAATAAGCAATTATTTCGAATCATATTGTGTTGGGTGTCATATGAAAGGGCTTTAGAAGAACTTTCATAAGAAATAAAAAAAAAAGTTGAAACTTTACGACTATCAATTGTTTCAAACTGAAAGTATTCCGAATCGTACCGTGTTTAGTGTCATATTGAAGGGCTTTAAAAGAACTTTCAGATTAAATATAAAAAGTTGCAATTTTACGATAGGTAATTGTTTCAAACTAAATAAATTCTATAGAAAAATTGTGGAACTATCAAAAATTACATCCAACGGATTTTTAATAGATTAGCAAAATCTTTTCGGAAATAAAACACGTATTTGATTGAAATTTTAAGACGATACCGTTTTTGATATCAAATAAAAAGTCTTTTAAAGGGATCTCGTGCAAAATTAATTTTTTTTTCGATCCGCAATTGTTTTAGTGAAATTACTTTGAAACCTATCGTGTTTGGTATCAAATGAAAGATCTTTTGAAGGGCTCGCGTACAAAATTTATTATTTTTCGATCGTCAATTGTTTTAGTGAAAGTGCTTAAAAATATATCGTGTTTGGTATCAAATGAAAGGTTTTTTGAAGGGCTAGCGTAAATAATTGTTTTTTTCAATCGTAAATTGTTTAATGAAAGTGCTTAAAACATATCGTGTTTTGTATCAAATGAAAAGTCTTCTGAAGGGCTCGCGTGATTGATTTTAGTTACAGAAATTTTGAAAATAGATTTAGGTATTAGAAGATTGAGAATACATGTTTTGAACTGCTTTCAACTGATTTTTATATTCATATTAAATTTTAAAGACAAAACATCAACTTGACAAATAATTTTTAAAAGTATGTAATAAAACAAAGCAAAATTTGTCTGCGGTAATAATATACATTTAAAAAAAAATTAAATTCACAGCAGCATTCTACAATGCAAAAAGTATATTTCAGCGATTTCCAACAGTTTTTAAAAAAAGTTTAGAGAAAAATTTCAATTGATTTTATGTACATATAAAATATAAATGTAGAACATTATAAAAAATTACGTCCAAAGGATTTTTAATAGTTTAGCAAAATGTACAATTGTTTTCGTGAAAGTGTTTAAAACCTATCGCGTTTGTATCGAAAAGAAAGATTTTTGAAGGGTTCGCGTACAAAATTTAATACTTTTAGATCCTCAATTGTTTTAGTGAAAATTCTTCAAAATTATTCGTGTTTAGTATCAAATGAAAGGTCTTTTGAAGAGCTCGTGTGCATAATTGAATTTTTCCTGTCATCAATCGTTTTAATGAAAGTTCTTCAAAACCTATTGTGTTTGGTATCTAGTAAAAGGTCTTTTGAAAAGCTCGCGAGCAGAATTGGATATTTTTCAATCGTTGGTTGTTTTAGAGAAAGATCTTCGAAATCTTGTTGTGTTTAGTATCAATTAAAAGATCTTTGGTTGGAAAAATATGCAGAAATGTTTTAGATTTGTAATAATTGAATTTATATTGTGTCAACTGTCCTACAAAAGTGAATTCTACTTCAGGGTCCGCGGAACTAGCGTGAGGCCTGGCGAAGCCAGGGCGACCGCTAGTCTTATATACTAAACGGCTTAATTCCCTATATATAGTTTCATCACGATCAGTCTGACATTTTTACAGCCTAGACGGTTTATCCGATTTAATTGAAACTTTTTTTATTTGATAGGGATTACTCACGGGGAGTGCCTTTTGATAGTCTCAGATTTTTCGTGTACATGATGTGCGAGAAAACTTGAAAAAACATGCATTTTCAACTAAGAGTGTGGAGGCTTTGAAATTTTTAAGAAGAACATCTACTGTCACTTTGACGTTTGTCAGTGGACATATCGCATATTTAATTATAAATTATTTAAATATTAAATGTTTTAGAGTAGTTTTGAAATATTTTACGCACATTGGGGGACTGAGGGGACGTTTCTATTATAATTACAAATTTCAAATATGTGTATTTAAAAAGAAAATTTTTAACAGTCCACTATGAAGTTGGTTTTAATTCAAAACGTCAAATTGACAAGTTTTATAAAATATACAGACAAAGAGTGTGGAGGCTTTGAAATTTTAAAAAAGAACACCTACTCTAATTTTGACATTTGTATGTGGACATATCGCATTTTTAATTAACAATTATTGAAGTATTTAATTTTTTAGACAACTTTTGAAATATTTTACATATATTGGGGGAATGAGAGAACATTTTTATTATCATTAAGCATTTTATATATGTGTATTTAAAAAGAAAATTTTTGACAGTCCACTAAAACACAACGTCAAATTGACAAGTTATATAAAGTATACAGGTAAACCCAACCAAATTTGTCTCCAGTAATAATATACAGTAAAACCAAACAAATTTTATCCACGTCAGAGTACAGTTTAGAAAAACAAGATAACTCGAATTGGAATCATTTGATCACTCTTAAATTTTCTATCGGTAATACGAAAGTTATTTTAAAGGGCATGTGGGCAAAATTATAATATTTTCAATCGGCAATTTCAAACTTAAAGTATTCCGTATCGTACCGTATTTAGTGTCATATTGAAGGGCTTCAAAAGAACTTTCAGATGAAATATAGAAAGTTGAAAATTTACGATAGGTAATTGTTTCAAACTTAATAAATTCTATAAAAAAATTCACACGCATCGTGACTGCTCTAACCAATTGAGCTACAAACACTCGGCGAATACTCATGCCTTTCGAGCAACTTTTAGTTGAAGAAATGCTAGAGCAGTCACCATGCGAGTGAAAGGTTCTGGATTCAAATCCCGGCGAACGCTCATTGCTTTTTCAAAAATTATTTATAATATCTACAAACAAACAATTGTGTTAATAAACAAATTCTTATAAAAAGTTAGTTTAGCAAAATGTTTTCGGAAATAACACACGTATTCGAAATTTTACGACCTTCAATTGTTTTAAACCTAAAGTGTTCCGTATCATATCGTGTTTGATATCATATGAAAGGGATTTAGAAGAACTTTCAGACGAAATAAAAAATATATATATTTCGACCGTCAATTGTTTTAAATTTAAAGTATTCGGAATCATGCCGGGTTTAATGTCATATAAAAAAGTTTTGAATGAACTTGTAGATGGAATAAAGAAAAAAATTCAATATTATAACTGTTAATTGTTTCAAACTGAAAGTATTCCGAGTCATGCCGAGTTTGGTGTGATATGAAGGAGTTTTGAAAGAAAGTTCAAATGATATAAAAAAAAATTATTTTACAACCATCAACTGTTTCAAACTTAAAGTATTGGTGTATAAAAAGGCTTTAGAAGAAAATTGTAATGAAATAAAAAAGTTGAAACTTGACCTATCGCGTTTGTATCAAAAAGAAAGATTTTTTTAAAGGGTTCGCGTACAAAATTTAATAATTTTAGATCCTCAATTGTTTTAGTGAAAATGTTTCAAAATTCTTCGTGTTTAGTATCAAATGAAAGGTCTTTTGAAGAGCTCGCGTCTCAACTGTCCTACAAAAGTGAATCCTACTTCAGGGTCCGCGGAGCTAGCGTGAGGCCTGGCGAAGCCAGGGCGACCGCTAGTCTTATATACTAAACGGCTTAATTCCCTATGTATATATAGATTCATCACGATCAGTCTGACAATTTTACAGCCTAAACGGTTTATTAGATTTTTTTGAAACTTTTTTTATTTGATAGAGGTCAATCACGGGGAGTGCCTTTTGATAGTCTCAGATTTTTCGTGCACATGATGTGCGAGAAAACTTGAAAAAACATGCGTTTTTGGGGCAAAATCAACTAAGAGTGTGGAGGCTTTGAAATTTTTAAGAAGAACATCAAACGTCACTTTGACATTTGTCAATGGACATGTCGCATTTTTAATTATAAATTATTTAAATATTAAATGGTTTAGAGTAGTTTTGAAATATTTTACGCACATTAGGGTACTGAGGGGACGTTTTTATTATAATTAAGTATTTTAAATATGTGTCTTTAAAAAGAAAAATTTTTATAATCCACTATGAAGTTGGTTTAAATTCAAAACGTCAAATTGACAAGTTTTATAAAGTATACAAAAAGTATGGAGGCTTTGAAATTTTAAAAAGAACATCTACTCTAATTTTTACATTTGTATGTGGACATTTCGCATTTTTAATTAAAATTTATTCAAGTATTAAATATTGCAGACAACTTTTGAAATATTTTACACATATTTGGGGAATGAGGGAACGTTTTTATTATAATTACGCATTTTAAATATGTGTATTGAAAACAGTCCACTAAAACGAAACGTCAAATTGACAAGTTATATAAAGTATACAGGTAAAACCAACCAAATTTGTCTCCAGTAATAATATACAGTAAAACCAAGCAAATTTATCCACGGCAGAGTACAATTAAAAAAAAAACAGATAACTCGAATTGGAATCATTTGAGCACTTAAATTTTCTATCGGTAATACGAAAGTTATTTTAAAGGGCAAGTGGGCAAAATTATAATATTTTCAATCGGCAATTATTTTAGTGAAATTGCAACAAAACCTATCGTGTTTGGTGTCATATTAAAGGGCTTTAGAAGAACTTTCAGGTAAATGAAAAAAGGTGGAATTTTACAATAAGCAATTCTTTCTAACATAAAGTATTTTGAATCATATTGTTTTGGGTGTCATATGAAAGGGCTTTAGAAGAACGTTCATATGAAATAAGAAAAAAATTGAAATTTTACGACTGTCAATAGTTTCAAACTTAAAGTATTCCGAATCATACCGTGTTTAGTGTCATATGGAAGGGCTTTAAAAAACTTTCAGATAAAATATAAAAAGTTGAAATTTTACGATAGGTAATTGTTTCAAACTTAATAAATTCTATAAAAAAATGTGGAACTGTCAGAAAATTACATCCAACGGATTTTTAATAGATTAGCAAAATCTTTCCGGAAATAAAACACGTATTTGATTGAAATTTTACGACTGTCAATTATTTCAAACTTAAAGTATTCCGAATTATGCCATGTTTGGTATCATATGAAAGGGCTTTAGACGAACCTTTAGATAAAATAATTAAAAAGTTAGTTTTTGAAAAAGCAATGAGCGTCCGCCGGAATTTGAACCCAGAACCTTTCACTCGCATGGTGACTGCTCTAACCAATTGAGCTACAAACACTCGGCGAATACTCATGTCTTTCGTGCAACCTTTAGTTGAAGAAATGCTAGAGCATATGAAATAGAGTTAGAAGAACTTTTAGATGAAATAAAAAAAAGTTATTTTAACAAAATGTTATCGGAAATAAAACATGTATTTGATTGAAATTTTACGACCGTCAATTGTTCTAAGCTTAAAGTGGTCCGAATCAAATCTTGTTTGATATCATATGACAGGGCTTTAGAAGAACTTTCAGACGAAATAATAAAATTAAGACTTTACTGTTGTGAATTGTTTCAAATATCAAATATTCGGATTAATGTCGTATTTAATGTCATATGAAAATTTGGAAGAAATGTTATATGAAATAAAAAAAATGAAGAATGTCAATTGTTTTAAACATAAAATATTTTTTGGTATCAAATAAAGTCTTTTAAAGGGATCGCGTGAAATATTTTTTTTTCGATTCGCAATTGTTTTAGTGATATTGCTTTGAAACCTATCGTGTTTGATATCGAATGAAATGTCTTTTGAAGTGTTTTCGTGCAGCATTTAATTTAATTTTGATCGGCAATTGTTTCAGTGAAGTGCTTGACAATCTATCGTGTTTGGTATCTAATGAAAGGTCTTTTGAAGAGATCGCGTACAAAATTAAATATTTTACGATTGGCAATTGTTTTAGTGAAAGTCCTTCTAAAATTATCGTGTTTGGTATTAAATGAAAGGTGTTTTGAAGGACTTGCGTACAAAATTTATTACTTTTCGATCGTCAATTGTTTTAATGAAAGTGCCTATCGCGTTTGTATCAAAAAGAAAGATTTTTTGAAGGGTTCGCGTACAAAATGTAGTACTTATAGATCCTCAATTGTTTTAGTGAAAATGCATTAAAATTCTTCGTGATTAGTATCAAATGAAAGGTCTTTTGAAGAGCTCACGTGCATAATTGGATTTTTTTCAATCGTCAGTTGTTTTAGTGAAAGATCTTCGAAACCTATTGTGTTTAGTATCAATTAAAAGGTCCTTGGATGGAATGATACGCAGAAATGATTTAGATTTGTAATAATTGCATTTATATTGTGTTAACTGTCTTACAAAAATGAATTTTACTTCAGGGTCCGCGGAGCTAGCGTGAGGCCTGGCGAAGCCAGGGCGACCGCTAGTCCTATATACTATTTTGAGAAGTGAGGTATATTTGTATATATATATGGATTCATCATGCCCATTTGTAAATCGCTACAGCCTATACGGTTTATCCGATTTATTTGCAACTTTTTTTATTTGATAGAGATCAGTCATGGGGAGTGCCTTTGGATAGTCTCAGATTTTTCGTGCACATGATGTGCGAGAAAACTTGAAAAAACATGCGTTTTTGGGTCAAAATCAACTTAGAGTGTGGAGGCTTTGAAATTTTTAAGAAGAAGATCTACTGTCACTTTGACGTTTGTCAGTGGACATGTCGCATTTTTAATTATAAATTACTTAAAAAGGAAACTTTTGTGAGTTGTTTTGAAATACTTTACGCATATTGTGGAAATGAGGGGACGTTTTTATTATAATTATACATTTCAAATATGTGTATTTAAAAAGTAAATTTTTGACACTCCACTATGAAGTTGGTTTTAAAGCAAAACGTCAAATTGACAAGTTTTATAAAGTATAAAGAATATGGAGGCTTTGAAATTTTTAAAAAGAACATATACTGTCATTTTGACATTTGTCAGTGGACATGTCGCATATTTAATTATAAATTACTTAAATATTAAATGTTTGTGAGTAGTTTTGAAATACGTTACACATATTATGGAAATGAGGGGACGTTTTTATTATAATTACACATTTCAAATACGTGTATTTAAAAAGTAAATTTTTGACGGTCCACAATGAATTTGGTTTCGAAACAAAACGTCGAATTGACAAGTTGTATAATTTATACAGGTGAACTCAACCGAATTTTGTCTACGGCAAAGTTCAATTTAGAAAAACCAGATAACTCGAATTAGAATCATTTGGACACTCCTAAATTTTCTATCGATAATTTAATTGAAAGTGCTTCAAAACCAGTCATATTTGGTATATTATGAAAGTTCTTTTAAAGGGTACGTGTGCAAAACTAAAATATTTTCGATCGGCAATAGTTTTAGTGAAAGGCCTATCTTGTTTGGTATCAAATGAGAGGTTATTTAAAGGGCTCGAGTACAAAATTAATTTTTTTTCCATCGGTAACTGTTTTAGTGAGAGTGCATTAAAATCCATCGTGTTTGGTATCATATAAAAGGTTTTTTGAAGGGCTCACGTGCAGAATTGGAATTTTTTTCGTTCGGCAATTGTTTTAGTGAAAATGATTAAAAACCTATCGTATTTGGTATCAAATGAAAGGTCTTTGAAAGGGCTCGCGTATAAAATTTATCACTTTTAGATCGTCAATTGTTTTAGTGAAAGAGCTTAAAAAATATCATGTTTGGTACTAAATGAAAGGTTTTTTGAAGGGCTCGCGTGAAAAATTGATTCTTTTCGATCGTCAGTTATTTTATTGAAAGTGTTTCAAAACATATTGTGTTTGGTATCAAATGAAAGGTCTTCTGAAGGGCTCGCGTGAAAAATTGTTTTTTTTTTCGACAGATAATTGTTTTAGTGAAAATGCAGCAAAACTAATTCTGTTTGGTACGCATGTAATTTTCTGATAGAATTATTTCAATTTCTAGACAAGTTAGAGAAATTTTGAAAATTGATTTAGGCATTAAATGATTGAGAATACATGTTTTAAACTGTTTTCAACTGATTATATTTGAAGAAAAAATGTCAGTTAATTTTTAAAAGTATATAGTGAAACGAAGCATAATTTGTCCGCAGTAATAATATACAGTAAAAAAAAATAAAAAAATTTACCACAGCATGCTACAATGCAAACGAAGGTAACTCGAAAAAACGATGTCAGAAATAATATTCCAGCGATTTCCAACAGTTTTTCAAAAAAATTAAAGAAAATTTTCAATTGATTTAATGTATATATAAATATAAATGTGGAATGTCATCAGAAATGACGTCCGAAGGATTTTTAATAAATAGCAAAATGTATTCAGATGAAATTAAAAAAGTTGAAATTTTACGATAGGCAATTGTTTCAAATTTAAAGTATTCCAAATCATAACTTGTTTGGTCTCATTTGTATGGTCTTTAGAAAAACTTTCAGATGAAATAAAAAATATATATTTTACGACCGTCAATTATTTTAACATAAAGTATTCCGAATCATACCGTGTTTAGTGATATATGAATGGGGTTTAGAAGAACTTTCAGATAAAATAAAAAAAGTTGTAATTTTACGATCCTCAATTGTTTCAAACATAAATTATTATGAATCATACCATCTTTGGTGTCATATTGAAGGGCATTAAAAGAACTTTCAGATGGAATAAAAAAAGTTAAAATTTTACGACAGGCATTTGTTTCAAACTTAAAGTATTCCGAAAATTAACATATTTGGTGTCATATGAAATGGCTTTAGAATAACTTTCAGATGAAATAAAAAGAGTTGAAATTTTATAATAGTTAATTGTTTCTAACATAAAGTATTCTGAATCATACTGTGTAGGGTGTCATATGAAAGGGTTTTAGAAGACCTTTCGGATGAAACAAAAAAGTTAAATTTTACGATCCTCAATTGTTTCAAACATAAATTATTCCGAATCATGCCTTCTTTGCTGTCATATGAAAGGGCTTTAGAAGAACTTTCAGATGAAATAAAAAAAAGTTAGTTTAGCAAAATGGTTTCGGAAATAAAAAACATATTTTATTGAAATTTTACGACAGTCAATTCTTTTAAACTTAAAAAAATTAAACATTGCGACCGTCAATTGTTTTAAATTTGAAGTATTCGTGTTTAATGTCATATGAAAGAGTTTTGAAAGAACTTACGATATCAATTGTTTCAAATTTAAAGTTTCGCGAATCACATCGCGTTTGATATCAAATAGGTTTTTTAAAGGGCTCGCATGCAAAATTAATTTTTTCGATCCGCAATTGTTTTAGTGAAAGTGCTTCAAAACATATTGTGTTTGGTATGAAATGAAAGGCCACTTAATGGGCTTGCATGAAAAATTGAAATATTTTCATTTGTCAATTATTTTAGTCTTTTGAAGAACTCGCGTGCAGCATTAAATTTTATTCGATCGACAATTGTTTTAATGAAAGTACTTCAAAACATATCGTGTTTGCTATCAAATAAAAGGTTTTTTGAAGGGCTTGCGTACAAAACTTAATACATTTCAATCGTCAATTGTTTTACTAAAAGTATTTCAAATCCCATCGTGGTTGGTTTCAAATGAAAGGTATTTTATAGGTCACGCGTATTAAATGAATTATTATTTTTTGATCGTCTATTGTTTTAGTAATTGTATTAAATGACATGCCTTTTGAAGGGTTCAAATATAAAATTGCTATTTTTTTCGACCGAGAATTGTTTTAGTGAAAATGCTTCAAAACCAATCATGTTTGATATCAAATGAAGGGTCGTTTGAAGAATTCGCGTACAAAATTAAATACTTTTAGATCGGTAATTATTTGAGTGAAAGTGCTTCAGAACCTATTGTGTTTGGTGTGAAATGAAAGGTCTTTTGAAGTATTAGCTTACAAAATGTAATACTTTTCGATAGTCAATTGTTTTAGTGTAAGTGTTTCAAAATCTATCGTGTTTGTTTTCAAATGAAAGGTCTTTTAAAGATCACGCATGTTAAATTAATTTTTTTTTTATCGTCCATTGTTTTAGTAAAGGTGTTTCAAAACCTATCATATTTGGTATTAAATTACAGGCCTTTAAAGGGCTCGAATATAAAATTGGTATTTTTTTCGACCGAGAATTGTTTTAGTGAAAGTACTTTAAAACCATTCATGTTTGATATAAAATGAAAGATCTTTTGAAGAGCTCGCGTATAAAATTAAATACTTTCAGATCTTCAATTGTTTTCGTGAAAGTGTTTTAAAACTTATCGTGTTTGGTATCAAATGAAATGTCTTTTAAAGGGCACGCGAATTAAATTGATTTTTTTGAGCGGCATTTGTTTTAGTGATACAGATTTAAAACCTATTGTGTTTGACATCAATTAATAGGTCTTTGCATGAATAAACGTACAGAATTGAAAAGTTTTAGATTGGAATAAATTCAGTTTATATTTTGTCAATTGTCATACAGAAGTGAACCTTACTTCAGTGTCCGTGGAGCCTAGCGTGAGGCCTGGCAAAGCCAGGCCGACCGCTAGTTATTAACTAATTGAGTTAATTATTAGAGCAATCTGTTGTTGATCGTGTCCTTAAGAATAAGTTAATTAAATTCATTTTGTAACCTATTAATTGGGATTTATTTTATTTTATTTATTTGTATTAAAATTGTTATTGTGTTGAGAATCTTGCGTGTCCTTTATTTCGTTAATTATCCTATCATTAAAGTTGTCTAAGCTGGTTGAGTACAAAAGTAAGTTTAGGCGGGGAAGCCCTGATGTATGTTAAAAATAATGAGAAAGTAAAGGATCATTCAATAACATAGAACGAATTTAAAGACTTATTATTGGAGAGATTTGCGCCTAGGCAAGATGGTAGCACTATATTAAAATATTTTAATACGTGTGCTCAGTTAAGAAATGAATCAATTTTAGCATATGCGGCGCGTTTACAGAATATCGGTAATCAATTAGTTGAAGGAACAAATGACGCTGCAACAAAAGCAGTTAACGATAAGTATATCGCAGTACAATTATTAAATCAGTTCACTACGGGTATATTGCCATATCTACAGCGAGACGTTTATATGAAAATCCTAGAACATTCAATCAAGCGGTTCAAATTGCTAAAAAATCATAATCGGTATTTGCAATGATGCGGAGAGACGAATTAGAAGTCGTCAGTCAAGTTAACAGTTCGGAAAGTAATGATAATATGATGAATTCAATAAGTAAACTGAGAGAAGTAATATCCGATGTAAATCAGCATAAAAACGTGGAAGAAAAGCGGAATAATTACAGTCGTGCTAGTACAACGCCGCGGTACCCAAGTAATACACCGCGTTATAGTAATAGTAATAGAGAAAGAAATGATAATTATCAGTAAAGATCACAGGATCAGAGAAATATATTATGTTTTAAATGTCAGAAATACGGACATATGGCACGAGATTGTAGTTTGAATATAATTAGAGAAAAAATTTGTAAAAGATGTAATAAACAAGGACACACACAATAACGCAATGTAGAGTTTACCTTCCGGATAAAGATAAAAGCAGTGGCGTAGCTATCAGAACGGTAATTCGAGTCATTTAAACTCCAAAAGGCCGTAGATCAGAGTCCCAAATCTGACGGTCGAAGACACTTACCGTGTAAAGAACTAATACCGGCCGTAAATAGTAATAATAGACATAACGAAGTTAAGTTGAATTGTAATGGTAGAAATTATGAATTTTTAATTGACACTGGAGCCAATATTAATATCTTAAAGCGATATGTGGTAGAGGGACAGCGTTTAAAAAAAATCGCGCGTAATCGTTCAATAGTTGGAATTTCAGGCCAAGAGTTACCTGTAATTGGATCAACGGAAGTTGAAATTAAAGTTGGATTTAGAAGTAGGTATTTGGCATAATTTTGTTGTATGAGATGAAAGATTAAGCTTAGCTACAGACGGATTAATTGTTTTAGACTTCCTTAGTGATTATAAAGCCGAGATTAATTATGCGCGTAATGAAATAAGTATCATTTGAGAAATACTGACAATATCGACTATTACAGAGCACTTTAGAGATGCAGAAAATGTTAATTCCAGACAAGCAAAGAGTGGAGATCGTGATTATTTGCCTGTGAAACATAATTCGACTAATTCGCTACGTTTGAGTCGTGTTAAGGGACACAGTGTAGATTATCAAAATTCAAAGCGAAATATGGCGAGCATTGATGAGAGACGTGTGGTTGGTGCACCTTTGGTGGCACATAGGAGGGAGTTTGTTAATTGTAATAATTGCCCTGAACAGCAATCGAAATTTTTATGGAATACTGCAGATGATCGTGTAACAAAAAGTTCGCTAGGTTCGGTTTGTGACAGGAGAAACATTGGGATGCGTGAAAATAAGATCAGCTCTTGTAGACAATGTAGAGTTGTAGAAATTGAAAGTCCGGAAAATAATTGTGTAAAGAATGTCAGAATTGCTAAAGTTAAGGGTACAGAGAGTGTCGTAAAGAGTAATAAACAAATTGTAAATGAGAGTGTAGCTGGCTCGGTCAAGTCAGTCGAGAATAAAGAAAAAGCAGCTAGTGAAATTTTAACTAAGTTATGCGCGGAAAGTTCCACAAAAGTGAAAAAAGGTTTGAATATAGTTGTTGAATCACTTAAAATTGTAAAAAGTAAGTCAGATTTTATACATAAAGTTGTGAAAAGTGAAAGTGTAAAAGTTTTGCCATTTAAAAAAGATACTGTTATAGAATCGAGTGTTAATAAAGCAAGTAACATTGAAAAATCTGGGAGAATTGTTGAAGAAAGACGTAAAACAGTCAGTTCGCTATGTTCAGTCAGTAATATGGAGAACCAAAGTAATCAAGTAGTTAAAGAGAGTAAAGATGAAATTAAGAATAATGAGAAGTGTAAAACAGCTAGTAAAGAGGTGAAAGTTGAATTAGATACTAGTGATATACGTTCAATTCGTATGAAAGAAAGTTTAAGTATTACTCCCAGAACTGAAGCAAAGTAAAGAAATAAAAAATGTTAGTATTTTGATTGAGCCAGTAGAGACGAATATTCATGAAATTATTACAGCTAGAGTTATTGCAAATGGTGATAAAAGAGAAGTACCAGTTAAAATTATGAATGCTAGTAAGCAAAGATTAGAGATACCAGCAATAGTACGCTATGAGGAAAATGTTAAACTAAATATTGATAGCGGAAATGAGAAAGTAGAGTCAATTAGGAAAATTGAAGAACTAGATTTTATGAGGTTTTTCAAATTAGATCATCTTAATGAGTTTGATAAAAGTAAAATGCAGAAGTTATTAGAAAAATATAAAGATATTTTTATGAGTCCAGGTATAAAGTTGGGTTGTACTTCGAAAGTTAAGCATAAAATTAGTACGGAAAACGTTCATCCGTTCGCGAAACGACCAAATCGCGTAGCGTATTATCAGAAAGATGTGTTAGAAGATCAAATTAAAGCATTGTTAAAGAATGGTATAATAGAAGAAAGTGATTCACCATGGTCAGCTCTTGTAGTGTTAGTAAATAGACTAGCGGTCGGCCTGGCTTTGCCAGGCCTCACGCTAGGCTCCACGGACACTGAAGTAAGGTTCACTTCTGTATGACAATTGACAAAATATAAACTGAATTTATTCCAATCTAAAACTTTTCAATTCTGTACGTTTATTCATGCAAAGACCTATTAATTGATGTCAAACACAATAGGTTTTAAATCTGTATCACTAAAACAAATGCCGCTCAAAAAAATCAATTTAATTCGCGTGCCCTTTAAAAGACATTTCATTTGATACCAAACACGATAAGTTTTAAAACACTTTCACGAAAACAATTGAAGATCTGAAAGTATTTAATTTTATACGCGAGCTCTTCAAAAGATCTTTCATTTTATATCAAACATGAATGGTTTTAAAGTACTTTCACTAAAACAATTCTCGGTCGAAAAAAATACCAATTTTATATTCGAGCCCTTTAAAGGCCTGTAATTTAATACCAAATATGATAGGTTTTGAAACACCTTTACTAAAACAATGGACGATAAAAAAAAAATTAATTTAACATGCGTGATCTTTAAAAGACCTTTCATTTGAAAACAAACACGATAGATTTTGAAACACTTACACTAAAACAATTGACTATCGAAAAGTATTACATTTTGTAAGCTAATACTTCAAAAGACCTTTCATTTCACACCAAACACAATAGGTTCTGAAGCACTTTCACTCAAATAATTACCGATCTAAAAGTATTTAATTTTGTACGCGAATTCTTCAAACGACCCTTCATTTGATATCAAACATGATTGGTTTTGAAGCATTTTCACTAAAACAATTCTCGGTCGAAAAAAATAGCAATTTTATATTTGAACCCTTCAAAAGGCATGTCATTTAATACAATTACTAAAACAATAGACGATCAAAAAATAATAATTCATTTAATACGCGTGACCTATAAAATACCTTTCATTTGAAACCAACCACGATGGGATTTGAAATACTTTTAGTAAAACAATTGACGATTGAAATGTATTAAGTTTTGTACGCAAGCCCTTCAAAAAACCTTTTATTTGATAGCAAACACGATATGTTTTGAAGTACTTTCATTAAAACAATTGTCGATCGAATAAAATTTAATGCTGCACGCGAGTTCTTCAAAAGACTAAAATAATTGACAAATGAAAATATTTCAATTTTTCATGCAAGCCCATTAAGTGGCCTTTCATTTCATACCAAACACAATATGTTTTGAAGCACTTTCACTAAAACAATTGCGGATCGAAAAAATTAATTTTGCATGCGAGCCCTTTAAAAAACCTATTTGATATCAAACGCGATGTGATTCGCGAAACTTTAAATTTGAAACAATTGATATCGTAAGTTCTTTCAAAACTCTTTCATATGACATTAAACACGAATACTTCAAATTTAAAACAATTGACGGTCGCAATGTTTAATTTTTTTAAGTTTAAAAGAATTGACTGTCGTAAAATTTCAATAAAATATGTTTTTTATTTCCGAAACCATTTTGCTAAACTAACTTTTTTTTATTTCATCTGAAAGTTCTTCTAAAGCCCTTTCATATGACAGCAAAGAAGGCATGATTCGGAATAATTTATGTTTGAAACAATTGAGGATCGTAAAATTTAACTTTTTTGTTTCATCCGAAAGGTCTTCTAAAACCCTTTCATATGACACCCTACACAGTATGATTCAGAATACTTTATGTTAGAAACAATTAACTATTATAAAATTTCAACTCTTTTTATTTCATCTGAAAGTTATTCTAAAGCCATTTCATATGACACCAAATATGTTAATTTTCGGAATACTTTAAGTTTGAAACAAATGCCTGTCGTAAAATTTTAACTTTTTTTATTCCATCTGAAAGTTCTTTTAATGCCCTTCAATATGACACCAAAGATGGTATGATTCATAATAATTTATGTTTGAAACAATTGAGGATCGTAAAATTACAACTTTTTTTATTTTATCTGAAAGTTCTTCTAAACCCCATTCATATATCACTAAACACGGTATGATTCGGAATACTTTATGTTAAAATAATTGACGGTCGTAAAATATATATTTTTTATTTCATCTGAAAGTTTTTCTAAAGACCATACAAATGAGACCAAACAAGTTATGATTTGGAATACTTTAAATTTGAAACAATTGCCTATCGTAAAATTTCAACTTTTTTAATTTCATCTGAATACATTTTGCTATTTATTAAAAATCCTTCGGACGTCATTTCTGATGACATTCCACATTTATATTTATATGTACATGAAATCAATTGAAAATTTTCGTTAATTTTTTTGAAAAACTGTTGGAAATCGCTGGAATATTATTTCCGACATCGTTTTTTCGAGTTACCTTTGTTTGCATTGTAGCATGCTGTGGTCAATTTTTTTATTTTTTTTTTACTGTATATTATTACTGCGGACAAATTATGCTTTGTTTCACTATATACTTTTAAAAATTAACTGACATTTTTTCTTCAAATATAATCAGTTGAAAACAGTTTAAAATATGTATTCTCAATCATTTAATGCCTAAATCAATTTTCAAAATTTCTCTAACTTGTCTAGAAATTGAAATAATTCTATCAGAAAATTACATGCGTACCAAACAGAATTAGTTTTGCTGCATTTTCACTAAAACAATTATCTGTCGAAAAAAAAAACAATTTTTCACGCGAGCCCTTCAGAAGACCTTTCATTTGATACCAAACACAATATGTTTTGAAACACTTTCAATAAAATAACTGACGATCGAAAAGAATCAATTTTTCACGCGAGCCCTTCAAAAAACCTTTCATTTAGTACCAAACATGATATTTTTTAAGCTCTTTCACTAAAACAATTGACGATCTAAAAGTGATAAATTTTATACGCGAGCCCTTTCAAAGACCTTTCATTTGATACCAAATACGATAGGTTTTTAATTATTTTCACTAAAACAATTGCCGAACGAAAAAATTCCAATTCTGCACGTGAGCCCTTCAAAAAACCTTTTATATGATACCAAACACGATGGATTTTAATGCACTCTCACTAAAACAGTTACCGATGGAAAAAAAAATAATTTTGTACTCGAGCCCTTTAAATAACCTTTCATTTGATACCAAACAAGATAGGCCTGTCACTAAAACTATTGCCGATCGAAAATATTTTAGTTTTGCACACGTACCCTTTAAAAGAACTTTCATAATATACCAAATATGACTGGTTTTGAAGCACTTTCAATTAAATTATCGATAGAAAATTTAGGAGTGCCCAAATGATTCTAATTCGAGTTATCTGGTTTTTCTAAATTGAACTTTGCCGTAGACAAAATTCGGTTGAGTTCACCTGTATAAATTATAAAACTTGTCAATTCGAGGTTTTGTTTCGAAACCAAATTCATTGTGGACCGTCAAAAATTTACTTTTTAAATACACGTATTTGAAATGTATAATTATAATAAAAACGTCCCCTCATTTCCATAATATGTGTAACGTATTTCAAAACTACTCACAAACATTTAATATTTAAGTAATTTATAATTAAATATGCGACATGTCCACTAACAAATGTCAAAATGACAGTAGATGTTCTTTTTAAAAAATTTCAAAGCCTCCATATTCTTTATACTTTATAAAACTTGTCAATTTGACGTTTTGCTTTAAAACCAACTTCATAGTGGAGTGTCAAAAATTTACTTTTTAAATACACGTATTTGAAATGTATAATTATAATAAAAACGTCCCCTCATTTCCACAATATGCGTAAAGTATTTCAAAACTACTCACAAAAGTTTCATTTTTAAGTAATTTATAATTAAAAATGCGACATGTGCACTGACAAACGTCAAAGTGACAGTAGATCTTCTTCTTAAAAATTTCAAAGCCTCCACACTCTTAGTTGATTTTGACCCAAAAACGCATGTTTTTTCAAGTTTTCTCGCACATCATGTACACGAAAAATCTAAGACTATCAAAAGGCACTCCGCGTGACTGAGCTCTATCAAATAAAAAAAGTTGCAAATAAATCGGATAAACTGTCTAGGCTGTAGCGATTTACGAATGGGCGTGATGAATCCATATATATATACAAATATACCTCACTTATCAAAATAGTATATAGGACTAGCGGTCGCCCTGGCTTCGCCAGGCCTCACGCTAGTTCCGCGGACCCTGAAGTAGAATTCACTTTTGTAGGACAGTTGACACAATATAAATTCAATTATTACAAATCTAAAACATTTCTGTATATCTTTCCATCCAAAGCCCTTTTAATTGATACTATATACAACAGGTTTCGAAGATTTTTCACTAAAACAACTGACGATTGAAAAAACTACAATTCTGCTCGCGAGCTCTTCAAAAGACCTTTCATTTGATACTAAATACGAAGAATTTGGAAGCATTTTCACTAAAACAATTGAGGATCTAAAAGTATTAAATTTTGTACGCGAACCCTTCAAAAAATCTTTCTTTTTGATACAAACGCGATTTTTTATTTCATTACAATCTTCTTCTAAAGCCTTTTTATACGACATCAATACTTTAAGTTTGAAACAGTTGACGGTTGTAAAATATTTTTTTTTTATTTCATTTGAACTTTCTTTCAAAACTCTTTCATATCACACCAACCTCGGCATGACTCGGAATACTTTGAATTTGAAACAATTAACAGTTGTAATATTTAATTTTTTTCTTTATTCCATCTACAAGTTCTTTCAAAACTTTTTTATATGACATTAAACACGGCATGATTCCGAATACTTAGTTTAAATTTAAAACAATTCACGGTCGAAATATATATATATATATATATATATATATATATATATATATATATATATATATATATATATTTTATTTCGTTTGATAGTTCTTCTAAATCCCTTTCATATGATATCAAACACGATATGATACGGACCACTTTAGGTTTAAAACAATTGAAGGTCGTAAAATTTCAAATACGTGTGTTATTTCCGAAAACATTTTACTAAACTAACTTTTTATAAGAATTTGTTTATTGACACAATTGCTATTTCAAAAACTAACTTTTTAATTATTTTATCTAAAGGTTCGTCTAAAGCCTTTTTATATGATACCAAACATGGCATAATTCGGAATACTTTATGTTTGAAATAATTGACAGTCTTCAATCAAATACGTGTTTTATTTCCGAAAAGATTTTGCTAATCTATTAAAAATCCATTGGATGTAATTTTTGATAGTTCCACATTTTTTTATAGAATTTATTAAGTATGAAACAATTACCTATTGTAAAATTTCAACTTTCTATATTTCATCTGAATGTTCTTTTGAAGCCCTTCAATATGACACTAAATACGGTACGATTCGGAACACTTTAAGTTTGAAACTATTGACAGTCGTAAAATTTCAACTTTTTTTTATTTCATACGAAAGTTATTCTAAAGCCCTTTCATATGACACCCAACACAATATGATTCGAAATACTTTTTGTTAGAAACAATTGCTTATTGTAAAATTTCTACTTTTTTCATTTATCTGAAAGTTCTTCTAAAGCCGTTTAATATGACACCAAACACGATAGGTTTTGTTCCAATTTCACTAAAATAATTGCCGATTGAAAATATTATAATTTTGCCCACATGCCCTTTAAAATAACTTTCGTATTACCGATAGAAAATTTAAGTACTCAAATGATTCCAATTCGAGTTATCTGGTTTTTCTAAATTGTACTCGGTCGTGGATAAAATTTTCTTGGTTTTACTGTATATTATTACTGGAGACAAATTTGGTTGGTTTTACCTGTATACTTTATATAACTTGTCAATTTGACGTTTTGGTTTAGTGGACTGTCAAAAATTTTCTTTTTAAATACACATATTTAAAATGCGTAATTATAATTAAAACGTTCCCTCATTCCCCCAATATGTGTCAAATATTTCAAAAGTTGTCTAAAATAGTTAATACTTGAATAATTTTTAATTAAAAATGCGATATGTCCACATACAAATGTCAAAATTAGAGTAGGTATTCTTTTTAAAATTTCAAAGCCTCCACACTCTTTGTCTGTATATTTTATAAACTTGTCAATTTGACGTTTTGAATTAAAACCAACTTCATAGTGGACTATAAAAATTTTTCTTTTTAAATTCACATATTTAAAATACTTAATTATAATAAAAACGTCCCCTCAGTCCACTAATGTGCGTAAAATATTTCAAAACTACTCTAAACCATTTAATATTTAAATAATTTATAATTAAAAATGCGACATGTCCACTGACAAACGTCAAAATTACAGTAGATGTTCTTCTTAAAAATGTCAAAGCCTCCACACTCTTAGTTGAAAATGCATGTTTTTTCAAGTTTTCTCGCACATCATGTGCACTAAAAATCTGAGACTATCAAAAGGCACTCCCCATAAGTAATCCCTATCAAATAAAAAAAGTTTCAATTAAATCGGATAAACCGTCTAGGCTGTAAAAATGTCAGACTGATCGTGATGAAACTATATATAGGGAATTAAGCCGTTTAGTATATAAGACGATTGGAAAAAATCCAATTATGCACGCGAGACCTTTCATTTGATACTAATCACGAAGAATTTTGATGCATTTTCACTAAAACAATTGAAGATCTATAAGTATTAAATTTTGTACGCGAACCCTTCAAAAAATCTTTCTTTTTGATAAAAACGCGATAGGTTTAAAACACTTTCACGAGAACAATTGTACATTTTGCTAAACTATTAAAAATATTTTGGACATCATTTTTTATAATGTTCTACATTTATATTTTATATGTACATGAAATCAACTGAAATTTTCTCTAAACTGTTTTGAAAAACTGTTGGAAATCGCTGAAATATACTTTTTTGCATTGTAGAATGCTGCTGTCAATTTTCTTTTTTTTCTAAATGTATATTATTACCGCACACAAATTTTGCTTTGTTTTATTACATACTTTTAAAAAATATTTGTCAAGTTGACGTTTTGTCTTAAAAATTTTTACGCTAGCCCTTCAAAAAATCTTCCATTTGATACCAAACACGGTAAGCACTTTCACTTAAACAATTGCCAATCGTAAAATATTTAATTTTGTACGCGAGCTCTTCAAAAGACCTTTCATTAGAAACCAAACACGATAGATTGTTAAGCACTTTCACTGAAACAATTGCCGATCAAAATTAAATTAAATGCTACATGAAAACACTTCAAAAGACATTTCATTCGATATCAAACACGATAGGTTTCAAAGCAATATCACTAAAACAATTGCGGATCGAAAAAAAAATAATTTTGCACGCGATCCCTTTAAAAGATTTTTTATTTGATACCAAAAACGGCATCGTTCGAAATATTTTTTGCTTAAAACAATTTTCATATGACATTAAACACGGCATTAATCCGAATATTTGAAATTTGAAACAACTGATAATCGTAAAGTCTTAATTTTTTTATTTCGTCTGAAAGTTCTTCTAAAGCCCTTTCATATGATATCAAACACGATTTGATTCGGAATACTTTAAGCTTAGAACAATTGACGGTCGTAAAATTTCAATCAAATACGTGTTTTATTTCCGAAAACATTTTGCTAAATTAACTTTTTTTTATTTCATCTGAAAGTTCTTCTAACGCTATTTCATATGCTCTAGCATTTCTTCAACTAAAGGTTGCACGAAAGGCATGAGTATTCGCCGAGTGTTTGTAGCTCAATTGGTTAGAGCAGTCACCATGCGAGTGAAAGTTTCTGGGTTCAAAATCCGGCGAACGCTCATTGCTTTTTCAAAAACTAACTGTTTAATTATTTTATCTAAAGGTTCGGCTAAAACCCTTTCATATGATGATGAAATAATTGACAGTCTTAAAATTTCAATCAAATACGTGTTTTATTTCCGAAAAGATTTTGCTAATCTATTAAAAATCCGTTGGATGTAATTTTTGATAGTTTCACATTTTTTTATAGAATTTATTAAGTTTTTGTTTTAGTGAACTGTCTAAAATTTTCTTTTTAAATACACATATATAAAATGCTTAATGATAATAAAAACGTAGCCTCATTCCCCCAATATGTGTAAAATATATCAAAAGTAGTCTAAAAAATTAAATACTTCAATAATTGTTAATTAAAAATGCGATATGTCCACATACAAATGTCAAAATTAGAGTAGGTGTTCTTTTTTAAAATTTCAAAGCCTCCACACTCTTTGTCTGTATATTTTATAAAACTTGTCAATTTGACGTTTTGAATTAAAACCAACTTCATAGTGGACTGTTAAAAATTTTCTTTTTAAATACACATATTTGAAATTTGTAATTATAATAGAAACGTCCCCTCAGTCCCCCAATGTGCGTAAAATATTTCAAAACTACTCTAAAACATTTAATATTTAAATAATTTATAATTAAATATGCGACATGTCCACAGACAAATGTCAAAATTACAGTAGATGTTCATCTTAAAAATGTCAAAGCCTCCACACTCTTAGTTGAAAATGCATGTTTTTTCAAGTTTTCTCGCACATCATGTGCACGAAAAATCTGAGACTATCAAAAGGCACTCCCCATAAGTAATCCCTATCAAATAAAAAAAGTTTCAATGAAATCGGATAAACCGTCTAGGCTGTAAAAATGTCAGACTGATCGTGATGAAACTATATATAGGGAATTAAGCCGTTTAGTATATAAGATATCTGACGGATCAACAAAAGTTAGATTGTGTGTTGATTTTAGAGCGTTAAATAATATTACGAAGAAATATTTCTTATCTTTACCTAATTCACAAGATACAATTTCTCAAAAGAATGGAGCAGCTTTGTTTACAACGTTAGATTTAGCGTCAGGGTACCAGCAGGAAGAAATTACAGATGGGGACAAAGAAAAGTCAGGGTTTAGTACCCCCTGGGGCCATTATCAATGGAATCGTATTCCTTTCGGTTTATGTAATGCGCCAAGTACATTTCAGAGATTAATGTGTTGTGTTTTAAGTAGATTAGTATGAGAAAAATATTATGTGTACTTAGATGATATATGTATTTTTTCACGTGATGATATTAATGAGTATATTAGTAAGATTAAACAAGTGTTTGATAGATTGAAAAAGTTTAATTTAAAGTTGAAGCCTAGTAAATGTGAATTTGTTAAGAAAGAAACAGCATATTTATGTCATATTATTTCTGGTGATGGTGTAAAACCAGATCCATCGAAAATAGAGGCAACTGAAAAGTTTCCAATACCGAATACAGAACGTAAAATTAAATCATTTTTAGGGCTAGTAGGATTTTATCGCCGATATATAGATTCATTTTCTAACATAGCAAGACCGTTAACGTGGTTAACGCAGAGATATAAAGTTTGTATGGGATGAATCAACTCAGGTAGCGTTTGATAGATTGAGAACAGCGATAATTACGAGTCCGATATTAATTTATCCAGAGTTTATTCAGCCGTTTACTTTAACGACAGATGTGTCAAATATTGCGTTAGGAGCCGTGTTAAGTCAACATCGGTTCGGAGGAGAACACTCAATCGCGTATGCAAGTAGAACATTAAATAAAGCAGAGAGTAATTATGCAACTATTGAGCAAGAATGTTTAGCTATAATATGGGCTACAAAGTTTTTCAGATGTTATTTGTATGGAAGAAAGTTTACGTTGGTTACAGATCATGGATCATTAGTTTATTTAAACAAATTTAAAGATAAAAGTAGTAGATTAGTTAATTGGTCATAGAAGTTATCGGAGTATGAGTTTGAAGTAATTTATAAGCCAGGAAAGCAGATGCACTTTCGCATGTATCAATTAATTGTGTTGGTGAATTCGAACCAATTTAGGATAGAGAGCATATAAAGTTAGAGAAAGATAAAGATTTAGAAATTAAAAAGTTAGTTGACAGAGGTATTTGTAATAATGATGAATTTTATAGAGATAATGATGGTGCAACTTACAAGCTGAGAAATATTAATGAACGTGAAGATAGGTTAGTAGTTCCGTCAAGTATGGTTAATAAAGTTTTAAGAACGTGTCATGATTTACCTCACGCGGGTCATGTAGGTTATGAAAAAACGTATAATTTAATTAAGAAAAAGTTGTTTTGGAAAAATATGGCATCACAGATAAAAGAGTATTGTTTACGTTGTCTATCGTCGCCTCATTTAAGACCAATACCATTACAACAGTTCGGTGGAATTTCAAAACCATTTGAGCGTACTTCAATGGATATTGTGGTTCCGTTACCCATCACGAATAGTGGAAACAGGTATATTTTAACATTTATTGATGCTTTTACTCGATACCCAGAAGCTACAGCAATAACAGACGAGTCAGCAGAGAAAGTAGCAAATGCATTTACGAGCCCTAACAACTATATATTGGGACAAAATCAAATATAAATATAATTAAGATATTTGAGTTTATTTTTTCTCTAATATTTTTTTTTTAATTTAATACTATTTATTTTCTTAATTAAGAACATTTGAGGCCAATCAGCAACACAAAAAACAAAATATTTATTCTGTTAACTGTAATTAACAAGAAAAATGTTCATTTTGTGTGGCAACTAAATATTGGGACAATACAAATTAACTGTTAAATATGAAACAAGATAAGATAAATAATTTGTGAAAACAATGCAGAACGAAACGTCGGATTAATCGGCAGTTGCTTTCTTATTGTTTTGAATGAATCGCTGCGTTTATTGAACATAATACTACGTGATATCTCTACAAGTTCAAAAATTCGTGAGTTAGTGTGCAAAAATTATTGTCGCACTAAAACAATATGTGAAGTGGCAGATGAACTTAATATATCTAAAACTACAATGTGGAATATTATTAAGCATTATGGAGTAATCGGAAGTATTCTAGACAAAAAAGGTAAAAGTCCGGATCGTCCAAAATTAGTTTCTGATAGACATAGTAAAACTATGCAAAAAAAGACCGAAGAAATACTTTAAGGCAAATTACGATTGAATGGAATTATGGAATCAGATTAAATCTGTCAAGGGAGTGCTATAACAAGTGGATTCATAAATATCGACTAAAGTTTTATAAGGTTGAAATAACAAGAAACAATTTAAAAAATGTATTTCACAAAAAAAATTCTTATAGGCCAAGGAAATTAACGGAAAAACAAAAGAAAACCACGCTCACATGTACAAAATCTAAACTATCTTGGTCGGTGAAAGATTGACATAGAGTAATTTTAGCGACGAATCCAAATTAGACGTATGTGTTGGTGATTACAGCAAACGCGTGATTCGCACTAAAAATGAGGCTTTCCACAAGGATTGCCTAAAACGTACAGTGAAATTTCGTAAAGGAGTGATGATTTGGGGTAGCATGACAGCTTCAGGTTTAGGTTGCTTTGAATTTATTGATGGTATGAATGCTGCGAAATATCAACAAATAGTGCAAAACAGTCTGTTATCAAGTAAGGCGAAGTTAAATGTTGGCGAAAATTACATTTTTCAGCAGGATGGGACGGCCTGTCATACGGCCAAAACCACAAGAAAGTGGTTTGACGACGTAAATGTTCTTTCTTGATCTTCTAACAATCCTGATCTCAATATAATTGAAACAGTGTAGAATAAAATGAAACAAACATGGAGGAACAATCCACAACGAACATTACTAGAACTTAAAGCCAAACTAGAGCAAATTTGGAATTGATTTACTTCTGAAACGTACAGATCCATAGTTGAGTCAATGCCCAAACGAATTCGAGCGGTCATAAAATATAAGGCCGATGTTACTACATTTTAGAAATAAAAATTCGTGTTATGTCCCAATATTTAGTAGTCACATAAAATTAACATTTTATTTGTTAATTACGGATGATGGAGTAAGTATTTTCTTTTTCGTGTTGCTGATTGGTTTGAATTATTGTTAATTAACTAAATATATAGTGTAACAAAGATGAATAATTCAGAATTTGGTTTTGTTTATAAATTATGATATTTCACTATCAACTCAGCTTCGAAAGATACAGACTAATTAAGCGTTATCTTAAGTATCTTTCTAAAGTTGACTTGACAAAGTTTATTTTGTTTATCAAATTTATTAGAGCATATGTTATAACTCCAGTATTCAGTAGATCATTATTTATCAAGTTTATAGCTTTTCTGAATTGTCGCGTCTGGTTACACGGGATGTGATAAAATATCTGGGTAAATTATAGCTAAGCGAGGGGTCGGCTAGAGTTAACCTTTGAACGCACTCCGTCTGGGTTTTTTATGTAAACGCATATGTGCGACCAACGCAACGATACCACCCCTTACCCTTTGTCAGAGCATCTCATGGAAACAACAACGAATTAGTTAGTGGTGGTTTGGCATCTGACGAGACGAGTTGTCTCGCCTGGGCAAGATGTAGATCTTGCCATGTATTTAAGTATTTTGTAACTTAAAGATTAGTTTATTCATACGTTGTCGTTGTTGTTGTTTCCATTGCCGGATTTGCTTATATTAATTTAAATATTAGTTTAAACTTCTGTAAATTTTACGAGTACTATTTATATTTTTATATATTTCATTTTTATGTTTATTAAATATATATTTTTACTACAAGTTCGTCTTATTTTGTTTTATTTTATAATGAATTAGATCGCGACTCTATCTCTCATTACAATAGTATTAAATTTTAAAAAATATTAGAAAAGAAAATAAACTCTCAAATATCTTAATTATATATGTTTTTGATTTTGTCCCAATATATAGTTGTTAGGGCTCGTATTCCGCAGATAATTTCGAGGCATGGTATTCCTCGACAATTATTAACGGACAGAGGTTCAAATTTTAGTTCTAATTTGTTTGAAAGCGTATGTAGATTATTTGGAATTAAAAAGTTGCAAACGACGGCGTGTCATCCCATGGTAAATGGAGGTATAGAGCGGTCACATTAAAGATCATAAAGATTGGGACATGTGGATCTCTTATGTTTTAATAGCGGTTAGGAATTCAGTGAATAATTCTACCGGTGAAACACCATTTTTTTTAATGTATGGTCGCGAGTTTGAAATACCATTTGATGATATAATAGCACCGTTGAATAAAGAAAATAGTAAAGATTATAATGTAGAAATTCAAACGAGGTTAAAAGACGTTTATGAAATTGTTAAAGAGAGAATTAATAAAGCGCAGAGTAGAAATCAGATTCAGTATGACAAGAAATCAGCGCCGTGTAAATTAAAAGTCGGAGATTTAGTTTTATTGCATAATGAAGTTGTAAAGCAAGGTTTAAGTAAAAAGTTTGTAAAACCGTGGATTGGTCCATATAGAATTGTAAAGCAAACGAGTGCAATTAATTTTGTTATTAAAGACGTGTCAAGTAATAAAGAACAAGTTGTTACGTTCCATTTTTGCTTTATCACTTTTTCCTCAAATTTATTTTTCTACTTCTTTGCTTCAGCCTAAAATCTATTTTTGTTATAAATATTGGTTGACTAAACTTCTGTACTTCTTACCTTAATTTTATTTTGTTCCTTTGGTAATATTAATCGCATAATAATAATTTAAAATCATTCTGTTTCCCTTCTAATTTTAATTTCAGGTTAAACACGTTGCTTTGTTTTGATTCTTTAATTAGTAACAGCATGCCGTGAATTTAGCGTCTGTTTAGTTCCTCTTTACTTCACCTTGTTTATTGTTATTACTATGATTAAGAATTTAGTTATCTTTAAATTTATTTATTTTGTAATCTTTTCTTTTGCCCTTTATTTTATTTTTTAATCCGTAAATATTTAATTGTAAATTATTGTCTTAACTTCACTCTGTCGGTAAAATAGTGTCCTCCGCCATCTTGTATTTATTGTGGAATAGATGTCGCCAGAAGGCAGTATGTTTAGCGGCTGAGACTGAAATCTTTGGAATGTAATTAAAGAATGCACGAAATTACCTGATTAGTTTTAAAAAGTAACGACTTTTAACAAATTGTGGAGTCGTCAATTGTAATTAAAAAGTGATCTTCAATTCGTAAGGTTGAGCTATTCGTTATATTATTGTTGCGTTGTTGAATTTAGTTCATGTGCTAGCAAAATAATACAGTTTGACTGGATTTGAGAGTAGTGTCGACCAATTTGAATATTTGAGTATTCAGCGGATTTTCCGGATTTGATTTCGACAGGAATTTCATAATTTTTTCTACAATAAAGCCGCCTAAGAACTCAGGTAATTCATGCATTCATTATTGAGAAGTAAAACTAGTTTATTTTTGGTAATTCTTTCGTTTGGAATTATTTTGTAATTCAGTTTTGTCTCGCCGCCAGACACGAACCTAATTGTGATTTCTATTGCAGGCTTTTTTTCTCTCTTCTTTTTCTGTTCGTCGTTTACGATTTGGGCTGTTTGCCTTTCTGTGGCGTATCGTTGGGTCCTAGTTATAGTCCCGGATGAAGGATTTGGAATTATTGTTGAGGAAAGAAAGCACAGTACCATATTTTGGATTTGATGTTTTGCCGCCAATATTCCGAATGAAGTTCATCCAGCTACTGGACCATATTCACAGCTAAGCCCAAATATCTTTAGTATTATTTTTGTCTATTCATTTTTGTATTTACAGTCAAATTTAAAGTTATTTGTATTTTAATTTAATTTTACAGTAGTTTATATATTTACGTTCACTAATACTCATAGAATATTGTACAAATTCGGTTAAGCATTTATTTTTGATTTATTCATTTCGTATTGACATTGTTGTCGCAAGTCGCGTAGTTTGTGTGTGGAAGAAGTTGTTAGGTCTGCAAGTGGATTTACGTTAATTTCGTGTGCGCCGCGTATCGCGTTTCGTTGGCCATCGGATCGTAATAAATACATCGTTTCGCGCTACATTTTCGTGTTTTCTGTCAGGTTTTTACCTTTTTTTCTTTCGCAGTCCTAGTTGCTCCGTTAGAACACAGCAACCCAGCTTTCTTTTGAGTTAAATTTATTTCTGTTAATTAATTACTGCTTAAGTCTTAATTGGATTTATTTCTCAATTTACTTGTCTTTAATTGAATTTAATTGAATCTTTATTATCATTTTCATATGTATTTGAACTTCAGTTTTTAAATATAGCCGTTAATTTTTTTAATTAATTATTTACTATTATTTATATTACAAATTTGACATCCCTACGTACCTTGCGAGCCTCCCCTCTCCCTATACGCCGAGTATTTTCTAGTTCCAGTACCTTCGTGTTTGGGTATCGCTGGCAACAAAAACAACCACGTGGCGCCCTCTATATTTATCTTCCTTTTTTATTCCGATATTTATTTTTTTTCTGTATCGAAACACCTCCCCACCCCTGTCACCACTGAGACAGTTAGCTAGCCGCCACCATCTTATGGAGCAGAATTGTACGTGATAAATGCTGATAGATTGAAGTTGTATTTAGAGCCGATTAATGAAAGATCAGAGCGACCGGATACTCCAATTCCAGTTTCAGGGAATAGAAATGTTAAAAATTTGTTAGATTTTTTGTATGTACCAGCCGTAAGAAATTGTAATGAGCGTGTAAATGAAGATTTTGTAGCAACGCGAGATTTAAATAGTTGTAGAGTAGAGACAGATGCGGAAGAGAAAGTTGAATGTGGTAATACAATAGTTGTTGAAGCGCAAGTTCATAATAATCCGGAAATTTTAAATGATCAGACATCGAGTTATAGATATTTTTTAAGAAGTCGCGGTCCAGCATCGGACGTACTACGAAATTCGCGAAGTAGAATTTAAAAGAGTCGCGATAAGTAAGAATTTTTTTCAGATTTCCGGGAAATAAGTAGTGTTTTATAGTCATATGTTAATTAAAGTTTAGTTAGTTCGCAGAATATCGTGTAGTTAGATGTTAGCTGAAGTGAATTGAGCCAGTGAGCCGCAGCAACCCAAGAAAGAGTCAGAAAAGAAGGTGCCAGCAGGAAGTCCAGTGAGAAATAGTTTGTCACAACGGAAGAGAAGTTCGAGAAACTAAGTATGTATTTAGTAATTGTTGAAAATTACGGGAAATACAGATAAAGTTAGTGAAATTTGTAAGCATAAAGTTATGTTAGAGCCAAAATCCGTATTGTATCGCCCAAAGAATAGTAACTCGTGGATCTATAGTGTACAGAAAGACGTACTTACTGTTAGTTGTCCAAGTCAGGAAAATTCTCAGCGTTTTAATGGTACAAACATTATTTTAAGATGTACGGGTATTATTGATGTCCCTTCGGCATGCATAGCGCATAGTCAATATTACTTTTATTGCCGCATTCAATTACGACAACATGTATGGCATCAAAGTTTTATAATAGCGTTATTGTGCCACCATTAGGTACTAATATATTGCATGTGAGTAATTTTAGTGAAAATTCGGGAACAAAGGATGAAGTAAAAGAACTTATTAATTTGATACATACGGATAAATTGAAATTGGGAGTAGATATTGATGAATGACATGACCGTATTGAAAGATTGCGGTCTAGTAAAAATCAAAAACAAACTACGTATTATGGCACATTAGTAATCTCTATTATAGGGGGAATTGTTTTAGTAGTATTTATTGTGTATAAGAAGTGTGCGATTAAACTGTGTGGCACATGTAATGTGGCGAGATATGATATAGAATTAAGTTCAGTTGAAGTAGGTCCATCACGAGCATTCCTTGAACCAGTAAGAGAAAATTTGTTACCAGTGGAAAATAAAAATCAAGTAAATAAGGCCAGAATTTCAATTTTGTAAAATAAAGTTAAAGTTCAGCTGAATAATTTTATTGTAGATTAAAGTAATGTTTTATGATTATAACCGATTTAATTAAAGATTGTCGCGAATATGATTGAATGCTTAAGTAGGTCTTTTGTTGATCAGTCTGTCAGTCTCACTGTCAGACTATCGTTAGAGTTTGTGTTCCGTTACGACTACGTCCGCCGAAGTTACCGCCGAGCCTGCCCTGCAAGCTTTCTCGTCATGGTCCGATTAGATCTGTCCGCAATGTAAATAATTTTAAGTATTTTTGTAAACCAAGTTGTTGTAAAGTAACAGTATATTCAATTCGTTAAAAGTTAATAGTTCTGCTTATTTATTGTAACCCGCATGCTAATGGCGTTCAGCACTAATTATGCATGTACATATTTCCACAATACCGGCCTGCATTCGCAGCCTTAAGTCACGTGCGACGTTTAAGCTCTACCAATTTTAATATGAACTACCCCCAGTCCGTTGTAATGTTTGAAAGAACATTAGTCACCTATTCAAAATTAATTAATTCAAAGACCATTTATAAACGTAACAATCGCTCAAATTCAGCCGGATATATGTGGCCGAATCATTGAAAATTGGAGCAGCCACAGCGGACATTTGAATGATGTTATATTCCATACATAATGGCATACATAGGCTTTTCAAATAAGAAAATAATTTTGTTAATACCTCATACACAACTTGTTTTATTCCATTTTAACATCAACCCGCCCTTATTGAAAAACCCTGTATTAAAAATTCAAATAAAAACCTTATTACAATATATATTTTAGTGATGGAACAGATCGCTGAAAAGCCGGATCATTCGATTATTTTTGGTAAAAATCATATTAATTTGATTCCCCGTAGAGTGAAAAGAAAAGCATTTAAAAAGATTCCAAGAAAATATAAAAAATTTAATGCAAAAAAAGTAATCGAGGAAAATAAATATTTATGATAATTAATTATTTATTGGAAACTGAAAAAATGGAAAACTTATTTAACAGACAATACAGCAATTAAAAGAAAATACGCAGTGAGGTATAAATTTGGATTCTCTTACTTGTTGTCAACTGCCATACTACAAAATCAGTATGTTTCACCCATTTGAATATGACACGGATGTTTACATTGCTATGTACAAGTCATTGTTCTTTGATAAGAAAATAGGGGAAGGTAAATTGAAATACTACCAAACGTTTGGATTACTTGACTTGATATAATTAAAATTTTATTTTTACATGATGATGGATGACGACGTTTCGAGACTGTTGTTTGGTCTCATTGTAATTATACCAAGCCAAGTAATCCAAACATTGGGTAGTATTTAAATTTTTAATTTGCCTACTCCTATTTTCTTATCCAAAATATTAACGGCCTAATAAACACAGAATCTCAATTCTGAGATTTTATAAATTGTCATCGTTTTTTATCTTAGGATAAAAATCACACTTTTACTACAGTTGTCATAGTGATAAAACTAATTTTGTCATTTTGTTTCATTTTAATTTGAATAAGTCTACGAAATTTTCTAAATAAGGGTAAAAATAATGACAAAATTTTTAGTAGAGGTTTCTGCAGAACATGTACTTGGGATACACTTTTATACAAATACACTAATTTAAGCTTTTAAACCAGATCATAGTGCCCTCACTCGTCATCACCAGGAAACTGGGCATATTTTCAATTTTGAAGAAACTATGATTATTGATAGTATTAAAAGGAAGGACCATAGGCTGATCCATGAGTCTTTACATATTAATACAAATCGTGAAACAAGTATAAATTATCAGACATATGCTTATAATAAATTAAAATATGCCCGCAATTTTATTAGAAATTTTACTAATGTATAATCGAGCAACATTTTTTTAAAAATTGTTTTTGTTTTATTTTGATAACATTTTGAAAAGTCGATTTTACTAATGTATAATCAAGCAACATTTTTTTAAATTGTTTTTGTTTTCTTTTGATACCATTTTGAAAAGTCGATTTTGTTTCAGGACAATTTTTAAATAATTTAATTTTTATATTTTGGTAAATATTTTATTTTCTGTTTTTGTTACTTTTTTACTCTTCAATTTTTGGTAATTATTATTTATTCTGTTATTATAAAATTGTTACTTATATATATATATATATATATATATATATATATATATATATATATATATATATATATATATATATATATATAATTTAATGATACTTCTTAAATTGTCCAAATGAATCGACGACGAGAATTTTTCTCATTAGTTATGGATTATCCTAAATTATGGTTGTTTGTACCCAGTACTACAACTACAAATCCCTCACTCCAGTTATTAAAGAATTTATTTTGTATTATTTTGTGTGTTACTTTCTGTGTAAAGTAGTGAATATTAATTCCAAAAAGTTATCCAAATGTGGCACACAAAATATAAGACGATTGTTGATATCACGATAAGTTATATCTTGATATCATAAAAATAAATATAAAAACTATTACGCCATTTACTAATTCCTCGGTATGGCACACTTCTATGTAGCAGTTCTCGTTAAAAGTTCAGGTTTGTCGAATTTGTGATAAACGAAAAAAAAAAACTTGTACAGCTAATGTTGTAAAATATATTTTATACGATTCATTTGTTAGTACCAAAGGTATGAGGTATGGTTTAAATAATGAAGAGAAGGCAATCATATGTCTGGGAAAAAAATAAATAAAAAAGTTGAAAAAAGTGGTTTAATTATAGATGAAGAATTACCATATCTAGTCGCATCCCCTGACGGTCTGATAAATACAGACGAAAAATGTGAAATAAAATGTCCGTACAGTGCTAAGGACATGACAATTCGCTAAGCTGTTGAAGAAAAAGTAATAAAATGTTTGACAATTATTGTTGAAGGCGAATTGAGATTAAAAGAAAATGACAATTATATGTATCAGGTTTAAGCACAACTACATATTAGTAGAAGAAATTTGTGTTATTCCGTAGTATGTACAGAAAGTGATGTATTTGTGGAAAAAATATTTAGAAGCGATGCATTCTGGAAAGAAAAAATAGTTAATAATGTAAAAAACTTTTATTATAATTCTTTATTACCAGAAATTGTAGATTCTAGATACGGTAGACGATTACCAACTAGGGGCATTTATTAAATAGAGTCTCAATCCAGCAGCCACAAAGGTCTATTTGTACTTGTACTTATATGAATAACAAGTAAACAAGAAGTATTTAACAGAAATATTACGTGAATAATTTTACTACTCATTCGTGTTTTGTTGCCATTCCACTGATTGATGTTATTTTTAATAACATTTTCACCACATTAATACCCCCTCCACTAACATCTTTGGGGGCCGTGATTTGATGGCTAGTAACCGCTCATCACGCGCAAAAATGTATCACTTCCCGAGATTTGCTTCGGCAGAAGTGCTACACCCAGTAATGGGTAGAAGGCGTGATGATATATTTATTTATATTTTATTTAATAATTATTAGTTGTATTTGTATTGTATAAAAATTATAAATTTGTATAATACTATATATTTTGATTTTAAAGGTTATGTTAGAATATAAAACTAAAATTAAAATTATCAAATTTATGTTCGAAAATAGTTCAGAATTTTACTTTTTCAATGTAAGTGCCTTCCAAATTCGTAAAATTCGTATAGCAAACTGTTCGGTTGGGTATAACCGCGCCGCACCCCGCACCCCGAAACAGTAAAACCCCAAAATATCTGCCTGCTATTTCATTGCAAGCGTATTTGACAAATGTTATTCTGGTTTCATTCTATTTTTTGTTAGGCGATTAAAACTTAGTAAAAATCAGTGAAAATATTGAAATTATTTTACATGTTTTCAGCTGAACGCAGCATTTTAACGAAAAACGCTCTGATATATACTATCATATTAAGAAAAACTACTATTTCATAGAGATAACATAATGTAAAATGATGTTAAATTTGTTAACGACGCAATTGTTTATTTTTCTATAACTTCAATTATCTCATTTATTTGAGCTTTATCAAGAAAAACCCTGATATAAGTGAATATTTTCTTGCATTAAACTCTCATTAAAAAATTGAATAAATTTGAATCGATAGTTCAGTCAAGGGAGCAACGTATCTTCTAGCGTTGTGGCAGAGAACTCCGAATTATTTGCCTATATTTGCTTTACTACCAGTGATCTTATACAGATAGATAATTCTGACATTATACATATTTATTGTTTTTTTTGTGTTTCATTTTGTTTACTTTTTATGTGATTTTGACTTTTTTATTTGTGATTGTTAAATAAAAATATAAAATAAATATATCATCACGCCTTCTACTCATTCTTGGGTGTTGCACTCTGCCGAAGCAGATCTCGGTAAATGATATATTTTTGCTCGTGAAGTGCGGTTAACAGCCGTCAAATCACGGCCCCCCAAAGATGTTAGTGGAGACAGAGCCACAGGAGTAGTATTAATGTGGTGAAAATGTTTGTCGTCAGTGGGAATCGAACCAGGGTTCTCAGGATCCACAGGCCGACACGATAACCACTGTGCCACCTACTCCATTATTTGTGATTGTGAAATTCGATATTGAACATGCTACAGCAAAAGAAGAGAATTCAACTGTTAGACAGGAGCCAGCATACAGCATCGCAAGGTAATTTAAAAAAATATGTAAATATTTGCTTATAAACCGTCACGCTTTAATTTAATATTTATTTTATTCTAAACATACATATTTTGCATTCTACATTTAAACAGTGTGATATAAATGTTGAGATTTCATAAGCATTTATTTAAGCTTAGATTAGGATAGGGTTAGGTAAAATAATTGTTTTAAAAAAAAAAAAAAGTAAACAAAGTAACAACTATTTAAATCTTCATTCACCAGGCTATTTACATATTATCCAACTATGCATTACATGTTTTCTCTACATCATTGTTCTACAATAACGAATAAGCATAACGAATAATTTAACAAATTATAGACGGTTCTATAGACAAATCTTGATATTTATTTAAAATAAGTACAGTTTGTTAACTTAGCAAAATAATTTACACGAGTCTCTTTTACATATTTTTATTCAATTCAGTTGCAACCGTTTTCAATTTATCTCAATAAAACATGATATTTCCAGATGAAATGATATTATTCTGTATTGATACAGCTTTATTAACAAAATATATTTGTTTCAGGGACTTCACATTTCAGTAATGTCCCACGTTTATCTGATGAACGCGTTCCGTTCATGATGAACTGTTCGTAGTGCTCGATCCATTGCACATTGAGCGCGTTATTCCACACGTTCTGGGTTTGACTGAGGCTCAAGTTCGGAATATGATGGCATGTAGAGTGCAGATTTCGGAAGAAGAAAATAATACATATTTCAATCAATCCATTTCAAGCACCCAGTGTTCACTAGGGTGTCCGTTATTTTGGCAAAGTCGGAAATTTGATGCTCTCACCCTCTAAAACTACTCATAATAAATTAAAAAAAAGTTGAGCCGACATCCCAGGTCTATCAAATGACGTTAAAACGTGCCGCAAGAGGGCTCAATATTACACGTAGTTTAAATGGGGAAATTGCCTTTTCCGTTACTTTTATACATAACTTTTTATGATTTAGTCCTAAAAATATTTCAAGATAACTGCCAGAAAGCTTATGAAATTTGGATGAAAATCAATGCCATAGCGTCAATTTGAGTAATACGAAGTTTAAAGCATAAAAACGACAAAAACGTTAGTATAAGAATTTCGATTAATGTTTCAGTTCTCACTCGAAAAATGTATTCAAAAAGGTCAAAAAATAAGATCTCCAAAGTTTATATACAAAAAAATTAAAATTCATAATTGTTGCCTTAATGTGATGTCGAAAGTTTACTGAAACGGGACTTTCTTTGCAAGAAACTAATTATTTAATATTTCTTGATAGACTGACCAGAGCAGCATTCTGTGCTCATGGGAGAATGCTTCGGAGCTCATAAGCAAATATGAATTTTAAGTTTCTATTACAATAACGAGAAGGCTAACAGATCTACTTTCAGTAGTTTATGTTACTAATGTGGTAAAGTTGATTTGCTGCCTTATTCTGAGTGTCCGAATCGTATTATGGAGTTATATACTGCAAATACGCGTTCAGCTAAACATTTTCGAATGAATATTCGACACTATAATACCGCATGTGCTTTTGCATCTGCAGTAGCTAACTGCCGGAACATGGACTAAGAACCGCATGTCGTCAAAGTTAATGGAGTGGTTCATCACATCATGCCACAAGTTGCACCTCAGCCTGGAGTAAACGCGAAATTCGGGCAATTGTACTTTCTTGACACGCAAAATGCCGCGAATATTCGCCAAGCAGATTGGCGACAATGTTTACCCGATGTTCTACAGGTATAGATATATTATTAAAATAATATTACATAATGCAATAAATTACTTTAAATTTACATTTTTCAGGAGGTACAAGATATACTCAAGGTCGGAAATCCATTCGCACAGATGTACCGCATGTTACGCGAAGTATAAGCGGAGGAGCAAGCCCGAGTGCTAGCCGCCGAGGGTGAAGTTCCTGAGATTACACTGGCTGTAGCGCACAATCTCGAGGAGCAATTGCAGCAACAACACCTTGATCCCAATCGCTACAATGTCAACGAAATAGCTGCAGTCTTCGTTGGAGAGACACCACCAATTGATGTAGAACTCCGACTGTATCTGCAGGCAGGTGAACCCAGGACAATTCGTGACATTAACCCATTGGTGCGTCAGCATGCGAATCAAGTTAACATGTTGTTGTTGTACCTCGACGAGGGACTTCGCTATGCATATCGAAGGGTCACCGATTTTGGTATGGCTGCGTCACAACCGGTTGCTAACTAGTAAGTTATAAAGATGGACAATTCGTGACATTAACCCATTGATTGACTCGATATCCGATGTTGATTCCCACTGGCGATAATGGGTGGAATAATGAGACGCGTCACCGAGGACCGAATAAAACTCTACGTTACACGAAAGTTACATGTTGCGAGTATTCATGCTATCGACTAGCTGTTAGCCAGCCTTTCAGTGCACTGCATCATGGAGGAAAATTGTTTCTTCAGTGGTTAGTTGATACGTGGGTACGTATCGAAGGGCTACACCTGTTCTGGCTTCAGCAAAATCAAAAAAAGATCCGCGTTGACGATTACCACTGTCTACACGACTTTATACAACAGCGAACCCATGAAGCTGGAATTTTAATTTTACAATCAACGTTTGTTGGTTCTCCTCGCTACATGGAACAAAAATACTTGGATGTCATGAACATTGTAGCGCGATATGGGCAGCCAGACCTTTTCAGTACATTCACATATAATCCTACATGGCCAGATATTGTTCAGAGTTTGGGACCTGACCAGAAAGCGATGCATCGGCCAGATATTGATCGTCGGGTGAGATTAAATGTTTTGTAATTCATTTTACATTATATTAAATTACGAATTTTGTTTTAGATATTCAAGATGAATCTAGATTTGTTAATCGATCTTATCGAGAAGCGCCATTATTCAGACGTGTCATATCTCTGTTATATTCTATAGAATTTCAGAAGAGAGGTTATCCACATGCCTACATTTTAGATATACTTGGCGAAGAAGATAGGATACGAGAACCGGAACAGGTGGACAGAATTATTCGTGCTGAAATACCAGATTTTGAGTAAGTGTTTTTAATTAATCATACATATATAGAGCGTAATACATTATATTCATTGTAGGTAATGCAACTTATGCTATATACCGGAGACGTGACAACCGGATTAATTTCAGGATTGGCAACGATTATTATTATAATTGTGATGTTGTGCCATACTCCCCAGTCCTTACATTACTTTTAGATGCTCATGTTAATGTGGAAGTTTGTACAAGTATTAAGGCAACTAAATATGTTCGTAAGAGGCATGATAGCATAGTATTAGATTTTAATGCAGGCATGAAGCATGTGAATGGTACAGTCAGCTAGGATGAAATTCATAATTACCAAAGCATACGATATGTTTCGTCGCCCGAAGCGTACTGGCGTATTGCAGAATTTGTTATGTCTCATAGCAATATGTCAGTGCTTTAGGTAATTCTATACATATTTGTTTTGCATGCGCATAATTAATGAAAAATTATTTCTATATTACAGCTGATTGTACATTTACCTGACCGTCAGACAATTGTGTTTGATGAAGACAACGTGGAAGAAGTTGTGGCGGCCAGCAAGAGAACACATTTGTTGGCGTGGTTTGAGCTCAATGAAAGGGATCTTGAAGCTCACAGATATACATTTGCCGAAATTCCTGTGGCAACGACAGGATCAGAAATGGACGAAGCGAAAGTCCCACTTTAATGTTCTTAGTCGCCTACCGAACATTCGTCCTACAGCTGCAGAATTATTTTTTTTACGTAGGTTGCTGGGAGTGGTGCGAGGTGCTACATCAGTTGAGCAACTACGTACAGTACATGGGCAAGTGCATCCAATGTTTTTAGCGGCGTACATTGCTCGGCAACTTATAGAAGACGACCAAGAAAATATGAGATGCATGGTGGAAGCAGTTGTGTACATGATGCCCGCTATGTTACGACTGTTATTCCTTCACCTGTTGTTGTATTATGCTGTACAGGAGCCTTTGGCATGATGGCAGACGTCAATAAAATAGAATAATACTTGCATATGAATATATAATATTATTTAAGTAAATTTTCTAAAATTGAAAAAAAAATGTTAAGAAAACATAAATTAAAAAATTGTACCAATTTTGCTCTTAGTTATTTTAGAACAGTTAGTTGTGCCTGCAGCGAATGTGCTAAATGCAGTTATACATAATTAATATTATTGGTGTGATAACTGGGCTATTACATTGTAACAAGTCAAAGTCAGCACATTCTTAGTGAATACAATTAAGTAAAGTAGAGCATGTTGTAATGAGGTCAAGTATTCTAAATAATATTGTTTTATGTATTAGCTAACTCTTAGCTGACTTAGCACTTTGGAGTAATGTATAAATAGGTTAGGTTAGTAAGTAAGAAGGACAGTCACAAGAATTAAGAGAAGAGTGCGGTTAGTCACGGTTGTGAGTGAAGTGTTCGAAGGGGTCAGTGTTAAACCAGAAGAAAACCTTGTATTAAATTAAGTGCGAATAAATCATTGTTATTTGCTATACCAAATTGTAAGTACAAACTTATTTCCAACATACCCTAGTACTTGTCCTTTCTCCGGTCTGACAAGAACCCATTTAAATTATTTGTTAATTCTCCTTTGAATAAGAGAAGGTTACAACATCACTTAACACATGAATTAACAATATTTATTGTTATAACGATTATAATCATTCTTTTAAAAAATATACATATTACAACAAAGATTCTTATGACGAATTTTCAAATTGAGATGTTTCTCTTTCTAAACGAATTGTAACTTTAAATGACATTATGTGGTAAATAATAATAGATTTTTTTTGCAATTAAGCAAGTAAATCATTTATAAAATAAAAATTATTGTACATATTTTAGAAAGGTGAGATTGTTTACAGAATTAGTTTTGATCAATGTATAAAAAGAATTTTATTTTTTTATATTTTAAGTAGAATGGAAAATTTGAATAGAATCTGTACAACTCATCAAGTTATAAACAAAACAGTTAAACATATGTGTATAAGTAGTTTAAATGAATTGTCAAAAATAGAAGCATCTAAACATATTTCATATTACAATGATATTAAAAAATTAAAATTATTTATTCCTGTACAGACATACAGTCAACTTGTAAAATTGTAAACTTTTATTGTAATGAAAAATAGTCTGAGAAAATTCATTATGGTGGTGTTGATTTGAATAATGTAACAAGAAACGTTTTTTTTTTAATCTTTAGTCTTGTACTTTTGCGATGCGGCTAGGAATGTACGGACTTGAGCTTTAATATCTGTAAAAAAAATCAGATCCTTGTCAACACTTGGTATTTCTCAACCACTTTGATTTGAAATTACATATAAATTAGAATTTATAACTCCTCATGGGTAAAAATAGTCACGTGTATAACTTTGAATACCTTTCACAATTTTCCAAAACTTCAAAGGTCCAAAAACACTTACGGAAGATTTACCACAAGAGTAGCATTAGTTGAGTATAAAAAATAAAGTTTTTAAGTAGAGAGGGGAAAAGTAGTGACTGTCTCTTGATCGTGTTCTTCTACCTCCTTGCTGTGTTGCTCGTGCAGAAGTCAAAGACTCGCTGGGCTAGGGACCAGGTCAAACATCAAGATCTGAATCCAGACGCACCGAAGGCCACAGCCCGCCAACGGCGAGGAGCTCAGTGAGAGTGCGAAGAGCGCACTCTCATCCCACTGGGTCTCCCGTTCCTCCCATGCCATCCCAGGGAGGGACTACGTCCAGTACGCACCAACACCATCACGACCCGAATCCGGATTATGCGCGGAGAACAACGCCGCACGAAGCCCACTCGTTGTCGGGAAAGATGCAGAGCGTCAGAGACAGCAGCGCATGTCATCCAGCGCTGCTGGCGCACACATGGTAGACGAATACTGTGACATAATGCCGTTGCCAATACCGTGGCCCATGCCTTGCGAGAGGAGGGCTGGCAAGTTACCGAGGAGCCCCACATCATCACCAAGAAGGGTCTACGTAAGCCCGACATCGTGGCATGCCGAGGAACCGATGCTGTGATAGTAGACGCCCAAATTGTCACCGGCGCGGTCTCCACCTCCCACAAGAGGAAGAAAGCGTACTACGCCGATGACAGTGATGTCGTCAACGCAGTCGCCACCAGCTCCCGGCCAGCCAGGTTGCCATCACCATCTGCACTATCTCCTGGCGCGGGGTCTGGAGTGAAGAATCACATAAGGACCTAAACGCGCTAGGGCTGCACGATACATTACTATCCCAACCACTGTGAGTTCTCTGGTTGTCAAAGTAAATATATACAAACAAGAGTGGGTAAACGGTGGGAGTAACTTTGACTCCCTTAAAATAAACAGAAAAAATTAAATTATATTTATTTAATATAGTTTATTACATTATCAGAAGCATTGCGTTGATTCCAATGAGTATTTTTGCTCTGCATATAAACGTGACAAAATTTAAGTAAGCGCCGGGAAACTGCGAGAGTATATTTGACTCTCTTAAAATAATCCCAAAAATGTGAACTATATTTATTCAATATAGTTTATTGTATTATCAGAATAATTGCGATGTACCCAACTGGTGTAAGTGCTTTGAATGTCAACGTGAAAATATTCAAACAAGCGCGGATTAATGGCGGGAGTAACTTTGACCCTCTTTGATTGTCCTACATCCGAAGCGAGTATTCGTAAGAATACATACGCGAATACACAAGCCTCTGTGAATTCTAGACCGGATTAGTAGCGTTGTTGTGGCGGCGCTGATTCAGCAAATGCTAGACGGTTGATATTTCAGGCTTTACATCTGCTTTCTCCTTGGCGAAGCAGTAGCCCCGCATCAGGCCGATCCTACTCTTCTTTTGTAAGGCGCCATGGTAATATGAGGATGACCTAAGTCTTATTTAGTTGGATTTTTTTCCCAGGATAAGTTCCTTTTGTATCTGCAGGCTCAACTCGTAGGAATAATAGCAGAAGCCGGGACGGCTCCTCATCCCCCGGCCCTGCTGATACAAATAAAGTGGCTCATGGAGATTCATCGGCGCATGGGTTATCTCAATCATTCTTATTTAGATGTGAGTTATGTGACAAATCCTTTAAGTAACAATTCTTGTAAGCACCGAGAATTAAGAAGTGAATTTATTAACATACCTTGTAAGAAAGTACGTTGGAGGACTGAGGAGCATCGTTTGATGGCAAGGGAAGAAGCTATTGCTTCTTCAAAAGGTTTATTTGTTAATCAATACCTTCTTGGTCGAGTTCCGAGACGTACACTAGAGTCCATTAAGGGTGTACGTCGAAAATCGGACTACGAGTGAATGGTATTGGAAGCTTTAGCCACTATTAATGAGGATAATGTTGATGTATCGGATTCTAGCTCTTCATCAACATCATTATGTGATTTATCTCGTATATCTGCTCTTTATTTAGAAACATTAAAGTCTATTTCTTGTAGTTCTAGAAAATTAATTTTATCTGATGCTATTCGTAATTTAATTTCTACTCTCAATAACTCTGTTGATCACATTCAACAGGTTTCATCTTTAGTAAATATTACGAATTTAGCGTTAAATGATCAGGACGTTTCTAATGATATTATTGTTTGGTTGCGCTTTAATTTCTCGAATAAAAATGTTCCTAGTTTTATTCAGTTTAATCCTCGTAGGAGGTCTAGGCAACGGATTCATAGAATTTTATCTAGGAAGAAATAAAGAAGATATGAGTATGCCTTTGTACAGAGGAGTTCGCGGAGAAATAAGCATCGTACTGCCGAGTCAATTATGAGTGAAGTCTTTAAGATGTCTTGTCATACTTTGGAGGAATTGTATCCTTTCTGGTATAATCTTTTTACGAAGCCTACCTAACCTTGTAATGAAGCTTCTAACTATGCAGAAAACCATGACTTCGATACTTTATGGCAACCAATTACTGATTTCGAGATTTCTACTAATGAGATTTCGCTAAATTCGGTCCTGGACTCGATTGTATTACATCTAAAGTATGGCGTTCTATTTCTATTCCGTTAAGAACTTTGTTCTAAAACTTAATTTTGTATATTGGTAGATTCCCTAAGGATCTCCTGGTTACTAGAACAATCTTGATTCCGAAAATAGATTCTCCATCCAATGTAACGGAATATAGACCTATTTATATTGCTTCCTTTGCAGTTCGACAACTCAATAAGATGTTGGCTGGTAGATTGCAAAGTTTAAATCTTCAAGATGCTAGACAACGTGGTTTTATTTCATCTGATGGTTCTGCTGAAAATACTGCTGCGTTAGATACAGTCGTTGATCTAGCTAAGAGACGTCTAAGAGAGCTTCATGTCTCTGTCTTAGATGTTACTAAGGCTTTTGAAAGTCTTAGTCATTTTGGTTTATTATCAAACCTTAAGGATTTATCTTTGCTAGCCTCGTTTATAAATTATGTGAATAATTTATATTATAACTCTTATACAGTGTAGGAAGTTGGTGGATCAAGAAGTTTGCCGATCTATGTAACTCAGGGAATACGTGATCCTTTATCTCCTTTGTTGTTCAATATTCCTACTAATAAAATCCTTGCTTCCATTTCGTTTGACCTAGGTTTTATGGTAGGCAATGTAAAGGTATCTGCACTGATGATATAGTGATTTTGACTGAATCAAAATGGGGTATGCAAACTGCATTAGATAAGATCTCTGATGCTGCTAAGTCGCAAGGCCTTTCATTTAATCCTAATAAAAGTTCCTCCTTTGCGGGTCATTCTAAAAGGATTAAAGTTATCACAACACCCCTTTTTAAGTTAGGTAGTGTTTATCTCCTTGCCACCAACGTCTTGGATAAATGGAGGTACTTAGGCGTAGACTATAACGTTTCTGGTTCGCTTTCTTTTGAGAAACATTTTACTAAGGTTTTATCCAATATTACTAAAGCATCTCTTAAACCACAGCAAAGAATTCAAATATCTAATGTCCACAGTATTGCCAGAGATAAAGGCGACGCCGCAGTTAATATTGCGAACTGTGCTATTTCAAACTTTGAAGAATTAAAAACTGCTTTTACAAATACGTACGCTGACAAACGTGATACATATACTCGTACACTAGCCATAGAAATAACTATCCCTATCCCTATCTTTATGGTTTATCTCTTGGTTTATATTATTGATCTTCAATGTATGGTTCATCTAGTCTGCGGGCAGTTATCTACCTTGCATCCATATGGTTCAACATCTACTGCTTGATTTATTATGATCGGGCGATTATCTGTCTTAATTAAATGTTTGGTTCATCTAGCCTGCGGGCCGTTACTTACCCTCCTCTTTTCCAAAAACTGCTGGGACAATTTCCTACCATGTTCCATAATTCACTTTTGCTTGTTCTACATGATTGGATGACTATCTGTATGGTTCATCTAGACTGCGGGCAGTTACTTGCCCTGCTCTTTATCTACAACTGCTGGGACGATCTCCTACCGTGTCCTTTGTTTTAGTTTTGCTTGGATTCTCCATGATTGATGATGGTTTTTTAATCCAACTTGGGCAATGTTTACATACCCCTAGTACTAGATTTGGTTGATATTTTGATTTTCCCTTTCACCTTGCCATGATTCGATGTTGAAATGAGCTTCTCCACGGGGTAGGGTTACCAGACCCTACAGATTCAATACTTTTAAGATCTTGTTTTAATATATTTACATTATATATATATATATATATATATATATATATATATATATATATATATATATATATATAAACAAAAATTGTTCTAAAATCTGTCACTTAAGTTTTGGGGTCGTCCAAATAGGCAAATAATTATTTTTTATGATTAGTCTGCAAATTATCACTATTTCGGCATTCTGTGATCAAAATCATTAGCTCTGTTACTTCTATTTTACTTTTATGCATTTTGCTCTCATACAAAACTGCTAGTATAAAAAATATTATTTTTAACCACACTTTTTTCGGAACTGTCGGTGAGCTTCATTATAATATTTTTATAAAAACATCTACGGATATTAGTAAATAAAATGCATGAATATAACACAACAATGTCAGGATACGTTTTTCTGGTTTCATCTGTAAAATAACGAAAATAAATAAATAATAAAAATAATAATATTAATAATAAATAATAAGGTTATCATTAACTTATCGATCATTAACAAATAGTGATATAGTTACAGAATATAGGGGATTATCTACTTGCATCATTTACTTACTGTATTCCCTAAAAGAAACTATTTCTTAAAATTACACTTAAGCTACGTTTCGATATCTTAACATAGTCACTGTTTTAGTCTTTATTTTTGGTTTCATGTTTCTGCTTATGTCCGAAAAATTCCAGCCGTTTCCAGCTCTTAACATAAACATAACCTTAATTCATTATTCTAGTAATGGTTTGTTCACTTAAATTAGAAAATAATTGTATAAAACTATTTGAAATACTTTAAAAATTATATAAAATTATTAATAAGGAATAGTAATTTCTATTAAAATGAAGCACTAGTTTAATTAAATAATACTATTCCAAATCAATTTACAAAAATTGAGACATTTTTCTAGTGAACAAACCAAAATATTTCAAATAATTTTAAATTTCAAAATTGATTTTTATATTATTAAAATATGATTAAATAGCAATTATACTTATAAAATCAAAGAAAAGAAATAAATTTTAAAATGACAGCGACAAAATAATTTCTTTTTAACATGTTAATTTTGTTGTTGCTATTAATCTAGTAATTTTTATTTTTTTCATAGTTGAGATTTTTACTATTTTTATTCTATTGTCTATATTTATCGTATTTTCAACACAAACCTAATGACATTTGATAAATACGGCATAGAATTGACTGCATAACAAGAGATAGCATTGCCGCAGCTAACTCTCTCTTACAGAACAGCGACGAAAGATTATGTCGAAAGTATGAAATCTGCAAACTTTGTGTTTATACGCAGCGACAAAGACAAAGACTAAGACTAAAACAGTAGCTGGAAACGCTCAGCTGTATTCACAAATGACAAACTCTCAAGGTTATGTCGAAAAACTAAAACTAACACTTTGTTCAGACGTGGAAACAAGGCTTTACTCGTACTGTCAAAGTCAGTGCATTGCAAGGTTAAAGAGTACTCCTCTGGTGTATTGTTTCTTCTTTCTCTGCGAATACCACATTTGCACACTATGAGTGAAATTTAGCTTGGTTTCACTATATAATATTGTTTTCGGAGATTCATTTTATTAGGTTTTTGTTATATTTCACAATCCTTTTGTCAATTTGACATTTTGACGTAAGTAATAATTTTAAATAGTCTTGAAATCATTTTGAATAGTTCAAAACACATTTCTTCAGTCCTCTGTTGCTGAAACCCGTCTAACTTTTCCTGAAATTAGAATATTTGTCTAAAAAGTTTCTTTTGTAATGTCAAACGTGACAGCGTCGAACGTCATTTTTTTTGTTTGCGTTTACTGTATATTATTACCGAGAACAAATTTTGCTTGGCTTTACTATATACTTTAACAAGCCATGTCAAATTGATGTTTCGTTTTAAAAATTTTAAATGAACATTAAATCAATTGAGAACAGTTCTAAACATCTATCCTCAATCATCTAATACCTAAATCAATTTACAAAATTTCTTCAACTTGTCTAGAAATTGAAATAATTCTATCGAAAAATTCCATGTGCAGAGTCAAAAGTGACGATTTTTAAAACTTAGAGTCTGTATATAAGAGGTAATATTGTTTCTTATCCATAGATTTGTTAAATAGACGTTCTGTCCTTAAAAACTTTTATATAAACCGTTCTAAACATACGATATATCCGCAATTCTCTAATATCGAAATCAAATTAGATAATAATATATAAATAAACTTCTTCGATCATCGAAAATATACAAAGTTTTTCATGAATTAAACGAGAAGTAGACTTTCGAAAAATCTGAAATACCCAAAAGGCACTGGTCCCAAACACGCTTTAAATCCTAGAAATAAAAATCACAACAATCGCGCAAACCGTTTAGGTTGTAGCCGATCATAATGTTTGGTTGCTAGACTGATAAATCTATAGTGAATTAGGTCATAGTATATGTAGACTAGTTGTCGGCCTGGCCCCACCAGGCCTTCACGCTAGGCTCCGCAGACACTGAAGTAGGATTCACTATAAGATTATACCAAGTATCGTAGGTTTTAAAGCAATTTCACTAAAAGAATTGACGACCAAAATTTTGCAATTCTGCACGCGATCCCATCAAACGACTTTTCATTTGATACCAAACATAATAGGTTTTGAAGTATATTAAATTAAAACAGTTGTCAAAAAAAAAAAAAAGAATTTTGTACGCTAAATATCTTTCATATAATATCAAACACGATATGATTCGGAATACATTTTTGGTCGAAACAATTGCCGCGCGAAAACGTATTTTTTTTTATTCCATCTCAAACTTCTTTCAAAACTTTTTCTTATGACATCAAACACGGTATGATTCCAAATACTTGAAATTTAAAACAATTGACGGTCGTGAAGTTTGAATCTCTTTTATTTCGTCTGAAAGTTCTTTTAAAACCCTTTCATATGATGTCAAATACGATATGATTACGAAAACTTTCAGCCCAATTCTTAAAAATGTTTTAGCTAATCTTGAATTTTGGATTATCTAATCTTATTCTAGTGCGATTTTAAAAAGTTAATCCAAATCACTTTTAAAAAACCAAATAGTATTAAGATTGTTGCCAATCTAAATCTTTTCTGTCCTTCTAAAGACTTTTCAATTGATACCAAACATCATAGGTTTCGAAACTCTTTGACTAAAACAATTGTCAATCGAAATAATTCCATTCTGCACGCGAATTTTTTAAAAGACCTTTCATTCGATACCGAACCTAAAATCACAAAAAATTTCAGATATACATAAATTTCTAAAATAAATTTTTAATTTACATAACATAAATACATATACACCTAACAAATAGACAAAAAGATATTGAAAGTTGTGAAATAAATTATTATTCTTTGTCGTCAAGGGTTTGAATTGAAGAGGATTAAAATCATTAGCTCTGTTACTTCTATTTTACTTTTATGCATTTTGCTTTATTACAAAACAGCCAGTATAAAAAGTATTATTTTTAACCACACTTTTTGCGGAACTGTCAGTGAGCTGGTCATTATATTATTTTTTTAAGAACAACTACGTATATTAATAAAAAGAAAGACATGAATATAACACAAAAATATCTGGATAATTTTTTCTGTTCTCAGAATACCAAAATTGTGTTCATCTGTAAAATAACAAAGATAAATGAATAAATAATGATAAAGTTATCATTAACTTATCGATTATTAACAAATAATGATACAGTTACAGGATATAGGGGATTATCAACTTGCATCATTTACTTACTGTATTTCATAAAATAAACTTTATCTTAAAATGACACTTACTGTCAATGTCAGTGTATTGCAAGGTTAAAGAGTACACCTCTGATTTAATGCTTCTTCTATCTCTGCGAATACCATATTTGTACACTATGAGTGAAATTTTGTTTGGTTTCACTGTATAATATTATTTCCGAAGACAAACTTTATTAAGTTTTACGTTATATTGCACAAACCTTTTGTCCGGAAACTAAAATATTTGTCTAAAAAGTTTCTTTTGTAACGTCAAACGTGACAGCTTCGAACGTCTTTTTTTTAGGTTTTACTGTATATTATTACCCAGGGCAAATTTTGCTTGGTTTTACTATATATTTTACCAACTATATGTCAAATTGACGTTTTAACTTAAAATGATATCAATTGAAATCCATTCAAAACATATATCCGCAATCCTCTAATACCGAAATCAAATTAGAAAATGTCTTTAACTTGTCTAGAAATTGCAATAATTGTATAAAAATATTGCATGCGACCCGTCAAAAGTGATTGATAGGTTTGAAAAATTTCGGCTTACAGTCATGCAAAGCAACGAGTGCATTCATCGATAATTAAAAATATGCAAAATTTATCATTAATTTTACGCGAAATAGGCTTTTGAAAAATCTGAAATGCCCAAAAGGCACTAGTCCCAAACATTCTTTAAATTCTAGAATAAAAATCACAACAATCGCGCAAACCGTGTAGGTTGTTGCCGATCATAATGTTTGGTTGCCGCCTAGATGAATCTATATTAAATTAGCTTATAGTGTGTGTAGATTGATTGTTTCATATAATATCTTTAAAATAATTTAATAATATCCGTACATGTACTCGTATATTGTAAATGGTAAGTAAATGATGTATGTATATGTATTCGCATAAATATATATATATATATATATATATATATATATATATATATATATATATATAAATATAAATAGGGAGTAGATAGCTCAGCAGTATCGATTCGGTGGTGAATTCTGCGAACTCACTTTTAAAATTACCTATGTGACTCCCCCAGCACTAACATCTTTGGGGGCGTGATTTGATGACCGGTAACCGTACTTCACGCACATATATAACTTTTCCAGGTTTGCTTCGGCAGAGTACCACACCCAGTACTGGATAAAAGACATCATATATATGTGTGGCACTCTGCTGAAACATATAATATATAAATTATATACCATTGAATTTCTATTCTACAATAATTATTACCATGTCAGCGCTTCTTGCAGTATTTTTCCATTATGATAAGATATGTAACTAAGATAAGGTGCTCATTGTTCCTGTATTCTTTTATCTCAACACTTGTAAACACGTTGAAAATAAAATAAATATATATTTTTTTCAAATAACTTAAAACAAAATATTTAATTGGCGCAGTTACGGTAGAATAATGTCGACATAGATAAATGAAAAATAATAATTTCATCTGTGGTACTTTTTTAAAAGTTTCACCACAGTATCTTACAAAGAATCTACAAGACTTCTAAACGGCTTCGACAAAAACCCATCAAGGTCTATACCACGACCCATCTTTAAAACGGCACCAGATTGCTGTTCCATTGCGAGATCACGTCCTTCTCGAGCGAGAAGAACTTTCTGTTCCGCAACTGATCCACGTCGCCTGAAGACTTTGCTGTCCTCCAGGGAATCACAACAAGAATCACAGGAAGAATCAGCGACCCGGTGATGTCCGTAAAGCATCAAACAACCTTAGTACTATTTACAATAACCTTGTAAGTTGAAAATTAATTAATAATTACTCTTGTATCACACAAAGGGATACCTCTAGCATACGACTAGTTACAAAGGTATCGAGGGACCGGCACAGTCCCAAACACACAAAACTTATTCTATGTACTATAGCGATCATAGTTCAGAATCTGAAAATTCTGAAATTGAATTATAATATACTATTCCTTTAAATACTACTATTAAAAACATAATTCTAAAGCCGAGTAGATTGAACGTGTCAAACAACTTAACCATTGATACAACTACACTTGCAGCATTAAAAAAACTTTCTGAAATTATCCCTCTGTATAATGGAGACATTAAAATACGAAATAATTTTATCAGTGCCGTAGACCACGTACAGTTTTCACTAACCAGCACTACTTTAACTGCAATTTAAAAGAACATACCTTTTTGATCTTATAAAAACTAAACTAACACACAAAGCTGCTGAACTGTTAGCAGTAAATAAATTTGAAGATTGGGAAGATCTAAAACTTTATCTAACAACAAATTTCTGTGACAAAAGTACACCCGAGACAATATCATTAGAAAATTTACAAATGAGGAATAAAACTAGCACGGACAAAACCCTAGAATTCATTTCTCAACAATTCTCAGAATATAAATCAAAAATTTTATTAAAAGAAAACAGCCAATTGCAAAAAAATGCGATAATAAAAGAAAACCAAAAATTAGTAATTTCACATTTTATAACTCTCCTACCTTTATCAGTAAGAGGTTCATTCATTGTTAAACAACCTAGTATATAAGAAGAGTGCGAATGTTTATTGAGAAATGAATTTAATTATTCACATCAGAACACACACCAATCACCCATGTTAAAAAATAAGCAAAATTTTTGCTTTAATGTACCACCAAGAAAATCCCCGGCTTAAGAATTTCCATCCAAATTAATTCAATTCAATAATAACCAAACACAATTAAAACATTCCGCTCTTCGTCAAAATAAAAAAAAATTATTATAAAACTAAAAGAACATTCCAACAGAAACCGATGACACAGCAAACCAGACTTACTACGCCTATGTCAACTCAAAATATAATCTTAATGATAACTCAGATGAACAAATACTAGAACAAACTGCTGATGAATACGAATACGTAGAATAAAATGATGAAATTGAAAAGGATTATTTTTAGATTTAGAAACAGACATAGACGAACAAAACAAGTAATGTCTAGTTTAACATACAATTTACCGTCATTACAAATACAAGATTATATTATTCTATTAGACACGGGGTCATAAATTGAATAGATCCAAATTTAGTCAAATGTAAAAAGATTAAAACTTATGAAGAAAAATGTACGTTCACAACTGTAAATGGTAAATCCACTATCTCGCATTTTGTGATGTTGAAAATTAATAAAATACCACTAAAATGTCATGTTTACAAATTTCATAAAGTATACAATCTTTTATTAGGTATTGAAGCATTTAAGAAATTAAATATCCAAATTTATTTCGTAAAAAACTCTGTTAATATACAAGAAAAAGAAAATACACTTCAAAACGATTTTGAAAATTGCAAACAATATAATAATATTCAAATCCGTTCTGAATACTTGAATCCGATCGAAAAGTCAAAATTATAAACACTCAAATAATTTCGAAGATCATTTTCCAAAACCAAACGAACAATTGTCTTGTATTAATTTATGCGAATACAAAATAATTCTTAATGATGAAATTCCAATTCACACAAAAAACTACAGGCTCCCACAAATCCTCTTCTTCTTCATTCGGCTCCACAGAGTTTCCAGTACTCCTTGGCCTGATCAAGCATCTTTTTCCACTTCTTCCTGTCGCCCGCGAAGTTGATTTTTGTTGTCTTCATATCTTCTATAACGTTGTCCCTCCATCTTGTTTTTGTTCTTCCTCTAGGTCTTGAGGTGTATGGCTTTCGGTTATACAGTCGGTACACCTGTCTATTTTCACCCATTATTTGTATGTGTCCGTACCACCTGAGACGTTGAAGTTTAATAAAGGATGATATTGGTACGTCATCATACAAGTTGTAAAGTTCATAGTTCCATTTTATGCGCCAAGCTCCATCTTCGCAAGTGGCTCCGTATATCTTCCGTAATATTTTCCTTTCGAAAATATCCAGTTTCTTGCGATTCGTTTTGTTCATAACCCAGGTCTCTCCCCCATACGTCACTACCGGTCGAATTAACGTCTTGTAAATGCGTATTTTGCTGCAAATCTACGAAAACGATATAGAGGAACACATAAAAAAAATGCTAAAAGAAATAGTTATACAACACCATGGAATTTTTCTATATGGATTGTCCCTAAAAAATAGACGCTTCCGGTAAACGGAAAACGAGACTAGTAATTGATTTTCGGAAATTAAATGCCCAAACAAAAGATGACAAATTTCCAATCCCCAATATTGATACCCTATTGGACCATATTGCTCATTCAAAATATTTCACGACTCTAGACTTGCATTCTGGCTTTCACCAAATCCTTATGAACAAACTCGATACCGAAAAAACAGCATTCTTACTTCATCTGGCCATTATAAATTTTTACGCATGCCTTTCGACCTCAAAAACGCTTCCGCAACATTCCAAAGAATGATGAATGTTGCACTTGGAGGACTAGTTAATAAAATTTGTTTAGTCACACATTTAAATAATTTTAAATTCGTTTTTGAAAATTTAAGAAAAGCAAATCTTCCTATAGAAAAAGTTTTAATGAATGCAAAGAAATTCTTACTTCTTCCTCTATATTAAAATTCACAAATTTTCACAAAAAAAAAATTATTAACCACGGAGGCCTCGGATGAACACGGTAAAGAAATGCCAATAGCATATTTTTTAAAAACTTTAGGAAAAGTTGAACAAAATTATAGCACAATCGAAAATGAACTACTTGCAATAATAGAATCTGTTAAACATTTCAGACCATACCTATTTGGCTGAAAATTTCTTATCAAAACAGATCATAGACCTTTGTGTTGGCTATTCAATATGAAAAACCCTAACCAGTAACTCATGCGGTGGAAAATCGAACTAAATGAGTATAATTTCGAAATAGAATTTTTACATGGCAAAATGAATGTAATATCAGATAATCTTTCTCGCCAACGCGACAAAACAGAAATTCATAATAAAATTGGTGACGTAACAGAGACAAAAATAATCGCTCGTTGTATTTCCGAAGATTTAGAAATGAATCAGGGTTTAGCAGATCAAGTCAATAGAAAATTTAATAGTAAACATTTTTGTAAAGATCAAAATTTAACAGATAAATACATTGTTATTCAAAATTCTAATAACCAAACAATTATCCATTTAATTACAAAAAAAAAAAAAAATAACGAGAAACCATCAATTAAAAATTTAGACAAGCCGCTAAAAAAACATAGAGATTATCTCATACTTACTGAAATTTTTGAAATAAATTTACCCCTGTTAGGATGCGGCATAGATAAGCTAGAGTGGAAACAAGTGTCGGCAAAAATATTAAAAATATTGTAACACGAGCTCATTAAGCGTAAGAGCGAATAAGTTAAAATTTGATATTAATATAATTAATTTGATGTAATTGTTACTTACTTGTTCAGTGAATTATTTTCTTGTTGCGGACTACCTTTATGGAGTGGCAAATCGTTTCCAGTTAGAACACACAAATCACTTAATTGAGAACTGATGGAAACTTAGTTAATTGAAAGGGTTAATAAATCGCACTTTGATATTTAGACATATAAGATATTGAAAAAATAAGAAAGGTTAAAATATAAAACGCTTGATCGAACTAATATGCGTGAAAACAGATTTGTATTATGAACTTAAGTTAATTAATTAAAATAAAGCTTAAGTGAATTCGCGCCATCGCATCTTGTAAAGATGTCCGCACATCTTTACCCGTAGAGTCGCTGTTTCTGACTGACTTGGCTATCCCAAACACTTGACATCCTCTGGGTAAAACTATCCACATCTGGAATCCATTTCCACAGATGTCTCAAGTGTTTGTGGCTGTGTAATCTGACACAAAGGCACTGCCGTCCCGGCAAACACGAAAAGTTTCTAGAATTCTTGGTAAATTAACTAATAACTGTCACTTTTATAAAGTCCCATATTTGAAAACCTAAAATTTTCACATTCACACGAAAGGCCATGTGTCCACGAGTGTCAAATTACACGAAGCCAAGCTTTTATCTAAAGCAACATACAATAATGAGATAACTCATATTGTTACAATATTTAAAGATACAAATATACAAATTAACGTTTATACCTTACCAACAGTATCACGTACCGCGCGGGGGTTGTAATAAAATTTACCTCACGGGGATGAGGCTGCCGGCTCCTCAGGGAGAAGGGTATGGGTCGGATAAAGGGCGCCACGTAATCTGTCCTAGGGGTCTTCATCCGCTAGACTACGATAGGGCAAGGCAAAATATTCGAAGTTGACAGCCGGAGCGGTACCTGCAAATTCGCTGAAAAACAAATCGGGGCAGTCGAAAGGAAAAACGGTAACCTAACTTGATAATTAATTTTATTAACCCAAAAATGAAACTGTAACAAATAAATAAGATGACACAAAGGATGTCCGCGACGCCGAAAAACTAAAAGGAGAGAAAACATGAACGCGGACACCAGCAACTATCTTGCCTCAAGCTCTGAGACCGACGCCCGATAAATGTGGGTACTACAAGGGCCCTAACTGTCGAAGCTGGCCAGACGACTTACAAATAAAGCGGGTGTGGTCGCGCAGAACTGTGGGGAACACAGTGCAGGCGCAAACAATAATTTACATAAAATACAAATGCGGATATAAAGAAAATAAGCTACAAGAAAAATAATTAAGGCGTAAAACAAACGACCATCCACGTTCACACAAAAATATATAATAAGATAAATAATAAAATAAATGCAGGAAATGCAAAACCAATTAAACTGCAACTTAGTGTTGCGGCTGAAGGCCAACAAAATTAACGTTCCCAAAATAAAGGTCGGAAGGACCATAAAATTAAATAAATGAAAATAGAATGAACATAAAGTGCAACCGCACGAAGCATAAAACTTTGCCACAATCCACTCTTCACAAACACTCTGACCACTTATCTGTCTTTCGCGCGACTTCTGCAGGTGAGCTAGCGCAGACGCGAAGGACGTGGACACCTGGGCCAGATGTACGGGCTGGTACCGTGGTGTGATGGACTGATGAAGACGAGGAAAACGAAACGTGATGGAGCGGTGGACGTCGGGCTTCAGGATTCTAAGAAGTCGCAACACAAATCCCCGTACGGGCGTTCCGTGTGGAAGTATAGAAACTCCACTCGCGGAAATAAATATTTTCACCGGACTAAATCCCGATAACACTCGGCAACGACACAAAAGACGAAAAATCGTAATTTTTAGTCGGTGAAAAATTGCGAAAACTCAGAAAAACCGTTAACACGACCGTCGTCTCTAAAACTCCAACTGTGACTCGTGTCACCCTGCAAAATTTCGTGAAATTCGCGAACATTTCGAAAATCGCGGTAAGATAAAGAAACTTAGGAAAAGGACAGAAGATATTCAAAAGATACGCCAAGTTACGAAGGTTGGCCATGCGAGACTGAGAAACGAATAAAAGGAATAGAAGATCGGAAACTAATGCGCAAGACAGAGACAGAACAATGATTGATGTGAATACAATTAAATATCACTAAACTGGTAGAATTAAGTAAATAAAAATTACTAACTAAACATCTGTCACGACAAAATGTAAATATAACCTAAAATTGAAACAATTTTTAGCCACGCGGTATGAATATAAAAACTAAATAAGAAATAATTATGAACGAGATGAATTGAATAAACAAAATGATTAAATAGAATTAAGAAAAGGTAACAGGTAAGTATATTTAATTTTTAGGCGCAGAAGCAAGAAAATGTATGATTGAAAATTATGATTTTTGGAAGAAAAAAAGAAAAGACAAATAGGAACGTAACAACAGTAAACCTACATAGTAATGATAATGAATCAATTTCGTCAAATAAAAATACAGTTCATTCAGACAGTGAAAATTTTGTAATCGGAATTAAATATATAGAAGATAAAATAAACATAGCTGATAATCAATTAATATTTGAAGTCCACATTTTTGAAACTGAAATAAAAATATTAAAACTATTTGAGAACAGACAACAACGAGCAAATACGAATTTTCCATCTTTAATAAAGTAGCATGGAAAAGGATGCCATCATAGAAATGAGATTATCTTCTGAAACTGGACTATGTGCAAACGAAGAGTAATTTGAGCATACATCAATAGAGTCGAAAGATGAACTAATCTGAAAGAGATTGGAGAATAATTTTGCGAAAGGATTCACAATTTCTTGAGGTGTTTCATATTCCGCTCCGTCATCATGTAGTTTACCAGGGATACGTGTAATACCTTGTTTTTGATTAATAAATATCCACAAATCTGCAGGATTTGACTTTATATTTGCTTCAATTTTGCACATATATGAATTATACGCCACAGTAAATTGTACTTTGACTAAACTTCTAATTGACAAGTTTTGTAAAGTGTACAGGTAAAACCAACCAAATTTGTTCTCGATAACAGTCTAAAGTAAAACCGAGCAATTTTTGTCCACTGCAAACTACAATTTAGAAAAACCAGTTAACTCGAATTTTGGCACTCCTAAATTTTCTATCGGTATTTGTTTAACTGAAGTACTAAAAAAACTATCGCATTTGGTATAATATGATAGTTATTTTAAAGGGCACGCGTGCAAATTTGAAATATTTTTGATCGACAATTGTTTTAGTGTAAGTTTTTAAAAACCTATCGTGTTTTTGATATCAAATGACATGTCTTTTGAAGAGCTCACATGCAAAACTGGATTTTTTAAGTGCTTCAAAACTTATCGTGTTTAACATCAAATGACAGGTCTTTTGAAGGGCTTGTACATAAAAAAACACACACACAGATAACTAGAATTGAAATAAATTTTGGCGCTCCTAAAAAAAAAAAAAATAAAAATATAACGTTTTTACTTCTCTAGTAAAGTCGTGAATACCATGTATAATTTTCATCTGGATATGTTCTTTTAATGATTGCACAATCTTTTTCGATTCCATTTCTTGCCAAAATGATTTACCTCGCAGCCTAGTACGTTTAATTATATATTGAACAATTGCTACTTTTTCTTGAAAGGTATATTCCATATGTCTGCTATTCTCCATATTGACAAAAGTAAACGAGGGGCTGCACTGCTGCACAACATTTTTCAATTCGTACCACATTGGTACGAACCACTAAATAGACAATCTAACTTTTTTTACAAACTTTTAAATTTTATTTATTTTCATATATAAATAAATAAATATATCATCACGCCTTCTACCCATTACTGGGTGTGGCACTCTGCCGAAGCAGATCTCGGTAAGTGATATATTTTGCGCGTGAAGTGCGGATACCAGTCATCAAATCACGGTCCCCAAAGATGTTAGTGGTGGAGGAGCCACAGGGATAGTTTTTTAAATTATGAAAATTGTCGCCTGTGGGAATCGAACCAGAGTTCTCAGGATCCACAGGCCGACTTCATACCACTGAGCTAGCCGCCCCACTTTTATTTTCATGTGAGGTACATAATAGGTATTTTATTTCATTGGAACTGAAAATCGTTTGCCGGACGATACTAATTTAGAAAAGTACGCAGATTTATTCAAATGAAACAAATTGACAATTAAGGTGAATCATGTGATCTAAAGTTGGACTCAAGACAAAATGTTATCGTGTATGTAGGGTTTCTTCTGGTTCTAACAAAAATGAAGATCTGACCAATCACAGAAAATCAGGAAAATTCTATACAGAATAGTGGAAGCAGTATTGACGCGCGTTTCAAAACTATACAAACGTGAAAATTTTCAAGAAAATTATTTCAAATCGCAGGATATATTTCTATATGATGTCAACACAATAAAAACTAAAATTTAATAAAATATATTATCTTATTTGATATTACAATATAAAATATATAGGGTCAGAAACGCTAATTTCACCCGTGATACACTCAGTGATTTTACACAAGAAAATAACATTTCATTTTATAATCAAAATATTAAAACAGGTACATTTATATGACGAAATGACATTTTGCATAATCAAGTATTCTCAATATACAAAACTTATCATTTTGTTTATGTAGCCATAGAAAATTATTTTATTATGGCTATAGGGCCAAAAGAAAGTGTTTACGCTCGTTTTTCATGACTAAAACATATTAATTTTGGCCTCGTTGTGCAAAAATAACAATTTTAGTCAATTTTGTTAAAAAAAATTACGTGTTTTAATTAGCGTACGTATATTTAAAAAATAGTAAATAAAAACACTTGGTTGTTTCAAATAAAATAGTTATGTACCATAATAGAAAATTCAATTTAAAATACGGGAAACAAAGTCCGATTAAAATCGTATGTGCCGTTTTCAAGCTACGTTTCTCGTCAATTTGAAAAATACCCTTTCGAGAAAAACGAGTTTCAAGTTTTAAGTTCTATAAGCGGGTCGGGAGATTTGTTCACAAATCGCCTTGTAACTCGATAACGGAATTTCTGAGGAACTTGGGCTAAACACTATAATAAAGTAGACATCCCAAAGGATATTTTAAACAAACATAAAAAAATAGACACCCATTTAATGAAATTAGCAAACTATTGGAAAGGTTATCACCTACTATACACGCCTCGATATACCGGACCTTCACCACCCAGACTAATTCAGTTTCGTGTTCGACCTAAACGGCGCTTTCGATAATTTGTGGTGGCCCTCGAACATCTTGAGACTGGTCAAAATAGGGGTTAACAATAAAATGCTTCAAACCCTAAAAAGTTATCTTAAGGACCGAATCGTCCCCCTTGCTACTGAAATTATCAAGATCAGTAAAAACATTACAAAAGGATGCGCTCAGGGCTCAATACTAGGACCGTTATTATGAAACATCACGGTCGATGAGCTCCTTGAGCAAGAATGCCCTGCTCAATGCAGAATTATCGCATAAGCAGATGATCTCCTGGTACTGGTCCTAGGAAATACGAGGAACGACCTTTAGAGAAGCGGTTGCAACATACTGAGTAATGCAGCTAAGTCTACCTACATCATGTTCAAAGGAAAATTGTCTAGACACCCTCGCATAAGGATCGGAAGTAAGAACATAAAGGGATTTTCCACCACTACATATCTGGGAATAATAGTGGATGAGAAACTCGCCATTGCGACACACATCGCGCACGTCTGCTCAAAGGCTAAAAATATTTTCCTGGCCTTTAAGATATATATATATATATATATATATATATATATATATATATATATATATATATATATATATATATATATATATATATATATATCCTACTAGGATGGGGCAGACCACCGGAGGGACTGAGGATCATATATAAAAGAGCGATAGTACCCATAATTACCTACTTCTGCACAGTCTGGGAACACAGAGCCTCACTGGCAAGAAATCCTCGAAGACTAACAAGTGTCACAGCCTTCTGTGCAAAAGTACTATCTAACCTCTATTCCTCAGTCTCAAACTCAGCAGCGTGCATGATCTCGGCAGTCAAATCTCTTCAAATACTAATAGAAGAAAAGATGGCGTAGAACCGTATAATAAATCATCCATCTGTGACCCTTTACGGGACTTAAATTAGGAAGTAAGACCACAAAAGCCGAGCCAGCCTATTTAGGGAGCTCGAATACGCATCCACCAAACGCTGGCAAATATAATGGGACAAGGATGCAAAAGGCCCAACCACCTTCCAATTCATCCCAGACATAAGCATCAGATTATAATACCTGAACCTTCCCACAAAGAAGTTCGGTAAAGTAATGACGGGACACAAGGACATTTAAGTGCACCTAGAAAGAATTGGAAAAAATAAGAGCAAAAATTGCATCACATACAACAAGCCATATGACTCCATGCACACAATTTTCGACTGTCGTGACTTCAAAGAAGAGCGTAGGTCCCTGGTTAACTACCTTGGGACCTGACCGCTGACCCCAGAAGAACTAATGCGCTAAATATTCCTTGGCAACAAGGAAGAAGCGGAAAAGAGACAGGAAGTAGATGAGAACACTGAACAAGAAATCACTATATTACAAGAACTACTGGAAACCTTTGCGACGCCCAAACGCCTCCCCGCTAATTGACGAATTGGACTTCCAAATCCAGAGAGCTACGAAAAGAAGAATTGGATTAGACTTGTGAGGCTAGAGTCTCCACCCGCCCTTTGGAAACCGGGGTTTTCACGCCCAACAAAAGGAGAATGGACGCATTAGAATTTATTTTATTTTTTCATTTTATTATCATTTGTGTAACTGATTTATTGGCAGATGTTGTTAACATAAACTTGTAAGTTATAACAAATCTTTTAAATTAAAAAGCATGTACGCAAACACACACACAACATACACATTATTTCTTTTAGACAATGGAAACGTATGAGTGGCACGAACAATTAGCCCTCGAAACTTGAGAGAAATACATTGTGCTGTGTGTAAAAATCTGGTCTGCTAGCTAATAATATGTGAAGAATATAAGTTTGTAAGTTAATTAACTAAAATTAACTGAATATATTTTTGTTATTGTTTTAAAACAGAATAATAATACTACTGATTAAGAAAACATGAAAACTATTTTCTGGTTTCACATTCGCCAAGCGCGTGTATAATTAACTATTTGAACATTTTCTGATTTGTTTATCATAGCAAGATTTCGCGTAAATTTGCAAAAAAATTTAAAGTAAAACGTTTCTAAGTACGAGTATTAAGCATTTGTGATTTTTAATTTCACTTTTATTTTAAAATGTTTGATTAATTAAACATAAATGGAATCTATTCTTTCGATAATTGGAAAGCAATATTAACCGAAACAGTCTTATTCATGATATTTTCCCAAACTTTACTGAACAATGAGCAAAAAGTTTATTCCGAGAATTTAGTAAACAGGTTTTCACGGAGCAGTATTTACCATCATATTACATTTGACATGGTTTTGGGATTATTATAAAAAAACATTTGATTGTTATTAATAAGAGTAACTGCTGATTCATTTGGTTCAAAAGGACGCAATGTAGACACTCGGTTTATCACTCTTGTAGGGTAGCCAACACAACAGCATAGAATTTTGAGCATTTCGTTGTTAATAATACTGCAAATTTATTAGTAATTTAGCAGCGCATACTATAATATATTCATGTTTATTTATTTGCGCTGCTACATTATGTTTCCTCTTGGCGATATTTTTCTTATGTTTACCATTGTTGTTTGTATTGTTTTTGTTTACTTGGTAACTAGTAATAAACTATATTTAGTTCTATTCTCTCTTTCAAACATAAAACATCAGAATTTATACTTCTACTCTAAAAATGTATTTTATATTATTTTACCATTGTTGTTTTGTTTTTGTTTACCTAGAAACTAGAAATAAACTATATTTAGTTCTATTCTCTCTTTCAAACATAAAACATCAAAATATATACTACTACTTTAAAAATGTATTTTATTTTAAATTTACATCATACTCTGCATAACATATTCACACGTAAATATTTTGATTTCTCATGTTTACATAAATAATAATAACTACAAATATGTAAAAAAAAATAAAAGTGCTTTACACTCCCATTTAAATATCATATATTTTTTTCTCTTTCTTTCTTTCTTCATACTAAACCGCAAGATGAATAAATGTACGCAATAGCTACTATACAACAAATATGAAATGAATGTGTTGAATAGACAGTATTTTGAAGTATAGTCTATTGTCGCAATAATAAACTCTGCACAGAGGCGATATCATAATAAATTAGAGTCTTGTGATATCCCTGCGCGTTTACTTTGGTTAAAGTCCAATAATCAGATCTCAGTCTGCTGGATGAACTACTTTCCAAGATATACGCCCAATCAGACTCTACCTGCCATCACGACTCATCTAAAACTATCTCCAACATAATCGAAAACAAGGTTAAGTCTTCCGATAAGAACTTCAAGGGCCTTATCGCCCTTGTCTCCTCTAACACTAATATGAAGACGAGCGAGGACACCAAGTCCATCCTGGTTATAACAATTAGCCCTAGCTCTCTTGGCTTCAACGCAGAGAGACTAATCAAGCTCAGTAACAAGACGATCCATATTGTGTCTAAATCTAATTAGGTCAACCCTCTTCTTAAATATCAAGTCCTTAAAGTCATGGGACTTGTGGCCAGAACACCTGGCGAACTCAATACTTGTATTGTGTTATATGGCGTGGCCAAGCACATGCAAGACTCAGATTTTAAAGCCTGCATCATTGATCAAACCCTTAAGGACATCAATCTTGTCCCTTCTACTAAGGAGCAAGTCAGAGTTATTGTTAAATTTGGGAAGAGAGAGGCACCCTTACTAAAAATTAGATTGTTGAGCTCCCTCCTACTACTATTTAAAACCAAAAAGGTTTTCATAGAATGGCTCCCGCACAGAGTTGAAGACTATATCTTGATAAAGAGGTGTAAAATTTGCCAAAAATACAGGCACTACTAATCTGAATGGAAGAGCGGCACTCAGTGATGCCACTGTACCGAACCTCACAACTCTCAAGACTGCCCCAATCCTTCCGAACTATCGAAATGCTTAAACTGTGAACGCGCTAATCTTAAAGACACAGTCCACTCTACCAAAGACAAATTATGCAGGGTATACCAAAAAAGTTGAAGGGCCTGATTAGTAATATCTTGTACGAAGAGTAAGCGGCTACAAATACTGCAAGCTAACCTTCAGAACTCTAGGATGGCCACGCAGCAGTGCCCGGGCTTTGTGTTATAAAAAACGTTGATGCTATCCCTTACAACAGCCATATTTTTTTAAAACCAAAACCCGCTTTGCCATCCCAGGAACCTTCAGATTCAAAGTGATCGGCTGCACGTCTAAGTTTTTCGCGGCTGTCATAATTCTTTATCCCTCCGTTCAAGTCCACAACTGGACCAGCCCTTTCCGGGCAGCCTCCAAAATCCGTTCTAGGGAATTGAGCTGCTCTATCTCGTCGGCTTATTACGGTCTCAGGAACAAAATCAACTGAGGTATCTCCGGCCTAGTTCCACTAGTGAATTCATCAGACGGCCCTTTAGTGATAGCCTGTGACTCTTAACGCCAAGTCCCCACTTTGGCACTTTTCTGCCAGAGACATCAGGGGTAGCTTAGTCTCTGACTTTATTGTGGACAATAGTCTAGCTAACCTTCACGGCCAACCTGCTACATTTCAGGCCCCAAAGACAATAATATAGATATCACAATCGTGAATTAAATCTCTCTCCTCCTGGTAAGAGAAACGGAAAGTTGACCTTGATAAGTTTAATAGGGACCACATATACATCCGAAATGATATTAAAACAGACAATTTCAAATCTAATTCCCTTAATGGCTACAATTTTACCAATGTCGACAAAAATCTTTTCACAAATGGGCTAACATCGTTTCTTAACATACACGCGACATGTCGCGAATCACACTGGTGCAATAAGCACCTGGACCGACGAAGATAAAGTGTCTCCAAGTTTAATAAACATTTCGCTCAGCGAGCTCACAGCTCTGCCGATCGCGCAGTACACTCTGTAGCCTTCAATGCAGCTTTAAATACAAGCTTGAGATTGCGAAAAAGCGTGATAAATTATTAAACCACTTCATCCAGGACGATCTTTGTAAAAAACCCTGAAGTGTAACTTAAAAGTTCGTAACTGACAAAGTTCGGAAAGATATTTTTTACACCATAATAAGATTACAATTTTGTTATTATTATAAATAAAAATATTTTCTGTGATTATATTTGTAAAAGAAACCAAACTTAAATACATTTTTGGACGTTTAATAAAAATCTTTAAAAATGTATCTAATATTAGGAAATAATTTTGTCCTTTTTTATGTACTGATACAAAAGAAAAATAAAATTACCTCGTAAAATGACATTACTTTTGTAATTAACCGAATTTGTATATCTTATAAATCACAGAGATGCTAATAATGAATTAAAAAGTAAATACAGTATAAAGATTTATACAGTGTTTCCTGGCGATGATCAAAACGGGTTTTGGTTTTCTGAATGTCAACGTGAAGATACTATAGCAAGCGAGAGCAAACGGTGGGAGTAACTTTGACTCTCTTAATATAGACACAAAAACGTAACTTATTTTAATGCAATATAATTTATTATATTCTTAGAAGCATTATGATTGTCCCTACGAGTGTAAGTGCTCTAAATATCAAAGTGAAGATATTCAAATTGAGCGGGTAAACGGCGGGAATAATTTAGACTCTCTGCGCGGGTAAACGGCGGGAGTAACTATGACTCTCTTACCAACCGGGGCTGGGGGATACAACTCGGCCGGCCAAGCATTGGAGCTGATCCGGCGAGCTCCCTGGCGTCGGCGTATTACGAGGAGTGGTTATCTTCGGTCGTTGCTAGCTGTCCCTGTAGGATGCCGACTCTGAATGCCCGAGCAGCCCGCCAAGGCGGAACGTATTAGCAGCTGAAGCTAGAGTGAGCTCCGGACTAGGGATAGCACCCACAAGGGAGGGCCACCTTCTAAGTAAGCAAGCTTACTGCGCGAGGGTTGGTGGACGCCTCCCAGGGTTGGAGAAAGCGCGGAAGGATCGTAGTTGGCGACGATGTGATGATCTAGGCACGGCCAGGGGCGCTGGGACACTCTCCTGAGTGGTAATTAGGGGCGTAGTGTGATGAGAATGTTCGAGTTCGAAATCAGGCCGCCCCTGCCCCTCGCAGGATGAGCTGATAAAGCAACTCTATGACCGGTGTGCCTACGACATCGCTTACCTGAACAGAGCTCTAGCTCAATAGCGCACCAACCAATGACCCACTGTACGAGGCTGCCAACAAACTATTGGCCTCATCCTGCACGAGGTATGCGCGCATACTGAGTTTACAAAATACAGGGGATCTAGAGCAGAGAAGCTCGAGAAAAAATCACAAGGGGTCTGTTGCAGACTGGTGAGTCTGGGTCAGGATGGCTACCTCAAGGAGGTAAATGCGGGACATCGCTGGGTGTTGGCAACTCAGCGATACTGGGCCATTATTCCCGTGTCGCAGTACACACTATGGGAGCCCCGAATCGGGAAAACTGCGCAGTCCCGGTCTTACTATATCTGAGGGGGAAAGGCATGCCAGCGCACCTGAGGTTGTACCTAAAGTGTGATGCTGTATCTCCCTCTACAATGACGGTAGGTTGACTTTTAGTCGCCTTTTGAGCAACCGTCGCCTCACTTATCCAAATGCTCTGAAAAAGGATACTGAACATGTTGAGAGAGGTAACTCAAGCCGATCTTCCCGGACCTGGGTCACAAGGGGTCCGCCCCTATCACCTGACCACAACAGCCTCCAACGGGGGAAGTCGGGCTTATTATGTTGTGGGTGCGGTGCGTGCGTAAGGGTTACCGTCCCCAGTACGCACTGTTTTTTATTATTGGTCCTAAATCACAAACGAGCCTCGGAAAAACCGGCAGCTCCCGAGTAGTCGGTACGAATATAGGGGGCCAAAATCCTGGTCCCCAATACCTATGCGTTACATGCAACCGCAGTTTCAACACCAAAACTGGACTTGGTGTGCACGTTAAGTGTGCACATCCCACAGTAGCCAACGCTGCTATTGACGTCGATCGAAAGAATAAAAGATGGACGAAGGAGGAGCTCTTGTTATTGGCGAGACATGAGCTCCAAGCACCACCCGGTGTCGCCATAAACGACTTTCTGATGTCTTACGTCTCGGAAGGCCGCTCGAAGGAGGCACTCAAAGGAGTCCGTAGAGGGCTCGCTTATAGGAGTGTACGAGAGGTGCTGCAACTGGAAGAGGCGAAGAAGGCATCAGGCTCAGCGCAAACCGCAAGTGATGCTCGGCAGCCTAAGAGGACTCTCCGGAGTAATCGGGCCCCCTATGCACACTCTGCGGTCGCTGAGGCCGAGGAAGTGCCCGACAACAGCGGGGGAAGGAGCCATCCCTCCATCGATGGGTCGGGCGAATCCTCGTCGAGCCGCGAAAACGACACCGTCGGTGAAACCGGTCGTAACTACTTTGAGGAAGCAATCAATAAGATGTTTGAGGAGTTGGTTGCCAAACCAAAGATGGTATCAGCGCTAAGAGCCGTCGTTGATACCCTGGCACAGGGTGAGGAAGCTTCAGAAAAACTAAAGGCATTGCTGAAGCTGGTGGTCCCCAGGGCCAAGCCGGTGAAGCCGATAAATAAGACTGAAAAGCTAGGAAATACTGGGAGAAGTGGAGAGTAGCTGTCTAGCAGGAAGCGGAGAAGAAGAGACTACGCATATGCGCAGACGATGGCTCGGAAGGACTTTAGCGGTTTAGCCAAGCGAGTCCTAAGGGGGAAGCTGTTCGAGCGGGGTGGTCCTATCCCAAGGGAGGACCTGGTGAAACACTGGAAACCGATTTTCGAATAGCCAAGTGTAAGACTAGCCCAACAAGAAAGCTATCCCCAGCCGAGCCCTGCATTACAGCATTTGTGGGAGCCAGTCTCTATCGAAGAGGTTAAAGAGCACACGCCAAGAGGGGGCACAGCGGCAGGACCAGATGGTATTACTGTGAAGGACTGGTCATCTGTCTGCCCCGTGACACAGGCAATCCTCTTCAACGCTATCCTGCAGGCAGGTTCTCTGCCCTTAATACTCTCAACGTCGCGTGCAGTGTTTATCCCTAAGAAAGATGAACCTGCCTCTCCGAGTGACTACAGACCTCTGACCATAGGGTCGGTCGTCGTACGTCACCTCCACAAGATCCTCGCACGTCGTCTGCAAAGATCTGCTGTCTTTGACACGCGCCAGAGAGCTTTTGTCGAGTGCGACGGGCTGGCGGAGAACCTTTGGGTTCTTCGATCCATGCTCGCCGACTCTCGGAAAAGAGTAAGAACTTTGCATAGCGCGTCCCTTGACCTAAGCCGAGCCTTCGACTCGGTGTCCTGGGATGCGCTTATGCACTCTCTAAAGCAAGTCGGGAGTCCCCCCGGCTTTGCTAGTTATGTGGCCGAAACATACAAAGCAGGAGTGACATTGCTAGATGACGGAAGTGGTCAGTGGGCGGAATGCAGCACGCGGCAGGGAGTTAAACAGGGTGACCCCATGTCTCCCCTACTATTTAACCTGGTCGTGGACCAGGTCTTGAGTAAGCTTTCTGAAGACGTTGGTTACTACCTTCAGGACGTACGGGTGAATGCATTAGCGTTTGCCGATGATGTCATTCTCTGTGCGTCCACGGAACAAGGACTTCAGCTGAATCTTGACATATTCCAGAAGGAAATGGAGAGATTCGGGCTACAAATGAACACACAGAAGAGCTGTGCCGTTTCGATGATAGCATCCGGACGAGATAAAAAGGTTAAACAGGTAACCGGGAGAGCCCTCTTCCAAGTAAAAGGCTCGCCTCTCCCCCAGCTAGGAATGCTGGATGTCTGGCGTTATCTTGGGATTGATTTCGAGGGGGCAAGTGTGAAAAAGGCCGGAGTGGTTTTAAAGGAAATACTGGGCAACGTGACCCGGGCCCCTCTTCATCCACAACAGCGCATGCAGATATTAAGATCGCATATTTTACCTAAGTATACACATACTTGGGTAATGTCCAGGGTCAATGTGGGTGACCTGGTGGCTCTGGACAAGCAATTTCGTGCAGCTGTCCGTACTTGGCTTCACTTGCCTCACGACGTGCCAGTTGGATACTTTCACGCGAGAGTCCGGGATGGGGGCTTGGGTATTCCGTCCCTCCGCTACTTCATACCCTTACTTTGCCTACGTCGCCTTGAGAAACTGATAGAATCAAACGCGCCTCATGTTATAGCTGCAACGAATTCTGACCTGGTACGAAAGCAGGTCAGTTGGTGCAAGCAAAATACAGTGATCAACAAGGTGCCTCTACGGAATCTCAAACACATGAGCGACCACTTTGCGGAAAGCTTGCACGCGTCTCATGACGGGAGAAGTCTCCGTGACTGCGGTGATCCCATCAGTTCCTGGTGGGTCAACGCAGGCTCGCGGACTATCTCCTCGAATAAGTACGTAAACTTCCAAAAAGTCAGGACCAACTGTCTTCCGACTCGGTCGCGAACCTCGCGCGGCCGAGCAAAACCGCAAACCCCTCAAAATCGGACTTGCGATCCGATGAGGGCCTGCCGAACAGGTTGTCGCACTGCAGAAACAGCTGAGCACTGCATACAGGTTTGTGAGCGATCTCACGTTGGCCGTCTGGAACGGCATAACGACATCGCTGGGGAAGTGTCAGTGGAACTCCGAACGCGAGGGTGGGAAGTGGAGGAGGAACCGTACCTGAGAACCAGTAACGGTCCGCGAAAGCCGGACATTATAATAACTAAGGGGTCCGAGCTATGGGTGCTTGACGTACAAGTAGTATCAAATAACTGGCACTTGTCATTAGACGATATCAATGCCGAAAAGATATCGAAGTATGCTAAAATCCCAGGCATATCTGAAGTCCTAACCGAGAAGTACGGAAAGAAGTACAGAATTGGTTTTGGAGCTGTAACACTGTCATTACGTGGTATTTGGAGCAAGAGTTCGATCGAGGTGTTGTCGTACCTTGGGTGTTCTAAGAGCTTCTTGCGACGGGTACCCGTAATGGCGTTGCATGGAACGTTGAAGTGTTGGGAGCTGTTTAATAGATCGACAGCGGTCGTGCGACGCGGGCCTTGGCACGGATCGTCCGACTTTTAAACGGATTGGGGTTTGGATATCCCCCCATTTCTTTCTTAACATAAAGCTTTAGCCTTGCCGCCTGGGGCTCTATCAGGCAAAGGACTTACACAGGCGTAATTGTGCGAAAACCTTTGCCAAATCTTTTATATATATACTTTTTTATATATATCCTTCTCTTTTTCTCTCTGTAAACCTTCTCTCGCCATATTAGCTTGGCGAGAGAGGAAGGTGGGGTTCTCGTTAATCTGGTCAAGCGCGTCGGACCTACGACATCGCACAATAGAACTAGACACAAAAATGTAAACTATATTTATTCAGCTTAGTTTATTATATTTTCAGAAGCATTGCAATGGTCAAAACTAAAGGCATTGCTGAAGATAATGGTCCCCAGGGCCAAGCCGGTCGCTCCGATCAATAAGACTGAAAAGCTAGGGAATACTGGGAGCAGTGGAGAGAAGCTGTCTAGCAGGAAGCCGAGAAGAAGAGACTACGCATATGCGCAGACGATGGCTCGGAAGGACTTTAGCGGTTTAGCCAAGCGAGTCTTAAGGGGGAAGCTATCCGAGGGGGGTGTTCCTATCCCAAGGGAGGATCTGGTGAAACACTGTAAACCGATTTTCGAATCGCCAAGTGTAAGACTAGACCAACAAGAAAGCTATCCCCAGCCGAGCCCTGCATTACAGCATGTGTGGGAGCCAGTCTCTATCGAAGAGGTTAAAGAGCACATGCCAAGAGGGGACACAGCGGCAGAACCAGATGGAATTACAGTGAAAGACTGGTCAACTGTCTGCCCCGTAACACAGGCAATCCTCTTCAACGCTATCCTGCAGGCAGGTTCTCTGCCCTCAATACTTTCAACGTCGCGTGTAGTGTTTATCCCTAAAAAAGATGAATCTGCCTCTCCAAGTGACTACAGAACTCTGACCATCGGGTCGGTCGTCGTACGTCATCTCCACAAGATCCTCGCACGCCGTCTGCAAAGATCTTCTGTCTTTGACACGCGCCAGAGAGCTTTTCTTGAGTGCGATGGGCTGGCGGAGAACCTGTGGGTTCTTCGATCCATGCTCGCCGACTCTCGGAAAAGAATAAGAACCCTGCACATCGCGTCTCTTGACCTAAGCCGAGCCTTTGACTCGGTGTCTTGGGATGCGCTGATACACTCTCTACAGCAAGTCGGGAGTCCCCCGACTTTGCTAGTTATGTGGCCGAAACATACAAAGCAGGAGTGACATTGCTAGATGACGGGAGTGGTCGGTGGACGGAATGCAGTACGCGACAGGGAGTTAAACAGGGTGACCCCATGTCTCCCCTACTTTTTAATCTGGTCGTGGACCAGGTCTTGAGTAAGCTTTCCGAAGACGTTGGTTACTACCTTCAGGACGTACGGGTGAATGCATTAGCGTTTGCCGATGATGTTATTCTCTGTGAGATTTGGGCTGCAAATGAACACACAGAAGAGCTGTGCCGTTTCGATGATAGCATCCGGACGAGATAAAAAGGTTAAACAGGTAACCCGGAGAGCCCTCTTCCAAGTGAAAGGCTCTCCTCTTCCCCAGCTTGGAATGCTGGACGTCTGGCGTTATCTTGGAATTGATTTCGAAGGGGCAAGTGTGAAAAAGGCCGGAGTGGATTTGAAGGAAGTACTGGGCAACGTGAATCGTGCCCCCCTTCATCCACAACAGCGCATGCAGATATTAAGATAGCATATTTTACCTAAGTATACACATACTTGGGTAATGTCCAGGGTCAATGTGGGTGACCTGGTGGCTCTGGACAAGCAATTGCGTGCAGCTGTCCGTACTTGGCTTCACTTGCCTCACGACGTGCCAGTTGGATACTTTCACGCGAGAGTCCGGGATGGGGGCTTGGGTATTCCGTCCCTCCGCTACTTCATACCCTTACTTCGCCTACGTCGCCTTGAGAAACTGATAGAATCAAACGCGCCTCATGTTATAGCTGCAACGAATTCTGACCTGGTACGAAAGCAGGTCAGTTGGTGCAAGCAGAATACAGTGATCAAAAAGGTGCTTCTACGGAATCTCAAACACATGAGCGACCACTTTTTGGAAAGTTTGCACGCGTCTCACGACGGGAAAAGTCTCCGTTACTGCGAGGATCCCAACAGTTCCGGTGGGTAAACGCAGGCTCGCGGACTATCTCCCCGAATGAGTACGTAAACTTAAAAAAAGTCAAAGGTAACTGTCTTCCCACTCGGTCGCGAACCACGCGCGGCCGAGCAAAACCACAAACCCGTCAAAATCGGACCTGCGATCCGATGAGGATCTGCCGAGCAGGCTGTCGCACTGCAGAAACAGCTGAGCATTGCGTACAGGTTTGTGAGCGATCTCATGCTGGCCATATGGAACGGCAAAACAAGATCGCTGGGGAAGCGTCAGCGGAACTCCGAAGGTGAGGGTGGGAAGCGGTGGAGGAACCGTACCTAAGAACCAGTAACGGTCCGCGAAAGCCGGACATTATAATAACTAAGGGGTCCGAGCTATGGGTGCTTGACGTGCAAGTAGTGTCCAATAACTGGAACATGTCATTAAACGATATCAATGCCGAAAAGATATCGAAGTATGCTAAAATCCCCGGCATATCTGAGGTCCTAACCGAGAAGTACGGAAAGAAGGACAGTATTAGGTTTGGAGCCGTGACATTGTCATTGCGAGGTATTTGGAGCAAGAGGTCGATCGAGGTTATGTCGTACCTTGGGTGATCTAAGAGCTTCTTGCGACGGGTACCTGTAATGACGTTGCATGGGACGTTGAAGTGTTGGGAGCTGTTTAATAGGTCGACAGCGGTTGTGTAATGCGGGCGTTGACATGGATCGTTCGATCTGTTAACGGACCAGGGAATGGACATCCCCCGTTTCTTTCTTAATTTAAATCTTTAGCCTTGCCGCCTGGGGCTCTATCAGGCAAAGAAATAATTGTGCGAAAACCTTTGCCAAATCTTTTGTGTCCTTTTCTTCTCTCTATTAACCTTCTCTCGCCATTTTAGCTTGGCGAGAGAGGAAGGTGGGGATCACGGTAATCTGGTCAAGCGGGTTGGACTTACGTCGCCGCACAAAAAAATTAGACACAAAAATGTAAAATGTATATTTATTCAGTTTAGTTTATTATATTTTCAGAAGCATTGCAATGGTCAAAACGGTTGTCAGTGTTCTGAACATCAACATGAAGATACTATAGCAACCGGGGGTAAACGATGTGAGTAACTTTGACTTCTTTAATGTAGACACAAAAACGTAACTTATTTTTAAACATTATAGTTTACTATATTTTGATGCTCCCAAAGCATATCCCCGTGTGGACGAGGTGGAGGCAGCCAATAGCGGAATCTTCGGTCGGGAGTCCCCTGCGGACTCCGTGCCTGTTACGACCGTGGAGTATGGCAGTTCATCTGTCTACCGTCCAATTAAAGAGGATGAGTTAGTAGAAGTTGTTAAGGGGACGCAGCATTCTGCTGCGGGTCCCGATGGGTTTAAAATCAGCTACGTCAGGGCGTGTGATGCGAGGTTGTTGACCATTCTATACAACGGCATGCTCTTGACGGGTGCGGTGCAAGAGGAGCTCAAGGCCTGTCGGACCACTCTCATTCCGAAAGGGGCTGATCTGACGAGCGTTGAGAACTGGCGCCCGATTACGATAACATCTATACTGCTCAGAATCTTTAACAAGATTCTTGCGAAAAGGCTATCCTCTATTGACATTCACATGGCGCAAAGAGGATTCAGGCGTATAGATGGGTGTCTCGCCAATACTCTCCTTTTACAGACGATAATCAAGGAGCATAGAGACCGTGCTAGTACCTACGCGGTTCTCACCCTTGATCTCCGGAAGGCGTTTGATTCGGATTCGGTCAACAGCCTTCCGCGTGCATTGAGGAGAGTTGGCGTTCACCCAGGCATTACTCGGCTCATCATGAACCAGTATGCCGGCTGCACTACAACTATCTCTTGTGGCAGCGATACGACCGGCCCGATTGCGATGCGGCGGGGGGTCAAACAGGGGGACCCCTTGTCCCCAGTTCTATTCAACCTTGTGATGGACGAGCTGCTCGCAGCGATCGATCATGGGAAAGAGCTGATGATTGGCGGACAGCAAGTTGCGTGCCTGGCCTATGATGATGACTTCCTGGTGCTTGGTCCCGACGATAGGCATGTGCAGTACACCTTAGATGGTGTCTGCAGCTTCTTACGAGATCGTGGCCTCGAGATCAACCCAGCAAAATGCACTGCACTGGTCACAAAGAGAGTGCCGAAGAAAAAGAAGTTATACACGTGTACCAACCCACTCGTGTTCGCTAACGGTCTTCCGTTGCGAGTGATCACGCCAGCCGACCAGTTCAAGTAATTGGGGCTGAACTTCTCTTCTTCTGGTATCTCTCCACTCAATGTTGGCACATTTACCAACGATTTGGACCTGCTTGTCCAACAGCCACTGACACCACAGCAGAAACTGTCACTACTCAACACATATATGATACCGAGGGCCCTCGCTGATCTTCAGTATCCGGGGATTACCTCAGCTACATTGCACCAGTGCGATCTAGCAATTAGAAAAGCCGTCAAGCGGGTACTCCACCTCCCGTCCCAGACTACCAATCCTTTCTTTTACACAAAACGTAAAGACGGTGGTCTGGGGATAATGTGCCTTGCAAAACAGATTCCTCTGATTTTGCTTTCACGATGCACTAAATTACGACTTGCTAAAGATCCGCTATCCGTAGCTGCCCTGGATACAGTACAAGGCTCGAAGCTTTTAACGTGACTTTCACGGTTGTGCGATAAGCCTATCACCCTAGCGCCTTACATCGTCGGGACACGCGGTACGTGGTGTCACCTTAACGCTACTATAGTTAGCAAACTTCAAATGACACGCCAAGACCAAGAAATCACGATACTTGACGCACTGAAAGGTGGTTGGTCGATTCACGCTAGCTTTTACGAAAGTACTTGGCGTAAAAAGTGATGCGGCTTCGCCACCACCTTGCCCGCTGGCAAAGTGCCACAGCCATAGCGGTGTAGTTCGTCTCTGAAAAAGTTGGTTACTGAATCCTAGATCCACGATTCAACAAAACAAAGCGTCTAAGTTCACTCGTCCGCTCTCCGGAAATATTAATGTGTCTGCGCTTGACCAACCCTCTGTAGAATGACGTATAGGGTTTTATTTTGTTTGAGAATTTGACACGATTCTATAGAGTGAAAACATCTTAGAGACGAGGCGCCGTTCGTATATTTGGCTCGTGTTTTGTATAAGACGCAAGTATTTGTCTACTCTTTTAATTTGTCACCGACGGCCGGTATAGCCGACTTGACCAGGTACGATTTTTTATTAGTATGCCGTGTTTTTAAAATAGACACAAAAACGTAACTTATTTTTAAACATTATAGTTTATTATATTTTGGAAGCAGTACGATTGTCCCAACGAGTGTAAGTGCTCTAAATTTAAAAATGAAGATATTCAAAAAAGGGCGGATAAACGGCGGAAATAACTTTGACTCTCTTAAAATAGACACAAAAATTTGTAATATATTTATTTAATATAGTTTATTACATTATCAGAAACATTGCGATGGTCAATACGGGTGCCGATGTTCTGAATATCAACGTACAAATATTACAACAAGCGAGGGTAAACGGTGGGAGTAATGCTGACTCTCTTTGCGAAGAGGCGATATCATAATCAATGAAGGTCCACTGGGGTCGGAGCACGCTGTCCTCATAGTTTATTGAAAGCATTATTTGGGAGATAGCAGACTGTTTTGGTTTAGTCCTTGGTTAAAGTTTTATATTTGCGCTTTCTGCCCTTTTTAGGGTTTTGTGCGCAATCAACTAGCGTTGCTTAAGGTAGATAGACGAACCACCTCCCCGTGGTGACTTCGGGCAACGATCAGTGGCTGGCCAGGGGCTCCTTGCACGTTTCTCGTTACAGCTAAGTGTCCACTTTTGGCTAAGTATCATAAATAGATAAGTAGAACCCGGATTTAAACCGGCGAATACTTACCTAGGCGTTCCACTGCCGTTTGTTTTATTCGCTAGCTTTAGCTAACGATTGTATTTTATTATAAGACTTATCCGACCCACCACCTTCGTGGTTGTGTACGATCTCTGATCTGAAAAGTTCATTCCTGAGAGTAGGAGAAAGTATCTTATACACTCCAAAGTGCTGGGAGCTAGTGTACTCTCCCAGCACACCTACTCTTCCTTTTGGGAAACACAGCGGTGCTGTTGCCGCTCCCTGCTAAACATCTAAGCAGGGCACCCAGTCAACACAACCATGACTGGTGTGCGATGCGTCTGTGGTTCTGTGCTTAAGGATGATAGCGGACTTAAGCACCACCAGTGATATAGGTGCAAAGGAGCTAATTATGTTCCGGTTTATCCTGAATGCGGTAAAGATTACCTTACCGCGGCCGGTCTACAACAACCGCCGCTTATAACTCCTCTATGGCGCAGGAAGTCTCTTCCCGGTGGCGCAATAAGGCTTGGACGCAGCTCGAGATGGAGCTGCTTGCGTCCCATAAAGTTGCCTTCAAAGGCGGGAAACTTCAGCTTAACAACTACCTGGCCGACAAAATGGGTCGCTCTATTGACTCCACAAAAAGCAAGAGGAAGCAATTGGCGTATAAGGATCTAGTCGCGGTGATCAAAGCGGACCGTGCTGATCAGGAGGATGAGTTTCGAACTCCTCCCTCCAGTCCATCGAATGATAGGGATGTCTTCCACAACTCGCTCATCGATGTCTGACGAACTTAGCTGGAATTCTTCCCAACGGTTTGATATCATATGCATCGACGATCATATAGGAGGAAAGGCTGAAACCATGGCAACCCGAGTGGTTGACCCAGCCACTTCTGGTCCTTCGAGCAATAATGAGCAGGATCCCGTCAGGGATTATCTTAGCTCCTTAGTTTTACATCCAGAGATTGGCGAGTTTGCATCTCTTCTTGGGCAACTACTTGGCGGTTGCCTAGATGCACTTTCAGCCATTCTTACTATGTTGCGTTCTAGACCAACTAAAGATCCACGTCCCCCTCGCCGCGCCAATTGCCCTGTTGATAGCAGCAATGTCAACGCTGCCAATTGCGTCGCCTCTGCTACCGCTAGAGTGAGAAAAGCACACAAGTGGTCTGCGGCCCACAACGACCGGGTCAGAGTTTATAAAAACACGCAGGACGTGTTTAACAAAGACAAGCAGAAGCTAGTTGCTTCTTTGTTCAGTGGGTCACCCCTGGAGGCCCCTGCGATTCACCGCGCGATCGAAGAGGTTGAGACTGCTTACAGCGAAATTTTTGGGCGTGAATCACCACCTGATGACCAGCCGATCACAGTGGTTGATTATGGGAGTGATAGCTCATACTCCCCAATTACTATTGAGGAGATTAAAGAAGTGGTGAGTGGTTTGAGGCCCAGTGCCGCCGGCCTAGATGGGCTTAATGTTAAACAGTTAAGGGCTATGAGTCCTGTAGCCTATTGTCACCTGTGCGAAGTCATTGACCGGACCCATACCGATGCGCAGAGGAGTGAAACAGGGCGATCCTTTATTGCCAAGTTGACCACAACTTGGGGCTTCAAGTTGGCGAGGTGAAGACCGAGGTTCTCGCATATGCTGACGACTTGCTGGCGGGTGGCCCGGACACTTTGGCTGTCTAGAAGACGCTCGACGGCATTTGTGCCTTTTTGTCTGAGCGGGGCCTTTCCGTTAATCCCAGCAAGTGCACTGCCCTAGTCACCAAGAGGGTACCCTCGCGGTACGTGGTGTTACTTGAACGCTACTGTTATTAGCAAGCTTAATATGTCACGCCAAGACCAAGAGATCACGATATTTGACACACTGAAAGGTGGGTGGTCGATTCACGCTAGCTTTTACGCAAGTACTTGGCGTAAAAAGTGATGCGGTATCGCCTCCACCTTGCCCATTAGCAACTTTTAAAACAAAAGACCACTTGAAATTCTGAAATGAATGAATTTGTAGTCAGATGTTATTTGAAATTAACAAAATTAGAAACCAGCTCAGTACCTTTTACTAAAGAATTACATAAGTTAGTTATAGACAAATACCCACAATTAAGCAACAAATCGGTACAGAACATAATTGACCGGAAAAGATCAATCTTTAGGAATGAAAGATTAAAAGCCGATGTTATCAACCGAATAAGAAACGAAGTCGCAGAAGCATTAGATATGTACACTGACATGATATCTATGGAAGATGCAGTACGAGACACACCCCTAGGTAGTGATCAACAAAGTGCAGATAAAAAAAAAAATAACAAAAACCAAACACCTCTCTGGGAAAGGAGAATGGCCAATAGAATCAGCGGTCTGCGCAAAGAAATTAGTATTCTTACACAAAGGCTTCGACCAACACCTAGTGTGCGTGTCACCTCTAAAGCATTACAAATTACATAAAAAGACAAGTCCCAAGACAACCCGGGTATACCTGAAATACTGGACCTGCTGAAACAAAAACTAGCTGCTACATGTACCAGATTAAGAAGATATAAGAAGAGCGACAAAAGAAGAAAACAAAACCTTCTATTTAATTCGAATGAAAAAGCCTTCTACAAGAGTATATCGCTAAAGGTAAACTCTGATACTGCGGACAAAACACCAAACACTTGGGATGTCAAAAAGTACTGGGAAGATATTTGGAGTACACCAGTGCAGCATAGGCCAGAAAGCAAATGGATACAGGATGAGTAAAAACGTCATACTAACCTGAAAACTATGCTACAATGGGAAGTAACATCAGCAGATATAGAAAATACCGTAAAGAAAACGCACAACTGGAAGAGTCCTGGAATGGACATGATAAAAATCTTCACTAGCACACACCAATAAATAGCAAAATGCTTCACAGAGTTGTTACAATCACCTGAAAAACCACCAGACTACCTAACTAGCGACGTTACTTACCTTATACCAAAAACACAATATGCCACTGCGGATCCTGGAAAATACCGATCAATCATATGCCTTCCCACATTGTACAAACTTTTTACTTCTGTAATAACAAACAAAATCTACCAACACCTTGATGAAAACAACTTGCTGGATGAAGAGCAGAAAAGGTGTCGCAAAGGATCACAAGTGTACAAAGAGCAATTAGTAATAGATACTACAAACACCAATCATGCCAAGAAAAATAAGATGTCACTTAATGTTGGCTATATAGACTACAAGAAGGCGTTTGACAGCGTACCTCATTCCTGGCTAATAAAAATCTTGAGAATTTACCAGGTAAACCACCATATAATTAACTTTTTGTCGCACGCTATGAATCAATGGAATACTGTTTTGAAAAACAATGCAGAGAAAGGAAGTACTAAGATAGGCAAAATACCAATCAAGCGTGGTATATTCCAAAGTAATGCCCTTAGCCCGTTCTGGTTCCGCTTAGCAAGTAAGCCGTTAACATCGTTATTAAATTCGCAAAACAGGGGCATAATTCTTGGAAAATCCGAAATAAACCATTTATGGTACATGGACGATTTAAAACTGTTCACGCAACGTGAAGATCACCTTTCGCAAATATTGGATTGTGTTGGTCGGTTGGATGTGAATATACAAATGAAATTCGGCCTAGATAAGTGAAAAACAAACAGTATGGTAAAAGGTATATGGGCCCAAAGTCAGGAATATGAGGTGACACATCAAGGTATAGTCAAAGAAATGGATGTGGGTAATACATACCAATACCTAGGCTAGGCGCAAATAACAGGTATAGCACAATTTAAATGTAAGGAGGAAATAAAAAATACGTACCTAACGAGATTAAAAGCCAAACTTGCAACCGAGCTGTCAGCAAGGAATAAAACCAAGGCTGTAAATATATATGCCACGGCAGTACTTTAATACAGCTTTGGAGTACTCGAATGGACGGACACAGAACTACATGCATTAGATAGAGCTACGAGAAAGGAATATAGCAGAGCTAGAAGACATCATCCACGTAGCTCTTTAGAACGAATTCATCTCCCACGACATCAGGGAGGTAGAGGTGTACCTAGTCTATTTGCACGAAACTATAAACAAATTGAGACATTGAGACAGTATTTTTATAAAGGAAAATAGAAGAGAGCTCTATACAACAAGCAGTAGTGCAGGCAGATGCGCGATTAACACCTCTACGATTGACGGACAATACTTTTAAACCAATAGATAAACTAGCAACTACAAGCCAACTTAAAGATCAATGGCAAGCAAAACCAATGCATGACAAGTATATAGCTTCGATAGAACAAAACCACATTGACACCAAAGCTTCGCAAACTTGGTTAAGAGCTGGGAACTTGTTTAATGAGACTGAAGGTTTCATCTCAGCTATACAAAACCAAGTAATAGCTACCAGAAGTTACCGATGTAGAATTACAAAAGAAAATGTCGCAAATATAAAATGTAGTATGTGCAACGACAAGGAAGAGTCTACAGACCACATAATATCTGGATGCACGGTACTTGCCCACAAACAATATCTTGATAGACACAACAAAGTAGCTGGAATACTACATCAAGCCTTGAGAATGAAATATCAAAATTTAAAAAACTACACATCTTACTACCAATATATCCCACTGATCATCTGTGGGGACGACAAAACCAAACTATACTGGAGTCGGCAAATTATCACGAATAAGACAATAATCAATAACATCCCGGACTTAGGCTTTACATTTAAGAATGAAAAAATTACATATGTAATAGATATTGCTGTACCGCTAAGTACGAAGGTGGAAAGTACATACAAAGACAAAATAAATAAGTACCTACCGCTTGCCGACGAGATAAAGACAATGTGGGGAAAGGTAAAAGTACAAATTGAACCTATTAATTTAGAATGCACAGGCGAAATACCATACAAGTTACACAAAAGCCTAGAAATACTGAATATTAATGAAAAGTTATATTCAGCTATGCAGAAAGCTGTTATTTTAGACACCTGCAATACGGTCCGCAGAGTACTCGGTGAGGAATAACTTCATGACCTTAGCGAAGTAATAGTACAAGTAACAGTAACGAGTGTAAGCTGACTTGAGATCGTATCATAAGACGAGCCCCTGAAGAGAAGGAAGATCAGATCATAAAAGAAGAAGATAGAAAGAATCCCAGAACGAGAATCCCGATAGCGCCATTCCAGATCTTCGTTCCCTGGGAAGAAGAAAATTTAATTCAATGTAATATTTTATATAAGTTTGAAACGTATTATACTTACCTGCCTGCAAGACTATAATTGTATTAAAGTACCTGCATTTTCAGAGAGATAGAAAAAATAAATATAATAATAATATAATAATTATATAATAATGATATAATAATAATATTATAATAACATAATAATAATATAATAATAATATAATAATAACATAATAATAATATAATAATAATATAATAATAAAATAATAATATAATAATAATATAATAATAATATAATAATAATATAATAATAATATAATAATAATATAATAATAATATAATAATAATATAATAATAATATAATAATAATATAATAATAATATAATATTACGGAGAGTACTAACATAACACCACTCTCACCGAAAAACAACTTCACCTAAGCTGCTTAGTAAGTGGCCGGGAAGAATGTAAAAACCGCTACCAGAACTTCAACTAAGAACCACCCCGAACATCTGGATGGTTGCCCTCTTCATCCGGGCAACACCGACCGCGCCTAGCCACCCTAGTAGGGTGGCAGGTCAATATACCAAGGATGGTAGTGTGAAAAAGCGCATATAATAATAATATAATAATAATATAATAATAATATAATAATAATATAATAATAATATAATAATAATATAATAATAATATAATAATAATATAATAATAATATAATAATAATATAATAATAATATAATAATAATATAATAATAATATAATAATAATATAATAATAATATAATAATAATATAATAATAATAATATAATAATAATATAATAATAACCCCGCACGGGTTTTGCTAGTTTCCCATACGGGGCGCCTCCCCAGGTGGCGGATAGGGGAAAGCCCGCCAGATATGGTAGGTACCGGGGTAACCCCGGGGTGGTCCAAAAAACTAGCAGTCATGCGCCTGTCTCCAGAGGAGCGGCATGACACTCGGCGCGTCTGTCACATAGTGTGCGGCTCCAAACAGCGTCTGTTCTCCATGTTAGGAGCGGCTGATCTAGAACCTGGCTGAAGGTATAAAAAGCAAACCCCTCTACAGGGTGCAAGAGTAGAAGCTATGGCGAACACAAGACATAAGCGATACTCAGGCGGGACAGGATACCAGGCTGGTCCTGTTCGGAACCGTCGTGATGATAGGCAGTCTGGACCTGAGCAAGGTGAAGCGAGTGGCGCCACTCAGGTGGTTGGCACCACAAGACGCGAAAGGAACACAGCTAACAACATAAGTGATTCACCCACTATAAGTGTTGCGACTGCAGCAGCAGTGCCCACAGGAGTGGAGAGAGGTAAAAGGACAAGATGGACCCAAGAAATGAACAGGTTCCTGTACAAAACATACCTCTTAATAACAAAGATGGAAACGGATACCCAAAACTACTCTGCTAAATTATACAAGGAAATAACAGGAAAATTTCCGGAACTCAGAAATAAGACGCTAATGAACATCCTAAGCCAAAAAAGAGTGATATTCACTAAGAACAGAATCCCACAAGAAGACATAATAAATATCAGAGCGGAAGTAGAAAGAGAATTGCGAGGAGACGAAATAGAAGGAGAAGAAAATACACAGATTGCGGGCGATAACACTCAACCTGTCCCACAATCCCAAGAACACCAAATAGACGAAGATGTAATGAACACATTTCAAACAATGGCAACAATGTACTCAGGCATGCAACCAGCATGCAAACCAAAGCTACAGAAACTAAGGGAAGATAAATCTACGAAACAAACGATAAATCAGATCAACAAAATCATCTCACATAATGCGGAAGAATGCACTACTCTTCTAAGCCTACACGCTCTACTGTATACAGGTGCAATAACAACACTTACAATGCACAACCGTAAAACAAGAACACACACAGGAAGAGTTGACAAAGCAAGAAAACCACCGTGGCAGGAGCGTATTGAGAGAAAAATCAGCATGCTCAGAAAAGATATAGGGCGACTAACACAAGCTTGCACCCAACCTCAAAATAAAAAGCTACAAGAACTAGCTCAAGAAATACTCCATAGACATAAGAACACAGAAAACAACACATTCAATGAGGTTAAAGATCTGCTTAAACAGAAGCTAGTAGTGCAGGCATGTAGGCTCAAAAGGTACAAGGAGAGTAACGAAAGACGTAGACAGACGAAATTATTTCATAACAACCAAAGACTCTTCTACCGAACACTAGACCAACCAGCCACAAATGAGAATAACAATATTGCACCAAACCCAGAACAAACCCTCCTATTTTGGAAAGGTATATGGGAGAAAGAAAAAGCACACAATATCGGTGCAACATGTATAAAGGTAGAAAAGAAGAGGATAGAGAAAGTGCAAATCATGACACCTATAAAAATAACACCAGACGATATCAGGCAAGCAACCAAAAATACACAGAACTGGAAAGCTCCTGGAAATGACCATATTCATAACTTCTGGCTCAAGAGATTTACTGGAGCGCACGAGAAACTAGCAGAGTTATTGGACTTGGCTATAAACAACCCACAGACCATACCTGACTTCATGACTGAAGGTATAACATACCTCCTACCAAAAACATCACCACCTAGCGAAGACCCCAGTAAATATAGGCCGATAACATGCTTACCAACAATGTACAAGATCTTAACTTCTATTATAGCCACCAAAATATATGACCACCTTGAGAAACATCAAATTATATCCGAAGAACAGAAAGGATGCCGCAAGAACAGTAGAGGTTGTAAAGAACAACTGCTAATAGACACCGCAATTATAGAAGAAGCTAAGGCAAAGAAACAAAGTTTACACACTGCCTATATTGATTACCGGAAAGCATTTGACAGCGTACCTCACACCTGGCTGCTTGAAGTATTAAAGGTTTACAAGGTTAACCCACATATTATTAATACGCTGAAGCACACAATGGGAACATGGAGGACTAACCTAAGCATGAATAAGGCAACCATGGGCAGAATAAACATCAACAGAGGCATTTTCCAGGGAGATTCTCTAAGTGCCTTGTGGTTTTGCTTATCCATGCAGCCACTGTCGACGCTATTGCAGAATTCAAGAAAAGGGTATACTATTTCAGGTACACAACATTTAATAAGCCACCTATTTTACATGGACGACTTAAAATTGATCTGTAGCTCTCAAAAAGATCTACAAAAATTACTACGAATAACGGAGGATTTCAGTCATGACATCAGGATGGTATTTGGAATAGAGAAATGTAAAATCAATGCTATGAACAGAGGAAAGTGGGTAGAGACAGACAGTTATGAGATGAGGCATCAACAAGACGAACTCATAAATGCGATGGAAGAGCATGAAACATACAAATATTTAGGATTCGAACAGAAACGAGGACTCGAGAAACACCTAATCAAAGAGAAACTGGTAGAAAGATTCCGACATCGCACGAAATCATTACTGCGCACCAAACTACACGCAAGAAACTTGGCAACAGCGATTAACACATACGCTACACCGGTAATTTCGTATAGCTTCGGAGTACTGAATTGGACCCAGACTGAATTAGAAGATCTGAACAGAACATTAAGAACCATGGCCACCAAGAACTTGAAACACCACCCAAAAAGTTCAATGGAGCGCTTCCATTTGGACAGGAGAAAAGGTGGCAGAGGGTTCACTGATTTTCATAACATGTATTATAAAGAGATCCAGAATCTCAGATCTTTCTTCAACATGAAAGCACAAACATCAGCACTACATGCAGCTATACTAAAAATAGATGAGAACCGCACACCACTTAAACTTGCGACACCAACATATGATCCACTAGTTCACTTAGTAACGGATGAACAAAAAATCCAGAGATGGAAAGAGAAAGCACTACATGGAAGGTACATCTCACAGTTGGCTGAACAGCATATCGATGAAAAAGCATCTCACGCATGGCTTCAGACAAGCGGATTATTCCCTGAAACCGAGGGCTTCATAATGGCAATTCAAGACCAAGTAATTGCCACCAGAAATTACAAAAAACATATCATCAAAGATGCCAATGTGAAACACACGAGATGCAGGATGTGTGATGAAGGCAACGAAAATGTCGAGCACATAATAGCGGGATGCCAAACACTAGCTTCAACTGAATACACCCGGAGACATAATAACGTAGCCAAAATAATACACACGAAATTATGTAAACAAGCACTACAGGTCGAAGAAACCCCTTATTATAAGTACAAACCCGAAGCGGTAATAGACACACCACAAACAAAAATATACTGGGACCGCACCATCCAAACAGACAAAACTGTACTACATAATAGACCCGACATCGTGTATCAGATTAAAGAACAGAAATGTACCTACCTGATTGACATCGCCGTTCCAGCATCTGCAAATATAAAGAGTAAAATATCAGAAAAAGTCAACAAATACATACCACTTGCCAATGATATGAAAGAAACATGGGAACAAGATAAGGTAGTCGTCATCCCTATAGTAATTGGAGCCACTGGAGAAATCCCAAAGAAGCTTCACGAGTCCATTGAGAAGCTTGGCCTGGAACCAAACACGTACTTGCAACTCCAGAAGGCTGTAATTCTTGACACCTGTAACATTGCAAGAAAAGTGTTAAACATAAAATAAGTAAAGGTATCCGTTCATCAAATCAAATTTTTATTTTAAAAATATATAACACCTAGTTATCTTGCTGCGGCCGATAACTAGAGTTTCGACCCTCCTGTTGAGAACGGGAGAGAAAACAGAGGAAATAATAATAATAATATAATAATAATATAATAATAATATAATAATAATATTATAATAATATAATAATAATATAATAATAATATAATAATAATAATATAATAATAATATAATAATAATATAATAATAATATAATAATAATATAATAACGTGCTTCACGGCAGTGGTGGTTTTAAACATTTTTAACTGTAAAAGTGTTGAAAAATATTTAAAAATTATCTGAATTTGGTTTAAATAAGGTGTGTGATTGATTGCTTGGTAATTTAAGAGTAATTTGGGATAAATTATACAAGTTAATCACTTTTAAAATAAAATTTAACATAATTTATTAAACTATTTTGTGGTTTGTGTGGTGTTGACCTGGCAGTAGGTATAAAATGCAAAACCCCTATACAGGGTGGTATATATAAATATGGTGAGAACCAGAAACCAAGCTAAACGGGGCGGGACGGGGGATCAGGCTGCCCCTGTCAATTGGAACCGTCGTGAGGATCAGTCTGTCGAGGAAGTCATGGTTGTGAGTGACGAGACTTTCTCGGAATGTACGACAATAGCACTACAAGGAAGAAGCGATGAAGAACGTTTTAATTATGCTTCGCCATCAGGAGGTGTTGTTGAGACGCAAGTTTCTCAGCCCACACTTGAGGGTCAATCACAAAGGCAGCGAACGAAATGGACCAATGAAGAAAATTAATTTATTGTTCACTGCTACTTAAAAATTACTCAACTTGAGAGTGTTACAAATCCCTATAGTAAAGAGTTACACAGACAAGTACTAGAGAAGTTCCCAAGACTTAAAAAAAAAAACTATACAAAATATCTTGGATCAGCGCAGGTCACTGATGTATAACAACCGAATGCCAAGTGAGAGAATTAACTTCATCCGAAATACAGTAGCAAGAGAACGCGGGCTACTAACAGAAGAAGCCAGTGAAACAGAAGAACAGCTTGATGAAGAAATAACAGATACAACAGGGAAAGAAACGTCAACTAATGAGATAGAAACAATTTTCATACGAGTTCATACGATGTATGATGGTATGGAACAGCTGCTTAAACCAAGACTTCCTAAACTAAAAATGAATAAAAAGACCAATTACACACTAAAAATGCTAAATGAAATATTATCTGCAAATATAAAGCATGATACTACAATAGAACAACTTCATAGCCTAATATATAGTGCAGCACATACTGCAGTATTAGCACACAAACAAAAAATTAAATTAATGAATGACAAAAATAAGGAAGAGATGAAAAATAACAAGAAACCACCATGGGAAAGAAGATTAGAAAATAAAATTACCAACTTGCGAAAAGAGATAGGTGTACTTACTCAGCAGCAGCGGCCGAATCCAAGTAACAAAGTTGAGCGAAAGGCAATGGAATGTTTAGTTAAATATAAGACTGAAAACAATAAAACCCTAACTGAAATTATAGATTATCTTAAACAAGTACTGGCTGCTACAGCTAAAAGACTTAGAAGGTATCAAGCGCGAATAGAAAGAAACAAGCAGAATACATTGTTCCAAAATAATCAGAAGATTTTCTATAGACAGCTACAGATAAAAAGTAATCAAGAAAGAGGAGGAAAAATGGATACGACAAATATACCTACACCTGAAAGTGCAAAGAAGTTCTGGAAAGAAATATGGTCCCAACCAGTAACTCATAAAAATGCTAAGTGGGTACAAGATGAGAAACAAAATATTGGAGATGTAAGAACAATGTACCAGTGGGAGATATCAGAAGATGAGGTTAGATTAGCAACAAAAAACACACTGAATTGGAAAACACCTGGAGCGGACCATATACAGAATTATTGGTATAAGAAATTTGATGTCACCCATAAACAATTAGCAAAGTGTTACACATAAATCCTAGAGGATCCTGTAAGAATGCCAGCATTCATGACATCTGGTGTTACATATTTACTCCCAAAAACGGAGAAACCTACTGATGACCCATCCAAATACCGCCCTATAACTTGTTTGCCTACAATATACAAACTACTTACGGCAATAATAACTGAAAAAATATACGGGCATTTAGAACGAAATAAGTTATTGAGTGAGGAGCAAAAAGGATGTAGAAAGGAATCTAGAGGATGCAAGGAGCAACTAATAATAGACTCTATAATCACAGAAGACGCTAAAAAATCGAAAAGACCATTGTATACAGCGTACATCGACTACCAAAAGGCTTATGATAGCGTGCCACATTCATGGTTACAGGAAGTTTTAAAGTTATATAAAGTGGAAAGTCATATATGTAAATTTTTGGAAGTTGCAATGAAGAAATGGAAGACAAATTTAATCCTAAGTACAGCAAGGATAAAAGCGGAGATAGGAGAGATATCTATAAACCGAGGTATTTTCCAGGGAGATGCATTGAGCCCGCTATGGTTCTGTTTGGCAATCAAGCCGTTGTCCACGATGTTAAATAAGAAAAATAGTGGGTACAAGATATCCAGTACAACAAACATAACCCACCTACTATACATGGATGATCTGAAGTTGTATGCGGAGAAAAGGGAAGATCTGGAACACCTCCTGAAACAAACATCAAAGTTTAGCGCAGACATAAATATGAGATTTGGGCTGGACAAATGTAGAACACATACAATGATTCGAGGAAAATGGGTTGAAGAGGATGGATTAGAAACAGAACATGGACAAGGACTAGTTAAACACATGGAACAGGATGAAGCATATAAGTACTTAGGATATGCGCAAGCAAGAGGAATTATGCAAAAAGAAGTTAAAGGTCACCTGAAAGATACTTACTTCGGGAGAGTTCGGGATATCTTAAAAACTAAATTGTCCGCACTAAATAAAAGTAAGGCAATCAACAGCTATGCCACATCGGTACTTACATATAGTTTTGGCATAATTAAATGGACAGAGACAGAATTAAAAGATATAGACATGAAGACAAGAAAGCTCTTTACAACTTATAGAGCCCACCATCCACGGAGTGCGAAAGAAAGATTCCACCTAAAAAGAAAAGAAGGAGGACGAGGAATACCAGAAGTGTTTAATAGACATAGCCAACAACTCCAGAATTTAAGAGAATATTTTTTAAGGACTGCTGAAACATCTGAAATGCACAAAGCAATAGTAATGGTTGATAAAAATCTTACACCATTGAAGCTGCATAATAAAACTTTTGATCCACTGGAAAAAGTGTCCACATTGGAAGAAAAGATAAGAAGTTGGAAAGAGAAACCCCTCCACGGAAGGTACATAAAGAGTATAGAAAACGAGGATATTGATAAGAGAGCTTCTCAAGCATGGCTGAACAACCAAGACCTACATGCTGAAACAGAAGGATTCATGCTTGCGATTCAGGATCAGGTAATCCCAACGAAACATCACAGAAAGCACATAATTAAAGACCGGGATGTACCCAATGATTTATGCAGAGTGTGCAAAAAGAAGCCAGAAAAAATAGAACACATCTACGCCGGCTGTACTCCATTGGCACATACGCAATACTTGAGGCGCCACAACAAGGTGGCAAATATCATACATATAAAACTAAGTTTACAGTGTGGTATACTGCAAGAGTCGATACCATATTATAAGTATGAACCACCAAGTGTTGTGGAAAATGACCACTATAAAATTTATTGGGATAGGCAAATTATAACTGACTGTACAATGGAACACAACAAACCTGATATAGTGTTTATAAAGAAGAAAGAGAAGGTCACCTATATAATAGATATTGCTGTGCCAAATGCAATTAACATCGGGGACACATGGAGAGAGAAGATAAACAAATATATACCATTGGCCGACGAAGTAAAGAAGATGTGGAACATGGAGAAAGTCATAGTGATACCAATTGTTATTGGAGCAACAGCAGAAATCCCAAAAAACCTTTTTAAAAGTCTATTAACACTAGAGATACCGAAGAATACATATCTACAACTACAAAAGGCAGTCATCCTAGAAACGTGCAGGATAGTACGGCGAATATTAGGAGACAATACCATAAACAACATACAAGAACAAGAACAGGGCGAGTGACGGGGTACCTAGGTTGACGAGTTTGACGATGAGCCAAGCCGAGCAGGATGACTAGTTACCATGAACCAGGCCCAGATAACTTAGAATAGAAATGCAATGTAATTGATACACATATATGAGATGTAATACTGTTAGAATGTATTGTATGTACTTGCCCAAAAGGCCGTATGTAGAATCAATGTACCTATAAAAGTGAAAATAAAGAATAATAATAATATAATAATAATATAATAATATAATAATAATATAAAAATAATATAATAGCGAGTCGAACGTACTTCACGGCAGTTGGTTTTAGAACGTTGGTTTATAAAAGTGGGAAAAAGTGATTAAAAGTTATTAAATTAGCATAATTTGTTTTAAATATTGTGCATAAGTGGTTTTTTAACAAAGTAAATATAAAATATAAACTAATTTAATGTGTTATTGCAAGTTATTTCTTCTTAAAAATGTCGCTTTAATAATTTGAGGTTAGGAAGGTGCGTTTGTTTACCCAACGGAAGAATATCAGCTGCTTTAAGATTGCTAAAGAAACGCACCAATCTTCTGAAGGAATACAAATAACAACCTGAACAGAGTAATTCGGGGTTAATAATAAATGTTACTCGCTTTTAAAGTACAATTAAACAAAATTTAAGAAAGTTTAGTGTGGTTTATGTTGTTTTGTACAATAGTTTTAGTTTTGTTTTATTGTGAAAGACGGTATTTTTAAGTCCCTCGCCGGACTCCAGGGTACACCTCGTCTTTCAAAAAGCTGCGCGTCTGTCTCCAGAGGAGCGGCACAGTGACAGTGTCTGTTTCTCCAATGGAGGCGGCTGATTAAAAACCTGGCAGTAGGTATAAAATGCAATACCCCTATACAGGGTGATATGTATAAAGATGGTTAAGACAAGAAACCAAAAGAATCAAGGTGGGCCGGAACAGCAGAATCCGGGTCGGAACCGCCAAAGTCCTTTACCTGCAACAGACCTAAGCAATGTTACTGGATTACGAGCAAGATCAGAAGAACCAGAAGAAGAGGGGCGACCACAACAGCAGCACACGCCCAACCAAGATGTGAGTGTTGCTGCGACAGACCTGTGCCCACTACATCTATCCGATCAAAGCAGAGGACCACTTGGACTAGCGAAATGAACGAATACGTGGTCCGATGCTATTACACACTAACAAAATTAGAAACCCAACCCGGACAATTTAGTAAAGATATGCCCCAGATGGTAACGAACAGATTTCCATGTTTAAAGAAGAAACCGGTACAAAATATCATAGATCAGAGGCGCTCTATATTCCGAAATAGTAGAGTGCCACCTGATATTATTACCCGAATAAGAAGAGAAGTAGCTGAGGAATTACAAATGATTATAGATGTAGACGAAGAACATCAACTAGCACCTGATGAGATGGAGAGTATTGAACCACCACCAATAAGTAAGGAAGAGGACGAGTTTCAAACAAGATATTTTATGTATCAAGGAATGAATCCTTCTTATAGACATCGACTTCCGAAATTAAAAACATCAAGTACTACAGATGAGGTCATACATAAAATCAATGAAGTAATACGAAAAAGGGTATGTGACGACATGAGCATTACTGAACTACATGCATTAATATACATTGGAGCCGCCACAGTCTTATCTCTCCAAGGACAAAATTGGGGGAGAACTGAGAAGAATACGGAAGAAAAGTCTAAGGACAAACAAAAAATGCCCGCCTGGGAGAGAAGAATGACTGCCAAAGTTAACGACATACGAAAAGAAATTGCGCTGCTAATTAAGAACAAAGAACATGACGCCAGCATTAAAGTGCGAAGATCAACACAGCAAATACTTATAAAATATACATCTCAATCGAATCCAGGGGAAATAGAGATCGTTGACCCATTGAAGCAGAAACTAGCTGCAATATCAACAAGATTACAAAGACATCGCAAAAGTAATCAACGAAGACTGCAAACCCACCTTTTTGCTACTAATGAGAAGGCATTCTACCAAAGCCTTACTAGAGACCATCCAATAATGGATAGCGCAGATGAGCAAAAACCTATTACGAAACAGGTTAAAGGATACTGGGAAAAGATTTGGAGCAATTCAGTATAGCATACAACACGCAAGTGGATGCGCGACCACAAGAGCCAGCACAGCAATTTACAAACAATGCTAAACTGGCAAGTATCTACCGAGAAAGTCTCAAAAGCAATTATCAAAACGCATAACTGGAAAGCACCGGGACCTGACAACTTACAGAATTTCTGGATAAAAAAGTTCACTTCCACGCACGAACACCTCGCTAAGTGCTACACTAGCATAATCCAATAACCAGAAACTATGCCAGAGTTTATGATTGGAGGCATAACTTACCTTATACCAAAGACCCGAATACCATCTGCAGATCCATCGCGATATAGACCAATAACTTGTCTACCGACGCTCTACAAAATAATAACGTCAGTAATATCTGAGAAGATATATAAACATCTCGAAACAAACAAATTACTAGACGAGGAGCAAAAAGGATGCCGCAAAGGGTCCCGTGGTTGTAAAGAACAGCTTGTTATAGACTCTGTAGTAACTAATTATGCAAAGAAGAAGAAAGAGGCACTACACACTGCTTACATAGACTATCAAAAAGCTTTTGATAGTGTACCACATTCCTGGCTAGTTGAGATACTGCGAATATATAAAATTGAAAATAAAATCACAAACTTTTTAATATATGCCATGTCCAAGTGGAATACAAAACTTACTCACAACAACAAGGGTAAGAAGAAATGTATCGGACAAATCCCTATTAGAAGGGGCATATTCCAGGGAGACGCATTGAGCCCTCTGTGGTTTTGTTTAGCAATCAAACCACTCACAACACTACTAAACAAACAACGAAAGGGATATATTATAAAAGGCATACAATTCAACCACCTATGGTACATGGACGATTTGAAGTTGTACGCAGACACGGAAGCAAACCTACAAAAACTTCTAGATATTGTAGGCAACTTTAGTACTGAGGTATGCATGAAATTTGGGTTGGACAAATGTAAAACTAGCAGCATGTTCCGCGGGAAGTGGATCAGTAACACTGGATATGAAGTGGTCGATCAAGGAATGATAGAAGGTATGAATAAAGAGGAAAGCTATAAATATTTGGGATACGAGCAAGCACAAGGTATAGCACAAAAACAAACAAAAGAACACTTGAGAAATACTTACTTGTCCAGACTACGTGCAATTCTCAAAACGGAATTATCTGCTAGACAAACAACAAAGGCTGTAAATACTTTCGCGACCTCAGTACTCACCTACAGCTTCGGTATAATATCGTGGACAAATACTGAATTGGAGGCAATGGATATAGCAACTCGAAAAGAGTTCCGGAAATATAGAGGACACCACCCGAACAGTGCTATAGAGAGATTCCATCTACCTCGACGGCAAGGGGGACGCGGGATACCCAGCATACTTCAAAGAAATTATCAGCAGATAGTTAAACTAAGGCAATATTTTTATGATAAGGAATCCAGCAGTCAACTCCATCAGGCAATCATAGAAGCAGATGTTGCACTATCGCCACTAAAATTAGCAGATCAACAGTTAGAGGTAACAAGTAAAATTCAAACAGTAGCGCAGCTCAAAGATCAATGGAGGTCTAAACCACTTCATGGAAAATACTTGGCTACAATAGAACAAGACACATTCAACACAAAGCATCGCTAATGTGGCTTCGAAAAGGTGCCCTGTTTAAAGAAACAGAAGGGTTCATGGCGTCCATACAGGATCAAGTTGTTCCAACTCTAAGCTACAGAAGGCGTATTTTAAAGGAAGCACTACCAACAACAAAGTGAAGAATCTGCAATGAAAGAGAAGAGGTGCTTGACCATATAATTTCGGGTTGTTCAGTTCTAGCACACAAGCAGTATTTAGACCGACACAATAAGGTTGCAAATATTATTCACCAGGAGTTACGCCGAAAATATATGGGCCTAAAAGAAATTGTTGCTTACTACAAGTATGAACCACCACCAGTCTGTGAAGATGAAAACTTCAGACTATATTGGAACCGGGCTATTATAACGGATAAGACAATTTCAAACAATATCCCTGATATTGTGCTGACGTTAAAACAAGAAAAAGTCACGTACATAATTGACATAGCTGTACCTCTAGCAAACAATGTCAGGAAAACTGATGCGGAGAAAATAAATAAGTACATGCCGTTAGCTGACGAAATTTATAAAATGTGGAAAATGGAGATGGTAAAGATAATACCAATAGTCATAGGATGCGTAGGAGAGATTCCAAAGAGGCTTCATCAGAATTTATTAAAACTAGAATTAAACAAGGATCTATACATACCAATGCAACGTGCAGAGATCCTAGACACCTGTAAAATTGTCCGCCGTGTACTAGGAGGAGAGTGAAGAAAACAGGAAGCCTACAATTCCCATAGGGAGGAAACACCTGCAAAAATAGCACAATATAATAATTAAGATCAAATAATCTGCTATGTAACTTACCTGTTTGTTAGTGTATGTGTTACGTTCCAATTTTAGTCCTTCTTCAAATCCTCATTTTCCCTTACTTATTCATCGTAATTTCGCCTTTTTGCTTTTGTTGTGTAACCTAAAAATTATAGTTGTAATTTAGGGTCGAGTCATTTTAGTGAAAAAGTAGAATTAGCATATTTGTACACTCACCTAGGTTTTAATCTTTCAATATTTTCCTCGATTTAAGTGATCTAGTTTCCTTTATTTTGTAATTGGTTATATTTGTTTATGTTCTTTTGACAGTGTCAATTAGTGAGAATTAGTATCGTGTTTTGTTTTAATGTTGGTTGGATGGCGCGTACAGTTCGTTTTTCTTGTGGCAAGGTAGAGCTTCGTTTACACGTCGCGTAGTAGAGTCGCGCATTAAAACTCAATTTAAAAATCGTGTGATCAATGAAAGTATAGATTCTTGTTCCCATTAGCTTAGTTATTTCTTCTTAGACCTTCTTGCATTTATTCAGAATTTAATCTTTCGTATTTTACTTAATGTCGTGTTGTCCAGTCCCCGAGCTGTGTATTGTAAAGCGTTCTTCTTCGTACTTGCAATCACACTGTCATTTACCACCAAATCTGTAACTCTCTTTCTCACTCCCTTCTATTATTTTGTTATCTTCTTTCTCCTTTTTTTGTTTGCACGTTTTTTTTCACCATTTTGGGGAGTCGAAGTCTGACTATCGAAAAGTGTTGACGTAAAGTTATCGGGTCTTGGTTGTTAAAGTTTTGAGTTATATTCGTTTTCGCTATTTGCGAGTGATTTCTGCTTTTGTTATATTGCTGTGTGCAATACCCGTCTGGGGATTTGGTAGCAGAAATCCACGATTTTCTGAGTGTGCATATTTTTGGTGCAATTGGTTTGCTGTTTGGGCACATTCAGAGAAACACCCATTTTGGGGATTTGGCGCAATTGCGTAAGCCCACATCATCTTCGCCGATCATCAGCGAGGCTCAAACAACCCCGTGCCACCCGCCAAGGTTCCGACAACGTCGAGGACAGTTCCAGCCGCTGAGCAGAGTTTTGCGAGGTCACGATCCATTCCTCGGATCCAGATTCCTGTACCTGCCAGTTCGTGCCTGTTGTGGTATCAGCTAAGTGCTCGAGAACATTTGGTTTATTTATTCATTTTATTTTATTTTTACACACGTCATCTACGTTTTGGACGCCATTTTTGTGCGTAAATTTATGTTTTACATTTTACACACTTGTGATACACTTTTATATTGGATGTCAAACCTAGTCAGTTTTAATTACACACACTTGGATTGTGATCATTATTATTATTTTGAGTATAGTAGTAGTTCATTTTGTAAAGTTCTAGCACACTGTGTGCTCCAGGTAAACTTGTTCTGCTGTATTCATCCGGAGAGTGTTCAACATCGTCTAGTAAGGGTTGTGCATTTAGTAAATTGGCACCCGTCGTCTGTAAGTTGTTGTGTGTGTATAATCAATCATATTATTTTGTCAGTTTTTAATAATAACCAACTTGTAATACTTAGCTCTTGTTTGATTTCTATCGTACCTTATTTAGTCCTTTCAGCACAACTCAACGATATTAGCAACCTGTGTGCTCTCCTTACGGAGAGTCAGCAAGTTATTTGGCACCCGTCGGTCACGCAGATTTTAGGTTGGATGAAGAGTTGTAAATTTAGTGAGATCCGCAAATATTGTGTCACCTACCCCCTTTCTCAATTAGGTTTGGTCGAGAGTACTTTTAAATTGAGTGGCGCCCTTTCTCTTCCCGAGCTTCCACCCACTCCCGTCTCCACTGAGACGCCGGCACCTCGTCCAACGGTAGGGAAGACCGTACGACAACAGCTACGCAGGAGGAGTTGCGTAGCATATGTTGTACTTACCTTGCCATCAGGGCTGTTTGTATAAAGTAAACCTGTATGTATATAGTTAAATGTACAGAGAATAAGGCAAATAAAGAAATAATCATAATATAATAATAATATAATAATAATATAATAATAATATAATAATAATATAATAATAATATAATAATAATATAATAATAATATAATAATAAAATAATAATAATATAATAATAATATAATAATATAATAATATAATAATAATATAATATAATAATAATATAACGACAGCGGCAACGCAATAAAGAACGAATCACAGAATATCAAAGTGGCAACACTACAACATGAAGAGGGCCACTACACCGAGTATACTCAACGTAGCCACTCTCAAGCAGAAGCATCGACAGCAGGAACGAAAAGTAAAATACGAAAACAACCCTGGTCGAAAGAAGAGATGAAAGAAATAATATAGTGCTGTCAATACAGTAGGCTGACTGGGATGCATTACAGAGAAACATTCAAGCTCTGGAGAGAAAGGAACCCAGATTCCAGACCAACTTTAACAGCTAATACCCTGCAAAATCAGAGAAGATTTATTGAACTGAACAATAAGATCCCCCGTGAAGAAATACAGGAAATAATAAACAACATCCAAGCAGAACTGGGTATTAGAACAACGCCGACACAACAACACGAAGATGAACATCACGAAGTATTACAGCAAAATGTAAACCCTGACGAGAATGTAGAGCCGTTAAGAGGAAAAAACACCGAACAGAAAATCAAAGAGAAGATAAACCAATACTTAAAAACAACTTCCGAAGAAAGACCGAATCTTCCCAGACTTGCATCGTCTCATAAAAACACCGAACAGTTTTTGATCGGAAATAACAGTTTAGACAATATTTTAAAAGAAAAAAATGCGCTTGACATGCACTATCTCAACACTGCGATCTATAGCACAGCATGCATAATTACTGAAATGATAACAGGAACAACATTAGAAGCAGAGAAGGTAAAATCAAAAAGAAACAGCAAACCACCGGAATGGCAGAGACGGATTCAGTTAAAAATAAAACTTCTCTGAGCAGATCTGTCAAGACTGACGGAAGTAGAACGGGGAAAGAGACGAAAATCTGTAAAAATACAAAAATATACATATAACACCTATCTGAAAGATGAAACTAATAATATAAAAGAAGTTATAGAACAAATAATACAGCGACTCATGACAACAGCTCAAAGACTGCGAAGATACCAAAGCTAAACAACAACAGTTTGCAGACAACAAATTGTTTTCACATAATGAAAAAGCATTCTATAGAAGAATAAGAACAGATGAGAGGAACACTGTAGCAAAAGAAGATCTTACAATAGAACGCATAGAGGAATATTGGAAAGAAATATACGAGAATAATGAACATCACAACGGCGAAGCGCAGTGGATCCAGAAGCTAGATAGGAAGCCTAACATGTAATTTTCTAAAATAACAGAAGACGAGAACTGGAATGTCATTAAGAAAACGAACAGTTGGAAAGCAGCAGGAGAAGTTAAAATACCAAACTTCTGGCTTAAAACACTGAACACAGCTCACAAATATCTAGTAAATACATACAACAAAATTGTTGAAAATCCAGAAGAAGTACCGGAGTGGTTTGCGGCAGGCAAAACATTTTTATTGCCGAAAAATGGGGATACAACTGAACCTAAAAACTAGCGACCGATTACGTGCTTAAATACGACATACAAGATCTTCACGGCAGTATTAACCAGGCGAAACAACAGCCACATTGAAGAGCACAAGATTATCCCATCTGAACAGAAGGGATGTGCAAAGAGCTGCCAAGGATGTAAAGATCACCTACTTTATACCAAGGCCGTAGTTGTGGACTGTAAAAAATACAAGAAAAACATGAACTACCAGAAAGCATATGACAGCGCACCACACAGCTGGATTTTACAGTCTCTGGATGTAGCTGGAATATCGAAAAATATAATAAAGTTATTAAACCACCTCATGCTTACTTGGAAGACGACCATGCACATCCACACACTAGTTGAACCAGTACGAACAAAAGAAATAAAAATAAAAGAGGTATATATCAAGGCGACTCCTTATCTCCCATGTTGTTCTGCTTAATATAATAATAATATAATAATAATATAATAATAATATAATAATAATAATAATATAATAATAATATAATAATAATATAATAATAATATAATAATAATATAATAATAATATAATAATAATATAATAATAATATAATAATATAATAATAATATAATAATAATATAATAATAATATAATAATAATATCAGTACCTATCCTGCAAGCCAGCAGGCGGGGAAGCCAACGGACCCAACCGTCTACAGGGCTAGCACCCCTGCAGACGTGTAGTATCACAAGCTGTCAATACAAGAAGACAGAGATACTCTGGCGGGGCAGGACACCAGGCTGGTCCTGTTCGGAACCGTCGTGAGGCCAGGCAGTCTGGAACTGAGAATAGCGGAGCGAGTGGCGCCTCTCAGCTGGACGGTACCACAAGACAGGCAACGACGACGGAAAACGATAACAGCTTAAGATTTACGTCACCTACGACTAGTGTTGCGGATGCACTTGCAGCGCCCACTGTTGTAGGAAACAGGGATGGAAAAGGTAAAAGAACAAAGTGGACACTTGCCATGAATAAGTTCCTGTACCGTACTTACCTTTTTGTCACTAATATGGAAACTGATATGCGGAACTATACCGGAAGGCTGCATACAGCAGTTACAGAGAAATACCCCGAATTAGCTAATAAAACCCTCATGAATATCCTGAGCCAAAAAAGAGAAATACTTAACAAGAACAAACTCACACAAGAAGATATAATAAGCATTCGGGAAGAAGTGAGAAGAGAACTAAGAGGAGATAATGAAGAGAAAGGACAGGAAGCACAAAATGATATTAGTGTTCAAGAAACATTACAAAACTATCAGCACTCACAAATAGACGATCATATTGTGAGTACATATAACACACAAAAGGCATTATACTATGGTATACACCCAACGTGCAAACCAAGGCTGAGAAAATTAAGAACTAATAAAATGACTAAGAAATATATTACCCAAGTAAATAACATACTTTCAAAAGAGATGGAGGTATGTACCAGCATTGAAGAACTACACTCTCATATATACACAGGGGCAATCACAGTGTTAGCACTACATGATGAAAAACTTGTAGCGAAGGAAAATGTCAGCAGCACAAAAAAGAAGGACAATATTCCAGCATGGCAAAAGCGCATTCAAATGAAGATAAGCCAGCTGAGACGTGACATAGGTCGTTTAACGCAAGCTAAAATACAACCTAATAACCAAAGGCTTATAAGACAATCAAACGATATAATCACCTCATACAAAAGCGAAGAAAATAACACTGCAGAAGAAGTCCTTGATCTTTTGAAACAAAAGCTGTCTATACAAGCGGCAAGGATGAAAAGATATAAACAAAGTGCCGACAGGAAGAAACAAATTTTTTTATTTAACAACAATCAAAGACTCTTTTATAGAACACTTAACAACAATAACAAACAAAATGCGAACAACAAGACGCCAAAACCTCTGGAAACACAAAAATTCTGGACTCAAATATGGGAAGCACCACAAACACATAATAAAAGTGCAAAATGGATAAAATTAGAAAAGAAAAGAATGGAGAAGGTCAGAGTTATGACTCCAATACAAATATCTACAGAAGATCTAAGTAAAGCATTGTCCAGAACTCAAAACTGGAAAACACCTGGACCAGAACATATTCACAACTTTTGGATCAAACGATTCACTGCAACTCACCAGACTATTGTAGAATTACTAAATGAAGCTGTTAAGAACCCTGCGATAATACCTGAATTCCTAACACAGGCAAGAACATACCTACTGCCAAAAACTGAACCAACAAGCGAGGACCCAAGCAAGTATAGGCCAATCACATGCCTTCCAACCCTATACAAGATTTTAACTTCAATAATTGCAAACAAGATAAATGCACATGTTGAAGAAAATAATATAATAACTGAAGAACAAAAGGGGTGTAGGAAGAGAAGTCGCGGTTGCAAAGAGCAACTTACTATAGACTCAGTTATTATGGAAAATACTAAGAAACACAAGTGTGACCTATACTCTGCATACATAGATTATCGCAAAGCATTCGATAGTGTTCCACACACATGGTTAATAGATGTTCTTCATTTATACAAAGTCAACCCTACAATAATATCTTTTCTACAAAAACTTATGGAGACATGGCGAGTTAAACTAAACATAAATAACGAAGATAGAGGTGAAGTTAAAATAGAAAGAGGAATATTCCAGGGTGATTCGTTAAGCCCTTTGTGGTTCTGTTTGGCACTACAGCCACTATCAACTATCCTTAACGATTCAGGAAAGGGACTTACCATACTGAACACTAATATCACCCATCTACTCTACATGGATGACCTCAAACTATTTGCACCTTCCCAAGCTCACTTAAATAGATTACTTAAACTAACAGAAACATTCAGCCATGATATTAGAATGGAGTTCGGAATTGACAAGTGTAAAATCAATGCTATTCAAAAGGGTAAATGTGTAGAAACAGAAAGTTATAAATTGGCGTACAATACAGAAGATGAGATAACAACACTTATAGAGGATGAGAAGTACAAGTACCTAGGTTGTGAACAAAAGAGAGGAATAGAAAGAAAACAAATAAAAGAACAACTAAAGAACAGATTCCAGAGCAGAATGAATGGGATAATGAATACAATGCTAACAGGAAAGAACATCGCAACAGCTGTTAACTCCTACGCAGCACCTACCATCACCTATAGTTTTGGAATTGTGAGGTGGACCGCTACTGAACTTGAAGAACTCAACCGTACAATTAGAACAACGTGTACAAAATACCGTATGAAACACCCCAAAAGTTCCATTGAGCGATTCCATCTTGATAGAAAAAAGGGCGGCTGTGGTTTCATAGACTTCAGAAATGCATATCACCAAGAAGTTCACAACCTCAGGAAATTCTTTTTCGAAAAAGCAAGTTTATCAAAACTACACAAGGAAATAATAAAACTTGACGAGAAACACACACCCCTGGACCTAGCTAATAAAGATTTTACACCAGAAGTATTTATAATAACAGATGAACAGAAGATTCAAAGTTGGAAGGAAAAAGAACTTCACGGTAGGCACATAGCAAAACTACAAGAAAACCACATAGATGAAAAAGCTTCAAATTCCTGGTTGCAACACAGCGGCTTATACCCTGAGACTGAAGGGTTTGTTATGGCTATTCAAGACCAAGTTATAGCCACTAGGAATTATAAAAAGTACATCATCAAAGATCAGACACAAACTCATGCTAGATGCAGAATGTGCAATGGAGAAAATGAAACCATTGAACATATAATAACGGCATGTACACCCTTAGCTCCTACGGAATATCTGAAGCGACACAACAACGTAGCAAAAATAATACACAGTAAATTATGTAATCAAATACTAGGCGTACCTGAGATACCATACTATAAATACCAACCAAATAGTGTGATAGAAACACCATTGCACAAGCTTTACTGGGATCGTACGATACAAACAGACAGAACAGTGCAACACAACCGCCCAGACATAGTTTACCAAGACAAAATAAGAAAACTAACTTACCTTATTGATGTAGCAGTGCCATCAGTGGACAACCTAAAAAAGAAACATGCGGAGAAAATCACTAACTACTTACCGTTATCCATTGATATGAAGCAGACTTGGAATCAAGAAACTTTAAAAATAATACCAGTCATCATAGGATCAACTGGAGAGATCCCGTACACTCTACACTCGGCAATAAAAGAATTAAATCTTGGACCACATACTTACCAACAGATCCAGAAAGCTGTACTACTGGATACATGCCACACTGTCCGGAAATTCCTCAACATTAAATAATCCTACACAAAATAATAACATGTATATACTTGCCTTCAAGGCCGTATATGTATGTATGTACTTACCTGCAAAGCAGTGAAAATGGGATATAATAATAATATAATAATAATATAATAATAATATAATAATAATATAATAATAATATAATAATAATATAATAATAATATAATAATAATATAATAATAATATAATAATAATATAATAATAATATAATAATAATATAATAATAAGCCCCCCGCGGGCATCCACCTTCACGTGGTGGGGGGCGTTAGTACCTTGCCTGCAAGCCAACAGGGAGGGAAGCCAAGGATGCCCAACCGTCTGCTGTGCTAGCACCTCAGCAGATGTGTAGTATCACAAGCTGTCAACACACGACGACAGAGATACTCAGGCGGGACAGGACACCAGACTGGTCCTGTTCAGAACCGTCATGAGGATAGGCAGTCTGGGCCTGAGACAGGCGAAGCAAGTGGCGCCCCTCAGGTGGCCGGCACCACAAGAGGCAGCATGAACACGGAAGATGCTACAAGGAACACACATACCAACACCCGTGTTGTTCCATCCTCAGGTAATGCTTCCCGTACAAACAACGGGACCATACAAGAGGACAGCGGTAGGAGACGTATGAAATGGACAAATGAAATGAATCAGTACCTATACAAGTCCTACCTACTTATAACCAAGATGGAAACTGCAAAAGCACCTTACAGTCAAGAATTATACGACACGATGATAGAGAAATACCCAGGGCTTCAACAAAAGTCAATACAAAACATACTAGACCAAAGAAGACAACTTTTTACGAAAAACAGAATAACACCGGAAACCATACAGGTCATAAGACAGGAAGTCGAAGTAGAACTAGGGATTCATGTAGCTGTAGAACAAAATACTAACCTGGAAGAACCAACAAGAGAACATGATAGGACTCAATCAGAATCGAGCAACTTAATACAAGACAAATTTGAAGAAAATTATCTATTGTATCGCGGTCTAGATGCTAATGTCAGACCAAATCTACCAAAACTTAAATGTAATAAATCGACAACAAAAGTAATTGGAAATGTAAATTCTTTAATATCGAAAGAACTAACCAGCACCTCAACGCTGGAAGAAATCATAGATTGCTCTACATTGGAGCAGTAACGGTATTACAATGTAATAACCAAACACCAGTAGAAAATTCAAACACCAACATCTTCATCAGGAAAACGCCACCATGGGAAAGAAGAATAAACAATAAGATCCAAGAATTACGAGCTAATATTGGTGTCTTACACCAATCACTGAAACCACACCACAGTAAAAAAGTTAAACGAAAGGCTTTACAAATCGTAAAAGAACACCGAAATGGTGATAATAAAACAACTATAGATATACTAGATCTTCTAACCCAAAAATTGAAGATATCTGCGAACAGGTTAAGAAGATATAAAGAATCCAATGCTAGAAAACTACAAAATAGAAATTTCACCACAAACCAAAGAACTTTCTATAGATCACTTAATACAGAAACCAACACCACACAAACAGGTAACCATCCTAAACCTGAAGAAATTAAATCTTTTTGGGAAAACATATGGTCACAGCCAGTAACCCACAATCAAGGGAGAAAGCAGTGGAAATCTCTAGAACAAAAAAGAGTGGAAAAAATCCAAATAATGACATGGACAAAAGTGGACAGTAGAGACATACAGGATGCGGTAAAGAAAACAGCAAATTGGAAAAAGCCAGGGCCAGATAAGATACATAACTTTTGGTTGAAGAAATTCACGACTGCACACCCTTACCTAGCTACAGCATACTCACATGTAATTGAACATCCAGAAGATACACCGAAATCACTAACATCTGGAATTACTTACCTGCTCCCGAAAACTAGTACGCCGAGTCAAGATCCATCTCAGTACCGGCCAATCAACTGCCTTTCAACGACGTACAAGCTTCTCACCAGTATTATCTGCAACAAAATTCAAGAACATCTACAAATAAATAACATAGTTGCTGAGGAACAAAAGGGATGCAAGAAAAACAGTCAAGGATGTAAAGAGCAGCTTATCATAGACAACATCATTATGGAAGATGCCAAGAAAAACAAAAAAGAACTACACGTAGCCTACATTGACTATCAAAAGGCCTTTCACAGCGTACCCCACACATGGCTCACTGAAATTCTACAAATCTACAAAGTCCATCCACACATTATAGGATTACTAACTGCTTTGATGGACAAATGGGAAATAGAACTCAACATCTCTCCGCGAACTTCAGTCGGTCATATAAAGATAAAAAGAGGCATATTTCAGGGTGACTCTTTGAGTGCACTCTGGTTCTGTATTGCCCTGAACCCACTATCTACACTGCTAAACTCCAGTAAAGCAGGCTATAAAATAGAAACAACCAACAAGAGTGTATCTCACCTCATGTACATGGATGATATAAATCTATTCGCTGAGTCTGAACAACAGCTGCATAAATTACTTAAACAAACAGAAATCTACACAAATTATATTAATATGAAATTTGGTATCAACAAGTGTAAGACTAATGCGATGAAAAAAGGGAAATGGGAACAGACTAATGCGATGAAAAAAGGGAAATGGGAACGTGCAGAAGACTTTAACCTTTCACAAAATGAAGGAATAATACAGAGTATGTCGGAAGATGATATATACAAATACTTAGGAGCGAATGAGAACAACAGAATACTCCACAAAGAAATGAAAAGCATATTGACAGGGAAAATGATAGATAGAACTAAATCTATACTAAAGAGCTACCTGTCGGGTGCAAACAAGATTAAACCAGTTAACACCCACGCTATCCCAGTAATAACATATAGCTTTGGTGTACTAAGGTGGACGAAGACCGAACTGGAGGATTTAAATCGAAAAATACGTGTAATATTTACAAAGTACAGAAGTCACCATCCTCAAAGTTCCGCAATACGCTTCCACCTACCAAGATCACTTGGAGGAAGAGGGATAACAGATCTAGTAAATGCGCACTACAAACAAATACGAAAACTCAGAACGTATTTTCAAGAAAAGAGCAAATCAAACTTACTGTACAAAACCCTATGTGAGACAGATAAAAAGTACACACCACTAGATCTGAATAACGAAGAGTACGAACCGTCGGTCCACATAAACACTAATGAGCAAAAGATCAATGAATGGAAAGAAAAAGAAATGCATGGCAGGTATATAAGTCGAATTCAACATCCTGACATAGATCAGCAAGCAAGCTTAGCATGGCTTAAGCATGGTGAAATATTCTCTGAAACGGAGGGCTTCATCTGTGCTATCCAAGACCAAATAATACCTACAAGAAACTACAAAAAATATGGAATGAAAGACAATACTGTTCAGACTGACAAATGTAGGCTTTGCTCAGATGGTAGAGAAAATGTAGAACATCTAATAAGCGGATGTCGGGTCCTAGCGCCGACAGACTACACTACTCGTCATAACAACGTGACAAAGGTAATTCACCAGATTCTAGCAGATAGAATGAATGCGCTAATTGAAACAACACCATACTATAAGTATACACCGGAAAATGTCCTCGACAATAACATCGCAAAACTTTACTGGAACAGAACAATCATGACAGACCATCCCGTCCAACACAATAAACCAGATATAATGTTTCATGATAAAGCCAACAACGAGGTATACTTATTAGAAAATACACACCTCTAGTGCAAGAGATAAAAAATATTTGGAAACCAGTAAAAACACATATAATCCCAATTATAATTGGGGCGACTGGAGAGATACCAATATCACTACATACATACCTAGAAACACTAAACATATCCAACAAGACTTACCTCAGTATGCAGAAGATCGCCCTATTGGAGACGTGTCGCATTGTTCGCCAGGTGCTGAATATAGAAGAATAGAAAACATAGCACGAGATCCAACAGCAGGGAAAACAACACCCTCCCTATAATGAAATATATAAGTAACATGTATTAAATATATATTGCTATGTAACAAATGAAATGAAATGAATTAATTATTGTATATACTTACCCTTACGGGTCGTTGTACAAAATTTTGTATATATTTGAGAGAAATAAACACGATAATAATAATATAATAATAATATAATAATAGTATAATAATAATATAATAATAATATAATAATAATATAATAATAATATAATAATAATATGATAATAATATAATAATAATATAATAATAATATAATAATATAATAATATAATAATAATATAATAATAATATAATAATAATATAATAATAATATAATAATAATATAATAATAATATAATAATAATATAATAATAATATAATAATAATATAATAATAATATAATAATAATATAATAATAATATAATAATAATATAATAATAATATAATAATAATATAATAATAATATAATAATAATATAATAATAATATAATAATAATATAATAATAATATAATAATAATATAATAATAATATAATAATAATATAATAATAATATAATAATAATATAATAATAATATAATAATAATATAATAATAATATAATAATAATATAATAATAATATAATAATAATATAATAATAATATAATAATAATATAATAATAATATAATAATAATATAATAATAATATAATAATAATATAATAATATAATATAATAATTGTAAATTGGACACAGACAGACCTGCGAAATATGGACATAAAAACAAGGGTCACATGCACGAAACACCGAAATCATCACTCTAGGAGTGCGATAGAGAGAGTGCACCTGCCAAGAGAGCTAGGAGGCAGAGGCATTCCAATGTGCCAAAAAAGATGCCAAGAACAAATATCTAAGTTGCGTAACTACTTTCACAAAAAACAAGAAAGTAGTCAACTACATAGAGCAGTAGTTAAAGCGGACAAAAAACTAACGCCTTTAAACCTGGCAAAGATTGAAGCAGATGAAGTGAATAATATAACTAATGCCAGCCTTGTTGCACAGTGGAAAGAAAAACCCCTGCATTGCAGGTATCCCGGGTTACTAGACCAAAGCCATGTGAACAAAAAGGCATCTCTAGCTTGGCTGTGCAACAACAATATATTCTCTGAAACAGAAGCTTTCATGATTGCTATCCAGGACCAGGTCATCGCAACGAAATACTACAATAAGCACATCGTAAAGGCACCAGGAATGGAGGATGACACCTGTAGGGTCTGTGGAAAAAAACCAGAGATGCTAGATCATATCATAAGTGGGTGTGAAGTACTAGCACCGACGCTATACACAGAGCGTCATGATAACGTAGCGAACATTATCTACCAGCAATTACTACATCTCTACGACGAAAATTACAAACCAAAACCATACTACCAATATGTCCCTCAACAGGTTGTAGAGTCACTAAAAGTGGCAAGAACAGTCCCGATTTACAAGAAAGGTAATAAAGCAAGTTTAGATAATTACAGGCCGATCTCCTTACTGTCTTCCTTCTCAAAAATATTTCAAATATTAATGGCCAAAAGGCTTAGTAATTGGTTAATTAAGCATAATATACTACATAATGAACAGCACGGTTTCAGATCGGAGAAATCAACTATTTCGGCTCTGAATAATTTAATGCAATTTCTATATGATAGTTTAGAAAATAATAATTATACATTTGCTATTTTTTGGATTTTAGCAAAGCTTTTGATTGTATTAATCATGATATTTTATTACATAAGCTGGAAATGTATGGTATTAGAGGAAATGCATTGAACTGGATAAAATCTTACTTGACGAATCGGTCACAAATTACAGAAGTTAGTAATTGTAAATCTATTGAACTCCCAGTTCAGCGTGGTGTTCCTCAAGGCTCTGTCCTTGGGCCAATTCTTTTTATTATTTATGTAAACGATTTACCTGAGTCTGTAATCTATGGTAAAACTATTATGTACGCTGATGACACTTCAATATGTTTCTCTCATAGGATACTAGAAAATATTATCATGCATACAAATGAATCACTCGAATGTGTATTAAAATGGTGTAATTGTAATGAACTGATTTGTAATCCTCAAAAATCCGCTTTGATTAATATTTCATCTAAGCGTAAAATTCTGAACAAAAGTCCTCTTGTTAAATGGAATGCTAAATCTATACCAACTGTTGAAAGTACCAAAGACTGTGGAATTCATATTGATAAAAATCTAGATTTCCAGAATCATTGTGAATATATATGTAATAAAATATCTAGCTGCTGCTTTATTGTTAAAAGGCTCCAATTTTTAGTAGACTGGAATACTCTACGCACTTTTTATTATGCTAGAATTAATTCTATATTAACATATGGAATAATTCTTTGGGGTAACTCTTATAATGCTGAAAGAGTATTTAAAATTCAAAAACGTATCATAAGATGTATGGCTAACGTAAACAACACTACTTCCTGTAAATCATATTTTAAAAAATTTAAAATTTTACCACTTCCATGTCTATATATGTTTATAAAAACAAGAATTATTTTGTAAAACACAATGATAATCACAGTTATATTAATTTTCAGTTGCCCATGCATAGATTAGCTTTGTATGAAAACAGTGTACATTATGCTGGTGCATTAATCTTCAACAACTTGCCAGAAGAAATTAAAATGTCTGTATCAATTAACGTCTTCAAGAATAAATTGTTTAAATATCTGTATGCAAAAAGTTACTATACTGTTAATGAATTCTTAGAGAATAGGATGTAATTTCTGTAATTTAATGTAATTTAATGTATTTTTGACTGTTTCTATATCATGTATTTTGAACTCCAGAAATAAATAATAATAATAATAATAATAATAATATCTTTATCGACACTTCTGGAACCCGGCTGATTTGACAGACCAGCTAGAGGATAATGCATGGAAACTATGTATCCCCCTCGAAAAACGCAAGCAGATCTTGAAGGAAAATCACGATGAACCTGAAGCCGGACACCTCGGAATCGCGAAGACCGAAGCAAGAATTGCATTACGCTACTACTGACCAGGCATGTTTCGCGACATAACTCAATACGTCCGCCGTTGCGACTCATGTCAGGAATATAAACCGTCGCAAGCTGCTACCGCTGATAAAATGCAAGCACCAAACATTCAGGGCCCCTGGAAGACTATCTGCGTTGACATTGTCGGACCACTGCCAACATCCAGCAAAGGAAACGAAAAGATAATCGTGCTCCAAGACCGCCTCACTAAATGGGTCGAATACCGTGCCCTTCAAAAAGTGAACGCCAACACCGTCATTACTAATAATGGCACGGAATTTGAAAATTTCAAATTTAATGACACTGGCCGCACTGGGAATACGTCAGTTCCAGCCGCTGAGCAGAGTTTTGCGAGGTCACGATCCATTCCTCGGATCCAGATTCCTGTACCTGCCAGTTCGTGCCTGTTGTGGTATCAGCTAAGTGCTCGAGAACATTTGGTTTATTTATTCATTTTATTTTATTTTTACACACGTCATCTACGTTTTGGACGCCATTTTTGTGCGTAAATTTATGTTTTACATTTTACACACTTGTGATACACTTTTATATTGGATGTCAAACCTAGTCAGTTTTAATTACACACACTTGGATTGTGATCATTATTATTATTTTGAGTATAGTAGTAGTTCATTTTGTAAAGTTCTAGCACACTGTGTGCTCCAGGTAAACTTGTTCTGCTGTATTCATCCGGAGAGTGTTCAACATCGTCTAGTAAGGGTTGTGCATTTAGTAAATTGGCACCCGTCGTCTGTAAGTTGTTGTGTGTGTATAATCAATCATATTATTTTGTCAGTTTTTAATAATAACCAACTTGTAATACTTAGCTCTTGTTTGATTTCTATCGTACCTTATTTAGTCCTTTCAGCACAACTCAACGATATTAGCAACCTGTGTGCTCTCCTTACGGAGAGTCAGCAAGTTATTTGGCACCCGTCGGTCACGCAGATTTTAGGTTGGATGAAGAGTTGTAAATTTAGTGAGATCCGCAAATATTGTGTCACCTACCCCCTTTCTCAATTAGGTTTGGTCGAGAGTACTTTTAAATTGAGTGGCGCCCTTTCTCTTCCCGAGCTTCCACCCACTCCCGTCTCCACTGAGACGCCGGCACCTCGTCCAACGGTAGGGAAGACCGTACGACAACAGCTACGCAGGAGGAGTTGCGTAGCATATGTTGTACTTACCTTGCCATCAGGGCTGTTTGTATAAAGTAAACCTGTATGTATATAGTTAAATGTACAGAGAATAAGGCAAATAAAGAAATAATCATAATATAATAATAATATAATAATAATATAATAATAATATAATAATAATATAATAATAATATAATAATAATATAATAATAATATAATAATAATATAATAATAATATAATAATAAAATAATAATAATATAATAATAATATAATAATAATATAATAATATAATAATATAATAATAATATAATATAATAATAATATAACGACAGCGGCAACGCAATAAAGAACGAATCACAGAATATCAAAGTGGCAACACTACAACATGAAGAGGGCCACTACACCGAGTATACTCAACGTAGCCACTCTCAAGCAGAAGCATCGACAGCAGGAACGAAAAGTAAAATACGAAAACAACCCTGGTCGAAAGAAGAGATGAAAGAAATAATATAGTGCTGTCAATACAGTAGGCTGACTGGGATGCATTACAGAGAAACATTCAAGCTCTGGAGAGAAAGGAACCCAGATTCCAGACCAACTTTAACAGCTAATACCCTGCAAAATCAGAGAAGATTTATTGAACTGAACAATAAGATCCCCCGTGAAGAAATACAGGAAATAATAAACAACATCCAAGCAGAACTGGGTATTAGAACAACGCCGACACAACAACACGAAGATGAACATCACGAAGTATTACAGCAAAATGTAAACCCTGACGAGAATGTAGAGCCGTTAAGAGGAAAAAACACCGAACAGAAAATCAAAGAGAAGATAAACCAATACTTAAAAACAACTTCCGAAGAAAGACCGAATCTTCCCAGACTTGCATCGTCTCATAAAAACACCGAACAGTTTTTGATCGGAAATAACAGTTTAGACAATATTTTAAAAGAGAAAGATGCGCTTGACATGCACTATCTCAACACTGCGATCTATAGCACAGCATGCATAATTACTGAAATGATAACAGGAACAACATTAGAAGCAGAGAAGGTAAAATCAAAAAGAAACAGCAAACCACCGGAATGGCAGAGACGGATTCAGTTAAAAATAAAACTTCTCTGAGCAGATCTGTCAAGACTGACGGAAGTAGAACGGGGAAAGAGACGAAAATCTGTAAAAATACAAAAATATACATATAACACCTATCTGAAAGATGAAACTAATAATATAAAAGAAGTTATAGAACAAATAATACAGCGACTCATGACAACAGCTCAAAGACTGCGAAGATACCAAAGCTAAACAACAACAGTTTGCAGACAACAAATTGTTTTCACATAATGAAAAAGCATTCTATAGAAGAATAAGAACAGATGAGAGGAACACTGTAGCAAAAGAAGATCTTACAATAGAACGCATAGAGGAATATTGGAAAGAAATATACGAGAATAATGAACATCACAACGGCGAAGCGCAGTGGATCCAGAAGCTAGATAGGAAGCCTAACATGTAATTTTCTAAAATAACAGAAGACGAGAACTGGAATGTCATTAAGAAAACGAACAGTTGGAAAGCAGCAGGAGAAGTTAAAATACCAAACTTCTGGCTTAAAACACTGAACACAGCTCACAAATATCTAGTAAATACATACAACAAAATTGTTGAAAATCCAGAAGAAGTACCGGAGTGGTTTGCGGCAGGCAAAACATTTTTATTGCCATTTATTTTGTGTAAATTGATTTATTGTGAATTGTATTGGATTATTGAGGTGTTCATATAATTTTTATTTATAAAATATATTATTTTAAAATATATCTGCGTAAAAAATATTAGATATTTGAAATGTAATGATGCTAATTATGCATTAAACTAAAAATATTTCAAGTGTTGAACAACGTCAATTAACAATCGTCTTAAATAATTTCAATGCATTTATTTGTATTTTATTATAAATGGCTTTCTTGTACGGTCAGTTGAGAATAGTAGAAACTTTAGACGACAAAGATGCTGATCTGCCACTAGTTATTCTTCCCTCTGGCCCCAACAATTTTACCCTGCCGATATCCATGTGGTCGATCATAAAATCTATTTATACATTTTTCTGCTTAATAATCTTTTCCGCTCGTGTAACTTCCATTTTCACAAATTAACATGTGTCAAAGTCGCTATTTGTATTTGTAAATAAAATTTAAATGTAGTACCAACATAAATATACTTAACCAAAAACATAAACAAGTAAAAGTTACTAAAAATATCACCCTTAGCTTATCACTGGTTAAAGGTGATATGACGTCATCAGAATATCACCCAAAATCGGTGTAAAGTTATAGAATAGGCGTCCCGAGACCACCTGAGACTTCAGCAGCACGCCGAACCCCATCTCCGGGGCCAGAAGCTTCACCATCCGCCCCCGTTCTGGACGGTAAACCGCTCCCCGTCGGCACCGAGACCCGGATGGCCGATGGGTACCTGGAGGTGCGGTTACCCCCAGTGGCACCTGAAGCCCCGTCAACAACGCGAATCCACAAGGCCCTGCTGCAACCGAAGGGTTGGCCGCCGCAGCGGCGTTATCGATACGTCCTGGAGTTTGACGACGGGACGAAGCGATTCGTCACGGTAAAGGGGGACACGTAGTTTAGGTGTTAGGTTAAGTTTCGTTGATTAGTTTGGTTTAGTATTATTATTATTATTATTTTATTTGTAGTACTATTATTGTTGTTATCAGTATATTATTATGTTATTATTATTATTATTGTTAAGTTTCAGTTTAAGTGTTGGGTAGGAAATATAAAGTTATTTGAGCGAATGTAAACACTTTTCAGCCGGAAGTAAGGAGGGGATGTGACGAAGTGACCTTCACACTTATATAGATGTTAGCATGGCTTAACATTCAACTCGCCTCGTGGCTGAGCGGTTAGCGATCCGGCATACATTGCCTAGCAACGCTGTCAAACAGTGGATGTTATTTTTTCTTTGTGAAAATTTTTTCACAGTTTTTTTGCGTTTAAGGTGGAAAAAATTAACGAAAAAATTTCAAATTTGTGTTAAACAATAAGAAAAAGTGGTGCTGGTTACATTAGTGTAAAAATCCGAAGTGTGCATCGCATCTGCACAATGAGAAAGGAAGTCGTAGATTCGGCTGTCAAGCGGCGACGAATTACAGTGGTTGATACTAATAACACTGATTCGGAGACAGATATGATGGAAGAACCTGATTCATTTGAAACTGTGAGAGGTAAGAAAGCTGTTAAGTTAATTAACTTAAAAAAGAAAACCGAAAATAGTCCAATTGAGATTTCAAATCCATATGAAAAATTAGAAAATAAGGTAATAAACAAAAAACCAGCTTTACCTACACCAATAATTGTTCAGAATGTTTTTAATAACCACTCTGAGATAATTAAGAAATTAAAGTCACATGCTCCTAACGGATTTAAAATGAGTTTCACCGAATCTACAACAAATTTGTATTTGACTAACCCGGAAGATAAATTAAAAGTGCACAAGCAATTAATAAAAGACAAAATTGCTCATTTCACGTATACTGAAAAAGGAAACAAAACCCACGCTTTTGTAATGAAAGGTCTGGACAGTGAGCCAACTGCGGAAGAAATAAAGGAAGATTTAAAAGAAATGAATATTGCTGCAATAAGTATTTTCAAGACGAAAAACACTCGTCGCCCAATTTATTTGGTAATCACTGACAGTACGGTGAAGCTCACACACTTAGAAGAAAATGTAAAGTATATATTATATACAAACACAGCACTCTTTGCTGACGATACAGCACTTTACGCTCACAGCCATAGTGCTGAAGTCGCAGGTAGACAAATTCAGATACACCTCAACTTACTTGACAAATACTGGACTAACTGGAAGATTACATTAAATATAAATAAAACTGAAGCCATAGTCTTCAGTCGCAAATTCACCAACATCAAAATATACACACCCATAAGGATAAAAACACACAAAATCACACCATCACAAGCAGTTAAATATCTGGGCGTCTACTTAGATAATAGGCTAAACTTCCACACACACATTCGTAACACAATCATAAAAACACATTATTCCATTAAACAAATTTACTCACTTTTAGCTCGAAATAGTACACTCACCTCAAAAACAAAGAAACATCTCTACACAGCACTTATAAGACTAGTTATGACATATGCAGCTCCACTATTCGCACACCTCTCAGACACCACACTGAAACCTTTGCAAGTACTGCAAAACAAAATGCTTCGTCTTGTGACTGGACACGACCGATATACACGAATCACGCAACTACATGAACAAACCAACATTGAATATATCACAGACTACATCACCAAAATTGCAACAAAGTTTTACACAATGCAAAATAACAAAAAACCTAACCAGGGTAAGACATGATAACGCAGGACTAATATTAAAACACAAACTGACTTACCAGACATTACCAATATTTGAAGATAGTTTCCAAGAATAATTAAATGCAAACAAAAATCAATAAATGATGAATAAGTAAGTAAGTAAGTAATAAGTAACACCGACCGTTGTAACAAATTAATAACATCATATTCTCGGGATAGACACCCTCGAATATTCTTCTACTCACGAATCATAACTACTATCTACGTACTAACAACATCTACTGCTTTCGAACTGTGTGCTACATACTTCTACATTGTATACTATCATACTACGCTCTACTATCATTTTACTATCTAGGAACTGTATGCTACATTGTATACTATCTTCGACGAACTATCTTAAACAACGGCATTTATACTAAATAAATGCTAGATCGCAATAATTTCGCTGAATGTGACAAATGCTTCAGACGATCGCGCGTGTTCCAAAAGGTGAATAACATGACATGTGTCTTAAAGACGCAATCTAATCAACAATTTTGCAAACGATTATTTATTGTATATCCTGTCTGTTACATCTGCCACCCCTTAATAATAAAATTAAAATATATTTGAAGAATATATTTAAATTTTCAACCAAGTTATTACGATCACTTATTATGCTACACTACCGCATTTATTCACTACACTCATCACGATCACATTTCACTAAAGTCACCAAAATTGGGGTCACAAATTGTTTTTGGGGGGTTAGACGGTGGGGGCTCCTCACAGAGTTGTGGGAGACGGCTTTTGATTATAAACATCTGGGATCGCCAGCTGATCCGCAGCTGGAGTTGAATTGTTGCGGACCATGCAGCGCGACTTCTCCATGGCTGGAACTTGTAGCTGGAACGCTGCCGTCGTGGGCAACCAAAGGTCCTTTGTTGTGAGAGGCTGCAGCTTGGTTGATGTAGCTGACCTCTCGGTGTTGACGTTTCCTTAACTCTGCACACGATATTTGTGCGAGTATTATGTACGACATTGAATTTTGCCAACTCTGCATTTTTGGCACAGCGTTGTCGTAGGTCTTGTATTCGTGGCGTATTTGCTGACAACTTAGGAATAGAGACGAATTCAGATTTTTGTAACTTGATACTTTTTGTTACATTCTCTTTGACTATTACTTCACTGAATTTTGTTCTTGCATCTTCGAAAACAGCACGAGCGTGGGCGACCTCTACTGCTACTTCGTTGACTTCAACTTCCTCGACTACTTCTACATTGACAACGCCGTGCCTCACTGCACGAACGATGTCCGTACGCTTCTCTGCCAATAGCAACGCTTCAAAATCAGCTGCGCTAATTTTTGCTACTGCCAGCTTCGGAACGGATGCTGAAGTCGTAGCTTTGTCTTGCCCTCGCGTCCAATTCTCGGTCATGTAACGTATGATGATATAGTCTCGCGACCTCGTAACTTCTGGTTCCTCTCGCCACGCACTTGTTGTTAGTGCTGGTTCTTTCGTATGCCCTCTTGCCGCATCGGTCCTTACTTCTTTAGTTTTACCTACTGCACGATGACTGTCAGCAGCCGAACATTGTTTCGAATGGATCCCGTAGTGGAGGTCGAATGCGTAACTATTACAAGGTACTACATAGTTACCATTCGCACTACCTCCCTTCTGCTGCTGACGTAAAACTAATGTTGAAGACTGGTAGTCCGTCTTGAACCGACATGGTGCGCAACCCAGGGCGTACTTCGTCCTCTGGAGTCGTAGTATATCAGCACCGGAATTATCGTACTCGTAACCACAAAGTGGAAACATCGTTACGAGCGGATGTGGCGGGACATACGGCACTTCTCGCGAATACATTTTTCCGCGCACTACTAGGGTGTCTACCGCATATGATGAAATAATTTGTTATTTTTTTTAAATTACGAAACGTAAACATTCTACATGACTGAAATATATACTTATTAAACAACTTCAAGCCGATTATTCGTTTTTGGTAACTCAATCGCATAGTAAATATTTTTATAAATTAAAAAACTACTAGCAATTAAATAGCATTACCAAATCCTGTCCGCAGCGCCAATTGTAACAAATCATGGTGGTCAAAAATGAGAATTTATCTTGACCACTGATTGTCGACGTGCTGAAGTTGGATAATGGCTGTCATTTGTAACAAATCAGGGTGGTCTAAACGAGAATTTATCTTGACCACTGATTGTCGACGTGCTGAAGTTGGATAATAAGTAATGAGAGCTGCAAGTGCGAGTGGTAAATATTTTATTAAAACAACATAATAACAATCAACATAAAATAAAGATAATGAATTAATTAAACAACAAATAACAAATTAATAACATCATATTCTCGGGATAGACACCCTCGAATATTCTTCTACTCACGAATCATAACTACTATCTACGTACTAACAACATCTACTACTTTCGAACTGTGTGCTACATACTTCTACATTGTATACTATCATACTATCCTCTACTATCATTTTACTATCTACGAACTGTATGCTACATTGTATACTATCTTCGACGAACTATCTTAAACAACGGCATTTATACTAAATAAATGCTAGATCGCAATAATTTCGCTGAATGTGACAAGGTGAATAACATGACATGTGTCTTAAAGACGCAATCTAATCAACAATTTTGCAAACGATTATTTATTGTATATCCTGTCTGTTACACATTCTAAGATGTATGTATCGATTGACTTCAAATTTTATCTGTGTATTAACAACATACACAACTAGTATATGTCTCATTAAAATTTCATTTACTTCTCTTGCATACTACATGAGAAATAAAACTGCAAAATAAAACATTAAACAAAAAATAAGATTCGGGTCAACTGATGTGAGGTAGGACTCGTGCATATATATATATATATATATATATATATATATATATATATATATATATATATATATATATATATATATATATATATATATATAAGTTATAGTGCGGAATAGTGCTGACATAGACAATGAATACTTTTAAGAACGTGACTTTATGTAGAATTATCATATTATATTATACGTAGTTGTAGTTTAACGATGGGATCTTCTTTGTATGTTTTAAGTTAGTCTTAGCTCAGAATCTGTACTAGTAGGAACTCTTAAAGTAAAATAAATACTTTTTAAAAACAAAGTTAATTTGTTTAACAATATAATTGGCGCAGTCGGTAGGATTTGCCATAACAAATTAGTGAAAATAATTTGGTTCACCTTAGTGATTTATTTGGCAAACGAACAGTCTTTTTGTGTTAACGCAAGTAACAGTTTGTGCGCGTAGTGAGTTAACGTACATAACTAACTAATCGCGCATCTTACTAAAAGACTGACAAAAAACAAATTAACTTAAGTTCCTGAGCGTCCTCACCGTGCTGAGTTCTTACGAATGCCATTCGGGCTAAAGAACGCGCCAGCGACCTTTCAACGGGTCATGGACAATGTTCTGAGAGGGTTAACTCACAAAATTTGTCTAGTATATCTGGACGATATAATCATTTTTAGTACAAGTTTAGATGAGCATATAATTAATTTGAAATTAGTATTTGACCGATTAAAAGAAGCCAACTTAAAAATTCAATTGGATAAGTCGGAATTTCTAAAAAAAGAAGTTGCGTACCTCGATCATATTGTAACCCCTCATGGCGTTAAACCTAACCCTGACAAAATTTCAGCTATTCTAAATTACCCATTACCTACCACGACAAAACAAATTAAAGGATTCTTAGGACTTATCGGATATTATAGGAAGTTCATAAAAGACTTCGCAAAAATCACCAAACCCATGACAAAATTTCTAAAAAAAGACGCGACTATTGACATTAATAATTCAGAATACAAACGATGTTTTGAGACATGTAAACTATTACTAACTAATGAACCGATACTACAATACCCCGACTTTGGAAAAGAATTTATCTTGACATGCGATGCAAGCAATGTAGCACTCGGTGCCGTCTTATCGCAAGGTAAGATAGGCAGTGACCTGCCAATCGCTTACGCTAGCAGAACGCTTAATGAAACGGAAATGAACTATTCTACGATCGAAAAGGAACTTTTAGCGATACATTGGGCAACAAAATATTTTCGGCCGTATCTTTTTGGAAGGAAATTTTCTATTTGCACAGATCACAGACCCTTACAGTGGCTGTTTTCCCTTAAGGATTGTAGCCAAAAATTAATTCGTTGGCGATTAAAACTCGAGGAATATGATTATGAAATTATTTATAAAAAAGGAAAATTAAATTCAAATGCAGACGCCTTAAGCCGAATTCCACGAGAAAATGATGACAAAATTCAAAATTTATTAAAACAATACGAAAGCGAATCTGTCCTAGCGCAATACCAAGACTATCTAACGAAAAAACAAACAGACAAACCGACTCACACAAACATTATTGAAGTAGTTGGAAACTTATTTACTGCACCGACAGACAACAGCCTAGCACATTGCGTCAGTAAAGACTTAAAAATGTCAAAAGGAATTGCTAAACAATTTAAAAATAAATTTCAAAATATCGATAAACTTAAATCCCAAAACCCTCAACTTCATAACTTAATTTACTTAAAAGAAAAGAACCGTTTCATAATATATTTAATAACTAAAGAAAATTATTATAATAAACCAACAAAACAAGACGTATTTTACACGTTACTGGAATTAAGAAACTTTTGTTTAAAAAATAAAATATAAAATTTAAGCCTACCCAGAATTGCTTCTGAACGAAACCAGTTAAACTGGAACGATGTTAAATCAATGCTTGAATATATTTTTGATAAAACAAACATATTAATTACAATTTTTACCTTACCAGATGACATACTCCCACACATAGATATTAATACAAATGATTCAGACGAAAATATTAATCAATTCCAAAAATTCATGGATAATTTTAATAGAGAATTAGAAAATAATATAAATTCTAATAATCAGGACGATAACCAATCCTTAGTTGTGGAAGTAGGAGATGATACACAAACTGCAGACGTAAACAACGACCAACATAATGATAACGATAGTGACGTCACAGTTCATTCAAATCAAGAAAACCCAGTAATCGGCATACCTATTGCCGAATATCCTGTTAACTACGGTAAAAATCAGATAATCATATCTGAAGTAGAATTCAGCCCTAATTCTCCCAAAATTCTAAAACTCTTTGAGAACGCAAAACAAAGAATCCTAGTACAATTTTCGAAACTAAATTATGAAAAAGAAATGATTCAATTCCTTAAAGAATACACCGTACCAAAAGTAAAATATTATTTATATTTCGAAAATGAATTATATGAAAAATTATCCCTAGTTCTGCAAAAATATTTTAAAAATTCACAAATACACATGGTTAAATGCACGCAATATCTTACAGACGTCACTAATGAAGAAGAAATATTAGAAATCATAAATAATTATCACACAGGAAAAACAAATCACAGAGGTATTGACGATACAGAGGCACGCATTAAACAAATTTATTACTGGCCAAAATTAAGAAAATCGGTTCAAACGTATATTAATAATTGTGAATTATGTCAATTAACCAAATATGACAGGAAACCCCTAAATTTAAAATTTAATACAACTCCGACAGCAACTAAACTAAATTGTGCACATAGATACGATAACACTAGAGAACTTTAAATTTTTAACAATAGTTGACTCATTTTCTAAATTCGCACAAGCATATAAACTTAATTCCGGGCAAGGAATCGAAGTAGCTAATAATTTAATAAAACACTTCACGCATCACGGAATACCGGAACAAATTATTTCTGATAATGGACTAGAATTTAGAAACTCAGTTGTTAAAGAACTGTTAGACATACACAAAATTCATACTCATTTCATTAGTTCACAAAATCCTCAATCTAACGGAATAATAGAACGCTACCACTCGACACTCATAGAACACATTAGACTGTTCAACAATCAGACCGAATTTTCTAAAGAAACAATTGAAACTAAAGTAAACTATGCTCTTTTGGCATACAACAATACAATTCACTCTGTTACGAAAGTAAAACCATCTGAAATAATATCAGGTCACCTGGAAACAAATTTCCCCTTCAATATAGATATTGATAAGCAACTTGTGAATAATTACATGGAAAATCATAGAAATAAAACTAAAATTTTATATCAAACTATTAATAACAAAATTTTGCAAAATAAAGAAAAAATAATTAGTAAATGTAATGAAATTAGAGAAGAATTACCCAAAATTCCTAAAGAAGTTTTTGTAAAAAATAAGCAAAAACAACAAAAAACAAAAAATAAATTTAAATCTGAGAAATTAAAATCGATTAATAAAAATTTAAAAACCGCTCAATTAGAAACTAAACACGGGAATACAAGGGAAAAAATTCATCTTTCGAATATAAAACGCCCTAGAAAAAAGACTTATCAATTTAATACTCTTCCAGGCTGTTCACATTGGGACAAGGATCGATCATCAAAAACATAACAGAAAATATTGGATTACTACCTATTAGACTGGGCCCGGCCAAATTAGAAAAAGCAACACATACACTCATTCACTACGACAACCTAAACAATCAATATAATGATCTAAAAATAACGATATCCAATAACTCGAAATATTTACATGAACTTGACAACTATATCAACATAATAGAATTCATTCGGACAAATATTAATAATAAAATTGATAACATCGAATTCCATACAAATAAAAATAGAAACAAAAGAGGCTTAATAGATGGATTGGGATCAATTTTCAAAGCCGTTACTGGCAACTTAGATGCAGAAGACGGAAAAAGATACGATAAAATATTAAACCACATGCAAAAGAATGAACACAATTTAGAAAAGCAATTAAAATTAGCTTATTCGGTTAACCACCAAATTATAACAAATTTTAATAATACTATATTAGACATAAAATATAATGAAGCTATTTTGAAATCTAAAATATTACAACTCAGCGAAATAATAAATAACATGCATATCCAAGATATTCTTTTTGCAAAAACCATTTACGATCAATTAATAATCCTTTATAACTCGATCCTAGACATCCTACAAGATATCGAAAACTCAATCACCTTTTGTAAATTGAGAATATTACACCCCAGTATAATACATCCAAATGAATTATTATCCGAATTGCAAAAGATCTCTAAATATTATAAATCCCAATTACCTTTCGAACCAAAACCAGAAAATATTTTAGAATTTGAATCATTATTAAAAGTAGACTGTAAAGTTGAACAATCCCAAATAATTTATTTAATATCAATTCCCATTAACTTTGAAAAAGACTTTGAACTGTTTTACTTATATCCTATACCAACAATACACGATTCAGAATTTGTAACGATTATTCCAAGTGCAAGATACTTTCTAAAATCTAATACTGAAATAATGCCTCTAAATGACATATGTACTACCACCAAGGTTTATCAGTGCCCAAATAAATTCTACAACCACCATCAGTCATCATGTGAACAAGAAATCTTACAACAACAATCCTCGACTCAGTGTCACTATTCTAAAATTAATATAAAAGAAAACCATATCGAAGTAATTCCGGAAATTAACAAGTATTTATTAATATTCCTTTATGAAGATAAAATAACTCTTAAATGTTTAGACGAAGTAAATATCAAAACTCTGCGCGGAATCTATTTAGTAAAAAATGATAATAATTGTGAAATAATATATAATCGACAAAAATTAATATTTTTGAATAAAGAACAAGGACAACCTATAATTTTGCCAAAATTTAATTTCGCACTTAATACTTCGATATTAACAAATTTCTCAATAAACTTAAACCCTGTGAAGCTAGAAGACATCTCATTAAACCCTGTAGTCGCAATTAAAGAAGAAGCCATCAACATCCATGTGCCAAGTGTATGGACTGTTATGTTGTATCTGTTAATAATAATAATTGGACTGTACTTATTAATAAAGTGGATAAAATCAAGGAAACTAAGAAAACCGATCATCAATTCGAAATCGGAAGAAGAACAAATCGAGCTACCATGAGGTGCTCCTTTCTGAAGAAGGGAGGAGTTATAGTGCGGAATAGTGCTGACATAGACAATGAATACTTTTAAGAACGTGACTTTATGTAGAATTATCATATTATATTATACGTAGTTGTAGTTTAACGATGGGATCTTCTTTGTATGTTTTAAGTTAGTCTTAGCTCAGAATCTGTACTAGTAGGAACTCTTAAAGTAAAATAAATACTTTTTAAAAACAAAGTTAATATATATATATATATATATATATATATATATATATATATATATATATATATATATATATATATATATATATAGTTTCACTTCTGTCATGCATTTGACCACACAATACGTTTCTGTAGATTTCATATATGTTTTGTAGGATGTTTAATCGCTTATATACCAAATGACAGAAAGTAATAAATAAGTTACGTGACCCCCTAAAACCAGTTCACTTTGAGAACTTCTGTCACTAACGCGCAACCAGCAATAATTTCTGTCAATCATTTTTTTGTCATGTATTCATCGTGAACAAGTAGTAAACAAAATTTCAGACTGTAAAAAATTTCCACTTTGAACGTTTCTGTCACGCATGCGTCACCTGCAAAAACTTTTGTCTACCATTTTTATTACTTAATTATACCAATTTATATAATTTAAAGTGAAAATTGGCCTGTAAAAAATAGGTCACCAACCGCCCTTAAAATCGGCACATTCACATCGGTGTCATTTATTGTTGCCACCCATGCCGAAATGTAATTTTCTTTTTTTCATGTTTTTCATGACATAATCTATTGAAAAAAACATTTCTGTCACTGGAATAAGTAGTCTTATGCATGCTGCTGTAGTGATCCGACGTGTTTGCGGACCTCAGAGCTCGTTTGACGTTTTTTTTTCGATTTGGGGAGTACGCTCGCTGGGGCGAAGTCTTCGTGGGGCGAAGTCTCCGGTTGTGTCTAAGTGGTTAGTGTAAATCTGAGAGAGTGAATGAAGTGTAGTTTTCGGGTTTTTTAGTGTTTTTAGGGTGTAGGTGGCTTTTCCGGGACAGTAGCGGAAGGTGTTTTCACCGACCGGGAAATTCCGGGAAATTCCCAGGGTTTTGGGTTGCTCGGCGCTTTAAGGGAAAACCGGTGAGTAACACTTGTTTGTTGGTCTTGGGAAATTAGATTTAGAGGGGGCAGTTTTTTAAAGTTAGTTTTCCTGGGTTTAGCGTTTGATTTTGGTGGTTTTTCCGGGTGATTCGGTCACCTGACACGGGATAGTTTAGTTTGGGGAATAGTGATTTTTTAATCGCGAATTTCCCAGGGTTCTGCTCGAAAAATCGGGGATTTTTTGAGTGACGGCGCCGATCTAGGAAGAGACGCGTCGGGGTAGCGGATAAAAAGTTTTGACCTCGGATTTTCCGTGTGGGTAAGGTTCCGGGGAAGCCAAGAAAGGGTTTCCCGTGGAAATATTTTTGGGTGCCATTTTCTCGGCTCCCAGAGCTCCCACATGAGTGGGATTTTTAAGGCGATGCCCTCCAAGGATCCCAGGAGTAGGTTAGGAAAGTTTGGGGGTAGATTAGCGGAACCCCTTGAGGGGGTCGCACTTTTTGCGTACCAAACTCAGGAAGAACTCTGGGTGTGGCAGTCCCACATCCCCAGCTGCGCAGGGAGCAGTAAGACATCTCCGCCGGACGCTGTGTGCGGCCGCTGAGGTTTTCGAGCTGTTTGAGATGCGACGATCTCACGTTCCCGAGCTACCGCAGGAGGAGGGATCCTTGGAGGGGGAACTTTGGAGTTCGGCAACTCCACGGCTCCAGCTACGCAGGGGAAGGGACTCTCAGGGAGGGAACGCACTCTTTGCGGACCTGACTTGGGAAGAACTTTTGGGCTTGGCAACCCCACGTCTCTAGCTACGCAGGAGGAAGGATCCTCAGGGAGGGAACGCGCTCTATGCGGACCTGACTTGGGGGGAACTCTGGGCAATCCCACGTCTCCAGCAGCGCAGAGGAGCAATCAGGCACCTTAGTGTCGGGCTGTTTGAGCCGTGGCGGTCTCACGCTCTCTAGCCACGCAGAGAGTGATGAAGCCCCGACTGCAAACGCCTAGCGAGAGTGGGACGGGTGGATTCTTCGGGTATAGCTAACCCGCGTCCTCGATGCCCGCTTGCCGGTGCTAAGGGTGCAAGAAACCTACCGGCACACGACCAGAGGTTATCTGGTAGCACGGGGGCTGGCGGCCCCTGGTCAGCCGTGGGATGGAACATCGTGCTGGTAGTGGTTGAAAGACTACGCAGGCTAGATGTTGGTGACAGCATCGACGGGTGAGCAGCGTTGATTTGCTCGGGTACTGGCCTGCATAGTCAGTAGGGATTTAGGTAGGTCCCCTCTCACCAGAGGCTGAGAGGCTTGCACTCCAAAGCGTTCTGATAGGCATCGCTCGTATACCTGGTGTACGCTCAGATGCCGCGCTGATTGGGCGTACCTCAATCCCGAGCCCATGGGGGCCGTGGCGGATAGAGCCGCAAGGCAGGTGCCGCCACGTTAAAATATAAGACACACTCACTCCTTGAGGGTGGGGTGCTTCTTATGTCACTGGAATAAATGAGACATCATTTTGCACCCTAGCTCTTTAATTAGTTTCACTGCAAGCTCTTGCACATATATTTTCTTGTTATTTTACAATCACGCTTATGAAGTTTGTACCCCAATGGCTGGGATAATAACTGTAGCCAAAATGTGGATTATATTTTTGTATATGTTAAAAATCATGTCAATAGTCACAAAAAATTTAATATAGTTAATTATATTATCAAAAACATTGTAAGAATCCCAACGAGTGTTGGTGCTCTGAATGTCAAAGTGAAGTAATTGTAGCAAGAGCGGGTAAACGGCGAGAGTAACTGTGATTCCGTTAATATAGACACAAAAATGTAAATATTATTAATTCAATACAGATAAAAGGACTTCGATGATCTTTAACGATTGCTGGTGCTCTGAATGTCAACATGTAGAATTTACAGCAAGCGAAGGGTAAATGGTGGCAGTAACTTTGACTCTCTTACTATAAACACAAGAATGGTAATTATATTTAATCAATATAGTTTATCATATTATCAGATACACTGCGTTGATCCCAACGAGCGTTGTTGCTCTGAATTCAAGCGTGAAAAAATTCAATCTAGCATGTATAAACGCCACGTGTAATTTTGACTTTCTTGACAAAGATGAAAAAATGTTAATTTTAATTGTTCAGAAGCTTTGCGATAGTCCCAATAAATATTGTTGCTCTAAATGTCAAAGTGAATAAATTGTAGCAAGAACGGGTATATGGCGATAGTAAGTTTGACTCCGTAAATATAGACACAAAAATGTAAATTTTATTAATTCAATATAGTTTATTATATTGTCCGATGCACTGCGCTGACCCTAATGATTGCTAGTGCTCTGAATGTCAACTTGTAGAATTTCCAGCAAGCGAAGGGTGAACGGCGGGAGTAACTATGACTCTCTTTAAGTGCTTAGGCACAGGGTGACAATATGCGAACATAAAGCCTCTATGCCATCAAGACCGCACAGCAGCCTTCTCGTGGCGGCGCTGTTTCATATTACAAATGCTGCGTGGATCGCTGCCGACGTTGGGAGCCGACAACCTACTCCAGCGAAGGTCGTCCTTCGGGGCGTCACCATGTGGTCTATCTGACCGCCGTATGGCGCAACCGGCTGGACTGCAGAAGGTACGCTGGTGCGGGGTCTGCGGCGCCAATCCACCGCTTTATGTTCGCGCAGGCACTAAAAGAAAAGAGAAATTAAGCAGAACCCAGACCGAAACCTCGTCTCCTGGGCGGGAACAAACAGAGGGCAGCTGGGAAATCCTGTCGTCTCCTCAACGCCGCAGTCAATCATCATAAACGTATCAGTTCCGACACTAACACCGATCGAGTATCCGTGCGCAAGCTGCGCAAGAACCTTCAAGTCGCTCCGGGGCTTGGGTGTGCACCGCACAAACAAGCACCGAGCCGAAGTGAACGAGGCCATCGTGCTGCCCTTAAAGAAGGTGAGATGGAGTGTTGAAGAACTGCGCCTCCTCGCACAAGAGGAGGCCCAAGCAACAGTTGGTGGTATCGCCTTCATCAACCGACATCTGATGGTCCTTGCTGCCGTCACCGACGTCCGGACCGAACTCTCTCCAAGACGACCACCACCAACCAGAGCTGCAACTGCAGTCCCCTCCTCCGCAGCAGCTCCATCACCACCACCTTCACCACCATCACCAAGATCCTCGGCTGGAGCCGAGATCGAAGACATCGAGGACCCGCTGAGGAAGGCCGTCCAAAAAGTGGCCGACCTCATCCGGGAAGCAGGGACCAAGAGCCATCAAGCCCAGCAGCTAGTGTTTGTTGCCAAAACCGCCCTCCAAGGCCATGACCCCAATCCAGAAGTCATGGCATGGCTTCAGTCTGCGATCCCGCCTCCAGTCGAAGGACCCGGCCAGAAGGGCCGACCACCACCACCATCAGGCCAGCACCAGAACCAGAACCAACCGAGACGTCGCGTGGAGACGCGAAGAAACCGACGACGCCATATTCGCTCGCCATTCGAAGGGCTACCCAGACAGAGCGAAGTCCAGCCCGACCCCCATCAAGAGATCGAGCACCATCAGGTCCCGACACACTCAACCGCCGGTCCGGATGGCATCTCGGCGTCGAGATAGAAGGCCATCCCACCGCTCATCCGCTGCCTCGTCTACAACATCGTGCTGAACAACGGGGGTTTCTCCCCTGAACTCCGGGTGACGCGGACGATTTTCCTCCCCAAGACCGAGGAACCGTCATCTCCAGCCGAGTACCGGCCCATCTCGGTCGACTCGATTGTCGTCCGCCAACTTTACAGGATCCTAGCCTTCAGGCTCCCTCTTCCTTAGATGACCGCCAGCGAGGCTTTGTCTCGTCGGATGGTTGCGCTGAAAACACTGCCATCTTGGATGCAGTTATTCACGACAGCCGGAGTCACCTCCAAAACCTCCATGTCGGCGTTTTGGACATTACCAATACGTTCAACAGCTTCAGCTGATGATGCTCTATTGGCCACCGTCATCCGGAAGGGTCTTCCACCGGGCTTCAACTTCTACGTGGCTTGACTTTACCATAAGTCGACCACAGTGTTGGAAGCTTGAGGCCAACGATCGGCACCTGTGGAGGTCAACCAGGGAGTTCGCAAAGGCGACCCACTATCCCCGCTGCTATTCAACATCACCATTGACACAATTCTAGCAGCGCTCCCGAAGGAAGTCGGCTTCCAAATGGGCCCAGAGCGATTTACAGCTCTGGCCTTTGCCGACGACTTTGTCTTGGTGCCAAGCTCCAAGTGAAGCTTGCAGAGAGCGCTCACCAAGGCGGAGCAGGAAGCGGGAATAATGGAATTCGTCTTCAGCACGACGAAGAGTTTCACCCTGTCCTACATACCGGTCGGTAAAGTAAAGAAAATTAAGGTCATCACAGACCTATACTTTAGCATCCGTGAGGGTCTCCTGTCGACGGTCCAAGTTTTGGACAGGTGGAAATATCTTGGAGTCGACTACAATTCGAGAGGCGCGATCAGCGTGGAAGAAGACTTGACGGAGGTGCTTACCAACATCACCCGAGCACCCATCAAGCTCCAGCAGCGCATCAAAATTGTCACGTCGTACCTAGTTCCCAAGTTCTACTATTCTATGGTTCTGGGCAAGGTAACGGCGGGGCGACTGCTCGCGCTGGACCGGCAACTGAGAAAGACCATCCGTCAGTGACTTCGGTCTCCACACGACGTACCGGAGGCCTATTTTCATTCGGATCCAGTGGACGGGGGACTAGGAGTCCCCTCTCTACTACACACGATTCCAGCCCTCACCCTCGCAAGGATTCAGAAACTAAGCGTCTCTCCCTAGGCCCTCGCCAGAGTCGCGTTCGACTCCGAGCGGGTCCAGTCAAAGATCCGCTCGGCTAGGGGTCAGGTCAAAGCTCAAGATCTGAATACAGACGCACCGAAGACCACAGCCTGCCAACGTCTATGGGCGACACGGCTCCATAAAGCCGTGGACGGCGAGGAGCTCAGTGAGAGTGCAAAGAGCGCACTCTCATCCCACTGGGTCTCCCGTTCCTCCCATGCCATCCCACTGGGTCTCCCGTTTCTCCCATGCCATCCCAGGGTGGAACTACTTTCAGTACCACCATGTACGCATCAACTCCATCCCGATCCGGATTAGGACTTCACGCGGAGAACAACGCCGCACGAAGCGCACTCGGTATCGGGCAAGATGCAGAGCATCAGAGACAGCAGCGCACGTCATCCAGCGCTGCTGGCGCACACATGGTGGACGAATACTGCGACATAATGTCGTTGCCAAGACCGTGGCCATCACCACCAAGAAGGTCCTAGGTAAGCCTGACATCGTAGCATGTCGAAGAACCGAGGCTGTGATAGTCGATACCCAGATTGTCACCGGCGCGGTGGCTCTCTCCACCTCCCACAAGAGGAAGAAAGCTTACTACGCCGATGACAGTGAGGTCGTCAACGCTGTCGCTACCAGATTCAAGCTCCCGGCCAGCCAGGTTACCACCACCACCTGCACAATCTCCTCGCGCGGGGTCTGGAGTGAAGATTCACATAAGGACCTAAACGCGCTAGGGCTGCGCGACACCACTCTACTTCCACACCAATTGGACACGTTTTATGAAGGTGACGGCCAGAGCACCGGCTCGGCGTCCGAAGCAGGGGATCGGTAACCGCCTGTTGCTCCACTAGGGGAAGGGAGCTCGCTGCTTCTCGCTATTCGCCACCTATGTTGAGTGCCCTCTCATTAATTTTTGTGTTCCCCATGTTCGTAGTATGACGATTCGCTCTGAAGTGATGTTATGTGTGTTAGACTAAGATCCTAGATGAAGCACGAGACGTGGCATGTGCCTCCTTACGTCTATAAATGTAAATATTGTAAACTCTGTTTGATCGATGCTAATATGTATAGATGTAAGAATGACTAGTAATGTAACAAATGCAGCAAATAAACAATTTTATTTTATTTTATTTTAGACACAAGAATATAAATTATATTTTTCATCATAGTTCATTATATTATCAAAAGCTCTACGATGATCATAACGATTGCTGGTGCTCTGAATGTCAACGTGAAGAAATTTTCTGCAAGCACGGGTAAATGGCGGAAGTAACTTTGACTTTCTTAACTTTGCGCAAAGGCGATATCATAATCAATGGGTGGCTATGTGTCTGCAATAAATTTAATAGACAGTGAAAAAGGTAGTAAATGTAAATTATAACGTACAGAAAAGCTGAGACTAATTTTAAATTTCAGGCCGGACTGTATTGATTTGCTATTTTATTACTACATTTGTTTCATAAGATCTAATTCGACCTAGTCGAATTTTTACATACTGAGTTAATTTTGGGACTGTGTACTTAGTATAGTGCACTGATACCATATTGGTTAAAGTTTTAGTAACTTTTTGTATAACTAGCAACACCTGTAACTAGTGGATGAACCACCTGCCCGCGGTCTATTCGGTAACGAACAAAGGCATACTAGGTAGCCCTTGCAAGGCACCGCTATAAAGTTATAAGTTTTCCTTTGATGGCTAAGCACCACTACTAGTATCGACCAGAAATCGCAGGCAAACCGGTGGAAGTTTTCTGTTTCTGAAGTTTTCATTGTTAGTTTTCGCGTTTACGCGATTTAAGGGGCTTCCGGCCGCCCTGCTCTGTATTAGAAGCAAAGCAGACAATTATCATAACTACATGGTTGTGTAAATTGCCTCTTATATGTGAGGTTGAATTGTGGCTTCGAATTTAGTAACCAATAATCTATAACGTGTCACGAGATTTTCCCGTGACTCACCAGGGCCTACTGTTAGAGTAGGCAGGTGGTGGTCTTAAGCACTCTTGCATCGTGCACGGCGGATCCTTCGCTATCAGTGTGTACTGTTAGTTGGTAGATGACTAGTGTTGGTTCCCGCCTTAGACTTGACAACGTTTTAACTTATTAGATCGTATAGTTTCTACCTGGACCGGAACCATGGGAGTGACTTGTGAATGTGGTTCCGTCTTGAAGGATGAATATGGACTACGGCGACATAAGGTCCGCTCGTGTGAGCTGGGCCGTCACGCCACTGCTTATTCGGACTGTGGAGTTACCTACGATGGCCTGCAAAGTTTAAATCAGCATCGAAGGCAAGCATACCCAATCGCATATAACAGGGCCATGGAGGCTGAATCCACGGCTTCTAGGCGGAGGAGGCATAAAGTATGGAGTACTTTAGAGCTTCGGCAACTGGCAGAGTTAGAGGCTGCAATTGTTCCGGACGTAGGCAAAAAGGTCACTATTAACAAATACCTTTCTCAGGTTTTAAAGCGGACCGTTGAGTCCATCAAGGGCTAAAGACGTAGCGAAGCGTATAGATCCATGGTGCGAAAGATCTTAACACTGGCCTCAGAGGATGGGAGCGGGTTCGAATGCGAATCTCGGTTCGGTACACCGCCGTCTAGCCCGGTCGAATATCGTTCTCGACTGTATACCGCATTGGTGACGAAACTGGCTTGTTGTCGGAATCCGACATCGAGGGCACGCGTGTGGAGTATGTACCCGACAACAACGACGAAGGCCTGGATAACAAAGTAGCGGAAGACGTAGCAAGACCAATGTGTACCGCAAATCCAGGCCGTGATGCAGGGGAGTGCTTCTACGGAGAGTAGGACACCGATATGCGTGATTTCCGATCCTGAGTAGGACTCCGTAGCGGGTTATCTCTCCTCATTGTTGACTGCCCCCCCGATATTCAGGGTTTGCATTGTCAATATAGTCGAGCTTAGGTCGACCGCAGTGCTAGATACTTATTCTATTGCTTTCGTCGCGGCACCAAGGTGTACAGGACCGTCCCGTTCCTCGGAGACGTCGGGCCGGGAAGGGTGGCAACTAGGCTGGTCCCCCTGACGGCGATACTTTATGGCTCACAACCGCAAGCGGGTGTTGTTAACAGGAAGGCTGGGAAAGACGGAAACAGGTTTCACCGGCGCGCTGCAGCTTTCAAGCGAACGCAGGAACTCTATAGGAACAATTAGCGAAGGCTCGTCTCCTCGCTCTTTGGCGAGCCTGACCTTGATACTCCCAAAGCATATCCACGTGTAGACGAGGTGAAGGAAGCCTATAGCGGATTCTTCGGTTGGGAGTCCCCTGAAGACTCGTTGCCTGTTGTGACCGTGAAGTATGGCAGTACATCTGCATACGTTCCAATTAAGAGGAAGAGTTGGCTGATCAAGGGTACGCAGCATTCTGCTGTCGGCCCTGATCGGCTTAAGTTCAGTGATATCAGGGCATGCAATAGACGTTCGCTGACCATTCTATACAACGGCATGCTCTTGACACACGCGGTACCACAGGAACTCAAGGCCTGTTGGATCACTCTTATTCCGAATAGAGGTGATCTAACGCGCGTTGAGAACTTGCGCCCCATCAGTATAACCTCTCTCCTAGTCAGAATCACTAACAAGATTCTCGTGAAAAGAGTATCCTCTATCACCATTCACATGGAACAAAGAGGTTTTCGGCGTAAAGATGGGTGTCTCGCCAATACTCTCCTGTTACAGACGATCATGAAGGAGCACAGAGACCGTGCTAGTCCCTACGCGGCTCTCGCGCTCCTGAAGGCTTTTGACTCGGTCTCGATCAATAGTCTTCCACGTGCACTAATTTTTCACGATTCTATAGAGTTAAACATCTTAGAGACGCGGTACCGTTCTTATATTTGGCTCGTGTTATTGTTTATGATTTGAAGTGTTTGTCTTCTCTTTTAATTTGTCACCGACGGCCGGTATAGCTGACTTGACCGGATTTACGATTGTTATTAGTATTCCGTGTTTTATCAATAGTCACAAAAAAGTAAATTTTATTAATTTAAAACATTATTATATAATCAAAAGTTGAATTTTTGTATTCTTGAGGGTTTTAATAGTTAGTTACGGTTACGCGTTATAAGAGGCTTCTGGCTTAGTATAGAAGCGATAGGCAGACAATTTCTCAGAACTTCCTAGTTGTGAAAAATTGCCCCTTATAAGTGAAGTTAAATTGTGGCTCCGGGCTGAGTGACCCATTTTCTGTTAGAAAGAGTAGGCAGGTGATTGTTATAGTACTTTAATATCGTACACGGCAGATCCAGCTCTATTAGTGTCTGTTGTTTGTTAACAAAGGGTAGTGTTGGTCCCTGCCTTTGGTACGACAACCTATTTTTAATTTACCATCGATTAGTTTCTACCTGGACCGAAACCATGGGATTTCCTTGTAAATGTTGTTCCGTCCTGAAGGCTGAAGCAGGGCTGAAAAGACATATGATATGCTTTTGTGAGCTGGGCAGAGTTACAACTACTTGCCCCGACTGTGAGGTCGTTTACGAAAGTCTGCAAAGCCTAAACCAGCACAGAAGGCGAACGCACTCATTCGCTTACAACAAGGCCATGAAAACTGAATCCACGGCTCTTGGGCGGAAGAGACATAAGCCTTGGAGTGCTTTAGAGCTCCGGAAAATGGCAGAGTCAGAGGTAGAGGTCGGCAAAATATCCGAAATCCGAATCCGATCCGATCCGATCCGAAGTCGGATTCGGATTGGATCGGAGCTCTCTCGGATAAAAGATCCGATCCGAAAGTCGGATAAAAGATCCGATCCGAAAGTCGGATAAAATATCCGATCCGAAAGTAGGATAAAACATCCGATCCAATATTTACATACATAACATTTAGGTATCCACTCTTAGTAAAAACATAAATTCCAATTCCTCTCTAAAAAAATATAAACTACGTTATATTTATAAGCATTTATGTTCTGTGATAAAAATGATTAAATAACGTTAGAACAAAATAATTCTCTTTTGTTTTTCAATACAAAATTATTTTTTAAATTTCATCTATAACTGCTATTTTTCTTTCGAATATGCAACGTTAAAATTGGTTTAGTATAAATAGGAAAAACTGTACTGATCTAATGACACGTCTGGTCGGATTTCGGATCCGATTTCGGATCGGATTTCGGATCGGAATTCGAATCGGAATACGGATCGGATTTCAGATCGGATCTCGGATCGGATTTGAGATCGGATCGGATCTTGAATCAAATCGGATCGGATCTTGAATCAAGTCGGATCGGCTCGAATCGGATATCAAAATTTTCAAATATGCCGACCTCTAGTTAGATCCTAAACAACTTTCTCTCTGAGAAGTTGGGCAGGACTTACGAGTCCATCAAAGACCAACGGCGTAACGAGGCGTATAAGATCATGGTGATTGAATTCTCAGCACTTGCCTCAGAGGAAGAAGAAGAGTCCGAGTGCAATAAAAATAAATATCAACAAGTATCTGTCAGAAATTATAAGTACCAACACAAAATACTCCGTCGTTTTAACGTTACCATCGTAAGAAATTAAAATCGCTATGATATTGACTGCACCGAGACATCATTGACTTAGCGACTGAAGCTAGTCGCCAAGGAGTCGCCAAGAATTAGAATAGGTCTGCAGATCGGCTTAAGATCAGCGATGTCAGAGCATGCGATATTAGGTTGTTAACCATCCTTTACAACGGCAAGCTCTTGACAAACGTGGTACCAAGTAAACACAAGGCCTGTTAGACCACTCTCATTCCGAAAGGTGATCTGAATAAAATTAAAAAAAAATGGCAAACCAAATATTGGGATAAATTTTTTTAAGGTTTGAAAAAAAATAAAAATGTTACATCCGTGTTTCTGTATAAGCTGATTTAGAATCTGACTTAAAAATTTTAAAAAACAAAGTGGTGGACTAAATATTGCGGTCAAAAACTTTTTTCATGCGGTTTATAATTTTACTTAGGTTCAGAAGATGAGTCCATTTAATAGATCGAAATTCTGTTAACTACACGCCGAACTATCCACCAATACAAAAGACGTACAAATCTGGTTACTGTGCTGGCCAGATGTGCACCGCTCGAGGGTAACTTTTGAAATGTTTCCTATGCTTAGGTATAAGGTATAAATGGTAACTACCTAGGGAAATTGACAAAGTTAATATCAATCTATCGAATTAGTAACGTCAAAAGCCCTAGATATATCTTTTTAAATTTTTGGCCAGCTTTTAGGGGTTCTGAACCGTTTCGACATGTGTCTCGCTTATACTCACCTCTTATAAAGTATCATTAAGGAACACAGAGACTGCGCTTGTCCTTACGCGGAGAGGTTTGGGCTGAAATGAACACGCAGAAAAGCTGTGCCGTTTCGATGATTGCATCCTGACGAGAGAAGAAGGTTAAGCAGGTAACCGGGAGAGCCCTCTTCCAAGTGAAAGGCTCTCCTCTTCCCCACCTTGAAATGCTGGACGTCTGACGATATCTCCGGATTGATTTCGAAGGGGCAAGTGCTAAAAAGGCCGGAGTGGACTTAAAGGAAATGCTTGAGAACGTGACTCTTGCCTTCATTCACAGCAGCGCACGCAGATTTTAAGATCACATATTTTACCCCAGTATACTCATCCCAGAATAATGTCCAGAGTTAATGTGGGTTACCTGGTGGCTCTGGACAAGCAAGTGCGTGCAGCTGTTCGAACTTGGTTTCACTTGCCTCAAGATGTGCCAATTGGATACTTTCACGCAAGAGTCCGGGATGGGGGATTGGGTATTCCGTCCATCTGCTACTTCATACCCTTACTACGCCTACGTCGCCTTGAAAAACTAGTAGAATCAAACGCGCCTCATTCTATAGCTACAACGAATTCTGACTTGGTGCGAAAGCAGGTCAGTTGGTGTAAGCAAAATACAACGAACGATAAGGTGCTTCTACGAGATCTCAAACACATGAGCGACCACTTTGCGGAAAGCATGCACGCTTCCCATGACGTCTGCGTGACTGCGAGAATCCCAACAGTTCTTGGTGGATGAACCCTGGCTCGTGGACTACTACTACTACCCAAGTTATAATCTCGGATGTAGGAATTGCTTGGGAGGGCCCTAGACCCCTTACTTTCTCATACAACAGTACAGTGCGCAAATATTCTAAGTCGTATTTTATCCGGCCGGTCAGGCACATCTACGGCTCCTCCAAGTCAATTACTGTTGCTCCTTACATCCTGGGTACCTGAGGTACCTGGTGTCACACCAACCGTACGCTGGTCTCTTTCGTGGGCCTCTCAAAATCTGCCCAAGAGACAACAATCACCGACACCTTAGGGGCTGGTCCATTCATGCGGACTTCTACCGCCGGACTTGGTCCAACGCCTGCCAGCCCCCTATTTACTCCGCGCACCATCTTACTATGCCCGAGTGATACACCGCCTTGTGCTATGCGCTCTCGTATTTTAATGTTATTTATATTTTGTTTCCATGTTAGAGATACACGTTTTTCAAATATTATGTATCTTATGCTACTGTGTTCGTTATCGTAGTCTTGAGCGTTTGTCCATCCACGAAATTGGTCCACTTCTTACGCGAACTTTACTCCTGGACGCGTTCGGTTCTTCATCTTACCGGCAGTGGTTTCCAAATTATTTTGTCTTATTGTGTTGACGGCCAGCTTTGTTAGCCGAAATGTTTCCGTACTCATCAATATTTTTCTGTGATATGCCAATTTATTGTAGCCAAATGCCTCGTCATCTAATTAGTGACGCGCATGAATGGATTAACGAGATTCCCACTGTCCCTATCTACTGTCCTGATTACAGATCTAAGTGTCCGAGGAACAGATAGCTATTGGATCAGCAAACATAACAATAAAGTCTCCCCTCCGCGGAAATCTGGGCTACCTGCCTCCTCGTGGTAAAGGGCGGGCAACGATCCGTGGGCAATAAACCGCTGCCCGCTAGCGGTGTAATAAGATCCGCGGAGGTCTAAAAGGTAACATCCCTGATTCATCCCCCCGCCCACCCATCCCACCCAACCCCTCGGGGTTATGTATCCTACCCAAATGGCGCAAGAAATACATAAGGCTTGAACTAAGGCGAACAGCGGCCTGGAGTTTATCAGTAGCGCGACCGGAATTGTAATACAATACTTAGATACGATTAAGAAAGAAAAAGGCATCTTCAACAAAGACGATATTAAGACTATGAAGAGTGCGATGGAGGACGTCATAAAAACGGCAGAATCCATTGGTGAAATCGTCACCAGCATAAAGAATGATGCACTGGCTGAGACGCATAAGGGAGTGCAAGATATCCTGGCTCTCTTAACGAAAGCAAAAAACTCTCCTCCCCCACAAATAAAGACTTATGCCCAGTCAAGCAAACCGGTCACAAAGATAATACAGAGCTCTAATAAACACGCTCCGACTATTAAGGTCATCATCTCCCCTGAAAAAGGGAATAAAGAGATTGAAACCAGCGACGCCATTAAAGAAGCTCTTACAAAAAACATCAACCCTGCCCAAATGGGCTTTAGGCCCACAAAGGTTTATAGGATGCCACAAAGAGCGGGGGCATCGAATCCCAAGATGTAGCGCTAAACAACTTAATCGGCTCTGCGAAATTGAAGGTGTGGCTAGTGGCTACCAAATACCTGAAAATAAACCCAAGGCTGGCTATATATGGCGTCCCTAGCGAGATAAAGGACGGCCAATATCTGATAAAAAGCATTATCTCGGATAATATACAAGGGATTGAACAACTTGACGATGAAGAGCTGAAGATTGTGTCCAAATTTGGCAGGCGCGATGTTCCAACCAACAATTATTGAAACTTCTCCAAGGGTCAGGAAAGCTTTAATAAACAGGGGTAGATTGTTCATATCGTGGGTCTCCTGCAGGCTCGAAGACCATGTCCATATTAAGCGATGCTACAAGTGCCAAAGGTTTGGACATTTACAAACCGCTTGCCCTAACAATGCACAATGCGGCTACTGTGCGGGCGCGCACGAAACAAGAGACTGCTCTATCAAGAACTTAACACCTAAGTGCACCAACTGCATTACGGCCACTAGCAAAACCGCGGAGTATGGACATGAAGCTAAGGACCCCCGCTGCCCAACTTACGGGAGGAGGCTTGAGTCCCACGTAAATAATATCCAGTATGAGTAACACAATTAATATCCTCCAAGGAAACCAGCAAAATTCCAGACTGGCCACTCAGGAATGCCTGGTATATGCCCAAAAAGCTGGACTGGACATCCTCTTGCTACAGGAGCCTTACTGCTGTTACAATCCCAGTAGCAAAAAGTACAAAATCCCGGGAACGTCAGGGATCAAAACAATTGCACATGACTCTAACAAGTTTTACAGCGCTATCTGTGTCCTCAACAAACAAGTGGACCCACTTTCCTTAACACAACTGCAATATGAGTTTAACACAACGGCTGAGATAGCCATACTTGGCTCCCAGGATTTTGTTGAGGAGGACATTTCGAACCTCCAGAATGTACTCAACTACACTCCTCGGAAAACACACCTCTTGGCACTAGATGCCAACGCCAAGTCTCCCGCATGGCATGCAAGAACTTCAGACACAAGGGGTCCGCCATAGTAGACTTCGTGGTCGATACCGATCTCAAGCTTGAGAACCTCCCAGGGCATCTAAACATCTTTGTCAGCCCAAACGGTGAGAGCAATATCGACATTACCATCACGAGCGCAAATGTAAACATAATCAACTGGCGAGTGGTCAAGGACGCAACAAATAGCGACCACCGCGCGATCCTATTTGAAAATAGAACTAAGACTAAAGCTCGATACACTGAGAATGGCTATAACTTGGGAAGTATAACATTCCGAGCATTCAGAACAAAACCAGCGTTCTTATAAACCATATCCAGACTACAATTTCCTGGACCCCGACCACTCAGTGTATCGATGCCAAAGTAGCAATGTTTACAACTGGACGTCAACAAGTCATGAAAGAGGAGCTATCAATCAAAAGAAGCTATAATCACAAAAGCCACTGGTGGACGGAGCACCTTGAAAAACTTGTGCCGAGCTAAGCATCTAGCGCAACGAAGCTTAGACGCAGATAGAGCTGTAAACAGACAAGCCTTCAAGCGGGCATTGGATAATTACAAACTACAAGTGCGTAAAACGAGAGACAAGTCCTGGCAGAGTTTCATTAGAAATGACATCAACAAGAATCCATGGGGCCTTGCATACAAGGCAGCAGCAAGGTAGACTAAAAACCTTATTGTACATTCTGCGATTAAGACACCTGACGGCACATACACCAACAGACTAAGTGAAACCATGGATCTTCTCATGAATACTCTTATGGCAGATGGCGATCCGAAAGCAGACACTCCAGTGTATGAGCAGAAAAGGGCACTGGCCAATACGGCTGTAACTGGAAATGAGTTTGTCCCAGACATCGAAAGAGCTCTAATCATTCATCTTATAAGGAAAATCGGTAACAACAAAACTCTGAGAGAAAACCAATTACCGGGAAAGGTCCTAAAAGTAGTCCAGGAACAGATTTCAGACTTCTTGAGCGAACTCTTCCTGGACTACTTCACCCTCAACTACTTTCCCACAGCTTGGAAGAGTCCTAGTCGTACCAAAAAACCCAGAGGATTTGAGTCTGGCCAAATCATACAGGCCAATCTCGCTCCTTAGTGAAATCAGTAAAATCCTGCACAAAGTCATAACTCACTATATACGATTGGACATACCAAACCTTCACCATCCGGACCAATTCGGATTCGTGCCAGGGCGCTCTACAACAATGGCCCTCTGCAGCTTGCGCGAATATGTTGAGAGGAGCCCAGCGAAATACGTGGCGGTAATCTTCCTGGACATCAGTGGCGCGTTCGACAACCTGTGGTGGCCTTCGATTATTCTGAGGCTCGCAAAAATTGGGATTAACAACAAAATACTTCAAACCTTGAAGAGCTATCTCAGGGGTCGAACGGTCACTCTTGTCACTGGGACCACAAAACCTGGAAAAAATCTGCCCAAGGGTTGCCCTCAGGGCTCAGTATTGAGAGCACTTTTGTGGAATGTCACTGTCGAAGGGTGCTTTCCTCTCCCTCCCTCATTTTTTTTTATCATGGAGTAATTGAATAGCAAAAATAAATACACTAAATAAATACAATAAATACAATGCATTAGCCAGCCTCATGCTGCCATCGGCTATCTCACTCATTTGTTTGTCGCAATTTTTTTGCTTCATTTCTGTGGACGCGCAAGACTGTGCTATCCTTCAGTCTGGTAGTTCGTGCGCGGAGCTAAGTTAAGTAAAGACAATTTTTAATTTTGACGGATGGCAAATGTAGTTGTAATATTGTGAGTGTAATGTGTATGTAGTTATGTATGTTGTATTCTAAAAGTGTTTTGTTAAAAAGAGTAAGAAAGAATGTGACACCAATATCTTACTTAAAAGTAGCATTAAAACTGCAATAACACAAATACCTGATTTAACTTTTCCTCGACATAATGCTAAAATTAATATTATGGCTGATGCTTCTGATATATGAATAGGAGCAGTTCTACAACAATACATTGACGGTGATTGGAAGCCGATTTCTTCTTATTCAGTAGCTTTAAATTCTACGTAAAAACGTTATAGTACATTCGGCAAAGAGTTATTGGCTATATTTTTATCAATTAAAAAATTTCGATATTACATTGAGGGAAAAGATTTTTTATTCTTACAGATCATAAACCTCTAACATTAACAAAAAAAAAAATCATAATGAAAATTACTCACCACGTGAAATTAGACAACTTGATTACATTTTCCAATTTACAAATGATATTCGTCACATTTCAGGTAAAAATAATCCAATAGCTGATGCTCTTTCTCGAGTAACAATTAATACTTTATATAAACATAAACACATTAATTATGAAAATATTGCTTTAGCTCAATTAAAAGATATTGACTTAAAAAATCTTAGAAATAAAACTGATACTAGTTTAAAATTTATAGATTTTCTACTGCCGAATTGTAATCTTAAATTAACGTGCGATACTTCGCCAGGAAATTGTAGGCCATACATTCCTAAACAATTTCGTGATCAAATTTTAAAACACTTTCATTCATTCTCTCATCCAGGAATTAAAGCCACAAACAAATTAATTACAACGAAATTTATTTGGGAAAATATAAATAAAGATATAACATCCAAAATTAAATGTTGTCAGCATTGTCAGCAATCAAAGATTACTAGGTACACAAAATCACCTATTGCCGACTTTATAATACCGAGATATCGTTTTACTATGATTCATGTTGATTTAGTTAAATTGTCTGTATCCGAAGGATATTGGTATGTAACACGAGCTCGTTGAGCGTAAGAGCGAATAAGTTAAAATCTGATATTAATAATTATTTTGATGTGATTGTTACTTACTTGTTCTGTGAATTCCTTTCTTGTTGTGAACTACTTTTATGGAGTGGCAAATCGTTGCCAGTTAGAACACTCACATCACTTTATTCAGAACTGATGAACACTTAGTTAATTGAAAGGATTAATAAAACGAACTTTGATATTTAGACATATAAAATATTGAAAAATGAATGAGGATAAAATATACAACATTTGATCGAACTAATATGTGTGAAAACAGTTTTGATTGTAAATTTATGTTACACTAATTATGAACTTAAGTTAATTAAAATAAAACTTAAATAAATTCGCGCCATCGCGTTTTGTAAATATGTCCGCACATCTTTACCCATAAAGTCGCTGTTTCTGACTAACTTGGCTACCCCAAACACTTGACATCCTCTGGGTAAAACTACCTACATCTGGAACCCATTTCCACAGATGTCTCAAGTGTTTGGGGCTGTGTAATCTGACACAAAGGCATTGCCGATCAGGACAAACACGAAAAGTTGTTAAAATTCTTAGAACACTAACTAATAACTGTCACTTTTATCAATTAATGTCCTATATTTAAAAATCTACAGTTTTCGCATTCACACGAAAGGCCATGTGGCCACGAGTGTCAAATTACAAGAAGCCAAGCTTTTATCTGAAGCAACATACAATAATGAGATAGCTCATATTGTTACAGGTATGTACTTACTTGTATAGACCGATTTACTAGGTGGCCTGAAGTTATTCCGTTAAAAGATAGTTCCACTAAATCTGTAGCTTGGGTTTTTGTTGCGGGTTGGGTTTCGCGTTTTGGAGTTCCTGATACTATTACTTCAGATAAAGGTCAGCAGTTTAATTCATCGTTATTCAAAAATTTATTGTTATTATTAGGATCACATCACATTCGAACGACAGCGTATCATCCACAATCAAATGGAATAATTGAGAAATTTCATAAACAATTAAAAAATTCGTTAAAAGCTTGTGGAAATTCAAACCAATGGATAGATGTTCTTCCATTGATATTATTAGGTATTCGATCTTCAATTAAAAGAATTAGTAACTGTAGCTCTGCAGTACTTGTATATGGATGCAAAATTAAATTACCGGGTGAATTTTTACCATCATCTGCATTTTATCCAACAATTAATATTGATTATTCCAAATATTTAACTGTTATTAAATCAGCAATTAATAAATTTACTCCAATTACTACTAATAATCACACATGTAAACGAATATTTTTACATCCAGAATTATTTCTAACTTAATATGATAAAATATAGTTGTAAAAGAAAAGTACATTTCTCACAAAATATCTGCATTACTATAAAAATGTATTATTGTTCCATTTATTTATAGTACCATGCCTACCTGCGTTGTAAAGAATTGTGGAAGTCTAAAAAGACTATTTCGGTTTCCCAAATGTGCGGAAAGCAACAAATTTGGCTCAAAATATTGGGACTGAACTTAACAGAAAAATCGCCTGACAAAATTTGTAACTTGAGAGTCTGCGAAAAACACTTTGATCAAAAATATATTTTACCGGCCCCATATTACGGTTCAAATGCCCATGGACTTCTATACGATGCTACGCCTCTACCATCCGAAGGATATGAACAAGACTTGCAGACACTACTGACAGATAAAGATGATATGACGGCTGAACCGAAAGACGGATAGAAGCAACTAGTCCCCGTGCTACCAGAGCCTCTGGTCACAGCTCTTAAGTGCTTGAACACATACGCTGGCTACTCGAGGTAGTGGGGTCGTAAATCCTAGAGTATTCGCCTGCTTTCTCTGGTCATTATCCGTCCAAATATCTATCGAAGCTAGCGCCGCCATTCCGCTTTAAGTACAAATTTATTTACTATTTTTATGCTGGATTGCATGAAAGTTTTATCGGGTCATTAGCAACTAAAGGTTCAATAAGTTTCAGAAAATCGCTATTAGCTGTATTGCTACTTGGTTCACTTAAATCAGTTCAGATAAATTCGACACATGATTAAATAAACTGCATTAAGTGATGCACTTATTTGCGTGAATTACTTCAAAGTAAATTAGAATTTGTAATTCTAGTACTAGAAATGCAGTCAGCGAAGTAATCCAGCGAAATAAATAAGTGATCTGATTCAGTAAATTTAAGTTAGATCTGATTTAAATGGCAAATGGAATACGCCTATTAATACTGTTCCTAAATAAACAATTCGTTACCTAAAGAGCTGTTTATTTTTTTCTTGCAACTCAGCATTATCGTCTTATCGGCATTAAAAATTTAGAATTTATATCCAATGATAATGTTAATAACTGTGGTAGTATTAGGAAATGTTGATCGAACAACCAAAATTGTGTACTGTAATATACTTCACCTATTTTTTGTTTATAATTTAAATTAAAAAACCTTTATGTAAATAGATTGTAAGTAGACATAATATATATATAAAATAAGTTTCAGCAATTAAGTTTCAACCATTAACATTAGATACTATTTTTTCTATATAATTACTTTAAAATAAAATGATACTTAATGTATAGAATAAAGAACAAACTAAATAACAAAAATAATAATAATAACAATAATAAAATAAAAGAACAAATAAATTAAGTAAGGTTGGATGAACGATCTCTTCCCAAAATATAAAAAAATTTCATCCAAAGCCTTCTGATTTGGTAGAGTACCCATTACTGATGCGGCATTTCCCCGTTGCAAATCAATACTTATTCTTTGTCTTAGGTACTCTGACGATCGTTTTTCTAATGTTTGAGACAGAATTAATTTCCCCAACTTGGCCAAAAACAATTCTGCAGATGGTCCAAGCGAACCAAAGGTGTCAGCACCAAAAGGGATGAAATGGTATAAATCTTGAAGCGCAGAGTATTTTCTCATCTTTTTTTCCTCTGCTTGTAAAACTGCATGTCCACTTCGTTGACTCGTGCCAGAAATATACGAATTGGCCATTGTATCCACGCAAGTTACATCCCAAACCAATGCTTTCCCAGATGCCCATGGGATTAGAGACATCCCATCTGGACGTTTTCCATCATCCCTTGCTAAACCAGGGGGTTCTAAAATGGAAGGAACTGCAGCCGAACTTAATGTCCTATGAATTGTAGAATTAAGAGGCGCTTGACGACTCAAACGACCTTTGCTTAGTGTACAAGAAAGCCCATGATAACCTAAGCTATCCACTTCGGCTCCACAATGATAACGATGCGACTCGCAGATTGGCGTGCCAAGGCGTAAACCAATTGAAATACGTAGTTTATTGGCATCTAATAGATTGCCAAGTGAAGTAATTGGAAAAGCATGTATCCAAGAGCCAGCAATCTGGGAAGACGCAGCGAGTATGCGAGCCCTGATTGTATTATTTTGTGTGGAAAGTAAGCCATTTAGTATATTTTGGCAAATAGGTTCATCCCAATGACGTTGAGAATTGCGGCATATACCAGTCGGAGGATCAGAATTAGACAACTGGCGCCAAGAAAGAATACCAGGTTTGACGATTTCATCCAAGTTAAATTCGGGCAACACGGTATTAATCAGATATTCGACTGAATGAACCGAAGTCAAATAGGCTGGGAGAGCTAGTTCAACAGTCTTTCTGATACCAAGCCCGCCAAAACGAACTGGAAGTGATGCTTGAGAATAAGTATCACCTTGTATGCGAATATTAGTAATCTCCTCCAACGCCATAATAATCATGGAATCTAAACTTCTCAGGTAATTTAAAAACTGCCGTACAAGCGAACAGCGTAATATATACAAGAGTTTAGGAATGCATATACAGTTTTTTAAAAGGAAAAAAGCATGATGAGGTTCTAGAATGTGTATTCGAGACGTAAGCAATTCAACTTGTTTACGCTTCATGTCCAAAGCAATAGGAACAGCATTAGGGGTCACAGGTGCACCAAGCAACATTAGTTGGTCTACTTTGGCAACAATGATAGAATCGGCAACAACCTTTACAGTCTCAATAGCAGCCGCACCAAAAACGTAAAGCTCACATTTTGATAAATTTAGTTCCAGACCAATTTCTTTGCCCCGCTTGATAATTGACGCAAGATCAGATGCTATAACATCTGGCTGTCCAGCAAGAGTGCCATCATCCAAATACCAAAGATTGAGCTTACTCGAAAGGTGGTCAACAAGTGGTTTAATGACTAAGCAAAATAATAATGGGCCGAGGGAATCACCTTGTTGGACACCGGAAGCAGACTTTAATAACATATCCCCAAAAAACAGATGACTCTCTTGACAATAAAGCTGCTGAATAAAGCTACCATACTGTGGTAAATATAATTTTATGGCATCCAAGAGCTTGTCTCGTCGATTAGAATTGAAAGCGTTGCGAAAGTCCAGTTTTAAAAGTACACAACATTCATTAGTATTGTTGCGACGCGTAACCTGTCAGCCATCGCCCGCTGAAGCGCTCGCGGCTCAAGCAGTGGTGACGTCACACTACCTGAGAACGAGCGAGGGTACGGCCACTCGGGGTGACTGCGCACCAGCTAGCCTTATCCCCACCCACACAAGGGTGGTATATAAGGGGCTGAGACTGGCAGAGGTATCAGTGCATCCATCACTCGTTCCGGCTGCTAGTTGGGATCCATACGAGCGACGCAGTACTACCACGCTTAGCCGAAGAGGCTCTGCCGTGCACCACACCACGCTTAGCCGAAGAGGCTCTGCCGTACACCACACCACGCTTAGCCGAAGAGGCTCTGCCGTGCACCACACCACGCTTAGCCGAAGAGGCTCTGCCGTGCACCACACCACGCTTAGCCGAAGAGGCTCTGCCGTGCACCACACCACGCTTAGCCGAAGAGGCTCTGCCGTGCACCATGCCACGCTTAGCCGAAGAGGCTCTGCCATGCCGCCGACAACACGCTTGCCGAAGAGGCTCTGACGTGTAGCCATCGCCGCACCCGATGCCTCGACGCTCACCGAGGATCCGGGCCAAACTCACCGTGCGGCCCACAAAGCCTCACGACGCCGCGAAAGTGGAGTTCGCCCGACACACCATCCAAACGATCACCGGGACCGGATGACCCTCCGGTCCACGCAGCAACCTACACTCCTTCACATGCGCGGCACCGCTGCTCGCGCCTGGAGGAGGTTTCACCATCAGGGACCGTCGCCCAGCAACATCACTGGGCCGTTAGCACCCTCATCGCCCAGGTAAGATGACCCTCCGGTCCACGCATCGACCTCGCGCCCCTTCACATGCGCGGCAACGCCGTCCGCGCCTGAGGTGGGGGTCAATCACCAGCGAACATCTCCCGAAGACGACGACGCGCCGTCCGCTTCATCATCGCGACACGTCGACCGGTTTCCCCCCCCCCAGCGACAGGTCATCCATGCCCCCTTTACACGTGCAGACACGCCGTCCGCACCTAAAGTGAGGCTCGTCACTGCTGGCGATTATGTAAATTGTATATGTGTATTTAGTGTAAATCAAACTTAGCGTGTAAGTGTATCATAGTGTAAATAAACTGTAACATAGGAAGTCCGCATCATTATTTCTGTTTCGCTACCTTACCACTGATCATAAACTTTCGAACATTTATAATGTCGGCGACATACCTGGAGGAGTCGTCCGTGTGCGCCGACAGTATGATTGGAGACAAATGATCGAACTGTATGAACCAAAGCTTCAGCACTACCACGAGTACCATAACCAAGCATCACAGGACGAAGAAAATCATCAATTTCCACCATAACACGACGACTCACAATTTTACCAGCCAACCGGCGTAAAGTACAAGCCACAGCAATTGGACGCAAATCACCATCATTTTTTGTGAGAGCGATTAAAGATGCACCGTAGAGTATTGAACAAATTTCTGTTGGTACAAGGCCATTCAGCATACTAGTTACTAATTTTGCCAAGTCTAATGCTAGAGACTTTGCTTTCGTTGTTGGATACAAGCAAATCCATAAGATGTTGAGGGTAGAAACCATCGATACCACCAGAAGAACCATTTGGAAATGAAGAAACGGCAGCATAGATTTCCTTAGGTTCCACAACTGGAAAGCTGCCAGCGCTTGGTAAGATATCCGGAAAATTCATATTGTGAAAAGCTGATGGATGTTTTGAAATCATGGCATCTATTATATCTGAGGTTGGTTGTGCAACCCTGTCATCAGATAACAAGAGTCTGATTGCACCAGTGATTGACCCTTCCTGAAGTTTTCCCCGAATGGTTTTTTTTAAAAGATCACATCCACCAAAAGCAGTACCTATGGGAACAGGCTGTTGAATTTGTGCTCCAGACTGCTGTGTAGAACGGTTAATATTGGACTTTATTACTGCAGCCAGAGACAATTTTCTACTCTCTTTATTTGCGGGCAATGAAAATGTATCAACACCAAAGCTAAGTAGGGCTCTCCATGATTCAGTGTCATTCTTAGTGATACACTGTTTTATACATTTAAAAAGGGCATCTGCCGCTAACGCGCGAGCGGACTTGGGGACACGCTTCGAAATTTTTAAAGATCTGCGGCGTGCTTGTAATTTCTCATGAAAAGAATGCACCACAGAATTTTCAAGAACGTCCATAGGTGACATAGAACGGGTGCATTTAGCCTTTTTTTGATGGATTGCAATGCCACACTCACCATTGTATAGTTTTTGGCAATTCAAACAGGGGACAAATGACATAACTTTGACGTACAAATGACAGAAACAATATTTTTTCTATAATTCGTTTTATATTGCAATTAAATTAATTTATTTTAAATTCCAGAATTCTTGAAACTGCCTCAAGCAGAATACCATATAAACAAACATTTTTCTAAAATGCAAACTTTAAAATATTATTTTTATTAAAATGCGCACGTACTGACGTTAAAACGAACGGAACTATTTTCAGATTATTACATAATATGAATAAGATTTCTAATATTAAATTTAAATTTTATAATTATTTTCAATTTAAAATCAAAATATGAAATATTTTTATTAATTACTTTTCAAAAAGATATATTTTATAACATATAGTAATTTAAATTATACTAGAAATCTCTAAATGTAACCATATTATGTTTTTCTCATATTGTATGAACTTATTTAATTAAATAAATGTATTAAAAATATATTCAGTTTATGATTTAAAAAAAGTATAATAATTGAAATAAAATAAAAATAATCTAGTGTGCTACATATATCTATCCTTGTCTAATTAGTTCTGGACCACATACGAGAGTGCAGCACTTGCGCGCAATTTTCGTAACCAAGGAGATAGACATCTGAATAATAAGTAAATCTGTGGTCTAATCATATTTGCAAATTTTATTTATATAACCGGAATACAAATAGAAAATTTATAAGTTAGGATTCAATTGTTACACAGCTATTATATATTTGTTTATTTAATTATTTAAACTTGAAAGAAGATTTTCATTTTATGCCCGCCAAATTCAAAAATTTTAATCTCGTTTTTATGAAAAAAGTCATCATTTTTCATTTAAAAAGCGGACGAAATTATATCTGAAATATATAAAACTGATATTTTGTCTGTCATAAAAACAGATGTATATATATTATATTGTAATCGTCTGTAATATATTTTCATTTAAGTGTCAAATTTATTATAAGTATATTATATTTGTTTTATTTATTCATCTGCATACTTAATTCCAATTATATTGTCTATAGCTATATTCTATTTGCCACTTGGTTCGTTTTAATCGGTTCAGATAAATTAGACAACATGACTAAATGAACTGAAGTAGGCAAACTGCTGCACTTATTGGGATGTATTACTGTATGCTAAATCCGAATAAGTAAATCTAATACTGAAAATAAAGTGAGTGAAATAATCTAATGAATAAGTGTTCTGGTTCAATAACTGTGATTTCGATCTAATTCAAATGGCAAATGAAATACGTATATGATTGAACAAATGTCATAGTTCCATAATTAATTCCGGTCATATCAGAATTATTTGATGATTGTGTTTTTTAACTAACAATCAAACATAAGTGTTTTTCGACTTTGATGTTTAAAGTTTTATTTTGGATAAAAGCTGAATTATTATGGGTTCGTATGCTCTAAAATGTAATCTGTTGAAATATTGACACTATATATGTTATGGTATCAAATACTTTATCTATTTCTTCCTTTATTTTATTGCGCAAATGATTGATAAGAAAGATCTTGTCTAAGTCAGTATTTTGTCTATTAATTAATTGTTTTAATTTGCAGCTTTTATCATTTATTGTAAAAGTTCATTTTTACAAGTTTATATATTGTCATAAGTATTAAAATAATATTGTTCGATTTATTCTCTCACACACTTATTTACTCAATTAATTAGTATTTGCTTTACAAACTTGAATAAAATAGTAACTTTGATCGATTTCGGTTCAACATCAGAAGTTAATAATAAAAATACAGGAAAAGTACAATAAATATCAAGTTGCGATTATATAAATTTATCTGAAATTACATTTCAAATTTGTTAATGTCTGGTTTTATTTACAAATTGATGTTCTTTTTGAAATATATTAAATTATGTTTTATAATAAGCAGTAGTAGATATAAAATTATAAAAAATTCAGAAATATAAGTAAGCATAAATTAATTTTGTATCTTAGCCATCTTTGTGACTTGATTATAAATATTTTGTCTTAATATCTAAAAAAAGTAACTCATATGAACAAATAAAGTGAGGTAGATAACTTTTTTAAGAATCATCATAAAAATATGAATAAACCGGGTCATTTAAATATTTTCATTTAAAAATATTTGAATACTTATTAATTTTTAAAATGTATTGTCGTTTAAAGAAATGCAATTTGTAACAAAAGTGCGTCGATATTTCAACATATTTTTCAAACGGCCATCTTCAATCACGATATGAAAATGAAAAAAATATCGGTTAAAGATTAATTAAAATTGAAAGCGTTAGTTTTAAAATAGTTTTCGTTTGAAAACTTGTTTACTGTTTTTAAAATCGGTTAGAAAAAATTTATAAAAATAAAGTCAAAAATTGATATTTATAACAAAAATTAATTAAATTTGATGAATTACTGAATGACGACCTCTCTGATTCTATTCTTTATAGAAATAAACGCGTTATAAAATTTTAGGGTTCGTGCTACCCAATTTGATGGGATATACCGTGAAGATATGTATGTATGTATGTATCAAATTTGAGAGTATGTAACTTTTTTAGAATTTTTAAAATTTAAAAAATTATTCTTGTTTTCTTTTGAAACGATTGAAAAAATTAGTTTACATTTTTCCTTTTTTATATACAAAAACATCAGTTTTGGGTAAAAATCATGTTTCATAAAAAAAAATACCGATTAACACATTTTTTGCTGTTTCTTGCCCTGTATTTATTAAAATTTTAAACAAATGTAAATAGGATTATTTAATTTGTATTTTAACGTGTTACCGTCCCGATTCTTTTGAACGATTTATTAGCAGCAAATGTATTAAATTGTTATTTTTTCTTGTTCTTCATAACTAAATTGTAAGATTTGGGGAACTAAGTAATTAATTTAATGGGATATAATATAAAAATAAATATTCATTTTATACTTTTTCATTATTCCTACTATTTCATTTGTTATATCTTATTTAAAAAATGAATAACTACATACAAACTTATAAACGTTTTTATTTCAGAACATTTTTCAATAATGAAGTATGTTTTAGGGCAATTACGAAAGAATAATTATTTAGAAAAGATAAATGGGAAAATTATATTATTTAAATATATTAAGAATATTGTATGTACTAAAGTATAAGAATATTGTATGTACTAAAGTATAAGAATATTATAAATGACATATTTTATTTATTTCATTTATTTTATAAAATAAATATACTTTTTACTCATTATGTACATACATCTGTCATTGTACTTCACATATTAGATACCAGCGCTACTATAGCATCGACAATATGTTAACTTCTCTAGTGCCAATGGCACACTAATGGAGGAGCATGAATGAGCGTCGAGGAACTCATCGATGAAACAACAGAACGCACTCTGACTGATAAAATAAACAAACACGAAAAAATAGCACAAAGCAAAACCAAAATGACAGCCCACGCTAACATGAAATGAGACACAATAATACGTGAGAAATGAGACACAATCGTTTCATCAAGGAACACCTCGATGGAAATAGAGGCGCCTCTATTTTTCATCGATGACGGGTGCGTTCTGTTGTTTCATCGATGAGTTCCTCGATGCTCATTCATGCTCCTCGACCAGTGTGCCATTGGCATAGTGTGAACTGCTCTTCGTTTTAGCTTGATCGGAAATTGCCGAAGCGCCTTCGGTTTTTCGATGTCGTGAGAAATCGTTATGGTGAGAATTTATACGCCCGAGATTTCATTCATGCGATACGTACTCCCACAAACGATCGTTTTTCGTGTTGATTCGGTCTGTCTTCGTGTAGACTCGTATGTTTGCAAATAACCGTTTGCCACAAGCACGTTTTCCTTTGTTTGATGATTTTGTTGATACAATACTTTTGTTTAGTTAATTCGGTATCCTGCACGCCAGGATCCGGCTCGAAGGACCAATGATGGATTTCGTAACTCTTCTGAGATGGTAGTAACAGAATAAACATAAATTTTTAAAATATTTATTCTCTGATCAAGACACAACTTGCCAGTACAAAAGCTACTACTCAACTCTTCATTATGCGTCACACTCTCAATGCTGACACCTCACTGTCAACAAAACAGTCACGTCAATTGGCGGCAAATTCAAATATAACGAAACATTCATACATGCAATTTAACAGTGTTTCATGATTCATTGCGGTTCATGAACGGATCACTACAAAAAAATTACACAATTTGATAATAACTGTTATATAATTTATTATTGTGGATAAAGAGAGCAATGTTAGAAAATATATAGATTTAGAAATAATGTTGTTTTCTTCTGTTTAAAAGTCTTATGCAATATAACATATTTTCAATGTTCATTAAGATTCAAAAAGTTTTTCATCGATCATTGCGGTTCATTAAAGCATCGACACACAAAATTATATAATTTGATAATAACTGTTATACAATGTATTATTGTAGACAAAGAAAGTGATATTAGAAAATAAAATAAATTTAGAAATGATGCAAACTTTTTCTGACTAAAACTGTTATGCAATTTAACAGGCTATTATCGTTCATTGCGGTTCATGAACGGATCACTACAAAAAAAATGACAGTTTGTTAATAGCTGTTATATAATTTATTATTGTGGACGAAAAAAGCAATGTTGTAATAGAATATTTGTGTATCAAGAGCGTAAAATGAATCTTTATTGCTCATGCTCGATAATTAAAGCACAAGCGAAGCGAGCTCTACAATGGAGCGAGAGCAATAAAGATACATTACGCTAGAGGCGCACACATAATTTTTTCTACGACTTTACTTACTTAAAAAATTTTAAATATAATATGGGGCTAGTTCAATTCACGTTCCACAAATTTTTGTATTGTATGTAACCATGACGATATCAGTATCCAAGTAAATAATTACAAAATTGTGTTATCAACAATCATTGTTTGCGATAAATTTTCACACATAAATAAAAAATGTGCTCAAAAATCTCAGAAAATAGTGATGAAAGTGATTTTCCTGCACTCCTCCAGAAACAGCGCAATATGCTACCTTGAGTTTATTACCTGCAAAATCAAGAGCATTCATATACGAAAAAAATTATAACCTCTTCATCGCATGGTGTAAGGTAAAAAAAATCAAGAATTATAGCACTTTCTTCTGACTAGAAGTCTTGTGTAATATAACAGATTTTCATCGATCATTGCGTTTCATGGACGTATCGCTACACAAAATTACACAATTTAATAATAACTGTTATATATTTTGTTATAGTTGGCAATAAGAGCAATGTTAGAAAATGTGATAGATTTATAAATAATTCAAAAACCTTGTAACTAAAAATCATGTGCAATTTGACAACGTTTCATTGTTCATTGCGGTTCATGAACGGATCACCACAAAAAAATTACACAATTTGATAATAACTATTATATAATTTTTGATTGTGGATAAAGAGAGCAATGTTAGAAAATATAGTAGATTTAGAAATAATGTTGTTTTCTTCTGATTAAAAGTCTTGTAGTATTATTTAACAGATTTCCATTGTTCATTGCCATTCATGAGCGGATCACTACTATAAAATTGCACAATTTGATAATAACTGTTATATATGTATTATTGTGGACAAAGGAAGCAATGTTAGAAAACAAAATAGATTTAGAAATAATGCACACTTTCTATGTAACAAATTTGCATCGATCATTGTGGTTCATGAAAGCATCACTACACAAAATTACACAATTTGATAATAAGTGTTATAAAATTTATTATTGTCTACAAAGAGAGGTATGTTAGAAATTGAAATATGTAGATATAGAAATAACGCACACTTCTTCTTACTAGAAGCCTTGTGCAATTTTACAGCTTTTCTTCGTTCATTGCGGTTCGTGGACGGTTCACTACAACAAAATTACACAATTTGATAATAACTGTTATAAAATGTATTACTGTGGACGAAGAAAGCAGTGATAGAAATTAAAATAGATATAGAAATAATGCAAATTTCTTATGACTATATGTCTTGTACAGTATAATAGATTTTCATAGTTCATTGCGGTTCATGAATAGATCACTACACAAAATTACCCAATTTGATAATTTCAGCTATCGACAATTTAACCCCAACACCAGAAATACTATTCCAGACTATAAATTTAGATGTACTAACATTAGACCAAAAACATTTTTTAACAATTTATGACCAATTTTCAAAATTCTAAAATTTTTCTATCTACCCGAAAAAACTGCAAAGATCATTATAAAACATTTATAAAACATTTAATAAACTTTCAGACTTATCATATACCTGACAAAATAGTCACAGACGCAGGTTCTGAATTTAAAAATAATCTATTAAAATAATTATTCAAAATACATAAAATTAAGAGCCATATAATATGCATAAACAACCCCAAAAGTAATAGTATTGAAAGAGTACACTCCACTATTATTAAACAACTAAGACTAATAAACCAAAATGAAATATTTAAAAAAAAGAATTTATTCAAAAAAATTTAAATAGCCGTTCTAGCATATAACAATACGAAACACAGTATAACTAAATTATCCTCAAATGAAATATTATATGGAGAAAACAATGACAAACCATTTTATACCTTGGGCCGAAGTAGAAATAATTCAAAAATATATTTCAGAACAAAATGAATTGCAACAAATTATTAAAGATAGAATTTCAAAGAAAATAAAAAGAAATAAAGAAAACTAAAATCCCTTAAAAATCAAAAAGGAAGTTTTTATTAAAGAAAACACCCATAGAATTGGTAAATTTAAGAAATCACTCTTTAAAAAGATTACTGTCGAAAATTATAACCCTCTGTTAGGAAAAATAAAATATCAAGACATGCAAGGTTTCAAAATTGTAAGAATAGATAAAATAAAACAATAAAATAAACTATTGTTCCAGGTCCATTCATGGACAACTGCAGAATATTACCGAGAATAATGGGATACACTTAGTAGAACTAGGAAAAAGTAAAATTAAAATAAATGAAAAATTTATATATTTTAATTATAATGTTACGAACTTATTATCTGAATTTAATAAATTAGAAATCGCAAGAACAACAATTATAGAAAACACCATACAATATAAAGAAGTATTTAAAACCCAAATAAATATCTTAAAATTTAACTTTGACGATCTAGAAAATCAAATACGAAAGATATTCCCTAATAATGACAATAAAAGGGGATTAATTAACGGTTTAGGAGGCGTAATAAAAGCAATATCGAGCAATCTTGATGAAAGCAATAATGAAAGATATATGGAACTTTTTGAAAAAATAAGACTAATGAAAGAATATTAAGGTGAAGCATTCGATCTGAAATTAGTATCAGAACGATGATCTGCCTTGATCTGTTTGAAATGTAATATTATTCTTATTATGAATGAAACTTATTATGTATTGTATATAATATTGAAACCAAAACTCTGGTACAAACAGTCGGCAACAAAAACAATAGAATTTAATTTCTCATGGTGAATAAACCATCCACTTTCGAAGGTATTTAGTATCATCAGCAAATCAGTCTGGGAATCCCCTGGACATGAGCGGTATATTTATTGCGCTACCACTCAGTGTGGCCAACTATGTTGAAAGAAAAATCCTAACTGTGAATAAAAAATCACCAAATAAATCATGATTGCATTTTTATTTAGTTACAATCTTTTTTAACCTGGAAACGGCGGCCCCTCTGTCTCGTAGGGCCCGGGGCGGACCGCCCCTGTCGCCCCTTAGTCCGCCAGTGAACCTGAGACCTCAATTTATAAATATATAATTAAGAAAAATGAATAAAAATGTATTAATTAACTTATTTCATACAATAAAATCTTAAGAGTACCCAAATGTATATATCAAACAAATAATATTCTTAACAATCACGGGTCCGTAAACTAATAAAAATGTGTTAAAATATTCCGTGAGTGTTATCTATCTCAAAAATAACTAAACTGTAGGAATTAACATTTACAAAATGAAATTTAACTGTACGTAAGACAACAATAAAATCATAACATTTACTACTACGTGCGTATAATTTTGATTAGAATAATAATGAAATCTAAAAGTATTTTCAAATGCGTAAAATAATGTACATGATGTAAAAATACGCACATTGTGACGTCAGTAACGCAGGTGACGTTTTAAAATAAAATAATAAAGAAAAATAAAGCACTTCGCTGAGGCCTCAACAAGCACGAACTGGTGGCAGCTGAATTCATAACCCGTGGACGGACCTTGAATTCGCGAGACAATCGCTCGACAATCCCGCGTTGCAATCGGGAACCCAGACGATGTTGTCGGAACTTCGCCCTGAAGCACAACGCTGAATGAGACTAGCTGGTGGACAGCGAAGAGATTCCCAACCGGGTATCGTAACACTTGCAATCTAACAACGCAGAAACCACTCGTAAATAACGAAACTAAAATCAATTCAATTCCTTAACAAGCAAGACTCTGTTCTTCTACGCCAAAAATTTCACTTTTTAAGAGTCAAAATTCAACTGGTATGTTGGTGAAAAAAATATCAAGAGCTCGGAGAAAATGAGAAAAAAAAAAGTAGTAGAAGGAAGTGAGACAGAAAATTATTTTTAGCGGTAAATAGAAGTGTGGTTGCAAATACCAACTAAAAAATGCTTTACAACACACAACTTCGGAAATGAACAACACAAATTTCAGTGAAATATAGCAGATTAAATTTTTAATAAATATGAGTATGTCTAACAACAAATAATTAACCTAATTGGGGCAACAAGTTATAATTGAAAGGAACACAGGATATTTTAAATTCAAGTTTTAATTCACGGCAAAAACTGCGCGACGACATGTAGACCAGCTTTTACTCTAAACGCATGCGCCATCCAACGACGACGAAAGACAAAACGATAATTAAACACTGTCAAAAAGACGTAAACAAAGTAGGAGACATAATCACTAAATAAAGTAAACTAGATCAATTAAATGGGAGAGATTTTGAAGATTAAATCATAGGTAAGTATAAAAGTATGTTAACTGTAATTTTTCATAAGATGACTCGACTCTAAATCACAACTATAATTTTTAGATTACTCAAGTAAAGAACGAGGACTGAATTACAAGGAATAAGGAAGGGAAATGAGAATTTTGAAAAAGGTATGAAATCCACTTACAATTTAGCAATAACTGTATTAAAATGACAAATTTTAAAGTCAAGATGAAGGTTATTTATTTATAATATGATAAATTTCAAAAAATCTATAATAATATCGTCATTTTTAAGTATATCTGGAAAAAATTTTCAATTAGAGTGCTTATTACGTACAATTCTGCTCCGTAAGATGGAGGCGGCTAGCTAACTGTTTCAGTGGAGATAGGGGGGTTCGATACACAAAAAATTAAATATCGAAATAAAAAAACTAAAAAAAATATAGGGTACCACGTGGATACTGGAACTAGAAAATACTAGGCGTTCAGGAAGACGGGAGGCTCGCAAGGTACGTAGAGATGTCAATTTTATCACGTGGAGGTGTCAAATTTGTTAAGTAAAGAAATACTAAATAATAAATAAAAAAAGAATGAACGGCTATATTCAAAAACGATATTAAAATACAAATGAAAATAATACTAATGATTGTTCAAAATATTGATATTAAATTAAAGACAAAACTAAATCCAGAAATCCAATTAAGATTTACTTAGCAATAAATAATTATCAGAAATAAATTTAACTCAAAATAAAGCTAGGTTGAGGTGTTCTACCGGAGTAATTAGGACTGCGAATGAAAAAAGGTAAACACCTGGCAGAAAACACGACAATGTAGCGCGAAACAACGTATTACGATCCGATGGGCAACGAAACGCGATACGCGGCGCAACACCAAATTAACGTAAATCCACTTGCAGACCTAACAACTTTTTCCACACACAAGCTACACAACTTGCGACAACAATGTCAATACTAAGTGAATAAATCGAAAAATAAATACTTAACCGGATTTGTACAGTATACTATGAGTATTAATCAAACGTAAATATGTAAACTACTGTAAAACATATGAAATTAAATTTCGTAAACTAAAATACAAATAATTTTAAATGTGACTCTAAATACAAAAAAAAAATAGACAAAAACAATAATAAAGATGTTTGGGCTTAGCTGTGAGTATGGTCCAATAGCTGGATAAACTTCACTTGGAATATTGGCGGCAACACATCTAATCCAAAATGGCGGGCGTCACATGTGTGCTCGTGACGTCACATCCGTTCCATGTGGTACTATGATTCCTTTCCTCAATAATTCCAAATCCTCTATCCAGGACCATGACTAGGACCCACGACACGTCACAGAAAGGCTAACAGCCCAAAGCGAAAACGACGAACAGTACAAGAAGAAAGACAAGTAAAATAAAAAGCCTGAAATAGAAATCACAATTAGGTTCGTGTCTGGCGGCGAGACAAAACTGAATAGCAAAATAATTCTCAAACAAAAGAATTACCAAAAAAAAACTCGTTTTACTTTTCAATAATGAATGCATGAGTTACCTGAGTTCTTAGGCGGCTTTATAGTAGAGAAAATTATGAAATTCCTGTCGAAATCAAATCCGGAAAATTCGCTGAATACCAAATATTCAAATTGGTCGACACTACTCCCAAATCCAATCACACTGTATTATTTTGCGTCAACACGAACTAAATTCCAATACGCAACAATAATATAACGAATAGCTCAACCGTTCGACTTGAAGATCACTTTTTAATTCAAATTCGCGACTCGAACAATTTGTTAAAAGTCGTTTAAAACTAATCAAGTAATTTCGTGCATTCTTTAATTACATTCCAAAGATTTCAGTCTCAGCCGCTAAACATATCACCTTCTGGCGACATCTATTCCACAACAATTACAAAATAACGGAGGACACTATGTTACCGACATAGTGAAGTTAAGACAATAATTTACAGTTAAATATTTAGGGATTAAAAAATAAATAAAGAGCAAAAGAAAAGATTACAAAATAAATAAATTTAAAGATAACTAAATTATTAATCTTAGTAATAGCAATAAACAAGGTGAGCTAAAGAGGAACTAAACAGACGCTAAATCCACGGCATGCTATTACTAATTAAAGAATCAAAACAAAGCCACGTGTTTAACCTGAAATTGAAATTGAAAGAGAAACAGAATGATTTTAAATTATTAAAGTAAGAAGTACAGGAGTTTAGTCAACTAATATTTACAACAAAAATAGATTTTAGAGAGAAGAAAAGAAGTAGAAAAATAAATTCTAGGAAAAAGTAATAATCCAAAAATGGAACGTAACATGCTATTAATAGTTTAATTTGTCGTTGTAGGAACTGATAACAAACATTCCAAACCAGGAACCCTTTTGGTTACAAAACTTATTCAAGATGATTTTCTGTGGTCTGTAAGTGTTCAAAAAGACTTTTTAGAACTTAAAACAATAATTTGAAATAAAAAAGTACGACGAGAAAGGCCACAGACTTGGTATAACCATCTGTCAAACGTGTTGTCAAACTCCCGATAAAGAACTCCTTTTCAAAGTAATTTAAGTGTTATTAGAATGAAATACAGTATTATTTGTTAAAATAAAGATGTATTTAATTATACTTTAGGTGTATTACTACCTGTCAATTGATTTACATCCGCTAATTTAGTTCAAATAAATATATTAAGTATTTTCCGACTGTTTTAAAGTGAAATAGCTAAAATGGTACCGTACGTTTACTATAAATTAAAAACTAGACCTCTAAAGAACTTCTGTAGACGTTATATATAAAGCGGAACGCGGAAGAAAGTAAATTAAGACAAAAATTCGAAGAACTTCATGTAAGGACGCTGTGAAATGTAAAAGAGTTTCTCTCCAGGTGCTTTTGTAAGGATGCTGCCAAAGAGGGACCATAATCCACCAGGACTCGAAAGAAGGAAGACTTTTCGCAGCCGCTGGGATCTGAAAACAAAGATTAAATAACTACAAAAGAGTTTAAATAAAAATTTACTTTGAAAGTGAATTCTTTGATGAGAACATTTCCGTTGGGTGAAACTAGCGAATGATGAAGCTGTTCTCTTCCTGCAATTTAGCAGAAAGTTTGTGGGGAATAATAGGGGAAACTTAGTTAGTTCGAAATATAGTAAGAAACAGACTTTAGTTGAATAATTTTTTGGTAAAATGCATTTTAGCCTCCAGGAGACCAAGTTAGAGGAAACATTGTTCTAAAGTCAATTCGGACACGAGATGTTTAATGCCGTTGAGCACATCTTCAGATTTTGTATCGTTTTTGAGATACAGCCTTCAAAAGATAATATTTTGCTCCAAATTTAACTTTGTTGCATATTCTAAAACTATTTAGAAATAAGTAAAATAAATATTTTAAATAAATGCTCTTATTATAATATAGTCACAAATACATATGTATTTATAATAAAATGTGTTGTACAAAAATATGCAATCACTATTTATCTATACATATAAATGAATTTATTATATTTAAATATTATAAGATTGTAACCAAATAGCAAACAAATAAAGAAGAAATAAGCAACAAATATAATAAATTTTCAAAAATTCCTCCATTAACAGTTAAACAATGGTTCAATCGGTTATAAAACTATTGAACAACATTAGCTATTTGGGCAACTGTAATAGTTCCAGGGACATTTTCAATCTGAACTTTTAATTGTTCTAAATTTACAGGTTTCCCATGTAAAGTTTTGATTTTAAAAATGTCCAATGAAAAAAATAGTACAAGAATTTAACGACCCGAGAAGGTTAACGTTTGGACTAGTACAACAGGCACCCACATTATAGGCAAAATTATTTGGACATAACTTTAAATATTGAAAACGTATAGTTTGAAGACGATGGCACCCCTGCGCACAATGTTCAGAATGTCAAAACATTTTTAAATTGCACATTTCCACATCATTGGATTGGACGCAGTGGATAAGTAGAATGGTCTGCTAGGTCTCCCGATCTCACACCATTAGTTTTTTTTATTGGGGATTTTTTAAATCAAAACCTACTAAATTTAGAACAATTAAAAGTTCAGATTGAAAATGTCTCTGGAATAATTACAGTTGCTTTTTTGTCTTTATTTTATTTAAATTACAGTTGCCCAAATAGCTAATGTTGTTATTATAATTATTGTTTATTTCTCCGTTATATTGCTTAATTGTTTGTTATTTTGTTACTTTCTTATAATATGTTACGTTCCAATGTGCTCCTTTAGTCCTTTTAGTCCTATTCCTTATCCCTTTAACCTAAAATATAATTTAACATGTAGTAATTTTGTTTAGTAAATAATTTCAGTTAACAAATACTTACGTAGATTTTATTTTTCATCGCCTCTTTAAATAAAACTGTATTTATTCTTATATTTAACTATTTTCCTTTTTGTTTTGCTTAGTTGTGTCAAATCGTTTATTGACAGTAGTTCATTAGTAGCGTTAGTTTACTATTTTGACGCTGGTGCGCGGTTGGTTCAAAACTATAATGGCGCGCTAATAGTTTACATTTTGATAGATAATTTAATCTACATTTTGTTGTCCCTATTCCTAATTTATCTTTCCTAGATTGTAGTTCGTACCCAAATTATTAGGTAGTTTATTAACTTGCTTTATTATCTTTCTTTTTCTTGTTTTCTTCGTATCCTCGGAATGCCGCGATGAAGTGTCATGCGTGGAGGCCTTTGAATCGTCACTGCATTCAATATAAATTAATTAGCAAATGCGCGAACTGACTTGAATAATTTATCTAGCTATTTTTTTGTAACGGTCAATTGTAAAATAAGATTTGAAGTTGAAAGTTGTGTTTTTTTGCGAAGATTGATTTTTACGTTTTTGGAGTTTTATTTGGCGTAAAATTAATTACCAATTGTTTGGGATTTAAAAATAACTCAACTATTTTGAATATTGTTTATTCATCGGATTAATTCCGGATTTGGATTCAACCAAGAATCAAAGTTTTATTATAACTTAAAAGCCGCACAAGAACCAAGGTACATAAATGCTAGTATTTTATTATTTAAAATCAACTCTTTTTGTTCGCTAAAGTCAATTAGTCAATTTTACATCTTTGTTTTAAATGCAGTGGCATTACGTCTCTATGTGTGGTACTAATTGCGATATTATTTTTCAGGCTTTTTTCTTTTTGGTCTTTTATTTATCGTTTTTGTTGGATTTTGGCCAAAAGATTTATCTCAATTTGTGCCGTTGGAATTTCTACCGTTCATTGCTGTTGGCACTTATTTTTGTCCAACTGGTTTATCCGGCAAAAAGTGCGATAAACTGTGACGTCACGGTGTCGCACGTGGAGTCGTCTGCCGATCCATCAGTCGGAGCTGCGTGGCCGCCATTTTGGAGTGTGCTCGTGAGCCGCTCTATCTTCGGAGCTGCCCGTGCACATCCGCCTACTTGCCGATCATTCCAGCTGACGCAATTTCAAGTGGACGACGCGGGAAAGCCAACAGCTAAGATAAATCTTTCTGTTTTGTCTATAATTTGTTTATTGACGAGCTACTTTATTTTTCTTAACTAATTAATTCTGATTTATTAATCTTGATTGTAAGATCCGGTCAAGTGATTTTTGTTTTATTCAATTTAGTTCAATTTTGATTTATTTGAACTTCACACTAGTGGTGTGTGGTTTGTGCGACACGGTATCTTGTAGGGCCTGCATTTTACATTTAATTCGGCGTTCGTTCTCGCGTAGGTTGGTACCAGCGTATAGCGTGCTTCGTTTTGCGCCTTTATTTCATGATTTAGGGATTATTTTACTCCTACTTCGCAGTCCTAAAGTCTACCCTGAAACACGGCGACCCACGGCTTTATTATTTCACTTAAATTACAGTTATTCACTTCTTTCTTGATTGGATTCTGTTTTATTTTGATGTACTTTTTATTTTATTTAAATACTTAACTGTTCATGACAAAAATAACTTTTATTTATTTTATTATTTTTGTAATTAAGATACGTCAATATAGCCCGTCAATTATTAATTTAATCGTCTGTCGTTATTTGTTTACGCCTCCCCGACAATCGAATCCCCGTGTTTGCACATTCATTATCGTGGTACTTATCAACCTTCACAATTAGGTGTTGGATGAGAGAGTTTTTTTTTTAATTGTGTGGCGCCCTTATTTCCCAGCAAGAACCACCCCCTTCTCCACTGAGAGCCGGCCCCCCTCATCCACACGGTAGGGAAAACCGTGATAAAATCACATTTACCGTTCGGCTGTATTTACCACCCTCGAGCGGTACGTGATAAATTTGGCACCCAAAACGTGGGGCCTTTTGCTTTTTGCCGCGGAGAAGTTGATTTGTCGGAATCGCGTTCGTTGAACATATCTTATACTCTATCTTCTTCTTCCCCTTCTTCCAACACTTACGTTTTATTTTCTTTATATATTGCAGTCAACTTTAGGTCATTATTTAGGAATATAGGATAATATTTATGGTCTGGTTGTTCAATAAAATTCTTTGTTTATTAGAAAATTTAGTATTATTAATTTTCGATTACATTGTTGTGAAATTCATATATTGCAAATATGGATATTAAAATTGATCCGAATAGACTCTTGTCAGATGAACTTACCTACGAATTACTATTGCGAGGTTGCACTACTACTGGTACGGTACAAGAAAAGAGGAGTAAACTTAGGGAATGCTTTCGTTCAGAGCGAGTAGGAGAATCTAGCGATACTTTTGATACGTTATTGTTACCGGAATCAGAGTTAAAAATTTGTGAAAGTAAGCTCAAAGATTTAGGAGAAGCTTTGGAGAAATACGACGTCGCGAATTATCAAAACGAATATGCGCGCATCGGATCTCGACTTCTGCATATTCTGTTACGACTTAAACGCATCGTACCAGCAGAGCAAAACATACAGCAGAAGCAATTCGAATTAAAGAAGAAGTGCGAGGAGTGTCTCACACAATTACGACTAAAATTTTCGGCTCAAGCTTCAGCTTTTCTTTTGGAGGAACATGAGAATTCTGTAGTAGGAGTAGACACCGTTGTAGAAGAAATTGGTACGGAAGAATCGAGGCCTGACGCCGCATCGAGTCCTAGAACGACAGCTACCGATCTTGAAGTCCGATTAGCACACGCACTAGAATCAATATCGCTTAGTTTATCGGTACCGCGTCATCAATCGTTAGAATCACGTGTCGAATCAATTTATAAATGGAACATTAGTTATAATGGTGGACCGGGATTATCTAATTTTCTAGAGCGCGTTGAGGAACTACGACTAGCTCGGGGAGTTTCCAAAACTCAATTATTTGCATCAGCGATCGATTTATTTTCGGGTAACGCATTGACATGGTTTAGGGCTAGAAAGCATACTATTTCGGCATGGGATGAATTAGTCGCGCATTTAAAATCTACGTTCCTACCGTGCGATTATGATTTGAGTCTTTGGGAAGAAATACGGCATCGTACACAAGGAAAAGAGGAGAAAGTTTCGATTTTTATTGCAAATTTAGAGCGACTATTCAGCCGTTTAAGTATCATGCCAAAGGAGCAGGATCGCGTAAAGCATATCCGCCGAAATATGTTACCATATCTGCAGCAAGCTCTCGGATTGCTTACTTTTCGAACGATAGGCGAGTTAGACAACGCGTGCAAGCAGTTCGAAGACATCCACCTTCGGACGCAAAATTATAAACCGCCACCACCTGCTGCTCAATCTTTTGAACCCGATCTGGCGTACTATCGTGATCGTGTCGACTATCGATCAGCCGCTGTTGACGTGAGTTCCGTGGCCGCAAATCAGGATTCTGTATCGCGATCCACTCGTCGGTGTTGGAACTGTAATAAATTAGGGCATCAGTCAGCCGTATGCAAGGAGCCCTCGCGTATTCATTGCTATCGGTGTGGTAGACCCAACGTAACGACGCGTAATTGTCCGAACTGTTCGGGAAACGGTCCCGCGAGGCGCTAAGCGGTCGTGTCGCGTCTTCTGCTAATACCGTATCACCGACCAATCAGCAGCTACAGAAAAATACTGCTATCGTAAATTATATTTTAGCACATTTAGGTAACGATCAGCGACCATATTTGGAGATATCGATTTTCGGAATAAAAGTTTTAGGATTACTAGACTCGGGAGCGACGTGTTCTATTATCGGGAAACAAGGTTGGGTATTATTTGAAAATTTGGGTTTACGTTTAGATACTACCGATATTCCTTCATGTCAGGTTGCTGACGGTACGACGTGCACGTCCATCGGATCAGTCACGGTGCCAGTGACTCTGATGGGCACGGTAAAACTTATTCGCTTTATTGTCGTCCCCGATGTCGCAAGTCCCGTCATACTTGGTATGGACTTCTGGTGTACCATGGAAATAGTTCCGGATTTAAAGAGAGATGAGTGGAAGTTCTCTGTAAAAGCAGACACAGTCACTATCAACGCAACAGTGGTATCGCATTCCGAGTTAACGCCAATACAACAGCTACGATTAGACGAATTTCTACACGCTCAGTGGAAACGCATGAATACATCACTTGGATGCACTTCCGAGATCGAACATGAGATCATCACTGACGCCAAGCCTATTAAGCAAAGGTACTATCCCGTCTCACCAAACATGCAAAAGCATATCGATGCTGAACTCGACAAAATGTTACGCGACGATATTATCGAACCATCGAAGAGTCCGTGGTCATCGCCTATATTACTTGTTCCGAAGAAGGATGGAGACTTCCGGTTTTGTGTTGATTTCCGGAAGCTTAATCAAGTCACTAAAAAGAACGCATATCCTATTCCGTATGTGTCCATGATCCTGGATCGTTTACGAGGAGCTAAATATTTATCTTCGCTTGATATTAAGTCAGCTTACTGGCAAATACCAATGGCAGAACGTAGCCGAGAATACACTGCTTTCACGATACCTGGACGAGGATTATACCACTTCAAACGAATGCCGTTTGGATTAACGAATGCCCCCGCGACGTGGCAAGGGCTTATAGATAAAATTTTAGGACAGGATTTAGAACCACACGTATTTGTATATTTAGACGACATTATTGTTTTATCGGAAAATTTCGAGCAACATTTAGATATCGTAGAGAAAATTTTTGATCGGTTGTTTGCCGCTGGATTAACGTTAAGTAAAGACAAATGTCAATTTTGTCGCCCGGAATTAAAATATTTAGGTTATGTCGTTAATAAATGTGGTTTAAGAGTAGATCCTGATAAAGTTCAAGCTATTTTGAATATACCGATTCCGACGTGTGTTTCAGATATTCGACGATTTTTAGGAATGGCATCATGGTACCGCCGCTTTGTAAAAGATTTTTCGACGATCAGTGCACCTTTAAGTAACCTTTTGCGTAAGAAACAGAAATGGCAGTGGACCACCGAGTGTCACAATGCCTTCCAGAGCTTAAAGGAGCATCTGATTTCCGCGCCGATTCTCGTGTGTCCCGATTTTTCGCGTCCGTTCGTCGTGCAAACAGACGCGAGTGCTTATGGACTCGGCGCCGTGTTGACGCAGACAGTGAATGACAATGAACATGTAATTTGCTTTTTGAGCCGATCGTTGACTAAACAAGAACGAAATTACTCGACGACCGAGCGAGAATGTCTAGCTGTTGTGTGGGCATTAGAGAAACTCAGGCCATACCTGGAAGGATCACATTTTACCGTAGTGACAGATCACCACTCACTTGTCTGGCTGAATGATCTGAAAGATCCCTCCGGAAGACTATGTCGTTGGGCAGTCAAGCTGCAACAGCACAGTTTTGACATAATTCATCGGAAAGGTAAAGATCATCTGGTACCTGACTGTTTATCGCGTGGAGTTGAAGTTTCGGATGCGCTGAAACTTTGTGCTGCCAATACAGATGCAGATATATCCGATAAATGGTATGTTTCATTGAGAGCTCGAGTCCGATCGAATCCAAGAAAATATCCGGACTGGAGAGTCGAAGAGAACGGTATCCTATCGAAACATGTTGTTCCAAAGTTTCCCAACCTCTCGGATAACGACGATGAGAACTGGAAGCAAGTAGTGCCTAAACGAGAGCGAAAAGCTATTTTAGTAAAGACACATGACGCACCAACCAGTGGACACCCAGGTATAAATAAAACTTACCGCAAATTACTGCAAAAATATTATTGGCCGAAAATGAAGGCAGATGTAGTCGCGTACGTGCATCGATGTACTACGTGTATCGAACATAAAGCTGTGCAATTACGTGCACCTGGTTTTATGGGATCTAGGCCCAAGATTTCGCGTCCATTTCAGATGTTAAGTACGGACATTATCGGACCAATTCCTCGATCTTCGCGTGGGTATCGATTTATTTTGGTTGTTGCTGACTACTACAGCAAGTTTGTTCAGACGTTTCCTCTTCGTTCTGCAACTGCGCAAGCCGTGAGTCGAAATATTGAGGAAAATGTATTTTTACTTTTTGGAGTGCCGCAATACCTTATTTGTGACAATGGAGTGCAATTTCGTAGTAGACAATTCCGAGCTCTTTGTCAGCAGTATAGCGTTTCGATAATGTACAACGCCCTCTACCATCCGCAGAACAATCCATCTGAAAGAGTCAATCGAGTCATTAAAACTATGTTGTCGTCATATGTAACGCAGAACCAGCGTGTATGGGACAATTACTTACCGTCAATTTCGTGCGCCATCAGAACTCTCGTACATGAAGCCACCGGACATACTCCGTATTTTATCAATTTTGGACGTGAGCACATTATTTCGGGTAACGAATATAAAGCAGGAGCCATCGACGAACATGGTAGGGTTGAATATGACCGAGAAAATATTTTAGAGTTGCGCCCCGCTGGATTTCAGCAGTTATATAATGATGTCCGGAAGCGACTGGACAAAGCATATATTCAAAGTAGTAAGCACTACAATTTACGCCGCCGTGAAGTCAAGTATGTTGTCGGTCAAACAGTATGGCGACGTAATTTCGCGCTTTCCAAAGCAGAAGATCATTTCGCGAAGAAACTTGCGCCAAAATATGTTGGGCCGTTCATCATTAAACGTAAGATCGCGAGCACTACTTATGAACTTGGTGACCATAACGGCAAGGAACGAGGGATTTGGCACGTGAAAGACCTCAAACCAGGCCCTTTAGACGACAATGCAACGTTTTCGGATCACGATTAGTCTATTTAGGTACCAGATTAATACGTTTTAGTTTTTCGTTTCGTTTTTCATGTTTTCGTTCCTCGATGACTTCAGTATCTTTAAAACTGTCGAACATAGTTGCTGAGTTATTGATGATGCTGCTGATGGTTCGATGGATGATGTCGAGTTGATTTAATACTGCATTTCAGTTCTTTTCTCTCTTCCTTCACTCTTTACTTATTTATTATTAGTTGTGTTAACTCGCTAGTTATTTTCTTTTGATTTATCTTCTTCTCGAATTCCTTCTGTGAGTTTTAATTTCTTCGTAATTAAACCTCAAGGAAGTTAGGGAGGGATTTGTTACGTTCCAATGTGCTCCTTTAGTCCTTTTAGTCCTATTCCTTATCCCTTTAACCTAAAATATAATTTAACATGTAGTAATTTTGTTTAGTAAATAATTTCAGTTAACAAATACTTACGTAGATTTTATTTTTCATCGCCTCTTTAAATAAAACTGTATTTATTCTTATATTTAACTATTTTCCTTTTTGTTTTGCTTAGTTGTGTCAAATCGTTTATTGACAGTAGTTCATTAGTAGCGTTAGTTTACTATTTTGACGCTGGTGCGCGGTTGGTTCAAAACTATAATGGCGCGCTAATAGTTTACATTTTGATAGATAATTTAATCTACATTTTGTTGTCCCTATTCCTAATTTATCTTTCCTAGATTGTAGTTCGTACCCAAATTATTAGGTAGTTTATTAACTTGCTTTATTATCTTTCTTTTTCTTGTTTTCTTCGTATCCTCGGAATGCCGCGATGAAGTGTCATGCGTGGAGGCCTTTGAATCGTCACTGCATTCAATATAAATTAATTAGCAAATGCGCGAACTGACTTGAATAATTTATCTAGCTATTTTTTTGTAACGGTCAATTGTAAAATAAGATTTGAAGTTGAAAGTTGTGTTTTTTTGCGAAGATTGATTTTTACGTTTTTGGAGTTTTATTTGGCGTAAAATTAATTACCAATTGTTTGGGATTTAAAAATAACTCAACTATTTTGAATATTGTTTATTCATCGGATTAATTCCGGATTTGGATTCAACCAAGAATCAAAGTTTTATTATAACTTAAAAGCCGCACAAGAACCAAGGTACATAAATGCTAGTATTTTATTATTTAAAATCAACTCTTTTTGTTCGCTAAAGTCAATTAGTCAATTTTACATCTTTGTTTTAAATGCAGTGGCATTACGTCTCTATGTGTGGTACTAATTGCGATATTATTTTTCAGGCTTTTTTCTTTTTGGTCTTTTATTTATCGTTTTTGTTGGATTTTGGCCAAAAGATTTATCTCAATTTGTGCCGTTGGAATTTCTACCGTTCATTGCTGTTGGCACTTATTTTTGTCCAACTGGTTTATCCGGCAAAAAGTGCGATAAACTGTGACGTCACGGTGTCGCACGTGGAGTCGTCTGCCGATCCATCAGTCGGAGCTGCGTGGCCGCCATTTTGGAGTGTGCTCGTGAGCCGCTCTATCTTCGGAGCTGCCCGTGCACATCCGCCTACTTGCCGATCATTCCAGCTGACGCAATTTCAAGTGGACGACGCGGGAAAGCCAACAGCTAAGATAAATCTTTCTGTTTTGTCTATAATTTGTTTATTGACGAGCTACTTTATTTTTCTTAACTAATTAATTCTGATTTATTAATCTTGATTGTAAGATCCGGTCAAGTGATTTTTGTTTTATTCAATTTAGTTCAATTTTGATTTATTTGAACTTCACACTAGTGGTGTGTGGTTTGTGCGACACGGTATCTTGTAGGGCCTGCATTTTACATTTAATTCGGCGTTCGTTCTCGCGTAGGTTGGTACCAGCGTATAGCGTGCTTCGTTTTGCGCCTTTATTTCATGATTTAGGGATTATTTTACTCCTACTTCGCAGTCCTAAAGTCTACCCTGAAACACGGCGACCCACGGCTTTATTATTTCACTTAAATTACAGTTATTCACTTCTTTCTTGATTGGATTCTGTTTTATTTTGATGTACTTTTTATTTTATTTAAATACTTAACTGTTCATGACAAAAATAACTTTTATTTATTTTATTATTTTTGTAATTAAGATACGTCAATATAGCCCGTCAATTATTAATTTAATCGTCTGTCGTTATTTGTTTACGCCTCCCCGACAATCGAATCCCCGTGTTTGCACATTCATTATCGTGGTACTTATCAACCTTCACAATTAGGTGTTGGATGAGAGAGTTTTTTTTTTAATTGTGTGGCGCCCTTATTTCCCAGCAAGAACCACCCCCTTCTCCACTGAGAGCCGGCCCCCCTCATCCACACGGTAGGGAAAACCGTGATAAAATCACATTTACCGTTCGGCTGTATTTACCACCCTCGAGCGGTACGTGATAAATATTTAAATATAATAAATTCAGTTATTTGTATTCCCTATGTTTCATTTTAAGAAGGACGCTCTAATACATTGCTGTAAAATTCGTAACCATGGTTATGAAAATTCTATGTTTCATGATAAAATGAACTCTCGGTAATATATACAGGATTGTGACCGCGACCCTCGTATCATAATTTTATAATATCCTGCTTTCCTAATTACTTTAAGCAAAAAAGCTTAAATAAAAGTTTGAGGCCATAAAATTTTGCATCTGAACCAATAAACAAAAATAATTTTGCATGCTTTGTAACGACACAAACTAGATCCGAAAATGACGAAAATTTCCTCAAAACTATCGATAGCCATGGAATTGAAACAAAATTAAAGAAATGTTTTACGTTTATTCTGTAATAGTTATTTTTATAACAAGTGCCGAAAAAGGCTCGTTACGTGCAAGTGCAGAATTTAACGCACGAGGCTTGCCGAGTGCGGAAATCTGCACGAGCACGTAACATTTTTCGGCACGTGTTATAAACAACATTTTTCCTACAACTGTGCTACTTAATAAAACACTAAAATATCAGGATTTATAAAATTCTAATGCTATTATATTAGAGCGATGTTTGACAGCGTTGCCAGGGCGTTGCCATGGTTTGTTTATTTGTGGATTGTGTCATTGTTCTATGAAAATATTTCACTAATTTTACGAGAATTTTTTCTTGATTTTAATATTACAATGAGTGACTCTACTTCATCATGCACACCTCCAGATTTAATTGAAGTCGCTGGTCAAGCTACGTTAGATTTATTACCGGAGAAATCTAAATAGCGGTATTTGCAAGTTTATAATAATTTCAAACTTTGGTGCAGTATGAAAAATACAAGAAAAATATCTGAAAATGTACTGCTGGCATATTTCATGGAGTTTATAAATCTTCAAGCTTGTGGAGTCAGTATTCAATGTTGAAGTCTACGTTGAATGTACATGAAAATGTCAATATTGATCAATATTCTAAACTAAGTGCATTTATAAAACGTAAAAATGTTGGATACAGGAGTAAGAAATCTAATATATTAACAAGAGATGAATTTTACAATTTTTTAACTAATGCCGATGATAAAACTTACTTAATGATGAAGGTAATGTCGCTACAATAGATTATATAATATTTAATAGAAAGATTCATCAAACAGATTAGTCGCTAATATGATTTTTTATTTGTATTCCCTATGTTTCATTTTAAGAAGGACGCTCTAATACATTGCTGTAAAATTCGTAACCATGGTTATGAAAATTCTATGTTTCATGATAAAATGAACTCTCGGTAATATATACAGGATTGTGACCGCGACCCTCGTATCATAATTTTATAATATCCTGCTTTCCTAATTACTTTAAGCAAAAAAGCTTAAATAAAAGTTTGAGGCCATAAAATTTTGCATCTGAACCAATAAACAAAAATAATTTTGCATGCTTTGTAACGACACAAACTAGATCCGAAAATGACGAAAATTTCCTCAAAACTATCGATAGCCATGGAATTGAAACAAAATTAAAGAAATGTTTTACGTTTATTCTGTAATAGTTATTTTTATAACAAGTGCCGAAAAAGGCTCGTTACGTGCAAGTGCAGAATTTAACGCACGAGGCTTGCCGAGTGCGGAAATCTGCACGAGCATGTAACCTTTTTCGGCACGTGTTATAAACAACATTTTTCCTACAACTGTGCGATTTAGTAAATCACTAAAATATTATTAAAATTTATAAAATTTTAATGATATCGTATTACATGAGAACGATGTTTTACGGCGTTGCTATGGTTTGTTTGTTGATTGCTTGCACATTGTTTTACTTTATTTAAAAATATTTCACTAATTTTACTATAATTTCTTCAAAATCATCTAGATTGGAATACTATACTGAGTTATTATTTTTTTATCGTACACATCTCCATATATAATTACAGCCCTAGGTTAAGCTATGTTGGATCTATTCTTGGCAATGACAATTAACCTGCTGCTGGTACTTCGAAAACCTCCGAAATTGTTGTCAATAATATTACTATTAATAATATGAACAGGTACGGAAGAAATCAATGATCTACAGGCCTACTCGATATAACTAAGCCACCTACATATACAGGCTGTTAATTAAAAAACTGGTCATAGGCGTTGAACATGGGAAATCAGTTTTTCCTTGTGCAAAATTTGCCCAATTATTTTAGGCAAAAATACTTCAAATAAACGTTGTAGAGAATTAAATTCTACAATCAACCTAGAAATTAGATTTTATTTTTTGACATTTCATAACCGAGAAAATCTCTTTTAAAGTTTTTTGTAAATTGATTAATTATAGGGCAGTATCACTGACCAATTTTTAAAATTTTCCCCAGCACTATAATGACATTTACTTATGTTATAAATGTATGAAAATGGCAAAGACTGCGATGTTTGGTTAGGTTAGAAAGAATTATTTTGTATTTCCTGATAATTGTAGATTACATTATGTTTGAGGTTTGAAGCTAGAAAATGTTTTTCAAATAACAGTTTCGAAGCACTGGTTTATTTAGTAATTTTTAGGGAGTTTTGAAATTCACAAAATTTTACCAACCTAAAATAACCTTTTTAAAAATTGGTCAGTGACACTGCACTTTTCCCAATTATAGCGATAGCCATAGAACTGAAACAAAATTACAAGCAATTGTATGATATCTTAATTGTCAAAAAGTTTGTGTTTTGTGATTTTCGTTCAATAACAAAAATTTTTGAAATTATGGAACAGTTTTCTCATGAAGAAGAGTTTCAGATCATAAAATGGTGCTACTCTGAACAAAGTTACAGAAAAATACGTAATTTAATCAGTGTAGTCTGAACACACCGACCAATTCCAACTAAAACAACAATACAATCTTTTATTAAAAAATTCTAAGAGACAGGAACATTTAATTTTAAGAAACAAGAAATTAATGAAGTATCTTATAATAATGAAGAAAATATCCTGGCTTTAATTGAAGCAAACCCTACCCTCAGTTTAAGAGAAATCGTTACCGAAGTCGGAATTAGCCATGTATCAGTTTACAACATTTTCAAGAAATATAAATACCACCCATACAAGTTTTACTGCCATCAGGAACGTCTTTCAAATGATTTTGAAAATCGTGCAACCTTTTGCGAAATTATTATGGGAAAGGTAAATGGAAACAGAAATTTTATTAATTAAATTTGTTTTTCCTACAACTGTGCGATTTCTTTGTTATTACATAACTATAATTGCCTTGGTTACGTATGGAAAGTAGATGAATGCAGACCAAGTGCGCTTCCGAAAGCAAAGAAACACTAGTGCCGAAAGTGCTTCATTACGTAACTGTCAAAGAGCGATTTAAATTTCGCGCCGAGCGCGAAGTTCATATTTTGGCCACAGACGCTTATGGAAGAAGAAGAAATATGCAGTGATATATTTTGACGTTTAATAATTTTATTTAAATAGTAAATAAAATACATATTATTTTTTGTGAATATTAATAACATAATTATTACTGTTGTTTATATTAATAATATGTGTACTGGAAACTTTTGTATTATCTAAAGACACATTGATTTCATCTGTGTCAACAGTACTATTACTGACAATTTCAGAGGTATTAGAAGTATTAATAGCAGGTTGATTTGCATTGCCAAGAATTTGATTAGCAATTTTTATCTTATTTTGCAGCGAGTTTTCAATATATCCCTCAGCCACTGTACTAGACTTCCAACCACCATGTCTTTTAAGATTTATTATATCTGCTCCACTATCGGCTAATAATGTGGCTGAAGATCGCCTAAAGCAGTGGCCTGTGTAACTTTTTGGATTGGGTAATTTTAAAAACTCTGCAATTTTCTCAGCAATTTTACCCATGGTATTTATTCCTACAGGTTGAACAGTACATTTTCCGCATTTGTATTTAAAAAAAAACCGACGATGTGCCACGTTTCCAGGTCGAAGAACAACATATTTGCGATATATTTCCAAAAAATTTATGCCATTTAAAGAAACAGAAGTCACTGTGAATTGTCTATACCTTTTAGTCTTAGTATCAGGAATATTCAGAATTATAAATGTTCCTTTGTCTTCGATATGATCAAGAACAATGTTTGTTAACTCTATTCGACGACAAGCACCCGAAATACCAAGAATTAAAGCAACCTGCAATAAAAAAATCATATTAGCGACTAATCTGTTTGATGAATCTTTCTATTAAATATTATATAATCTATTGTAGCGACATTACCTTCATCATTAAGTAAGTTTTATCATCGGCATTAGTTAAAAAATTGTAAAATTCATCTCTTGTTAATATATTAGATTTCTTACTCCTGTATCCAACATTTTTACGTTTTATAAATGCACTTAGTTTAGAATATTGATCAATATTGACATTTTCATGTACATTCAACGTAGACTTCAACATTGAATACTGACTCCACAAGCTTGAAGATTTATAAACTCCATGAAATATGCCAGCAGTACATTTTCAGATATTTTTCTTGTATTTTTCATACTGCACCAAAGTTTGAAATTATTATAAACTTGCAAATACCGCTATTTAGATTTCTCCGGTAATAAATCTAACGTAGCTTGACCAGCGACTTCAATTAAATCTGGAGGTGTGCATGATGAAGTAGAGTCACTCATTGTAATATTAAAATCAAGAAAAAATTCTCGTAAAATTAGTGAAATATTTTCATAGAACAATGACACAATCCACAAATAAACAAACCATGGCAACGCCCTGGCAACGCTGTCAAACATCGCTCTAATATAATAGCATTAGAATTTTATAAATCCTGATATTTTAGTGTTTTATTAAGTAGCACAGTTGTAGGAAAAATGTTGTTTATAACACGTGCCGAAAAATGTTACGTGCTCGTGCAGATTTCCGCACTCGGCAAGCCTCGTGCGTTAAATTCTGCACTTGCACGTAACGAGCCTTTTTCGGCACTTGTTATAAAAATAACTATTGTACGAATATATGTTTTCATTGAACAAAAAAAAAACAAATCAATAGAATTGTCGGTATTGGTCACAGCATAAACCGCACAACATTTTAGAAACTAATACACAATACATACACAACTGTGTGGGCTGGTATACTTGGAAGCCATATTATTGGACCGTTTTTTATTGAAAAAATTAATTCACGAACATACTTAGAAGTTCGTTTGGGGAAGGTAGAACCAGAGATAACTAATTTAAATTTAGAAATTGTGTGGTTGCAATATGATAGCTGTCCGCACATAATGCTCATGGAGTACGAGTGTACTTAAACGATACATTCCCGAGCAGTTGGATTGACAGAGAAGGAACAATTAATTGGCCTGCACGGTCGGCCGATTTAACGCCGTGCGACTTTTTTTGTGGAGACACCTGAAGAATGTTGTGAACAGAGAGGAGAGTTTTGAAAATGTTGAACAACTTAAAAATGCAATTAACGGCAAAAGTCCAGTATCAGGAGACCTATTCTGTGCACAAGTCACCATGGTGATAGTGACAAAATTGATGACGTCAATAAACTTTATGCAATCCGCATATCGTGTCTCAGCCCAGTGACATTATAGTAATGTTTGTTTCACTAGGTTATAGTTCTTTTAAGTTTATATTGGTAACAATGAAATTTCATTTTATTTTCAAATATTACAACTTGTTGGATGCCATTTTATTTCTTTGTTCATTGCTAGCAGTTTGCGAGTAGTTATTCGGTTTATTGAACAAAGAAAAATGAGTAAAAGTTGTAATAAAACCTTATTATCTCTTCTTACTGGTGATTGAAGCGTGGTAAGTAAAAGTTTTAGTAATGGAATGTGCATAATTGTTATATCTTTTATTTATTTTCAGTAAAATGAAAGATGAAAACAAGAAAATATCCATCGAACAAAAGGAAATTTTACTGTCTTTCATGGAGGATCATCTTGACTTTGCTCGGGGCCGATTACAATCCACTGAAGGACGGCCGGCTTATAAATATCTGTGGATGATTTTGGCCCAGCAACTCGATGGTACAGGTGGAAAAAGAAAAGTATACAACAATGGCAAAGGGTGAGGAAATATAATATACAAAATATGTAATAATCTACAATTTTAACTTTTATAAGCAGACTTGGACAGACATAAAAATCAAAGTAAAGAGGAAAGTATCTGCCATGAAAGCAAGTCGGACGAAAACTGGGGGCGGCCCAATGGTAGAAATCAAAATATCTGATTCGGATGATCGTGTCATCAAGATATTGTCCGAAGAAGCTATTTTTGGAATCGATGATGAAGATGTTTCTTTAGAAAGCAAGGGAACAAGAAAAGAAACTATTTTATGGAATGCTGCTCGCCCTTCTGGACTCCAAGAAATGTCAGTAAAAAGAAAAACACCTGGTTCTAGTTGGGTGCAAAATACCGAATTTTTAGAGGGGACAGACAAGAGAAGACGAATGGAATCCGATAGTTCTGCTTCTCCTTTTGTAATTTATAATAAACGTTTTGTTATTATTTTTATTATTAATAATTTATAAACTTTATAGATACCGGATATAATCATGGATGACAACGAAGAAGAAGAATTTTAACAGCCCGCAATAAGTATTCCAATTGAATGACGATTATTATAAATAATATTCGTTACTCAATTGGATTATGTGAAAAATTATAATATAATAACAAAGTTTTTCTCTAAAGGAGGCCGAGCAAGTGTTGCAGCGATAGCTGCAAAAGAAATAAAGCAGCAACACAGTGAAACCAATCTGAAAATCGACGAACTTGTAAGTGAAATGACAAAATAAAATAAAAATTTTGAAACACTTATACAACAGAATGAAGAATCCATGAATAACAGGGTTGAAACAAACAGCATATTGGAACGAATTGCCAAACCGTTAGAAGGACAATATCTTTAAATAATTATTAAGTTGTTCTTTTTTTAAGTTGTATTTTTTTTAAGTTGTTTTTTTAAGTTGTTTATTTTATGATAAGTTGTTTATTTTTATGATAAGTTGTATATTTTCGTGCTTTCACGGCCTGTAGTGCTCTCTCTCTCTCTCTCTCTCTCTATATATATATATATATATATATATATATATATATATATATATATATATATATATATATATATATATATATATATATATATATACATATATATATATATATATATATATATATATATATATATATATATATATATATATATATATATATATATATATATATATATATATATATATATATATATATATATATATATATATATATGTATAAATTATGTTAATTATCTTAGTTTTCCTTTTATTAAATAAATATATTATTCTTGTCTTCATTTCTGTTTTATTTTGTATGTGATGAGTTGAGAGCTATGTATTCTGACATTAAAACCATGTATTAAGGAAACAGGGGTGGGATTCCGTAACTCATAACAACTACAAATAACCATTGCTCTTGTTACGTAGCAATTACAAATCGAAATCGGTATTCTGTAACTCAATAGCAACTACAAATGACAATTGCTTACGTTATTTTGCAATTGATAAATAACGATTGAAAATTGCCAACCTACAGCAGCCATATTGAATTTTTATATTTGAGAGCTGACAGTTCGCCAATATAATTGAAAGAAAGCAGTAAGTACAAACAATTTTTATAATAAATTAAACATGTAACTTACTTATTTAAAGTGGTAATATTCGTTTTGAGTAATAATAAATAAAAAATCTGGTACTTTTCAGATATTTAGAAATTATAACCTATTTTTGAAAGCAAAGTAACCTCAAGCTATATAATAAGCGAAGAAACTAAACGTTATAAAATGAGGACATTGATATGAAAAAGAGCCATTAGATATGAAGAAAGACTAAGAACTCAATAGCAAGAAAAGAAGAAACAGGGCAAGAGATGAGTTAATGGAAAGAAAAGGGAACTAAATTCTGCCACAAAAACTGACACACAGAATGTAACAGAAGATCCAATAAGAAGGGAAAAGGGAATACAAATACAAGAAAAAAAGAACCAATACGAAATTCATTATATAATTCAAGATACAAGAAGAACCTATATACAAAAAGAAATCATACAGAACAGACAATAAAAATTTTCAAATCATTGCGGATTTAGAATGAGAATTGAAGAAAGAAACTATTACTGGGCAAGACATGAAGAAAAGAGTGCCGAATACGCGAACAAGAATTAAAAACGATTTACCACGTACGGAGGGCCTGCGTAGAAAAGATAAATGAGAAATCTGTAGAACAAATTCTACTAGACGAGGCGCCGGACGTCGAATGGATAAGAATGTGACACGAAGAAGAAAGAATTAATAATATATTGTACCTATTTTATTACTGTCAATAAATGTATTTCAAATTTAAATACATTATTATTAGTTAACGAGAGAATATTCAACCAACAACATTATACACTAAGCAATTCAATCAACAATATGTAACACTGAAATACTGATTTTATGCAACAGTAATAATAAATGTACAAAAACTCGTAGTCAAAGTCATAATCGAGAAATTTGTATTTATTACTGACCACAAATGACAAATTTATATTAGTATAAATATCTATCACCAGATGTCTTCATGGTGGGAATTCAAATTTGCATTGCGATTGGACATTTTCAATTCGTGTAAAGTGTACTTTATTTCTCTTGTTACACAACAACCACAAATAACGATGACTGTTATAGAATCGCAAGTTTACTCTGTAGTTGATATTTTCAATTGATATCATAACAAGTTCAAATGATAGCAACCGAGTTATGGAATCTCACCCCTCATTTGTTCTGTATATCGATTGAATGCTGCATAAAAATTTTAATTATAATTCTTTGTTTCAAATAATTTCCAACATTATTCATTGACGTAATAATGATTGGTCAGTTGTCATTCAATTTGAAATTTTGCAATTTTCAAAAAAAATTAAAATTGATTTTCTCGGTTATGAAATATCAAAAATAATATCTGATTGCTACTCGTAAGTTGGATACAGAATTTAATTCTCTACAACGTTTATTTGAAGTATTTTTGCCTAAAATAATTTGGAAACTTTTGCGCAAGGAAAAACTGATTTCCCATGTTAAACGCCTATGGCCAGTTTTTTTTAAAATTAACATCCTGTATGTCTCACGTAAATGTTGGCATAGGCAGTTAACATGTAATTTTGGGACCAAATTTCATATCACAATACTGCTAATATCTTTATATCTTATTTAATACAGATTATTCAATTTTGATAGCGTAATTCAATGAAGTTAATAAAAATAATTCCTAAATTGTCGGCTACTCTTTTATTGCTACATAAACTGATTTTAATTTGTTTTCAATATTTTAATCTGTCACCTGTCATCAGACATATTTTAAATGTCGAGAACCGATTAAATATTATTATTAAATATTATCGGAGGCGCCAGTACAAGACAAATATCTGAATACTTCGTAAGAATGAACTGTTAGATAAATTAAAATATTTAGCAAGAATGTATAATATCCTTAATGACAGTGACTGATTAAAATATTTAAAACAAATTGCAAGTAGTAATAAATAAGTAGGTAAAAAAAATTGAAATAATTTTTATTAATTTCATTAATAAATTCAATAGATTTCACTGTCGGTTCTCGTTGAAACATTTTTATAATAAAATTAAAAAATCAACACTAGATAGGTTTCAAAAAAATAAATAAGTTTATTCACTATACGTATATCGGTCGACTAGACCATCATCAGGTAATGATTACAGAAGAATAATAAGTTTGTACATTTGTGTGAGTCTTATAAATAGTAGAAACAAGTAAATTATAAACAGGAGAGGGAAAGTACATATAATGACAACAGTTATAACAAGTAAAATGCGAATGGGAAAATACATCTTGTCAATAGTTGTAAAGGAATTAAAGCGGGCGTATTAACGGTGAACGGTACAAATCTATTTGTTCGTTCATTAAAGTTTTATGGTCCCTGATAGCATTCTGAATTTCCAATGATTCTAAGAAGTCCAGCTTTAATCCCTTTTTACAGATATGTTTAACTGACAAATTATTATTGTGTAATTTATGATTGTTCTCAAGACAATGTTTAGCAACGTTTCAGGTCAATTTATTATTTAATACAGCTTTTTTATGCTCATTGAATCTAATATTGAAACTACGACCGGTCTGACCTATATAGATCGCTTGACGATCACTACAACTAATTTCGTATATCCAACTGTTTTGAAGAACATCTTTTTTAATTATTTTATTGTTTACAAGTAAATTTTTTAAAGTATATGGATTATAAAAGGATGAAATAATGTTTTGTGAATGAAGTATCCTCTGAATTTTATAGCTTGTACTGGCTAAAAACGGTAATCTTTTATAAACAAATGAGTGCACTTCTTTGGCGTTACCAGAATTATAAATTAATTTAAGTATTTTGTTTCTATTGTGATGTTTGAAAATATTATCTATCATGGAAGTAGTGTAGCCATTATTTACGGCGATGTGTTTAATAATATTCAATTCTTTATTAAAGTTATCTTGAGACAAAGGTATATGTAGTAAACGGTAAATGAAACTATGAAAAGCTGACTTTTTTATGTTCATAGGATGTTGAGAATCATGAGGGATAACTGTATCTGTATAAGTATATTTACGGTAAATTTGAAAATCTAATTCGCGGTTAGTATGTGAAATGGTAATGTCTAGGAAATTTAAGGTTTTGTTTGATTCTTTTTCTACAGTAAACTGGATATTAACGTTTAAACTATTCAAAAGGTTAAGAAACCTGTCTAACTGTCTATCTGAGCCCGTCCATATACAGAAAACGTCATCTACCTATCTGTACCAGCAGAAGATTAATTTAATTAAAGGATCTGTTGATTTGAATAATAACTTTTCTAAATGATCCATAAAAATGTCTGCTAAGAGAGGCGAAAGTGGGGAACCCATCGGAAGCCCTTCATTTTGTTTATAACACCATCACATTGGAAATAATTCTGATCCAAACAAATACAAACCAGATCGAACATTTCTCTTGCCCCTCTCAAATTGGTTTTAATTAAATAATCTAAAATAATGTCTTTCAATGGGTTAATCGGAATTGAGGTAAACAAACTCACGACATCAAAAGAAACTAATTTAATCCTATTAGGTGTCGTTTTGTATTTAATTTTATCAATAAGATCAAGACTATTTTTAACAGTGTAACAAGGTTCAAAATTTGTATAAATTGGTAGCAATCTGTTGACTTTTTTGCATAGTTTATATGCTGGCGCATTAACGTAAGAAACTACTGGTCTAATTGGAATATTATTTTTGTGAATTTTCGGTAAACCGTAGAGTACCGGGGCAGAGGAATTCATTGAAACTAAATTGTGTTTGTCATATGTACTAAATAAAATTTTATCATTATTAATCAACGTTCTAATTTGTTTATTAAAAAGACTAGTTGGATCTGAACCTAATTTTGTGAGGTTATTATTATCTAAAAAATCTTTAATTTTAGATAAGTAATCGGATTTATTTAAAATAGTGATCGTATTACCTTTGTCGGCTTTAGTTAGAATGAGATCATGAACTTTTATTTTTGTCTTGATAGAATTTAAAATGAAATTATTAGTTTTTGATTTACAATTATTGTTTGATTTAGTGACTTTAGAAAAATCTTTTTTAATAACTGACGCTATTTTCCACTTAATGATATTAATATGTTTTTTACCATACAAAGATAATTCAGAATCCACTGAGAGGTGGTCATTAAATTACCCTATCAAAATTAAAGAATCTGTATTAAACTAGATGTAGATATATTGGCAGTATTATAATAAAAAAATTGGTCTCATAATTTGTTGGCAGACACTTTTTATCTACAAAAAAACTGATTTTTCCTACAACTCGATTTCTTTGTTATTACATAACTATAATTGCCTTGGTTACGTATGGAAAGTAGATGAATGCAGACCAAGTGCGCTTCCGAAAGCAAAGAAACACTAGTGCCGAAAGTGCTTCATTACGTAACTGTCAAAGAGCGATTTAAATTTCGCGCCGAGCGCGAAGTTCATATTTTGGCCACAGACGCTTATGGAAGAAGAAGAAATATGCAGTGATATATTTTGACGTTTAATAATTTTATTTAAATAGTAAATAAAATACATATTATTTTTTGTGAATATTAATAACACAATTATTACTGTTGTTTATATTAATAATATGTGTACTGGAAACTTTTGTATTATCTAAAGACACATTGATTTCATCTGTGTCAACAGTACTATTACTGACAATTTCAGAGGTATTAGAAGTATTAATAGCAGGTTGATTTGCATTGCCAAGAATTTTATTAGCAATTTTTATCTTATTTTGCAGCGAGTTTTCAATATATCCCTCAGCCACTGTACTAGACTTCCAACCACCATGTCTTTTAAGATTTATTATATCTGCTCCACTATCGGCTAATAATGTGGCTGAAGATCGCCTAAAGCAGTGGCCTGTGTAACTTTTTGGATTGGGTAATTTTAAAAACTCTGCAATTTTCTCAGCAATTTTACCCATTTATTCCTACAGGTTGAACTGTACATTTTCCGCATTTGTATTTCAAAAAAAACCGACGATGTGCCACGTTTCCAGGTCGAAGAACAACATATTTGCGATATATTTCCAAAAAATTTATGCCATTTAAAGAAACAGAAGTCACTGTGAATTGTCTATACCTTTTAGTCTTAGTATCAGGAATATTCACAATTATAAATGTACCTTTGTCTTCGATATGATCAAGAACAATGTTTGTTAACTCTATTCGACGACAAGCACCCGAAATACCAAGAATTAAAGCAACCTGCAATAAAAAAATCATATTAGCGACTAATCTGTTTGATGAATCTTTCTATTAAATATTATATAATCTATTGTAGCGACATTACCTTCATCATTAAGTAAGTTTTATCATCGGCATTAGTTAAAAAATTGTAAAATTCATCTCTTGTTAATATATTAGATTTCTTACTCCTGTATCCAACATTTTTACGTTTTATAAATGCACTTAGTTTAGAATATTGATCAATATTGACATTTTCATGTACATTCAACGTAGACTTCAACATTGAATACTGACTCCACAAGCTTGAAGATTTATAAACTCCATGAAATATGCCAGCAGTACATTTTCAGATATTTTTCTTGTATTTTTCATACTGCACCAAAGTTTGAAATTATTATAAACTTGCAAATACCGCTCTTTAGATTTCTCCGGTAATAAATCTAACGTAGCTTGACCAGCGACTTCAATTAAATCTGGAGGTGTGCATGATGAAGTAGAGTCACTCATTGTAATATTAAAATCAAGAAAAAATTCTCGTAAAATTAGTGAAATATTTTCATAGAACAATGACACAATCCACAAATAAACAAACCATGGCAACGCCCTGGCAACGCTGTCAAACATCGCTCTAATATAATAGCATTAGAATTTTATAAATCCTGATATTTTAGTGTTTTATTAAGTAGCACAGTTGTAGGAAAAATGTTGTTTATAACACGTGCCGAAAAAGGTTACGTGCTCGTGCAGATTTCCGCACTCGGCAAGCCTCGTGCGTTAAATTCTGCACTTGCACGTAACGAGCCTTTTTCGGCACTTGTTATAAAAATAACTATTATGTTAACTGCCTATGCTAACATTTGCGAAACGAGAACTATCTGAGAACTGAATAAATTAACACAATAGATAGGAAATTCCGCAGCAAAATGTTAAAAAATTTGTTTTGAATTTTTTCAATTCTATTTATAAAAAGATGATATGTAGGAGACCAAGTTACAGAAGAAAATTCAAGCAGATTTCGAACTAACGAGAAATATAGAGATAAAACTGTAAACGGATTTTTGAAGTTTCTTGCTGTTCGCATTAAGAACTCCAACATTTTGAACGCTTTTTTTGTAATATAATCTACATGAATGTCAAATATCAATTTACTATCTAGAATCATATCCAAATCTTCGACTTGGTTAACAGTGTTAAGTAGGGGAGATACGCCTAAAATGACGTAGTAAGGTAATATGACATACTGGCCATTTTTCGAGTTTGGCACCACGTACAGTTTTATTTTCCGTAGAAGATGTATTGACTATAACAAAAACACATTTATACAGTTTGTTCATGTGCAATTGTGAAACAATCGTAAGAGTTCAGTGTGGAATTTTTTATCAGGTTAGTACAGTTATTTTAGTAAACACTATAAACTCATATTTTATTTATGTTTATATTGTGCATGATTGCTTATTTATTGGGTAGTACAAAAGTACAGAATATTGGCTTTAATATAAATCTTAGGTTATTTTTTGCTCAATATTTTGAATTTAAATACTTTAGGAAAAAATGACGTAATAGACATTTGGATAAAATGACATACTATGTCATTTTACCAGTATGATATTAATTTTTTTTTCTTTTAGAATTTCTAATCGTCAGTCACGGGATCCAGTGCAAATGCATCGGCAATAAATACAATTAAATGAGATGGTTGAAAGCATCAAAAATATTTAATGTACCACAAGCTGCACTACGCCAAAGAGCAGGCAATGCAAGTTGAAGTACCTCTAGTATCTCCAAGTGCTTCATTTGTCACTCCATATGATATATCTTCTTTATCATCTACTTCGAATTCTACAGTTAAGCAACGAAAAAGAAAATCTCAGGGCACGCAGGAACTAACTTGTCCATATGTGGAAGAGTTGCAAGCAAAAGAAATAGAGAAGACAGCAGTTGAAACAAGAAGAGCTGCGAAGAAAGCAAAGAGAAATATATTCGCAAGTAGAGAAACAGAAAATGAAGAAAACCCATTTCAAATTGAAGAAGAGGATGATGACGCACGCTGTCTGTACTGTAACGAACTATATTCAAGATCAAATGTGCTTCTTGTTACAAATGGGCTCATTGTGATTGTGAAGACGTACCAAAATCTAGAAAGCTATATATTTGTGACATATGCAAGTTTAAAACCATATTATAATATTTCTAAAATAGATATGTCATTTTACCCAAGCGTACTTGGATAAAATGACATAGAATGTATATTTTCAAAATTACCATTTTTCCCAGATTTTGTAAAATATGACATTAATTTGCTATTTTTATATTAGCTTTACCTATTTTTGTACGTATGGTTTAATAACAATTTATTTTTTATGGTAAATAAAACTGTATTCATAATTTTAAAAAGTGGTATGTCATTTGAGGTGCATCTCCCCTATATCGTTAATGGTGTAGGAATATTCAATCTTATTTCTATTCCGAGAGAAGCAGATAACACAACATTTAGGAGCATTGATTGATAATTTATTTTGAACGCAGTAATCTACAAAATTATTTATATCCGATTGAAGATTCTTACAATCGTTAACGGATTGAATTGTGTGATAGATTTTCAAATCATCAACATATAATAAATGCGTAGTATGCGAAAAGCATTACGAGACATCATTGATGAAAATATTGAAAAGTAAAGGCCCAAGATGGAATCCTTGTGGAACACCATACGTAACAATGATGTCATGTGACTGATACTCATGAGCTACAACGCATTAAGTTCTTTCAGTTAGGTACGAACCGTGAACACCAATTTCAGCTAATTTGTGAAGTAAAACCTTGTGATTAATTTTATCAAATGCTTTGGGAAAATCGGTGTACACATATTCCTTAGAATAAATTTAGTATACTCTACCAAGTTTGTATCGACAGTCCGACCTGGAAAAAAGCCGTGTTGTTGAGGAATTATAAGAGGTTTAACTGTAGTCAAAAATGACGTGAAAATTAAAAATTAGAAAATTTTCTCAAAAACGCAGTTTCGAAATAGGTCGGTAATTTTCTATTAAGTTTTTATTGCCTTTTTTAAATATAGACTTTTTTCCAGATATCTGGGCAGCGCCCTTCTTGCACAGATTTATTATAAATAATGCTTAGCGGTAAACTGAGACATGAAGAACAATTTTTAATAAATACTCGTATCCGGTCCGGCACCTTTCTTGGCATCAAGATGTGCTAAACAGTGGCGACTTGTCAGATGAAGCAACTGAGGCGCCGCGTCATTCGTTTGAAACAATTATAAAAATATTTTGAGTTTCGTAAGTACAAATAAATAAAGTTGTTTTAACAATATTCCAATTTATTCTAAATAAAATACCTAAAATTTGTGTGGCGACAGCGCGCAGGCTAAAAGCTGTACTACTTTGTTATCGGTTTGCTGACTGAGACGACTACAGTCTCCGCTTCACCAGACATATTTCTCTGTGCTGAATTGGATAGCTCGAGCCATCTGGTGCATGCGCATTCTTGTATTCTTCCTGTATTCTGATTATGTGTCGCTCAGCTAGACTTTATATATTATATATATATATATATATATATATATATATATATATATATATATATATATATATATACATACATACATACATATCTTCACGCTATATCCCAACAAATGGGGTAGCACGAACCCTAAAATCACTCATAAAACATTCACTCATCACACTCATCAAACAATCAGTCATCGTCAAACATTTTCATCCAAACATACCAACCTCACTTCAACCACATTCATAGATCACTCCATATAAACTCATTCATTTATTACACTCGAAATTATTATCACACAACAAACCTTCAATCACATCATTCCTTTTCACTTACCATTCATTTTCTTTCTTCAACGTACATAATGTATGCATAAAAAATCTCAAATTACTCACATTTACTCCTAACAACGAATGTAATAACGAAACTAACAACAAATCTACAAGATTAGAAAAGATGAAAGCGATAGTCTGCACTTATATATGAAAGAAAAGACCACACAATGCAGTAACTGAAAATGAAACAAAAAGATAAGAAAGGGAGGAAGCGTCGCCCTGCGCTTGTTTTTGAAAGTGAATTTCACACAAATGCATTTAAACACTACGTAATAACTGAAAACGAATTAAAAAATAAGAAAGGAAGGGAGTGTCGATCTACGCTTGGAAGTAGATTCCACACAATTGCAGTTAAAGACACAATGTAAGATCAGAAAAGAATAAAAAAGATAAGAAACGAAGGGAGTGTCGTCCCTGCGCTTGTTTTTGAAAGTGAATTTCACACAATTACAGGTAAACACTCTAATGAAATTACTAAACAACGAAACTAAAATCTAAAACCCTGCGCTTTTCTGAAATCATCAGATTCATTCCGCAATTAATCTACGTCAAACGTTCCTATCCTGACACACCACTTTTGCTTCATCCACATTCATAATTCCTTTCATACAAGCACGTTTGTTCCTCGTACTCGGAAATTATATATATATATATATAATTTAATAAATTTGCTAATTTAAAAGACAGAAGAATAGACCTAATTTATAAAAAAAGCTTTCATTTTGTTACAATTTTATTTTATTCATTTTATATTTTTATGACAAAAAATATATTTTATCCACAATTCATATATTATGAAGACATAATTACACTGATTTCAGTTTATTTATATGGCTCATAAAACACTAGTGTTTTATATTCCATAAAACACTATAAACAAGTTGTTACTTAGCAACCACTTCATGATCTATCGTATTTTGAGAAACTATATAACTGAATCAACGTTAAACGTCACGACCAATCTTCTTCGATACCTATAATTATGAGTTGTGGATAAAATTTTGCATTACACTTGTTTTATTGGTATATAAAACACTTAAGAAAAATTAAACTTTTCTTGCGTGTTTATGTACCTAATAAAATACTTGTATAACAAATAACTATTTTTTACAACTGTCAAAAAATAATAATACATTAATTTTTAATTTATTCAAGTAAATTGAAGGAAAAACAACAAAAATATTATGAATTTGATGTGTTGTAACCAAGGGAATGTGCTAAAGTTTGATAAATAAATGAAAATGGTTTTCATTCTTTTGCGGAGTATTGAAAAAGTGTTGTAGTCATGAAAGTTACCATAAATTTTCCACTTCTTGTGATGTTTATCTTTTTCTTTAATAATTTTTATGAGAGAGTTGAAAAACCATTGCGGATATTTTTTGTTTTTACAATTGTATGTGGGACAATAAGAGTCAAGACAGCCATAAATAATGTCATAAAATACTTTAACATTATCATTAACATTTTTATGTATGAGTTTAGAATCTCAGTCGACAGCAGATAATTTATAAATAAGACTTTCATGATCACATTTATTAAAATTATATCGTGAAATATTATTATGCAGAAGCAGTTTAAAACATAAGATATCACAGTTAATTTCTAAAGCGGGGTGAAAAGGATCTAATTTGCTGATAGGTTCATTACATTTAAAAACGTTAATATTAAAAGTAAGTTTGTTAGATTATAATCACCCATGATTATTATCTTGTTATTGGCAATTTGTAGGGACACATCACAGAGTTTATTAAAGTGATCACTGTAAATGTTGGGGTCACTTAGAGGCGGGATGAACATGCAGCAAACGTAAAGTTTTTGGTGGTCGCGGCTGGAAATGGAAACCCAGATGTCCTCGGCGGAAGATGACCAGGTTGGATGATGTTGCGAGTAGAATTTGATACTAGAACTAGGATACCACCACCTTGTTTTTTGTTAGAATCACTACGATCGCGTCTGTAGATCGAGTAATTATTTGTATCACAAATTTCGCAGTCGTTAACAGTATCGTTTAGCCAAGTTTCCGTGAAACAAATGATGTCATAATTAGATGCACATATTTCGTTATAAATGTTTATCAATTTTGTTTTAATCCCACGAACTTTTTGATAGTAAAAACTAATCATTTAAAACGTAAACGATATCAGTTTAACAGTTCATAATTAATTTATTCTATTTAAGTCTTTCTCGTTATTTATTATTATTATAGGAGAATTTTCATTTTTGCTAACGAAAATTTTACCATTTTTAACCCACGTAAATTTAAAACCTTTATCACGAGTGATGTCCTTAGTTTTTTTTAATAATAATTTATTTGAAGGGCTTAAGTGGTCATTAACAAAAATTCGATTATTTTCTGAGAAGCCGATGTCGTTGCTTAATATATTTTTGTGTTGTCGTGAATTAGCAATGAAATTGTCTCTTCTAAGTCGCGACACAAATCTAATAATAATATTTTTTGTTTTGTTACTGTTATTGAAATGAGAAACTCTGTGTATGGCATCCATATCTGATTCATTAACCGGACATTGTATGGCAGTACCTAATTTAGTTATAACATTTAATAAATTTTCATTAGTTTTTTCAGATACTCCCACAATTTCCAAATTGTTGAGACGAGACCGCTGCTCTAGATCATTAACTTTATTTTGTAACAACATGCATTCATTTTTTAACGGTTCTATTAGATTTATTTTGTCAGACCATAATTTAATTTTGTTGTCAAATTCGTCAAGCTTATGGCAACAAAACTAGACGGACTTTTTCAATTCCATCACTGAAGCCATGACGTCATCGAGTGTGTAGTTGGATGATGATGATGGGGTAGGTCGGGATACAGATGGTCGTATTTTGCAGTTAGCACACATCCATACTAGGTTTTTAGATGTTAGTAAGGTGGTTTTTTCTGTTCGGGGGGATATCCAAGCAGCTGATCTGATAGCATGACAGACAGCCACCGACGCAAGTCACAAATTTATCTTGTCTGCTCACCTTCTGATTGCAGGTATCGCACGTTTGAACCATGATGGTAAGGCACTTGTTTATAAGGTTTATTTATTGAACTGGACAACTGTAAGTCACTGACCTTGTAGCGGAGTCGGAAACTTGTAGAAATTTGTTTACTTGTGCGATTGACTTATCGTATCAATAAATATACCAAAAACACAAAAATTGCACTAGTTGTTACACTTAGCTTAAAATGAAGAAAACTATAATGTTACCCGCAAAAAAAGCAAACTTTGATATAAAAATCAGACATAAATTATCGGTATTTACTACCAAAACAACGTTAAAGTACACAGCGAAAAAAAATACGTGTGAGTCGAAAGATTTACACGAACTAATATATATATATATATATATATATATATATATATATATATATATATATATATATATATATATATATATATATATATATATATATATATAAACTCCATTCCCTGTATGAAAACGATTACGTCATATGTGTACGAGATTATCATAGAGACGATGAAATATAGCTACTTTTTTTATTAATATTACTCGTACCGACTGGCATTAACGTATGTCTTAATGTTTTTTCACGTTCTATCACATTTATTATTTTAATGAAAACGTATGACAGTTCTTACTAATACGAAAATTTGTATTTACTTTGTTCACATTTGTTTATAAAATAAAAATAGAGATCTATGGTCATGATTTTGTTACATTTTCGCTTGTCTTTTCTAAGTTTGTGACATTTTTTTATACATAAATACAAACTGAGAAATAAGAAATGGCTACAAAAATTTTGGGTAATCAAATGCAGACATGCGTTTGACATCTTCATGATTATTTTGCGCTGGAGTTAGAGAATCAGGGATCTTTAATTAATTTAACTGTAGGAAACGAGGTAATGTGCATTGTATTTTGTATGTTCATATATTATTTATTTATATATAATAATAATAATACATATAAAAATGTATATTCCTTTGAGTTTTATTTTACAAAATTACATATTTCAATACGGTAGGTAATATATTTCATGGGTTAAGATAAATTTATATTTGGTTATTATTTAATATATACAAAATTTGGTTTCATTTATAAAGTAATTAATTTTTTTAAATGTCAACCCAATACCAATATAAACGTTTTAAGTACAAAATCTTGAATCACATGGATACCGAATGTGACGTAATAGTTTTCATACAGGGGATGAAATTTATTATAATAATAATAATTATTATTATTATTGACGCAAGTCAAAGGCAGGGTTCAGCCAAGGATGTTCTACCACCCAACCATACATATTAAAAACAAAAGGAAATAACAGTAATGTCAACGAAATACAAGGACGAACAAATTAACAATCAGAGAAAAATTATGACAGAATCTAAAAATGTGGATTTCAAAAAAGCATTTGGTTAAGATTATTTACAGGTTAGAACATCATATTATTTACATAATATTTAAAAGTACGTAGAGATAGCGATTTTAATGTAAGCGGAACGGTGTTATATAAAGTGGGCGCCATATAAGAAAAAGAATTATTAAATTTAGTTTTACAAAATGTTGACACAATATATAATTCTTTCATACGAAGAGAATAATTGTAAAATTTAAGTACTAATTTGTCACATAAATATGATGGAATGTCGGTTTGCCTAATTTTGTGTATCAAACAGAAATACGCTATTTTTACACCCTCTTCAATAAATTTTATCTTAGCCTACTTACGATACAGACTAATGTGGTCATACTTACGCACACCATACATATGTATATCTTAAACAGGAGTTTTGTAAAAGGGTTATCCTATTTTTATCAGACTGCGTGTGATTTGGAACGTAAGTGCAGGCGAAATAGTCAAACAATGGCAAGATCAAGGACTTAATAAGGTGTAGCTTGATCGGAGAGCTTAAATCTGTACGATAGTGATATAGATGACGCAGTTTAATGCGAGCAGCTGTAAGTTTCTTGTTTAAATGATCACGGAAATTCAAATTTTCACCAATGTAGAGTCCCAGTACTTTAATAACAGAGCTACGCTGTAACAGAACGCCGTCCAATGTAATATCAGGTATGATGCTAGTATCAAATATCAGCAATGAAGATTTGGTAACGTTAATCTTTAGTCCATTGTTGCCAATCCACGAAACTAGGTTTTCTAATTCATCGTTAACAATTTTAAAGTGCTTGTTAATATCAGAAGGATCTACAGATGCAAGAATCTGCGTATCATCTGCATATGAATGCACAGAACAGAAATTACATACTGAAGGCATGTCTGCTACATAGATTAAAAAGAATAAGGGCCATAATATTGAACCTTGCGGCATACCACACTGAAGAGGAAAAGCATGAGAATTTATAGTCTCTACATTCGAGGACATAGACACCTGAAAGCATCTATCCTCCAAATACGAGTAACTTTTGCACCACTGAAGTGCACTACTAGAGAAATTGTAGTATTTAAATTTTGCAAGAAGCATACCGTGATCAACCACGTCAAACACCTTTAAAAAATCTATTTGAATTAACACCGATACTATAGATTTATATAGTTATTTAATATTGAATCTAGAATATTCAATAAACAAGTATTTGTGCTATGACCGCTTATAAATCTCGGTTATTGGCTGGTAATATATTATTTTCGTTTACATATTTCATTAATTGATCACATATATACCGGGTGTCTGTCTTAAAGGTGTATATAGGGGACTAACATAAGAAATCAGTTCTTTGCTTGCTGTTGCTCGATGTTTTACCGGATAACAATTTTTGTACCAATCGAAAGATATCATTATTTTGAATCCAACGATATAAAATACATTCCTATTTAATAGTAATTTGACCCCGTAAATTAATTTAAAAATTTGGAAAATTCACGGATTATTCAATTTTTATCGAAAATAAATATTGTTACCTGTGACTGTTTTGTTTTGACGTCAATTAAATCGTTTCGGCGAAACAAAAAAACAACTCTAATGAGGAGTGGGATCATATACTCCATTCCCTGTATGAAAACGATGACGTCATATGTGGACGAGGTTATCATAGATACGATGAAATATATACTCCATTCCCTGTATGAAAACGATGACGTCATAAGTGGACGAAGTTATCATAGATACGATGAAATATAGCTATCTTTTTTTAATAATATTATTCGTACCTATTCGAATGTCTTAATAAGTTCTGTCACATTTATTATTTTAATGAAAACGTATGACAGTTCTTACTTATACGAAAATTTATTTTTACTTTGTTCACATTTGTTTATAAAATAAAAATAGAGACCTATGGCCATGATTTTGTTATTTTCTCGCCTGTCATTTCTAAATTTGTGACATTTTTTATACATAAATACAGACTGAGAAATAAGAAATGGCTAGAAAAATTTTGGGTAATCAAATGCAGAAATGCGTTTGTCATCTTCATGATTATTTTGCGACAAGCGATTTTTTCTATGTGTCGGTTGTCAGTGCCAACAATTTGTCACACCTCTGTGGTCTAATTGGTTAGGACGTTCGCGGCCCTAGTGGAAGGTCTGGGTTCAAATCCTGGCGGAGGCAAGTTGATTTTTTCAAATTTAATTAACAAGATACAAATACATAATCAATATATTATATATATTAGATACCATGCTATTAATAATGAACCTAGAAATAACTAGATTGGTGCGGTTCACTTGTCGGCCAATAAGAACGAAGCATTGTTCTTAACAATTGAACAGCAAATCGACCAATAAGAACGAGGCATTGTTCTTAACAATTGAACAGCAAACCGACCAATAAGAACGAAGCATTGGTCTTAACAATTGAACAAGCAAGCCGACCAATAAGAACGAAGCATTGTTCTTAACAATTGAAACAATGAAGTCGACCAATAACAATGAAGCATTGTTTCTAACAATTGAAACAACGAGCACAATGCATTATCCCCACTGCTCTGCAATCAGTATAAAAGAAGACGCGCGAGCAGCAGAAGTCAGACAGCCGAAGAGGCCTAGTAGACTGGTCTCATTCACACTGAGTCAGTCTTCGACAGCCGAACAGGCCTAAAAGACTGGTCTCACCAGTCAGTTTACGACAGCTGAAGAAGCCTAGTAAACTGGTCTCACCAGTTCGACAGCCGAAGAGGCCTAGAGCGCAAGACCTTCATAATCCATCTCCAAACAACGATCTCACACGCACACGACAGCCGAATAGGCCTAGTGTTTCAACACTCACGAAATCACATCACTGGTACTCACGACAGCTGAAGAAGCCTAGTGTACTACACTCTCAATTTCACACAACAAGCACGCACGACAGCAAAACTGGCATAATGTTACAGCGTTCTTGTTACAGATATACAAATAATCCATTGAGAATCGACAACATGGAGACATCGAAGAAACTCACCGAGCAACTCTACTCTTCGAGCACTACATCTCGCAACTGTGCTCACGAAGAGGCCACGATGAATGATCTTTTCTTTCTTCATCCCAGATGTAAGAAGTTGGTATATATTTATATACTTTTATAGTTAAAATATTTCACAACTATTCAAAGTCAATATATTTCACAATTAAAAAATATTAATTAAATTCCTCTTCAAATTTCAATTAATATTGCAGTAGTGTAGAAAGGCCGGTTCTAGACCGGAAGTAGATAAGGACACCATGTCATCATGTTAGTTAAAAACACTGAAGACAGCAACCAACTCAGCAGTAGAGTAAAGAGCGTGCAAAAACAAGAAAATAGAGATACGTGACTTTATAGAAAGTAGATAAAATAAGAAAGATAAGTGACGTCACAAAGATAAGACATACGTTAGGAGATTAAGATACAAATAAAAGATTAAGATTAAGAATAAAAAAAGGTTTTAGTTAATTTTAATTTACGATTAAGATTAAGATTAAGAATAAAAAAGGTTTTAGTTAATTAAAATTTGAATTATACAAATTATGCAGTTGAATTATAAATAATAATGATATTAAATAAACAATAGATAAGAATTGATGTTTTGTTTTTTTAAATATTGTGAATTATGATAAATACTAATATACTTACGGATGTGCATATGATAATTTGTTCAGGAAGTTTGATTTGATAATTATGATTATAAAATATATGGGAATATATGTTTAGTATACAAACTATCTTGTTGTGATACAAACAATTAATTTTGATGGACGCAGCATTTCGTTATTGAAAAAAAATAAATAATATATTTTTTTTAAATTAAATAATTTTGTTTGTTTATAAAATTTGTACTACGTGTGAGGCATTATTTGGGGGCGATGAATGCCAATCCATAGTAAGTATATTTTTTAAAATTATTTAATTACTTGATTAAAAGTTGTATTTATTTATTTTTTTAGCCAATATTTTGTAGTGGAGCTCCCCCCAGTGGCAGCGCAAATAGTATTCGCAGAAGAATTACCGGACGTAAGCGGTATGGTAGTCATACCCGTGTTAGCATCAACTGTTTATGTTTACCATATAAATTAATTAACCATGTTTATAAAAATTTTGTTTATTTTTAGAACCTAATTTAATAAACCCCCAAATAACGCAAGTGGAGGATGAAGATGTGATTCTGGTAGAAACAGAAGAAGACGAAATTATTGTTATTGACTGAGAAAATGTACCTATATTGATCGAAACTGGTAATCCTCGAATTAAAACCGAATTAACATAATTTTAAGCAATCAACTGCTTAAATAAATTATTCATCACACATTCAAGTTGAGGAAGAACATCTATGAGGCGATAAATATTGTAATTGACGATGTAAAAAAAAGTAAGAATCACGTACCAGATTACTGTACTGATGTGCGGTATTGATTACAGATGTTACTTTATTTATTAACAGCAACGAAATTAGATGACGAAATTGTAGAGAAATGCGCCATTTTGGATGAAGGTTTCATCCTGTAAAAGAAAAGTATGTTAGTATAAAAAACATATTTGAATAGAGTTTGACAAAACAACTTATAATCCTGAGATGAGTATCTTCGGAGGTCGCTGCTATCCTCAGTACATTAGTAATAATTATAATTTACCTAATATTAAAGTATGTTAAAGTCCTAGGGGCCGAATCTTGGAGAGAAGAGGTACAAGTGCACACTACAAAAAAAAATTGTGGGTTACAAACGTTTATAATTAAAAAATTGCATATACTTTAATCAAAAATTTAAAATTTTGATATAGTTCAGTTCGTACAACAATAAAATCACAATATATGGACCGTTTATTATGAAAGTGGTGGAAGTCCATTTAAAAAAAAAATGAGATATCACGTATTTATGCTTAATTTAGTGTAAACTTTTTATTTATAACTAGTTAGTATTTAATTTCTTAAAAATGTCCATGCTTTGTTCAATTTAAAATTGGCCGGTAAAAGAAATTGCGTAACCATTAATTATGAAAGTGGTGTAAGTCCAATTTCCATAGACAGGTAGCAGAGTCAGTGGCCTGCTGTTTTACGTACGTTTTACTTCACATGTTGAGAGTTACTATTTTAGGTTACTTATTTTATTTTCCTCCTAAAATGGATAATTTCATATTAACATCAGATAGTGATATAGGTAAGAAAACATGGTAAATCAATATTATTTATAAAATTTAAATATTAAATGGATTACAGGCTTAACGTGGTTAATAAAATTGAAAAAATTGGAACAATTTTTAATTTAATTTTATTATTCGAACAGCGACGTTTCGGCGCAAAATTTTGGCCATTATCAAGCAATTTAAAGAATTAATAAATAAACGTTACATTTTAAAAATTAAGTAACGACAGTAAAAATCAAACCATAGTTCAAAGATACTGTTGTTACTTAATGAAAAAAATTTCAAGATTATTTTATAATAATAAATTTGGTTTATATTTTGGTAGATATTGGTTAATACCATCTTCAGCTATAATAATAATAAACACGAATAGTACAAAGTTGCGCACAAAAGTAAAATAAATAATAAGTTAAACGATTTTTACAACTGACTAATTTTGAAAGTGGTGTAAGTCCATTTGCCTATAACAAATTTATATAATTAAATTACATATTGATAAATCAGTAGAAACATTGCCAGACTTGATATAATTAACCCATATTTTCATATTGACAAATATGCTCACCTTTATTTTTCTCGAAACAAGAGAAAATGGACTTACACCACTTTCATAATAAACGGGCCATATCTTTGTTGTTATCTTTCATTGTTGTAAGCTTTTATTGTTGTAAACTGTCATTGTTGTAAGTTTTCATTGTTGTAATCTAATAGGATCATAGAAACGTCATGTTACGGTATTGTCAGTATGTCTAAGCTTTAGTGGTTCAATTTGTTTTTACAAAATTATTGATATTACTAATAAAAATGTTTTTTCTTCTTAGAGCCGGTTTTCACCTAACTCCGGATAAAGTTCCCGATAACTATCAGCGGAGTAAATAAAAAATATATTAAAATCAGAACACAATTACCAGGTGTAGAATTCAAATATGTAATATAGGGAATACAATATTTTTGTTGATTGTTGCTTCCCTAAATAAATTACACCAAAAATGTAAATGCAAAAATGTTTAGAATTAAAAACTGCATCTAGTGAGTACTTAATAAAGCTCAATTGTTTGTTTTTTATACAAGTGTAAGAAGCAAACGAAAAATCGCTTTTATAAAGAAAACTACGGATTGAGAGTGCTGTGGAAAATAATGAAACAAAATATTTTTTATTATTAATCAGGGTGTGTATGTTTTAAATCGCGTGATTTAAATCAATCATTTAAATAGCGATTAAATCACGTGATTTTTTTTATTAAAATCTTTGATTCAAATCAGAATATTATTGAGTTACATATAATTTCATAAAATTTTGTACTGACCTATTAAAAATTATGGGCGAAAACGATATTATATACTTCAAGTTCAATTTATTTTAAATAAGTTAGTTTATGGAGTATTCAATTTCTCTGATAGTTAAAGAAAAGAACAAGCGTTAAATTTTCTCGAAGATACATTCTATGAACCTAATATACAGGGCGGTGAACGCAATTCTCGAACATAGGGATTTAACATGTAAAATCACAATTTTGTAATTTCCTGCTTTCCTAATTATTTTTAGCAAAAATGGTTCGAATAAAAGTTTTAGGGCATAAAATTCTGCATCTAAGTCCATAAACAATATTAACTTTGCATGCTTCGTAACGGCACAAATTATATCTGAAAATGACAAAAATAGCCTGAAAACTATCGATAGCCATGGAATAGAAACAAAATTAAACAAATGTTTGAAATATAATCTGTCAACTAATTTCTTTATTTATTATGTCATTTATTTTGACAGATAAAACGACAAACATTTGTTTAATTTTGTTTTAGTTCCATGGCTATCAATAGTTTTCAGGCCATTTTCGTTATTTTCAGATAAAATATGTGCCGTTGCGAAGCTTGCCAAATTAATTTTGGTTATTGTATGATTAGATGCAGAATTTTATTCCCTAAAACTTTTATTTGAAGCTTTTTTGCTTAAAATAATTAGGGACGCAGGAAATTATAAAATTGTGATTTTACATGTTAAATCCCTATGTTCGAGAGTTGCGTTCACCACCCTGTATATTTAACATTCACAATTTTGAAATTTCAAATCATATTAGTAAATCGGCACATTTTGTGATACTTTATTCGACGCAAATTTAATAACAAAATTAAATAGGCTCGAGTGGTAATTAGCTATTAAAAGTGTGTATAACAGATACAGAAATAAAAATTTCGTATTACGGCAAGTGCTACAGTTTCTTCAGTAGGGATAGTGCGCATTTTTTCAACTTTCAATTTAGTGCATTCTAAATTAAGGAACCAACTGGGCACAGCAAACTAGTTTTAAAATTGAATAATAATATTTCTTGTACTAACAAACATCAGCCAAAGTAATAATGTAATTGAATTATTATTAACTAAACTATATCAATTAGGTAGCAGGTAGTCAATTGACTATAATATTATGAAATTTATTAAAATTTTAAATTATTAAGTGAAACTGATGTAAATATTAATGAATAATATAAAAAATATGAAATGAATATTGCAATTTGAGTTTATTATTAGAAATTTGGATCTTTTTACAAATTATGTAAAAAAAGCGAAAACAGAAAGTAGTATAAAATACTCGTGCTAGAATACGTTGCCTTCTATAACTTGTATTTTAATAAATTACTATAAAAGCCATTTTTCGTTTGCAACAAGTACGTACTTATGAGATGCAGTTTTTAATTCAAAAGATTTTTTATTTACGCTTTTAGCCAAATTTAATTAATGAAGCAATAATCAACATACCATTTCCATGTTACATATTTCAATTTTATGCCCGGTACAATCGTTTTGTATACTGTTTTCTGAGGTAGGTGGCTCAGTGGAATCTAGTTTGAGAACCCGAGTTCGGTTCTCACAGCCGTTAAACAATTTTCACTACATTAAAATTATCCCTGTGGTTAACCTCAACTAACATCCGTGGGGACTGTGATTTGACTAATAAAAAATAATTACCTCACTAGAAATCATTGTATGAAGAACATGTTTCATAAGACCTGTCATCTGTTAACAGATTGTCTTTTGAAATTATTTTTTCCTACAACTGTGCGATTTCTTTGTTATTACGTAACTATAATTGCCTTGGTTACGTATGGAAAGTAGATGAATGCAGACCAAGTGCGTTTCCGAAAGCAAAGAAACACTAGTGCGGAAAGTGCTTCATTACGTAACTGTCAAAAGAATATTGTTTTGACAGCGATTTAAATTTCGCGCCGAGCGCGGAATTCATATTTTGACCACAGACGCTTATGGAAGAAGAAGATACGGTGAACCAGCGCTAGTAAATATGCAGTAGTATATTTTGACGTTTATAAACGTAACCTTAATTTGCAGTATATCTAATCTGTAGACAATTAATAAAAAGAACCGAACAATGTAAAATATATCGATAAATGGTTTTATTTAAAGAGTAAGTGAAATACTTCATATTTATTGTTTGCGTATATTTTAACACAGTTGTTACAGTTGCTTATATTGACATAATGTAAAGTGGCAATTTTTGTGTCTAAAGAAACATTGATTTCTTCCGTACCTGTTCATATTATTACCAGTAATATTATTGGTAACAATTTCGGAAGCTTTAGAAGTACCAGCAGCAGGTTGATTGTCATTGTCGAAAATAGATCCAACATAGTATGATCCGGAGCTTCAATTATCTTTGGAGGTGTTAATGATAAAGAAGAATCACTCACTGTACTATTCCAATCAAGATGATTTTGAAGAAATTATTTTGACGTTAGTGAAATATTTTTAAATAACGTAGAACAATGTGCAAGCAATCAACAAACAAACCATAGCAACGCCGTAAAACATCGTTCTCATGTAATATCATTAAAATTTTATAAATTTTATAAATTTTAATAATATTTTAGTGATTTACTAAATCGCACAGTTGTAGTAAAAATGTTGTTTATAACACGTGCCGAAAAAGGTTACGTGCCTTTTTCGGCACTTGTTATAAAAATAACTATTTTTAATAGACTATTTTCTATTTCTATTTATTTTATAAAAATCTCCAAATAACAAATACATAGCAAGAATATAGCAATTTACTATCAGTGAGAGTGCGCTGTGTACAATGTGAAAATCAGTGCTGCCATACGAGCCAAATTAGAAGTATTTTCAACATACTTTCATTTCAAATAATTTTAATATTTACATACAATATAAGCTGTGTTTATTATACCTACATATTTATATTTCATAAATACAGAAAATTAATTTTTTCAGTACCACGTTTACAAAGTGAATTTGGTGCAACTGTTTTTGTCAAAAACAGTGCTACAATAGTTATTTTAACAACAAGTGCCGAAAAAGGCTTGTTACGTGAAAGTGCAGAGATTAACGCACGAGGCTTACCGAGTATGGAAATCTGTACATGCACGTAACTTTTTTCGACACGTGTTATAAACAACATTTTTCCTCTGATAATTAAAAAAATCACACATGTTTAATTTAGTTTTGAGGTAATTTTCCTAATTTTCAGATCTATTTTGTGCCGTTACGAAGCAGGCAAAATTAATTTTGTTTATTGATTTAGATGCAGAATTTTATGCCATAAAATTCTTATTTGAAGTTTTTGTGCTTAAAATAATTAGGAAACCAAGATATTAGAAAATTATAATTTTACATCTTAAAGTCTTATCTTCAAAATTATGTTGATAATATTTATAAATACCTCATAATATGTAGTTACTATCCACGAAATGGCCAGAGCTTACTCTCGTAATAATTGGAATGGTCCAGTTTATGTTGTTTTTTTATAGATGGCAGCATAGTGGTCTGTAACAACAAAATTAAATATTTCCAGTGGCTCCAAAACAATGTTATAGACAGAATAATTAATTATTGACGTACATATATTGGAAGAATATTTCGCTAGACAAATTTTTATATTTTTATCATTCCTAGCTGTTCACCTAGTATCATTTTATTTTAAATTACTTAACTCTGATCATAAATTTTTCAGCTTAGCTCGCATCGCTCGCACGTTTAACGAACAAACTCTAAGTCCGTAGAACTTACGGACAACAGAAGCATGCCATTATATTAGATTTTAGTGGAACTCATCGCCGTACCAGTATTTTAGGATCACTGAATTCATAGCAACATAGCGCATACGTAACAAACCAGGCCATATACTGCATTTAAACCAATGGAATTATTTTTTTCTAGATCGAATAACAAATTCGCATGCTTTGCAACGATTGAATATAAGTTTGACATCAACATGTGATACTATTTTCACAGTATTTTCACATTTCTTGTGCAAAACGTGAAAACTAACTTCCTTCGCGTCCCGCATTTGAGTGACATTTGTAAATATAATACGCTATGTCAGTTTTCCCTCTTTTTACAATTTTCATTTTGTTTAACATATATACCTACAAAAAGTACTATTACTATTATTATTTTATTTATTCTTTTAATTTTGGAAATTTACTGATATCTTGTTGTTAGTTGCAATCATTAATTTTAACATTGAATAAAAGGACCATAAGGTAGATGGTTTTTTTGTACATGATATGATAGAGAAATACGCCAAAAGTATGTTTTCGGTGTAACTACTAATCTTCTTTGCTTTGCATCTTTCACAAAATTCGAAGAAGATTTTTTTCATATAGTTGCTTTGAAATTAACGGCTATAATTTCAGACTCGCATTATTCGCAGCTTCTTTTACATCAGGCGGAGTACAAGCCAATTCATTATCGCTGCTGTCACTCATTTTCACACAATATAAAAGTAAACAAACTGATTTTGATTGTTTGCTATGGATACATAAACAAAATTACAATTTTTGTTTATTGTGAAAACTTGATTCTGAAAAATGTCATTTTGACATATAAATATACCTATTTTAATATCTAAAATTAAATGTTTTCTGTTGTGCATAAAATATTGTATGTACCACGGGTGAAATTAGCGTTTCTGACTCTCAGCATGTTATTCGCCCTCGGCGCTTTGCGCCTCGTGCTAATAATCATGCCGCGGGCCAGAAACGCCTGTTTTCACCCTTGGTACATAAATAACTATTTACTTATTATTAGAATTTTTTTTAAATCGATTTTTTTTACATTTGTCAACTCCTTCAACTCATTTCCTAAAATATTTTTGAGAAATTCGAAAGTTAAATTAGCAACGCTCTCGCTGGTGTTCTTGCAGTCGGTTGCGTGGCGTCTGTGTGGATGTCTTCTCAAAAATACCGGTTTGTTTTATACAATATTGTATTGCTGGCTTTCTCACATGTTCTAAGTGCCCAATTGGTCGTTTAAGAAAGCTTACTTTTTTATGGTCCAGGAATAGCGGATTAACCGAATATGAGTGATAAAACACGATTTTTTATAAAATATTTAACGAATAATACGAAAAAGAAACTTGAAACGCGATTAACTCGAAATGACATTTTTTCAAACGGCGGACAAATCTCCGGGTCTACTTACCCGATTGTAATAAATCTTGGCGCGTTTTGTTTATTAAACTATTCTACACAATAACTCACTACATTTGGCCGAAGAAAAAATTATAAAAAGAAAAAAAGATGAAAAAAAGGGTCGATTTTTCACACCTTACTTTAAAAGTCCGCCTTTATTGATCGATCTTTCATTAACGGTGTGATGAATTATTGTGTGAGACACCTTCCTCTATAAAATGCTTTTTGAATATTTTGTTTCTGACTTGCCAATCTTGAGATTAACTGTCCGCCTAGGCGATAAGATTTTTAAAGGACTCAACTTTGGCGCCATCTATAAATTGGAAAAAAAGTCAAAAAAACATATGTTTTATAGTCTCGAAGGACTCACTTACATTATATAAAAAGTTGTATGGTCATATCAAATAAAGAAGCTGCAAAAATAATTCTTGAAAATTAGCTTTTTTAGACTTCAAATAGGTACTAGTCCCTTAGTCCTGAAGCCTTTCTACCTTTCGGTGTAAGGCTGAAACAAAATATATTGATTAGTAAAAATCCAGTTCAAAATTAACAATATTAAAGAAGATATTTATTTAAAATATAAAATTGATGGCTCAAGTGCAGTATCAGCGACCTCTTTCTAAAATTTCCCCCACCACTATAATGGCATTTACTTATCAGTGATCCTAAATCTTTTTTAAAGATTTGAAGCTCATCGCAAAGGAGTATAAATGGCATACATGTGTCAAAATGACAAAAACTGAGATAAGGTTTGGTTAGGTTAAAAATAATTATTGTATTCTTATGCTTGAGGTTAGACACTACAAAATATTTTTTCAAATAACAGTTTAGAAGCACTGGCTTATTTAGTCATTTTTTAGATAGTTTTGAAATTTACAAAATTTGACCAACTTAAAATTACGTCGGGGGAGCAGGTATACTGCACTTTTGCCAAATTGATTTGTAACTTCATCTATACTAGACAGTAGCACTCAATCAGTTGAATTTGATGCGCTTTCTATTTAATCTTTTTTAATTTGTTAAATATTTAAGTAGATATTATACACGTTAAGAGTTTTTAATATTTATTTTCAGTGAAGAAAAATGTATTTCTACATTTCTAAACATTTTGACAGTAAATTGGCGTTAGTGTTGCTCAACCGACATCATCAGCATAAAAGTTTTGGTACCGGTCAAGGCGGCATGGAAACATTCATCTAATGAGAAGTTTAATTTCATAATATGTACAGATAATAAATCTTAATAATTCAGTATTAAATGAACTTTTATTAATTTTTCTTTTACTTTAGTAGTAATATTTAAGTAAGTAGTTTACATTTTTGATATAAATTTGCCATATATTGATTATTGTTGATGAGCCCAAGTTTACCTCTTTACATAAGAGATTATAAATTTTAAAATGTAACAAATTACCTATTTATTAAACAGAATGTTCCATTTTAATATATTTCCTTGAATATCTCGAAAACGTAACAAAAACTGTGGCGAAACAAAACCTTCATAGTTCGATTCTGACAAAATGTCCCCCTAACCCCGAGGGGACCGGGAAAGCGAGTCAGCTTTGAAATATTTAATGGGACGCCCTAAAATATTGATTAATCTTTTATAAATGTAACAGATAAAAGAAATTACAGAAATTAAATGTTCGTATCAAAAGTAACAATAATTAAAAAACAAACTATTAACTTAAAAAAATTAATTACAAACATAGATTAATAATTCAGTATCTTGAATATAAAATTTAGTTTTGCAGCCGTTGCAATGGGCTCTATCCCAGCTGAAGAAACTGTAGCACTTCTCGTAATACGAATTATTTATATTTCTGCGTCTGTTACTTTATTAATAACTAACTACCACTCGAGGCAATTTAATTTTGTTATTAAAATTGCGTCGAATAAAGTATCACAATAAAAAAATACCGATATAATTTGATATTCCAAAATTGTGACTTAAATTTATAACCAGGTTCAACAAATTGAATCTTTGAAGAAATTTAACGTTTAATTTAATAGCATGTGAAAATCTGAATTTAAATTTTTTATTATTATATAAATTCAGTCAAAGCTACTTTGAAATATTTTTCGTGCTATTCGAAGTAGAGGACATAATAACCCAAATGCTAAACAGTTTGAATATTCATACAAAAGATTATGCTAAAGCAAGTAGTTCTGTTTATGACAATTGTGTTGACCGGACATTTACTGGATGTCCCATTTTAATCTATTTCCTTGAATATCTTGAAAAGGATGCATCATAACAAAAACTGTGCTAAAACAAAATCTTCATAGTTTTGAGGAGGCAATCCGATGTTGACAAAATATCCCGCCCCCCCTGGGAATCCCTAATCAGAATCCATATTTTTTATTACAGATTCAAAAAGAGTGTAAAACTTTTTTTGTACTCATGTGGCTCTGTAATCGTCGAAATTAGATTTTTTTCTCAAAAAATTACATAATCAATATTATGTTAATTAGATAAATTACGACGTTTGTTATTTTAATAAATACCTAACCTCGCAGAAATATTGCCCTTAACACCCCGGGAGAACGAGGGAAAGAAACATTAAAAACTATAAATGGAAAATAGAATTAAATTTCCGCATGTCTTATTCTAATCTAAGATAAAATCTATTTTTTCTTTTTCGGTTTTTAAAGTTTCTTTCGCCCATTCCCCTTGGTTGTTGAGGGGTAATATTTCTACAAATTAGGTATTTATTGAAACAACAAACATCGTAATTTATGCAGTTATTAGCAGAATATTGATTGCGTAATTTTCTGAAAGAAGAAAAAAAATCAAATTTTGACGATTACAGCACCACCTATTAGGAATACAAAAAAAGTCTCCAGATAAACTCTACCTTAATTTTTTACGCTTTCCGAATCAAAAAGAAAAATAGGGCTTCCCATTAAAGATTTCAATGTTGACCCCTTTCTCTGGGGATCAGGGGGGACATTTTGCCAGAATCGCATGTCCTCCTCAAAATTATGAATGTTTTGTTTCTCCACACTTTATTACGATATATCGTTTTAGAGATATTCAAGGAAATATATTAAAATAGGACAACTTCTATAGATAAAATTAAAAACAAAACTTTTTTTTTATATTAATCTGACACAATTTTCCTTGACATAAGTGTGGTAATATTTCAGGTTGTCACATGTAAATAATGTATTATAAACAAAAAGTGAAACTAGTGACAGTGTTGTGTTAAGTATCGTTATTAATTGCTAGGCTATTATTTTTAAAATTATGTATGTTTCGTCTAGTGTTAGCTATTTTGTAGTCCTTGGTTTAGAAAATATTAAGTATCGTGAGAATGATATGTTTGGGGTTGTGTTTGTGTTTTTAAACTAATAAATTAAGTCAAGTGTGCCTGGGTCCGTCTGAGTGACGCCGAATGTGGAAACATGTTGGAATAGGTGAGGGATGAAGAGACGTGTGTGATTGGTTTTAGGGTGCATGTGACTTTGTGAATAGTTTTTAAGATAGTGTGTATCCGACGATCGACGAGAGAAGTTGAAATTAATTATCTTTGTAAATCTTGATCTTAATAAAACTGATGTACATATTCCCTGTACTTCGTGTGTTATTTATCCTGACGAATATATGAACAGGAAGTGCAGAAGGAGCAGCATTAATCACAGAAAAATTACATCATTTATAGACAATTATCAGAAGAGGATAGATTGTTTTATATTAGGATTGCGACATAAGTTTTTATCGTCTTTCGAAAAATATCTAAATATACATTTATCACACACCGGATCACCTAAAGGATTAGATTGCAACTTCCGTTGCAACTGTTCCATGCTTTTAAAGATAAGAAAAATATATACAATGTGTTGTTATCTACAATTAGTATCAAATTCACAACATTCGCAATTTGCAATTATAGTCACGATCAAGAGATAAAGAATAGACTAAACAACATGTATTTTACGAATTATGATTTATTACTCATTCTTAAAGTGTTATTTTTGTTATCTTAGAAGCTATGTAGAAAGTTCAATAGCGATAATAAAAAACTGTTTACATACCAGTTGATAAATACGGAAAAATATTAAATATTTCTAGCTTCTGCATTAGATATTGCTGTCATATTGATTTGTCATACTCTGTAACAGGAAAAATAGTTATTTTTGTATTAAGTGCGCGAAATGAGTGTTTTTTGATTGCGCATAAGATTGTCACTTTTGGGCGAGAACGTCAGGTTGAGACAAAAAAGGCATTCGAACGCGCCAAAAAAAAACCCACGAAATACAAACAATTTTTTCTACAACTGTCAAAAAAAATAATATTATCTATGAGTACTGATTTATTTAAATAGACTGAAGTAACAAAATCAAAAATAAAAGCTGTTTTCTTTCGGTAAGCGATCCAATTCGATCGGATTGTATAAATCCGATTATATGACGTCACAAGAGATTGAAATCGTGATTCAAAAGAACTAATCTTTGTATGATTGCAATCCATAAAAATTTGATATTTATCTATCTTAACCCTAATTCAATACCAAAATGAATTTAGAAAATTTGTTATTTATAAAAATATAATCTAGTATATTCTAATTGATTTATACTAATAATATTTTATTATAGGATGAAATAACAGGAAATATTTATCTCTTTCGTATTATTAATATAAATTAATGTACACTGTCCTGTTTTCTATTTTCCATCGTGTTTATATTTTTATTTATTTAACTATTAAACACGAAATTATTAGTGAATGACAAATCGATAAACCACGTGACAGCAATCCGATCAACGTGAACGCTGTTTTGAAGCGATTCGGAGAATCAGATTGCAATCAATAATATTGTGGTGCGGATATGTGATCGAAAACCGAAAGAACGTGTACGATCACTTTTGGATTGCTCAATCCGATTAAATGTTTTTTTCTGAAAGCGGCAAATATGAATTTAAATAAAAAAATATATCATCACGCCTGTTACCCATTACTGGGTGTGACACTCTGCAATACAATCATAAATAAAAGTGAACAAAATTGACTAAAAAAAAAACTGATTTGTGCTTAATTTAATCTTGATGGTGAAGTATATTTCACGTGAAATAATCACCTGACGGGTTAAACGCACTTTAATCCTGTGGTATAAACACTATTTTTCGCACTTCCAGCTATTTTTTATATTGCCTTGACATATAAGCTGTATTCCATTTGCCATTTGGTTCACTTAAATCAGTTTAGTTAAATTAGACAACATGACTAAATGAACTGAATTAAGCAAACTGATGCAGTTAATGGGATGAATTACTTCAAAGTTAATTAAAATCAGTAATTCTAGTACCGAAAATAAAGTCAGTGAAGTAATTCAGAGAAATAAATAAGTGATCTGGTTGAATAAATGTAAGTTTGATCTGATCCAAATGGCAAATGGAATACGCCTATAATTCACAAAAATAGCATTATACATTTTTTAGGCAATAATTTTGAGGTTATTTACCTGTCAATTTCATCCAGGCAGATTCTCATTATGGTATCAATAAGGAGATAGCTATGTTCAAATTCACGCGCAGTTTTATTTCTTATCTTTAAAACATGATATCATCGTATTATCAAAACGTAAACTTACCTCTTATTTCATTATTGCAATAAAGAAATTAGTAGGAAGTATGCTGCAAAATGCTAAACTCTAAAAACACATTTAATAATAAAATTCATTATATTATTTAACACACTTCTATTTAACGGATGCTACAGTGGAATGAAACTACTACGATACCACGAACGAAATGACATAACGTAACTGAATGATAACATGTGAGAAGATAATAAGCAGTGTTGCCAACTATCTGACTGCGTATACGCTTGAAAAGAAAGTAGTTTTGATGCAGAATGTTTATCAGCAACTAAATTACAAAATTACACTAAACAACTTAAATAAGAATATTATTTTGTTTTTTTTTTCTCTATTGACTTTCATCTCTTCTATCCGCCATTTTTAATCCTCTAAAGTTGCTCGCGGTATTCAAAAATAGACATTTAGTGGAACATTTTAAGCCCCTACATGTTATTTTATTTCAAGAAGAAAAATGTATACCGTGGGGTGATCGATTTGGCAAATAATGCCCCATGTATAAATTTTAAGAGTATTAGGTACTAAACTAAAAATACAAAATTAGGCTTTTTTACAAAACGACTGGAGAGTCGCAAAATGAGAGCTGATGGGCCGCAAGCGTCCCGCGGGCCGTATGTTGTGCAGGCCTGAGCAAAATGGATACTTTTTGTGGCGAATCTGCAGGACGAGCTTAGTGAGTGCGACAAATACAGATGTGGCCAAAAAGTCACTTTCGCTCCACATGAACTATGCTATTTTTTTCTTCGAATGCCGGAATATTTATCCAATTAACCATATTTATGTCATACAATTTTTCTGGCGCTGGTAATTCAATGAAACTCCTAAATTTTAAAGAGCGTCAGAAAACGTATTTGTCAGAAAAGTTAAACTTTATTTGTTTTTATGGAGTTCTGAAACCTCATCTTTTTCTGACGTTTGATGAAATACTTATTTGTTTCATTACGATTAAAAATACAAGTTTTCTAGTCGAGTAATAAAAGTTGCCGGACGACGAGGAGAGAATCTGGTAATATTACGAGACTCGAAATACGTGTAGTATTTTTAGTCCGATTGAAACATATTCTTTTTTTACTCACTTATTTAGAAAATATCACAGATTTATTCAAATTAAAATGAAGCTAATTGACAAAATTAGCAAATTAATTGTATTGAAAGTATACAAAAGAGATTTCTGAAGTACATGTACTATAAATTAATTAATTACTATCCGGAACGAGGTTTTCCGTACTATGTGCTATTATTACGTAGATATTTTAGTTTGAATTCTTGCAATCTCGTAGAACTAGAGTTGCATTAACGCACTTATATAAATTAATCAACGGCTTGCTGAATGATTATACTCGTATATCAATTGCACAGCTAAACTGTCATACCCCTAATTTCGTCACTTGAAACCCTGAACCATTTTATTTACAATCATGTCACACTAATATTTTCTATAGATCACCAACCAACAACATGTGTGCCATGCAGAGCCGTATTAACACTGTGAGGGGCCCTAAGCACAATAGATTTTCTTGTCGCCCATAAAGAGCGATCACTTACGGGATACTAGTCACTGCACTACACTTCAAAGATAAAGTGTTATAAGCGCGGATTTTTCACATTTAATACCAAATCGACTAATTCTTGACGACCTTTGGAAATGACCAGCAGTTAGCCATACTCAAACATATATTCCAGTAGTTTTTTCACTTCTTTAATTTTTATCCAGAAAAATGTTCATTAGTAGGTTTAGATTTTTAATTTTTTTACAATTTCCGCGAGACAACCAATGTGTCGAGGCCCTAAGCTATAGCTTAGGCAGCTTATGCTATAATCCAGCACTGGTACCATGTATAATAGAATCCACACCCCAGGAAATATATTTCACAATAAATTTTTGAGTGAACTAGAATGTTATTCATTTGAGTAAATTATATTCTGAACAATTCTAAATGTGAATAGGTTTATTGTCCTTTATTTAGTGTACTCATATTTTGATATTAGTTTGTTACTTTTATTAATTAAGTAGTTTTTAATTTGAAGTAGACAAGTTAAATTATTTTCTTGTCCCTGTCCTGTAATAGGATCTATGTTTGTTGGGCAGTGTATTAATAATAATATTACAAAAAGTTCACAAAAAAATTAATAGTTTCAGAACACAACCGTCTAACGTTTTGATAGTAAATTACCAAGTCCATTTCAAGTTCAAAAACAATTATTTAGAAACACTAAAAATTCATCAAATTAGTTGCATTTGTTCAAATATTCAAATGTTTTAATTAAGAGAATTTTAGAGCCGTCATCTTTCCGAACAGGATTTTGCCATTTTTCGTCCAAACGTATTTATAGTTTTTAGTGGCAAGAGATACGCGGGCGTTCTTGAAGAGTATAGCATTTCGTGCGTTAAATGATTATTGACATACATTTTTTGAGCTGTATTACCTAAATTCAGATTAGATGTTGTTATAATTTTGCTGTTTTACTGCGGACATAAATTTGTCCTTAGTTTGACAAAAGATTAATTTGATAACAATTCTGCGAGGCTTCTTAGAATTTCTGTTAATCTGAGGTAGACGACGAGCTACTTCGATATCTGTGACTTTAACATCAGTATTAACAAACGTAGAAATATCGTTAACCAATCCAAATATATTTTCAGCTGTTTATTCCGGAACATTGCTTATGACTATGTTGTTTATCCTGCTCTATTGATTTAATTCCACAATATTTTTCGTTACGACTTTTAATTCAGTTTTTAAAACAGCATTTTTTTTTTAGTACATCAATTTCCCTTATTTTATCACTTAAGATTTTTCAAATTAAGTTCAAAATCAGTGATCTTATCACTACAGAAATTTACTGACTTTTGAAAATCGGTGAATTTTGCAATATATTCTGCAATATTTTGTCTTTCATTTCTTTAAAACACGATTTCATGACGGTAAGGGATGTGTCATATTCTTATAAATCTTCTAAGCCAATTGTAGGGAAATACTCTTCACAGTACCAAACTACCGATTTAGATTCAAACAATTTTAAATGAGAAGATTCAATACCCCTTATTGCAGTCACCACACTTTACTCCAGGATATCGCTGGCTGACACCTTTTTACATTTATAGCAATTCGACATTTTAAGCAATTGAACGATAAAAAAAAAGTTAGAACAGCACAATTAATTAAATTAACTCAGAAACAACTGACTGTTGTCGATCAGCGATATGTAAAGAAACTACTGCATTTATTATAATAGCTTGATAAATTCAGCAGAAATGAAGGTAACAAATATATATATCAACACTTGAAGCATACAATAACAGCAAAAATTTCACAATTCCGAAGAAATATAACTGTGAATAACTTTGAAATAAATCCCTCCAAAAATACATGTGCTGTCTCTTCACTTACGCTACTACTATTCAATTATCTACCAGAAGTACACTTGATACATAAATTATAATATTCTTATTTAAGTTGTTTAGTGTAATTTTGTAATTTAGTTGCTGATAAACATTCTGCATCAAAACTACTTTCTTTTCAAGCGTATACGCAGTCAGATAGTTGGCAACACTGCTTATTATCTTCTCACATGTTATCATTCAGTTACGTTATGTCATTTCGTTCGTGGTATCGTAGTAGTTTCATTCCACTGTAGCATCCGTTAAATAGAAGTGTGTTAAATAATATAATGAATTTTATTATTAAATGTGTTTTTAGAGTTTAGCATTTTGCAGCATACTTCCTACTAATTTCTTTATTGCAATAATGAAATAAGAGGTAAGTTTACGTTTTGATAATACGATGATATCATGTTTTAAAGATAAGAAATAAAACTGCGCGTGAATTTGAACATAGCTATCTCCTTATTGATACCATAATGAGAATCTGCCTGGATGAAATTGACAGGTAAATAACCTCAAAATTATTGCCTAAAAAATGTATAATGCTATTTTTGTGAATTATAGGCGTATTCCATTTGCCATTTGGATCAGATCAAACTTACATTTATTCAACCAGATCACTTATTTATTTCTCTGAATTACTTCACTGACTTTATTTTCGGTACTAGAATTACTGATTTTAATTAACTTTGAAGTAATTCATCCCATTAACTGCATCAGTTTGCTTAATTCAGTTCATTTAGTCATGTTGTCTAATTTAACTAAACTGATTTAAGTGAACCAAATGGCAAATGGAATACAGCTTATATGTCAAGGCAATATAAAAAATAGCTGGAAGTGCGAAAAATAGTGTTTATACCACAGGATTAAAGTGCGTTTAACCCGTCAGGTGATTATTTCACGTGAAATATACTTCACCATCAAGATTAAATTAAGCACAAATCAGTTTTTTTTTTAGTCAATTTTGTTCACTTTTATTTATGATTGTATTGCAGAGTGTCACACCCAGTAATGGGTAACAGGCGTGATGATATATTTTTTTATTTAAATTCATATTTGCCGCTTTCAGAAAAAAACATTTAATCGGATTGAGCAATCCAAAAGTGATCGTACACGTTCTTTCGGTTTTCGATCACATATCCGCACCACAATATTATTGATTGCAATCTGATTCTCCGAATCGCTTCAAAACAGCGTTCACGTTGATCGGATTGCTGTCACGTGGTTTATCGATTTGTCATTCACTAATAATTTCGTGTTTAATAGTTAAATAAATAAAAATATAAACACGATGGAAAATAGAAAACAGGACAGTGTACATTAATTTATATTAATAATACGAAAGAGATAAATATTTCCTGTTATTTCATCCTATAATAAAATATTATTAGTATAAATCAATTAGAATATACTAGATTATATTTTTATAAATAACAAATTTTCTAAATTCATTTTGGTATTGAATTAGGGTTAAGATAGATAAATATCAAATTTTTATGGATTGCAATCATACAAAGATTAGTTCTTTTGAATCACGATTTCAATCTCTTGTGACGTCATATAATCGGATTTATACAATCCGATCGAATTGGATCGCTTACCGAAAGAAAACAGCTTTTATTTTTGATTTTGTTACTTCAGTCTATTTAAATAAATCAGTACTCATAGATAATATTATTTTTTTTGACAGTTGTAGAAAAAATTGTTTGTATTTCGTGGGTTTTTTTTTGGCGCGTTCGAATGCCTTTTTTGTCTCAACCTGACGTTCTCGCCCAAAAGTGACAATCTTATGCGCAATCAAAAAACACTCATTTCGCGCACTTAATACAAAAATAACTATTTTTCCTGTTACAGAGTATGACAAATCAATATGACAGCAATATCTAATGCAGAAGCTAGAAATATTTAATATTTTTCCGTATTTATCAACTGGTATGTAAACAGTTTTTTATTATCGCTATTGAACTTTCTACATAGCTTCTAAGATAACAAAAATAACACTTTAAGAATGAGTAATAAATCATAATTCGTAAAATACATGTTGTTTAGTCTATTCTTTATCTCTTGATCGTGACTATAATTGCAAATTGCGAATGTTGTGAATTTGATACTAATTGTAGATAACAACACATTGTATATATTTTTCTTATCTTTAAAAGCATGGAACAGTTGCAACGGAAGTTGCAATCTAATCCTTTAGGTGATCCGGTGTGTGATAAATGTATATTTAGATATTTTTCGAAAGACGATAAAAACTTATGTCGCAATCCTAATATAAAACAATCTATCCTCTTCTGATAATTGTCTATAAATGATGTAATTTTTCTGTGATTAATGCTGCTCCTTCTGCACTTCCTGTTCATATATTCGTCAGGATAAATAACACACGAAGTACAGGGAATATGTACATCAGTTTTATTAAGATCAAGATTTACAAAGATAATTAATTTCAACTTCTCTCGTCGATCGTCGGATACACACTATCTTAAAAACTATTCACAAAGTCACATGCACCCTAAAACCAATCACACACGTCTCTTCATCCCTCACCTATTCCAACATGTTTCCACATTCGGCGTCACTCAGACGGACCCAGGCACACTTGACTTAATTTATTAGTTTAAAAACACAAACACAACCCCAAACATATCATTCTCACGATACTTAATATTTTCTAAACCAAGGACTACAAAATAGCTAACACTAGACGAAACATACATAATTTTAAAAATAATAGCCTAGCAATTAATAACGATACTTAACACAACACTGTCACTAGTTTCACTTTTTGTTTATAATACATTATTTACATGTGACAACCTGAAATATTACCACACTTATGTCAAGGAAAATTGTGTCAGATTAATATAAAAAAAAAGTTTTGTTTTTAATTTTATCTATAGAAGTTGTCCTATTTTAATATATTTCCTTGAATATCTCTAAAACGATATATCGTAATAAAGTGTGGAGAAACAAAACATTCATAATTTTGAGGAGGACATGCGATTCTGGCAAAATGTCCCCCCTGATCCCCAGAGAAAGGGGTCAACATTGAAATCTTTAATGGGAAGCCCTATTTTTCTTTTTGATTCGGAAAGCGTAAAAAATTAAGGTAGAGTTTATCTGGAGACTTTTTTTGTATTCCTAATAGGTGGTGCTGTAATCGTCAAAATTTGATTTTTTTTCTTCTTTCAGAAAATTACGCAATCAATATTCTGCTAATAACTGCATAAATTACGATGTTTGTTGTTTCAATAAATACCTAATTTGTAGAAATATTACCCCTCAACAACCAAGGGGAATGGGCGAAAGAAACTTTAAAAACCGAAAAAGAAAAAATAGATTTTATCTTAGATTAGAATAAGACATGCGGAAATTTAATTCTATTTTCCATTTATAGTTTTTAATGTTTCTTTCCCTCGTTCTCCCGGGGTGTTAAGGGCAATATTTCTGCGAGGTTAGGTATTTATTAAAATAACAAACGTCGTAATTTATCTAATTAACATAATATTGATTATGTAATTTTTTGAGAAAAAAATCTAATTTCGACGATTACAGAGCCACATGAGTACAAAAAAAGTTTTACACTCTTTTTGAATCTGTAATAAAAAATATGGATTCTGATTAGGGATTCCCAGGGGGGGCGGGATATTTTGTCAACATCGGATTGCCTCCTCAAAACTATGAAGATTTTGTTTTAGCACAGTTTTTGTTATGATGCATCCTTTTCAAGATATTCAAGGAAATAGATTAAAATGGGACATCCAGTAAATGTCCGGTCAACACAATTGTCATAAACAGAACTACTTGCTTTAGCATAATCTTTTGTATGAATATTCAAACTGTTTAGCATTTGGGTTATTATGTCCTCTACTTCGAATAGCACGAAAAATATTTCAAAGTAGCTTTGACTGAATTTATATAATAATAAAAAATTTAAATTCAGATTTTCACATGCTATTAAATTAAACGTTAAATTTCTTCAAAGATTCAATTTGTTGAACCTGGTTATAAATTTAAGTCACAATTTTGGAATATCAAATTATATCGGTATTTTTTTATTGTGATACTTTATTCGACGCAATTTTAATAACAAAATTAAATTGCCTCGAGTGGTAGTTAGTTATTAATAAAGTAACAGACGCAGAAATATAAATAATTCGTATTACGAGAAGTGCTACAGTTTCTTCAGCTGGGATAGAGCCCATTGCAACGGCTGCAAAACTAAATTTTATATTCAAGATACTGAATTATTAATCTATGTTTGTAATTAATTTTTTTAAGTTAATAGTTTGTTTTTTAATTATTGTTACTTTTGATACGAACATTTAATTTCTGTAATTTCTTTTATCTGTTACATTTATAAAAGATTAATCAATATTTTAGGGCGTCCCATTAAATATTTCAAAGCTGACTCGCTTTCCCGGTCCCCTCGGGGTTAGGGGGACATTTTGTCAGAATCGAACTATGAAGGTTTTGTTTCGCCACAGTTTTTGTTACGTTTTCGAGATATTCAAGGAAATATATTAAAATGGAACATTCTGTTTAATAAATAGGTAATTTGTTACATTTTAAAATTTATAATCTCTTATGTAAAGAGGTAAACTTGGGCTCATCAACAATAATCAATATATGGCAAATTTATATCAAAAATGTAAACTACTTACTTAAATATTACTACTAAAGTAAAAGAAAAATTAATAAAAGTTCATTTAATACTGAATTATTAAGATTTATTATCTGTACATATTATGAAATTAAACTTCTCATTAGATGAATGTTTCCATGCCGCCTTGACCGGTACCAAAACTTTTATGCTGATGATGTCGGTTGAGCAACACTAACGCCAATTTACTGTCAAAATGTTTAGAAATGTAGAAATACATTTTTCTTCACTGAAAATAAATATTAAAAACTCTTAACGTGTATAATATCTACTTAAATATTTAACAAATTAAAAAAGATTAAATAGAAAGCGCATCAAATTCAACTGATTGAGTGCTACTGTCTAGTATAGATGAAGTTACAAATCAATTTGGCAAAAGTGCAGTATACCTGCTCCCCCGACGTAATTTTAAGTTGGTCAAATTTTGTAAATTTCAAAACTATCTAAAAAATGACTAAATAAGCCAGTGCTTCTAAACTGTTATTTGAAAAAATATTTTGTAGTGTCTAACCTCAAGCATAAGAATACAATAATTATTTTTAACCTAACCAAACCTTATCTCAGTTTTTGTCATTTTGACACATGTATGCCATTTATACTCCTTTGCGATGAGCTTCAAATCTTTAAAAAAGATTTAGGATCACTGATAAGTAAATGCCATTATAGTGGTGGGGGAAATTTTAGAAAGAGGTCGCTGATACTGCACTTGAGCCATCAATTTTATATTTTAAATAAATATCTTCTTTAATATTGTTAATTTTGAACTGGATTTTTACTAATCAATATATTTTGTTTCAGCCTTACACCGAAAGGTAGAAAGGCTTCAGGACTAAGGGACTAGTACCTATTTGAAGTCTAAAAAAGCTAATTTTCAAGAATTATTTTTGCAGCTTCTTTATTTGATATGACCATACAACTTTTTATATAATGTAAGTGAGTCCTTCGAGACTATAAAACATATGTTTTTTTGACTTTTTTTCCAATTTATAGATGGCGCCAAAGTTGAGTCCTTTAAAAATCTTATCGCCTAGGCGGACAGTTAATCTCAAGATTGGCAAGTCAGAAACAAAATATTCAAAAAGCATTTTATAGAGGAAGGTGTCTCACACAATAATTCATCACACCGTTAATGAAAGATCGATCAATAAAGGCGGACTTTTAAAGTAAGGTGTGAAAAATCGACCCTTTTTTTCATCTTTTTTTCTTTTTATAATTTTTTCTTCGGCCAAATGTAGTGAGTTATTGTGTAGAATAGTTTAATAAACAAAACGCGCCAAGATTTATTACAATCGGGTAAGTAGACCCGGAGATTTGTCCGCCGTTTGAAAAAATGTCATTTCGAGTTAATCGCGTTTCAAGTTTCTTTTTCGTATTATTCGTTAAATATTTTATTAAAAATCGTGTTTTATCACTCATATTCGGTTAATCCGCTATTCCTGGACCATAAAAAAGTAAGCTTTCTTAAACGACCAATTGGGCACTTAGAACATGTGAGAAAGCCAGCAATACAATATTGTATAAAACAAACCGGTATTTTTGAGAAGACATCCACACAGACGCCACGCAACCGACTGCAAGAACACCAGCGAGAGCGTTGCTAATTTAACTTTCGAATTTCTCAAAAATATTTTAGGAAATGAGTTGAAGGAGTTGACAAATGTAAAAAAAATCGATTTAAAAAAAATTCTAATAATAAGTAAATAGTTATTTATGTACCAAGGGTGAAAACAGGCGTTTCTGGCCCGCGGCATGATTATTAGCACGAGGCGCAAAGCGCCGAGGGCGAATAACATGCTGAGAGTCAGAAACGCTAATTTCACCCGTGGTACATACAATATTTTATGCACAACAGAAAACATTTAATTTTAGATATTAAAATAGGTATATTTATATGTCAAAATGACATTTTTCAGAATCAAGTTTTCACAATAAACAAAAATTGTAATTTTGTTTATGTATCCATAGCAAACAATCAAAATCAGTTTGTTTACTTTTATATTGTGTGAAAATGAGTGACAGCAGCGATAATGAATTGGCTTGTACTCCGCCTGATGTAAAAGAAGCTGCGAATAATGCGAGTCTGAAATTATAGCCGTTAATTTCAAAGCAACTATATGAAAAAAATCTTCTTCGAATTTTGTGAAAGATGCAAAGCAAAGAAGATTAGTAGTTACACCGAAAACATACTTTTGGCGTATTTCTCTATCATATCATGTACAAAAAAACCATCTACCTTATGGTCCTTTTATTCAATGTTAAAATTAATGATTGCAACTAACAACAAGATATCAGTAAATTTCCAAAATTAAAAGAATAAATAAAATAATAATAGTAATAGTACTTTTTGTAGGTATATATGTTAAACAAAATGAAAATTGTAAAAAGAGGGAAAACTGACATAGCGTATTATATTTACAAATGTCACTCAAATGCGGGACGCGAAGGAAGTTAGTTTTCACGTTTTGCACAAGAAATGTGAAAATACTGTGAAAATAGTATCACATGTTGATGTCAAACTTATATTCAATCGTTGCAAAGCATGCGAATTTGTTATTCGATCTAGAAAAAAATAATTCCATTGGTTTAAATGCAGTATATGGCCTGGTTTGTTACGTATGCGCTATGTTGCTATGAATTCAGTGATCCTAAAATACTGGTACGGCGATGAGTTCCACTAAAATCTAATATAATGGCATGCTTCTGTTGTCCGTAAGTTCTACGGACTTAGAGTTTGTTCGTTAAACGTGCGAGCGATGCGAGCTAAGCTGAAAAATTTATGATCAGAGTTAAGTAATTTAAAATAAAATGATACTAGGTGAACAGCTAGGAATGATAAAAATATAAAAATTTGTCTAGCGAAATATTCTTCCAATATATGTACGTCAATAATTAATTATTCTGTCTATAACATTGTTTTGGAGCCACTGGAAATATTTAATTTTGTTGTTACAGACCACTATGCTGCCATCTATAAAAAAACAACATAAACTGGACCATTCCAATTATTACGAGAGTAAGCTCTGGCCATTTCGTGGATAGTAACTACATATTATGAGGTATTTATAAATATTATCAACATAATTTTGAAGATAAGACTTTAAGATGTAAAATTATAATTTTCTAATATCTTGGTTTCCTAATTATTTTAAGCACAAAAACTTCAAATAAGAATTTTATGGCATAAAATTCTGCATCTAAATCAATAAACAAAATTAATTTTGCCTGCTTCGTAACGGCACAAAATAGATCTGAAAATTAGGAAAATTACCTCAAAACTAAATTAAACATGTGTGATTTTTTTAATTATCAGAGGAAAAATGTTGTTTATAACACGTGTCGAAAAAAGTTACGTGCATGTACAGATTTCCATACTCGGTAAGCCTCGTGCGTTAATCTCTGCACTTTCACGTAACAAGCCTTTTTCGGCACTTGTTGTTAAAATAACTATTGTAGCACTGTTTTTGACAAAAACAGTTGCACCAAATTCACTTTGTAAACGTGGTACTGAAAAAATTAATTTTCTGTATTTATGAAATATAAATATGTAGGTATAATAAACACAGCTTATATTGTATGTAAATATTAAAATTATTTGAAATGAAAGTATGTTGAAAATACTTCTAATTTGGCTCGTATGGCAGCACTGATTTTCACATTGTACACAGCGCACTCTCACTGATAGTAAATTGCTATATTCTTGCTATGTATTTGTTATTTGGAGATTTTTATAAAATAAATAGAAATAGAAAATAGTCTATTAAAAATAGTTATTTTTATAACAAGTGCCGAAAAAGGTACGTAACCTTTTTCGGCACGTGTTATAAACAACATTTTTACTACAACTGTGCGATTTAGTAAATCACTAAAATATTATTAAAATTTATAAAATTTATAAAATTTTAATGATATTACATGAGAACGATGTTTTACGGCGTTGCTATGGTTTGTTTGTTGATTGCTTGCACATTGTTCTACGTTATTTAAAAATATTTCACTAACGTCAAAATAATTTCTTCAAAATCATCTTGATTGGAATAGTACAGTGAGTGATTCTTCTTTATCATTAACACCTCCAAAGATAATTGAAGCTCCGGATCATACTATGTTGGATCTATTTTCGACAATGACAATCAACCTGCTGCTGGTACTTCTAAAGCTTCCGAAATTGTTACCAATAATATTACTGGTAATAATATGAACAGGTACGGAAGAAATCAATGTTTCTTTAGACACAAAAATTGCCACTTTACATTATGTCAATATAAGCAACTGTAACAACTGTGTTAAAATATACGCAAACAATAAATATGAAGTATTTCACTTACTCTTTAAATAAAACCATTTATCGATATATTTTACATTGTTCGGTTCTTTTTATTAATTGTCTACAGATTAGATATACTGCAAATTAAGGTTACGTTTATAAACGTCAAAATATACTACTGCATATTTACTAGCGCTGGTTCACCGTATCTTCTTCTTCCATAAGCGTCTGTGGTCAAAATATGAATTCCGCGCTCGGCGCGAAATTTAAATCGCTGTCAAAACAATATTCTTTTGACAGTTACGTAATGAAGCACTTTCCGCACTAGTGTTTCTTTGCTTTCGGAAACGCACTTGGTCTGCATTCATCTACTTTCCATACGTAACCAAGGCAATTATAGTTACGTAATAACAAAGAAATCGCACAGTTGTAGGAAAAAATAATTTCAAAAGACAATCTGTTAACAGATGACAGGTCTTATGAAACATGTTCTTCATACAATGATTTCTAGTGAGGTAATTATTTTTTATTAGTCAAATCACAGTCCCCACGGATGTTAGTTGAGGTTAACCACAGGGATAATTTTAATGTAGTGAAAATTGTTTAACGGCTGTGAGAACCGAACTCGGGTTCTCAAACTAGATTCCACTGAGCCACCTACCTCAGAAAACAGTATACAAAACGATTGTACCGGGCATAAAATTGAAATATGTAACATGGAAATGGTATGTTGATTATTGCTTCATTAATTAAATTTGGCTAAAAGCGTAAATAAAAAATCTTTTGAATTAAAAACTGCATCTCATAAGTACGTACTTGTTGCAAACGAAAAATGGCTTTTATAGTAATTTATTAAAATACAAGTTATAGAAGGCAACGTATTCTAGCACGAGTATTTTATACTACTTTCTGTTTTCGCTTTTTTTACATAATTTGTAAAAAGATCCAAATTTCTAATAATAAACTCAAATTGCAATATTCATTTCATATTTTTTATATTATTCATTAATATTTACATCAGTTTCACTTAATAATTTAAAATTTTAATAAATTTCATAATATTATAGTCAATTGACTACCTGCTACCTAATTGATATAGTTTAGTTAATAATAATTCAATTACATTATTACTTTGGCTGATGTTTGTTAGTACAAGAAATATTATTATTCAATTTTAAAACTAGTTTGCTGTGCCCAGTTGGTTCCTTAATTTAGAATGCACTAAATTGAAAGTTGAAAAAATGCGCACTATCCCTACTGAAGAAACTGTAGCACTTGCCGTAATACGAAATTTTTATTTCTGTATCTGTTATACACACTTTTAATAGCTAATTACCACTCGAGCCTATTTAATTTTGTTATTAAATTTGCGTCGAATAAAGTATCACAAAATGTGCCGATTTACTAATATGATTTGAAATTTCAAAATTGTGAATGTTAAATATACAGGGTGGTGAACGCAACTCTCGAACATAGGGATTTAACATGTAAAATCACAATTTTATAATTTCCTGCGTCCCTAATTATTTTAAGCAAAAAAGCTTCAAATAAAAGTTTTAGGGAATAAAATTCTGCATCTAATCATACAATAACCAAAATTAATTTGGCAAGCTTCGCAACGGCACATATTTTATCTGAAAATAACGAAAATGGCCTGAAAACTATTGATAGCCATGGAACTAAAACAAAATTAAACAAATGTTTGTCGTTTTATCTGTCAAAATAAATGACATAATAAATAAAGAAATTAGTTGACAGATTATATTTCAAACATTTGTTTAATTTTGTTTCTATTCCATGGCTATCGATAGTTTTCAGGCTATTTTTGTCATTTTCAGATATAATTTGTGCCGTTACGAAGCATGCAAAGTTAATATTGTTTATGGACTTAGATGCAGAATTTTATGCCCTAAAACTTTTATTCGAACCATTTTTGCTAAAAATAATTAGGAAAGCAGGAAATTACAAAATTGTGATTTTACATGTTAAATCCCTATGTTCGAGAATTGCGTTCACCGCCCTGTATATTAGGTTCATAGAATGTATCTTCGAGAAAATTTAACGCTTGTTCTTTTCTTTAACTATCAGAGAAATTGAATACTCCATAAACTAACTTATTTAAAATAAATTGAACTTGAAGTATATAATATCGTTTTCGCCCATAATTTTTAATAGGTCAGTACAAAATTTTATGAAATTATATGTAACTCAATAATATTCTGATTTGAATCAAAGATTTTAATAAAAAAAATCACGTGATTTAATCGCTATTTAAATGATTGATTTAAATCACGCGATTTAAAACATACACACCCTGATTAATAATAAAAAATATTTTGTTTCATTATTTTCCACAGCACTCTCAATCCGTAGTTTTCTTTATAAAAGCGATTTTTCGTTTGCTTCTTACACTTGTATAAAAAACAAACAATTGAGCTTTATTAAGTACTCACTAGATGCAGTTTTTAATTCTAAACATTTTTGCATTTACATTTTTGGTGTAATTTATTTAGGGAAGCAACAATCAACAAAAATATTGTATTCCCTATATTACATATTTGAATTCTACACCTGGTAATTGTGTTCTGATTTTAATATATTTTTTATTTACTCCGCTGATAGTTATCGGGAACTTTATCCGGAGTTAGGTGAAAACCGGCTCTAAGAAGAAAAAACATTTTTATTAGTAATATCAATAATTTTGTAAAAACAAATTGAACCACTAAAGCTTAGACATACTGACAATACCGTAACATGACGTTTCTATGATCCTATTAGATTACAACAATGAAAACTTACAACAATGACAGTTTACAACAATAAAAGCTTACAACAATGAAAGATAACAACAAAGATATGGCCCGTTTATTATGAAAGTGGTGTAAGTCCATTTTCTCTTGTTTCGAGAAAAATAAAGGTGAGCATATTTGTCAATATGAAAATATGGGTTAATTATATCAAGTCTGGCAATGTTTCTACTGATTTATCAATATGTAATTTAATTATATAAATTTGTTATAGGCAAATGGACTTACACCACTTTCAAAATTAGTCAGTTGTAAAAATCGTTTAACTTATTATTTATTTTACTTTTGTGCGCAACTTTGTACTATTCGTGTTTATTATTATTATAGCTGAAGATGGTATTAACCAATATCTACCAAAATATAAACCAAATTTATTATTATAAAATAATCTTGAAATTTTTTTCATTAAGTAACAACAGTATCTTTGAACTATGGTTTGATTTTTACTGTCGTTACTTAATTTTTAAAATGTAACGTTTATTTATTAATTCTTTAAATTGCTTGATAATGGCCAAAATTTTGCGCCGAAACGTCGCTGTTCGAATAATAAAATTAAATTAAAAATTGTTCCAATTTTTTCAATTTTATTAACCACGTTAAGCCTGTAATCCATTTAATATTTAAATTTTATAAATAATATTGATTTACCATGTTTTCTTACCTATATCACTATCTGATGTTAATATGAAATTATCCATTTTAGGAGGAAAATAAAATAAGTAACCTAAAATAGTAACTCTCAACATGTGAAGTAAAACGTACGTAAAACAGCAGGCCACTGACTCTGCTACCTGTCTATGGAAATTGGACTTACACCACTTTCATAATTAATGGTTACGCAATTTCTTTTACCGGCCAATTTTAAATTGAACAAAGCATGGACATTTTTAAGAAATTAAATACTAACTAGTTATAAATAAAAAGTTTACACTAAATTAAGCATAAATACGTGATATCTCATTTTTTTTTTAAATGGACTTCCACCACTTTCATAATAAACGGTCCATATATTGTGATTTTATTGTTGTACGAACTGAACTATATCAAAATTTTAAATTTTTGATTAAAGTATATGCAATTTTTTAATTATAAACGTTTGTAACCCACAATTTTTTTTTGTAGTGTGCACTTGTACCTCTTCTCTCCAAGATTCGGCCCCTAGGACTTTAACATACTTTAATATTAGGTAAATTATAATTATTACTAATGTACTGAGGATAGCAGCGACCTCCGAAGATACTCATCTCAGGATTATAAGTTGTTTTGTCAAACTCTATTCAAATATGTTTTTTATACTAACATACTTTTCTTTTACAGGATGAAACCTTCATCCAAAATGGCGCATTTCTCTACAATTTCGTCATCTAATTTCGTTGCTGTTAATAAATAAAGTAACATCTGTAATCAATACCGCACATCAGTACAGTAATCTGGTACGTGATTCTTACTTTTTTTTACATCGTCAATTACAATATTTATCGCCTCATAGATGTTCTTCCTCAACTTGAATGTGTGATGAATAATTTATTTAAGCAGTTGATTGCTTAAAATTATGTTAATTCGGTTTTAATTCGAGGATTACCAGTTTCGATCAATATAGGTACATTTTCTCAGTCAATAACAATAATTTCGTCTTCTTCTGTTTCTACCAGAATCACATCTTCATCCTCCACTTGCGTTATTTGGGGGTTTATTAAATTAGGTTCTAAAAATAAACAAAATTTTTATAAACATGGTTAATTAATTTATATGGTAAACATAAACAGTTGATGCTAACACGGGTATGACTACCATACCGCTTACGTCCGGTAATTCTTCTGCGAATACTATTTGCGCTGCCACTGGGGGGAGCTCCACTACAAAATATTGGCTAAAAAAATAAATAAATACAACTTTTAATCAAGTAATTAAATAATTTTAAAAAATATACTTACTATGGATTGGCATTCATCGCCCCCAAATAATGCCTCACACGTAGTACAAATTTTATAAACAAACAAAATTATTTAATTTAAAAAAAATATATTATTTATTTTTTTTACAATAACTAAATGCTGCGTCCATCAAAATTAATTGTTTGTATCACAACAAGATAGTTTGTATACTAAACATATATTCCCATATATTTTATAATCATAATTATCAAATCAAACTTCCTGAACAAATTATCATATGCACATCCGTAAGTATATTAGTATTTATCATAATTCACAATATTTAAAAAAACAAAACATCAATTCTTATCTATTGTTTATTTAATATCATTATTATTTATAATTCAACTGCATAATTTGTATAATTCAAATTTTAATTAACTAAAACCTTTTTTATTCTTAATCTTAATCTTAATCGTAAATTAAAATTAACTAAAACCTTTTTTTATTCTTAATCTTAATCTTAATCTTTTATTTGTATCTTAATCTCCTAACGTATGTCTTATCTTTGTGACGTCACTTATCTTTCTTATTTTATCTACTTTCTATAAAGTCACGTATCTCTATTTTCTTGTTTTTGCACGCTCTTTACTCTACTGCTGAGTTGGTTGCTGTCTTCAGTGTTTTTAACTAACATGATGACATGGTGTCCTTATCTACTTCCGGTCTAGAACCGGCCTTTCTACACTACTGCAATATTAATTGAAATTTGAAGAGGAATTTAATTAATATTTTTTAATTGTGAAATATATTGACTTTGAATAGTTGTGAAATATTTTAACTATAAAAGTATATAAATATATACCAACTTCTTACATCTGGGATGAAGAAAGAAAAGATCATTCATCGTGGGGTGTTGTCCATTTCGATGTTACATCGGGGGTTAAGTCCAGGATTCGATGTTGTTTTATCTATTCTTGTTCACATCTAACTTGCTTTATGTCTTTTCAGATTTACTTAAGATATGGCATTGAATGTAAACTTATTTCATTTGTTTTAATATTAGTGTATTTATTTCAAAAAGGCCATTATTATATCTGTGTTTGCTTCAGTTTTAATTAATGTATATATTTTAATGAATTGGAAATGCCTTTAGCAAATTTTTTTTTTTTTTGTTATTGTAAAAGTACTGTTTGTTATTGCTTTTACAAATCAGGAGAAATTCAATGAGATATATTATAAAGAGGTTTGGAAATAATTTTTTGTTGCTTGTTCAAAACCATATTCTGGTTTTGGTTTTTGTAAAAATGAATTTAAATCATTGGCCTTCAAGTAAATGCATTCATTATTTGTGAATCTTTAAAAATTCGTTTCTCTATTTACCACTACAAATAAGAAGGATGATAAAAATGTCAAATTAGAATTCAAAACTGATTTTCACCAAATTAAAATGTCCCTTCTACGAAACTCTTTTGAGGCTGTAATTTGACGGCTGGTACTCGCACTTTATGCGTGTAAATAGTGTCATTAGCGTTACGGCATTCGAATCCAAAGATTCTGAATTCGAATCCCATTCAAGCTAAAAATATATGAATTAACACACTGCGGTTCGATGATCCTATACCTGCTACTGTAATTGGGATCAAGTTCCTGTTGTAAAGAGTAGCAAAAATAATGATTCACGTAGGTTATGTCGCATATATTATTTCCTTCCAGTAATACCTGTCAGTCCTGTCTTTGTTTTGTATTTACTATCAACAAGAAGAGTTTGGATACAAATTTGTTAATATCACTTGTTGAAAGTAATCAGTACTAATGTAACAAAAATAATTCGAGTTACAAGATAAATTTTCCACTTATTTCAAAAGATGGCAACATGCCTGACAAAGTCAACATACATATCATAAACACAGTGACATAACATAACATAAGCTATGTGTCCGTACCTTTACCGAGATCAGCTATGGCAAAGTGCCCACACTCGGGAAACAAATATGTCTAAATTACGAATTATTATTTAATTATGGATAACATTATTCAATTGTTTATTAATGAGTAAACTATAGCTGTATTCCATTTGCCATTTGGTTCACTTAAATCAGTTCAGATAAATTAGAAAACATGACTAAATGAACTGCACACTTATTGGAGTGTATTACTTCAAGCTAAATTCGAATTAGTAAATCAAGTGCTGGAAATAAAGTGGGCGAAGTAATATAGTGAAATAAATAAGTGATTTGGTTCAGTAAGTGTAAGTTAGATCTGATTTAAATGGCAAATGGAACACGTTTCATCCAACTCTACTTTTGTTGGCAATTTAGGTTTTGGTGCCATCTTATGGTTTTAGAAGGTACTAACAATTCTGAAAAATATCATAACTCTGACGGTGTTAAATTATAATGAGAAATGAAAAAAACTCGTAGAATTATTGACAACGAAATGTTGTAAACCAAGTATCTACATTGCATCCTTTTCAAATGAGTCAGCAGTTACTCTTATTAATAATTAAAAAATAAATAAAAAAAATATCATCACGCCTTCTACCCATTACTGGGTGTGGCACTCTGCCGAAGCAGAAAATGTTTGTCGCCAGTGGGAATCGAACCAGGGTTCTCAGGATCTATAGGCCGACACGATAACCACTGTGCCACCTACTCCATCTTATTAATAATAATCAAATGTTTTCCCTAATTATCTCAAAACTATGTCAAATGGTCGTAAGAGGTATTCTATTTAGATCCTCTCTCCCCTTGGCTACGGTCCTGCGTGGAATACGATGATAAATACTCGTCCGTAAAAACCTGTTTGCAAAGTCTCTGAATAAATGTTTCTGCTCATTGTCTAGTAAAGTTTGGGACAATGTCGTGTATAAGTCGGTTTCCTTTAATATTGCATTCCAACTTTTGAAGCAATGGATCAATTTGATTAATGTCCTGAAATTTTCGGATAAAACTTCCAAGAATATCAAATTTAGAATTTTCTAATAGAATAAATTCTATGAAATCAATTTGTCTTTTTATGATGTTTTTCTATCAATATGATAGAATGTTGGGTACATCTCTTTTTTTCTTTTCATTCCAAAAGATTTGATAGATGTAGAAGAAACAGTCAAATGCATTTCAAAGGTATAATCGTGATTTTCTTTTTTCTACCAAGATTATATTACTTCGGAGCTTTTTCAAATTGTTCTCCTTATTTTCTCAATTGTGTTTGAAATGAAAACCAATCAGATGGATGATAAAAATATCGAATTTATTAACGATATTTTATCATTCACTTTTAGAACAATTCATTACATTGTCTGCATTTTTTTAATTACGAATGTATTAACAATATGAACTGTAGAATGTTTAACTCAATGTGTCTATTTTTTCTTTTCGTTCGAAAAAAATTGGCATGTCTGAAGAAAACAGTTAGATGTATTTCTTTTGTCCCTAACAATATTATGTCGCTGCGGGGTCTTCATACTATCTGTGTTTTTTCAATGAAGTTAGAAACATACAAATATATCTAAATTATGAATTATTATTTAACTATGGGTAACAATATTCAATTATTTATTACATCGGAAACTTTTTGTAAATTGAACATTCGTATATTTCTTCCATTTTATATCTTGCAATAAGTATATATGTAACGCAAGTACTATTTGTGATACATAATTCACCACTATCTACATTTATAATTGATTGTATTATACTGTAAGTTAATCATATTTGAACATTTAGTTTTGTTGAAACTCTACTTGTACTTTTATTATTACAAATCAAATGGATGATAGAAATGTCGAGTAGGCTTCAAAACCGTCCTTTATATTATTCACATTTCATTAATTAATGATTGTTTTATCAATTTTACTTTTAAAATGTTTAGTATAACGACTTTGTTTCTCATTTCAAAAGATATGATAGATCCGAAATAAAATTATTAAATTAATTTAAAAGATGTTGCTTCAGGGTTTTTCAAATAGATAAATCAATTTGTGGAATTGAGTTTTATCTAATTATCTCTTTTCTTTTAAGTTTTTTTGTGATAACAGGCATTGATAAATATTCTGTATGAAAAACGTGGTTACACTATCTGCTTATATTTTTGATTCAGGGCTTTTCAAATAGGTCTTCATATATATTTTACTAAATTAATTTGTCTTTCTATGGAATTTGTTTGTTCTTAATTTCCTCTTTTCGTTTGAATTTTATGTTATAAATGACATTGATAAATATTGTGTATGAAAAAGATTGTTGCACTAGGATTATCTTTTTAAATTTTTGATTGAATTAATAGAGAAGGAATGTAATAATCTCTGTTTCAAGAACTTACAAAAATTTGCAAATACTATAGAAACACATATCAGTGTTATGTCAACACCTTTTGGTGCCTTAATTTATATATCATATCTTGATATTATTTTCTGTAGCGATAATTTTTATGATTGAGCTTCTGCAATGCAAAAAGGAATACTTTCTGCAATTTGATAATTAATTAAATTTTGATTAATCCAAAAGAAATCAATTTGTTAATTGTATTATTTTGCAACTTAAATGCAGATTGAACTTGTGAAGTAATCTTACCAATGAATTCTGCAATTGTCTTTAGTTAATTACAAAAAGTTATTGAAAATATTGATAATTTTGTACTTCGTTTTATGTTTACAATATTATGTTGTTTCTGGGGTTATTCAAGTCGGCCTTCGAATATTTGTAGTTATTTTTCAATTATGTTTGGAGTGAAAATCAATCAGATGGATAATAGAAATGTCTAAATTCAATAGCATTTTTTAATTTATCACTTTTTTATCTAAATCATACGATTTATGTTCGTGAGAATCAATATATCCATAATTTGATAAAAAAATAGTGTGTTGATAAAATCTTGATTTTCATCATCATTGTAAAACTATTTAAATTTTCTTCTTTGCTCTTATTACTAATAGTAAAATTTAACACTTTTAATTTTTCATTATTTTCATTAAAATAAATAATATGAACAAAAATAAAATTGTTATTTGTTTTTTACTTTTTTATATACATACATATACTAACTTTTTAAATTATTTTTTTACGTTTATACACAAATAAATATGTTGTATCAGCAATAATTAGATAAATAAATAAAAAAAAATTCTTTATACTGAATAAAAAATATTTATTTTTTTAATATTTTATACTCTTATTATTATTATAAAATAATATGATTTTTATTATTTATTGTTCATGTGATGCCAAAATGCTTTAGTATCATCACAAGTTTCAAAATGTGCTTGTTCTTCAAGAATTTTGTAAACTCGCCTTATATTATAAGAACACCTTTTAAATTCCGGGTGGTTTCTGAGACTTTTTATCATGTGGATGACGTATCTCTCTGGTAATAGTTGGTGTGTATTTTCCAATGGATATATTATAAAATTGGTTTTCTTCATTGGCATAGGGCCAGGTGACATTACTAATCTATTAAATATACAATAAAATACCTTATTATGAAATATACCTAATACATAACATCATTTAAATCTAAAAGTCTATGTCTACAATAAATGTCACTATTTCTGTTAATTCTTGAGTTTGCTTTTAATGTGTGATACTTGTAATCATCTTGATGTAATATACGAAATAATTCATAATTCTCCGATCACACAATGTCACTTCATCTTTATTAGACATGATGAAGGGTCCCACCAGGTATCATCATGGAGTGATTTAATTGCTACCGATTCCTCTGATAATGTATTATTGTAATTCCAATAACAACTTTTTTGGATCACTCTTGTTCCAAAGAGTCATTTTAGAAATCTTGGAACAACTATCAATCCTTCTATTGTTAATGAATTTTAATTTATTCTTCCAAATTTTGTTCTTGAACTCGGATACAGTAAAAGTAGAGTATCTTCATGATTTTGAATTTGTCCTAATAAATATGGTTGAAATTGTTTTGTTGCCCAGATTATTGCAAGGAGTTATTTTTCTATAGTGGAATAATTTATTTCATAATTGTTCAAGGTTCTGGAGATATAAGCTATACGGAGATATTTATCATTTTCTGCCTTTTGTGATAATACAACACAATTGCGAAATTACTTGCATCAGTAGTTAAAATGAATATATACTATATAAGAAGTGTTTTACATTTTTCAAAACATTTCATATATTCTAAATTATTTATATACATTTCCTGTTCCTTTTTTAAACATTGAGTTAATGGTTTAGTTATTTTTAAAAAACTGTCTGTAAATCTTCTATAAATAGTATCCGAGTAGTCCGAGAAATATATTTAATTACTTTGGTTATTTCAGGAATGGGGAGGTATTTTATTGTTTGTATTTTATCTGGCTTATGTTTTATGGCATTTATTGTAATTATATATCCCAGCTAAACTACTTCTTTGCGTAAAAATTAATAAAATTCTTTTTCTGTGTCTAAATCTATTTCATCTGATTTTGGGTTTTTATTTTCTATTTTTTTTCCATAATTTGATTAAATAATTGTTCTGCTCGAGGTGAATTCCGTTTAGAGAATTGAGACGTTTGAACGCTTATGGGTGAAGTTCGTTGTGGAGAGTTTCGAAAATTAGCACTTGAGGCTAAAGGTTGGGGTTAATTTCGCAGGTTCATATTTGGGGTAAATAGTTTTGAAGGTTATTGTTAGTATTTATATATATATAGCTGATTGGTTTTTATTAGCATTAAATTGAATTTGGTTTTTAGGCGGTGTGAATATTTGAATTTGTGTATTTTGGTTGTGTATGTATTGTAAGTCGTTTGAAATTAAATTTAAAATTTCAACTAATGTTTGGGGATTTCAGGCTGCCAATTGTGTTCTGAAAGGGTCTTTACAGTTATTTATGAAACATTGAGTATAATATAATATTTTATAGCATATCCGATTATTATTTTACTTATATTGCCTTTGTATTTACATGCAATTTTACTTTTGTATAATAACAATAGATACAGGAGCGGTGACCGAGCGTGTTAATGCACATCTCTTAACATACTGCAACGATACCCGAACCAAGGTTCCTCAGTTCGAATCCACTCGTCGATAAAGTGTGATTTGGCGTGAAAATATAATAAAATACAGTTAATGTATTAATCACACTCGGATGCAATAAGCTAGTCACTTATACATAATAATGTAACATCGACTTCGGAAACCGGCAGTCCGGCAGTGCAAAAACTGCGGCTTGAAGTGTCCGGTAGATCCAGGCCCTGTTTGAGCTGTAGCCTTGTTTTTTTTTTATTTGTTTGAAATGGGTACTTTTATACATTAATGTGTATTCGGATCTTCAATCCGAGTAATTTTGTAATAAGTGTCATTTAAATTCTTTCCATTCTTTTATGGTTGTAATACTAAGGCATTGTGCAGCTTTACCTTTAATTTTATTCTTTAATGTTAGTATGAGTAACTTTTTTGTGACTTCCGACGGGTTAGATTGAATAATTATTGATATTATATCATCTACCGTGTTCACAAAATTTAGAAGAGATTTGACGTCTCTGTCAAAGCACGAAATTAATTCTAATAATTTTATTACTTCGTTATTTAAGTTAGAGAAAATGTTTTCTGTGGAAGGATTGAGTGCCGTTACTATTTTTAGGTTTAAGTTATTAAGATCTCTTAATAAATATTCCAGTTTTTTTAAAATTAATACTTAGGTAAGTAGTAGACTTACAGTAGCAGTATGCCTTCTTTAATCATTGGATAGCTGGCTGCTGCTTTTCGATCGATGTGCATTCGGTAGAAACTAATTGTAGTCCGGGGATGATGTAGTTGGTTGATTCTTGTAGAACAAGTTGGGTTCTGACTGTCGCGACAGCTCTTGTTCTTTTTCTTGACTGCTTGACTGACTTCTGCTTGGCTAAATTCTGTTCACCGATGTTCTTGAAGATATTAGCACTAGCGTTGCTTGCTATGGAGGTTCTTCTGATTTTGGTTCATTTCCAAATTAATTTTAAAAAACAACTGCTTTAATTACTTTAACGAATTGATCACTTTTTCGTAGTGATTTCAGTAATTTCCAGTGTGTATTCATGATCGTGTTTGACAACTTTTCTTTTTTTTAAATAATATTTATTTGTCAAGTAATATAATTATAAATATTTCTCATATAATAAAGGAAGATGTCATAGAGACACCTCAGCGGCAACTAAACGATTGACTTTCTCTTTTTCCGCTGATGGCTCGAATCGATCCCCATTCCTACATCTCGGCCACAGGTTTCTGAAGCCGCCTCAGATTCGCTGTCATTGTAGTTAACCGTCCATCGCTTCATATACTCAACCACTGTGGACATCTTCTTAGGGACATCTCCTGGATCGAACCTCTCCACATCGTAACGGTCGTTTCTCTTTATTCTCGTTAACCTGTATAGATCCAAGAACTTTTGTTTCAATTTACCTACGTTTGTTAACTGGATTCGCTTAATTGCGACGGTGTCTCCGTCAGTATAAACATTAGCAGTTTTCCGATTTCTGTTAACAATTTTCTTGAAGAAAATATCATTTTTGTATGTCTCCCATTGTTCCTAGCTTCTTTGCAGCATCACCTGCAGGTACTGATACAAGTTGACTTCTTCAAATTAAGTATTTTGTCACTAATCCAGATGTCCACTTATGAGATACCATTTCATTAATAAAATAAATTTGATATGTATGCACTTGATTCAAACTTAGCGGCTGTTGTTGCGACAGTAGAGTATATATGAAATATGTTTAGATGTTCTTTATTTGACAATTCTTTTAAAGTACATATATGGTTGCCAGTTTTGCTTTCAACTTGATGAGTTGTACAGTTTTTATTCAAATTTTCCATTCCAAAATGATAAAAAGCAAAATACCATTTTATTTCCTTTTATACATTAAAAAAAACTAAATCTAGAAACTAACAATTTTTATTTTTTGAATGGTATATTTGCTTAACTGCATTATGCTAGTATGGATGTAGAAATGCTAAGAATATCCAGATATATTGTACTGTAGACCACTACTAGAATTTTTGACTATAAAATAGTAATATTTACTCTTTTCGGAGTCGCATATATTTCTTGTTTATCCAAGTTTTGCATTTTAGCATTATACGTAAGTTGTATACACATTTTAACACAATTAACAAATTTTGAAGTTAATCATTTTAAAGTCGAATAGTTTTTAATGTTCAATTTTGAATCCTGAGTACGGGTACATAATATTTTTATTGGTATATTGAAGTTCAATCATTCTTTGTTAGATGGTTGACTTTATTTGATTAAGTTGTCAAATGGTGACACTTCGGCCTTGGATTAGGGTTATTGCCATGTACAGTTGGGTATTTTTCTGAATTCTCGACGAATTTCCACATTCTCACAACAAAAAATTATTTATTTTCAAATATTACATTAAACAACAACTGTACATATGAATAACAAAATAAAGTACATATAGACATATTACATAAATCTATATTAAAGTCAATAGTAAATCTAGGAAACTGAAAAATTCGGTGATTTTACGCAGTTTCATGTTCACTTTTCCTGCCATTTTGTCTTTTTTGTATTTCCGATAGAATTAGAATGTGGTGCTTCGATTCATCATTTTCTTCAGCCCACTTCAAACACGTTTCAAACTTTCTGACTGCCTCTTTGTGCTTTACATGTCCTGGTATCACTTCTACTTCTTCGTCGGAGCTTGATTCATTCTGAATATGTTCCATTTGCGGATTCCCATGATTCTTCATGTTTGATAGCCCATTCAAGAGCTTCTTGTCGTGTAACATCTTCAGAAATTTGGTTTATTAGCGCAGTAACCTCGTTTATTTGTCTTTCTATACCCTCCAGCTCCATTCTGTACTTCCACTGTAATAGTGAAAGATTATCGTCTTCAGTCCAACCATAATCAAGAAGTGGTTTAGTCCAGGACTTTTGGATAAGTTCTAGAATCACATCTTCCCATTCTCTTGATAAATCCAATATCAACATCTTTCAAATTAACTTTCTTCAACCAATTTCAAAAAAAGCCTCTTGCGGTAATTTAACTAGATCGCTTGAATCACATTTTGGTGCAACGGAGTTACATTTGGCGGAAAAAACATTACAATAATTTATTTATCTTCAGAGCATAAGTGTTCAGAGTGTCCTGGAGAAGTGTCTAAAATTAAAAGTGTTTTGGCTTCTAAATTCAGTTATTGCATTTTTCTTTTCGCACTGCTGGAACAAAATCTGTGTAAAACCAGTCCTTGAAAATTTCTCCGGTAACCCAGGCTCTTTTCTGTTCTTGGTACCACACCGGCAGCTGTTTTTTTTCAAAAGCTCTTGGCTTTTCAGATTTGTCCACTACAAACAATCTCATTTTATGTGTGCAGGAGGCATTATAGCAGGACATAAATGTAACTCGTTCCTCGCTCATTTTTCTACCTATAGCTGATGTTTCAGCTTGGTGAGCAAGTATTTTTTGAGGAAGTAATTTCCAGAAAAGTCCGCTTTCTTCGGCATTGTAAATTTGATCTGGACATAACTGCATTTCTGCTATTTTATTTCGAAGCGCGTTTTTAAATGGTTGTCGAATTCCGTATATGTTTTTGAACTTATCGAGCCATCCGGAGCTAGCTTTGAAATTGTCGTCGTTGTGAGTCTGACCATAAAAGAATAGTGCTTTTTCACACAAATTTTGTCCCGATATGGGCACACCTTAAATAATTCAATTTGTGTTAAAAATCATACATATGTACATAGTCAATCATCTTTTTACCTTTAGATCTTGGCTGTAAAATCCAGGTAATAAACCGTTACATCAACTTCGGGATATGCACTTATTTTCAATCTTTTTCGTTTATTGATCAAAGAACTGGCTGTGGTGCCTTATAGAAAACTCGTCTTTTTTTATGTCGCAAATCGTTGATTTTTCCACATTGTATTTTTTCGATATACTGGTCACTGTGGTATCCGCCTCTAAATTCTTAATAATCTCCACCTTTTCTTTAATCGATAAAGTAACGTGTTTTTTTTTTTGGAAGTCATCTTAACTTTATATTGCAGTGCAAACTTAACTTAGTAACAGACAAAGGTCTAATGAACAATGAACAGTAAACAGAGCAGTTCTTAGAGAATATGAAATTGAAGGATTTCCTCAGTTAGGTAGCAGAATGAATAAGAGAATATGAACATTATTAAAATTGTTGTTACAATATACATTGTTTTATTATTTACTACATATATTGTTGCTGTAAACAAAACTACGTAATATTATTGTTTTGAGAATATAATAACAAAAAAACAAAATAGACCAACAAAGATAAATTCACCCCGGAAGAAGTAGATGAAACATACAACATTGCTTCTGTAAGAATACATATTGAACGGGTTAATCAACGAATCAGGGAATTAAAAATTTTATCTAAAGTACCAAATTCATTATTTCCTCATATTGATCAGATAGTTTCTGTTATCTGCGCCCTAATTAATGCTCAGAAGCCATTGTTCAAGAAAAAGAACTGGTTAAAGAGGACTTTTTCTGAAAATTCTAAATAATATATTGAATTTTGGATTGTATGAAATAAAACTTTACATATTATTTATAAAAAAGATTTTATTTTCGAAAGTAACGAAAATTTTATGTTAATAATTTTTTTTTCATAGTTATTCGAACATCATGTAAGTACAGGTACAGTAATAATATTGTTATTTTATCACATTTATTATAAAATTTCGTAACGAATTTAACATTGTATATAGTTTTTCTTTATAATTTCTTACAAATTAAGTAAGTATATTTTTAAATAAATAACTATGTTTAATAAAATTTCATAAATATTAAAACCTATTCAATAACTTTAATTCTATAAAGGTTTTGAAACCGCAGATATGTAATTTTACACCGATGCCAAATTATTGCTTCTCAAATCAATTTGTAATTTAATTTTAAACAAAAACTTATTGATTTAACTAATAAAAACTTATTGATTTAACTAATAAAAACATTTTTAGTTTGAATTTGTACAGTATTTGGCGGATGTATTTAGTAAAATAAAAAATTTCCAGACTAAAAATTTACTGAACTAATAGTTGATTGTCTCGTATTTTTGGTAGCACACTACCTTGTGGCGAGTAAATAAATAGATCACAAAATCCTATATTTGTAATATACATTTGGAGCTGAATTTGAATATAAATTGAATGAGTTGGATTTAAATATAACCCATTTTCATCTCTTCAAGTATGGTACATTCGGCTTTCCAAGTTCATTGCCCTAACAGGTATTTTACGACAGGTGTATGGACATTTTATTTCAACAAGTTACTTTTGCCAAGCTTCATTTCCATATACTAAAATAGCCTTTGGAGAACAGTTCAACCATGATTGTTGCATATTAATTATTACTCCAAGTTTGACAATCTTCCAACTTGGATCAACTAATTGTTTGTACTCTTTCAGAGCCACATCCTAATTTTTTTCCCGTATATCATTGTAGCATTTTGAGTGATTTTTGGGTTTAGCAAATCAGTCACTACTTTTTCGACATTAAAACGGTGGCCTTTTAGCTTCTACCCATTACTGGCAGTTATACGTAGAGTACGTTGTTTAAACTACTCGCTACTGTTTGACTGTTGAATCGTTAAACCACTCAAATTTAATGCAGTTTTAGAATCACAACAAATATACTGTTGGTAAAACGTATATAAATCTTGGGTTATTACAACTTCTTCACTGTAGATTTGATTCATAGATTGCAGTAAAAATATATCGCTAACAACTTTCTCCGCATTTTCCATGAGGATTTGTTTTGTCTTCATTTGAATCATTTTCAACTGTGACTCAGCTTGTGTTACAACGACATTTTCTTTTTCTTTTAGTTTTAACATTTTTGCAACAGGTGTGTTAGCGAATGAGTGGTAAATTCGCAGTCGAAATCTTGACAGATTCCAATTTTGATGCTTCTCGACACAAAGGCTGCGGTATAAAGAGCTTCGACATTCTTTTACCATTGTCGTATCCCAGAAGTTGCCGTTGGGTTGGCTTGCTCCATTGTTGCAAGCGGCTCGTTTTCGAAGATGAGCTTTCTGGAGAATTGACATAATGAACCAACGCACAGATATACTTGCATCTACCTCCAAGACCTGCTTTATAGGTACATACAGAATTACTAACGATTCGATTCTTGTCAAGCTAAACAACAATATTTTAAACATTATTTCTATTCTGACTTTTTTTATTTTAATAGCAATAAGTATTACATCATATATATTAGACACACTCGTTTATGGCACAAATTTGCCGGTTATGACACTTTCAAAATTATTTGTTTTTTCAACTACGCCATAGACATGATTTGAGTAGAATATTTTTTTCCCTTTTTCATCATTGTGACCACGTATAATATTATTGGCAAGTGTTTGAAATCTGTATTTTATTATTTTTTCCATTTTTTAATATATTTTATGTTCATCCCACTTTCTTCGGCAAAAGAACATTAGAGAGCGCTTACTTCGGCAATAGTGCTGCCTCTATATTTTGCGCACGGTCCCTATACAAATGAGACGCACGAACAACCGCATCGTAACATGACTTGGGACAAAGTGACGCTAGCAACAGGATGTCAGCGTAAGCTATACGGGCGCTCTCGTGACTAGAGAACCGCGGGAATTTACGAATATCTAACACTTCCCGTCGAGTGAGCTCGCGAAGCTTGCACTTCACAAATATAAATACATTCAATTATACATGAAATTTAATCGCCTTTACCCAGTCCAGCTGATTCGGCGCACCACAAGTGGGTTTCGGCAAACCTTTGGTTAGAAAGTCTGCCTCTTCTGGAGCACTTCGCGCACAAAATGATAGCGGATGTCAATGTGCTTGGTCCTGGAATGGAAAATCGTGTTTACGGCCTACTTCAACGCGCTTAGATTATCGCACATAACAACCATATCAGCTATCTCATTGAATCCTAACTCTCGAAGGAAACGCTGTAGGTGAATTGCCTCCTTCACGGTTTCTGCAAAAGCCATGTACTCGGCTTCGATCCTGGATAGCGCTGTCGTCTTCTGCTTCTTTGAGTTCCAGGATACAGGGCTGCCATTCAATAGGAATATGAAGCCTGTGTACGACTTCCTATCCACTGAACAATTCCTCCAGTCGGCATCTACGTACCCCTTGATTGGTTTGGCATCTGGTTTGTAAACTAAACCAATGTTACTTGTACCTTTGACGTACCGTAAAACGCGTTTGGCTGCCTTCCAGTGTTCGGCTGTGTAACAGTTGTTGAACTTCCCAAGTGGCTCACGGCAGACGAAATATCGGTTCGCGTAGTCGACGCTAAGTATGTGAGAGCTCCCACCAAGTCACGTTAGGATAGTTTCAAGTCCTCTTCACTCTGCTGGATGCATTTAGTCAATTTTGAATCAGTATCGACTGGTTTACTTTCGCTCATGCCAAATCTTGTAAAAGTATATCGCTTATTTAGTCATGTTGGTGCATGGTGATGTTACCACCGTTTACTTGATTAAATTCAACCCCCGGCAGTATTTTACGTTCCCAAGGTCTCGATTTGTTCGCTCAATTTGCGACCAAGTTCTGCTGTTTTCTTCTGATCACGGGGAACGATCAATATGTCATCGACTTAGATCACTATCAACGTCGCATGTCCCCCTGAATCGATATAAAATAGTCAAGGGTCCGAATTCGATGGCGTTGCACCGCAGCTCTTGAGAACTTTGTCTAGCTTGTGGTACCAGCTCCTGCCGGCTTGCCACAAGCAATGCAGAGATTTTTTTAACAGAAAGACCTTATTTCTTTTACGGTATTCGCGAAGCATAGCTTTTGCTTTCGCACCAATTTGACTTTGCCCTTCAAATTTTATGATTATTTGTAGTTTCTTCGAAATCTTTTGGCATTTCCATAAAGACTTCTTCAAGATCGCCATTCAAATAGGCCGCTGCGACATCGAACTGTCTGATTCGCATTCCGCGTTGAGCTCCGAGAGAAGCCATGAGACGTATGGAACTGAAACGAGCAACTGGCGCAAATGTCGAAAATGTCGGAGTGAAGTGAATACCTGGTTGTTAACTGCAACCTTGAGCAACTAGACGCGCCTTCCGTCTTTCCAGCGTATCGTCGGATTTGAACTTCTTCCTTAGAACGATTTGACTTTCGACTACTCTGTGACCTTTGCGGGGGTCCACGAGTCTCCAGGTCTCATTTTTGATCACTGGCTTCATATCATCCGCAATCGCTAGACGCCAATCTTCTGCACCGCAACCACTTAATGCTTCTTTCATTCGAATTTCTGAAATAAATGCTTCTTCGTCCTGCCTGGGTGACCCGACTTGATTCGGAGCGACTCGGTAATCCTTTACCGGTCTTCCTCTCGAGCCTGTTCGGATGATTATGGGTTGACCGTGACCTCTGGATCGACGAGTGGTTTCATCATCTTCGACGATGCCCTTCTCTTCGTGACCATCTTTGTTTTGAATTCTTTTTGCGTTATAAAAACTGAGAATGTCTTCTTCTTCGTCGTAATCGATTTTTGCTGTATTCGTATTAACTGGGATGTCAAAACCAAGGAAGTCTTCTTCCTCCTTATCTCCTCTGATGGACAAATCTTCGTTACCTCTCATCAGTAACTCAATCTCTACGTGTCGCTGAGTCCGTCTTGCGTCTTCGTCAGTTTGAAAGTTCTCCGGGCCGGCTTGATCATTGACTAGGCTTTTCTTCCTCCATAAATCTCACGTCGCGACTTATCACGACTGTATGTTTCTTTATGGATCAAATGCGATAAGTCTTTGAATCGTCGGCGTACCCAAGGAAAATCCTCTCTTGACCGCGCGGGTCAAATTTTCCTTTGTCTGGCTGTCACTCTAAGAAGAAGACCTTGCTTCCAAACACCCTGAAATGAGACAAGTTAGGTGCCTTATCAGTCCAAACCTCGAATGGAATTCTGCCTTCCAAACTTTTTGTTGGCAAACGATTTCTAAAGAAATTTGCAGTATTTGCTGCCTCAGCCCAGAACGAATCAGGTAGTCCCGATTCGAGAAGCAAACATCTGGCGACGTCGAGAAGTGTGCGGTTCTTCCTTTAGGCTGTGCCATTTTGTTCAGGATTGAATGGCACTGTCAGTCTTCTGGAAATACTTCGATCCAGATATTTAGCAAATTGAACGCTGGTGTATTCGCCCGCGATATCCGACTGTAGTGACTCTACGATCTCGCCTTTTTGGTTTTCTACTTGGGCTATATATTCTTTCGTCGCGTTGAAAACTTCTGATTTCGACTTTTAGATCTTGATTTCGTATCATCTTGAGCTGTTCTCGATGAATTCGACGAAATATTTTCCGCCTCCATTGGGGCCATATACGGCCTGTGTGCACCAGGTCACAAGATCTTCGTCTGCCTATCTGACTTCTTGAAGAATGAGGTTCTCGACATTTGCCCTTGTGCACAGACGTCGCAGTTCAATTGTTCTACGGAGTCCTTCAATTGAATATCCATGATTACCTTCTTGCGTATGGCCTCCGAAATGTCTTTTGCATTCACGTGACCCAACCTTCTGTGTAGTAATTCGAACGAAATTTTGTTTTCGTTTTGAGCGGAAGACGCTGCGCATGCATCCGGCTCGGATTCTTGTACGTAATACAAATCGCCAACTCTGTCGGCGCGCAGCATAACCTTTCCGTGGGGATAGCTTATTTCGGCGTTGTTTTGCTTGAAACAAACAGTGAATCTGCGATCGGTTATTTCCCCCACCGAAATTAGCTTCGTTCTTAAATTTGGAACGTGTAGTACGTTACTCAAAGAAACATTTCTGTTATCGCCGTGTATATAAGACGTAAACTCGACCGTTCTTTCAGCCGTTGTTTTGGTTGTTGATTCGTTCGCTATATTCAAAATACCGCGGTTATAGTCACTGATTTAACAAAAATGTTTTAGATCATTACATAAATGAGCTGTCGCCCCACTGTCAAGACACCATTTTCTATTTAAATCATTCGAACTGTTTCCCGATGTAAGTAAACTCACGTAGTTCGCACTTTTAACGTTATTGTTTTTGTTTTTGTTTCGACACTCACTTGCTTTATGCCCGAATAATTTACATTTGAAATATTTTAGTTTATTTGCGTTCTTACATTTTCCACTGTCATTCTGTATCATTCCGGTATGTTTTTCCGTTCACGCCAACCGCCATGTTTGTCATCAACGCATTCGAAGATTCACCGCTGATACGTAAATTATTTTTACGCGCATCGCTTTCTTCCACTATTTTTATGCGAAAGGCTTGCGACGTGGGCAATTCGTCCCGTAACTAAAAGTTTTCGAAGCTCACGGGTAGCTGTACAATAATAGTATTGTTAATAAATCAGGATTTACCAGCACGTCCATGTCACTAAGTTTGTCCACAGAGTCGAAGAAATTGTTTAGATGCAAGCGAACATCACCATTGCCGGCCATTTTCTGTAACGTCAGACGTTTCAAGACAGTTGACTTTCTCGCTGGACCTTTTGACTATATATCTCCTTCAGCCTTTGCCACATTTCCCGCGATGTCATGCAATGTTTTACCTGTTTGAGCTCGCTAGAAGTTATTGACAATATGATATCTAATATAGCTTTGCGGTCGGTTTTCACCCAATTCTGTACGTTCGCCACATTTGTATTGTTTCCCGCCGGTTCTGGTTTCATCAAGGTACCGTTCACATTTAATTAACACGGCCTGGGTTTGTAGTTTCCACGTGCCATGGTTGTCTTTACAGAGGAGTAGGAACTTCGCAAGAGACCGCACAGAGTTACAGTTAACTAAACTTATATGTAATATGGACGATACAATGAAACATGAAATGTAAATTGTTAGATAACAACCACAAAACAATGTACAAATGATACGCACGAACAATCGCATCGTAATATGACTTGAAACAAAGTGACGCTAGCAACAGGATGTCAGCGCAAGTCGTGCGGACGCTCACGTAACTAGAGAACCGCGGGAATTTACGAATATCTAACATACTCTACATACAGTAATTTGAAAGCAAGTGTAATTAACAGATTAATAGTACGTTTAAAACAAATATGTGGCGGGTATTCAGTATTCAAGGTTTCTATAAATGGTTAAAATTATTACCACAATTAATTAAAAATTATAATCATACGAAACATAGAACAATTAAAATGAAGTCTGTAGATGTAACTCATAAAATTGAAAAACATTTATTAAAAACAGTATACAATAATATTTTTAATCTGTATTTGACAAGATTTATAAACTAAGTGGGAGTACAGACATATTTAAAACTGTAAAAGTAAATATTATAAATCCAGTGACTTATCAAATTAAAGATTATAATGGACATTTAATTAAGGGTGGATGTTATGAATATGCATTATGAAAAACCAGTTTCCAGATATTTATTTAGTAGAAAAAGTATTAAAAAGAAAAGGATCACAAGTATTTGTAAAATGGTTGGGATTTGATAATTGCTACAATTTATGGATAAATGGAAACAATGTTTTGTAAATAATAAAAAAAATATTTTTAATTAAAACATTATAAATACAAACGAGTTTTTTATTTATTAGTTATAACATAGTTATTAGTTTTTAGCTTTTTATTTTGTTATAGCTGCTGTTTGTAATTTATAATGTCATCATTTGTAATAGAATAAAACGTTTGTCACCATCAGGGTTTAAAGTCAGTTTATTTATTTCAACTGAAAATATATTATGTTATTTGAAATTATGTTATTTTGAGTTTTAAATAAATTTGATTTATTGAAAAGTGTATCTTATAATAATTTATTATAAAGTATACAATGATTTAATGTAAAAATAAAAGTTATCTGTTTAATTACTTAAATTTTTAATAAGGTCATCGGGAGATTACCATTCATGGTAAGAAGTATTTTGTAGCATTTCTTTGGTTACTAATGTAACACGAGGAGGTATGAACATTGCGAGCACGAAGTATTTGATTGTGAATGAAACGATTCGCGGTTACTATTTTTTAACTAAATAATAACACATTCTAAAACACATAACTTTATTTAACTTAACGAACTATAATAAAAATGAAATTATAACAACAGAAAACTAAAAACATTTATAGATAATTAAATGATAATTAAATACGCGCAAAGCGCGGAAACGGATTCGACGTCGGTCATATCTTGACCGGCCGACGCACAGTGGGTCGGATTAAAAAAATACCGTTAAAAAATCAGTGTAGACCTTAATACTGATCGGATCGTCTTATTTTTTCTTTTAAATAATCGTCAGGCTTCTAGCTAAAGGACTGTCGAGGCAGATTTTTGAAAAAATAGTTTTTAAGGTTAGGAACTCTGTTAAAAGTCTAAAAAATAATTCTTATCGCACAAAAGAGGAAAGTAAACTAACAGAATATTTACAGACGAGAATTTATTACAGGTCACTGTGCTTAAACAATTTATATTTTTTCATTTGTTTCAATTTAAATATCTGCTATACTGTCCGGGCAATGCGTCGAATAAGTAAACATTTTGAACTAAATTTATTTATTCTTAATATTTTGAAGCTCACATTCTTTAGGTCCATAAATGTACTATCTTCGAAGAATTTTATTGCAAAGTGTTTGCGGTTTAATGCTGCTAATAGATCGGTTGTTATCATGAAAATGGTGTCTCGCGTCGATCTCTTTACTCTGAAACCGAACTGATGGTTTGGAATAACATCGTGGTCGTCACAGAAGAACTTGCTCATGGTGTTTATGAGAGAAATCGGACGATATGGGAAAGTGTTTTTGCAGGGTTTGGGAATCACGGCGATGTGGGACTGCTTCCAGCGAGTGAGAAACAATCCAAATATATAACAGGAGTTTAGGATTGTAGAGCGAAAGTAAGTTGCTGAACCAGAAAGGTGTTTTAGGGTTTTATATGTTATATCGTCTTCTCCCGGCGCTGTTAACTTTCGATTTATTGCAAGCACTTCGTTGACATCGGCTTCGGTGATGGCTGCTACTTCAGCTGGTGGAAGTTGTTTGGTAAAGAAGGCGGTCCTTTGTTGCTCCACTACGTTCCTGTGCTGCGCATCAGTAGTGGATCAGTAGTGGATCTTGTTGGTGCTGATGTATCTCGCAGAGAAAGTTAGTAAAGGGTTCTGCTTTCTCGAGCGGCTCGCTTGTTCTGAATCCGTCAGCATCTTGAAGAGAGTGGGAGTTGCCTTTGCACTGACCTGTCAGTATTCTAAATTTGTTCTAGAATTTGCTTCCGTCCTGACGATTTAGTTCTTGGCAGGCATCCGTCCACTGTCATTCACGGTGCTGGCGGATGGTGCAAAAACTTATTTTTAATGGTCGCGTCGTGAGTACGATTATACAATTTCTATAGTTGACGTTTCTCAAGAATTAAATTTATAATAAACCGCGGCAGTGGAGTCTCGTCAACTGTGATGGTTTTGGTCGGCGTGCTGACGCTGGCTGCGTCTTGAATGTTGGTTGTGAGCTGAGCTCTATCTGGTTGGTGATGACCAGAGGTGGTGGAAGCTTTTGATCTATCATCGTTTGGAATAGATTCTAATCCAGAAAATAGCGTGGATTTGCACGCTAGCGGTTGGTGGTCTGATGTAACAGTGGTGCCGATGAAATTGTCATCGCACTGATCTGCAACTGCTTCTGTTGTAAAAATGTGGTCAATGATGGATTGCCTTTGATGTGAAAAGAACGAGGGTTCATGGTTCTCTATGTGGTGAAGGTTAAGTTCGCCGAGTAGCCGAATAAGCTCGTTGTCTTGATAGTTATAAATTCTGTCGCCGAGGTCGGTGTGTCTGGTGTTAAAGTCATCAAATAGAATAGCTCTGCGGATGGAGTTTGTAGCATAGTGAAATTCTGGCGCGAACGGCTGACTCGACCGTAGGTACACGTAGATGAACCACAGGCCTGTGGTTGGTACGCAGCATGGCGGCTACTGCATTGATGTTGGTGAACTCGGTTGGTAGGTAGTGCTGCTCCGTGGTAGATGAAATTGCTGACATCGCTAGCATTGATTTGGTTGTGGCGGCGGTGCATGCGATGGCTATATTGGGTGAGTGTGGCTCCAGAAGCGAACGCAATTGTTGAGCATCCGGTTCAGGCTATCACGGTTGGTCGTACCGAACGTGTTCAGTGTAACTTGAATATTGGCAGCTTCAAGCTGGCTACTTTCCAGAAGCAATCCAATTCCTAGGTCGTCGAGAGACGTCGCAGGTGCTTTATTTCAGCTGCGCTTCGATGTGGCATCCGCGAACATGATGCACTCAATACAAAAGTTAAGTACATAATAACTTGATAAAAGGTAACTGACACAAATCATACGATAACTACAGAAACATTAGTTACACGCTATGTAAACCATAGCAGTGGCCAATGAACTGTGTGACGGCGCATTATCAAACTACTTAATACATACTTTGGATCAAAATGTTTCTCACAAATTACTTTTACTTAACTGCTCTATTTCTAAATTTAATAAATTAAAATTTTTACTGTTTTCCACCCATACTTTTTGCAAATGATCTTTCTACGAAACTTTTAAATATGTTAACTGAAGACATATTTTTCTTGTGTTTGTACACTTAAAATATACCCAACAATGTGCCGCCGTATTCATGTTAACGCACTACTTAATACGATATTAATACATTATTGGCCGAATAATTTTTTTAACTCCGACAAAGAAATATAATCTCTATCTGAAAATTCATCGTCTTCGCCTAAAATAGAAATTGTATCGTCTTTTCTAAATAATCTTGCGACTGTCTAGGCCTGCAATTGGCGTCCACTCAAATGATCAACGCTGGGATTCTCATCATCTTTATCACTATCTTCGCTTACAGTTCCATCATCCGGAGGAGTTATAAAAAGATTTCCTTCCTAAAAATTTTCACTTTTAATAATATTTATTAATTTTTCTGTATTTATTGATCTGTAAATATTAAGTAATTTTATTTCCCACTGTTCCATTTATGAGATGGTTATATATTGACACAATTATTTATAAATAATAAAATTTACTACACTGTATATAAAAACTTTATTACTTTAAATAAATAAAAATATAAATTAATAAAATAATTATAGTAAAAAATACTTACTTTTTGCGGTCTGTGATAGTCAAAAAAATGATGAAAATTTACAAATTTATACAAATTATTTACTAAGAAGGAAACAGAAATCATGTGATACATCCAATAGCATAAAGCCTACAGAACTGGGATATAAAGCAACCACCGCCATATATGTTTACGCTCTTGAAATAATTAGGAGAATACCCCGTGTTTCAAATATTCACAGAACTGGAAGTCGTTATAACTGATTAAGTTTTCTAAGCATAAAATTTTAATACATTTTCTTACAGGTTTAATTCTATGGTATTTTTCTTTGTATATAGGCCCTTTAGTGTATTTATTGTTATCACATCATATTTTAAAAGAGTTTTTATAACTTTCATACGAAACTTGTAATAAACTGGTATTGGAAATGTAGGTAGTGCAAGTAGCAGTGCGTGTTGATGGCGTCAATGTTACAGTTTTTGACTCATTGAATATTACTATTAAATATATTTCATAACCTCTCTGAACTAAATATTGAATATATAATAATAAAAAAAATACAACTAGTTCGTATGAAATTTGAATAATCTGTATTTGAAGATAAAATTTATTATCTGAATACAAATAAATTTTGAATGCTGTAATATAAAATGCATATTTTTCATTTGGCGATAACATTATACAATTGTTTGCTATTTCTATAATATTAATAAGTTGAACATTTCCTTCTTATTTTATCATCACTTTAAGTATTTACTCGTATATCACAAACATTATTTGCAATATATAATGCAATATTATTTATATTATTAGGTTAAACACATAAAACCTATAAAATTATTATTATAAGAATAATATTTTAAAGGATTTGGAAGAATTTCAAGAAAGAGATTCAGAATGGGCGCTATATGAAATATTACATTTAAAAATTAATATAAATAATTTTACTCCGTTAAAAGCAAGTAGTTACATTGAATTGCCTACTGACATTAAAAATAAGAAGTAATAGTAAATATAAAAAACTATGATGACTATTGTTTCCTGTGGACAGTTACATCAGCTTTGCATCCAGTTGATAGTCACTCAGATCATGTTTGGTCTTATCCACATTTTTCTGCAATTTTAAAATACGACAATTTAAGTTTTCCTTTAAAATTAAAAGATATATCTAAATTTGAAAATATGAATGAGATAAACATAAATGTTTATACTTTAGAAAAAGTAACTAAAATAAACGAAGTAGTTCCTGTAAAACAAACAAACACAACATATAATAAGACAATTAATTTTTTAATGTTTTATTCAAATGATGTTGAAAATGTGAGTGAAGGAGAAGAAGAACATGAATGAAAATTGATTATGAAATAACTGTTAAAAACATTAAATTACACAACAAATTACCATTATATGTGGATTAAAAGCTTACCGCGATTAATATCAGCACAGTTATTAAAAAGTAAACATAAATGTTATCTATGCGAAAGATATATGAATAATTTTATGAACGAACTAAACTTGATCAAACACTTAGAATATTGTAAGAAGTTAAATGATAGAATTGCACTTCCAAATGAGAATAATAAAATGTTAACATTTAAAAATTAATTATACCAAGAATTTGTTCCTTTTATTATGTTTGCAGACATTGAATCAATTTTAGAGAAAGTTAACGATACAAGAAAGTTAAATACAGAAATTAAACAAAAACACATACCATTTAGTATTGCATTTTATTTCAAATGTAATTATAATTACTTATTTTCATATTTTCAATTATATCGTGGTAATGACTGCATAACACAGGTATACGCAAGAATTGCAAAAAAATACTAAAAAATTTATAAAATTAGTAACATATCATTCTACGGTATTATTTACATGTGCAATGCCAATTATTGCTTCACGTATATCGATGTAGGATCATATGATAAATCAAATAAAACTGGCATATTTATATGTTCAAAACTTTATGAAAAATTATGTGATGGTACATTATTAGGGCTATTAATGAAACAAATGAAAAATACCTTTTTGTATTAGTTAGCGATAAGGCATTCCCTTTATCTGAAAATTTGCTTAGGACTTATGGAGGAAAACAATTGAAATCTATTAAAGAAACTTTTAATGCTACTTTATCTCGAGCTAGAAGATATATGGGGTGCAGTTTTGGAATTTTAGGCCAATAAATGACGCATATTTCATCGGCCTATTGATCTTGATATTGATATAACTGTAAATCTTGTTAAAACTGCTTGTGTACTTACATAATTTTATAAGGACAAGAGATGGCATTCGGTCGAATGACGAGAAATTTGTTGAGGATTCCAATATTGAGAGTCTAGCACCAGATACAGCGTATAGAGGAAATTCATTAGCATTATCTGCTAAAATAGATACGTCAAATATTTCGTAAGGAAAATATGTTTTTAATTTTTTTTGTTAAACATTTCTGTACTAAATTTATAAATAAATTATTATACCTACCTAACGACTTCTTTTCGTCAATTGTGCTGTTTTCATTGACGAACAAATCTACTATTTCCTCCCAACACTTTATTTTTATAACTCTATCGCTGTATTCCTTTTTCTTCATATCTCAAAGTGCAGGTTGATTTTCTATTTCGTTTATTAACTTTTCTACACAAAGTGAGTCAAAAAACGCACGTGTGTGAACAAAGTTAACTAAACACGTTGAAACAGCCATATTAACGACCTACCGTACCTGTTTTAAAACCGCCGCCCGAAACGAAACGCGTACGACCGCTGTGTGTGTTTTCCACTATTATTTACTCGCATATATTACACGACTTATCGATTCGGGAATCGATTCGTGAAACCCTTCGGTTAAAACCGACGTGTTTGTCTGTACCCTAAGTCTTCAGAAACACAGATAATTTCACTACCGGTATCAATGAGCGCCATTACCGTACCGATTGCTGTTGTTATAGTTGAATTTGTAGATTTTTTGTAAGTGAACAGTGGAATTTCCTTCTGATTTATGTTGATTTAATTTGAAGTGATGTGTTCGGCTAATCTGCATTGGTTCTTTTATTCCCTGGTGATTTTTTCCGAGGCCAAGCCCTGGTCTCCAACCCATGCGTTGAGATTATAGCTGACATAAGATGTCTAAGTACCCGTTATATTTACCTTGGGGAGGAACTAGCGGGTTTTCAATTCTTCGTCTATTCGTTACCCCGTTTTCGATTTTTTCTTTGTGGTTCTCTTTTTTTTCTTTCATGCTAGTGTTTTTTTTCTACAGGTTTTGTTCTGTAACATGGACAGCATGAATCCGGTCTGGACTGTGTGTATGGCTAGTTACGAAATGCATATTGGTAAACACCGAATTCTCGGGTCCTAGATAATTAGTTGTTATTAGTACAGCCTGTCTAAGTTGTACTCATTTTGTATTAATTTTGTGATGTCTTCGTGACGTCCCGGAAACTCGGCCAATTCCTTGATTTTTCTTTTCTCTATTCAGTTCCAGAATAACAGCAAGGAAAGAGGATCACGACGAATCATGTCCGCCACGAAGACATTTTTCAGTATTGCCATAGTTAAAGTTTTATACAATCCCACATGATGTGCTAAATGCGTGATCATATTAGCCTTCCTTGACTCCCAGTTATCTGAACTTATTTTGTGTCGTATTTTGTTTTGCGTTCCTTCCGACCAGTAGTTATGAAGGAAATCTGTTTTGAACTCCTGATAGTTATTCCAGAATCCATGGTATACTTCAGACCATGTGAAAGCGCTATCCTTTAAACATCCTCTGGCTATTTCAAGATGTAATTCATTTGGAATATTTAATTTAGAAAAATATTTATCTAATCTTTCGAAAAAACTAATTTCGTTTTTCTTTCCACTTAATTTGGCTTTTTTTCTGGCAAGATGGGAAATAAATCGCTGGAATTATTAATGATCCAAGGCATTTGGGAGTTTCATATCAATGGTTGACTAGCTGTGGAACTGCAAAGGGTTGTATTACCCGTTCCTGACGTAGCCATAGTAGCACGGTGAGGAAATACATTTTCTGTTATTTTTGTTAATTAACTTACAAACATGTGCTTCACATTTTATTAGCTGGCATAATGTATTTCTCTCAAATTATGAGGGCTAATTGCTAGCTCGTGCCACTCATAAGTTTCCATTTGACTAAAATCAATAATATGTGTGTATTTTTGTGTGCATGCTATTAAAAAATAATTGTTATGCCTTGCAAGCTTATGCATGGCAAGGAAATAATATTAGACTGATGGACACACTCAATAGAGACTGAATGTCAGTTTTATTGAAATAATGAATATTAAAAGCAGTTAATACACGAGTAATCCAGAGTAAATTCAATGAGTGGTATTCAGTTGAAACCAAGAGATACATTCTAAAGCTGATAAAGTTAACTTACAGAATTTGTTATATTATTTTATACTTTTTTTATAACTGATAGGCATTAATTGAAAGAAAATTCTTCGGTTTCCTTTATTTTAATAAAACAGTTTGGTAAATTCAAGTTATTCTCTGATTGATAGTTTTTTTTTAATTGTTTTGATAACGGAGATTGTTGTTGAATAGTTTTGGTAAATTACGATTATATTTTGTCGATTTTATTACCTTTTGTAATTCTCTAATATTTGATTATTTTGGTAAATTGTGATGTAATTTAGAATTCGTAATCTGAGTTTTCGAATTCTGTTGAACTCTTACATTTTATTTATTTTATATGTGTTGAGCCTGAGTCCGTCTTTCGATACTTTTATTACTAATTTTTGCTAAAAGTATGTCTTTGTTAAAATTATCAGTTAATAATAATTACGATGGCAGTAAAAGATTAATTGTAGTTAGATCTTTACGAACATCACCGGGTTCTTGAGTTTTTCCGGTGTTCAAGTAACATGAGTGGATCGCTGGATAGTGAAGTTTCTGCAGTTGTAGAAGGACGTGGACTACGATTTAGACACGAAGTTTTTTCTTCACAAGAACTTGGATCGTCCAAGCACAATATCTTCAAGTGTGAATTTATCGTGAGAATAAAACATTGAACCTACAGATATTATTTTTTCAACGATCAATAAAAAAGTGAACAATCTCTGTTCAACGATTTTTGCAGACCGTTGCTAATGTACAACGGTTTGCAAATTATGTGATCTTACGTTTCTAATAAAAGTCTGTTAGGTAATCATTTAAAAAAATTATTAAGATTTTCGGCCGTAGAAAAACTACTGCGTATACTTCTGTTTCAAAGCTGTAAAACTCGCTACGCTCGTGCTCCAATCTCTAGCTACTTTCAATCGTTACAGCCGTATTCATGGTAAATTGATAAACTAGATTTTTTTAGTCAAAGTATTACATATTCATAGTGCTATTCACTTCAAGTTTAAACCTGGTCTACGTAAATCTAGTTTCAAATTATTTCAGCGAAGATGATCTAATTTAACATTGCGCTGTTTATTTTTATTAACAGTTTTCCCCTATATTTCGCTTATAAATTTTCACGTTTTAGATTTTGGCATTATACGGAAGTTGTACTCATATTTAAACAGAATTAAAAAATCCAAATTATTTTATAGCTAATATTACTTTTATTTGAGCAAGTAAAGCTAAGAATCCGTAGAATATCCCTAAATATCCATCAAATGAAATTAATACAAATTGTTACAAAATATGATACTAATTTGATGGAGAAGGAACGATATTATAAAAAGTGAAAATTTATATTTGAATCTATCTATGAAATTATTCATATATTGTAAGTTATTCTTGTAATCTATTTGTGAGTTTATATTTTTCTTCTTGTCTTAATTTATGTGAAACGTTTCTCTTACTAATCTGTTATTATAATTTGATTCAAATTCAAGAATGTCAACATAATTGAATTTAAATTTATGTCCATTGTCAATTGTATGCTTAGTTATGGCACTATGTTCTGGTTTTAAGTTTTTACTGTGGTAATTATGTTGATAAACTCGTTTTCTCAGTGGTTGAATCGTTTCTCCAATCTATGACTTTTCACAAACTCCACATTCAATCTTATAAATGTAATTTTTAGATCTTTTAGGAACTTGGTCTTTTAAATTCGTGCAGAGTGATATGGTGGTCGAGATTAAAGAATTTGCTAACCGGATGTTACTGTCTTTTAACATTGTTTGGACTGCCCGATTAATATCAAATTCATATGGAATTTTAGTATAAATTAGCAGATTATTCTCATTAACATAGTTATTATTGATTGTGGAATTATTTTCCCTGTCTTTTAGTAATAATCGGTTAATTCTATTATGAAAATATTTTTTTAATAAATGGTATGGGATAACCGTTTTGTGATAATAATTTTAAAATGTGGTTAAATTTTTTAGATGATATTTTTTATGTGATAATAAGTAAACTCTGTCTATCAATGAATTTATAACACTAATTTTATAGCTTGATATATCTACCACTTGCTGTATTTTTTATACCAGTTTGTAATTAATCTTTCTTGATATTTTATCAACGTTATGTTCTTTTTTAAGTGTAAATTTTATTTTGAAGTGGTAGTTATTGAATTAATTAACAATGCATTCAATTTTATCTTCAGAAGCGATGACCAAACAATCATCGACATAACGTTTATAAAATGGGATACTTAGACTAGGTTCGGGTATGATCTTTTTTTCCAATTTTTGTAAAATTAAGTCAGCTAGGGCACTAGAAATGCTAGATCCCATAGGGGAACCATCTATCTTTTTGCTAATTACTTAATTGTGACTAAAAATCGAATTTTGAAAACATAGGTTAATTCTCTGTATAAACTGTTCTAATTCCATGTCAGCAAATTCCTCGATCTCATCCCATCTGTCACGTATACATTTAATGTCAATGAAGCACAACCCCCGTCGACGTACCGAATTATACGGGATGATAAATAGATAAACAAGTTTATACTTACCTGTATCTCGGTGTCGTCCCACGACGTGCTGTAAGTAGGAAGGGTAGTTTCGAATTACACACACACACACAGTCTGTTAACGTAAGCGGGTCTATATTATTTATATAAGTGAAGTTTACAGTAAAGTTTACAATGATTGTCTACAAAATGCCAGCCGAACCGCGCGTTCTGGTCTTGGAGGTAACCGAATCGAGAATGAATACGTTTACCTCGAAGACAGCAAAATGTCCCTCGAATCAGATTGATCGTATCAGCAATTTGCTGGTAGTATTCCACTGCTTGCTGCTAGTCAGCAATATGCAGCGGAAGACACCCAGGTTACTGATCAGTGATTGCAACAGTCACGGTAATAATAATAGCAAATTCATCATATTATTTAATTGAACTACGTGACTGTTACATCACCCTCCCCTTTAAACTTGGCTTTAATTAAAAATTAAAGTTAAGTTCAACGGGGTCAATCTGATTCAATATCGGTCGGGTTGGCCTCTTACTTACTACGTCGTTAGAGGGGTACGGAGAAGGGCGGCGTTGGTGGAGGAACTGGCGTCGTTTTGCGGCGGATCGGAGTTGTGACCTGGTGTTTTTCTGGTTGTACGGACAAATTGTGCCTGTACGGAGTCGTACTGTATTCTCCTCGACATCGGCTATGGCGAGATAGTCAAATAGCTTGATGGTGATGGCAGCGCTAACGATGACATCCTCATAGGTGGTACCGTGTAGAGTGTAGCGTACACCGCTGCATTTTTCACTCGGTTCCAGGTGGCCCTCGAGTGTTGCTGAAACCTCTGTTGTCCCATTCTGAAGTAAACCAGAGACAATTCCGGCTCCCAGTCCTGTCAAGTCTAGTCTTTGGAACTGGTGGGCTTCCAAGCAACTTTCTGCTTTTACATATTGTATGAAGTGTGAAAAACCACCGGAAACTGCACTAGTATGTGAATGCATACCACAGTGCTGAACCATCTGCTGCACGGTGACTAGACAGTTGAAAACGTGCACCTCGGTGTACCTACGCTCTTGAACGAGTTGGATTCGTGTTGTTGCTTCTTCAGAGTTGTTCTTCGGGTCTAAGCAGGGTTTGACATCTAATAAGGAAATCTTCGATATTTCCACGTCCGGGTCCGCGCAATCGAACGCAATTAGTTCCGGCCCTCCGCTTCTCAAACATAATAAAACTAAAATTAACAAAAGCATCTTAAAGGCTAAAATATGTCTTTTCTTTTGCACTGAGCGCTACACTCGAGAGTTTCGTATCCACGAATGGTCAGGGACGGCTCCGCGACTTCGGGTGGCGTACGTCTGTGCTGGTGGAACTTCTCGCGTAGTTACGATACTAGCGTCAGACAGTGTGGTATCGTAGTGTGAGGACGTGGTGTGGCTCCCGGACGCCGATTGATTGGCACTGGTCCTGGAATTGCCGGACAAATCTGTAACTGAAAAGCTGTTAAATGGACTGGTCACAGATACTTCCGACGATTCAGCTGGAACTTCGTTTGGTTTTACCAAAGACTTTCTAGCTGACCAAGGAATAATTTTATTTGTACCATCATTCTCCGTATAATTCGTTGTTTCGGACGAACTAACAGGATTAGCAACTTCTACCTCATTGTTTAAATCGTCCTCTGTCACATAACAATGCTTCAATCTATTGACATGTACTTTCATTTCTCTACGACCACGAATTTCTTTTATTACCGCATTTACGTCCCGCATTTCAATTATGCGATACGGTCCTGACCATTTCTTAGCTAGCTTAGCACTAGTGCCGACCTTGATAGCTGGTGTATACAAATAAACTCGGTCACCAAGTTGAAACTTGACTCCGGAAGTTTTCTTATTAAATGTACGGTGTACACGGGCAATGTTTTTATCCAGCTGTTGGCGGGCATTAGCATGTGCAAATTTTAAGCGTTGCATAAATTCAGCTACATAGTTTGAGTCGGTATCGTATCTAGTTCTATGAGGACGAATCATTTCGTCAAACGGCAATTCAATGTCGCGCCCAAACATTAGGAAAAATGGCGTATCCCCGAGCATAGAATGCATAGTATTGCAGAAAGCTGAAACAGCAAAGGGCAGCCATTCGTCCCAATCTGTATGGTGCGGGTTAACGTAATGCGAGAGAATATCTTTGATTGTGCGATGACTACGCTCTAAACTTGCGTTAGTTTGTGGTCGGTACGCTGTCGTGTGTAAACGTTCGATGTTAAGTACTTTACACAATTCTTTCATTAATTTTGATACAAAATTTTGTACCAAGATCAGTAAGAAGCTGTCGAGGTGTACCATGACGCAAAATGATACCCTTGACAAAAGTTTTCGCTACTGTTTCGGCAGTTTGGTCTCGCATAGGAAAGGCTTATAGATAACGTGTAGCCGCGTCTTGAACTGTTAAAATGTATCGGTTTCCGGCTGACGTAACAACAAGGGGTCCCACTACATCCATCGCGATTCGCTCAAAAGGTCTACTACTTAATTTGAATTTAATTAGTGGAGCAGGTCGTAAATGTGGAGATGTTTTCCGTTGTGCGCATGACACACATTGTCTTACATAATTCTTGACGTCTTTTCTTAAATGTGTCCAAAAAAATCTCGAATTTATTTTTTCGAACGTCTTTTCCATCTCTCCGTGACCGGATAGAGGAGAGTCATGACAGACTTTCAAAATATTTTTACGGAATTTACCGGGGACGACAAGCCGGTCCTGGAAACGCTCATCGTCTGATTTTCGGTAAATCAGACCATCGTCATCGAAATAGAATTCACTATTTCTATCAGATTTTATATGCTCAGCGTACGCTTTTACTGATGCGTCATCTTGCTGAGCTGCTTTCATGGCGTCCCGGTCCCGTATCATAGGTTCATATGGTGGTTGAAATAAAACACGTACTGGTTTTACACGTGAGAGTGCATCCGCATTTGTGTGTTTAGCACCCGGCCGATAATAAATATCAAAATCGTGCTCCGAAAGCAATAATGACCATCGTATCAAACGATTGGTTGGCTCTGAGGTCGCCATCAACCATTTTAGAGGTTGATGATCGGTATAGACTGTGAATTTGTGCCCATACAGATAACACCTGAAGTGTTTAATCGCCCAGACCAGTGCTAAACACTCTCGTTCTGTCGTGTGATAATTTCTTTCTGCGGGTTTAAGTTGACGACTTGCATAAGCTACCGGCATCTCATGTCCATCATGCTCTTGACACAAAACTACACCAATGGCAAACATAGATGCATTCGGACATAAGATAAATGGCTTATCGAAATCTGGGTATTTTAAAATAGGTGATCTAATTAATAATTCTCTAAGCGTGGTGAATGCATTATTTGCTTCATTGGACCAAGCAAATCTACAATTTTTCTTTGTTAAATTTGTTAAAGGTAACGCTACACTAGCAAAATTTGGAATAAATCTCCTATAAAAACCAGCTAATCCTAAGAATACTCGTATATCAGTGACGTCACGCGGTACTGGGAATTCCTTTACTACGCTTATCTTTTCGGGATCAGGTTTCACTCCGTTCTTACTCACTATGTGTCCGAGATATTTTGTTTCGCTTTTCATAAACTTACATTTATTAGGGTTCAAAGGAAGATTAGCATCACGCAATCGATCAAAAATTAATTTAAGTTTATTCATGTGCTCATCTAAATTGTCTGAACTAAAACAAATTATGTTTTCAAGGTACACAAAGCAATGAGTTACAGTTAAACCTGATAAGACCGTGTACATCAGTCGCTGCCATGTGCTGGGACTGTTGATAAGACCGTGTACATCAGTCGCTGCCATGTGCTGGGACTGTTGATAAGACCAAACGGCATTCGATTACATTCAAAATGGCCCCACGGAACAGAGAATGCTGTTTTCTCTCTATCTCGTGAATCTATTTCTACTTGCCAATAACCTTCGGTCAAATCTAACGTGGTGAAACGTACCGCTTTTCCTAATTGATCTAAAGTGTCTTGTAAATTTGGAATAGGAAAGTAATCTCTCTTTGTTATTTTATTTAATTCTCGATAATCAATACAAAATCTAAAAGAGCTTTCACCATTAGCTGATTTCTTTTCTACTAGTACGACAGGGGCAGAATAGGGGCTCACGGATGGTTGAATGATGTTATTTGTAAGCATATCCTCCATTAGTTCTTTCATAACTTGGCGACGACTAAAGGGTACACGATATGGGGCTTTAGCGACCGGAACTTCCGTATCCGTATGTATACGATGTTTAACAGGCGGTGTTTTACTTAAAGGTTTTTCTTTTGGTTTAAATATATCAGCGTATTCATTCAAAAAATTAACAAACTTATTTCGTTCCACAACGGGTAAATGATTTAATTCAAATTTGTGAATTTTTGTCGTATCTACTACATATATAGGGAGATAATTTTCTTTTTGAATTTCGAGCTGCTCCTCCGCGCGAACAGCAAAACCTAAAGGTACACGATTCCCTATTTGAACTTTTTCTGGACTGACATTTAAAACATTAACAAATAATTTGGAATTTTGTTCTTTTCTTATAACGGTACGCGCCACCAGAACACCCGGTATATCTAATTCCTTCGATTCAACAACATAGGTAGCGTTCGGAACGCGCTTATCAAGCATTATTTCACAGACAGCTGTGTGACGCGGTGGAATGTTTAATCCTTCTATCGCGCGTATTATAAACTGTTTTTCAGAACCGCTACTAAATTTACAATTTAGAGTGTCAGAACACGCCGTACTACAATTTTTGTCAAACATTTGCGTTTCTGATATTGGCTGAGCCACGCACTCTTCGTTCGGTGCTTGATTATTGGATTCTAGTTGCTCAGGGTCCGCACACATATTATTTTGATTAGGAAATGCTGTCTCTGCAATTTCAAAATCCGTACAACTACTATTTTGACCCTGATTATTCGCATCCAATGAATCTAAGCCTACAATTTGACCATGAATTAATTCTTGATCCGTATCAACAAGATTTTGGTTCTGAAACGTGACACTGCTGTCTACACTGTTCGAGGGCGTACGGTTAACTGATGTGTCAGCCGAAACTACGTTTACGTTACTATTTACATCTGTATATGTGCTCTTTAAAATTCCTGACATTGATAGAACTTGATTATTAATTTTGAAAAGATTTTGACTAAAATCTATTACTACATTATGCTGTATTAAAAAGTCTACTCCGATCAGTCCATCTGAAGGTAAAAACAGATCATCTGGACAAACTACAAAACGATGTATTAAGTTTTCAAAACCCGTATTTAATTTTATATTGACGACTCCGTCACTACTTAATTGGTTTCCAGAAACATCTACTAATACATCGTCCGAAGGTGAGATTGACAAATTATTTTCAGCAACTACTTTCCGTTTTATAAGTGAAACGGCGGCTCCAGAATCTACTAAAAATTTTAATTTATTATCGTTAATTTTTAGTTCTATCAGCTTTGTTCTATCTTTGTCAGAATCTGCGACCCGTGGCACAATACAGATCTTTTTATCTACTTTTCTGTCCGACGTTGGGTCGTCGTCGGGACAGCTTTCGAGTTTAAAGAAAAATTTTTATCCTCCGCGCGGTGTCCTGTTTCAATACAGTTGAAACACAATTTTTTGTTTCGGTTTCGGGCATTTCCTATAGATATGATCCGTATTACCGCAATTAAAACAACGTCCGCGCCTCTGGTGATAACGCTGATCCGTCTGTAACAAACCGTTTTGTTTGATGGTTGATTTGTTACCTGCCCAAGGTGCTTGCTGTGTCGGCGTACTTTTTGTAGGTTTGGTGGTTAAAGAACGTACGTGCGCTTTGTGTGCGTCGGCCTTAGTTTCTTTAAACAGGCGCGCAAGTACCTCCTCGCAATATTCAGCGCAAGGTAAAGCCTGCTCGACAGTTTCGAATTGTCGAACCCGACACACTTCGTTGGCAAGGCGCGTGTCAAGACCTTCAAAAAATTGTCTCATCGTCAGCGTTTCACGTTTTATTCTATTCCGCAAGTTAATCATATTGTCGTCGGACGTAGCAAACATTTTTGCGGCGGCGATTTCTAAACGCAAAGCAAACTTACGAAGCGATTCGTCTTTCCTCCGATAAATTTTGAAAAATTCTCTTTCAGCCATAGCATAGTCCACTTTTTGGCCAAATAAACTATGTAACCAACCTCTCATATATGCCACTGTAATAGTTCGTTTATCTGCCGGTAACGAATAGTAACAACTTTGCGCTTCTCCCCTGAGTTTTAATTTCATCGCTGTTACTGTTTGGTCATTATTCCACTGATAACATTCTACTACAAGGGCTACGTTATCTAGAAAAGCCTCGAGTTCGGGTCCACCGGAATAGGTTTCAATAGTTTTGAGGGCGGACATCGAGTTAGGATCATGGAATACGTTACTCATTGGGGGTGTACTGGTACGGGGAACTTTTTCATCAGAAGCAGTTGGTATTTCTTTAGTTCCATGTGATTGATTTGGGAGATGGTATGAAAAAGGACCGTAATAGTTTGCAGGATCTGTTCCGTGCGTGTCTCGGCAATGACCTGGGCGTGAGTAGTTGTACCAATAGTTATTTGTTCGTAATTGATCAGGAGGGGCTGAAGGATTCATAGCTGGTACTCTGCTGGGAGGAACTGACGGATCCTCGGATACGGTTGCGGTTGAGGGTGGTTCGGTTGGACCGGGGGGAGGTGGGTTAGGTGTGTTGTCTTCTTGAGGCATGTTAACAGACACGATTAAAAATTATTATAATTCGATCGAAATGTTCGTACTCGTACAAGTAATTTTGTTTTCAACTAAAATTACTAATCCTGTCCGCAGCGCCAATTGTAACAGTGGTTTGTGTCAATTAAGCACAACCCCCGTCGACGTACCGAATTATACGGGATGATATTATTTTATAGCTAATATTACTTTTATTTGAGCAAGTAAAGCTAAGAATCCGTAGAATATCCCTAAATATCCATCAAATGAAATTAATACAAATTGTAACAAAATACGATACTAATTTGATGGAGAAGGAACGATATTATAAAAAGTGAAAATGTATATTTGAATCTATCTATGAAATTATTCATATATTGTAAGTTATTCTTGTAATCTATTTGTGAGTTTATATTTTTCTTCTTGTCTTAATTTATGTGAAACGTTTCTCTTACTAATCTGTTATTATAATTTGATTCAAATTCAAGAATGTCAACATAATTGAATTTAAATTTATGTCCATTGTCAATTGTATGCTTAGTTATGGCACTATGTTCTGGCTTTAAGTTTTTACTGTGGTAATTATGTTGATAAACTCGTTTTCTCAGTGGTTGAATCGTTTCTCCAATCTATGACTTTTCACAAACTTCACATTCAATCTTATAAATGTAATTTTTAGATCTTTTAGGAACTTGGTCTTTTAAATTCGTGCAGAGTGATATGGTGGTCGAGATCAAAGAATTTGCTAACCGGATGTTACTGTCTTTTAACATTGTTTGGACTGCCCGATTAATATCAAATTCATATGGAATTTTAGTATAAATTAGCAGATTATTCTCATTAACATAGTTATTATTGATTGTGGAATTATTTTCCCTGTCTTTTAGTAATAAACGGTTAATTCTATTATGAAAATATTTTTTATTAAATGGTATGGGATAACCGTTTTGTGATAATAATTTTAAAATGTAGTTAAATTTTTTAGATGATATTTTTTATGTGATAATAAGTAAACTCTGTCTATCAATGAATTTATAACACTAATTTTATAGCTTGATATATCTACCACTTGCTGTATTTTTTATACCAGTTTGTAATTAATCTTTCTTGATATTTTATCAACGTTATGTTCTTTTTTAAGTGTAAATTTTATTTTGAAGTGGTAGTTATTGAATTAATTAACAATGCATTCAATTTTATCTTCAGAAGCGATGACCAAACAATCATCGACATAACGTTTATAAAATGGGATACTTAGACTAGGTTCGGGTATGATCTTTTTTTCCAATTTTTGTAAAATTAAGTCAGCTAGGGTACTAGAAATGCTAGATCCCATAGGGGAACCATCTATCTTTTTGCTAATTACTTAATTGTGACTAAAAATCGAATTTTGAAAACATAGTTTAATTCTCTGTATAAACTGTTCTAATTCCATGTCAGCAAATTCCTCGATCTCATCCCATCTGTCACGTATACATTCAATGTCAATGAAGCACAACCCCCGTCGACGTACCGAATTATACGGGATGATAAATAGATAAACAAGTTTATACTTACCTGTATCTCGGTGTCGTCCCACGACGTGCTGTAAGTAGGAAGGGTAGTTTCGAATTACACACACACACAGTCTGTTAACGTAAGCGGGTCTATATTATTTATATAAGTGAAGTTTACAGTAAAGTTTACAATGATTGTCTACAAAATGCCAGCCGAACCGCGCGTTCTGGTCTTGGAGGTAACCGAATCGAGAATGAATACGTTTACCTCGAAGACAGCAAAATGTCCCTCGAATCAGATTGATCGTATCAGCAATTTGCTGGTAGTATTCCACTGCTTGCTGCTAGTCAGCAATATGCAGCGGAAGACACCCAGGTTACTGATCCGTGATTGCAACAGTCACGGTAATAATAATAGCAAATTCATCATATTATTTAATTGAACTACGTGACTGTTACACTAGCTCTTGATGAATGCTAGGATATAATGCAATATAATATAACAAAATATCCTTTACCGCTGCCACCAATTTGTAACCCAGACCGGAGAAAGGACAAGTACTAGGGTTGTTGTAAATAAGTTTGTACTTACAGTTTGGTTCAACAAATAACAAAGATTTATTCACACTTACTACATGGTTGATGTTGTCGAGTTCCTACTGAACTCTAACGACTACTGTACTCTGAATGACTCTTCATCACTCTCTCGTATTGACTATCTGACTGTCGTATTGACTACATCTGACTGTGTGACTATCTTGTAACTAACCTAACGCTACTATATATCTAATTACAAAAGTACTAAGTCAGCAAATAGTTAGCTACTTACGTCAAAGAATATTATTTAGAATACTTGACCTCATTACAACATGCTCTACTTTACTTAATTGTATTCACTAAGAATGTGCTGACTTTGACTTGTTACAGTGTCATCGATAGTTTCTCGATGTTGAGAAAGTACTGGGGGTCCAACGAGGCATCCAGTTTTGCGAATAATTCGTCGTGGAGAGCTCCATCTGTCGGACTTGATCTGCTATCATGCAGTTGGAGACGTCATCTTCTTTACAATGAGTCACGCTGTTAGAGGGGTCGAAAGAGACGTTGAGCCGATTGACCCACTCGGCCTCGTACGTTAATGGTATGGTGGCTTCGTATACTACCGCCCTTGGTAGTTCCTTCCAATACGCCCCGGCCACCACTCGGACGGGGATTTCGGGTTTAACCCCGATAATACATAAGAGAATAACTGCTCTGAAATCCATTACACAAAATTATTTTATATTAAATCTACAACTATCAAAAGTGATCCTTAACCTCCCAGGACGGGTTTGTTTTAGTATAAGCGAGTTTTAGTCTTAACCTAAAAATTCGCCCAAAAGCGTCTATATCACTAAAAAAAAATAAAAAATAAAAGCTTTCACTCTGTTTCTTACGCACTTTGTTCCACTTTCACTCTCTATGTTCTTCTTCGTTTCTCTGCAACCTTTGCCGGACGTAATCATAGTATAAATACTGTGCGTCCGCGTATGGGCACTGCGCATTTAGTTCGTCCGGCTCTTGATGGAAAGGGCACCAAGCTTCCCGCGCCCGCCCTAAGTCTGATCGGTATTGGGTAAATACCGATCAAGATTAGCGTGGTGAACCAGTACGTGCCAGTCGTGTTGTGCAGAGATGATAGCTATTTCTCGGATCACATACACGGCCCCGAGGGTTGCACCACTTATCTCTACCGCGGCCCATGGCTCACGCTGTTGTCGGGGTTGTACCCTCATCACCGGCTTATGTAGAGGTGGTGAAGCGTTCTCTATCTTCGCGTCATTAAGCGTGGGAGACCCTGGGTCCTTGGGGATGGTCACTGCTTCGGACGTTGGGGATGGTGGAGGTGGCTTTTGTAGTGAGGGAGTGGTTATCTTTGCCCATCCTTTAACCACTCTGAGCAAGGTTGGTGACCACTATTCATTGAGGGGAGAGTCTTCTTCTGCTGAAGAGAAATCCAGGGGAGTTGAGCCTCCCTCTGAGTTGGGGGAACTGATGTCATCATATTTGATGTATCTTCCCGTCACATCGCGTCCTGGTCCGCACGGCAGTGGTGAATAGGCCGCTGGGGTGTATCCCAGGTGCGGAGGGCGTGTTGATAATGGCGAGAGGAATCCAGGGGGGTTGCTGATTTGCTGGTTGGTAGCAGCGGACGGTTGATTCGGCTCCGGGCCGTCTCCATCGGCTCGGTTCGTCTCGGCAGCGGGGATGGTGGCTGTATCGCTAGTGAGAGTGTTGTTTCCTCAGAACACTCGTTTACCGATGGCTGCCTCTCTGTCTGCGAGGTGGATGGTGCTGGTTCTGGGGTGACACGGGGGTTCATTCGGGCTGTGGTGTCCGCTGCCTCGAAGATTTGGAGCAATTCCTCGAATCGCAGCGGTGGTAAGTTGTGGATTGCTGCGTAACCCATGAAGGCGTGTGCAGCCGTCATCGACTGGAATGGTGTGGTTAGCGCTGGGTTGGTGAACAAGTGTACCCAGCCCATAGCTAACTCCGTCCGCTGCTGGAGCGTCTGCTATACTTCTAATACCGAGCGGGGCGGCCGGAAGCCACTTAATCGCGTAAACGCGAAAATTAACAATAAAAACCCTCAGGAAACAGAAAACTTCCGCCGGTTTGCCTCCGACTTCAGAATTCTGGGTGCTACTAGTGGTGCTTAGCCGTCAAAGGAGCTACCTAGTATGCCTTTGTTCGTTACCGAATGGACCACGGGGAGGTGGTTCGTCTACTAGTAAAAGGTTTTGCTAGTTATTTAACCAACTGGTATCAGTTAAACTAGTGGTAGAACTGGGGAGGTGGAGAAGCGATTTCGCCGTTTTGCGGATGATAAGATCGTAAGTCGCAAGGATAGGCGCCGAGATGCTTGGATATTGCAAGTCATGCATTGCCGTTGGAATTATATGGTTGCATAGAAGGTTCAGCTTCTATTGGGGCTTTAGGGGGAATTTCATCAGGTTGTCTGTTACAGTTGAAAGTTTGCCGAAATCAAACTTTTCGATACTCAGCAAGTCGAAGTTCTTCCTTAAGTATTTGAAGATAACTCCTGGGGAGATTTGCTTAAGGAACGAGCCGTTAATAGCAAGCGTAGGAATCGATACTCAAAATAACTTCTTTTTGTTGGGTACCCTCCTCATTACCAAAGCGGTGGAGTTAATAGCAAGCCCGCGCTTGTTCAGAAAGACGCAAATCGCGTCAAGACTCTTCTGGACTGCAAACGCGTTTGGGTACACCACCAGCAAATCATCCGCATATGCCAGCACTGACACCTGAGTCTCTCCCACTGAAAGACCCAGATCATGATTTACCTGCGATAGGAGCTCGTCCATGATGAAATTAAAGAGGACGGGAGAGAGAGAGTCACCCTGCTTCACACCCCGACGCATGGGAATAAGCCTGGTTGAATGGTTGCCACAGTTATAGAACAGTTTGTATATCGTTCTTCAACTAACCTAACTATGCGAGGGTCTACACACACCCGCCTCAGAGCCCGTGAAATGCTCTTCATGGACACACTGTCAAAGGCCTTACGGAGGTCGAGAGTGACCACCACCTAACGAGAAGTCTAAAATAAAATAAAATAGTATATTGGTACAATACAGGTCATCAATACATGGAAGTTACAAACGTTTCTTATAGATAAAATACAATAACAGTAAAATAAAATATAATGACAGTTATAACTACAAATGTATGGAGGCACATGCCACATCACTATGAATCAAATAGGTACACGTCAAACAAAAACGCGTCACTTCAGAACGGATTGTCATAACTACGTGCACTTGAGTCACGAACACCACTACTGGTGGCCAATAAGAGGGAAGCAGCTAGCTCCTTCCCCTAGTGGAACAGCAGGAGGTCAACCTATCCCCTGCCTCGGACGCCGAGCCGGAGTTCTGGCCGTCATCATCATAAATCGTGTCCAATTTGTGTGTGAGCTCTGGAGGACTCTTGTTGTCAGGGACCGCAGCCTTGTGTCGCGCAGCCCTAGCGCGTTTAGATCCTTGTGGGAGTCTTCACTGCAGACCCCGCGCCAGGAGATTGTGCAGGTAGTAGTGGCGACCTGGCTGGCCGGGAGCTTGAAGCTGGTGGCGACAGCGTTGACGACCATACTGTCATCGGCGTAGTAGGCCTTCTTTTTTTTTTGGGAGGTGGAGATAGCCACCGCGCCGGTGACAATTTGGGCGTCCACTATCACAGCCTCAGTTCCACGGCATGCAACGATGTCGGGCTTGCGTAAATCCTTCGAAGTGGTGATGTGGGGCTCCTCGGTAACCTGCCAACCCTCCTCTCGCAATGCATGGGCCACTGTCTTGGCGACGGCGTTGTTTCTCAGTATTCGTCCACCATGTGTGCGCCAGCAGCGCTGGATGACGTGCGCTGCTGTCTCTGACGCTCTGCATCCAGCCTGACATCGAGTGAGCTTCGTACGGCGTTGTTCACCGCGTGAAGTCCTTATTTGGGTCGGGATGGTGTTGATGCGGACATGGTGGTACTGGAAGTAATCTCTCCCTGGGATGGCATGGGAGATGAGGGTGCGTTCTTTGCACTCTCACTGAGCTCCACGCCGTCCGTGGCTTTGTGAAGCCGCGTTGCCCATAGACGTCGGGCTGTGGCCTTTGGAGCGTCTGGATTCAGATCTTGGTTGTTGACCTGAGCCCTAGCCCAGCGGATCTTAGATTGGACCCGCTCGGAGTCGAACGCGACTCTGGCGAGGGCGTAGGGGGAGACGCTGAGTTTCTGCATTCTTGCGAGAGTGAGGACTGGTATGATATGTAGTAGAGAGGGGACTTCCAGTCCGCCGTCCACTGGAGCCGAATGGAAATAGGACTCCAGAACGTCGTGTGGGAATCGAAGTCACTGACGGATGGCCTTCCTCACTTGCCGATCCAGAGCCAGCAATCGCCCCGCCGATACCTTGCATAGGAATATGGAATAGTAGAACCTGGGAACTAGGTACGACGTGACGATTTTGATGCGCTGCTGCGGCTTTAGGGGTGCTCGGGTGATGTTGATGAGCACCTCCGTCAGATCTTCTTCCACGCTGATCGCGCCTCTCGAGTCGTAGTCTACTCCAAGATATTTTCACCTGTCCAACACTTGGACCGCCGGCAGGAGACCCTCACGGATGATGAAGTAAGGGTCAGAGATAACCTTGCCGACCGGCATGTAGGACAGGGTGGAACTCTTGGTCGTGCTGAAGACGAACCCCATCTTCCCCGCTTCCTGCTCCGCCTTGGTGAGTGCTGTCTGCAAGCCCCACTTGGAACTTGCCACCAAGATGAGGTCGTCGGCGAAGGCCAGAGCTGTAACACGCTCTGGGCCCATCTGGAAGCCGACTTCCTTCGGGAGCGCTGCCAGGATGGTGTCAATGGCGACGTTAAATAGCAGCGGGGAGAGTGGGCGCCTTGTCGAACTTCCTGGTTGACCTCCACAGGTGCCGATCGTTGGCCTCGGGCTTCCAACACTTTGGCCGACTGATGGTAAAGTCGGGCCTCGTAGGAGTTGAAGCCCGGTGGAAGACCCTTCCAGATGAGGGTGGCCAGCAGAGCGTCATGGCTGAGGCTGTCGAACGCCTTGGTTATGTCCAAGATGCCGACATGGAGCTTTCGGAGGTGTCTCCGACTGGCGTGAATGACTGCATCCAAGATGGCAGTATTTTAAGCGCAGCCGTCCGATGAGACAAAGCCTCGCTGGCGGGCATCTGGGGAATAGGTCTTTTGGAGCCTGATGGCTAGGATCCTGTGGAGCTGACAACCGATCCGACCGAAATGCGCCGATACTCGGCTGGTGATGACGGTTCCTAGGTCTTGGGGAGGAAAATCGTCCGCGTCACCAGGAGTTCAGGGGGGAAACCCCAGTTGTAGAGAAGGCAGCGGATCAGTGGTGGGACGGCCTTTCATCTCGACGCCGTGATGCCGTCCGGACCGGCGGCTGAGTGTGTCGGTACCTGGTGTTGCTCGATCTCCTGGTTGGACGGCCTTCCTCAGCGGGTCCTCGTTGTCTTCGATTTCGGCTCCAGCCAAGGGTCCTGGTGATGGTGGTGAAGGTGGTGGTGATGGTGCTGCTGAGAAGGGGACTGCGGTTGCAGCTCTGGTTGATGGTGGTCGCCTTGAAGAGAGTCCGGTCCGCCGAATCCCTTGATGGACTCGAGGGATCGCTCTGGAACTCGCTTCATTAGATGTTGGTTGATGTAGGCTACACCATCAACTGTTACTAACGCCTCCTCTTGCGCGAGGAGGCGCAGTTCTTCAGCACGCTATCTCACCTTCTTGGATGGCCTCATTAACTTCGGCTCGGGGCTTGTTTGTGCGGTGCACACCCAAGCCCCGGAGCGTCTTGAAGGATTTAGCGCAGCTTGTGCACTGATGTTCGACCGGTGTTGGTGTCGGTACTGGATGATTCATGATGTTAGACTGCGGCGGCGAGGAGACGACAGGATTTCCCTGCTGCCCACTATTTGTTCCCGCAGGCCCAGGAGACGGGGTTCCGACCTGGGTTCTTCTTATTTTATTTTTATTTTTCGCGCCTGCAAGAACTATAGCGGTATATTGGGGCCGCAGACCCCGCACCCGCGTGCCTTCTGCAATCCAGCCGGTTGCGCTATACGGCGGTCAGATGGGCCACTTGATGACGCCCCGAAGGGCGACCCCTTCAACCTGCACCTTCGTTGGAGTAGGTGGTCGGCTCCCAACGTCGGGAGCGATCCGCACAACATTTGTAAATGAAACAGCGCCGCCACGAGAAGGCTGCTGTGTGGTCTTGATGACATAGAGGCTTTATGTTCGCGTATTGTCACCCTGTGCCTAAACTCCTGAACCCGGACCCTATGGACTGATCCGGGTGGAGGCTATGACTCAGGTGTTAAGAGAGTGAAAATTACTCCCGCCGTTTACTCGCGCCTGGTACAAATTCTTCACGTTGACATTCAGAGCACAAGCAATCGTTAGGATCATCGCAGCGCTTCTGATAATATAAGAAACTACAGTGGGTGAGATACTTAATTAGAGCCACAGTAAGAAAAAAGTATTACCTTAGTTTCGGGTAAAAATTAAAGCATTGTTGGGTTTTTAAATTAAATAGTTTTTATTAAAATTAGTTTCTAAATAATATAATTAAAAAAAGTAATAAAAAGAAATAAAACAATATTAAATTTAATATTTGGTTACACCAGCTACTTCTGCAATTACAGCTGCGATTCTTTTCTATGCATGTGGCACAGTTTCTATGCATGTGGCACAGTTTAATTTAATTTTATCATTTCTGTGTTACACATCAATGAAACGCTCTATTAGCTGATGTTTGTGATAATTTCCTTGAAAATTTCCCGCTTCATAAATTCCCAAGGGTTTTCGATAGGGTTGAGATCCGGATAATTTTCAGGCCAGTTAAGAACTTTGACTTTCTTTTCATTTAAAAGTTTAGTCACTCTTTTTGCCTTATAATAAGGAGCAGAATCATGCATAAAGATGATATCTTCCTTTGGGTACCAGTTTTGGATCTGGGGTAGCATTTTTGTCTCTAGCACCTGGATATACTGATCCTGCCTCATTATTTTCTCTACAATGTACAGATTACCAGTGCCTTGGCTGCTGATTACAGACCAAACCATAGTGCTGAGAGGATGCTTCACTCGTCCGAACAATAAAGTCTTCTTTAAATTTCTTCTCTGCTCGTCTTCTAACGAATGCAGATTTGTCCGATAGAATCTAAACTAAAGACCCATCGGAGAAACAAACCTATAGAATAATTTAAAATTTGATTCTTGCTCATTTAAATTAATTACAAACGCAAATTTTCCAAACTCACCTTCATCCAGTCTTCAATTGTCCATTTTTGATGTTATTTGACCAGTTGTTTTATCATTGCTGGTGTTAGTAGTGGCTGTTTAGCTGGTCGGCGATAAGAGAACTCCAAGCCTTTGATGCGTCGACGAAGTGTCATTGCAGGTATCTGAATTCCAATATCCTGAATTAATTTTATAAGGATTCTCCGAGGTGCCTTCCTGTTTTCCAAGCAAATATCTCTAATAATTCTACCGCTCCGAGGTGTTGCTTTCTTTTTTCGGCCACAATTCTTTTAACGTCTCGATTCCAAGTTAATATTTGCGTAGTTTTTATTCTTATTCGATCAACTGATTGTCTTAAAACATAAAAAAAATCATGCAATCTTTCTTTGAGAATGTTGTGTTTCAACAAAAGTGTTTTTATTTCCTCTCTTGCTACAATTTCTTTACCTTGATATTCAGAGCACCAACATTCCTTGAGACTATCGCAATGCTTCTGATAATACAATAAACCATATTAAATAAATATACTTTCCATTTTTGTGTCTATATTAAGGGACTCAAAGTTACTTCCGCCGTTTACTTGCGCCGCGTTTGATTATCGACAAATTGACAATTTCACTCATTGGGACAATGTAATGCTTCCGGAAATATAATGAACTATGTTTAACATGAACTGGAGGATCATTAAGAGAGTCAAACTTACTCCGGACGTTTATCCGAGCATACTAGAAATTGTTCACGTTGACATTCAGAGCACCAGCAATCTTTAGGATCATCGTTGTGCTTCTGATAATGTATCGAACTATGTTGAATAAATAAAATTTACATTTCTATGTCTATATTAAGGGAGTTAAAGTAACTCCCACCATTTAACTGTGCTTGCTAGAAATTCTTCATATTAACATTCAGAGCACCAGCAATCGTTAGGATCATCACAGTGCTTCTGAAGATATAACAAACTATGTTGAATACATAATATTTAAATTTTTGTGTCTATGATAAATCAATAGATTTACGGGCCAAGACATTTCGGTTATACAGCCATATTTATGAGATATTTCAATAAAACAGAAATACCAAAAAACAATAGTCATGTAGGAAATCTGCTGCAAAAACGTGGATGCCTTTCTAAAACGAACGCATTGGTATCCCTCCTGCAGTCTGCCTTCGAGTTCGAAATACCGGACGAATCCAGTGAAGATCCTTAGCCGTTGATTGGAACTTATAGCTCAAGCAGCGGACTAGCAACACTCCCCTCGCATACCATCGTTAGTTTCCGAATGGACCACGGGGAGGTGGTTCATTCACTGGATATTTACGACACTTTAAAAATACTAAGTCACACACATTAAAATATACATGACATAAAGAGCATAGAGTGACAAAACACGTTATGTCAAATACAACATATAAGATAGTGCATTAAGCCTTCTTGAATTATATGAATAAATAAAACTGTAACAGAAGGCCTACTTCTTCTCCGGTTCTATTAACGGCACACTAGAAATCCTGATCGCCAAGAATGAACGGCGCAACGGTAATCGCTTTATCAGCACCGTATCTGGAGCAAACCGATGCAATGAATGCGGTGTTCGAATAGCACTTGACCTTACGGTTATACTCCGATGACAGGGGCAGCGGACCATTTCACGCAGGATAAGGCCCGGCTTCTTAAGTGCCCCGTCGATATATATTACTCGAGACTCCATCTCTACCTCGCATCCACTTTTAGCAGCCACTTTAGCAATCGCCTTGACTATGTAATTGTGGCGCTCGATGCGTGATCAGTCACTTTACAGCACCGAAGGACATCCGACCACTGTTCGTACGGCTTTTGCGGAGATATTTAGAATTACCGCGCACCGGCAACATGTTGGCTCTGAGGTGCACTACGCGAACATAGTCACGCCCAGACAAATACTTAGGTGATTAACTTATCCATTGATTGGACTGGATTTAATTGCACTAATTGCCCGAGATAGACTTTTCGAAAGCCAGTTTCTGTGTTGAAGTGGTGTGCGCTGGAGTGTTGATACTCCCCTTAATTCTACGTAGTTTTTTGACAACTACTTCTCCCTAAGTACAGGCGACAGCTGCTGAGGTGAAAATATCTTCAGACAACCGCAGCTTCTCCAACCTTCGCATCATGATGATTTGGATGCGCTCACGCAGGCATAAGAGACCTAGACCGCCATCCTTCTTGTCAACATAGAAGAAGGCGTTAGGCGTTAAGCTCGGTAGGTGGAAGGCTACTTTCACGGCTGTAAGAGTTGCCAAGTCGCAATCAATCAGGATGGCCAGGATATTGCATATCATGCACAGAAGTCGAAACGATAAGCGTGCAGATTAGGTGGAATTTCTGCTGGGGCTTCAACGGACATTTGGCGAGGTTATTCATGACGGTCTAGAGCTTACAAGTTGCGAATTTCTCCACTCCAAGAAGTTTAAAGTTTTTCCTCAGATACTTATACTGTTCATCTGGGGAAATCTGACACCCGTCTGTAGATAGAATGGGCTACGTCACACAGAACAACTTCTTCTATTAGGGTACCCTCCTCGTGATTGGGGTTTACTTACTGCGGTTAGCAAAAAGACCCCGCTCAGACAAAAAAGCACAAATGCCATCTAGCGTTATCTGGACAGCCTTAGTATCCGGGCCAACTACCTGCAAGTCGTCAGCAAATGCGAGAATCGCAATATTAACGTCGCTAATTTGTAGCTTGAAATTATGGTCAACTTGGGTGAGCAGTTCGTCCATAATGTTATTGAAAAGGACTAAGGAAAGAGGATCACACTGCTTCACCCCTCTGCGCATCGGTATGGGTTCGCTCGATGATTTCGCACTAGTGATAAGAGAGCTACAATCAAGCAGATTGTACAGATGTCTACACCCACACGCCTTAGAACTGTCGGTAGCGAGGACGTTGATACCGAGTCAAAAGCCTTTTTGAGATCGAGTGTACAGATTATATAAGGCGCGGCCTTAGCTCTATGCTCTTTGATAAGGCAATGGAATAGCATTGTATTGGCAACACAGCCGTCAATCTTCCGGATCTCCTTTTGCTCAAGTTGAGGCTTAGTATACACCAGCTATGGGCAATGATCTTGTTAAATGTTCGAAGAAGGACAGAAGCGATGGTGATTGGCCGTCAATTTTTGACAAAAAGGAAGTCGCCTGATTAAGGAATCAGAGTGGTGCGACACTCCTTGAGCTGTCTGGGCATAACTCTAGTCAACAGTATACCATTAAACAGTATTGACAGGGTTACAGGACCCATAGCCCTTAACTGTTTACAAGGGCGGATCTAGAAAATGTTGAAGTGAGGTGGGTTTGTCTTTTTTTATGAATAACAGTAAATAATTATTTAGTTTTAAGCTAATTAAAACGTATGATTATTAAACACTATTACAGTCATTTAATACTGACATACAATTATAAAAATTCTCATCAAAAACATATGCAGATGACGATCCCAGTCCCTTTGGTGGTTAGAGACAACTTTCGACAGATATCTGTTGATCGTTCTATTCATTCGCTCAACCATGCCGTCCGACTGCGGATGTAATGCAGTCGTTCTTGTCTTACGAATGTCTAATATTTTGTAAATATTTTGGAACAAAAACGACTCGAAGTTTCTTCCCTGATCGGAGTGTATTTCGTGCGGTACTCCAAATCGGCATATGCATTCCTTCGCCAATACCTCAGCGACGGTGATTGCTTCTTGGTTGGGCAGGGGGTACGCTTCAACCCACTTGCTGAAGTAGTCCATGACGACTACTATATACTTATTGCCATCATCAGTCTCGGGAAATGGTCCAGCCACGTCGATTGCAATGCGTTCAAATGGGCTTCCTACGTTGTACTGACTCATTGGGGCTCTACGTTTCCTATTTGGCCCATTACTTGCAGCGCAAACTACGCATTTCTTGCACCACTCTTTAACATCTTCCTTACAATTTAGCCAGTAAAATCGTTCCCGCAACTTCTCAGCAGTCTTGTTGACTCCAAGGTGTCCTCCAGCAGATCCGTCGTGGATCTCTTTCAACACTTCAGGTACCCTGTTCTTAGGTATTAGTAACTGAGTTCTCTGCTCTGTACCATCCGCATTCTCCAAAACACGTTTTAGGAGACCCTCTTCAATTATTAAAGAGTTCCATTGCGCCCAGTACGATTTCACTTTTTGGGAATATGGTGCAACATCTTGCCAAATCGGTTTATTCCCGTTTTTCTTCCAATTTATTACAATCTTCAGATCCGGATAATTTTCCTGATCATTCTGCAATTCTTCCGGTTGCCATTTGTCATCGACTACCGTTGTTCTTAACGCAGCAGCTTGCTTCTCTTCTACTCGGCAACAATGCTTGCATTCTTTGGAACATGGTCTCCTGGACAACGCGTCAGCGTTACGATGGCTAGTTCCCGCCCGATGTTCAATGGTAAAAACATATTCCTGCAACCTTTCGATCCACCTGGCTACCTGCTCTTCTGGATTTTTGAATTGTAATAGCCATTTCAAGGCAGCATGATCGGTTCTTATCAGGAATCTTCTGCCATATAAATATTTGTAAAAATGCTCAGTGGACTTCACAATTGCCAATAGTTCTTTCCTGGTGACGCAATAGTTCCTTTCCAGTTTCGACAGTGTCTTACTGAAGTAGGCAATAACTTTTTCACGACCACCTTGTTCTTGAGAGAGGACGCCGCCAATCCCTACATTGCTGGCATCGGTATCCAAAATGAATTTGCCTTCCGGAAGTGGATAACTTAAGATTGGCGCGGTTGTCAGAAAATCCTTCAATTTTTCAAATGCTGTTTGACAGTCGTTTTCCCAAACAAATCTTCTACCTTCTTCAGTAAACCGTGTCAGTGGTTTAGCAATGTTGGCAAATCCTTGCACGTATCGTCGCTAGTAAGTGCATAAACCAAGGAAACTTCTCAATTCATGCTTGTCCTTTGGTACTGGCCAGTCTCTTACAGCTTTTATTTTGTCCTCATCCACTGCAATTCCCTTACCAGAAACCACATGCCCGAGATAATGCACTTTCTTCTGGAACAGATGACACTTCTTCGGGCTGAGCTTGAGATTTGCCTGTTTCAATCTTTGGAAAACTTCTTCCAAATTCTTCATGTGATCCTCGAACGTTTTTCCAACCACAATAATATCATCGAGGTACACCAAACAGGTTTTCCATGACAGCCCAGCTAACACGGTTTCCATAAGTCGTTCAAATGTTGCAGGAGCATTGCAAAGTCCTGTTCCGATGATAAAAGCTGTCTTTTCACGGTCTTTCGAGTCCAAGTCAACTTGCCAGTATCCGCTTTTTAGGTCCAACGTCGAAAATATTTTTGACCCAGCCAACGTGTCCAGTGTATCGTCTAGTCGGGGAAGTGGATATCTATCCTTTTTCGTCACGTTGTTAAGTTGACGGTAATCTACACAGAATCGGGTGGATTCATCCTTCTTCTTCACTAATACCACCGGTGAAGCCCATGGACTACTTGAAGGTTCAATCACGCATTCTTTCTTCATTTCTTCTATTATCCTTTCAGCTTCTTCTCGCTTTGCCAGTGGTAATCGTCTTGCTCCTTGGCGGATGGGTCTTGCATTTCCAGTGTAGATTTTATGCCGGACAACGTTCGTTCGGCCCTTGGATTTCTTGTCATATTCGAAGACATCTTGATACTTATGAATTAAATTCTTCGCTTTGATTTTCTCGTCAGATGTCAGTCCGTGAAAAGATGTTGATATTTGACTGAGCAGTGTATCCGGAATCGTGCTAGTTGGAGTTTTCTGAGTTACCATTGTTCTAATGATCGAAGATACGGATGAACATTCCCCTACTATAGTGCCTTGTTTAATTTTAACCGGATACTTATTTATGTTCATCATTCGAACTGGTATTATCTTGTTGGCCTTTACCAGTGATTTTCCAACTATCACTCCACGACCCGTTTCTTCATCATTATTTCGGGGTTCCAACATAGTAACATTTCCTGCACAAAATTTTCCGTTAAGTCGTGCTTCTACAATTGTCTCACTTCGCTCCGGATGTACTACATCTTCTGTTACCAAATCACGTGCAACTTCGTCGTCTCGTGGATGTAGTAAGAGTTCTTCATCATTAACCACTATTACGCCATGCTTGAGGTCCAGTTGAAAACCATATTTTTCCATGACGTCCATTCCAAGAATAAAGTCATCTTCGATTTCAGCTACCAACACACGATGTTTGAGGGAGACGTTCCCAATGTTGATGGTCACATCTAACTCTCCTGACGACGTAGCTAGTTCTCCAGTTGCTGTACCTAATCGCCACTTCGTCGGATATAATTGTGTTGGTGCAAACTTCTTAGTCAAGTCGGATCTTATTATTGTTTTTGTCGCACCCGTATCCAGCAACATTTTGAGCGGCCTTCCGTCAACAAGACCATCCACGAAAATGCTATTGACTTGATGATGAAGAGAGGCGACATATCCGATGGAATATGATGTTACCATCCTCTACTATCAACCCGACTTGGTTTTTCTGACTCAGCTTCTGTTTTCTTTTTCAGCAATTTTCCACAAAACCTTCGCGGTTGTTCTAGTTCACCGCAGTTCCAACAACGCATTTTCTTCTTGCCTTTAAGCACTTCGGTAGCGATTCGTCGTAGCTTCTCTTCTATATCTTCACTATCTTCGTTCTTCATTGCGCTGTTAATTGATCGTACCCTGAATTGGCTACGCGAAGCGAGTTTTGCAGCTTCTTGTTCTAAAGCATGATAGAGTGCATCGGCTAATGTTTTTGGCTTAGTGCTTGCTGAATTTCGCCATCTTGGATTCCATAAATAAATGTTTGGATAGCTAAGCACTCTAATACGCTGTCCGGGGCTGTAGGATGTGCGAGGCGAACCAAGTGAGCAACGTCAACTTCAAATTCTTGGAGAGTTTCATTCGACCTCTGATATCGATTTCTTAATTGCGTTTGATACACTTGTTCTAAGTGCGCATTTCCATATCGCATATCTAAATGCTTAACCAGCTGGTCGTAGTCTTCTTGTTCTTCTTGCTTCAGTATCAGCAAGATATCGACGGCATTTCCACGCAAAGCTACTGTCAATGAAATTGCTTTCTCTCTCGGTGACCATCCGTTAGCTTTTGCAGCAGCTTCAAATTGCCTCAAATAATTCGGCCACGATGTTTTTCCATCAAATTCCGGTGTTTTTATACGAATTGTTGATGCAGTCTCACCTTTTGCTATTTTCCTTTCACTTGCTGCTTCTGTTTCAGCCACACCAGGACATAAATTTGATGCTGCAGTTGCAGTGAGGAATTTATTTTCTAACTGTTCTATTTTCTTTTCATATTCGTTTTTCAATTCATTTAAATTCTCTTCTAAAATTCTAGAACGTTCTTCAGAATTTCTGGAATTTTCTTCTAACTTCTGTTCCAATTCTTCTTTTAAAATTCTAGAATTTTCTGCCAAATCTTCTTTTAGGATTCTGGAACTTTCTTCAAACTTCTGTTCCAAAGTTCTAGAATTTTCTGCTAATTCTTCTTTTAGGATTCTGGAACTTTCCTCAGATTGTCTGGAATTCTCTTCTAATTGATGTTGCATGGATCCGGTTAATTCTTCTTTTAGAGTTCTAGAACTTTCTTCCAACTTCTGTTCCAAAGTTCTAGAATTTTCTGCTAATTCTTCTTTTAATTTCTCCAACATTTTACGATTGTCACTTGAATTAGTTTCAAATACATATTCATCAGGATCCTGATTAGCCGCCACTAAAGCCTCTCGCAGACGTTGTTGTAACGTTGATTTTAACCCGGATGAGACCAAATCTCGCTTCTCTAATTCCCTCTTTAGGTCCACAACTTTTAATTCACTTAGTTTTAAACCGAACGACGCCATTTGATTTGTTTTTACTGCACACTTCACTATTTAATAACCCCACACCTGACACCAATTGTAACGTTTTTCGTCTTTCTGGAAGTGTGTAGAATGTTTAAGGCACAGAAATGACTCACAACTATTTATGTTAAACGAAAATAAAAGTATTTATTTCATAAATTAATATAAAAATAACAGAAACTTATTTAAAACTAATTAACACTACAATAAATCTTAAACACTACTAATAAATATTTAAACACTAATATTATTTATATAACGGTCACTAACACTACTATTTATATTACGTACACTAGAGTTGTTATTTATTTCACCACATTTATATTACGCGTTCGAAGTCTACTGTCAACTGCCCTCAGCCACTCGATCTCGGCTTATATACTCCCGTCCGTACAACAGTTCTCGAATCTTCCAGAACGTCCTAGAATATCCCGTCAAACCACATGCTCAGACATGCGAGCGAGCTCTATGCACAAGTGAGGTCACGCTGCTACACACTTGTTTCTCGAGAAGGTTTCTGGAATGCTCTCGACTGTCTGGCTTTAAATTCGTTACAATAGGTTACATCATGCTTGAAGCTAAAAAATATTTTTCAAATAACAGTTGAGAGACTAGTTTATTTAATAATTTTTTAGAGTTTTAAAATTCACAAAATTTTACCAACCTAACATTACGTCGAGGGAGCTATACTGCACTTTTGCCAAATGATGCGCTTTCTATTTCACCTTCTTTGTATTTGTTAAATATTTAAGTAGATATTATAGGTGAATAGTTGCTCAATATTTATTTTCAGTGAAGAAAAATTTATTTGTACATTTCTAAATATTTTTACAGTAAAATAGCGCTAATGTTGCTCAACCGACAGCACCAGTATAAAAGTTTTTGTACCACTCGAGGCGGCATGGAAATCTTCATCTAATGAGCAGTTTCTTTTCAAAATATATACAGGTAATAAACATTTATAAATCTTGATAATTCAGTATTAAATGAACTTTTATTAATTTTTCTTTTACTAAAAGTAATTTTTAAATAAGTAGTTTACGTTTTTGATATACTCGGCTAAAAACAGTTCCAAAAATTCTATTTTCGGGTAAATAAGATAGAAATCATATCCCCGTTTGATTTCCTTTGGGAGCAGATTTGACCATCTTACCCGGCTAAAGCCTTTGCCATATATTGATTATTGTTGATGAACCCAAGTTTACCTCTAAACATACGAGATTATACAGTTTTAAATGTAACAAAGAGTAGCAAATTACCTATTTATTATACAGAATGTCCCATTTTAATCTATTTCCTTGAATATCTCGAAAACGTAACAAAACGTGTGCAGAAACAAAACCTACATAGTTTTGAGGAGGATATCCGATTCTCATAAAATGTCGCCCTAGGAGAGCGGAAAAGAGAGTTAACTTTTAAAACTTTAAATCAAAATCCATTTTTTATTATCCTCAAAAAAAATACTTCTTGATTCAGAAGTACAAACTTTTATAATTTAAGTCTATAACGCAAAATCTATTGGGAATACAAAAATAGTCTCCAGATAAACCCTACATCATTTTTTACGCTCTTTCCGAATCAGAAAGAAAAATAGGGCTTCCCATTAAAGATTTCAAAGTTGACCTTCTTTCCCTGGGAATCAGGGGAGACATTTTGCCAGAATCGCATGTCCTCCTCAAAATTATGAATGTTTTGTTTCTGCACACTTTTCATTACGATATATCGTTTTCGAGGTATTCATGGAAATATATTAAAATGAGACAACATGTATGGATAAAACTAAAAATAAATAAGAAAAACTTTTTTAATATTAATCTGAAACAATTTTCCTTGACATAAGTTTATATCGTTCTTCCAAAAATATCTAAATATACATTTCCCCAACAATGTCTTGACCTGCCCGGGGGACAAGCCAGCGACATTCCATCCGCAATCAAATCATGGACTCCCATTTCCACACCATGCTTGTACTTATAGTACCCCGCTCTACGTTTCGCCTAAAGCCACCAGGGAATTTCGCCCATGATAACTTGCATCGCTTCGGTCGAAACAGTTCTGCAAACCCTTATGCATGCATACAAAGATACCCACTCGCACTTGTTCATCAGATCTCGTCCGTACTGGAACTGAAGAACTTCGTACCATACACTCGCCCTATACAGCACGCACGCCTGAAACAACCCCTTGAAGATGATTCTACATGCTCGCCGGACCAGTCCCCAATCCTTCCTCAATACTCGGCGAATCATCCCCTACTTCTACCCCTAAGTACCGAACCCTCGGCATATGGCGCAAACTAACCCCGGCAGTCCTGACTACTGGTGGCCTATTTGCAGACAACCTACCCTTCAGAAGCATGGTCGCCGAATTCGAGGCCGAAACCGTAACCCCCGCCCGCTGCCATCACTCGCAATCGAGCTCCAGACAGCGAGAGGCATCACGCTCCATCTCGAGTCGACTCCCGCCCTCCACAAGAAGGAGCAAGTTATCTGCATAGGCCACGAACTTGCCACCTATACCAGCTACAACAGAGTGTCCATACAGAGGTTCTAGAAAACTGGGCCGCCGATGGAACCCTGCGGGCAATCACGCGCTAAATCCCTTCATGCAACCCCAACTCTGCCCGTAACACACACCTTTCGGTTTGTAAATAAACTGTCCCAACGGCCAATCTCCTGACACCCGATATCATGCAACCTTGTTAGTATACCATCCCACAGGAAATTATCAAACGCTCTCTTAAAATCTATAAAAACTCCCAACACATACTTGCATGCAGACTCTCGCCATATCGGATCTCCCCTTTACTAAACCATAAATGCGATACCGCATTAGCGTCCATGCCCACCAGAAGCGAGCAGTCGCCCGCAGTGTCTAACACACTCTCAAGATATCCTATGTTATAATCGATATCGCCACCAAATCTACAGTACAGCGAATAAACGTATAGCCTGCCCGCTATTCCCTTCAGACATACGCATACTCCAGTTTCTGTGATCAGCTCGGGTATTGCCATGACGTCGAGAGTGTCATTGTTAACGGCGATCGCCGCCTTGGCTCCTCCCTCGCCTGCGCCCGCGTAACCGCGCATCGCCGACGGCAGACCACAGACTCAGCCTCCCCATACATACGACTCCTGCAAAAGAGCAACCCTCACATTCTCACTTACTAGCCCTTGGCCGACATCGAACATGACTTCCCTACCCCTTCCACAATTCAGCTGAATGATGCGCATGCAAACCATCAGTCAGCCGTTATTCGCCTTTTAGCCCTCCGAGTGGACTCCTCGTAAGCCGGGCAGCTTCTGGAAAACACCGAGTGATCCGATGGCTTCCCGGCCTCCTTGCAGACCCTAAAACCCAATTCTCCCTTACAATCCTTGATTAGGTGCCCTTTTAACCCACATCTCCTACATGTGTTAGCCTTCAATTTGCACTCCCGCGCCATGTGCCCTAACCCGTAACATTTGAAGCAGCGCTGTACGGTGTCGATCTCTTTGACTCGGCACGCCGCGAAACCCAGGTGTACCTTTTCGTACCCCTTTTCCCATAATTGCTACCGTGGCCTTGTGAGGCACTTCCACGATTAAAATCCCCTTGTTCCTACTAATCGTCCGCACCCTCTTCTTAAACTCTCCCTCAGAGACTGTGTCCCTGAGGTTGTTTACGAATAGCTTCGTCCTAACCTTTACGTCGGAAAGGTACTCCGGCACGTCGAATATCATAAGTTTAGGCCCTAGCTTCTTCGCCTCACCGAGCTTCAGCCCCACCTTTCCAAACTTCCTACATTCTCTAATCTTTCTTAAATCTCCCTCATTTGTTGTTACGATAGTAACCCCATCCCTCACCCTCCGCACTGCGCTGATATTGACTACTCCTACCTCTTTCCGATACTAATTCATAACCCTCTCCTTCACTACATCAGCGGACAATGTCTCCCCCTGACCCCTTACAACAACCGCTAAACTATTCGGGGGCTCCCGCTTCTTCCATCCTACCGGTCTATCCCTTACAGGTCCTGCCACCGTCACAGGACTCTTCCCTACATCCAGCTGATTCCTAACCTTCGCAGCATCTTCCTCATACCTCTCTATGATTTTCCTGAATTTATCCTGCACCTGAATGCTTCCCTAGTTTGTTTTCTTCTACCAGTACGTCTAAAAATACCGCCTCCATCTCGCTCAGGGTACCCACCATAGTCTCGAAGTCCTTCCTACTGGATTTACTTCCCCCAAATATCTCCAGCAACTTATCCCGCAACCTCCTATACTCGTTTATATGATCTACGTCATCACCTTCTACCGAGATTATCCTCTTCTTTCTTTTCTTGTTCCCACCACCCCTCGGTACCGTCCCTATCTCCATTGCCGACTCCACGTTGCCGTCCTCCGCGCCGGAAAGTAGTTCCCTACTGGTCTGAGGGACACTACAATCCTCCAACATCACAATTGCTTCTTTGGAACCCATTGAGGATAAGTTCCAAAGTTTCTCCCCGCTAAGCTACCCCCAAACCTTCTCAACCTACATCTGGGATTCTTGGACGGCGTTGTCTAAAAAATCCCACTCAGGTGGGAGCTCTGGGAGCCGAAAAAATGGCACCCAAAAATATTTTCACGGGAAACCCTTCCATGGCTTCCCCGGAACCTAACCCACCCGAAAAAAACCCCGGAAAATTTTGGTAGAAACCCAGAAAATCCGAGGTCAAACCTTTTTATCCTCTAACCCGACGCGTCTCCCCCTAGATCGGCCCCGTGTCAGGTGACCGAATCACCCGGAAAAAACACCAAAATCAAACGTTTAACCCGGAAAAACTAACTTTAAACAACGACCCCTTCTAAATCTAATTTTCTAAGCCCAACAAAAAAGCGTTACTCACCGGTTTTCCCCTAAACCGTTGAGCAACCCAAAACTCTGGGAATTTCCCGGAATTTCCCGGTCGGTGAAGTCACCTTCCGCCTACTGTCCCGGAAAATCCAGCTACACCCTAAAAACACTAGAAAACCCGAAAACTACAGTTCACTCACTCCCTCAGTTTCGCACTAACCACTGAAACTCAACCGGAGACTTCGCCCCAGCGAGCGTACTCCCCAAATCAGAAAAAAACTGTCAACAAACTCAGAGCACCGTAAAACACGTCCGATCGCTAATGCAGCATGCTGAAGACTAAAGAACGACACAATACCACTGATTTTGATGTCCTCTCTCGGAGAGAATCACAAGACACGCACACACATTAAGTATTATAATACAGTTTCCAGCGCAAGCCAGAAATAGTTTATGTGTTACCAATCAATTCGTGATAATGAATTAATTGGATTTAATACTACCGAAAACCGAAGTTCTCAATTACCACACAGCTAGAATAATACAATTCTGAGTAACAGGCGCGATGGCCGAGTGTGTTAATGCACATCTCTTAGCATACTGTGACGTCATCCGAACCAAGGTTCGTCAGTTCGAATCCGCCTGTCGGCAAAGTATGATTTGTCGTTAAATAGAAATACAGTTACTTATATTAATCATACTCGGGTGCTATAAGCTTGTCAGTTATACATATGCCTTAAAAAAGTAACATCGACTACGGAAACCGGCAGTACGGCAGCGTAAAAACTGCGACTCGGTGTGCCCGGTAGGCCAAGGCCCGATTCGGGCTGTAGTGCCATTGAAGAAGAATACAATTCTGATGTTAGTCAGAAAGAGCTTCCGTACCACCAAAGAAATCGAAATAATGAATTCGTTGGATTTTATTTAGCGGAGGACCGAAGTTCTCTATTACAACACTTTAGCTAGAGGATACAATTCTGATGTTAGTCATAAATAGCTTCCGTGTCTCCAATGAAACCGAAATAATCACTCCGTTAGATTTTATATTGCGGAGGACCGAAGTTCTCTATTACAACACTTGGGCTAGATAATACAATTCTGATGTTAATCAGAAATAGCTTCCGTGTCACCTATGAAATCTAAATAATTAATTCGTTGGATTTTATATTCCGGAGGACCGAAGATCTCTATTACAACACTTTGGCTAGATAATACAATTCTGATGTTAGTCAGAAATTGCTTCCGTATCACCAATGAAATCGAAATAATGAATTCGTTGGATTTTAATATGCCAGTAATTGTCACTTGTTGTACAGGCTCTAACAGATCCGGTCGCGAACACACTATACAACAAAATTATGTGCACAATTACCTTTCCACAACAGCTCATATAACCAACACTCGGCAGGTGTTCAGACTCAAAGTGAGAACGTAGTACAAAATATCTGAGTGGGCTCAACGGTGCCAGAATATACTGGTCGCGAACACATACCCCAGGACGAAATGTTTGGATCAAAGTTCTGCTAAAATTTGTAATAAAACTAAAAGTGGGCTACTAACGGTGTCAGATAAGCTGATCGCGAACACACACTTTTCGACAGAGCAAAGATAGCCAAACGGAACGAGATCGGAATCAAGTTCCCTGATTCAAACTCAAACATGCATATTTAACCTAATTACCCCACCGATGTTCCTACGCTCCCCAAATTAAAACTACCATCTCTACTAAAAGCAACACCCCTAAAGACATCAACAAATCGCGTATCTGTAACTAAACAAAAAGTGTGACTTTGTTACGTCACAGCCTCCCACATAGTTCTTTCCTGAATATGCTTAGCGAAGATTCGTCCTTTTACTTAAGCCGGACCCCGAGCGCACCAATTCCCGGCCAGTATCAGTTAGAGTAAAACACGTGAACCTTCCTACCGTTAGTTAGACGGAGAAAGCTAACAAACCCTCAACATTTTGCTGCGTTTTTGAATTGGATTCTTTCTTGTATTAATTATGCATTTAATTTGACTTGAATTTATTATCATTTTATAAACGTATGCGTATTTGAGGAATTTCACTCAGTAGATTTTTTTGGAACATCGCTCGTTTATTTATTGGTTCTTTCATCATCGTGAAATTCCTTTTATTACATGAATCATTTTGCAGTGATTTTACTTTACTAATAAAACAATTAAATTAGGATCTTAAGTAATTCAAAATTATACCAATTAACACACAAATTGTTACACTATTCGGACACGAAGAATTTAGGAGAACAATTAAGAACATTTCATAATTCCTTTCCTCCTAAGAATGTATTAGTTTTTCTCTATTTCCTTAATTGTCCTGTGCTGTTAGCATAGTCTAGTAACGTTTTACACAAAGATTTTGGATAATTTACAACCTTCTAGACTGTAAATTGACTTACAATGGTTTCAAATAACATCCTCCAGATGTTAGCGATAAGTATCTCACTTGACAAATTTTTGACAATCGCTGCACGGCTCAAATGCCTTTTCTACAAAAACCCTAAAGATCTCTAAAATTTGTCGAGGGCTGACTTGTCCCCAGCCCGGATACCTGCTGCGCGGGCTTCTAACACTGGTTTCGGAACGATATTTTATTGAATCTTAAAAATATTTCTTCCCCTTTTGCATATAATTATATATTAGAAATAAAATGAATTTATTTACCTTTCAATTTTAAGACTTAATTCCGTCACGTTACACTATATACCTACCAATTTTGTACTTAAGAACTAAACAATTACTGAACATAATACTAAAACTACAACTAACAACAACACAGAACTATATTCTATATAAATTAATAAACAACTACAAGCAAACAATATAAAAGAAGAAAAAATTAAGAAATAAAAGTGACAGTAATAGTTAGCTTATGGAGAACAACTGAAAGAGTACATTGGTCTTAAGTTTGACATATCGCGATCAATGCCGTCTCTTAGTAGTCTACTGTTACAATAAGGAGTCATAGTATTTTTTCTACTGACAAACGTTCCTAAATTTCTATCAGTTTTATTGACGTATTTCACTTTAAAATAATTTTAAAATTTTTGACTGAAAAATACATCCCTAACGAAATGGTAAATTTTAAAACGGTTGGTATTATTAAAACAGTAATATATTTTTTTTGTGATATAAAATATATAAGTAATTGTTAAACTATGATAAGTTATCTACAAATGTATAATCTGATTTTGTCATATGAAGCAGCTATTTATAAAATTTAAATTTACTGCAGAATGTTGAAAAAAATTGAAAAATACTGGAAAACTGGATTTTTTTCTAACGCTGGAGGAATCCAGCAAATGCTAATTTTCTGGCAACACTGTTACTACAGTGGCGACTTGTCAAATGAAGCAACTGAGGCGCCGCCTCATGCGTTTGAAACAATAATCAAAATATTTTTAATATTGTAAGTGCAAATAAATTAAGTTGTTTTAACAATATTTATATTTATTGTAAATAAAATGCCAAAAATTTGTGTGACGACAGTGCGACACGTATCTGTTTACACATCTAAATTATTTTGCATATTAGATGCTACAGAATCTTGTGAATTTGTAGGTTCTTTAATTTCTTTAGTAGATTTATCTATTTCCTCTTTATTGCTAAAGACGTTGAATTCTGATACACTTCTTTGTCGCTTATTATCGTTTTTAAATAATGTACGGTTAGTTATTCTACTATTTCTATTATGTTTAGTGATTGTCCATCCTGATTCAATATAACGTTTTTCCTTCTCTGGTATATCAAAGTCGTTAATAAGATGTATAATTTTCTCCGGAAATGTTCTTTTAATGATTGCCAAGGTCGTGTCGGCACAATCTTTTTCGCTTCCATTTCTTGCCAAAATGATTTACTTCGCAATTTAGTATAATATTTACATTTAATTATATATTGAACAATTGCTACTTTTTCTTGAAAGCTATATTCCATACGCCTGCTATTCTCTATACTGACGAAACTACATGCGGGGCTGCACAACATTTTTCAATTCCTACCAACATATTGTAACGAATTTAAAGCCAGACAGTCGAGAGCATTCCAGAAGCCTTCTCGAGAACAAGTGCGTAGAAGCGTGACCGCTCAAGTGCATAGAGCTCGCTCGCATGTCTGAGCGTGTGGTTTGAGGGAATATTCTGGGACGTTCTGGAATATTCGAGAACTGTTCTGCGTACGGGAGTATATAAAAGCCGAAGTCAGGCGACGAGTTCAGTGCAGTTGACAGTAGACTTCGAACGCGTAATATAAATGTGGTGAAATAAATAACAGCTCTAGTGTACGTAATATAAATAGTAGTTTTAGTGACCGTTATATAAATAATATTAGTGTTTGAATACTTATTAGTAGTGTTTAAGATTTATTGTAGTGTTAATTAGTTTTAAATAAGTTTCTGTTATTTATATATATATATATATATATATATATATATATATATATATATATATATATATATATATATATATATATATATATATATATATATATATATATAAATTATGTTTGATCGTAATTGTTTAAATAAAAAAAATCTATTATTTATTTAATCACTTTATTCACACACAAAGTTATTCTATGATATACAAGTGTTCTCATTAGCGAGTATAAACGAGAGAGTGTCCTTATCAACTAGTTTACTAATACTTATAGAGTTTTCTAACAAAGAAAACCACATCTATTGATAAGAGGTATGATTCAGTTTATGTTGTAACAAAGGAATGTCATTTCAATGACAGAACAAGGTTATTTATATAATTATCTAATTATTCTATTACATAATTCCTCCCTCTCTAGACTGAATCATATCTTCTACATTTTTTAATTCAATATCTTTAATTTCTTTTATCAATTTTCTTTTCTTTTCAAATCTTTTTCTTACAATGTATATCATACAACTTATTAATATTAAAGTAATTATTATTAATATTACATTTTGTATATAATTATGAACATTATAAGTATCAAATTTTAATTGTTGTATTTCAACTTTTGGCATAATAAAATCATAAGTTTTATTTATAATTATTTCTTCATTTTTCATTTTATTATCCACAATTGGTATATAAGGCTTTATTTGAGGAATTTCGTATTCTTTTGCAATAATTCTCGTAAAGAATTTTTCTTTATTAATTTCACAATGATTATTATTTAACTTATATAATTTTCCAATTTTTAATTCTGTATGTACTGTGGGGCAATTTACTTGTATTGCATTATTTTTTGAATACAAATAAATAAAATTAGAGTTTGGAAGTTGTTTTATAATTTTTTCCTCATGTAAAGCTCTATATTTACATTTATTATTATTATGGTTATATATTATATTATAAAAACAATCATTTAAAGATTCATATTTAGTTTTACAATAATTAATTTCATTTATTAATAAACAATATAAAATATTATAATTATTTTCTTTACTATATTCTATATACACTGTACTTGTTTGTTCAATTTGTAACAATGTTTTATTAATTAACATAGGTACAGTACTTACTTGATAAAGGGAATATAATTTTTCTGAATAGGTCGGGAGTATCAAAAGAAATTGTAATAAATTTCTTTTTATTACACAATTTGTAGTTATTATTTGTAAAAAATCCCATATATTATGAATATTGATTTTCATTTTATCAGAAATTATTATTAATAATCTTTTTAAATCTTCAGTTGGAATTTGGGTAGTATGGAATACATGTAATTGACAGAAATTTAGGGATGTTTCAAGGTTTATAATGATTTGTTCTAAAGTTTGTATATTTATATTAAGTGTATTGATAAAATGCAATATATAAAAGGTATTTTCCCAATTTATATTGGTATTTTTTATCAAATTTTCTACAACTTTTAATTTAGAATTTATTTCTATTTGATTATTATTTAAAGTCCTTATTTGTTCATTATAATGATTAGTTATATCTTTTAATATATTAATATTCTGATTTGTATTTTCTTCTAATTTATTTTGATTTCTACTAATTTCTTGAATTATATGATCATAACGATCTTTATCATTCTGATCTAAATTTCCTGTTATACTTTTTATTATTGTTCCTAATCCATCAATAAGGCCTCTTTTTTCACGATTAATTTCTTTTGGAAATAGAGTATTTAATCTTAATGAAATTTGGTTTAATGTACGTTGTATATTTTGAAAATATGATTCTAAATCATTTTTATATTGTTCAGGTGCTTTTTTAACAGATTTCTTCAGTTGTTCGAAATTTTTCAACAGTTTTTGTTTAATTTCGTAAATTGGTTCTAATTTTATTTCATAATATAGGTATTCGTCTGAAATATATGCGTTTGTTAAACGAATAATATTTATTCCAGTATCTTCATGATCTATCTCTTCCAGTTCCAAAGCGTGACCCCTGAAATTATATTTTTAATTTATCTATTTTTACTTTTCTATCAGTATTTGAATTTTTTCCAATTACTTCTATTGTTTTTATTTTATCATCATAATTTTTTACATCTATTTTCTTATATAATGGTTGTTTAAATTTTGTTATTAATCGAGGGTTTTGTTTTAAATATGCTTTATTTATTTCTTTAAATTTTTCATAATTTTTATTTTCTTTATTTCTTTTTAACTTTTCCTTTTCAATTAAATTTCTAGTAATTTTATTCATTTCTTTTTTCTTTTTTATATAAATTCTTAATTTCTCTTCTTCTGAATTTTCTTCCTTTTGAATTTTATTAAAATTTTCTTTACCGAATAATATTTCTTGGGGTGTTTCTAAAATAATTGTATTTATTGAATTATTATAACCATATATTGCTTTTTCTAAAAGTTCCTTTATATCCTTATGAGGATTTTCCTTATGAATTACTCTAAGATGTTCTATTAATGTAGAATGTAGTCTTTCTACCGCATTAGATTTTGGGTTATTTACTGATGTAATATGCAATTTTATATTATTATTATGACAATGTACCTTTAATAAGGTATTATTAAATTCACAACCGTTATCAGCGATGATTGTTTGTGGTAATTTATATGTATTACAAAAGGTAATTAGATGTTTTAGGATTTCATTACTTGTTTTATTTTCGCAGAAATATGCTTTAGCGAACTTTGAGAATTGATCTAAAACTGTGAGGAAGTAATGTTTATCTAATGTTAGAATATCTATATTAATTATTTCAAATGGATTCTCAGGGGTAGGTGTTAAGTTATCTTCTAGTCGAATAGGTTTCCTATCATATTTACTTTCTTTACAAGTTTGACATATATTTATAAATTCCGTAATATATTGAATCATTTTTGGCCAATAATATTGTCTTTTTAATTTTCTATAGGTCTCTATTATTCCTCGATGATTTGTTTTACCAAAATGATAATTATAGATTATTTCTTGTTGTTCATCTTCGTCTTCTATATCTTGTACTAGTGTATCAACTGCTATGATATTTAAACTATTTGGTTCAAAGTAATCTGAAATTACTTTTGAAACTGTTTTGTCAAATTCCTTTGGAAAAATTGCAAAATATCTAATTTTTGGTATTATATAATTCTTACAAAAATGTATAATATTCTGTTGTTTTTCATTTTCATTAATATTTACTAATAGTCGTTGTTTTTTATTATTAAAATATTTTTTTATTTCTACTTTAAATGGTTTATTTGATAACTGAAAGATAATTTGATTATCTGCTATATTTATTCTTTCGTTTAAATATTTAATTCCTGCTATTGGATTTTCTTGATCACTATGAATAGTTTCTTCATCAGAATCGATATTATTTAATATAGATTCATTATTTTCTGTATTTATTAAATTTGTATTTAATTCAAATAAATTTATTTGTATATTAGTATCTTTATAAATATTATTTAAAATTTCTATCAATTTTGGTTTTTCTAATTTATCAAGACCGCATGAAAGATAAGGTAGATTTATTTCAGTAATATCATTTTTTATAAGATAGTCTCGTAATTCAAGTAGACATTTTTTTAATTTTTTTTTATTATAGTCTTCAAAATATTTTTCTTTTGAAATTAAATGAAAAATTATTTTATTATCATAATGTTGTATTATAAAATCTGCATTAGTTTTATTTTGTTCACAGAATATTTTACTATTGAATTTTTTCTTAACTTGTTCTGCTAATCCTTTTCCTAAATAGTAATCTCTAGAAATACAGTGAGCAAAAATATTCGTCTCCGTCACATCTCCTATTTTATAATGTATTTTATATGGATCTTTAATTCTACTTAGAAAATCTGCTATCTTATTTGTTTTTCCTGCAATATATTCTACTTCAAAGTTATATTCTCCTAATTCTATCTTCCATCTCATTAACTTTTGGTTAGAATTTTTCATTTTAAACAACCATACTAATGGTCGATGATCAGTTCGTATTATAAATTTTTGTCCAAATAAATATGGTTTAAAATTATTAATTGACCATACTATACTTTTTAATTCTTTCTCTATTGTCGAATAATTTTGTTCTGTTGTATTAAAAGTTTTTGATGCGTATGCAATTGGTTTTTCAATACCCTCTTGTATCTGTGATAATACTGATCCCATAGCAAAGTCTGAGGCATCGGTAGTTAGAATAAAGGGTTTTTCTAAATTTGGAAATGCGAGTATAGGGGGGTTACTGATTAATTCTTTTGCTTTTTTAAATGCTTTTTGATACTCTTCATCTGTTAAATTTATAGTTTTTCCTTTCTTTAAGCATTCTGTAAATGGTTTTGTAAATTTAGCAAAATTTGGAATAAATCGTCTATACCAGGATAATTTTCCTAAGAAAGATTTTATTTCTTTATTTGATTTTGGTATTTGTATTTTCTCAATGGCTTCAATCTTTTTTATATTTGGTTTAAGACCATGTTCGGATATTATAAATCCTAAATATTCTGTTTCCTTTTTTAAGAATTCACTTTTATCAATTTGAATTTTTAATTTAGATTGTCTTAATTTTTGAAATATTTTTTGTAAATTTTTTAAATGGTCATTTTCATCTTTTCCAAATATAATTATGTCGTCCATATAGACAAGACATATCTTATTAATATATTCATGTAAAACTTCGTTCATCATTCTTTGGAATGTGGCTGGTGCATTGATTAATCCAAAAGGCATTCTAATGAATTCGTAATGTCCTGAGGTAGTAGAGAATGCTGTTTTCTCTCTATCATTATTATCAATTTCTATCTGGTGAAATCCAGAATGTAAATCAAGAGTAGTGAAAAATTTTGGTTTACCAATTTTATCTAAAAGTGTATCAATATTGGGTAAAGGATATTTGTCTTCTTTTGTCTTTGAATTTAATTTCCTAAAGTCGATTACTAATCTTGTTTTTCGTTTTTCTGATGCATCTGGTTTTTTCGGGACTATCCATATTGGCGAATTATATGGAGATTTTGAGTTTTTTATAATTTTTTGACTAAGTAAATTTTCAATATGTTCTTCAATATCTGATTCATAACAATGTGGGAGTCTATAATTTTTCGTGTAAACTGGGATGTCATCAGTTGTTGCAATTTTGTGTTTAACTACATTAGTGCAAGTTAGTGGTTCTTCTTTACTTGGGAATAAATCAGCATAATTTTTTAATAATTTTGTTAATTTCATATTTTGATCTTTTGTTAAGTGTGAATTTCTAAATTGAATATATGAACTATTTTTATTTTTATTTTGTAAATTTTCTAATTTAAACTTATATTTTTTCATGCTTATTATATTTTTTTGAAAATCTAATTGTGATTCTGTATCTTGAAGTATTTTTATTCCAAATAATAAATTACATTCATTATGAAACTCATGTACGTAAAAATCGTAGGTTTTTCCTAAGATTTTAATTTGTACGGCATTTTTGCAGTTTATTTTTCCTTTAGCTGTATTAAAGGTTATTAATTTCTTTATACTTTTATAATCGTTTTTCTCTATAGTTTTTGGTGTAATTAAATTTATATCCGAACCGGAATCTATTAATATATTAAGGTTTTTATATTTTATTATAGGAATAGTTTCTAATGAACTACTCATTACGTATCGTTTTTTACTACATCCTGAACTTCTAAAAAATATAAATCATCTTCTATTTCTTGAAGAGATTCTTTATCTATATTTATTTCAAGAATTTCGTCCTGATCTTTATCTATTTCGTTATTAAAATTTTGTTTAATTGTTTGGGTAGACATGGGTGTTGTAAATCGGGACATACCTGACATTGGTGTGGGTTGAAAGGACCTATTGGTGTTTGTTTTATTTACGAGGTTTTGTCTAGGTGCAAATGGTCTTTGTGTTCCAGTCTGGAATTTTATGGGTTGTTTTGGGAATTCTTGAGCAGGGAATTTTGCTGGAGGGATATTATTTTTGAATGTGTTTTGCATTTTTATGAAATTGAATTCATTCTGTACTAATAAATTACATTGTTCCAATGTATCGGGATTTTTTACAATAAATGATGGTTTTATTGTTAATGGTAATAATGATATAAAATATTTAACTACTACCTTTTGGTTTTCTTTAATAAGAATATCTTTTTGTAATTGACTATAGTTTGTTAACAATATTTTTGTTTTATAATTATTAAATTTATCCATAATTATTTTTAATGTTTGTTCTACAGAGTTTTTGAATTTGCAATTTAATATTTCTAAATAAATTGTTTCAATAGTACTCTTATCACTAAAATTTGTTTGTAGGAAAGTTTTCAGATCTTCCCAATCTACGAAATTATTTGTTTCCAAATATTCCGTTGCCTCGTCTGTTAATTTATTTAATATGCATCCAAACACATAATCTTTTTGTAATTGTGTTGTTTGGAATGGTTCTAGTAGTTTATATATTTTATCTACTGAACTTATAAAATGATTTATTTGTTTTGTTCTACCATTGTAATGGGGAACAATTTGTAATAAATTATTTATTTCTCCAATAGTGGTCGTCGACATATTGGTTGAAATGTTAAGATTTCTTAAATGATTAATTAGTTCTTCTAAATTGTTATCGATTTTGTCTGAATTTGTATTATTTTCGGACATAAAATTATTATTTTACTTACAGGGTCAGCTGTAGTAATAATAGTATTACTAACATCTTCTGGGGGTCCTGTAGTTGTGGTATGGAGTCCTGATGATGCTTCAGGTGGGCAGACTTTCGTTATACACTGGTTATCATAGGCGTAGAGTGATTCTTGGTTGATGGTTGATGGTGACGTTACAGATGGGTGTATTAATAGCCTCTGATGGATCACTGGTTAGATCGTTATAGATGGGCGTATTAATAGCCTCTGATGGGCTCTATTGAGAGCCGTGGTGTTCGATCACAATTTAAGGAATGAATATTCCAAAAAGGTGTACTTAGACTTTTTGTTTTGTAGTTCAAAACACTAAGGCCTTTTTGTCATCCTACCGACTGCGCCAATTATGTTTGATCGTAATTGTTTAAATAAAAAAAAATCAATTATTTATTTAATCACTTTATTCACACACAAAGTTATTCTATGATATACAAGTGTTCTCATTAGCGAGTATAAACGAGAGAGTGTCCTTATCAACTAGTTTACTAATACTTATAGAGTTTTCTAACAAAGAAAACCACATCTATTGATAAGAGGTATGATTCAGTTTATGTTGTAACAAAGGAATGTCATTTCAATGACAGAACAAGGTTATTTATATAATTATCTAATTATTCTATTACATAATTTATATATATATATATATATATATATATATATATATATATATATATATATATATATATATATATATATATATATATATATATATATATATATATATGGATCTAGAATGGGAATCGCTTCTGAGAATTTAGTTAAATCGTCTTGAAAAGTAAGAATAAATTTATTACCGGATTGTCACTGTAATTGGTCCAACAATATCTAAGAAACATTTTTCAATTGGTTTTGATGACGTAGTGGTAATTTCCATAGGAGCAACAATTTTTAAGTTTGAGGATTTATTTTTCTGACATTTACCACATTTATTAATATATACTATAATATTTGCTTTCATATTTGGCCAATTATACGTGATATACCTTGGTGTCCTCCTAAAGGATTATCGTGATAATCTCTGATTAATTGTAATTTTTCATCTTCAGATAAATCAACGCTAGGATTATAATAATAAACATGAATTAGAATATCGGTGCTTTTAAAAATATATCGTAACATAATACGAATCTTTTCCCATTTTTTCCTATCTAGACCTGACGCTATTCTTGGAATTGCTAATTTATTAATTTTGTTCTCAATAAGAAATGATTTTAAATTTAATAATGTTAAGTATACATCTTCATAATTAGGTTTATCAAAATAATTTTCTTTTGTAATCAAATACAAAATATCTCGTGATTCATATTTCAAACATGCTACTTCATGTATTTCTTTATGTTGATCTTTTAATTCTCTAACGTGATTAAATTTATCTTTAAATTTCTCAGCGATACCTTGTGACATTTCAAAACCTTTTGAAATACAATGGGCTAAAGCAAAGTCAGGCGGTGCATTAAATAAGTCTTCGTAAAATTATTTTATATTGTTATTAATAATAATTTTATTTTCAATAGCTTCTAAAAATTCAGAATAAGAAACGTTATTATTTTGATCGGCATTAATATTGAAAATTCTAGAAAGTGCGTCTGCATGAGGGATTGACTTTCCTCGTCTATGGATAATTGAATAATCATATTCTTCTAATTTAATTCGCCAACGCATAAGACGTGCTCCTGGTTCTTTTAGGTTATTTATGTAAACTAAAGGATTGTGATCTGTTACAATAGTAAATTTTCTCCCATATAAGTATGGTCTAAAATGTTTTACAACCCAAACGGCGGCTAAGAATTATTTTTCAATAACAGGATAATTATGTTCTGCAGAATTTAAAGTTCTAGAAGCTTATGAAATAGGTAAATCTTTTCCAATATCTCCCTGTGACAAAACAGCTCCGATAGCATGATTGCTAGCGTCTGTAGTTAAAACAAATGGTTTATTAAAATCTGGATATTGAAGTAAAGGGGCAGTTATTAAAGTTTCGAATGATTTTTCACAATTATCAGTCCAATTAAAATTTACATTTTTCTTTAATAAATGGTTAAGTGGTTTAGCTAATTTAGAAAAATCTTTTATAAATCTTCGATAATAACCAGCAAATCCTAAGAATGATTTAATATCGCGTTCATTTTTCGGACGCGGAAAATTTTGAACAGCTGAAATTTTACTTAAATCTGGCTTAATACCTTGATCTGTAATAATATGGCCAAGAAATATTACTTCTTTCCTTAAAAATTCACATTTTTCTGGCTGTAATTTAAGAGTATATTCTCTTCATTTATCAAATACGGTTTGTAATTTTGAAACATGCTCATCTAAATAAACATAACATGATAATCCTTGTAAACCACTAAGTATTACGTTCATCAACCTTTGAAATGTTGATGGTGAATTTTTAAGCCCCATAGGCATTCTTAAATATTCAAAATGACCGAAATGTGTCGAAAACACGGTTTTCTCTTGATCACTTGGATCCATTTTAATTTGATAAAATCCAGATGCTAAATCTAAAGTAGAGAAATATTTTGAGTTCCCTAACTGATCTAAAATGTCTGTGATGTTAGGCAGTGGAAATGCATCACCAATAGTAACATTATTTAATTTTAGGAAATCAACTACAATACGCCACTTTTGTTTACCAGAGGTGTCTAATTTTTTTGGAACAACGAGTAACGGTGAATTCCATGGAGATTTACTGGGAGTTATAATTTCTTCATTTAACATTTTATTTACTTGAGATTGGATTTCAGATCTATGCGCTTCAGGCAAGCGATAAGATTTTACATGAATTGGAGTATCGTCTTTTGTTTTAATTTGATGTTTAACTTCATCAGTGCAAGTTAATTTATCACCCTCTAAATAAAATAAATCAGAATAATCTGCACATAATTCTTGTAATGAAATAATGTCTTCCGTATTTAAATGATTACTGCGAATCGACGATAAGACTTTATCTATACGTTTAGCATCAAAACTATCTTCCGTTTGTTACTAAAATTTACTGTTTGAACTGAATATAAAGTTTCAAGTTCGACGTAAGGTACTTTAGTTCTTTTTTCAATTTCTGTAATATTAATAATGGAAACTAAACATTTTCTATTTACTGGCTTCGTAATGGAATTTGACATAAATAGTCCTTCATCTAAATTTCGAGCATAACAAATTCCTTCTTCAACAGAAGTAGTATTAGCTTGAATTAACATTTCTGAACGTGGAGGTAATATAATTTCATAATTTTGAGAAAGTAATGGTAAGGAAATTTCACCATCTTCACATGTAAATCTTAAAACTTTATCTTCATAACATATGTTTGCTTTATAATAACTTAAAAAGTCTTTTCCTCAAATACCATCATAATCACTTTTTAAAGCAAAATTCTCGGATACAACTTGAAATGGAAATTTAAATTTAATATTATCTTTTTCAATTTCACATACAGTGAGACCATGCGTTTTTATTATTTCTTTCGTAATGCCTGTTAAATTAATTGCATAATCACGATGCTACATAGAAGAGTGCCACACAATTAATAAATGGCGTAATAGTTTTTATATTTATTTTTATGATATCAAGATATAACTTATCGTGATATCAACAATCGTCTTATTTTTTGATGCCACGTTTGGATAACATTTTGGAATTAATATTCACAACTTTACACAGAAAGTAACACAAAATTTGTAATTGTAGTATTGGGTACAAACATAACCATAATTTAGGATAATCTAAAACTAATGATAAAAATTCTCGTTGTCGAGGCATTTTTATTTTCTTAATATTTCCAAGAGCACTAAACCAATTTTCTCGTTACAACTGTTAGTGAACATTTTAATAAGTATCATTAAATAATAAGTATCAAAAAATAATTCATTACAGTGCATGTTCTGTGTTTCGCTACTCCCATCTCTGGTGATTTTCTTATTTTTGCTTTATTCATGTACGAATTCTGCCCATTTCTTCTTCTTGTTTTTCTCTAGTATTTACTTCATCATATTGTCCCACGTTTTCTTAGGCCTTCCTCTTGTATTCTTGTTCATATTGTGTATCTCCCATACATTTTTAACTTGTCTTCTGCTCGACTTCCTAAAGAGATGATCTAGCCAGTGTAGTTGTATTTCTTCCACGCTGTTTTTGAGTGGTTTTATATGTAGATCTTTCCTTATGTCTTGGTTCCTTATTTTGTCTCTCCTTGTTAACCCCAAGCACTCTTCGTAAGTATTTCATTTCTGTAAATTGTAGTTGGCTTTCTTGTTTCTGCGATGGTACCCAAGATTCGCTGCCAAATATAAGTGTAGGTAGGTAAATGATTTTGTAGATCATGATTTTGGGTTTCTTATAAATTTCTTTGTTATTTAGGAAGGTGTTTATTTGTTTTCTCTATTCTCTTGTTTATATTAATGTAAAGATGGCTGACGGTGTAAATGTTACTACGTTAAATGGTGAAAAAATAACTGAAAAGTCATGTAAAAGGTGCCGCAAAACCGCTTTATCTGGTCCAAAATGTGTTAAGTGTGGTGTACTTTCGCACACAAGTTGTGCAAATGTATTAAAACTACCTGTAGTTGGTGAAAATCTAATAAATTGCTGCGTGGACGAAGAAGATGATAATGACACATCATTCATGAGTTTTTCTGACACAGATGCAATTACAATACAAGTGCTAAAATGTAAAATTCATTATTTAAAAGAAATAATTATAAATAAAGACTCTTTAATAAATAATCAACAGCACACTATAACTTTGTTAAATGAACATGTGCTCTTGTTGAAAAGTGAGGCTAAAAGTAAAATAATACATAGTGAGCCATCTATGACAATTTTAGATAAAAAGAAATCCGGCAAAGCTATCACGTCGGCGAAACAAAACAAGCAAAACTCTGCAATAACGACCCAACTTGATACTAATGACGCGCCACATGTGGTAAAAAATTCAAGTGCAGATGTAAACACAACCTACGTAGCGCCAACAAGAAGTGATAGTTTAAAATCAACAAATCTAAAAAATAATTCATCAAATAAAAAAGAATTAAACGACAAAGTAACTATAGACCTATCAGCTCATAATAATAAAAATTATAATAAGGGTTATAAACCAAATAAAAATTTCTCTGCTCTCTTTGGCAGCCTTGATCCAAATTCAAACTCTTTAACACTCAAAGCTATTCCTAAGCTTTTTGATTTACATATCTATAGACTGGATCCCATGACAACCGAAGATGACATCAAAGAATATCTCAAAAATCTAATACCTGAAGTGAAAATCGAGAAATTAAACTCACGGTATCCAGACTTATACTCTTCGTTCAAGATTACCATGTACCAAACATACAAAGATTCATCAATGGATACTTCAATCTGGCCACTGGGTTCGTGTATCAGACCTTTTTTCAACAAAGTGCCAGCGGCTCAAAAAGGGTAGTCAAAAACTGCAATGGTGTCAACCATAATTTCTTAAATAATAATAACATAGATATTGAACTTTTTAACAAATCATCTGTGAGCCTTTTTCATATCAATATACAGTGCCTTAGTAATAAAATAGACGAGTTATCACTTTTCTTAAAAGAATATCCTTTTGATATTATCTGTATCACAGAGCATTGGCTTGATTCAGGTTCCTTAAAGATGGTGAATGTGTTTTCATATAATTTAATTTCCTCCTTTTGCAGGGACGTAAATAGACATGGTGGTGTGGACATCTTCATTAGAGAAACAATCTCATGTAAAATAATCGATCTAGAGGATTTCAATTCAGTGGGTAACGCAGAATTTTGTGGAATTGAGCTAATAAAGGACGACGTACTTCTGGTTGCTCTCTACAGAACTTGTCTAGGTAATTTTGAAATTTTTTTGTCTAAATTTGAAGAGTTGCTCTTAAGATTCAGATGACATTATAGAAAAGTAATTTTTGTAGGAGATTTTAATTTTGATTTTATAAACGACAGTAATAAAATGTCTCAAAATATAAATCTGTTGAATTTAGAAACTTAATATATTCTTTTGGTCTTCGAGCTACTGTCACAGAGCCCACTAGGGTGACCGATTCATCAAGTAGCTGCATTGACAATATTGTCACAAAGTTAGATGATAGTTATATTAAAGTGGGTATATTAAATCCTTGTCTCTCCGATCACATTGGGCAATATTTATTTACTTTAAACCAAAACAATTCTCCAAAAATTCAACAAACTTTTGTGAGAAGCTTTACTGAGAAAAATATACAACTTTTATGTAGCATTAAAAGGACTTACCACAATAAAATGACTTGTTTACTAATTAATAAATATATTATTTACACCCTTGTGTAGAGTATATTTTCCTATTAAAAAATCATATATTCTGTGATTTTTTCTTTGTAGCATTAAAGGGACCTATCTCAATAAAATTACTTGTTTACTAATTTAAAAATATGTTATTTACAACAATGTATAGAGTATATTTTCTTATAGAAAAATCATATATTCCATGATTTTTTCTCTGTAGCATTAAAGGGACCTATCACAATAAAATGTCTTGTTTACTAATTAAAAAATATGTTATTTACACCACTATATAGAATATATTTTTTTGTTGAAAAATCATATATACCATGATTTTTTATATGTAGCATTAAAAGGACCTACCACAATAAAATGACTTGTTTACTAATTAATAAATATATTGAATGCGATATATTTCTTGGAATTCAGTAAATTTTTTTATTTTTTATTTTTTTTTATTTTGTCGACGTTTCGACTGCCTCTGCAAGTCTTCATCAGGACACTAATAAAAATTAACAATAATAATACAAAATATAAAATATAAATACTTACAAATAAATATAAATCTAAAACAATATTTATAAATAAATCATTAACAATGATAAGTAAAATTCAAATTTGTAGATATATAACAAATATTTGTCATTGAACAATTAAAAAGAATTTTTTATTTAAAAAATTGACAAAATTGGCATGGTAACTGTATAAAAATATTTTTAATAAATTTTTTGAAAAACAATAGCTTGATCTTGAAAATCATTTTATAATTTTTTTTAAATATTATCATCAAAAAACAAAAAATTATACAAAATTGCTACACTAATTAAAAAACAAAAACCAAAAATAGTAGAAAACTATCGAAATTCCTTAAATAATTCTAAAATATGAGTGTATACAGCATTTAAATCTTGTATGTCAGATCTGTTATTTATATTATTTTTGTCATTTTGAATATGAAGCATTTCTAAAAATAAACGTTTTTTTAAAATTTGTTTCTGTATCAAGAATTTTTACATTTTCAAAATCAAAAATATGGTTATTTACAATAGAGTGTTCTGCTAAAGCACATTTATTGTTATGATAATTTAGTGATTTCTTTAAGGAATCTCGACGATGTTCTTGCATTCTCGTTCTTAAATAGCGCTTTGTTTGGCCAGTGTAGCAACTTGTAAAATTTTTACAATTTACCTTATAAATTCCATTTGATCTATATAAATTTTCAACTTGATCTTTCAATCTGCTTACAATAAATAAATAGTTTTACCATTCTTATATGAAACCTCAAAACTGGTTCTTGATTGTAAAAGCTTTTTTAGATTATTTGATAAATTTGGAATATATAGTAAACAAAAATAAACTTTATTAATATTAGGAGATTTAGTACTATTTTTATTATTATTATAAGATTGGTTGTAAATGATTTTATTAATTAAATGTTTAGGAAAATTATTTGAAATTAAAATATTTTTAACTTTATTTAATTTTAATTTTAAAAATTCTTTTGATGAAAGTAGAATAGCTCTATTTTTAATATTGGTTGCAAAATTAATCATTTGAGATTTAGGATGTTCTGATTTAAAATTTATATATCTTGTAGAAGATGATGGCTTTCTATACCATTTATAACTTAAAGTGTTATCATTATTGTGAACTAGAAGAACATCTAAAAAAGGAATTTCATTATTTGTTTCTAATTCAATTGTAAATTGTAAATTCTGATTATAATTATTAAGGTATTGTAAAATATTATTAGTTTCATTTGATGGTATAAAACAAATTATATCATCAACATATTTTTTAATAAATTGAATTTTAAAAGGTAAAGTCGGAATAGTTGTTTTTAATAATAAATCCAATACTAAATTTGCTACTACAGGTGAAAAACTAGATCCCATTGCTACTCCCATTTTTTGTTTATAAAATTTTTTATGAAATAAAAAATAACCTTCTTTATAACAAAACTCTATTAATTTTAACAAGTCAGCTTTTGGAATGCTAGTACGTTGTTTAGTAATATCCCAATTTTCATCAACAGCTAAATAAATTAAATCCATATTTGTAAATACATATTTGACATCAAGAGAAATTAATACATAATTCGGTTCTATTGTGATATTTTTAATAAAATCTATAAAATCAAAAGAATCTTTAATATAATAAGTTTTAATATGTAGATTATTTAAAAGATTAGAGAAAAATTTTGATAATTTAGAAGTAGAGGAATTTATAGCAGAGACAATTGGGCGCATTGGATAATTTTCTTTAAGTAATTTAATTAAACCATATAATCTAGGTGAAATTGCATTATCAATTGTCAAAGATATTTTCGTTTTTAAATCAATATATTTTTTATTAAATAATTCTTTAATCAAACTATTGTTTTTATTTTGAATTTTAATAGTTATATCATTATTTAATAATTCATATGTGTGATTATCTGAAATTAAATCATTCATTTTATCTAGATAAGTTTGTTTAGATATTGCAACAGTTTTACTACATTTATCTGCTTTTATTATTAAAATATTATTATATTCAATTAAAAATTTTTTTGTTTTTTTAAATTTAGAAATTAAATCTAGCTTATCATTATCAAGAATTTTTTTATTTTTATTTTTATTGATATAATTTGTTAATATATTACAAGAATGTGCTCTAATATCATCCCGCAAATTTTGATCTTCAATATTAGAAAATATATATTCTAAGTCAGTAATTATTTTGAAAATTGGAATTTCTTTAAATTTTAAAGGTATGTTGAATTTTGGTCCTAAAGATAGATAATCTTTAATTTCAGAAGGAAAAGTAATATCAGTTAAATTAACAAACCATTCTGAATTGGATGATATTGACATAATATCTAGATAATTTTATAACAATTTTTTTAATTTCTTAATATGGATAATCTTAATTTTATTGTTGAAAAATTCAAATTGACGATGAATAATATTTTCTAATTGGTACCAAATTATATCACTAACAATCTGTTTAACAATATTAGCTAAGTGCGACACTCCCTTCCTGTCTTATCTTTCAATTCGTTTTCAGTTCTTACGTAGTGTGTTTAACTGTAATTGTGTAAAATTCACTTTCAAAAACAAGCACAGGGACGACACTCTCTTTGTTTCTTATATTTTTTTTATTAGTTTTCTGATCTTGCATTTAGTATTGATTATTATTATTATTATTAACAATTTTCCTAATTTAAAAAACTACCCATGTGGCTCCTCCTCCACCACTAACATCTTTAGGGGCAAATGATTTGACGACTGGTAACCGCATTTCACGCACAAAATATATCACTTACAGAGATCTGCTTCGGCAGAGTGCCACACCCAGTAATGGGTAGAAGGTATGATGATATATTTATATATTTTTAGTATTATTATTAATATTATTTTTTAATCTATATTAAGTATGTAAATGTTACTCCCGGCAATTACTCGCACTTATTAATATTTCTTTATGTTAACATTCAGTGCATTTACACACGCTCGAACAATCGTAATACTTTTTATAAGTGATGTCGAATTAATATAATTTATATTTTATTATCTTTATATCTGCTTACAAACACACACATACTTTAAGTGAGCAATGAGCAATAGTTACTCCCGTCGTTTACTTTCTCGCTAGCTAGAAATTCTTTACACTGACATTCAGAGAGCACATTTCGTCGTCTATACTATATTGAAATATTTATTTTATATCTGCCTGCAGACATACGAGTAAACATGTAGACATATAATTCATCTACTACTTTACTACGTCAAATATAATAATTTATTTTATTGTGTGTTGTACGTATGTAATGCAATATATTCATATTATTGTTGAGTATATATGTTAATAATATTAACTATGTTGAATCGAATGTATATATTGTCTGTTTATATTTACCTAATGTAGATATTATTAGAAAAGAATATATCTATATACTATGTCATATATATGTATAAGAGTTTATTATATTTTGTGAAGGCAATATTGTATGTATGCATGTATATCGCATGAATTGTAATTTGAGAATATAGATTATATAGTATATGTATGTAGTAAATATTTTTACTATACTTTCCTTATTATATGTACATACATACATCGTGGTTTTACACCCCATTGTGGGGTTGAACCGCCTCTTTCGAAGCTCTCTCGATCCTTTAATTTGGGGGGATCACTCCCGTATTCTTGATCTTCTTATATTCTCTTGCATATCTTTTCCCATTTTTTCCTGTCTGCAGTTCTTGCTTTCCAGTCGGTGATCCCTATGTTGTTTAGATCTTCCTTTACTTGTTGCATCCATGTTGCTCTCGGCCTTCCTCTTCTTTTTCTTCCAGGATCCCATTGCAGTATATTATTTATCATTTCTTTTGCACCTGCCCTCCAAACATGCCCTAACCATCTTACTCGTTGTTGTTTAATTTTCCTTACTATGTCTTCTTCTATTTCTTTTTCTATTTCGAAATTCATTCTAATTCTATATTCGTTGTCGCCGTTTTTTACTGGTCCTAGAATTGCTCTCAAGAATTTTCTTTCGATTATTCTTAACTGTTCTTCTTCTTTTTTTGACATTGTTAAAGTTTCCGCGTTATACATCAGTATTGGTCTTATCATGCTATTGTATATTCTCATTTTAGTTGTTTTTGTGAGTATTTTATTCTTTAGTAGATTTTTGTATATGTGAAAAGCTTTATTTGCTGTAAATATTTTCTCTTTTATCTCTGATTCTCTGTCACCTTTACTTGTTATTGTCACCCCTAAATATTTAAACTTCTCTATTTCCTCGAACTCACATTCCCCAATTTTTATCTTTCTGATCTTTTTTGTGTTTCCAGTTTTCATGAACTTGGTTTTGTTTTCATTTATTTTCAGTCCCATTTTTTGCCCTTCCGTTATTATTTCCTTTACCATTTTTTCCAGTATGTCACGCCTTGTCGTTATAACCACTACGTCGTCTGCGTATGCAATTATTTGTCCGCCATTCTTTCTTATTGCGTTTCTATTTATTTTCTGAGTTACATATTCCAATGCTAGATTAAAAAGAGTAGCGGATAGCGCGTCTCCTTGTCGAACACCTTTATTTACTAAAAATTCATTTGTCTCTCCTAGATTTGTTCTAACGGTATTTTTGGATTCGTTCATCGTCATCTTTATTAATTTTCTTAATTTTTCTTCTATTTTCAGTTCCTTTAAGGCTTTCATGAGTTTGTTCCTCTTAATGGAGTCAAAAGCTTGCTTAAAGTCAATGAATAATAATTCTATATTTATCTTTGCCTCATGTGTCTTTTCCATGATCTGCTTTATAGTGTATAGGGCATCTACTGTGGATTTACCCTGAATAAAGCCACATTGATACTGACCAATTTTGTTTTTTGCTGTTCTCTCTAATCTTTTTTGAATTATTGTTGATAGTATCTTATAAATATTGTTCAGTAGAGTTATTCCTCTGTAGTTTTGGCATTCATGCCTGTCGCCTTTTTTATGAATCGTTACGATTTGCCCTACTTCCCAGTCTTTGGGCATTTTTTCTTCTCTCCATATTATTGTCATTAGTCTGTGTATTTGTTCGAGCAGTTCCTCTCCCCCATACTTTATCAGTTCCATGTCTATTCCATCTTTACCTGGAGTTTTTCCGTTTTTGCATTTTGTGATTACTAGTTTGATTTCCTCTAAAGTTGGCTCTTGCGTTACGTCATTCTCATTTTCCATCTCGGTTACTTCCTCATCCTCATCATCGTTTTCTTCTTCTTCTTCAGTTTCTGTTTCGTTAAGTAGATTTTTAAAATATTCTTCCCATACATTCTTGTATTGTTGCTCTGTTTCAGTTATTTCTCCATTCTTGTCTTTCATTTTACTTATATTTATGTTTCTCGTGTGTTTATCTTGCCTAATTTCTTGGTAGAATCTTCTCGTATTTCTGTTCCTTCTTTCTGCCTCCATGCCTTCCATTTTGTCTTCTATCCATATCTTTTTGTTTCTCTTTATTATTTTATTGCATTCTTTTCTAATTGTTACATATTCTTCTTTGTGTGTTTCTGTTTTTGTTTGTATCCATTTTCTTCTCGCTTCTGCTTTCCTTTTCAGTATTGTCTTGCATTCTTCATTAAACCAACTCTTTTTCTTTTTACTTTGTTTTATAATTCCTATCGTTTCTTCGGTTATTTTATTATATGTATAATATTATTATATATTTATTATTTTTTTTTGTTTAAGTACAACAATTTTTATCTTTACTTGGTCATATATTTTTTTAACAAACATTCTTTCCTTTTATATAAATAATATTTGCTATTTAATAATAATAATAATAATAATATATTTATTTACAAGTAACATAATACAAATATGTGTAGGAAAATAAAAAACTAAAGAACAAATGCAGTACAGCAGATGAAAACATCGATAATAAAATAAAACAAAAAAATCATTTGACATCATTTAACATGTCTGTAAAATCTAACTCATAATACTCATTCATATTGTACAAAGGATGTAGCATAAGAAAAGAGTTAATACATTTTTAAAAATTATTTTTACCTAATTTTTTTACATTTTGGGGAAGACAATTATAAAATTTAGCACCAGTATAATATACCCCTTTTTCAAAAGTAGATGTTTTATGTGTAGGTACCGCTATAACCATTCCAGTTTGCCTTGTCAGTCTGTCACCTTCAACAGCATCATTAAAATTGTTAAAATTATATTTAGATCTATTATCATGGACATATATTAATGCTTCAAGAACATATAATGAAAACAAAGTTAATATTTTATGTTTTATAAAATATGATTTACAAGAAGCTTTATACATAAGTTTACAAATTATACGAATAGCTCTTTTTTGAATCTTGAATAATATATTGACAGTTAAGCAGTTCCCCAAATAGTGATACCATATCTTAAGATAGATTGAAAATAAGCATTATATGCTATGATACAAATTGACATATCAGATATATTTCTAAAAAATTTAAGTATATAACATACTTTAATTAACCTAGTTTGTAAGTAATCAATATGATTTTTCCAATTCATGTTTTTATTAAATATAATTCCTAAGCAATTCATAGAAATACAGACAGTAATTTCGTCAAAATTTGTAGGTAACAAATTTGGTTTGAGTGAACAAATCAACATCTGTGTTTTATCTCTGTTTAGATATAAATCGTTATTACCACACCAGATATTAAACTTAGCTAATATATTATGAACTTGTGTTGATAATGTTTCTATCTCTGAGCTTTTTAATAAGAAATACACATCATCAGCGTACATTACAATATTTGTATCAGTGATGAAAGATGTGAGATCGTTGATAGTATATAATAGAAAAAGAAATGGACCAATAACTGATCCTTAAAATACTCCTTTAACAATTTTAGCTAATTCTGATTTTATTTTAGAAGTAGAACCAGTGTCATCTTTAAAAGTAACTTCAACGTACTGATGACGATTATTTAGATATGAGGTAAACCATTTATGTACATTTCCTCTTATTCCATAATTATACAGTTTCTTTAATAATAGATCATGGTTTACAGAGTCAAAAGCTTTACTGAGATCAGTGGCAGCAACACAGCTTATTTTCTTACGATCTATTTTCTCTAAGATATCCAAATTTATGTTTAATAATGCACTTATAGTAGATTTTTTAGAGCAAAAACCATGCTGATTAATAGATAAGACATTATGTTTATCCACGAAGGATGTTAAACGACCTAATATAAGTTTTTCAAATATTTTAGATACACTACATTGCAAGGATATTGGTCTATAATTATTCAGTTCTAATTTTGAATCTGTGTATGTAGCTCAAATGAAACTGACGAATGACATATACGCGTATATCAACAAAACTTACAAATACAACTTTGTATTTTTCTCTGGCCAATTGTCACTAGTACGTCACAGTAACGTAACATGTCCCTTCTACTATTTTTTTAATGATTTTTGTTTTTTTCGTAAACTATAAATAATTCATCAAGTTAAAAAAATACAGGTATTTTAATATAACAACAAAATTTGATCCCCCGTACCAAAATAAGGTTGATTTGTCACCTAGTCTTGTATATACCTACTTTCCGTGTTCAACTACTGTGATACCATTTATGAACCTCATATTTCTTCTTATGATGCTAGGCGATTACATAAAGTGCAAAATTATTGTGAACATTTCATTTTTGACCTAAACAGGCGGGAGAAAATTACACCATATCTTCATGAACTAGGCATTCACATAAGAGTTTAGGTTTAAGGTTTAGGACTTGGTTTACGTTTATGAAACATTGGGTCAGTGTATTCAAATCGAAGCATTCACACTGCGCTATCGTCAGTGCCGTCTTTACCATACGGGCACATGAGGCGCGAGCCCATAATTCCATAATTATACAGTTTATCTAATAATAGATTATGGTTTACAGAGTCAAAAGCTTTACTGAGATCTGTGGCAACAACACAGCTTATTTCCCTACGATCTATTGTCTCTACGATATCCAAATTTATGTTTGATAATGCACTTATAGTAGATTTTTTAGAGCGAATTCATGCTAATTTATAGATAAGACATTATATTTATCCACGAAGGATGTTAAACGTCCTAATATAAGTTTTTCAAATATTTTAGAAACACTACATTGCAAGAATATTGGTCTATAATTATTCAGTTCTAATTTAGAATTTTTATTCTTGTACAATGGTATTACTTTGCTAACTTTGAAATATTCCGGAAAAATGCCGGTTGCAACCGACTCATTCACAAACATAGTAATAATTTCGACTATAGAATCATTTAAATTGAATATAAACAAAGGAAATTCATCGTAGCCAGCAGAATGTTTATTTTTAAAACTAGATATAATATTTTTAACTTCTATAGTTGTAAATGGAGTTATAAATATGGAGGAATATACATGATTTAAGTGATCAGTGCTATAATTTTCTTCAGAAACACCAGATTCAATAATAAAATCAGCTGCTGACAAGAAGTAGTCATTAAATTTATTAGCAATGATATTTGGATCTGTTAAAATATAATTATCAACTCTTATACTTATATTGTCATTTATTTATTTTTTGGTTTGGTGTTATTATTAATAAAATCCCAAATTGATTTTGTTCGATTGTTAGAATTCTGAATTTTTTGTTTTATATATTTTAGTTTTGACAAATGTATTATATTTTTAAGAATTTTACAGTAATTCTTCAAATATTTGGCTAATACAAGGTGATTGTTATTTTTGCAAAATATTTGAAGCTGTCGTTTATTTTTACATGATATTTTAATTCCTTTTGTAAGCCATAGTTTGGTGAAAGCTACTTTATTACGATATCTCTTAAGTGGAAAACAAGTGTTGAAAGTATTATTTAGATGAAACATAAAATAATTAAACTTGTCATTGAGATTATCAAAACTATCAAAAGGCAAGCGGCTAAGAACTGAGTTAATATATTCACTGAATTTATCAATATTGATTTGATTAAAATTCTCTTAAAATAATAACCATTAGTGAAAGTTACTATTTTACTTATATTTATATTAATTAGTTGAGCATGGTGGCCTGACAAGCTAGAAAAAATAACATCAGCTTCCAAATTTTGCATATGTGAGAAAACATTGTCTATACATGACTGATGGAGGTGTGTAATTCTTGTTGGATTATTTATCAGTTAGTTTAATCCAAAACTGTTCATCAAAACACATAAATTTATTTTAGATACGCTATTTGATGTAAAATCAATGTTGAAGTCACCACATATTAAAATGTTTTTGTGTTTGACGTGACATTCAAGTAACAAACAATCAAGCTGTTTTAAAAATAGGTTAAAATTATCATATTTGTTTATTTTAATAACACAAGAATGTATATATAATAATATACACACAAGTTTGTGCTACTTGTATATTATTTTAATACACACCACACTATGTGTGTGTTCTCTCCTTTTTTAATCCCCGGTGTTTCTCGTCTAAATAACAAGACGAATCCCCAAACTAAGGGCTGAGTCTCAACATATCGCAGCGTGGCAACTGCTCTACCGAGTACAACACCCCGTCAGGTACGTAAGTCGTCTACAGACAATTCCGAGCCCCAACATCGAAATGTAAATTGTATAACCCATATTCGACTGGTTTTAGGACAGTTAAACAAAATCAGATTAAAATCAGACCGTCAACTGGGTTCCTATAAGCCAGTAAATAGGGCTCGTGTGACTAACGATGCGATCATCGCTAGCCTAATAGTGCAAATAAATTTGCAACATTATTTTGAGCCTTTGGACTCATGGTGGCTCCAAGAAATATCGTTGCCGAAAACTGTGACTAGAAGAGAACGGCCTTATAGGGGTTCAGGCATAATCCCATGGATGGTAGCTTTGCACCACCGCCCGCTCGAGCGAGTGCGTGAACAAAATGACCGAACCTGCGGTTCCTCTCGTACTGAGCAGGATTACTATCGCAACGACATGTCATCAGTAGGGTAAAACTAACCTGTCTCACGACGGTCTAAACCCAGCTCAGATTCCCTATTGGCGGGTGAACAATACGATGATTGGCGAATTCTGCTTCGCAATGATAGGAAGAGCCGACATCGAAGGATCAAAAAGCGACGTCGCTATGAACGCTTGGCCGCCACAAGCCAGTTATCCCTGCGGTAACTTTTCTGACACCTCTTGCTGAAAAACTCTTCAAGCCAAAAGGATCGATAGGCCGTGCTTTCGCAGTCTCTGTGCATACTGAACACCGAGATCAAGCCAGCATTTGCCTTTTTGCTCTATGCGAGGTTTCTGTCCTCGCTGAGCTGGCCTTAGGACACCTGCGTTATTCTTTGATAGATGTACCGCCTCAGTCATACTCCCCGTCTAGCAGTGTCCTCGAATCGGATCACACCGGGGTATAAAGCGACAAATGCACAAAAGCACACTCACCACACTACACCACAAACCCGGATGATAAACAGCCGAAACTGTCATCAACAAAGTAAGTATGCAAATGTAAGTAAAATGTAAACTCAAGTTTCAATGTCACCCACAAATGTTTGAATCAAGAACAACGTAAACATTAGATGTCGAAGCATACTAAAGTACGAGGTTCCGTTTTACCGACTAAGTAAAGAAACGATGAAAGTAGTAGTATTTCACCGGCGATATGCACGAAACATATCTCCCACTTATGCTACACCTCTCATGTCTCCTTACAGTGCTAGACTAGAGTCAAGCTAAACAGGGTGTTCTTTCCCCGCTAATTTTTCCAAGCCCGTTCCCTTGGCAGTGGTTTCGCTAGATAGTAGATAGGGACAGTGGAAATCTCGCTAATCCAATCATGCGCGTCACTAATTAGATGATGAGGCATTTGGCTAAAATAAAATAAAATAAAATAAAATGGTTTATTGGCTGCGTTTAGGATACATTACTAGTCCATGACTACATTTATATACATAAGTTTGACAAACAAGTCTAACATATATCTATATACATATAGAGAGGCACATGCCACGTCTCGCACTTGACATAGACGCCTGGTCTAACACGAATACACATACTTCAGAAACTAATCGTCATCACGGCGCACGCGCCAAACACAAGGCATCACTGCGAGAGCACTTGACATATGTGGCTAATTGCGGGAAGCAGCTAGCTCCCTTCCCCTAGCGGAACAACAGGGGGTCACCCGATCCCCTGCCTCTGACGCCGCGCCGGTGTTCTGGCAGTCATCTGCATAAAGCGGGTCCAATTCGTATGCGAGCCCTGGAGGACTCTTGTGAGCGTAATGTCGGGTCGCGCAACCCTAGCGCGTTTAGGTCCTTGTGCGAGGTTTCGCACCAGACTCCGCGCCAGGAGATCGTGCAGGTGGTGGTGGCGACCTGGCTGGCCGGGAAGTTGACGCTGGTGGTGATAGCGTTGACGACCACACTGTCATCGGCGTAGTAGGCCTTCTTCCTCTTGTGGGCGGTGGAGAGGACCACCGCGCCGGTGACAATCTGAGCGTCGACTATCACCGCCTCTGATCCTCGGCATGCCACGATATCCGGCTTTCGTTGTCCTTTCTTAGTGGTGATGTGGGGCTCCTCAGTAACCTGCCAGCCCTCTTCTCGCAAGGCATGGGCCACGGTCTTGGCGACGGCGTTATGCCACAGTACCCTTCCACCATGTGTGCGCCAGCAGCGCTGGATGACGTGCGCTGCTGTTTCTGGCGCTCTGCATCCAGCCCGACACCGAGTGCGCTTCGTGCGGCGTTGTTCCCCGCGGGACGTCCTCATTCGGGTCGGGATGGTGTTGATGCGTACATGGTGGTACTGGACATAGTCCCTCCCTGGGATGGCATGGGAGGAACGGGAGACCCAGTGAGACGAGAGTGCGCTCTTCGCACTCTCACTGAGCTCCACGCCGTCCGTGGCTTCGTAAAGCCGCGTTGCCCATAGACGCTGACGGTCTGTGGCCTAGGGTGCGTCTGGATTCAGCTTTTGGTTTTGGAGCTGAGCCCTAGACCAGCGAATCTTTGATTGGACCCGCTAGGAGTCGAACGCGACTCTAGCGAGGGCGTAGGGGATGACGCTGACCTTTCGCATCCTTGCGAGAGTGAGGTCTGGTATCGTGTGGAGTAGAGAGGGGATTCGTAGTCCCCCATCCACTGCAGCAGAGGGAAAATTGGCCTCCGGTACGTCGTGTGGAAACCGAAGCCATTGACGGATGGCCTTCCTCATTTGCCGATCCAGCGCGAGCAATCGCCCCGCCGTTACCTTGCCCAGGACCATGGAATAGTAGAACCTGGGCACGAGGTAAGACGTGACGATCTTGATGCGCTGCTGGGGCTTGAGGGGTGCTCGGGTGATATTGATGAGCACTTCCGTCAGATCTTCTTCTATGCTGATCGCGTATTTCTACCTGTCCAACACTTGGACCGCCGGCAAGAGACCCTCACGGATGGTAAAGTGAGGGTCCGAGATGACCTTCATCTTCTTGATCTTGCCGGCCGGTATGTAGGACAGGGTGGAGCTCTTCTTTGTGCTAAAGACGAAGCCCATCTTCCCCGCTTCCTGCTCCGCCCTGGTGAGCGCTGTCTGCAAGCCCCACTTGGAGCTTGCCACCAGGACAAGGTCGTCGGCGAAGGCCAGAGCTGTAACACGCTCTGGGCCCATCTGGAAGCCGACTTCCTTCGGGAGCACTGCCAGGATGGTGTCGATGTTGAAGAGTAGCGAAGAGAGTGGGTCGCCTTATCGAACTCATTGGTTGACCTCCATATGTGCCGATCGTTGGCCTCGGGCTTCCAACACTGTGGCCGACTGATGGTAGAGTCGGGTCACGTATGAGTTGAAGGCCGGTGGAAGACCCTTCCGGATGACGGTAGCCAGTAGAGCGTCATGGCTGAGGCTGTCAAACGCCTTGGTAATGTCGAAGACGCCGACATGAAGCTCTCGGTGATATCTCCGGCTGGCATGAATGACTGCGTCCAGGATGGCAGTGTTTTCAGCGCAGCCGTCCGAAGAGACAAAGCCCCGTTGACGGTCATCCAGTGGAGAGGTCTTCTGTAGCCTAGCGGCTAGGATCCTATAGAGCTGGCGGACGACAACCGAGCCGACCGAGATGGACCCGTACTCGGCTGGTGATGACGGTTCCTCGGTCTTCGGGAGGAAGATCGTCCGCGTCACCAGGAGTTCAGGGGGGAAGCCCCCGTTGTGTAGCACGATGTTAAAGAGAAGGCAGCGAATCAGCGGTGGAATGGCCTTCTATCGGGATGACGTGATGCCGTCCGGATCGGCGGCTGAGTGTGTCGGGACCTGGTGTTGTTCGATCTCCTGGCTGGAGATCGGGTCCCAGACGTTGGCCAGGGCCGGGTCGGGCTGAACTTCGCCCTAACGCGGAAGTGGGTAGCCCTTTGACTGGCGAGCGAACATTTCGCTCCAGAAGGACTGCAGCTCCTCCAGGGAGTGGCGAGCCTGAAGCCGTTTGCCACTCATGACTTCATGAGCGGCCCTGCTCTGGTTGGACTTCCAGAGCTCCTGTATCCGGGCGTAGTCACGGCGTCTTCGATTCCTTAGCGTTTCCACGCGACGTCTCGATTTGGTTTGGTTCTGCTGCTGGCCTGATGGTGGTGGTGGTCGGCCCCTCTGGCCGGGTCTCTCGACTGGAGGCGGGTTCGCGGACTGAAGCCATGCCATGAATCCTGGATTGGGGTCATGGCCTTGGAGAGCGGCTTCGGTGACGGCCACAAGCTGCTGGCCTTTGGACGGCCATCCTCAGCGGGTCCTCGTTGTCCTCGATCTCGGCTCCAGTCGAGGGTCCTGGAGATGGTGGTGAAGGCGGTGGTGATGGAGCTGCTGAGGTACAGGGGACTGCGGTTGCAGCTCTGGTTGATGGAGGTCGCCTCGGAGAGAGTCCGGTCCGGGCGTCGGTGACGGCGGCAAGGACCATATTCTTATAGTCCTTGCGACGTCGGACTCCCTTGATGGATTCAAGGAATCGATCCGGAGCTCGCTGCGTCAGGTGTTGATTGATGAAGGCGACTCCATCAACTGTTGCTAGAGCCTCCTCTTGAGCGTGGAGGCGCAGTTCTTCAACACTCCATCTGACCTTCTTAGAGGGCAGCACGATGGTCTCATTTACTTCGGCTCGGTGCTTGTTAGTGCGGTGCACTCCCAAGCCTCGGAGCGTCTTGAAGGACTTCGCGCACGTTGCGCACTGGTGTTCGACCGGTGTTGGTGTCGGAATTGGTTGCTTTATGAAGCTTGGCTGCGGCGTAGAGGTGGAGACAGGATTTCCCTGCTGTCCACTGTTTGTTTCCGTAGGCCCAGGAGCCGGGGTTCAGACCTGGGTTCTGCTTATTTTTCTTTTAAACTTCGTGCCTGCAGAAACTAGAAGCGGTGGATTGGGGCCGCAGACCCCGCACCCGCATGCCCTCTGCAGTCCAACCGGTCGCGCAATACAGCGGTCAGATTGGCCCTTTGGTGACGCCCCGAGGGACGACCCCTTCGACCGGCACCTTCGCTGAAGTAGGTGGACGGCTCCCAACGTCGGCATCGATCCGAACAACATTTGTAAAAATGAAACAGCGCCGCCACGAGAAGGCTGCTGTGCGGTCTTGATGACATAGAGGCTTTATGTTACGCATATTGTCACCCTGTGCCTAAGCACTTGGACCCGGACCCTATGGACTGATCCGGGTGGAGGCTATGACTCAAGGTGTTAAAAGAGTCATAGTTACTCCCGCCGTTTACCCGCGTTTGCTTGAATTTCTTCACGTTGACATTCAGAGCACTGAGCAGAAATCACATTGCGTCAACACCCGTTGGGGCCATCGCAATGCTTTATTTTAATTAGACACTAGTGTCGTTTGCGCTTCGCGCAGTGTTGATATAGATAACAGCGAGTGTGTTGAACGTTTGCGGAGCACAGTTGAAATATAGAAAATTATGAAAAAAAGGTAATGAATTTTGTTCATTTCAATGCCAAAAATGCATAAAGTGTTTAGAAGGTAAATGATGTAATGTAATGGATATGAATTATATTATGTAAATTAGAAGTTTGTTTATTGCAACAAATATAAAAATAACAAATAGTTTAATAATTTAAATATATTGTTATGTAGCATGTATTTAGAAACAATATTGTTACAACCTAAATACAAAAATATTTATATATCTTAAGTAATATAACATTTCACTTAAACTATTTAACTTATTTAATACATTTCACCCTATATTTGACAAATTTTAAATATTAACATGCAACAAAGTACCCTGTAACATTGTTATTTTAATGAATTTACACTAACGTATTTACAAAATAATTACATTTGAAATATATAACAATAAATACTTAATAAACAAGTTACATTTTATTTAAAATATTTCATTTATAAAATACCTGTTACCCTATAAGTAAGAAATAAATATAGTAATGTATTAACACGTAATAATGGTATGTTTTTTTTTTATAAAAATTACAAATAACATTATTCTACTTACTAATTACAAAGACTTTAACCCAAGTGTTGGTGTTTTTTGTGTATGTCTGATACAAAAAAAAAGAAAAATTATAATTAATATTAATGTTATAAAGTACAACAATAATAAACTTATCTTTTTATAATATATGTTGAATCCTATTGTTTTAGTACAGTGTATCCGGCGACATCATCCTCACGTGAAGATCTCGTTGTAGACTACATTTTTTGTGTATTGGCCATGGTTTTGCTGCATTTTTCCTTGGGTCGGTAACTGGGTGATTGCTATTTTCACATCTGCCGGTCTTCTACCCCGCGACAATGCCACATACATTTGTCCGTGAGCAAAAACGCAAGATGGTAAAAAAATACCAACTTTATCCAGAGTCTGTCCTTGTGACTTATTGATAGTCATTGCATATGCAAGCTTGACTGGAAATTGTAATCGTGTGAACTTGAACGGATAATGTGTGCTGGATGGATCGCACTCAATAATCAGCCGAGGAATATAAACGCGACTGCCAGCCTTGGCACCGGTCAATATTTTTGCTGTTAAGACGTGGTCAGCAAGTGCTACAATTTCCAATCTTGTTCCATTACACAATCCTGCGGCTAGCTCTATGTTACGCAAAAGCATAACGACAGCGCCCGGCTTCAGCACAAGTACATGAGGAGGACATCCTGGTGGCGATAATGAATTCAGCAAATCTAACGGTACGTGGAAATGTTGATGGTCGTTATCCAGTAAATGACCAACAGTGATATACCTGTAAATGAAAGATATTTATTAATAATTTACTGTTAATGCAAGTCTACTTATGATGTAAAATAAAATATTAATTATTATTAATTATATATACCTTTGTTCCTGGCCTCGTAATTTTGATAGCACTCTCGTGTTGATACGGCCTGTTTCCACATTTGTTGTTGTTAATATAGCTCGACTGCCTTGAGTGAAATTGCTCGGATCGTCACCAAATATAGCTGTTGTTAATTCTTCAACAGGCACCACCATTCTATCTGGTATCTGGAAGTACTTTGCAGGTAGACCAGGTATTCTGGTGTGCTCACCTTCACCGATCCGCAGCAAATACTCTGCAAACTTCCGTTCAACTGGATCGGCTCGCATATATATTGTAAATTGATGCTGAGTGAACAGGGGCCACAAAGGACTACTTTTTAACGTTATGCTAATAACTTGATCTCGTCCACCACGACGATAAATCGGCAATAATTGACGAAAATCGCCTCCCATCACTAACACCTTTCCTCCAAAAGATATGTCGCGACCGGTTAGTGTCCGCATCAACCTATCGGCGAACTCTAAAGCATGACATGATGTCATAGCTGCTTCATCCCAGACAATAAGAGGAGCAGCAAGGAGTTGTTGGGCGCGTCTATCTTCATGACGAATGTTGCTGCTTGAATCAGCATCAATATTGATGGGCAATCCAAACTGAGTGTGAGTAGTGCTTCCGCCTTGTAATAATACAGCGGCAATTCATGTGAAAGCCACACTCACTGGTTTAAGACCCATGCCCTTGATTGTATGCAGCAACATATTGTAGAAAAATGTCTTCCCCGTTCCAGCTGGCTCATCAATAAAATGTAGTCTTCCAGTGTTCACCCGATTCTGGAGTAGTGCATCAATGTCCTCCATGATGACATCAAACACCTGTCGCTGCCGAGCATTAAGCTGCTGTTGAAGATGCAACCCTTCATCAGCGTGCTCATCAGCTGACAACTCTTCAGCTGTTGGATTCCTAAAACATATAATAAAATATTTTGTTTAGTATATTTAAAAAAAGTCAGAATCGTTAATTTTTTTAACTTATCAGTTAGCAACCGGTTGTGGCATAGCCATGCCAAAGTCGATAATCCTTCGATTTGCATAGCGAAGTCCCTCGTCGAGGTACAACAACAACATGTTAACTGGATTCGCATGTTGATGCACTAAGTCTGTCATCATGTCATCTTGAAAACGGGTAAACAAAGCCAGAGGCTCCTGTACAGCACAATACAATAACAGGTGGAGGAATAACTGCCGTAACATTGCGGGCATCATGTGCACAGCTGCTTCCTCCACGCATCTCATATATTCTTGGTCGTCTTCTATAAGATGCCGAGCAATACACGCCGCTAAAAACGTTGGATGCACTTGCTCATGTACTGTACGTAGATGCTCAAATGATGTAGCACCTCGTACCACTCCCAGCAATCTACGTAAATAAAATAATTCTCCAGCTGTAGGACGAATATTCGGAAGGCGATCAAGAACATTAAAATGGGACTTTCGTTTTGTCCATTTCTGATCCTGTCGTTGCCATGTATAATAAAGAGGAATTTCGGCAAATGTGTATCTGTGAGCTTCTGAATCCCTTTCATTAAGCTCAAACCATGCCAACAAATGTGTTCTCTTGCTAGCCGCCACAGCTTCTTCCATGTTGCCTTCACCGAACACAATTGTCTGACAGTCTGGTAGATGTACAATCAACTGTTCCTATTGAAAAATCATATATTCTGTGATTTATTCTATGTTGCATTAAAGGGACCTATCATAATAAAATGACTTCTTTACTAATTAATAAATATATTATTTACACCACTGTATAGAGTATATTTTACTATTAAAAAATCATATATTCTGTGATTTTTTCTATGTAGCATTAAAGGGACCTATCACAATAAAATGACTTCTTTACTAATTAATAAATATATTATTTACACCACTGTATAGAGTATATTTTCTTATTAAAAAATCATATATTCTATGAATTTTCTATGTAGCATTAAAGAGTCCTACCAAAATAAAATGACTTGTTTACTAATTAATAAATATATTATTTACACCAATGTATAGAGAATATTTTGTTGTAAATAGAAAGTTTATGTGTGTTTCTTATTTTGTTTATTCGTTTTCTGATCTTGCATTGAGTAATGTTTAACTGCAATTGTGTGTACTTCACATTTTAAAAACAACCGCAGGGACGACACTCTCTACGTTTCTTATTTATTTTATTTTATTCGTTTTCTGAACTTATATTGAGTGTTCAACTGTAATAGTGTAAAATTCACATTTCAAAAACAAATATATCACTTACAGAGATCTGCTTCGGCAGAGTGCCACACCCAGTAATGGGTAGAAGGTATGATGATATATTTATATATTTTTATTATTATTATTATTATTAATATTATTTTTGAATCTATATTAAGTACGTAAATGTTACTCCCGGCGATTACTCGCACTTCTTAATATTTCTTTATGTTAACATTCAGTGCATTTACACACGCTCGAACAATCGTAATACTTTTTATAAATGATGTCGAATTAATATAATTTATATTTTATTATCTTTATATCTGCTTACAAACACACACACACACCTTAAGTGTTCAATGAGCAATAGTTACTCCCGTCGTTTACTCTCTCGCTAGCTAGAATTTCTTTACTGTAACAAATCATGGTGGTCAAAAATGAGAATTTATCTTGACCACTGATTGTCGACGTGCTGAAGTTGAATAATAAGTAATGAGACGCTGCAAGTGTGAGTGTTTAATATTTTATTAAAACAACATAATAAAAACTAAGATAAAATAAAGATAATGAATTAATTAAACAACAAATAACAAATTAATAACATCATATTCTCGGGATAGACACCCTCGAATATTCTTCTACTCACGAATCATAACTACTATCTACGTACTAACTATCTACTACATTCGAACTGTGTGCTACATTGTATACTATCTCTACTAATATCATCTACTATCATCCTTAAACTACGGCATTTATACTAAATAAATGCTAGATCGCAATAATTTCGCTGAATGTGGCAAATACCTCAGACGATCGCGCGTGTTCCAAAAGGTGAATAACATGACATGTGTCTTAAAGACGCAATCTAATCAACAATTTTGCAAACGATTATTTCTTGTACATCCTGTCTGTTACATTACGCTGACATTCAGAGAGCACATTTCGTCGTCTATACTATATTGAAATATTTATTTTATATCTGCCTGCAGACATACGAGTACATACGTAGACATATCATTCATCTACTACTTTACTACGTCAAATATAATAATTTCTTTTATTGTGTGTTGTACGTATGTAATGCAATATATTCATATTATTGTTGAGTGTATATGTTAATAATATTAACTATGTTGAATCGAATGTATATATTGTCTGTTTATATTTACCTAATGTAGATATTATTACAAAAGAATATATCTATATACTATGCGATATACACGAAACATGTCTTCCACTTATGCTACACCTCTCATGTCTCCTTACAGTGCAGGCTAGAGTCAAGCTCAACAGGGTCTTCTTTCCCCGCTAATTTTGCCAAGCCCGTTCCCTTGGCAGTGGTTTCGCTAGATAGTAGATAGGGACATAAGAAGCACCCCACCCTCAAGGAGTGAGTGTGTCTTATATTTTAACGTGGCGGCACCTGCCTTGCGGCTCTATCCGCCACGGTCCCCATGGTCTCGGGATTGAGATACGCCCAATCAGCGCGGCATCTGAGCGTACACCAAGTATACGACCGATGCCTACCAGAACGCTTTGGAGTGCAAGCCCCTCAGCCTCTCTGGTGGGAGGGGACCTATCTAATCCCTACTGACTATGCAGGCCAGTACCCGAGCAAATCAACGCTGCTCACCCGTCGATGCTATCGCCAACATCTAGCCTGCGTAAGCTTTCAACCACTGCCTGCACGATGTTCCAAACCACGACTGGCCAGGGTTTCCTCCGGGGCCGCCAATCTCCGTGCTACCAGATAACCTCTGGTCAGGTGTCGATAGGTTTCTTGCACCCTTAGCACCGGCAAGCAAGCGTCAAGGACGCGGGTTCGCCATACCCGAAGAATCCACCCGTCCCACTCTCGCATAGGCGATTGTAGTCGGGGCTTCATCACCCTCTGCGTGGCTGGAGAGCGTGAGACCGCCACGGCTCAAACAGCCCGACACCAAGGTGCCGGACTGTTTCCCTGCGCTGCTGGAGACGTGGGATTGCCACACCCGAAGTTTTTCCCAAGTCAGGTCCGCAAAGCGTGCGTTCCCTCCCTGAGAGTCCTTTCCCCTACGTAGCTAGAGACGTGGGGTTGCCAAGCCCCAAAATTCTTCCCAAGTCAGGTCCGCAAAGAGTGCGTTCCCTCCCTGAGAGTCCCTTTCCCTGCGTAGCTGAAGCCGTGGAGTTGCCAAACTCTAAAGTTCCCCCTAGGTTGAGTCCGCATAGAGCACGTCCTCCCCCAAGGATCCCTTCTCCTGCGGTAGCTCGGGAACGTGAGATCGCCGCATCTCAAACAGCAAGAAACCCAGCGGACACACATAGCGTCCGACGGAGATGTCTTACTACCCAGAGTTCTTCCTGAGTTGGGTACGCAAAGAGTGCGACCTCGTTCAAGGTTCCCTCCCCCTGCGTAGCTCAGAGGATGTGAGTGCGCCACCACTCAACAGCATGTCAAGTCTCCGCCCGCACAGGACACGCTGCCCCTGCATTCGCGGTCTTGTGCCGCTTCCCACTTATCGCTCCCATTCACCAATTCACCGCGTTAAAACCGCGTCAAAACCGCGTCAAAACGCCATTCTCTCCTTCGTCCGTCATCGCTCATCAACTCACCAAGTCACCTATGCGTCTATCACCAGGTTAAAACCGCATATAAACGCCATCCTCTCCCTCATCCGTCACCATACTCACCCCTCCCACCCTCAGTGTCCCGATGCCGCTGCCCGCCGCCCAAAGGCCTCGCGCGCGTAGGCCTCTCCCTCCCTATAACGCTCTTTGCTCTCCAGCATCCCCGCGACGTGGAGTCCTCGCCCGTCTCTAACCACCCCCCATGCAGATCCCGAATGTCCGCGTAGAGCGGACAATATCCCAAAACATGCTCCCACGTCTCACGACCTCCGGCGCATGCATCATCTTCTGATAAACCCATTGGATGCAAGAAACCATTCATACTGCCATGTCCAGTCAACAGAAAGTTCAGTCTGAGACTAGGGTCGAACCACTTCGTCCTTACAGCAAAGGTCACGTCCGGGATGAAGGAATAGGTTACCCTACCCTTCTCCGAACGATCCCATCTGTCTTGCAAGACTTCAGTAGCCCGGTTCCCCAAAAATGTCTTGACCTGCCCGGGGGACAAGCCAGCGACATCCCCATCCGCAACCAGATCATGGACTCCCATTTCCACACCATGCTTGTACTTGTAGTATCCCGCTCTTCGTTTCGCCTCCAGCCACCAGGGAATTTCGCCCATGATGACTTGCATCGCTTCGGCCGAAACAGTTCTACAAACCCGTATACATGCATACAACGCTACCGCGCGCACTTGTTCGTCAGATCCCGTCCGTACTGGAACTGAAGAACTTCGTACCATACACTCGCCCCATACAGAACGCACGCCTGAAACAACCCCTTAAAGATGATTCTACATGCTCGCCGGGCCAGTCCCCAATCCTTCCGCAATACTCGGCGGATCATTCCCACGATCCGACCGAGTTTCCCGTGCATGCACTCCAGGTGAAGCCTGAAGTTCATACCTACCCCTACTTCAACCCCTAAGTACCGAACCCTCGGCACATGGCGCAAGCTAACCCCGGCAGTTCTGACTACTGGTGGCCTATTTGCAGACTACCTACCCTTCAGAAGCATGGTCACCGACTTCGAGGCCGAAACCGCAACCCCCGCCCGCTGTCCCCACTCGCAAACGAGCTCCAGACAGCGGGAGGCATCACACTTCAGCTCGAGCCGGCTCCCACCCTCCACAAGAAGGAGAAAGTCATCCGCATAGGCCACGAACTTGCCACCTACCCCAGCGAGACGCCACAACAGGGCATCCATACAGAGGTTCCAGAAAACTGGGCCGCTGATGGAACCCTACGGGCAACCACGCTCTACATCCCGCCATGCAACCCCAACTCTGCCCGTAACACACACCCTTCGGTTTGTAAAGAAACTGTCCCAGAGGCCAATCTCCTCACAACCGATATCATGCAACCTCGTTAGTATGTCACCCCACAGCTAATTATCAAACGCCCCCTTAAAATCTATAAAAACTCCCAACACATACTTGCATGCAGACCCCCTAACTACACGCTTAACCTCTGCCCACGCATCTTCAGTCGACCTGCCTCGACGGAAACCATACTGGTGACCACTGAGTCCGTCCAACAGGGGCTAGAGTCGCCCAACAAGCATCCGCTCGAGCACCTTGCCGAGCACGCTCAGCAGTGTGATCGGGCGGAACGAGCCAGGTTCATCCCGCGGCCTATCGTCCGACTTAAGCAGCACCACCACACGTCCCCGCTTCCACAAAGTGGGGAAACAGTCCTTCCTCAGACACGCGTCGAACAGGGTCTTCACGTATCCCTCTAAGTTAACCCAAATATGCCTAACCATTAATACTTCAAACCCATCTAAGCCAGGTGCTTTGCCTACTGTCATTGCTCTGACAGCAGCCTCGATCTCATCCCAGCTAAATACTCTGTCTCGGTTCCTACCTTGTTCTACGTGAACTTCAGCTCTATCTCCACCAGGAAAGAATGCCTGCAGAAGTACGTCCGCATTGTCCTCAGTCTTGGTATAGCCACGTTTCGTCTGGTCCCCCTGCAGATGCGGTAAACCGCACCCCAAGGGTCGGCGTTCCCACTCTCCTGTACAAAGTCGTGTCAAAGCTTGTCCTTCTCCGCGTTCATCGCCCGTTTGTACGTCCCGACACTCTCCAGTTGATCACGTCGAGCTATCTGAAATAGCCTTCGTTTCCGCCTAGACACCCTTCTCAGTCTCGTCAGTTCGTCGGTCCACCACCTAACCTGTCTTGGTCTGTCTCTACCCGCGCGTTTCAGTACCCGGTTGTTAACGTCTGTCACCCACCCAGTCAGTCGTTCAGTCATGTCGTCTACCGTCAGCTCTCCGTACTCCGTCACTCCTATGTCCACCCGGTCACAGAGCGCCTCGCCGTAAAACTCCCAGTCGACTTCCTTCACCGACCACCTAGGCAAACTTGCTGCCACGTTTCGACCCCCACCAGCACATGCTCTGCTGATGACGCTCCGCATCCAGTTATGGTCGGAGTTACCCCAGCCGGGCAAAACCTCCCATTCCCAATGCAACCTATCTACTGCTCTATTACCCAACGTCACATCTATGTCACTCATACTGCCGTGACCACAAAAAGTGTAGAAACGGCTTAGCTCATCTATGACAACTAAATCCCTACCCCCTACAAGGTCCTCGATCCGATGCCCCCGTTGGACTCTCTCGCCATATCGGATCAACCATAAAGGCGATACCGCATTAGCGTCCATGCCCATCAAAAGCGGGCAATTGCCCGCAGTGTCCAAGACCCTCTCAAGATACCCTATGTCATGCTCAATGGCGCCGCCAAATCTACAGTACAGCGAACAAACGTATAGTCTGCCCGCCGTTCCCTCCAGACATACGCACACTCCAGTTTCTGTTATCAGCTCGGGTATTGCCATGACGTCGAGAGCGTCATCGTTAACGACGATCGCCGCCTTGGCTCCTCCCTCGCCAGCGCCCGCGTAAACGCGAATCGCGGACGGCAAACCGCAGACTCTGCCTCCCCATACATTCGGCTCCTGCAAAAGAGCAACACTCACATTCTCACTTACTAGCCCTTGGCTGACATCAGACATGACTTCCCTACCCCTTCCACAATTCAGCTGAATAATGCGCGTGCAAGCCATTAGTCAGCCGTTATCCGCCTTCTAGCCCTCCGAGCGGCCTCCTCGTAAGCCGGGCAGCTTCTCGAGATCACCGAGTGCCCCGATAGCTTCCCAGCCTGCTTGCAGACCCTACAGCCCAATTCTCCCTTACAGTCCTTTATTAGATGCTCTTGTTCCCCATATTTCCTACATGCATTTTTCGTCAACTTACACTCCCGCGCCATGTGCTCTAACCCGTAACACTTGAAGCAGCGCACCACAGTATCTACCTCCTTAACGCGGCACGCCGCAAATCCTAAATGTACCCTTCCGTAATTCCTCTCCATAATAGCTACCTTCGCCTTGTACGGTACTTCGATTATTAATATTCCCTTATTCCTACTTATGGTCCTAACCCTTTCTTTGAATTCTCCTTCGGAGACCGTATCCCTGAGGTTGTTTTCGTACAACTCTGTCCTAACCTCTACGTCGTTGAGCTACTCCGGCACATCAAACACCATAAGCTTAGGCGCTACTTTTTTAGGTTCGTCGAGTTTAAGCCCTACCTCGTTAAACTTCCTACAATCCTTTAACTTCCTTAAGTCCCCCTCGTTTGTTGTTACGATTGTAACCCCATCCCGCACCCTCCGCACAGCGCTGACCTTAACTACTCCTACCTCTTTCCGGCACTCTTTCATTACCCTATCCTTCACGGCATCAGCGGACAACGTCTCCGCCTGCCCCCTGACTACTACCGCGAAACTTTTCGGTTGCTCTTGCTTCTCCCGTCCTATTGACCTATCCCTCGCAGTTTCTGTCACCGTCACAGGACCCTTCCCTACCTCCCGCGGATTCCTAACTTTCGCAGCATCCTCCTCATACCTCTCTATTATTTCCCTGCATCCTTCCCATGTTTCTCTCTGATTCTACTATGACGTGTAAAAATACCACCTCCATCTACCTCAGGGTACCCACCATAACCTCGAAGTCCTTCCTACTAGATTTACTTCCCCCAAATATCTCTAGTAATTTATCCCCCAACCTTCTGTACTCCTTCATGTGGTCTAAATCACCTCCCTCCACTGAGACTATCCTTTTTTTACGCTTATTTCCCCACTCCCGCACGGTACCGCCCCCGTCTCCATTGGTGACTCCACTTCGCCCTCAGTGCCAGAAAGAAGTTCCCCACTCGTCTGAGGGACCCTAAGCTCTTCTATCACCACCACCGCCTCTTTGGAACCCATTGAATGAAATGGGTTAGGGCTGCTTTAAGTAAAATTGGTATTAATTCTATTTTTCCTTCTTCTACACAAATGCAACAATATTGGCGTGATTAAAAAATCGCTATTCCCCAAACTAAACTACCCGGTATCAGGTGACCGAATCAGCCGGAAAACCCACCAAAATCAAACGACTAATCCGAAAAAACTAACTTTTAAAAATGACCCCCTCTTAATTTTTTTTTCTAAGCCCAACAAACAAGCGTTACTCACCGGTTTTCCCCTAAACCGCCGAGCAACCCAAAACCCTAGGAATTTCCCGGAATTTCTCGGTCGGTGAAGACACCTTCCGCTACTGTCCCGGAAAAGCCAGCTACACCCTAAAAACACTGAAAAACCCGAAAACTACAGTTCACTCACTCCCTCAGTTTCGCACTAACCACTAAAGCACAACCGGAGTCTTCGCCCCACAGCGAGCGTACTCCCCAAATAAAAAAAAAAAACCGTCAAATAGCTCTGAGCACCGTAAACACGTCCGATAGCTACAACAGCATGCACAAGACAGTAGTAGATAGGGACAGTGGGAATCTCGTTAATCCATTCATGCGCATCACTAATTAGATAACGAGGCATTTGGCTAATACATTGAATCCCTCCCATCACAGGGATCCGTTTATTTCCAGATTTTACAAAATACATATCAAAATATAAGAAGTTACAATAAAATAATATACATTAAAGCCCGCGAATGAAATGTATACAATAATAATGAAACAAAGGAATTAAAGATCGGAAAATAGGATATGTTCTTGAAGGGACTGGTAACCCTCGCCCCGAAGATCCACAGGCTTCATCCTACGCTGGTTCTTGGGAAATGGGCAGATGTTCGCCCAGTCATCTTGTTCAATCTTGTCCAATTCTTTGAAGACCCTTGAAGCACGCGAGTAGTAAAACCAACTAAATCATAAACTGATAAACCAAGATTTATTAAATCATTATAAGATTCGGAAGACCATACACCTTTCCAGGAAATTGTACACGAAGTAGAAGCTATAAAAGAAGGTAAAACATTAAAGGTATCAGAGACAAACTTAATCACTTCACTATCATCCCCATACTTTTTAGATTTATTTATGTGACAAATTCAAAGAAGATGTTGAAGTAACAAGGCCAGAAACAATCTGAGTATCAACAATAACACCCCTGCCACCCCACTTAGCAATAATATCAGGTTTTCTAAGACCCTTCGAGGTATTAATTAAGGGCTCTTCAATAACTTCCCAATTCTTAGATCTCAATTTAGTAGCTAAAGCTTTAGATATTGCATTATGACTTTCTATTCTCCCCCCATCAGTTCTCCAACAACCCTGAATAATATGATATTCATTTTCATTTGATTGGCAACCAGCTCTACATTGGATATCAAGATTTTCACGTCTAGTACCCCTAGAAACCCTGACTCTAGACGGTAGACAATTAATACGTACATGATGAAATTGAACTTAATCTCTACCAGGAATAGAACGTGAAGTGTTATGAACCCATAGTGAAGAAGCTTTGCATTTATTGACATCAACTAATTCTTTGCCATCCACACTATTTACAAGCTTATCACGCCAATATTGTTGCATTTGTGTAGAAGAAGGAAAAATAGAATTAATACCAATTTTACTTAAAGCAGCCCTAACCCATTTCATTTTAGATTGAATTCTGGGAAAGTGAAAAGATTCAGAAGTAGGCAAATAATTAGAGTTAGCTAACTTAAGCATTCTTTTCAAAGTGAGATAAGGAATAAGAGTAGATAAAGAAGGTAAACTTAAACCCCCATCCTTAACTGAAGAATGAAAATAACCCAAAGGTATATGATGAGGCAAACGTAACCAAACTCTTACAGCAACCCGAATTTGTTTGTCTAACATATCTAACCTACCACAAGAGACTCTACCCAGAACCACCGAATGATACAATTTAGGTATTAAATGGTTGGCTAAAATTAAAATCCTCTGTTGTGGCTTTAAAGGAGCAATAGAAATATTCAATAAAACAGCAGCCAAGTCAGATTCAACAGAAGACAAACCACTAATGTCATACTCTACTCCTAAATATCTCCATTTGTCTAAAACTTTAGTAGCTTTTAATAAAGTATTTCCGATCTTAAATAAAGGGGTAGTAATGATTTTAATCTTTTTTAACTTACCTTAGAGAAAATGAAGAGCACTTAGCAGAATTAAACGACAAACCTTGAATGGAAGCAGCAGCATTGACTTTGTCAATGGAGGTTTGCATCCCCCACTTAGACTCAGAACTAAAATTAAATCATCAGCAAAAGCCAAAGCTGAAACAGTAGCACTTCCTAACTGGAATCCCAACTCAGGAGGTATTGAAGCTAAAATTCTATTAACAGCGATATTAAATAAAAGGGGATCTCCTTGACGAACACCCCGAAGGACGGAAATAGGAGCGGATCTTACACCATTGACTTCCAACAAAGTTTTAGAGTTAAAATACAAACCTCTTATATAATCAACAAAACAAGATGGTAAACCTAAATCAATAATATTAAATAATAAAGCATGATGACTAAGGCTATCAAAAGCTTTAGAAATATCCAAAATAGTTATATGTACTTCCCTGAGACGTCTTCTAGCAGTATCAATTATAGTGTCAAGAATAGCCGTATTTTCAGATGTTCCATCAGTTGTAATAAATCCTCGTTGTCGAACGTCTAACAAGTTAAGTTTTTGAAGCCTTAAAGCTAAAACTTTATTAAACTGACGTATAATAACAGAGGCAATGGAAATCGGGCGATAGTCAGAAGAATTAATGGGAGTACCAATCTTGGGTATAAAGATAGTTCTTGTTAGTAAGGTATCATTAGGAAAACCACCATTAAGCATGACAATATTATAAAACAAAGCCCTAACTTTGAAGGAAGTCAACCGCCACGTTTTAACATCGATCATATCCACACCAGGAGCAGAGGAATTCTGAATTTCACTGTTAACAATTTCTAAAACAGAAACAGGTAACCACAAAATATCAAAATCAGGATTCTGAGAGGAATCGGAAACAAAGTCAAAAGGTAAGGAAGGCTTGGAGAAAAGGTTAGACCAAAAAGGCAACATATCATCCATACCATGACAAAACCTCTTAAACTCACCTGACATGATAGATTCGGCAGTTCTACGCCTATTCTTTAACCAACTACACTGTACGAAAGCATATTCATATTTCCTTCGAACCCTCCTGGAAACAAACGTCTGGTTAGAAATAACCCTTCTTCTCCTACGATTTGGATTAAAATTGGAGAAACTAGAAGTAAACTTACAAGGATAATTAGTCTGAATCCAAGATAATAATTCATTAGAAACATCAACATTACCTAAGGCAACGTTAGCTATTAGAATCAATGTCGAGATGTTAGAAGAATGACTCTCAGAATCATCACAACTCCCAATAATATCCCTGATCGAATCACAAATTAATGAACAACGATTAAGGCGAGAAAATGAAGCGATAATTTTTTTCGATACACTTCGGGCATGAACAACTTTTGTTGGCTTTAGTTCACTTTGAAAGGCCCAAACAGCAGATTGACGTTTAGTTTCAGGTTCATAAGAAAAAATCCAAGTTTCGTCACTTATGAAGACGTCGTATACCAGATTTGATGATCCTGCCATGAACTTCTTGAGCATATCCTAGCAACACTTTACACAATTTTTTCTTTGAGCATTGGTCAAATTGTGGGGACTCCAACGAGCACAGAGTTTTTTTACAATCAAATATTCATGCAATATTGTATGCATTTGTTTCATGTCTATCCAACATGCATGAAGGCAGTAACTATGTGGAACCTATGCAGTGCGTCAATTGCAAAGGTGCCCATTCAGCCTTATCAAGATATTGGCCAATATTCAAACAAGAAATGGCCATACAAGATCTGAAAACACAACCTACTTTGAAGCTAGGAATAAGGTGGTTGTACGGACTCCCAATCCGGTATATATATATATATATATATATATATATATATATATATATATATATATATATATATATATATATATGTTAGCAATCAGTCTTTTTGGGGGTGTTGCTGAGGTTGCAGACGCCACCCCACCACTCCAAATGAGCGTACCTACTTATCATCCTCTCGTCAACTGTCGGACATCGTCGTATGTCGTCGGGGCCGACAACAATGACTTACTATATTATTGTTTTAATAAATATTTGATACGGCAGTAAGATGAATCATTAGTCTTGTGCCGTGATTGTGAACACATGCTTGCAAATAAAGATCTGAGAATTTAATCTTACATTGTGTTTTTAATTGTTTTCAACTAATAACTAACATCAGAAGTGGGATTCTGACCAGCGTTCAGTGAATATAAATAAAGTGTGCGTGTGTGTATTAAGATGGCATCGGGACAACCCGATACTAGTGATTCGGAGATTGCAGAAGAGGAGGTCATGGAAGAGTCATCGTCGATTGTTCCTCCTGTAAAGCGAGCGCGAGTGTCATGGCAAGAAACTTTATTGTCCCTTGTTGCCGCTCAATAGGATCAAATAAAGCATTTATCACAGCAGCCCAACATGGCGACCGGGCCAACACCTAGTACATCGTCAGCAAATATGTCTGCAACTGCGTCATTCCGATTGGCAGAATTTAATCCAGATATGAGCGACTATGCTATAGAAGAATGGCTAGACACATCTACAAAGTTAAAAGAAGAACTACAAGTGGGTGATGCACTTATGATAGCTAAGGCTGGAGAAGCATTAAAGGGGCGAGCTCATCGTTATTATTGCGACTGGCGACCGGTGTGTCGCACTTGGCATGAATTTTGTAAAGATTTAATTGTTGCATTTCCAGATCGTGAAACACAGGGTGCACGAGCTTTTACAGCTGCCACTTTAAGGAGTCGTGACTGTGATTCACTAAGTGACTATGGCATTCAAAAACTTCGTGCTATTCAGCGTTTTCATAGTAAATTACCGTGGGTTACAATTGTTAGCATGGTGGAATACGGTCTGGATCATTCTGAAGCTCAAGCTGCCATCCGTATTCAACAACCAGGTGCTGATCGGGAACTTTTAAAATTATTAAGTCAATTTGATGCACGGCGTCGAACGAATCGTACAATGCAAAGATCGCAAGCCGGTGATACTGTTCGTTTTCGACCAAATATTGATAATAATAACAAGCGACACGACAAATCCAATATGAATGGGAAATGTTTTCGTTGTGGACAAAAAGGACATCATCAACAACACTGTCATTCTTCTCTTAAAATCAAACGTGAGTTCGAGAAGAGTGAAACAAATGTAGTCAAACAAAGTGAGAGGGCACCAATACCCTCTTGCACTCATTGTAAGAAAATAGGACACAATGAAAATAATTGCTGGTACAAACACGGTAAGCCTAATAAAATTATGCTTATTAAACGGGGTCGTAGTTTGACTACTTCACCAGTCGCAACAGTTTTATGTAATAATAAAGCTTTGTACTTCACTTACATTATTGATAGCGGTGCTGATATATCAGTTTTAACTGAAGATGCCGCCAAAAGACTGGGTGTTGACATAAAAGCAAATCACCGTGCTCTCTTTGGCCTTGGAGGAAAACCAATTTACAGTATCGGCACATGTATGGTTGTAGCTGTGTTATCTAACGTGACGATAGAGATATTGTTTACAGTAGTGCCAGAATCAGCAATTCCTAGTATTGATGCTTTAATCGGTTGGGATGTTATTGGTAGCCAGCATTTAAGAATTGATAAAAATAACAATGGCCTAGAATTATACTACGAGTATAATCTTGCTAACTCTGCAAAAGTGATGATGAATACTGCTACTGTTATCAGTGATTGCAATAATATTATTTTGTCAGCACTGGACGAGCCCAATATGTCGCCAATTAAACAATTATTATTAGAATGTGAAAGGAATACAGCTGATCACATTTTAACAGGAAAGCTTACTATCAGACTTAAAGATAACACTCCAGTTGCGTACCGGCCACGACGTTTAGCTTTATCTGAACGGTTAAAAGTACAGCAAATTGTGCATGATTTACTACAAGATTAAATCATCCGCGAAAGCCATTCGGAGTACGCCAGTCCAATCGTTCTTGTTAAGAAAAAAAATGGTGAACTGCGAATGTGTATCGATTATCGCGATGTGAACACTAAGGTCTTTAAGGAACGTTATCCATTACCTTTGATACTTGATCAAATTGATCAATTAAGTGAGGCACACTACTTCACTACTCTGGATATGAAATCTGGTTTTTATCAGATGGAAATTGATGAAGATTCGAAGTATGTTACAGCTTTTATAACGCCGGATGGATTGTATGAATTTAACCGAATGCCTTTTGGTTTCGTAAACTCACCAACTGTGTATCAACGAGCTATAGACAAGGCATTAGGCAAGTTAAAAGGAAAATATGCTCTTGTTTATATGGATGATGTAATTGTACCATCTAAAACAATAGAAGAGGGAGTACAAAATTTAGAAAAGGTTTTGACAGCTTTATCCTCCGCAGGTTTTCGTTTAAATTATGACAAATGCACATTCTTCGCCACTGAGACTGAATATCTTGGTGTTGTTATAAGTGAGGGTACGATACGCCCTAGTCTTCGAAAAGTAATTGCTATAACTGAAACATGTGCTCCTACAGATGTAAAAAGCGTACGTCAATTTATGGGACTTGCGAGTTATTTCCGTCGATTTATTGAACAATTTTCAATAATTACAGCTCCAATAACTGCTTTGTTAAAGAAAAATTCTGTATTTACATGGTCCATTGAATGTGAATGCGCAAGACAATTAATCATTGCTAAACTAACTAATAAGCCAGTGTTAAAAATTTTTAATCCCAACTTTGAGATTGAACTACATACAGATGCTAGCTCAATTGGTATAGGAGCTGCATTATTACAAATAGAAAAAGATGTTGTATACCCTATTGCCTATTTTAGTAGGCGTACAACAGCATGTGAGTCTAAATATCACTCTTACGATTTGGAGACGTTAGCGATAGTTGAAGCAGTCGAACACTTTCGTGTTTATTTGTACGGAGTGCATTTTACTATCTTCACGGATTGCAATTCCGTTCGAGCAACAGCTTTAAAGAAGAATTTACATCCTCGTGTTGCTCGTTGGTGGATAAAACTCCAAGACTATGATTTCTCCATCAAATATAGACCGGGTAATAAGATGTCTCATGTGGACTATCTTAGTCGAAATCCAATTAAATCAATATGTATTGTGAGAAGTACAGTGCAAGCCAATCTATCATCAATTGAAACTTTACGGGATTTTCAACAAAATGACGAATTTTGCAAAAAAGTGTTGAAAAATCCTAATGATTATGGTGATTATCTGATATACAATGACCTAGTATTAACTAATAACAAACCACCGAAATGTTTTGTTCCTGTCGCTGCTCGATTATGTGCAATGCAATTGTATCATGACAAATCTTCGCACATTGGATGGGAAAAAGGCATTAATAAAAGGCGGGAAGATTTATTCTGGCCAAAGATGGGTCAATGTCTTAAAAAATATATTAGAAATTGTAGAGCATGCGTCTTGGGTAAATCACATACTGGTCGACGTGCCGGATTTTGGCAAAAAGGCGAGAAACCAAAAGATATATTAGACACATGGCACATAGACCATGCAGGTCCATTGATGAAATCGCACGGATGTACACAAATCTTAGTAATAGTGGATGCATTTTCCAAATACTGCATTTTTAAATCATTAAAAAAGAAAACTACAGAAGATACAATTGTAGCTCTTTCAGAAGTATTTGAAAAATTGGGAAGGCCCAAACGTATCATCACTGATAGAGCAGCAGCATTCACCTCTATTCTGTTTCAAAATTTCCTTAATGAACAAAATGTACAACTTCATCATATTGCAACAGGAATGCCACGTGGTAATGGTCAGGTGGAACGTGTCATGCGTACGCTGTTTAATCTGCTCAGAGCTACTCTAACAGCTGATATGGAGAAAACATGGGTATCAGCGATAGCAAACATTCAAGATACCATGAATACAACAGTACATTCATCTACAGGTTTCGCGCCTACTGTGTTGCAATTCGGAAAGAATTGTAGATTAACTGCAACTCAATCATTTTTAGATGATACAGTGACAACTGATTGTTTCATTGACTCTGATGAAGCTGTGGCCCAAGCACGGGCAAGAATAGCACATATTGAAAATAAACGAGCTAAACAATTCAATGTTTCTCGTTTTGCTGCTAAATTGTTTTCTATAGGTGAGCTAGTTGCCGTTGAAGATTCACAATTAGCGGGCGGTGGAAAACTGAAGCCCAAGTACAATGGACCGTTTAGCGTAAAGAAAATTTTACCTAATGAACGTTATCTTCTTACAAAAAAGGGGAAACGTGATACTACAGCAGCCCATGAACAACTTCGGCCTTGGCCCAAATAAAGTTGTGAGTATGCATGTATTGATAGATAGCGATCCTGTCTGAGAATTAAAATAATTTCTGCTTATGATAATATTGTTTTATGTTTGATAAGCAGGTTGAAAATTGTTTAGACTAGAACTTAGCAATTATCAAATGTGACAGCATCACAAAATGAATCATAGTAAATATCAGTTATTAGTAGAGGTAAATTTCAATTATCAGTAGAAAAATTGGTTGAAAAAAAATAGACTGTGGCATCCCATAGTAAAATTAAAGGTCTCGAACGAAAAAAATAAAATAAAATAATAATCATAATGATACTGAACCGTGGCAATCCTACGATGGCGGCAAAACCGCTAAAATAAGCATTTTGTGGCGATCCCACAAAGATATAAGATGACATAAAATAATTAAACGAAAAGCGGCAGTACCGCTAAAATAACGAAAAGCGGCAGTACCGCTTAAGCAATGAAAGCGGAAGTACCGCTAAAATAATAATAAAAGTAATGAATGCGGCAGCACCGCAAAAGTATTGAAATATTTAGTGGCAATCCCACAAAGATTAGAAATTATCATAAAAAAAAAAAAATAAGAATAAATAAAATTTTGGACTAGTGACAATTTCACAGTCATTGTAACAAATTCATTCATAAATAACTTATTTGTTCGATTTTTAGTCTCCTTTTCCGTAATTGTAGTACGAGGACGCACCACTTGCAGAATGGCCGTGTTAGCAATCAGTCTTTTTGGGGGTGTTGCTGAGGTTGCAGACGCCACCCCACCACTCCAAATGAGCGTACCTACTTATCATCCTCTCGTCAACTGTCGGACATCGTCGTATGTCGTCGGGGCCGACAACAATGACTTACTATATTATTGTTTTAATAAATATTTGATACGGCAGTAAGATGAATCATTAGTCTTGTGCCGTGATTGTGAACACATGCTTGCAAATAAAGATCTGAGAATTTAATCTTACATTGTGTTTTTAATTGTTTTCAACTAATAATATATAATAATATATAAAACACATCTTTGGGGATAATATAATCCAATGGAATATCAGCGGCAGTGTGTATCATTACTGTCAATTGAAGATGCTACTGACGGAATTCAATCCGTTACGTACGTGTCTCCAAGAGACACACTTCAAACCTGGTCAAGCATATTCACTAAAGATCTATTCGATAGCCAGAAAAGATATGCAACCCAACGTCAGGGTTGAGGTGGTGTTGCCATCATTGTAAGGAACGGTGCTGAATATGAACAAGTTCAAGTCGATACAACCTCCAAGTAGTGGCAATTAGAATGAATTTTCCAGCTGTCTTCACGATATGTAATATCTATTTACCAGAGGCAGACTGGGATTTAGATGACGCCATTTATACTACTTGGAGATTTCAACGCTCATAATGGACTCTAGGGTTCTGACCACAGAGACCAAAGGGCTCGGATTGTGGAAGACCTTCTTCAGTCACCTGACATCGTCCTGTTAAATGATGGTACACCTACCTTTTTTAATGCTAGGTCAATGGGTTTTTCTCACATCGATCTAAACCTTGCATCCCCTCGACTATCGAATTGAGTCTCATGGAGAGTTTTAAACGACTTGTACGGTAGTGATCACTTTCCGATAGTGATCACTACGAACAATCCCACTACCAAACAGGTTCGTCAAGTTAAATGGCTTTTCCATAAATCAAATTGACCAGAGTTTAAAGCTGCTTTAGAAACACTAGACTTCTGTGCTGATACCCATAAGGAAATAATAGATCTATCCAACAACCTATTAAAAGCAGCTGTAGAGTCCATCTCTGCCACCAAGCCGGGTACCTACAAACGTAGAATACCCTGGTGGAATCCAGAAGTACAACAAGTTGTACAGACTAAGAAAGCTGCTTTTAATAAACTAAAAAGGCAACCCACGGAAGCTAACCTAATAGCCTTTAAAAGAGCCAGAGCTGTAGCTCGTAAGAAAATATTAGAAAGCAAGCGAGAGTCATGGAACGTGTATGTCTCTGGCATTTCGTCAGAGACAACAAGTCAAGAATGTTGGACAAGGGTGAAACGCATCACGGGTAGAGGTTACTCACCATCTTTAACCCACCTGAAACTGGATGAAGAGAGCATTACGCATGACGTAAATGTAATTGCAGAGCTGGTCGCAGATCAGTTAGAGACGAACAGTATTTCTCTGAACTATGAGCCAGTGTTCCTGGCATCCAAAACCGAAAAAGAATTGCCATTGAACTTCCACCCAGAACTATCTGAGCCATACAATGATCCCTTCACATTAACAGAACTTAACTCTGCAATTGCCCATGCATCATCTTCAGCCCCAGGACCAGATACTATCTCCAACGAGATGCTGAAACACCTGACCCCATTGTTCAAGACCTCCTTGCCTTCGATATTTAACAAACTATGGCTCGAGGGAAACTACCCTACCGTTTGGAAGGAAGCACTGGTTGTGCCGATTCCAAAGGTTGGGAAAGACCCTTTGGTGGCCTCTAGTTATAGGCCTATCAGCCTTACATCGTGCCGAGGGTAGCTTTTGGAACGGTTAGTCAATAACCTGGTTTGGTGCCTCGAAACTCGTGGTCTGCTGAATGAGCACCAAGCTGGTTTCTGGAAATACCGGTCTACATCAGACCAATTAGTCTACCTGGAACACGAAATACATAGGGCTTTTCAAAATCGTGAGCATTTGGTTGCAGTCTTTTTCGATCCCGAAAAAGCATACGACATGACGTGGCGATACTGTATTCTGAAAAAATGACATGCTTGGGGATTTAGGGGTTATCTACCCAAATTTTAGGATTAGGGTTAGAATCGGTACTGTTCTATCCTCTAGTAGAACTCTAGAGAAAGGCGTACCACAAGGTTCTACCCTGAGTGTGACGCTATTCATCATTGCGGTCAACGATCCGGCCTCAATAACACTGTAGGCATCTGCATGTACGTTGCTGATCTTACCATTTTCTGTCGTGCAAGGAATATGGGGAATATCATCCGTACATTGCAGGCAGCAATTAATCAGATTGACCAAAATGCTGCAGGTACTAGATTAAAGTTCTCCCCTACGAAGACACAATGCATGCATTTTTGCAGAGAGAGGAAAATATTAGGTGTAGGGACAGGGTTAGGTTTTTTGAACTCACTTTCGACCCCAAGCTGACCTGGAAACCTCACCTAATAGAACTGAGAGCCAAATGCTCACAAGCTTTGAACTGTCTCAATGTCCTTGCTGGTACTAGGTGGAGTGCTGAACCTCAAACACTTCTTAAAGCGTACCAGGCCCTAGTACTCTCAGGGATCGATTATGGTTGTATTGTTTACGTATCTGTAGCAAGATCCACCTTGAGGTTACTAGACCCCATACATCATGCTGGCATCCGATATTGTATCGGTGCTTTTATCTCTACACCAACAGAAAGTCTCTGTTGCGAAGCCGGACTAGCACCTCTAGATATAAGACGCAAGAAGCTCACAATTACATATAGATGCAAAATGTGGGCGCAATACAACCATAGAAACTCTAAAATCCTTTTTAATGAAGAATTTAGATCACAGGCTATATCAAAACCCCTGTGTGTCCGGTCAAAAGAACTTCTGAGTGAAATGGATTACGCCCTGCCGCAGATTATGCCAATAGGGTTTATTGAAAACCCCCCATGGCTTATTCCCCCGGTCGATGTCATACTGGAGCTTCTCCAGTATGAAAAACATTCTTCACCACCAGTTCTCATAAATCAGAAGTTTCTCGAGCTTATTAGCATATATCCGGATGCGAAGATTATCTTCACCGACGGATCTAAAACTAATCAAGGTTCTGGCTCGGCAATTGTGATAGATAATGTTGCTCATTTCTGGTCGCTGCATTGCGATGCATCGGTATACGCTCTGTGGCAAGCGTTACTCTACTGTGATCTTGAACTAGATAAGCAGCAATTCCTCATCGTCAGTGACTCCCTCAGCGTTCTTACCGCTATTACTGATGCCTCCACAACAGATCCTGTCATTCAGATGATTTTATCAATGATAATACATCTGTCTGACATAGAGAACCATGACAGGTTTCTATGGATTCCGAGTCATGACTGAATAAGAGGGAATGAGCTAGCTGATGAAGCGACTCGGAATGCCGCCGAAGGAGATACAGTAGATGTACAAGCCATTAAGTATACCGATGCTAAATGCGCAGTACATAAGAGGCTGTCCTCTTTGTGGCAACATGACTGGGAAAGGGTGGATAACCACCTACATCGAGTCAAATCTTTGATCGGACACACACGATTACCCCATGATCTGTCCAGACAAGAACTTATAAAAGTCCACCGCTTGCGACTAGGCCATACTGGCCTTACACATCGGTACAGACTCACACGGGAAGCTCAGCCTTCCTGTGACAGCTGCCACGTCCCTATGACTGTACCGCATATACTTATAACATGCCCAGCTTTACAACCGGTGAGACAGTTATACGACATGAGTGATAACATACAAGATATGTTAACAGATCATGGGAAAGTTAAGGAAGTTATTAAGTACCTTAAAGTCTGCGATCTATATTGTCAAATATAAACAAGGTCCATGAGACAAACGGTTCATATATCTATGATTCTTTTAATTGTGGTCAACTTATGTGTTAAGTTTTTTATCTGTTTTGTCTCTTCGTTCGCTGTTCGTTTGGCGATCGTTTGGTTCATATCCTGTTGCGTGTTACTTGTGACGTCTAACGCTGTGCTACCGAGCGTGATTTTTGGTGACGAGATCGCAGCTCTGAGTTTTTGGAGTTTTTACGCTCCCTGATCCAGTTCTGCGTCTCGCCCAAAAATTTTTGGTGACGTCACGCCGCCGCCATCTTCCCGTCGACCGCACCCTTTTGGCGCCATTGTTTCGAATCTTCGGAAGCTGCCGCCATCATTCGCCGACAAGCCAAGCTTCGTCAGTGCTGCCGCCTACCGGAGACAGCTAAGCGAACATTTTTTGTTTGTTTTACTTTTATTTTATTTAACACTGGGGTAATTAAGTCCTTACCCGGATTTATTTCGTATGTTGTGTAAAATCTGGTCAAGCGGGTTAGCTACTTTTGTGCCGTAGGACAGCTGGTCAGAGTTAACAGTGTGTAGCTCGTGCGCCGGATAGGCATAGGTCTGCGCTAAGCTTCATTTACGTTCGTTCACGAGATCAAGCGGCAATGCTGGTACCACCGCGGCTTCGACTCCGTGGTTTTATTATCTTCATGAGGTGTTTGACCACGAAACGCAGCCCTAAGCACTATTAGGGAAATCACGGACGACCCCCTGTTTTGTGATTTCATTTAGTTGCTTTGTATTTATGTTCACACGTAAATTCCTTCCTTGATTAGATTCACTTTTGTTTAATTTAAATTATTTTTGTTGAAACTTAGATTCATTCATTCAAATTTCACTACTTTATCTTTTTTTTTGTATTCATATTTTTTTGTTCAATATAATTCCCCGTGTTATTTACGAACGACTTTTATTTCGGAATAATTCCCCCTTACCCTTCCGTAGGCCTTAGCTCCTTATTTTGTCAGCCAAGTAGTGTCGAACTAGCTCCTTATTTTGTCAGCCAAGTAGTGTCGAACCATTTTCGGCCCAGACCGACTGGCGCCCCTGGTTTTATATTTTATTGTTTTGCTGCTCAACTCCCTCCCGTCTTCACTGAGCTGGCCGAAGTTCGACGAGAGCTACCCTGGATCGTTTCCTGAGGACCGCTCGTGCTGGTGATGTAATAGCGTGTGTTGTCCGCGTTCTTATTAGTGTTTTGTAGAGTTCTGTAAATGAGTTTTTGATTGTTGAGGAATTCCGTTGTCTGTTTCCTTCTTTTATCACTTTCTTTATAGCGTTTTAGTCCGACTGCTTGTACTGCAAGTTTCTGTTTCACAAAATCTAATATTTCTTTACAGGTGTTATTGTCCTTATTTTTGTAACGAGCAGAATTTTACGTGCATGGTCTTGTAGTTTTTGATTGTTATGTTGTATTTAAGCTTGCATTAATCAGCCTATATCTCTTCGGAATGTTCGTATAATATTTTCTAGGCGTGTTTGCCATGCCGGTTGTTTATTGACTTGTTTCTTTTTGCTTGATCTTTCGGGTTCAGCTATTTTATAATCATGTAACATTAATGTTGTGATTGCCGCAGTGTAGAGGTGAGCATCTAGTCCTTTCAAGGATGTGCATGTCGCCAGTTCTTGGCTTAGGATCTTGTTAATTTAGTACGTTCCTTGTTCGTTTGTTCAGTCGTGGTAATTTCGGTTTGCACGTGGGTTGCATCGCATAGTATAATATGTCATTAGTTCGGAAAGTATTCAATATGTGTTCATCGAATTGTACTGTAGATTGTTCTTGTTGGGCTTCCTTATCGTCTGCTATTTTACTTATATCTAGTGTATTTTTACCCCTTTCAAGTCGCAAGATGTTTTCTACTTCTATCGTAATTTTCTTTATCTCTTCTTGTGATAGTCTGTTCTTAGTAAACAGTTCTCTTTTTTGACTTAAGATGTCCATCAGTGTTTTATTGGCTAGTTCGAGGAATTTCTGTGTTACTTGCTTATGTAGTTTCTCTGAAAAATTGCGCATTTCAGTTTCCATTTTAGTTATTAAGAGGTATTTCTTATAATGGTACCTATTCATTTCCGGTGTCCATTTAGTTCGACCTCTCTTTTCCGCTACAGCGGACAAAGTAGTTCCATTTGTAATATCTGTATACGGTGAATCACTAGGGACGTTATCCGTGTTCATGCGGTGTCTTGTGGTTCCAGGTTGCTGAGAGGTATCTCTTGCTTCACCTTCCTCAGCTGCAGACTGCCGGTCATTTCTCAAAATTTTTGTCCATGCATAGGTTTGTTTTACCAAGTGTTGTATAATCCTATGTCGCACTGTGATGGTATTTGTTTTCCTGTTCTATTTTCTATTTCTCTTCCTATTTATAAGTTTTCTTTAAAGTTTTGTGTTAACCTCAAGATCTTTAGTCTCGTTACTTATGCTCCTACCTGTTTTAAATAGTTTCTCTTCAATTTTCTTTGCTGTTTTTTAGTAAAGATGTGGTTGGAGGAAGACTCATTTCATACTTTTTTATGTTCTGACCGATTAGGTCACGGTTTGAATTTTTCTGTATGTTCAATTTCAGATTACAGCTGGTACTATAGTATGCTGCTTCTAATTGTTGTAATCCTCTACCTCCCATTTTCCTCTTCACGTATAATCCTTCCACATCTTGTTTTGGATGAAGTTGGCCATGCATGGTGAGCATTTTCCTTATTTTCCTATCTAATTTTTTTATTTATTCCAAGGTCCAATTTACGATCCCAAAGCTGTCACGGACCACAGGAACTGCCAATGTTCCGATCGCTTGGAACTTCTTTTTACAGCTGAGGTGAGTATTCAATATTTTTTTTAACTCTTATATAATACTCGCGAGTTATTTTTTCTTTCGTCTTTTCGTGATTAATTCCTTCTTCTTCTACCCTTAAGTATTTATATGTTTCTCCTGGTTCTAATGATTGTATGTATTCTTTTGCATTAATTGCTAAGTTTTCAATTTATCTGAATTTATCTCTCTAAAAGGTGGCTGTGGCACATTTTTGTGAACCGAATTTCATTCGGATGTCGTCAAAGAAACGTTTTACTTCTAAAGTTTTCTTCAATTCAACACCAGTTTTACATATTAGCTTTAGATCATTCATATAAGTTGATGGGAGATTGGATGTGGGGCTGTTTTTACTTTATATCCCATTGCTGTTTTCTTAATTAGTGTCGATAGTGGGGACATTGCAATACACAACCATATTGGTGATAAGGAATCACCTTAGTATATTCCTCTTTTAATATTTATTGTTCTTGTTTCCTTTTGTACATTCGGCGTATTTAGGTACATCTTGGTTTTCCAGGTGTTCATCAGATGTTTCAACATCCTTATGATATTGTGGATATACCGTAGATATTAAGCGATTCGAGTAACCAACTGTACGCTACCCTATTATAAGCTCTTTGGTAGTCTATTCATGCAATATTTAGGTTCTTCTTATTTTTAATGCAATCTTCTAGTACTGCTTTAGCATATAAAAGATGGTCTTTGCAGCCTTGAGAGCCCTTAGAACAACCTTGCTGTTCTGCTGGTATTATTTTTCTTTGGGTTACGTACTTGCTAATTCTGTTAACAAGTATACCAATTAAGTTTTTATATATTACATTTAAACAGGTTATTGGTCTATAATTTTTAGGGTTTTTACTATCTTCAATTTTAAATATTAAATATGTTTTACCTGCAGCCAGCCATTCTGGTATAGGTTCCGGATTATTAAAGTACTATTATATTATTATTATATTATTTTTCTATTAATATTATATTATTATTATATTATTAATATATTATTAATATATTATTATTATATTATTATTATGTTATTATTATATCATTATTATATTATTATTATCAAGAGACACGGTAGTGTCTCTGGCCAAGTACAAACGACAGTGGCCAGACACTACAGTATCTCTTATCCCGAGTGAACAAATGCCCATTTTCGCACTAAAAAATTAAGCCTAAGCGGATACAAAAGTATGTATGTATGTATGTACCGTGTAGCCCGCACAAAACTGAGTAGGAATAAAAAAGTTTCATTCCATTTGGTCCATCCTTTCCAAAGATGTGGATGTTTGAAAAGTGATGTTTTTCAAATTGGGCAAACGTCGTCTTCTTGTTCAGCGTTCGCGTGTGACGTCATCAAATTACTACGACTCATTCCGTTTCGACCCACTCCGTTTCGCCCCATCCGTACAAATGTCTATTTTCGCACTAAAAAATTAAGCCCAGGCAACCAATATTAATATATATGTATAATAAAGCTTCAGTCCGCCATCTTGAAACAAAATGGCCGCTAGCTATATTGAAAAGTACTGCGCTGATTCGATTCAAATTTGGTAGAAACATATACGGGAACCAATCGTAACATACAGGTATAATGAAGTGTCAGTCCGCCATCTTGAAACAAAATGGCCGCTAGCTATCTTGAAAAGTACTGCACTGATTCGATTCAAATTTGGTACTGACATAGACGGGAACCAATCTTACCATATAGGTATAATAAAGCTTCAGTCCGCCGTCTTGAAACAAAATGGCCGCTAGCTATCTTGGAAAGTACTGCACTGTTTCGATTCAAATTTGGTACAGACATAGACGGAAACCAATCTTAACATATAGGTATAATAAAGCTTCAGTCCGCCATCTTGAAACAAAATGGCCGCTAGCTATCTTGAAAAGTGCTGCACTGATTCGATTCAAATTTAGTACAGACATAGAAGGGAACCAATCTTAACATATAGATATAACAAAGCTTCAGACCGCCATCTTCAAACAAAACGGCCGCTAGCTATCTTGAAAAGTACTGCACTGATTCGATTCAAATTTGGTACAGACATAGACTGAAACCAATCTTAACATATAGGTATAATAAAGCTTCAGCCCGCCATCTTGAAACAAAATGGCCGCTAGCTATCTTGAAAAGTACTGCACTGATTCGATTCCAATTTGGTACAGACATAGACGGAAACCAATCTTAACATATAGGTATAATAAAGCTTCAGTCCGCCATCTTGAAACAAAATGGCCGCTAGCTATCTTGAAAAGTACTACACTGATTCGATTAAAATTTGGTACAGACATAGACGGGAACCAATCTTAACATATAGCTATAATAAAGCTTCAGCCCGCCATCTTGAAACAAAATGGCCGCTAGCTATCTTAAAAAGTACTGCACTTATTTGATTCAAATTTGGAACAGACATAGACGGGAACCAATCTTAACATATAGGTATAATAAAGCTTTAGTCTGCCATCTTAAAACAAAATGGCCGCTAGCTATCTTGAAAAGTACTGCACTGATTCGATTCAAATTTGGTACAGACATAGACGGAAACCAATCTTAACATATAGGTATATAAAGCTTCAGTCCGCCATCTTTAAACAAAATGGCCGCTAGCTATCTTGAAAAGTACTTCACTGATTCTATTTAAATTTGGTATAGGCAGAGAAGGGAATCAATCTTAAAATATAGATATAATAAAGCTTCAGTCCGCCATCTTCAAACAACATGGCCGCTAGCTATCTTAAAAAGTAGTACATTGATTCGATTAAAATTCGGTACGAACATAGACGGATATCAATCTTAACATATACGTATAATAAAGCTTCAGTCCGCCATCCTGAAACAAAATGGCCGCTGGCTATCTTGAAAAGTACTGCATTGATTGAATTCAAATTTAGTATAGACATAGACGAGAACTAATCTCAACACACAGGTATAATAAACCTTCAGACCGCCTTCTTGAAACAAAATGGCCGCTAGCTATCCTGAAAAGTACTGCACTGATTCGATTAAAATTTGGTATAGGTATAGACGAGAACCAATCTTAACATACAGCTATAATAAAGCCTCAGGCCGCTGCCTTGAAACAAAATGGCCGGTAGCTATCTTGAAAAGTACTGCACTGATTCAATTCAAATTTGGTATAGGCTAGACGAGAATCAATCTTAACATATAGGTATAATAAAGCTTCAGTCCGCCATCTTGAAGCAAAATGGCCGCTAGCTATCTTGAAAAGTACTGCACTGATTCGATTCAAATTTGGTATAGGCATAGATGAAAACCAATCATAACATACACACATAATAATAAACTTCCAATCCGCCATCTTCCCAAACGCGGTTCTAGTTTGCGATCGAATTCAAACATTTGCAGTTATATATATATATATATATATATATATATATATATATATATATATATATTATGGTTATATTATTATTATATTGTTATTACATTATTATTATATTATTATTATATTATTTTTTTATTATATTATTATCATATTTATTGAACATATTTATTTTAGCAGTGTACAATTTCAGAATTATACTTTATTATTACCCTATCTAGATGTAATTGTCATTCTAATTATCTAGTTTCTAAATATAATTTACCGTCAACCAAGTCATCGAAGAAGTCATCACCTTCCAACATCATCATCAAAGCCAACACCAACTGTAAATCTACTTCTACCAAAATCAGTGCGTGTAAATTGTTTAATATTATGTATAATTTTATTTTGTTCGTAATTATTGCAAATTTTAATTTAGTACTTTGTTTTTTTTTGTATATAAAGCCTCCACGAAGCTGGAATCGTTTCTGTAGCCGACCTGGAGCCGCTGATGTCATCAACACCGTCATCAGTGCAGCAAAGTCCGGGCCACTTCATTAATGTTTCTGAAGCTGATTCTAACTGATAAGTCCTGCCGATGTGAGTAAATTAATTGTATATTATTTATAATGCAATAGGTGGCACAGTGGTATCGTGTCGGCCTGTGGATCATGAGAACCCTAGTACGATTTGCACTGCCGACACACATTTTCACCAAATTTAAAATTACCCCTGTGGCTTCCCCTCCACTAAAGTCTTTGGAGGCCGTTATTTGACGGCAGGTAAACGCACTTCACGCGCATAAATATATCACTTACCAAGATCTGCTCCGGCAGAGTGCCACGCCCAGTAATGGGTAGAAGGCGTGATGATATATTTATTTATTTATTTATTTAAAAAGATGTGATGACATAGATAATTATAATTTTAATATATAGTTTACAGCTGTGTGAAATTTCTTTCCCACGGCCGACAATTTTCCTCACATTAAAACTACTCCCTAACATCTTTGATGGCCGTGATTTGACGGCTTGTAACCGTACTTTATGTCTTACCGAGATCTGCTTCGGCAGAGTGCCACACTCAATAATGGGTACAAGGCGTGATGATATATTTATATTTATTTTATGTTATTATTTTATTTCGTTAGTAATGTTTACAAATTTTTATATAATAGTTTCTTAAATATTTATAAGACAGCCATATTTTCTTTAAAAAATCTTATATATTTCATAGACAGTCATGTACCATCTTTCCTTAAAAAAAAAAATTCTGAAAAATCTTCAGATAGTTTTCTGCCCTCGAACATTTATAAGAAAGCCATCTTCTCTTAAAAAATCCTGAATCTTAAACAGTTTTCTACCCTTAAAAAGTTCTAGAACATGCATAAGACAGCCATCTTCCTTTAAAAAAACGGGTTGCACTTCTGGAAGTTCTCGGATGTTCGAAAATCTGCTTGTATCTTCTTCGATTATTGACTGATGTACTCGTAGGTGTATCCGTCAGGATAGCGGGTGTCGCACTTGCCGTCGGAACGTGTGTGTTTATAATTGTTAAGTAAATGGTTAACACCAACGATTTTTACACTTTAACGAATTGATTCTTTCAGAATTTCGGTGTATCGATCTCTTAACAATCCTAGCGACTGCGCCAATTATATTTAATGAATCAATAAAAGCATTTTTTTTTAATTCTTTCAAAGACAAAACAAGATAAACTGCTCTGTTCTAGTGCTACGTACAATATAACTACATGTATTGTTCAAGAGAACTGATAACGTGGCTTCTCAGATATACTGCTGATAGTATGAAATATGATCGTGAGAAATGGTGTGTTTCAAGAGGAACTGTTATATAAGTTATACAACAAATACTAACATTTATATTACAATTGTTATTACAATATTTATTTATTTATTTATTTATTTTGTTACTCTGCACAACAGGAAGTAAATCCCAATTACAGTACAGGGGACCTACAGCTTATAGTGGAATCCGAACCACTCAGACACAATCGTATTTTTTTGATATAAGTAGAAGTCAGTGAGATTTGAACGCACGACCTCTTGCTTGCTAATTAAGAAACGCAAGTTTTACCTCGCTTTTATCCACTGAGCTACGATTGCCTGTGAATATGAATGACAATATTCTATATATTGTGACGAAGCGTACATGTCACAATGGTTTTTCGGCTTCGAATCCGCGGATTGAATGCGCGAGTCGTGGAAACGCGAATAACTCGCGAACGCAGGCCCGTACTCGCGCGCCGTGTTCACCGCGGACACAATGCTATCCATCTCACCCGATTTCCTACTTTTGAACCAAATCCAAACTCCCGTGATCCAGTTTCCAAATTCAACCAAAACATCCTATCCTTTAGCATTGTGCGAGCCGCCGACAACATCCAGGGACAGGAATCATTAACAAAACAGTATATAAACCGAGCCCTCAGCCATCAGAAACACAGTCAGATCATCCGTCTCTGAGAGTGAAAACCTCGGAGTTGCGAGCCACCTGATAATTCTACCGTCCGTCAAAGAAGAAGTCGTCTTCTCCGTCCACTAGGTAAGCAACCGCATCCTGTTGTTTCTCCGTACCGTGTCGTGCGCTTCCTAGAGGTTTTGTTTTTTTCTTCGGGCTACCAGCATCCGTCCCGTGTCACCCCTCTTTTCTGGTACTTGTTTAAAAGCATAAAATATTACTTCTGTCACCCCCAAGCGAGCAATCCTAGGCGTCCCAGTTGTAACGTTTGTGTTTTTTCTTCGGACTACCAGCGTCCGTCCCGTGTCCCCCCTCTTTTCTGGTACGTGTTTAAAGGCCCAAAATATCACTTCTGTCACGCCCAAGCAAGAAATCCTAGGCGTCTCATTCGTAACGTTTGTGTGTTTCGCCGGGTTACCAGCGTCCGTTCCGTGTCACCCTCCGTTCTTGGTACTTGCGCGAAAGCAGCCAAGATTACTTCCGCCACGCCCTAGAGAGCAATCCAAGGCGTCTGCGGTCGTAACACTTGCATTTTCTCCCGAGATACCGCCATCCGTCTCGTGCCACCTTAATTTTTGGGTAACTGCGCGAAATCACCAGATCTCACTCAGACGGCGTCCAAGCGAGAAATCCAAGATGTCCGCCGCGGTTACCGTCGCGCATTCGCCGAAGTCAACTGCGTACGGTGCCTGTTACCTTCATTTTTGGGTAACTACGCGAAATCACTGGATCGCACTCCGACGGCGTCCGAGCGAGAAATCCAAGACGTCCGCCGTGGTTACCGTCGCGCAGTCACCGAAGTCAACCGCGTCCGGCACCTGTTACCATCATTTTTGGGTACTCGCGCAGCCGCGATACTCCGCACGTTATCAGCCATAACTCGAGTACCCTGCCGAAATCTGCAAAACGGTTTTCACGTCGACCATCAACACACTGTCCGTCATCTCCGAGCATCCAGCGTCGCGGCGCCAGGCATCGGTTTCCAAAAATGTTGGAAACCAACTCCTCGCCATCCGACACTACTAACCAGCCGCTGTTTAGTGGACCCTACCCTCGCGACGCCCAGCGTCGGGTTTTCAACAAACCGCGATTTTGCACTATACGTACTCGCGGACATCCAGGCGATTACAACCACTCCCATATTAGCGTCGCGATGCCCAGCGTCGATCACAAAAACCTGGTGGAATCGATTCTTTCGGGTTTGCCAACACTCGTTGTGGCATCTATCGCCACCTTCGACACAACCACCGTCAGAACCGTCCTCCATTTTACCAGCCAGTTGTTTTCATCAAATAAAACGCACCAGCAAATATTTGTTTACCATTATTGTTTGTTTTATTTTGTTCTTCGCACCCAAACCTAATTCTCCAAACCTGCTATCCGGTACCGTTGGCGCCCGAGCAACCAGCGACAACATTTGTCGCCGAGTTAGTGAAGGACTCGTCACAATATAAAAGACTCTAACATTTATATTACAATTAATTTTACAAATACAGTTTAGTACAATAAATGATGGATGACAATATTAGTTGGGATTGTAATTAAATTTTTGGAGGTCTTTTCATTGAAGGGAGAAAATGCGTCGGCTACAGTAATTCTGCTGGATGTTTCCAAGATGATACTGCTTCAGGAGACTCCGTAGAAGGTGGAGACATCTCGAGTGCCACTATTTGTAGATCATAGTGGCTCCAAGATAAGTACCATGCTACCGGTGAGTAACAGAGACGATAAACATTAAAAGAAGAACTGGGCATACAAGCAAATAAGGAACAGCAAGATATTTACCAAGCACCTGATACAACAACTGAAGAAGTGTAGATGACTGTGACAGAACAAGAATTATAATCCATTCACATGCAGTACAATGGAATAGATCTGTTATACAAGCCTTGCCTTCCGAAACTTAAACCCAACCAATCAACAAACATAATAATACAAGAACTTAATAGTATTATTGGGAAGCATATTAACTCTCAAACTACATTGGAAGAGATACATAGCTTAATTTACACAGGAACCTACACGGTAATAACACGGAATGGACAAAAAATATCGATGAAGGAGAGGAAGCAACAAATAAACTAAATTCCGGCATGGGAAAGACTAATGATGAACAAAATAAAGAAATTAAGACATTAAATTGGAATCCATACACAAAGCCAAAACACCAGTAAGAAAGTCAAAAAATTAGCCACAAAGATAATTACGAGATACAGATATGATAATAACCCGGGGTTGATAGAGATAATGTACCTGCTAAAACAAAAATGTGGGGTAATAGCTCAGTGGTAGTTAGTCGGTCTGTGGATCCTGAGAACCTCGTATCGATCCCACAGCCGACAAACAATTTTTACCAAATTAAAATTACCCATGTGGCTCCCCCACCACTAACATCTTTGGGGGCCGTGATTTGATGGCTGGTAACCGCACTTCATGCGCATAAATATATCACTTACCAAGATCTGCTTTGGTACAGTGCAACACCCAGTAATGGGTAAAGGGCGTGATGATATATTTATTTATTTATTTTATTTTAAATAAAAATTTGCTGCCAGTGGAAAGGTTCCATCTACCACGAAAAGAAGGAGGAAGAGGCATATCTAGTCTTTATAACAGAAACTATGCACAGATTGCAAATCTCAGAAATTACTTCCTAGAGAAAAGCAACTCAAGTGAAATTAACCATTGCATAGGTTCGGCCGATAATAAGATTACCCCACTAAAATTAGATGTAAGAGAATTCGATCCAGCGGAGAAAAAATTAACATCAGCTCAACTAAAGCAGAACTGGAAAAGCAAAGCCCTACATGGAATATATCTAGCGGAACTAGATAAGCAAGAGATAGACACAAAGGAGTCACAAGGGTGGATTAGTACCGGAAACATCTTTGTTGAAACGGAAGGCTTTATGGCTGCCATACAAGATGAAGAAGTACCAACACGAGCATACCTACCTACCATTAAGTGTAGAATGTGCAACTCAGCGAACGAGACCATATAATACCTACTCGACGAATGCTCGGTGTTGGTACACAAATTATATCTTGACAGACACAATAGGGTAGCAAATATTGTCCGTCAACAGCTGAATTTATTTCAATTACACAGAAGTTGTACCCTACTACAGTTACGTTTGTAAAAACGATAAGTACAAGCTGTATTGGAACAGAGCTATTCAAACAGATAAAACAATCCCCAATATCCCGGACCTAGTACTACAAATGAAACACTCAAAGAAAGCATACCTAATAGATATAGCAATACCTTTACCAAGGAACATTCCTAGAACACATGCGGAGAAAATAATTAAATACTTATCACTATGTGATAAACTTAAGCGCACGTGGAAGCTGGATTTTGCCACAGTAGTCCCAATAATATTAACATCAACTAAAGAAATTCCTGTAAATCTCCATGACAGCATAAAAACATTACAATTACCAACTAACATATACCAACAAATGCAGAAATCTGTACTTCTAGATGCCTGCCAAATAGTAAGAGGGGTACTTGGTTAATTAATTGAAGCAGGAAACTATTCCTGAGATCCAAGTGTAGATCAATTACTTGCCTTTAGGGTCGTAATGACTACAATTTAAAGATATACCTGTGAGAACACAGAGAAATTAAAGAAAATAATAATAATAATAATAATAGTGCGCGGAGCCAAACAGGACGCATCTGTTCTTCATGTTAGAAGCGGCTCCAAAAAGCGTCTGATACCCTAGTTGAGACGGCTTATACTACAGCTCGTAGAAGCTATAAAATGCAAACCGTACTGCAGACGGAAACTGCATGAATTTATGACATGCTAACTAGAAGCAAAACAAAACGAGGTAGACCGGATAAACCGGATCGGAACCGACCTCAGTCAGGACGAATTTTGAACGATGCCGACCAGATCAAAAAAAGCAATGTTGTAAAATTAAATAGATTTATTAATAATTCAAATTTCTTCTGACTAGAAGTCTTGTGCAATTTAATAGATTTTCATTGCTCATTGCGTTTCATGAATGGATCACTACAACAAAATTACATAATTTGGTATTAACTGTTATACAATTGATTTAGACAAAGAAAGGAATGTTAGAAAAGAAAAGAGATTTAGAAATGATGCATACTTTTACTGACTAGTATTCTTATGCAATTTAACAGGTTTTTATCGTTCATTGCGGTTCAAGAACGGATCACTACAAAAGAAATGACACAGTTTGATAGTAGCTATTATATAATTTATTATTGTGGACAAAAAAACAATGTTTTCAAATAAAATAGATTTATTAATTATGCGAATTTCTTCTGACTAAAAGTCTTATCCAATTTAAGAAGATTTACATCGTTCATTGCAGTTCATGAAAGCATCACTAGACAAAATTACATAATTTGATAATAACTGTTATACAATTTATTATTGTGGAAAAAAAAGGGATGTAACACAGTATGATAATAGCTGCTCCAAAATTTATTATTATGGAGACAGGGAGTAATGTTAGAAATTAAAATAGATATAGAAATAATGAACGCTTCTGTAATGTTACCTATAACGTCAAATATTATTATAAAATATATCCTGGCTCGAAAGACCAAATTTAAGATTAAGTTTTATTAAAAATTAGAACAGTCAAAAAATGTATTTATTTTCAATTCAAAAATATTTATCAACAACAACAACTTTTTTAACGAACAAAAAACATAGTTACTCAACATAGTCATGACAACTGTAATTGGCGGCGTAGTCATAACATACTCCTCCTCAGTAATAGATCCTGATAATGACCAATTACTAAACAATGTGATCTTTGACAGGAAGAACACAAATTTTTGTTACTGGACGTCGATAAATGCCATTTACAGTTTTCACATCAACTACTCGTACGTTTCCGTCGTTTTCAGGATACAGAGAGATAATTTTTCCTATTGGCCATGTATTCCGTGGTCCATTTGGATCTGCAATGACAACAACGTCACCCATACTAACTTGTCTCTGTTGTTGTCTCCATTTGTTTCGAGACAATAATGTTGGCAAGTATTCTCGCGCCCAACGTTTCCAAAAAATATCAATTAGTCGTTGTGCCGCTCTCCATTTTAACAGAAGGCATAAATCTTTGTCATTCGTTGATGTAAACGTCCATGCTACGTGTGATGATCCAATAAGGAAGTGATTTGGAGTCAATGCTTCTGGATCTTCTGGATCTATGGATACGTGAGTCAGAGGACGACTATTTATTAGATTTTCAATCTCTGAAAACACAGTTCGGAGGATGTATTCTTGGGGATATCTGTCTTGTAATAATGATGTCATGTTTTTCTTTACCAGCTGTATCAATCTCTCCCAAGTTCCGCCCATGTGAGGTGTCAATGGAGGATTAAATTTCCATTTTGTGTTTTTAAGAGATAAATTTCTAATTATCTCATCTTGATTTAAAGTTTGAAGAGCTTCTTTTAATTCTTTTTCTGCCCCTTTAAAATTCGTTCCGTTGTCACTATATATTTCTTCGGGAAATCCACGTCTACATCCGAATTGTCTATACACGTGAATAAATCCATTTGTTGTCAAATCATGTGCAATTTCTAAATGAATAGCTCGTGTGACCATACAAGTAAATATGACACCATATCGTTTTTCGTGGCTTCTTTTAACCGTGACTTCGATTGGTCCAAAATAGTCTACTCCAGTTTTAATAAAAGGTCGAATTGTTGGTTCAAGTCGGCAGTTGGGCAGTTGTCCCATAATTGGAATTTTTCGATTTTTGCAAAGTTGACAATCAAACCATGTTCTCTTGACAGCTTGTCTGATGTTTAAAATCCAATATTTTTGACGTATTTCATTTATAATCATTTCACGGCCCAAGTGATTTGCCTTTTCATGAAAATTTTGTAAAAGCAATTTAACTATACTGTGTTTTGGATCTAAAATTATTGGTTTTCTTGTAAATTCATTTAAAATTGTTGCATTGTTTAGTCTTCCATTTATTCGAATTATGCCATTTTCATCTAGAAAACACGTCAAGGAAAACAGTCTACTTGATTTCGGTAGTTTTGCTTCAGTTTTTAATGTACATATTTCATTAGCAAACGACTCTGTTTGGCTTCGTTTTAAAAGTAAATATACAGCAAATAAAAGTTCTTCAGGCTGTAGTTCCCACGAATTTTCCTTTAAAGTTACTCGTTTCTGACTTTTTCGAATATATCTTAGCATCCAAGCTGTACTTCGTAGTAATCTATACCATTTTGAAAATCTGTTCGGGTCTGGTGTTGGTAAATGGCCTGTTGTTGTAATTACAAAAATACAATCGTTTCTCACTTCTAAAAATTCAGATTGTACTTCTTTAGGTTCGTCCTTAAATATTTTTTCTTCTAATATGAATTTAGGTCCTGTTATCCAAGTGCTTTCGTTCGTAAAATCAAATTTTTTAGTTCTTTTTGTTGCTTCGTCTGCTACATTATCCTTTGAACTAACATAGTTCCAATCTTCTGTGTTTGTTAATTCTTGAATTTCACCAATTCGTTGTGCAACAAATGTTTTAAAACGTCGAGTTTCTGATTTTATCCAATGCATAACTGTACTTGAATCTGTCCAATATGCTGTTTTTTCTATATTGATGTTTAGTTCTTTTTTCAGTGAATTCCCAAGTCGAGCTCCCATTAGTGCTGCTTGTAGTTCTAGTCTGGGAATTGATGTTGCTTTTAAGGGAGAAACTCTTGTTTTTGCACAAATGAAGGAAGTTGAAATGTTAGTGCCTTTTACAAACCGAAAATATGCAACTGCTGCATATGCATCTTCGGACGCATCGCAGAATACATGCAACTCAATCTTGCATTCTGTCAATTTTAGTTCTGTGTACTGTCTTGGAATTTTAAGTTTATGAATATTTTTCAAATCTGCTAGCCAGTCTAACCATTTAATATTTAAGGAATCTGTGATTTCATCATCCCACCCTAATCCACTGCGCCAAATTTCTTGCAGTAATATTTTTCCTTGAATAATGAAGTTTGCCAAAAATCCAAGGGGATCAAACATTGACATTATTACTTTTAATATTTCACGTTTTGATGGTCGTCGCTTTCCTTCTAAAATATCTTTGTCAATTTTGTGGAATTTCGTCTGATAGCTAAAATTATCTTTTATTGGATTCCACCAAAGTCCCAGAATTCTTTCAGAAGTTATGTGTTTATTGATATCATTTAAATCAATGTTCTTCTCCCCAAAAATTGTGAGAGATGGTTCTATTAGTTTTAGAACATTTATAGAATTTGATAGCCAGTTGCAAATTGTGAATCCTCCACGTTTATGTATTTCAATGACGTCATTTATTAATTTGATTGCTTCATCTTCCGTGTCCGCTCCACCAAGATAATCATCCATATAGGGTTCTCTAATAATTGCATTGCATGCTTCGGGATTTTCTTTCATGAAACAATTGGCATTTCTATTTTTGGCTTCCTGAGCAAGACAAGGACCACATGTTGATCCAAAAAAGACTACTTGAATCTCGTATACATCTGGAAACTTGTAACGATTCATGCCGCGCCAAAGGAGTCTCTGTGCACATCGATCTTCTTTTCTGACCATTACTTGTAGAAACATTTCTTTGATGTCAGCCACAAACGCTATTTTCTTTATTCGAAAATTTAAAAGAATGGTAAATAAAGAATTATATAAATCAGGTCCACTCATCAGTTTGTCATTTAAACTTATACCATTTGATTTAGATGCAGCATCGAAGACAATTCTAATTTTGTTTGGTTTGTTGGGATTTACAACTCCAAAGTACGGTAAATACCAAGTTTTTGAATTTTCAATGGCTGCTTCTTCGATAATTTTCTTAAATAACCTTTCTTAACTAAGTCATCAAATTTGTTACAATATGCTTTGGCATATTCTTCATTTTTGTCCATCTTTCGTTCAGTGTATTGTAGTCTTCTAAATGCATTTTCTTTACTATCAGGGAAATTTATTTTATCTTCTTTCCACAGGAGACCTGTTTCGAATCTGTTCCCAACACGTTTCATTGTGCAATTTAAAATATCTTCTGCACGTATATCTTGTTTCGATAAAGTCTTATTTATTATCGGTTTGATTTCTAGATTTTCTATTTCCATTGCTCTTTTACCATATCATGAAGTATATCTAAGTCGTCTTTTTCTTGATGGTAAATATGGCAGGTATACTTTTTATGAGCTGGTTGATTCCGATTACTAGTTTTACCGTGTACAACCCATCCTAAAAGTGTTTTACTAAGTGCAGATCCATTCCAAGGTCCATATATGATTTTTCGATTAATTAGTAACGGCCAATTGTCTTGTCCAATTAATATTGTAGGTTTTCCAATAAATTTTGATTTTGATATTTGTGGAACGTCAAGGTAAGAATAATTTTCTAACAAATCTTTCATGTCAATAATTTGAGTAGGCAACGATAGTCCTTTAATAGTTCGTGCATGACGTATGAAGAATGACTTAGATTTTTCCCCACATATTTTTAAATTGACTACTTTTGATGTCGAGTTTTGCTGTATTTCCTCGTTTGTCCATTGAATATGTAAAGGTTTCTCTGGTCCGTCTAGATGAAGTTGTTTTGCCACTTCTTCGTCAATTAGAGTGACAGTCGATGCATCATCCAGAAGAGCAAATGTATCGATTGTTCTATTTTTACCTGATAATTTCACTGGTAATATTTTTAACAAAACGTCATTTGATGGCTGTGATATGTGACAGTTAGTTTGACAGTTCGTTTCCTTGGAAATCATTTTACTTTCCGGTTGTGATTTACCATTTGACTTTATTTTATCTTCATTGTGTAATAATTTATGATGTAGTCGTTTACATCCATTTATTCCACATAATTCCTTTTTCAGACAGTTTACTATACCATGGCCAGGTGTTAGACAAGAGAAACAAATTCGTTTTGAAGTTACAAATGTCCAGCGGTCATCAATAATAAATGACAGAAATTTTTGACATTTATTCAACGGATGTTTTTTCAAAGAACAGCAGTAACATGTAGTTTTTTCATTCCCAGTTGTGACGAATACATTTTTTGATTTATTTTTAGTTGAATTATATTTGTCTTCAATGTTTAACAAATATGGTACTTGAAGTTGACATGCCATATCTGCTTGTTCAGCTAACCATTCTTGAAATTTTTCTATTTTTAAATCATTTGGCTGTAAATATGTACTTTGTTTCATCCAACGCATTTTATAATTATTTGATAATTTATTAACTAATTCTTGTAGAAGTAATGGATTGCGTAGATGATCATTTTCATTTAATAATTGTAAGGTAAAAACTAAATTGCTGACAGTGTCTGAAAATTCAATCAGAAGATCTTATGTATCTTCCTTAATCGAAGATATTCTCTTGACTTGCTCTAGTAACATTGAAATTATGTATTCTGGTCGTCCAAATCTCCTTTCCAATGTACTAATAACCTTATTTACATTATTTGGTAAGATCAGTAAAGAATTGACAATTTCTCTAGCTTTTCCTTTCAAACACTTTTGTAATCTGTACTGATTTTCTTCATTAGTGAATCCACAGATCTCTGTCGAATTTCTAAATTGGCATATAAAGTTTGGCCAATCTGTCGGGTTCCCACTAAATATTGGTAGTTCTTTAGGTAGTGACTGTCGTGATAATAATTTACTCAAATTAATATTTCTTGTCGATTCTGATAATTGAATATCTTGTTCTTGTCTTCTTTCTTCTTGTCTGTCGAACCATGTTTCTACCTTTGATTTGTCTGTTATGTTTGCTGGCATGTCTGGTATATCAGCGATAATACTATGTTCTTCATCTATTTCGGCTAATTTTAAAGCCATTTCTAAGTCTAATATTTCTTGATCGTGTTGTTTCTTTTTCTTCGCATATTCTAATTGAATAGCTAGTTTTTGTCGAATTGCGATATTCTTTGAAGATTGTCGAGATATACTTCTTTGGTCATCTCCAGGATTATGAAGTGCATTGTCTTTTAGTGATGTTGTTTTCTGTATCTTGTCATCTTCATTTACAGCTTGTTTTGTTTGTGATTTAATTCGTTCACTACGACGAAGTTTTTCAGACATGATGAAAATGAACGGTTTTCCGAAGAGTCGATTCAATAAAGGCTTCGAAGGACCAATGTAATGTTACCTATAACGTCAAATATTATTATAAAATATATCCTGGCTCGGAAGACCAATGTAATGTTGCCTATAACGTCAAATATTATTATAAAATATATCCTGGCTCGAAAGACCAAATTTAAGATTAAGTTTTATTAAAAATTAGAACAGTCAAAAAATGTATTTATTTTCAATTCAAAAATATTTATCAACAACAACAACTTTTTTAACGAACAAAAAACATAGTTACTCAACATAGTCATGACAACTGTAATTGGCGGCGTAGTCATAACAGCTTCTTCTGATTAGATATCTTGTACAATATAACAGATTTTCATAGTTCATTGCGGTTCATGAAAAGATCACTAAACAAAATTACACAATTTGATAATAACTGTAATATATTTTATTATTGTTGGCAATGAGAGCAATGTTAGAAAATGTAATAGATTTGTAAATAATGCAAACTTCTTGTGACTAAAAGTCTTGTGCAATTTAAGAAAATTTTCATCGTTCATTGCGGTTCATGAAAGCATCACTACACAAAATTACATAATTTGATAATAACTGTTATACAATTTATTATTGTGGAAAAAGTAAAGGAGGCTAGAATATAAAATATTTTTAGAAATGATGCAAACTTCTTTTGACTAAAACTCTTATGCAATTCAACAGGTTTTTATCGTTCACTGCGGTTCATGAACGGATCATTACAACAAAATTACCAAATTTGATAATAACTGTTATAAAATTTAGTATTGTGGACAAAGGGAGCAATGTCATAAATTAAAATAGATATAGAAATTATGCATACTTCTTCTGACTAGAAGCCTTGTGCAATTTAATAGCTTTTAATCGGTCATTGCGGTTCATGAAAGGATCACTACAACAAAATTACACAATTTGATAATAAATGTTATAAAATTTATTATTGTGGACAAAGAGAGCAATGTTAGAAATTAAAATAGATATAGAAATAATACACGCTTCTTCTGACTAGATGTCTTGTACAATATATCAGATTTTCATAGTTCATTGCGGTTCAAGAAAAGATCACTACACAAAATTACACAATTTGATTATAACTGTAATATATTTTATTATTGTTGGTAATGAGAGCAATGTTAGAAAGTGTAATAGATTTATAAATAATGCAAACTTGTTGTGACTATAAGTCTTGTGCAATTTAAGAAGATTTTCATCGTTCATTGCGGTTCATGAACGGATCACTAGAACAAAATTACACAATTTGATAATAACTGTTATAAAATTTATTATTGTGGACAAAGAAAGCAATGTTAGAAATTAAAATAGATATAGAAATAATGCACACTCTTTCTGACTAGATGTCTTGTACAGTACAACAGATTTTCATAGTTCATTGCGGTTCATGAAAAGATCACTACACAAAATTACACAATTTGATAACAACTGTAATATATTTTAGTATTGTTGGCAATGAGAGCAATGTTAGAGAATGTAATAGATTTATAATTTTTTTTTCTCTTTATTTCATTGTATATTTACAACTGGCTTATTAGCCAACCAGTAAATTGTATATATATATATATATATATATATATATTTTACGCATGCAAGAAAGTAATATTTACATTTACAATATCACTTCTGTTATTTTATTTTAGTTTAGTTACATAAATCAAATGGTTTATTTCTCTTCAATCTTCTAGTTTCTTGTTCATTGTCCAGTAGCTTTAAGGCCAGGTGGTTCGGATGATAGTTTAACCTATTCTGATATCTATTAGCGTGTAAAGTTGTTTGTTCCTGTATATACTGATGTTCAGGTCTCTATGTAGTATTTCATTGCTGACATACCAAGGGGCGTTGGCTATTATTCTTAATGTTTTGTTTTAAAATTTTTGTATGATATTGATGTCAGTTCTTTTGGTGCATCCCCATATTTGTATTCCGTATGTCCATATTGGTACAAGAATAACTGTACAACAGGATCTTGCTTTCCGGTGTTAGTTTTGAATTACATCCTATTAGCCAGTACATTTTCCTTAACTTTAGGTCCAGCTGTTTTCTTTTTTCCTGTATGTGTACTTTCCATGTACCTAGTTTATCAAGGTGCATTCCAAGATATCTAACGCTGTCCTGCTTTGGTATAGTGTTGTTATTTATTGTTAGGACACGTTACACGTTTTGTAATGAATGTAACATGGGTACATTTTGTTTCGTTGATCTTAATATTCCACTTTTGTGTCCAGTTTTGTATTTGGTTGAGAGAGTTTTGGCGGATGTTACTTGCTTCCGATGGGATGACGTGAGAGGCTAGTATTGCCGTGTCATCGGCATATATGGCAGTTAGTGTGTTGGGGTTGCACGGTAGGTCTGCAGTATATATTTGGTATAAAAGTGGGCCTAGCACGTTGCCTTGTGACACTCCAGCATTGATTTCGTGTATTTTAGAGTATGTTCCCTGGTTTGTTACTTGGAATTGTCTATTAGTCAAGTATGATTTGAAGAGTAGATAGTATTGGCTGGGTAGTTTTTTCTTTATTTTGTATAATAGGCCTGTGTGCCACTATCAAATGCTTGGCTCACGTCTAGGAAAGCACCCGTGCATATTTTTTGTTCTTCGATGTCTTTTTCTATCTTTTCCACATCTCTGTGCACTTGTTCAATAGTTGAGTGTTTATTGCGAAACCCGAATTGGTGGTCTGGTATGATATTATTTCTCTCAATTATTGGTTTTATGCGCGCTAATAGTAGTTTTTCGAGTAGTTTAGCGAGTGCTGGAAGAAGTGATATAGGCCTGTACGAGGCTGTCTCGTGCAGCGGCTTCTCTGGTTTGTGTACCATTATTATATGAGCGAATTTCCATTGTATGGGAAAATACTGGAGGCGGATTATTGAGTTAAATATTGCCGTGATAGCAGTTGTTGTTTTTGTTGGTAGTTCTTTTAATATTTGAGCGGTTATGAGGTCGTAACCGGGGCTTTTATTGTTATTTAGTCGTTTGATTTCTTCTTGAACTTCTTTAGGTGTAGAGTGTTTAATTGGCCGTGACAGTTGTAGTGGAACATCGAGGAAATCTTCGATTTCTTGTGAAGTATCTATGGAATTATTTGGGGTGTTTGGCTTGAAAACATTGGTAAAGTGCTCAGCATATGCTTCCGCTTTCTCTTGGTTGCTTCTTGCCCATGTTCCGTCTCTATTCCGGATTGGAGCATTATGTTGTTTTGGTCTTTTTAAGTTGTTAGTTGCCTTCCATAAGCTGTAGTCTTTGTCTTTAGCGGGTGATAATGTTTGAAGATAGTGTTGAAAATTTTCTTCTTTTATTTCACGAAGGGTACTTTTTAGTTCTTTAGATAGTTTATTTACTTTTGTTTTATCATATGGGTTCCTAGATAGTTGCCATTTTCTTCTGGCTTTTCGCTTTTCAATTATAAGCTCTTTTATGTGTTTTGGGTAATTGGGGATGTTCTCTCTAGTGACTTTGGAAGGTATGGAGAGGATCGCAGCTTCTTGTATGCTCCTAATTATCTTTTCGATTTTGTCTTCTATTTCTATTCCAGTGTTTAGTAGTGTTTGGGATTGTTGTTAATTTGTTTAATTTTTCTCGAAACGCGTCCCAATTGGTATGTTTGTTGGTTAGCGTTGGTTTTCCTTCTTTTTTTATTATTTCTGTGCTTAGGGTAAGTAACATCGGTGAGTGGTCTGAGTTTAGGTCATAGCAGGTTTCGATGTCGCTGTAGTTTGTAGAAATTCCATTTGTGATGAAGAAGTCGAGTAAATCGGGGATTTTGTTTTGGTCAGTTGGCCAGTTGGTTGGGTCACCAGTGCTTTGATGTTCGTACTTATTGGAGATCATTGTATTGTAGCGTTGGCATCCTCTAGGGTTGATAAGTCTGGAGCCCCACATCGTTTGCTTAGCATTATAGTCGCCGCCCGCTATGAATTTGTTGCTTAGGGTGTTGAAGAATTCATCAAATTGGTCTTTAATCATTGCATGTTTGGGGCGGGGGCGGGGCAATATGTGGATGTGTTACATAGCCTGTTCTGTCTTGTACTTTGATGCTGGTTGCTTGTATGTGCTCCGTTTCATATTTTTCTATTTCGTTGTGATTTAGTTTGTCGTTTATTATTATGGCTGAGCCACCATGCGCAGTACCGTTCGGGTGCTGAGTGTGATAGGTTTTGTGTTTTTGAATTTGAAAATAGCTTCTATCCGTGAAATGCGTTTCGGAGACGAGCAATATATCTAGATTTTGTTCATAGATGAAATGTTCTACTTCCTGACGGTGTTGCGCAAGTTCCTTTGCGTTCCATAGGCCTATTCTTAATGTTGTACTATGCATTCTTTCTTAGATTATTGATGACCGAGGTTAACAAATTAATTATCATGTTATTTTAGTTTAGGAGTTGGCTGAGGAGTGTTTCCAGTTTGCTCATGATTGTATTGGTTGAGTTTGTTTCATTTTTTCAGAATTGACTTCCGTTCTTATCTGTGTTTGATTAGTCTGCTGGTGTGTTGTTTCAGCGTATGTTGCATTTTCTCTGTTGGTTTTTTGGTTTGTGGTGTTCGCTGTTGGATTAGTTGCTGATCTTTTGTTTCGATTGCTATCCTCTCTTGCTTTTTGTAAGTCTCTGTATACCGTGCATCCTTTATAGCTGGCTGGGTGAGCTCCCTCGCATAGTGCACATACTGCGTGAGTTTTTTGGCTTCGTACAGTTTTGCGTTTGGTGATTTTCGCCACACTTCACACAAGTGTAGGGTTTCGTGCAGTAAGATTTTGTGTGGCCGTAGGTCTGACATATCATGCATTGAGTTTTGTCTGTTCTTTTTCTAGGAGGTTCTACTTTTATTATGGTGTTTAGCAGCTCTGTAATGTTATATGTTTTTATTATTGTTGTTTGGGTTTTGATCCACAAAGAAGAATGGAAGCGGTTCCTTGGTTTTCCAGTGCCTGATGTTTGTAACGTTTCGAATTTCAAAGCCTTTGCTGATTAGTTCATTCTTCATTAGTTCTGTGGATAAGGTTGGATGTAGGTTGCGGATTACTGTTCTGTAGGATCTGTCTTACCTGGGTTGGTATGTATAGTACGAGACTTTGTTTAGGTTTAGATATGTTACTAGTTTCCTGTATGCATCAGAGGTTTTTGTGTTTATCTTGATGTCATTTTTAGCCTGAGTTTTGCATGTGAATTCTTCTCTACCAAGGATGATTTCTATGCTTGATTTCATTAGGGTATAATCCGTGATGTTTTGTATAAATATTGAGGGTGGTTTTTGATCTGTATTGTTGTCTGTATTTCCGGTTTCTTTTTCTGTTTGTGTTATTATATTTTGGTTATTTAATATAGTGTACCTGTTGTAATTTTGTTAGTTGTCGTTGTTTTATTATTTCATTTTGTCGGGTGTAGTATATTTCCCTTTCCTTCACGAGGGCGTTTAGTTTTGTTTTTTGTTTTTATTTCCTACCATCCTACTGGGTCCTCTTCGTCCATGTTTTCATTTATTTGTGTTGGTGTTGTCTGTTCTTCTTGGCTTCTTATATACACTACTGGTGTTGTGTATGAGAAGTTATTTTGAAGTAGAGGAGATATACCTATTGGTGATTTGAATAGGGGTTGTTGGTGAAGTGTATATTGTGGATGTTATTGGTTGTCTTATTGTTGAGATTGTTATGGTATTTGTGCTTGAAGTTGCTGTGGTGGTTGTAACTCTGTATGTGGGGGTGGTTGCTGGTGGTATTCCTCCACTTGTTTCTGGCATTGTAAGTCTTTCCTTTGTGCTCTTGAAGTTACCGTATGAAACACGTAATTTGTTCACAGTGAAGTAACAATAATTATTATATCACTATTTAGTTGGTTTATTAGTCGCACTTGCACAGCACAGTTCACATAACACGTCCGTACACTCTGACTGCTTGTAGTCAACGATTCATAAATAATGCAAACTTCTGTGGCTAAAAGTCTTGTGTAATTTAAAAAGATTTTCATCGTACATTGCGGTTCATGAACGGATCAGCCCCCGGATCATGTAAATGTGAAAACGATATTCGTTATTCAATTGAGCACGTAAAATTAGTCAGTCACTACGTTTTCAACTTCGGATATTTCCGTGAACTCACTACGTTTTTCTCTAAACGATATCGTATTCTTAGTACCTTTTTATTTTTATGTCAAAAAACTTTGACAAGTAAAAATCAATATTATTTAATAAACATAAATAGTAAAAATAATAATTATTTAAGTCAATATATCAATATTATGTAGATAAAATTATTCATATAAAACAATTCTTAGCTCTTTCTACATAATGCTCCCTATTTTTTCTCCGCCAGTGATAGTTCTTTTTTTTAAAGCGCTGCTTTGCTTTTAGCCCTCTGCTTATAAATCTGACCAAAGCTACAAATGAATAAATTTTTTTTTAAATAATAAATGTCAAATTGCAATTATACTTTCTGCCACAATTGAACAGCTTTTATTCCACTGCCCAGCGCATTTAAGCGTATGGTCAAGTCGCTCCACAGTTCATTAATTTTGGCCCGTCCTTATACTGTTTAATATGTCCTTGTATCATTTCCTTATTTATTTCCAAATATGATATAAAGGTTACCCATATATCAGCCTTTCGTGCCATTCTTGAAATTTTATTGTCCTGTAATATTAATTATTATAAATTTTATGAAAATATGAATCGTCAAATATTTTCATATGAAAAATTAACGTATTTCATTATTTATAACTGCAGTGGGATCATGTAACTATGAAAACGATATTCGTTATTGTAGTGATCATATAAAATTAGACACTCGTTTCGTTTTCATCTTCGACTATTTCCGTAAAATCACTGCGTCTTTCAAAAAACGATATCGTTTAATTAGTAAATTTTTGTTTATATGGTTTTAAAAGTGACATTTACTTGAGAATGACATTTTAATTATCTGTCAATTTTCGGAAAATAAATTTAAATAGTTAATTTGTTAATTTAGAATTTTAGGAATTATTTTAGTTATTAAACCCTGGTACAATATTTATCATTATGAGTAGGCAAATACATAAATAATATATATAGTCTTCCTCATACCAAAGAAGTCTCGGACAGGATTTTAACTTTGGTATAAGCCAAACTAAAATGAGCGATATTTTGAACAAAATAACAAATGGCATAGAACGTTACAATTTTTTAAATAAAATTTATTAATAAAACATGTGGTATTCGTACACCAAATTCTACGTTCTCTTCGCCGCATATATTTTCTGTTCCAATTATTGCTAAACATCTCTCCTCTAAATGAGTGAGTTTTGGAATGTTTGCTGAACCACCTCCTGTTTTAGGCTGCTCTTTTTTGATAAGTGCAGCTTTCATTTTTAATCATGGCTTAAAATCTGACCAAGCCTTTAGAAATAGGATTATTAACAAACTAGTAAGTTAAACAAATTTTGGTAACTAATTTTTTTCCACTGGGAAACATTTTTCATATCGCAACCAACTGAATTTAATTTTGCGGTCAAATCTTGCCACAGTTTATTCGATTTTACTCGACCCTGAGAGGTATTTATTCTGCCTCTAATTTACTCCGGATATTCTTCAAAGAAAGATATCATACTCTTCCAAATATACTTTTTCTTGCCATAATGGATATTTATCTGTTAAATATATATTAACTAGGTATTAAATTGTTTTTTATAATGAATTAACAAATTACTTACTTAATTATATGTCTATATATCTATTTAATATCTCCTTAATTCAAAATATCTTAAATTATTATAATGAGATTGTCACATCTGTCACAATATGAAATAATTCACATGTTTTATATTTAAAAAAAATTAAACAAAGATAAACTTATACGAGAATATATATGGATGATTGACAAAGATAGAAACAGTGAATTTCGTTTTCACTGAAAGTAAACAAGGTGAATATATTTGACGTTTTCATCACTATAAAACGAAATCGTTTTCACTATTCACTTTTACGTGATCACTTAACAAGTGAGTCACATCTACTCACTCTTACATGATCCCACTCCTGATGTACCTTTCTTTTTTTACCTGTGCCGAGTGCAAACGTCGAACTTCTTTAAATTGTGACATAGTAAGCACTGAGTAAAAATTGAAAAAAAAATATAAAAAATTTGAATAAAGAACGACTTATAGAAATATAAATGAATTAAACAAAGATGTTAAAAGTGAGTAACGTTTTCACCCACAATGAACATTGCGTTTAGAAATGACAATTTAACTAACGCAAAACAATATCGTTTTCGCTATTCATTTTTACATAATCGCAATTGAAACGAGTCACTACTATTCACTTCTAGTCATTTTTACATGATCCCACCCCAGTTCATTGCGGTTCATGAACGGATCACTACAACAAAATTAAACAATTTGATAATAACTGTTATAAAATTTATTATTGTGGACAAAGAGAGGATTGTTAGAAATATAAATAGATATAGAAATAATGCGGCCTTTCTTCTGAATAGAAGCCTTGTGCAATATAACAGCTTTTCATCGTTCATTGCGGTTCATGAACGGATCTCTACAAAAAAGACACAATTTGTTATTAGCTATTACATAATTTATTATTGTGGGCGAAGCAAGCAATGTTCTAAAATAAAATAATTTAATAATAATGCAAACTTCTTCTGACAAAAAGTCTTATGCAATATAACAGATTTTCATTGATTATTGCGGTTCATAAATGTATCACTATCCAAAATTACATAATTTGATAATAACTGTAATATATTTTAGTATTGTTGGCAATGAGAATGTTAGAAAATGTAATAGATTTATAAATAATGCAAACTTCTTGTGACTAAAAGTTTTGTGCAATTTAAGAAGATTTTCACCGATCATTGCGGTTCATGAACGGATCACTACAAAAAAATTACGCAATTTGATAATAACTGTTATATAATTTATTATTATGGACAAAGACAGCAATGTTAGAAAACAAAATAGATTTAGAAATAATGCGCAGTTTCTATGTATCAGATTTTCATCGATCATTACGGTTCATGAAAGCATCACTACACAAAATTACATATGTAATTTGATAATAACTGTTATACAATTTATTATTGTGGAAAAAGTAAGGGATGTTAGAAAATAAAATAGATTTATAAATAATGCACACTTTCTTCTGTCAAGAAGTCTTGTGTAATATAACAGATTTTCATTGATCATTGCGATTCATGAATGGATCGCTACAAAAAAAGGCACAATCTGTTATTAGCTGTTACATAATTTATTATTGTGGACGAAGAGAGCAATGTTATAAAATAAAATAACTTAGTAATAACGCAAACTTCTTCTGACTAAAAGTCTTGTGCAATATGTAACAAGTCGCATTCGCGTTTGTTACTATTTGTTTAATTTGAGTAGTTTCTGTATAAGAGAAATGTTTGGTCAGTCTTTGTTCTGCATGCAATTCTTGGAAGTATTTGTCCGTTGGATTTGGCGCGAAATCAGTTACCGTAAAAATGTTAGTTTACAGGCCAAGCATTTCCTTATGACGAGAATAGCTCCAGCAAGCAATTTTGAGAACTTCTGTTAGTAGTGTCCAGCCCTTAAAGCTATAAAAAACGAAAATTGTATAGTCTCGCTCTCACTCTCTCGTCAAATGTTGAAGTATCTGGTTGGTACTAAGAAGGTTCTCGAATTGCAAGCTGTTGTTGTAAGCACATGTAAGTTGATTTTTGTTTTTGTTAAATTGTATTGATTGTTTAGAAATATTTGTTGCATTGGAACGATATAAATTTAATTGATTATAAATTGATTTAGTTTAATTTGAATTACATAAACTCACTCTGATTACATTGGTGGCAGAAACGATCTTACCCTCTCAAATCAGCAGTCTTAATGTGTTAAAGTGTTAGTTAATGTGTAAATAATGGAGTCTGAATGTTTATTGTTCTCGGGAAATCCAAACGTGCCGATTTATAAGTTTATTGAGAATATCGAGTTTAATTCTAGAATGAATGGATGGTCAGAAGAAATTACAGTTAGGACGGCAGTAGAGGCAATAATCGGAGACGCGATATTTATTAAAAATGATCCAGTAGTTCAGATAACAAATTCATGGTCTATATTGAAAAATAAGTTAATTGAATATTTTGAACCGCGATTAAGGGAACAAAGTATACAAGAAGAAAGTGAAAGTGTAAATTCCTTCGGACTTAGGGTTTTTAAGAAGTTTATGAGTAAATACGATTACAATACGCAGCGGCAACAGTTATTATTTGAAGCGTTTGAAAATTTTATGGCAGGGTTGTTGCCTTTGATTCGAGATTTAACATTGAGTATGGACACGCATAATTTTGTAAAGGCAGTTCAGATTGCAACAGATTTTGGAATGAAATATGGAGATGAATATAAGAAGCGCGATATAGATGAGAGAAAAATTAATTTTGGAAATTGTAGTGATCGTGATAATTTGTCCGCTAAAATTGATAGTTATTCGCTAGGTTTAAATCGTGTCGAGAAAAATGAAAGTTCGCTATGTCTTTCAGGCAGTACATACCGTCGCGATTCGCGAAATATTTACCAAAATAGAGAAGTTGACAGCAGGTATTTTGATAGTAAAGGTAAAGTTCATTATAATGATTTTAGAAAACCGCCGCGTAGGAACGAGAAGCGTTATAAAGAAGTTATGTGTTTTAAATGTAGAAAAATAGGTCATATCGCAAAATATTGTAGTGAATCAGTTGGTAATTATTATGATATAAAGAATAGATGTAGTGTTTTGTTGAATTTAAATAAAAGTATGAGATTAAATGAAGTAGTAGAAGCTTGCAATGTAGAGACCTTCGAAGAGAGAGTTGAGATTTTCGAGACAGTTGTCTCAGAGAGTGTGGCTTGCGTTAATAAAGTTGAGAGTTTGATATCGTTTGAAGAAATTGAAGTCAGTAGCGTTGAATGTATTGAGCACCGGAAGGAAAAACCGTGTTGATGCAGATGAGTTCCGGCGTGGACCTCGTGGAGCCAGCCGAGGAGGTTGTGGTATCTGCAGTGGTAGAAGTGAATAGTTTTTGTCTGAGTTTAGAAGAAGCGTGTCCCAGCCCAGAGGAAGAGGCTTTGGAGACAGTTGCGCCAGCAGAAGAGTTGCATCGTTTTGTTTTGCTAAGTGTGGTAAAAGAGATTTTAGGAGCACTACTTGGGTATTGTGTGGTGACAGATGAAGTTCCTGCCCCCCTTGAAGAAGTTTTACGTGAAGTTGATGCGAGTGATAGCCAAGCAATAGAAGACGCGGTTCCGAGTGAAATTCCGACAGTGCCAGTGGTAGTATGTCAGCAAGCACAAGAAATGTCTGAGGAGATTAATAATTGCGAATTAAAGGTAGGTATGTGTGAAAATGATGTAAATTTAATAGATTTGTGTATTGAAACAGAAAGCGCGCGAAAAGCAGAGCCACAAGTTAGCCAGATTAGGAGCGGTCATGAGAAGAGAAGTCATAAACAACCAAGGGACAAGGAGAGAAAAAACGTGCCTTGCAGAAACGAAATGGAAAGTACAAGTGTTCGAAAGGTAGGTCAGCCCTAGTACCTGCTCTGAGAGAAGCTATGTACCGCGTCAGGCGTCGCGGGAGTCAAGTTTAGCGGTGAAGGGGGAATATTCGAATGAAGAGCCATTCAAATATTGTACAGGTAGACGAATTCCATTTTATTGTAAAGAAAATATTGTTGCACGATTAGTAAAGAATAACATGAATAAGTTCATTGAATATATAGACGATCAGATAGTAGAAAAAGTAATTAAAGTAAAGATAAATAATAGCAATATGTATTTTTTGAGATATTTGTCGTACAAATCTAGGAAGAAAAAATAAAGCAAGTATTTAACGAATAAATTAGTTGAGAGAAATAAATAATTGAGTTACGACTACGGCTATGTTAAATTGATTTTGAATATGATTTTGTCCTAAATATGAAAAGATAATGACATTGATAAAGGGGTTTAGGGTTCTTGTTGTTAGTTAGTTATTTTGAAAATCAGTAGTCGTAAAGGATGTCAGCTATAGTATTGAATGTTCAATTGAGTTTATTAAAAGTTGTAATGTAAAGAGTAGTTAGTTGGTAATTAGTGTTGGAAGTTAGGACAAGATTCTGCCGCGTATGTATTTGTTACAGGAAACCAGATCGAGTGTCAGTAAAGAAGGCAGACAACCGAGTCTACGCCAGGAGTCAAAGTACCAGAGGACCAAGGAAGCGTCAAGGAGTCAAGCAGAAGACCAGTTTAGATAATCACTGCGTTGTTAGATCCTTTTTGGTTTTGTTTTACAGTTTTATAAGATTCATTTTGGATTCAAGTTAAAGTTAAAGTAGTAATTCAGTTCATGTATTGGTTGTTGTAAATTATATTCTTTCAGAAGTATAATTTATCTTAAGGAGAAAGGGATGTAACAAGCCGCATTCGCGTTTGTTACTATTTGTTTAATTTGAGTAGTTTCTGTATAAGAGAAATGTTTGGTCAGTCTTTGTTCTGCATGCAATTCTTGGAAGTATTTGTTCGTTGGATTTGGCGCGAAATCAGTTACCGTAAAAATGTTAGTTTACAGGCCAAGCATTTTCTTACGACGAGAATAGCTCCAGCAAGCAATTTTGAGAACTTCTGTTAGTAGTGTCCAGCCCTTAAAGCTATAAAAAACGAAAATTGTATAGTCTCGCTCTCACTCTCTCGTCAAATGTTGAAGTATCTGGTTGGTACTAAGAAGGTTCTCGAATTGCAAGCTGTTGTTGTAAGCACATGTAAGTTGATTTTTGTTTTTGTTAAATTGTATTGATTGTTTAGAAATATTGATTGCGTTGAAAAGGATCGAAATTGAGTTGTTAGTATATTAGTTTTAGCGTCTTTTGATTATATAGAGTCACGGATTTAAAAGTAGATTATTTTATATTATATAACTTTCATTTATTTGTGTTTTATTTTATTAAAGTTTATATAATTTTGTTATAGTGGAATTCGTGTTGTAATTTCCCGTTGGTTGTAGTTGCGTCATTGTTCAATTGTTTAAATAATATTCAGTTCCAATTCAATTCATACTCGTAGCAAGTCGAGTCTAAATACTTCTTGGTGGCCCGCTACCCGCGTAATTATTTATTAGTTGCGCGTTAAATTAATATTCATTGTACAGAGCTCACTCTGATTACAAATATAACAGATTTTCATCGATTATTGCGGTTCATGAGCGTATCACTACACAAAATTACACAATTTGATAATAACTGTTATATATTTTATTATTGTTGGCAATGAGAGCAATGTTAGAAAATGTAATAGATTTATAAATAGTGCAAAGTTCTTGTGACTAAAAGTCTTGTGCAATTTAAAAAGATTTTCATATTTCATTGCGGTTCATGAGCGGATCACTACAACAAAATTACTCAATTTGATAATAACTTTTATAAAATTTATTATTGTTGGCAATGAGAGCAATGTTATAAATTAAAATATATATAGAAATTATGCACACTTCCTCTGACTATAAGCCTTGTGCAATTTTACAGCTTTTCATCGTTCATTGCAGTTCATGAACGGATCACTACAAAAAATGTACACAATTTGATAATAACTCTTATATAATTTATTATGGTGGACAAAGAAAGCAATGTTAGAAAATAAAATAGATTTAGAAATAATGCGCACTTTCTTCTGACAAGAAGTCTTGTGTAATATAACAGATTTTCATCGATCATTGCGGTTCATGAACGGATCACTACAACAAAATTACACAATTTGATAATAACTGTTATAAAATTTATTATTGTGGACAAAGAAAGCAATGTTAGAAATTAAAAATATGCTTGGTGTAAATAAAAGCAGTACTACTTTCATGTACAACATGTTAGAGGAATATAACTTATCTCTCATTAATAACGAGCCCACGAGTAACTAGTACAAGTGAAACTCTAATTGATTTAATAATATACTCAAATCCAGAAAGGGTAAGTGAAGTTGTCACTGTTGATATTGAAGTTTCAGATTACTCACTGATTTATTGTGCAATAAATATGGATAAATTTAAATATAAACCAGATGTTATTCCGTACAGACATTTTAATAGTATTAATTTTACTGCATTATATAGTGACCTTTATTTTATAAATTGACATTATGTGTATCAATTACCAGATGTGAATATTAAACTCAATTTCATCAATGATAATTTAACCTTTTATTTAATAAGCATATTCCAACTAAAGTAATAAGGACAAGATAAACATATACGCCATGGATCACATCCGATATAAAATCCTTAATGAAAACACGTGATAATTATCACTTACTTTTTAAACAGACTAAAGTTGTAGATTATTTTGAACAATATAAAGTTTTAAGGAACAAAATTACTAATTTTATTAGAATTAATAAGAAAGCATACTTAAGTAATTTATATACTTGCAAAGATAGTAAAGATTTGTGGAAAGCATTAAATAAATTTAATATTACTAAGTCAAATACTAACATATTACCAGATCAAATTTGAAAAAATCAACTTGCCTCCGCCAGGATTTGAACCCGGACCTTCCACTAGGGCCGCGAACGTCCTACCACTTAGACCACAGAGGTGTGTCTAAATGCTGGCACTGACAAGCGATTTTTTCTATGTGTCGATTGTTTGTAAATATCAAATGCGCGAAATGATTACTTCGACAGTACAAATGATATACGAAACTGGATTGACACAAATGAAAATTAATTCAATTTGAATATTTTTATATAATTGTAAATGACTTCTAGGTCAGGTGAGTGTTAATTAAATTTGAAAAAATCAACTTGCCTCCGCCAGGATTTGAACCCGGACCTTCCACTAGGGCCGCGAACGTCCTACCACTTAGACCACAGAGGTGTGTCTAAATGCTGGCACTGACAAGCGATTTTTTCTATGTGTCGATTGTTTGTAAATATCAAATGCGCGAAATGATTACTTCGACAGTACAAATGATATACGAAACTGGATTGACACAAATGAAAATTAATTCAATTTGAATTTGTCAGTGCCAGCATTTAGACACACCTCTGTGGTCTAAATGGTAGGACGTTCGCGGCCCTAGTGGAAGGTCCGGGTTCAAATCCTGGCGGAGGCAAGTTGATTTTTTCAAATTTAATTAACACTCACCTGACCTAGAAGTCATTTACAATTATATAAAAATATTACCAGATCATTTAAGCAATCCGTAGGCTGTAAATAATTATTTCATTACTTCGGTCCAAAATCTAATTGAGAATGGTGGTTCTAGCAATATATGTAACTTTTATAAAACAAATAATGATCCTAACATAAAAGAAAAATTCAATTTACATCTAGTAACTAGGATTGACGTGGAAGAATGTTTTTTTAAAATTAAAATCTAATGCAACTGGTTCCGACGGTTTTTCGTTAAAAATGTTACTTACTGTTTTTCCTTTTATTGCAAAATATGTAGCGCATATAATAAATTTTTGTATAATTTGTAATGTATTTCCAAAGGCTTGGAAAATATCACATATATTACCTCTAAATAAAATAAAAGATCCAAAGGAATATAAAGATTTGAGACCAGTTAGCATTCTACCAACCTTATCAAAATTATTTGAAAAAATATTGTTTAATCAAATTACAGCATTTTTAAATAAACATGATATACTACCAATAATGCAGTCGGGTTTTAGAGCAGGTTATAGTACAAGCACTGGTCTAGTAAATGTAACTGATGATATATTTCAAACACTTGATAACAATAAAATTTGAAAACTAGTAACATTAGTAAAACAAAAAACAAAATGTCTATTGCGAAATGGAATTGAGTCTTAATAAATAAGAAAAATAGGAAACAAATTTCCATCACTTGTCTCATAATTCCACAGAGGTTTTACAGCACGTTTGCATCAACTTCTCAAGTCATCAACAAACGGCTGGTCAGTTCAGCTTTAACCATAGACGCGTTTCGTCCTTCCGGACTCATCAGTATGGTGCGATCATTTATCCAACTAGATCAACTAGGAAATAGTGGATTGTGATACCGACTTAGCTGAACTGACTGATGTTAACCTATCTACAACGGTAACATGACATGAGAGCTTCTTATTTATTAAGACTCAATTCCACTTCGCAATAGACATTTTGTCTTTAGTTTTATTTCAATAGCTGTCAAGCAGTTTGCGATTTTGTCGGTAGATGGCACCACGCGTGGCTTCATAGCTCTCATGTCATGTTACCGTTGTAGATAGGTTAACATCAGTCAGTTCAGCTAAGTCGGTATGACAATCCACTATTTCCTAGTTGATCTAGTTGGATAAATGATCGCACCATACTGATGAGTCCGGAAGGACGAAACGCGTCTATGGTTAAAGCTGAACTGACCAGCCGTTTGTTGATGACCTGAGAAGTTGATGCAAACGTGCTGTAAAACCTCTGTGGAATTATGAGACAAGTGATGGAAATTTTTTTTCCTATTTTTCTTATTTATTAAGACTAAATTCCACTTCGCAATAGACATTTTGTCTTTTGTTTTATTTCAATAGCTGTCAAGCAGTTTGCGATTTTGTCGGTAGATGGCACCACGCGTGGCTTCATAGCTCTCATGTCATGTTACCGTTGTAGATAGGTTAACATCAGTCAGTTCAGCTAAGTCGGTATCACAATCCACTATTTCCTAGTTGATCTAGTTGGATAATTGATCGCACCATACTGATGAGTCCGGAAGGACGAAACGCGTCTATGGTTAAAGCTGAACTGACCAGCCGTTTGTTGATGACCTGAGAAGTTGATGCAAACGTGCTGTAAAACCTCTGTGGAATTATGAGACAAGTGATAGAATTTTTTTTCCTATTTTTCTTATTTATTAAGACTCAATTCCACTTCGCAATAGACATTTTGTCTTTTGTTTTATTTCAATAGCTGTCAAGCAGTTTGCGATTTTGTCGGTAGATGGCACCACGCGTGGCTTCATAGCTCTCATGTCATGTTACCGTTGTAGATAGGTTAACATCAATCAGTTCAGCTAAGTCGGTATCACAATCCACTATTTCCTAGTTGATCTAGTTGGATAAATGATCGCACCATACTGATGAGTCCGGAAGGCCGGAACGCGTCTATGGTTAAAGCTGAACTGACCAGCCGTTTGTTGATGACCTGAGAAGTTGATGCAAACGTGCTGTAAAACCTCTGTGGAATTATGAGACAAGTGATGGATTTTTTTTTCCTATTTTTCTTATTTAGTAACATTAGATTTTACTAAAGCTTTTGATACTATTAATCACGAAATTTTATGTTCTAAACTTCATTACTTTGGTTTTTCTGATAATTCTGTAGAATTAATTAAAAATTATTTGAGTGATAGGTATCAGAGAGTAACAATAAATTCTGCTATGTCTACATGTCAAGAGCTACGTTCGGGTGTACCTCAAGGTTCCATATTAGGTCCCTTATTATTTAATATCTATACAGCTGATTTCCATAAACAATTAAAATCAGGCTCCTATCACTTATATGCGGATGACACTCTAATTTACAACTCATTTAGTAAATCTGATCTAGCACAAAATATCATTGCAATAAATATAGATCTTGAAGCTATAACCAACTTCTCTAAAAAACATCACTTAGTAATTAATGCTGCAAAATCTGCTATGATTATTTTTTGTAAAAAAAAAGATAGAAAATTTTTAACTGAAAATTGTTAGCTTCGAGTTTCAGATCTGGAAATTGGTTCATCTAATGTTATAAAAATTATCGGCATATACTTAGATTCAGATCTACGATATAAAAAATATGTAAGTTCCATTATTCAAAAAGTTTTTTTTGTCTAAAATTTCTATATGTAAATAAAAGTCTGCTTAACGTTAACTTCAAGAAAATGCTGATTAACTCTCTTGTACTATCCAGACTTAACTATGGGGATGTGATATATGGCCCCTGTTTGAATTCTATTACAAAGGAAAGAATTCCAAAATTACAAAATTCGTGAATAAGGTTCATTTTAGGCTTTAGAAAGAGGGACCATATCTCACACGCCTTTTCTGAACTAAATTGGTTAAATATGGCAAAAAGGAGGCAATTACACTTAGCTTGCTTCACACATCAATTTTTTTTGACTGAAATACCTGCGTATCTATATGATAAATTGAAATCATCTGCAAATATTCATACATTTAATAATAATAATAATAATAATCTTTATTGATCTCCAAATCAAAGGCGAGGTTCAGCCACAGGCTGTTCTTCCACCTAACCTTACATATATTACAAAGAATGAAATGGTTAAATACATATATACAAAAAGCCAACAAAATTTACAAAAATAAATACTTAACACGCTGCAAATATGTAAACTTAGCATGGTTTCTTTACATGGTTCTTAAAAGAATTAAACGATAGAGATTTCAAAGATGACGGAATGCTGTTGTACAAAGTGGGCGCTAAATAGGAAAACGCACCTTTAAATTTTGATTTATAGAATTTGGGAACAATATATAAATCTTTAATGCGCAAACTGTAATTATAATTTGTAGTCATTAATTTATTAAAGAGATAAGATGGAGTACCAGTTAATCTTATTTTATGTATTAACATAGATAAGTAGTTTTTACACGGTCATCAATGGATCTCATATTAGCTAAAATACGGTAATGAGATATGTGTTCGTACTTACGCACACCATAAATAAACCGTAAGCAGGAGTTTTGTATTAGAGTATTTCTATTTTTGTCCGTTTGTGTTAGATTCGGAATATATGCGCATGAGCAGTAATCAAATATTGGCAAAAGTAATGAATTAATCAGATGTAACTTAATATCAGAATTAAGGTCATGCCGAAATTGGTATAAATTACGTAATATTAATCTTGCAGAAACTAGTTTATTGTTTAAATGCTCCCTAAACTTCAAATTTTCATCAATATAAAGTCCTAAGATTTTTGTGGATGAACATCTCTTCAAAGTGATTCCATCTAGGATGATGTCAGGTAAATTACCAGTGCCAAATACTAAGAGTGTAGACTTACTGGCGTTAATGTTAAGGCCATTGTTATTATTCCATAATACTAGTTCATTTAGTTCATCATTGATGATAGCACATTGTTCAACAACACTTGAGGGATTCACAGATGCAAGAATTTGAGTATCATCGGCATATGAATGAGCTGAACAAAACTTTAGGACTGATGACATGTCTGCTACATAAATAAGGAAAAATAGAGGCCCTAAAATTGAACCTTGAGGCACACCACATTGAAGAGGAAAATCTATTGAAGAAAACTCAGTATCGGTATTCGATGACATGCTAACCCTGAAATGTCTGTTTTCTAAATAGCTCAAACACCACTGAATGGCACTACAAGAAAAATTATAATATTTAAGCTTGGCAAGCAGCATACTATGATTCACCATATCAAAGGCTTTTGAAAAATCTATTTGAATTAAGATAGATAATTTAGATTTGTCATAGTCATTTTACACTGCATCTATGATATTGAGTAGGCAGGTATTAGTGCTATATCCTCTTCTGAAACCAGATTGATTGGCAGGTAGGATATTATTTTCTAACACATAATCCATAATTTGATCATAGCATGGCCTTTCAAAAACCTTTTAAAGTACAGGTAATATGCTTATAGGGCGCAAATCATCGAATGTTGAGCATTTATTTTGTTTCACAAGCGGCTTAATTATCGCAGTTTTCCAGATATCAGGGACAACTCCTTCTAAAATACACGTATTTATGATGTGCGTAATATAATCCTTAATAACTGGCAAAATAATCAAAATCATTTTGTGAGAAATGTTATCAGCACCAACAGCATTAGATTTTTGATTCTTCAAGACTCTTTCGACTACATCACTATCTATACATTTAAACATAAAAGATTCAACAGATTGCTCCATAATAGGATTATTTGCGTAAAAATTTATTACATTGGGACTAATATTAAACGTACCAACTTTGTTTAATAGATAATGTCCATAACTATCAGGTACACATAGAGTTTCTGGGATTTTCTTTGCTGTCTCATTTTTAACACCTAGCCGTTTTAAATTATTCCATAATTTTGTAGAATTATGAATATTATTATTAATTTCGCACTCCAAAAAAGCCTGCTTTTCTCTGCGTATCGCAGCTGTTGTAAAATTACGTAGTTGCTTGTAATAATCATATTTGGCTACTGTTTTGATTTTTTTATACTGTAATAACGCTTTGTCTCTCTTATTCTGTAAAAGTTTGATCACTGGAGTGATCCAAGGGCAATAATTCTTGTATTATTTTTACAGGTGCATGCTTATCAAATAATGAGATGATGTTTTGATTTAAATAGGCTAATTTGTCATTAATATTACTAAGTCTTAAAATATGATTCCAGTTGACAAAGTAACAATCAGCAAAGAATATTTCAGAATTAAAATTTTTTAAATCTCTAAACATAATTTTTTTTTCTGTACAGCAGCTTTATGCAATTGTAACACACAATACACACAGTTATGATCTGAGAAATGTGAACAGTCAAAAGTACCAGCATCTAAACATAGAGATTCATCCGTTATTACTATGATGTCTAAGAGCGTTCTGGAAGCTGGTCTTGTGTGACTCTTTATTAACTGATGCATCCCATACGCTGATAGTAAATTTACAAATAGTCTTGAACGTGCATCAGTTAATAATAAGTTTACATTAATATCGCCAGTACAAATCAAACAGTCCGCTTGTGGTGAAAATTCAGTTAATATTGGATCCAAAATACTGAGTTCATTATGCAAATCAGAATGGGGATTGTAAATAACTCCTATAATAATCCTGTAATTTCGAATAGTAAATTGAATCCAAAGATGCTAAATATTGTTATTTGCTACAAAGGAAGTATCTAAAATTTTACATGTAATGGTACTGCGTACATAAAAAGCGATCCCTCCACCACGCCATTGAGATCTTTGCTTACTATACAAATTGTATCCATTAATATGAAATATATCTGAGAGGGAGGTGTCACATATCCATGTCTCAGTTACTGCCAACAGATCAAAACTATGTCCATATACAAAGTCTTTAAATTTTGAAAAACATGAATTAAGCGACCTCACATTGATTTGACCGCATGTAAACATATTAAAAATGAGTACAATGACCTTAGTGTAATTCACAGGTGTTAGACAAAAATCAGCTGTAAGCTAATTAATAGACAAGCATGTGCCAGTAACTCCGAGCAGAGGCGAACAGATAAATATAAAAATAATATAAATTTAAACTAAATCATTGACTTCATTTAGTTTTTTACAACAACAACCTTATTGCCAGATAATTTAACAAATATCCTTCCGTCAAGTGTCCACACATTCCTTATTCCAAATTTAGTTGATGCCGACTTATAAAGTTCATAATTAGAATGAGTGAGAGCCTCTGCTATTGACATGCGCTCACCTTTTAGATTTTTACGCATTTTTAATATTTTGGCACGAGTTTTGTAGGACATAAATTTAACAATGATGGGGCGGGCTCTCGTCGATGGCTTACCAACTCTGTGACAACGGTCAATTTTGGACGGCTGAAGATCGATTGAAAGTTTGGTTTTTATTAACTCACAAACCGTGGCCTCTGTGTCCTCGGTGTCTTCTTCACGGACGCCAAATATCCTCACGCAGCTTCTTCTGGAATACTGCTCTAGTTCGTTCACCTTATCTTGAAGGGCTTGATTTTTAAGCTTCAAATCATTGATGTTGGATACGTTGCTCTTCAAGTTTCGCAGTCATACGATCACACAATTTGTCCGCCAGATTATTCAGAAGGGCCTCGTCGCTCAAAATTGCCGTCAAAACTTCGGTAACAATATTACAGACGTTGCGGGTTGTCATTTTAGCAAAATTTTATTTTTATTTTATTCTTTTAACGATCCTGTGATATTAATAATAATAATAAATTTCTAAGAAAACATGTATACACATGTGTGAGAAATATAAACAAATAAACATATACAATAGTAATAAACTATCAAACAATAAAATATAATTCAATTAAAACATATTAAGAATTTAAAATTCGATACAAGAGAAATTATCTAGACTATATAAAGGGTTTTCTAGTAGTTTATTAAATAGTTGAGACTGAAATTGTTTGTTATTCATATTTTTTAGACTGTTCGGTAGACAGTTGTACAGTTTAGCAGACATATAATACATTCCTTTTTCATAGGTACTTGTATTGTGATGCGGAAAATGATGGTTTGATTTTTTTGTCTAGTTTCATTTTTGCTATAGTTGTAATGTTCTTTATTTTTGTGTGCAAATTTTAATAATTCAAAGGCATACAACGAGTAGACAGTTAGAATTTTATATTTTATGAAATACTCCTTACAACTTGTAGTCAACCTAATATCAGCTATTATACGAATGACTCGCTTTTGTATAATTAAAAGATTATTGCATTTAGAGCTGGATCCCCAAAAAACTATTCCATATCTCAAATGTGATTGAAAATAAGCAATGTAGGCAACAATACAAGTACCTATGTCACATGCAGATTTTACATGCTTAATTAAATAACATATTTTGGACAGTTTTATAGAAAGTTCATTTATATGAGTCGACCATTGTAATAGGTGTTCAATTGTAAGACCAAGACATTTTACACAATTGGCTTTATTGGCTGTTAACTGAACATTTTGTGTAGTGCAAGATCTTAATGAGCAGAAGACACATGTGGTTTTCGTCATGTTCAGAATTAAGTTGTTGTTGTTGCACCAGGATGATATAGCTAAAACTGTATCATTTACATTATCTATACCCATATCAATAGTACTATTGGAGGACATAAAGTAAACATCATCAGCATACATGACCAAGAAGTTTTCTGTGCATTTGGGTAGGTCATTGATATAAACCAAAAATAGAAGAGGACCAAGCACTGACCCTTGTGGTACTCCAAATTTTAACAATGAATTGCCAGACTTGTACTTATTTGCAACAAATTGATCATTCACATGTGAGATTTCTACGTAACAATGACGATTCATTAAATAAGAACAAAACCAGTCATACAAGATACCTCTCACACCGTACGCAAATAATTTTTGTAAAAGGATATCATGACTTACGCTGTCAAAGGCTTTACTTAGATCTGTGGCAAGTACACTTACAATATTCCTCTTATCAACTTCAGTCAATATAAAATTAATAATGTCATACAGAGCTGTTACTGTTGATCTTCCTGACCGGAAACCATGTTGATTGTCAACAAGTATATTGTTAGAGTTAAAAAAATTAATTAAACGATTAAATATAAGTTTTTCTAATATTTTTGACACACTGCAAAGTAGTGATATAGGTCTATAATTTTTGACGTCATGTTTTGATCCTTTATTTTTATATAATGGAATAATTTTGGAAATTTTACAAATGTCAGGGAAAATGCCTTTAGCCACAGATTCGTTAATTAAATGAGTTAAAATAATACTCAATGCATAACTATTTTTAAAAATAATCATTGGTATTTCATCAGCACCCGAAGATGTATATTTTTTAAATGAATTGATGACCTCACGTACTTCGTAGGAGTCAAAAGGAACTATAAAAATGGAATTAGAAATATAGGTACAATTATTTTGAGATACATTGTTAGGGGTTAATATATTCGGTATACATTCAGTAAAATAATTTAAAAAGGTGTCACATACTTGATTAGGATTTGTTGCTATTTCATTATTATCAGTATTGCGTAATTCAATATTTTGTACTGTATGTGAGTGATTTTTAAGATTATTAATTGTATTCCAAATCTGTTTGGTTTTATTCCCTGAAGTTTGAATTAATGATTTGTAATATATTTTCTTGGATAATGCAATTGTTTTACTAAGTGTACTACAGTATTTCTTAACATATAAATTGAAAGCGATATTCTTATTATGTTTACAAAATAACAATAATTGGCGTTTATGGGTACATGAAATTCTTATTGCTTTAGTAATCCATGGTTTACTGTAAGATAATTTATTTCTGATTTTTTTTAGCGGAAAATGTCTTTCAAAGTATTCGTTAAGGATTTCAAAGAAATAATTGAATTTCATATTTACATCATTTGTATTGTATATACTTAGCCATGTCTCATTAGAAATTGCTTCGTGGAATTCATTAATTTGGTTTACAGAGAAAAATCTTTTATATTTACATCCTTTGTCAAATGAAAGATCGTTTAACTCATATGGAAAAGATATTATTTGTGCTGAGTGATCAGATAGACCAGAAAATATAACATCCGTATCTGGTATACAAAAATTTGCGAACACAGTATCAATGCAAGTTGCTGTATTGTTAGTTATTCTCGTTGGTATGTTTATTAAGGAATTGAAACCAAAACTTGTCATTAAAGAATTAAATGTAATAGCATATTTATTTATATTTAATAAATCAATATTTAAATCACCAAACAGTACTATTTTGTTATATTTAATTGTTAGATGCGCCAACAATTGTTCTAGTTGTATTATAAATGTATCAAAGTTATCAATATATGGCGGACGGTAGATTGAGATAACAGCTGTTTCAAAATCCTTAATAAAAACACCAGCACATTCAAAGCAATTCTCAAGAGACAGGTTAGCCGTTATTTGCAAGTTAATATAATTAGTGCCAAATCTGACAAAAATACCAGCTCCGCCGTGATTGCTGCTTCTGCAGTAGACACTCGCCAAGGTGAATCCTTCCAGTAGTTCAAAAACAGTTTCAGCTTCGTTTAGCCAATGTTCGGTAACGCACACTACACGCACATCCTTTTTTAGTTCATCGATAAAAATTTTTAGTTCATCAGTTTTATTACGAATACTACGAATGTTCTGATGAATCATAGTAATGTTCCGTGATTGCTATTTTGAAATAAAGTTTATTTTTCGCTTTTGTTTTTCTACTATTCTCAAGTAAGATGGACACTCGTTGTTTAATGCGCTGTGTTTGTAATTGATGTTTAAATTTAAGTTGTCAACAGCTGATTTACAATTCACACAAACAAAATCTTTCTCGGTACAAGTGCACTCGGACAGTTTATGAGTATTTGAGCAATTAGGACAGGTAGGTGTCTTACTTTTGCAATCCTTAGAGATGTGACCAAATTTCGAACAATTAAAACATCTAACGACTGATATATGATTTTGAACACTGCATTTCTTCCAACCAATATTAATTTTATTCTTATTCAATAAAACATTATGCACATTCGGATCTAATTCCAGTATAATATCATAACTACGTCTATCTTTGTTTTCTTTTTTAAATATTATTCTCGATTTATCTTTATTTACGGATGCCGAAATATCGTTTTGTGCAAATATTTTATTTACAAATTCTGCATCACTTTCAATGTCACATTTGTCAACATATTTAATTTTTAATCTCGGATTCTTAAGAGCAGACTCTTTAATAACATAATTTTCACCGATTTTTTCTGTAATGCTATCTTTAAGTTTTTGCAAATCATTACTGTTTTCACAGCCTATTATAACTGCTCCTTCTTTACATTGTTTAAGAACTGAAACCCCCACAGATAAGTTTGAGGGATTGACAGAATTTTGTATAACTTTTTTAGTTTCAGCACTTACTTGTTTAGATTTAGGTTGGACCACTAAGATTGAATCACTACTTGGTTTTATAATATCCGATTTTAGAGCACATGACCATGAATTATGTGAGTTCAACAAATTTGACGGATTACAGATCTTTGACAGTTGATCTTTAAGCTGCTGATTTTCAAGTTTTATATACTTCAGTTCATTCAAAATATCACTGACACGTATAGCTTTAATATCCTCTTTAAGGACAGCAATTTCTTCTTTCAAATCCTTTACAAGATTGAATACATCATCTATAGTTTGTTTATCTTCTTCAGTATTATTTCTTGTTTTAGGTGCCATAATGAAAATGTTTGAGAACCACTGCCATCACAAGATTTTATTCTGATGTTTTAAAATAGTTCTAATTTTACTTTCGTTGCACTTTTACAATTATAACAGCACTTTCACTGAAGAATTGAACTAGATTACAATAAACTTTGATAATTTTACATGCATTAATGCAGAAAACAGTACTCATAAACGGAGCTATACAATATACGTCTGACTCAGTTATTTACATTATTAAAACTAGTCTAAATAGACTAACCATTAATTTTTCTCTAATTCATCTTAAACCTAGTTCCTTAATTACTAAATTTCATCCATTGATGTCCTTTAGTGTCTTCAATTGTTTATTTATTATCTACACTCGCGCACCATGCTCTGCTTTTACACTTATACATTTAACACACTACACGAGGTCGTATGGTTTGATCCTCTTCAGTCTTCTGACTTGGTTTTGGTTATCCAGCAGTTGAAGGGCTTCTGCATGGACATTTAGGTGTAGCCTGGCTTCGTGCTTGCCTGCATACCTTTTAATTTCTTCCTTTACTGATGGGATTCCCAGGTCTCTGTGTAGGTCAGTATTACGAATATACCATGGTGCATTGGCTATATTGCGTATTACTTTATTTTGAAATGTTTGGATAGTTTTAATATTATTATCACTGGCACATCCCCATAGCTGGATGCCATAAAGCCATACTGGTTTTAGAATTTGTTTATATATCAATAACTTGTCATGTATTGCAAGCTTGGAATTCCTTCCGATCAACCCATAGTATTGTCTTTATTTCAAGTTAAGCTCAGCTATTTTCTTCTTTATATGTTCTTTCCACCGTAATTTACGGTCAAGAGTCATGCCAACGTATTTGGCATTGTTTTCGTGTGGGACTATTGTACCATTAATATTAAGAGAGAGTGATTCTGTTATTGTTTTGTTTGTAAAATTTATATGGATAGATTTTAGTTCGTTCAGTTTGATTTTCCACTTTCTAGTCCAGTTAAATATTTCATTGCTTGCTATTTGAAGTTTTTTGATAGCTTTGTCATGGTCATTGTCAACTGTAAGGAGAGCAGTATCATCCGCAAATATTGCTACAGCCGTATTTTCCAGATCTGGTAGGTCACTGGTATAAAGCAGATACAAAATGGGCCCCAGTACGCTTCCTTGTGGCACTCCCGCTCTTATTTCTTTCAAATCGGAGTACTCCTCTTCCTGCTTAATCCTGAAAATCTGTCCGAGATATATGATGATAGGATCTCTACATACTGTTTTGGTAGTATTTTATTTAATTTGTATATTAGGCCTTCATGTCACACTTTATCGAAGGCCTGGGCTACATCGAGGAAAATCGCGGAGCAGATCTGTTTTTCTTCAAGTGCACGTTCTATTATGTCTGTTATGCGATGTACTTGATCAATGGTTGAATGATTTGATCTGAAGCCAAATTGGTAGTCCGGGATCAGCTTATCGTTTTCTATTATGGGTGTCAATCTTTTTAATAGTAGTTTTTCAAAGAGTTTTGCAATAATTGGTAACAACGAGATCGGCCTATATGATGTGACATCATTTGGTGGTTTGCCTGGTTTCGGCAGCATAATTACTTCTGCTACCTTCCAACAGGAAGGAACGTGTCTTAGTGGCTGCATTGAAAAGGTAAGTGGGCATGACTATTCCTTTTCTGGGCAACTGTTTTAAGATTTCGCCTGTGATTAGGTCAAACCCAGGGCTTTTTTTCGGGTTTAGGTTGGTTCTTATTTCTTCATCTACTTCTTTTGGGGTAACAGAAATTATATTTTCAGTTCTCTGGTTCGTTATTACTTCAAGATTGATATCTACGTTTACGTGGTTTGGTGTGAATGTGTCCGCCAAGTGCTCAGCAAATAACTTAGCTTTTTGTTTGTTATCTCTCGCCCAGTGGCCTCTATCTTTTCTGATAGGTGGTATTGAGGATATGGGCCTATTAACTTTTTTTATTGCCTTCCAGAGCGAATAGTTTGTTTCTTCATCAGCTGTTAGATTTTGTAAATATGCGTTGACGGATTATTCATTTATTTTTTTTATTTCTCTGTTAAGTCTTTGTGTTATGTTATTTAGGGTATTTTTATCAGTCGGATCTCTCGACTGCTGCCATCTTCTTCTGGCTTTTCTCTTCTTCTTGACTATTTCCCTAATCTCAGTTGGGTAGTTATTTCCTTTAGTTATATAAAATAATATCTTTAGTATTATTATAGGCTGCTGCCTGAATTATTTCATTAAATTTTTCAGCTGTTTCTTCTAATTCTACTATTGTTTTTAGCTTACATTTAAAGCATATTTTCTCTTGGAGTTCAATTTTAAAACTCTCTCAGTCAGTCGTTTTATTTACCAATGTAGGACGAGTTTTCTTTTTAATGATTCTTTCGCTGAGTGTTAGTATGACTGCTGAGTGGTCAGAGTCCAGATCGAAGTTTTCTTCTGCCTCCACAAAGTTTGTTGATACCTTTCTTGTAATAAAATAATCCAGTAAATCTGGCATTTTGTTAGGATCAGTTGACCAGTATGTAGGTTTACCAGTGGAATAGCGATTTATAGTCTTCCATCTTGAGGTTATGTTTAGGTGGGCAGTATACTGCACCAACTATTTGATTTTGATTTGTAGATCTTATGCTTACCATGGCAAGTTGTATTTCTGCACTTTGGATTTGACATTCTTCGTAATGATCAATGGATTCTTTAATTATTACTGCAGTATCACCTCTTGCTTGATCATCCGGGTGTATAGTGTGGTATACTTTGTATCCTTTTATCCTTAAAATGGATTGCTTAGTGAGATGTGTTTCGGAAATAAGACACACATCTATATGTTGCGTCCTCAAGAATACCTCAAGTTGAATTTTTTTCTTTAGAATGCCATTGGCATTCCATGTTGCTATTCTTATGTCCTGCTTGTCCATGAGTTTATTTTTGCTTCAGTACTTTTGCCTTCTAGGCTGTCTAGTCTATGATTTACTTCTTCAAGTGTTTTCATTATATTTTGCATCATCTGTATCATAGTTGTTTCAGATTTTTGTGTGTTTGTACCTTCCTCTTCTTGATTTTGGATTACTTGGGAGTAGGATGTTCCAGTTTTCGCCATATTAGAGGTGAAAGGTTTTGGTTGCATAGCAATTCTTTTGTTTTTAGTAATTATATCTCTTCTTTTTTGCAACTCTTTGGCTATCGTACATCCCCTGTAATTTGCAGGATGTGCTTCATTGCAATTAGCGCACTTTGCAGAATTATTTCTGGATTCCGTACAGTCTTTCGTCAGATGGTTACCTGCGCACCTCATACAGGTAGATGGGCGATTACAGAATTTCTGTGTGTGGCCATATCTTTGACATTTCTTGCATTGAGCAATGAGCTTATTTGTTGTTAGTGCTTCTATTCATGTGATTTATATATTGTATGTCGAATATTTTGTGTATGTCCTCCGTGTGTTCGAAGGTTAATACGAATAGGTGGAGGGGAAAATATCTTGCTGCTTCGCTATTTTTTCCGATTTTTTTCAGCTTTTGGTCAACAGATAATATTTTGAATCCTTTATCTTTTAATTCCTTAGTAATTACACTAACATCACTGGAGGGGTGTATGTTTCTAGCCATAACTCGTAATGGCCGTGTGGCTTTGTTTTCATAAGAATGCCATTCTAATTCGTTGTTGTTCATCAACTTTGTTATCTCTCTATAGTCAGTTTCATTCTTTACATTGAGTTTAATCTGATTATTATTCAGCATTTTGGCATTACAATTATAATTGTTGATTTGTAGTTTCTGTTTCAAATTCTCATAGTTTTGTACATTGCTGAGTACAATAGGTGGAGGTCTAACAGTTTTCATTTTTACGGGGTTGGTTGCCGGGGCGCTATAATTTTTTCCTCGCTTTTTTCGGGCGATTCCTCGACCTTTCTCTTCTTATTATTATTCTTTTTCCTATCTGCTAGGATCCAATTTGTTTCCCTAGCGACGATTTCCTCTTCCCATGAGACTTGACTATAAGGTTTCTGATTCTGCGACTTTATTGTCGCCAGCTGATTTTTAAGTGATTCGATTTCTTTAATAGCTTGTTCTAGTTGCTTTTGTAAGTTTATAATAATACCATTCTCTTGGCAGGCTTGATTTGTTTCCATTTGTGCTTCGTTTTGTCGATATGCTAAATCTGTTAATAAAGTTTCGTCACACATTGATGAGATTGATGCCGACCTCACTCTTAATGGTGGCCATTTATTTTTCTGGATTCCTTGGAAAGGATTTTTATTGTTTTCTAGCTTTTTATCTTTTATTTCTTGATTGGGGGATGGTTTGCTATTTTCTACCGTAAACATTTTATGTTAGTAGTAATAGATGTAAGTGTCATGGCTTACCCGACTGTGCTTGCTACGCCACTGACTGTTCAACTCAGTGCGCTTGCGCATTTCGCTCTTCACGCGCTGAGCTACCGACTTATCGCAATGGCTAAGCCAAGGTCGTGGCTGTCAGTTTGGTTCAAGTACACTTTACACTTGTTTATATTTTCTTACATACAAACTTTTATTATTATTCGCATTTACCGTCTTTACATTTACTTCCTGACACAGTTTTAATATTGTTTGCACAGTAATTCCCGAACTATCAGAACATTAACACTGTTGCTCACAAAACTAAACTCTCCCACTCGCACATAGGCGTACGTAGGCCCATCTTAGCAAAATGATAATAATAAAACAATCACGAGAAGTACCGAAGAAACAAAAATAAATAAAAAAATAAAAGATAATAAGTTGAGAGTTTAAAACACGGAGCTACCGTAAAACACGTCTACTCTCGATAACACATATGAAAAAAAAACAAAAAAATAAAAATACAAAAAAAAATTTAACTGGCGGTTTCCTAATAAACTTATAATACCAAAACATTCTTCATCTATGTTTCAGAGGTCATTTTCCTATTCAGCACCGAAGCTGTATAATGATATTTCAAATTAAATTAAGAAACTTAATTTGTTAAAATTTAAATTTAAATATCAACAAACTTTGTTGCATTAGTTTTGGAGACATTAATTAAATTGCATCCAACTATATACATGTTATATAAGTAATGTTGTTTAATCTTATAATACCTGTGTGCTTATTGATTCCTTTCGTATTTTTTTTTGTATGTGGGTAATTCCATTTCAAATCGGCCAAAATTTTCCCGACCCTCTCCGATCTGTCTGAAACTGCTTATACTGATTCATTTTCATCGAAAATCAAATAGGAAGTTGCTCGTTTGGCTTATTGTATTGTATGTTCCATTATATTCCATATATTCATATATGGTCATTTTTGCCCTCGCTTACAGAGCACTTGAATAAATAATATATAATTATTCTAAAACGATACCATTCGAAATAAATTTATGATATTCTGAAAGAATAGACTCTCAGCTATCGATTTCAGCCAATAACAGCGATTTTGGTCAGAAATTAGAAGAGTTATGTGGTAAAATGTAAAAATGTTCTTTTTTTTTCAAAAATTCATTTCTCAAATACTCCATCTCAGATTTTTTTCAAATTTTGCTAAATTGTAGAGGAGAAACCAAAGTTTATTTTAGTAAAAAATCCGGTGTGGATTATTTGATTGTTGCAAAAATATTTCACTTCAAAGTTGACATATGTTTTTTTCCCGTATCAATTATGTGCAAAATACACATTTAATTGTTATGCGGAATTATAACGATATTAACTTGCACATTTGGCACACCTTTTGGTTTTCTAGGGAAAGATTTTTTACTGAAGTCTGAAAAGTATAATATATTCATAGATGGTGCGATATGATCCTTTCATGCAATAAAATATACAGGCCAAATAAGCACGAATCAAGTTCGTTTTTCTTAAATTTGGGTAAACTGAAAAGAAAAACCCAAATTTCAAACTGCGGAACAACTATTTTCTTGGGCTTCGTGCAATATAAGTGGGATTACTTTCGGGTTCGCCAAAAAAGAAGATATAAGTATGACTACCCAGGAAATGAGCAAACGATTTGTCCATGCTGTGCCTGTAAAGACTTTTTTTAATTTTTTATATATTAATCTACGTAATAAAATAACTATACCCAATTTTTTATTTTTTTTAAACTTGTATTAAGCATGATAAAAATATTTAAACTTTCGAAACAAACGAATATGACGTAGTTGCATCTTAGCTTAAAGAGAGACAGATAAGACAGAGATAAATAACACGTAACTTGTCGTTGTCAGTAGAATCCTCAGACAAAACATAACTAGACGGATAACATCGGCGTTTGTTGAGAAACAGAAAGGGATAAAATAACTGGTTGGTGAGGCGGGTGCGCGGCAAGGAGCAACTTGCATAATATGAAAGTGTACTCGCTCCTTGCCGCGCACCCGGCGGACCAAAAAGTTATTCCATCCCTCTCTGCTTCACAACACTGCATTGACTTGAACACGGCATAATTCGTCTAGTATTATAAGTCATTGGTAGAATCGTAGAATGCTGAATGCTTATTTCTTCTTCGTCTTCTTGAGCACCGACAAACGTTTCAGACAAAGCTCTGTGATTGGCTTAATGCAACTACGTCATTGCAATATGGCAGTGCGAACGTTTTAAATTATTCAACTTTAGTTTCATATTTCAGCAATAAAGATATCATTTATGGTATGATTTTATATTGTATTAAATATGATGTACGGTCAAGAATTTATTTTAATAAATATATATTAAAAAGCTCTACCACTTGAATCCCCCATTCGTAATTACCATGCTTGAATTCCACAAGCTGACGGAACTGCTGTTTTCAAAATGCACTCATTGTCTGAAGACTTAAAGACTATAAATATATTAGATGAATACAACAGAAATTGTACTACTGATATAACGCAAAACCTGAATACTGGATAAGATTACACATTGCTTATTAAACAATAGTTATAATAAGACATTACACAAATTCAAATTTTACTATTCTTTACAGTGTCACAAAAAGAAAGAAGACTCTGTAAAGTGTTAAAAGAGAACTCGGTGGAGGTCGGGCGACGATTCACAATTGCTGAATTTTAATTAATATAGAGTGGATACTATCTGTACAGCGTCAACAACTTTTAAATAAACTTCTTTAGTGTCAAGAAGTAATTAACTTGTACAAAATACGAGGTAGCATTCCAATTTTTGCAATTTGTTTTATTTAGGGAATATTTTTAACTATAAAATACTCAAAACTAGGATAAATGATAACATTATGTTGAATCAACTTTAAAGTCGAATATCTTTTTTCAAACTCAACAATCCATCCTGAAAGTTTGCATGCCTTGAAATTTGGGTTTTTCTTTTCAGTTTACCCAAATTAAAGAAAAACGAACTTGATTCGTCCTTATTTGGCCTGTATATTTTATTGCATGAAAGGATCATATCGCACCATCTATGAATATATTATGCTTTTCAGACTTCAGTAAAAAATCTTTCCCTAGAAAACCAAAAGGTGTGCTAAATGTGCAAGTTAATATCGTTATAATTCCGCATAACAATTAAATGTGTATTTTGCACATAATTGATACGGGAAAAAACCATATGTCAACTTTGAAGTGAAATATTTTTGCAACAATCAAATAATCCACACCGGATTTTTTACTAAAATAAACTTTGGTTTCTCCTCTACAATTTAGCAAAATTTGAAAAAAATCTGAGATGGAGTATTTGAGAAATGAATTTTTGAAAAAAAAGAACATTTTTACATTTTACCACATAACTCTTCTAATTTCTGACCAAAATCGCTGTTATTGGCTGAAATCGATAGCTGAGAGTCTATTCTTTCAGAATATCATAAATTTATTTTGAATGGTATCGTTTTAGAATAATTATACATTATTTATTCAAGTGCTCTGTAAGCGAGGGCAAAAATGACCATATATGAATATATGGAATATAATGGAACATACAATACAATAAGCCAAACGAGCAACTTCCTACTTGATTTTCGATGAAAATGAATCAGTATAAGCAGTTTCAGACAGATCGGAGAGGGTCGGGAAAATTTTGGCCGATTTGAAATGGAATTACCCATCATATTAATTAAGGTTAAGTGGAAGAGCAGCTGTTAGCTGAACTTTGCCTAATAAAAGTATTATTATTATTATTATTATTATATAGAGATAATGCACACTCCTTCTGACTAGATGTCTTGTACAGTATAACAGATTTTCATAGTTTATTGCGGTTCATGAACAGATCTTTACAAAAAAAATGACACTTTTTGATACTAGCTATTATATAATTGATTATTGTGGACAATAAAGCAATGTTGTCATATAAAGTACATTTATTCTTAATGCGAATTTCTTTTTACTAAAAGTCTTGTGCACTTTAAGAAGATTTTCATCGTTCATTGCGGTCCATGAACGAATCACTACAATAAAATTACTCAATTTGATAATAACTGTTATAAAATTTATTATTGTGGACAAAGAAATCGATGTTAGAAAGAAAAATAGATTTAGAACTGATGCAAACTTCTTCTGACTAAAACTATTATGCAATTTAACAGGTTTTTATCGTTCATTACGGTTCATGAATGGATTACTACAAAAAAAATACAGTATGATAATAGCTGTTATAAAATTTATTATTGTGGAGATCAATGTTAGAAATTAAAATAGATATAGAAATAATGCACGCTTCTTCTGACTATATGTCTTGTACAATATAACAGATTTTCATAGTACATACTGTAACGGGACGGAATTATATTAAAATATTTTTTTTTGTAAATAAATTAATTCTATTTCAAATACATAATTGTAAATAAGAAAATGCAAGAATATTGTGAGATTTCACGGAAATATCGTTCCGAAACTAGAGTCAGAAGTTACGCGGAGCAGGTACTCGGAGGTGAGATAGTACGTCAGCCACCGGCTATCTTTAGAAATTTTAGTTTCATTTTTGTAGAAGAAACACTTGAGTCGGGCACCGATTGTGGAAAAATTGTCAAGTGAGATATTTATCGTTACCATCTGTAGGAAGACATTTGAAACCGTTGTAAGTAAATTCGCAGTCGAGAAGGTTGTAAATTATGAAATCTTTGTATAAAACGTCAGTAGAGAATGCAAACAGATCAGAGCAATGAGGGAAACAGAGAAACCGAACACATGTTTCTAGGAAAAGAATATGAAATGAGCTGCATTGTTCTTCTAAATTCTTCATGTCCAAGTAGTGTAACAATTTGTGTGTTTAATCAATCAATAGATCGATACAACTTCTAATTACTTAGATCCCGATTAATTGTAGTATGATTAAAGTAAAATCATTGAAAATTTATTCCTGTAATAAAATTAATTGCGCGGTGATGAAAAGACCACAAATGAACGAACGATGTTTCACAAAAGTCTACTGAGTGAAATTCCTCAAATACGCATACGTTTATAAAGTGATAATAAATTGAAGTTAGAGTAAATACATAAATTAATACAAGAAAGAATCGAATTCAAAAAGGTAGCAAAGTATTGAGGGTTGGTTGGCTATCTCCGTCTAGCTAAGGGTAGGAAGCCTCGCGCGCTCTCACTCTAACTGAGACTGACCGGGGATTGGGACACTCGGGGTCCGGCTTAAGTAAACGGACGAATCTTCGCTAAGCATATTCAGGAAAGAACGATGTGGGTGGCTGTGACGTAACAGCGTCACACTTTTGGTTTAGTTACAGATACGCGATTTGTTGATTTCGTTAGGGGTGTTGGTTTTAGTAGAGGTGGTAGTTTTAATTTGGAGAGGGTAGGAACATCGGTGGGGTAATTAGGTTAAATATGCATGCTTGAGAGCAAATCGAGGAACTTGATTCCGATCTCGTTCCGTTTGGCTATCTTTGCTCTGTCGAAAAGTGTGTGATCGCGATCGGCTACGCAGACACCGTTGAAGCCTACTTTTAGTATTATTAGCAGAACTTTGATTCCAAACATTTCGTCCTGGGGTATGTGTTCGCGACCAGTTTATTCTGGCACCGTTGAGCCTACTCAGATATTTTGTATTATGTTCTGACTTTGAGTCTGAACACCTGCCGAGTGTTGGTCTCTGACTATTTTTATTGTGTGTGATTGCGATCGGCCACGCCGACACCGTTGAAGCCAACATTAGAAAGAAATCAGAGTAACTGGCATTCGCTCTGTATTATTAAACACATCAGCTGTCTTCTGCCTTGTGCTGAAGTTGGTTATATGAGCTGTTGTGGAGAAGTAATTGTGTACATATTTTTGTTGTAGCGTCTGATCGCGACCGGCGAGGCGCCCGCCGACTCCGTTAGAGCCTGTACAACAAGTGCCAATTACTGTTATATTAAAATCCAACGAAGTCATTATTTCGATTTCATTGGTGACACCGAAGCTATTTCTGACTGACATCAGATTTGTATTATCTAGCTAAAGTGTTGTAATTGAGAACTTCGGTTCTCCGCAATATAAAATCCAACGAATTCATTATTTCGATTTCATTGGTGACACCGAAGCTATTTCTGACTAACATCAGAATTGTATTATCTAGCTAAAGTGTTGTAATTGAGAACTTCGGTTCTCCGCAATATAAAATCCAACGAATTCATTATTTCGATTTCATTGGTAACACAGAAGCTATTTCTGACTAACGTCGGAATTGTATTATCTAGCTCAAGTGTTGTAATAGAGAACTTCGGTTTTTCAGTATTATTAAATCCAACTAATTCATTATTACGAATTTTTTGGTAGTACACATAAACTATTTCTGGCTTACGCGGGAAACTGTATTATAATAGTTAATGTGTGTGCGTGTCGGATGATTCCCCCCGAGAATTCTCGACCGTGAAAATCGTCATCGGCTCGCGCACAAGAAGACATCGAAATCTGTGGTATTGTATCGTTCTTAATTTATTTATATCAAACATTATTCTAAGACGGCCGCTAGTGCCCGGAACTTGTGATTTCAGATAGCTGTGACCGACCGCACCGAGCTTGGGTCCATTACCTGTACCAGCCGCCGTTGACCGCCGGGCTGTCCGAGGATCCCCGTGGAGCCGTAAACTTATTCATTCATGTTTTGTACCGAGGCCACATAATATTGTAATGTCTTTTAATTTCATTAATATTTTCTTTTGTTTAATGCTGGTTTAATTCTTGCGTCGAGTTGGTTGTTGAGCACAAGTGTTGTGTTCGCGGTTTGCTTGAGGGCCGTGATTGTGGATTACATTTGCTAAACTTCTGCAGTTCCTACATACTAGCTGGCTATGTGGGGAAGTGAACGTAGCGTCGTAGCCCAAACCTAACACTATTAATTTTAACTCGTTTGGCACCGAGGTCCGGTTGACGCAATAGTCCCGCTCGGCACAGAGGTCCGGTGACGCCGTAGTCCCGCTCGGCTGGGGATCCGGTGTAGTTAAATAGTCCCGCCCAGCGCCATCGACGAGAGGGTGAGTTACGGCTATCTAATAGCATCATCAACCACTGGTCTAGCACACCTGTCATTAACCAAATAGCAGCGACGGCACTTGTATTGCATTGATGCGTACCGCGAGCTAATGGTGGATGCGCACTGTGTTTCAGCGACCGACTGTTCGTCTGAGTTAAACCAGCTCGTTTCGGATATTTTTGAATGTTTAATAAATAATTAACACTCGTTTGGTGATTTTATTTCATGACAACCTTAACACATCCTAAATGACGACTTCAAATTACGAATCCTGAGAAAAGGTAGTTCGTTTAATTCAATAAAACACAACGTAGGAATGTAATTGACGATCACAAAGCTTATTATATTATTAATTTATTAATTTCAATTAGATTATTAAATAATTAAATAACTGCCGCGTTACAATACATTGCGGTTCAACAAAAGAACACTACACAAAATTACACAATTTGATAATAACTGTAATATATTTTATTATTGTTGGCAACGAGAGCAATATTAGAAAATGTAATAGATTTATAAATAGTGCAAAGTTCTTGTGACTAAAAGTCTTGTGCAATTTAAAAAGATTTTCATATTTCATTACGGTTCATGAACGGATCACTACAACAAAATTACACAATTTGATAATAACTGTTATAGAATTTACTATTGTGGACCATGAGAGCAATGTTAGAAATTAAAATAGATATAGAAATTTTGCACACTTCTTCTGACTAGAAGCCTTATGCAATTTTCTATATATCAGATTTTCATCGAACATTGCGGTTCATGAAAGCATCACTACACAAAACTACATAATTTGATAATAACTGTTATACAATTTATTATTGTGGAAAAAGAAAGCGATGTTAAAAAATAAAATATTTTTAGAAATAATGCAAACTTCTTCTGACTAAAACTCTTATGCAATTCAACAGGTTTTTATTGTTCATTGCGGTTCATGAACGGATCACTACAACAAAATTACCCAATTTGATAATAACTGTTATAAAATTTATTATTGTCGACTAAGAAAGCAAAGTTAGAAAATAAAATAGATTTAGAAATAATGTAGCCTTTCTTCTGACATGAAGTCTTATGTATTTTCATCGTTTATTGCGGTTCATGAACGGATCACTACACAAAATTACACAATTTGATAATAACTGTTATAAAATTTATTATTGTGGAGAAAGAAATCGATGTTAGAAAGTAAAATAGATTTAGAAATGATTCAAACTTCTTCTGACTAAAACTATTATGCAATTTATATATATATATATATATATATATATATATATATATATATATATATATATATATATATATATATATAATCTATTTAAATCTCTTTGTACCCTTCCGGGTGTCGAGATTGGTTTTTTCTTGTCTTTGTCATTCTATGCTGTTTATTAAGTCTTTCCATTCTTTTCTGTTCGATGCTATTCTTCTTGCTTCTTGGCAGTTGATATTGTTCTTATTTAATATATCTTGTACATTATTTTCCCATGTTTTCTGTGGTCTTCATCTACTCTTCTTTCTTGTCATTCTTGCATTCCACACCATTTTTGTTTGTCTGTCGTCTGGCATTCTTGTAAGGTGTCCGTACCACGCAAGTTGTTTTCTCTCCAATGTAGTTTGTATGCTTTCTATTTGTAGTCTTGCTCGTATCTCTTCGTTTCTTATTCTGTCTAGTCTTCTTACACCTTCTACTCTTCTCAGGAATCTCACCTCCGCGGCTTGAATTCTACTCTTTGTTCTTTGGTTCGTTGTCCATGTCTCACTCCCATATATTAGTATTGGCCTGTATATTGTTTTATATAGTGTCATTTTGGTCTTTTTCTTTACCTGTTTATTATTTAGAATTAGTTTGTTCATTGCATAGTAACTTTTGTTTGCTGCTAGTAATCTATTGTTTATTTCTTGCTCTAAACTTCCTTTGTTGTTCAAAGTGTGTCCTAGGTATGTGAAAGTTTCTACCTGTTCAATTTCTCTTCCATTTATTTTTATTTCCGTTACTACTTCTTCTTTCGATATCACCATTATTTTTGTTTTATCTATATTTATGGTCATGTTGTGTTTCTTTAGTTCGTTATCCCACAAATTAATGTTGAGTTGTAAATCTTCTTCGTTTTTTGCAACTATTGCAAGATCGTCGGCAAATGCGCACTCTGCTATCGTTATCCTTGTCAGATTGTAGTGGCCCACTTCTAATTTTTTGGTTTTATCTTTTATTTTTTTATGATATTATCCAAATATATTATGAATAATAGTGGACTTAATGCTCCTCCCTGCCTTAAACCCTGCGTGGTGGTGAATTCATCTGAAGTTTCGTTTCCTGTTCTTACGTAGTTGGATGTCGTGCTGTATATACTTTTTATTGCTTCCGTTAGGTGTTTGTCGATCTTTCTTTTCTTTAGTATTTCCCAAATCTTATTTCTCGGTACCCTGTCAAATGCTTTTTCTAGATCTAGAAATGCTATGTATAGCTTACTGTCTTCTCTTAAGGTCTTTTCAGTTAACTTTCTTATGGTGAAGATATGATCTTGCGTTGAGTGTCCCTTCCTAAAGCCGCTTTGTGCTTTCTCTATCTTTGTTTCTATTTCTTTACGTAATTTATTCTCCAGTATTGCTTCATAAATTTTTGCTGTTGTACATAGTAATGATATTCCCCTGTAGTTACTGCATATTCTATTGCCTCCTTTTTTGTGAATCGGAAGTATCACCGCCTTTTCCCAATCTTTCGGTATTTGTCCTAATTCCCATAATTTATTTAGCATTATTAACAATATCTGTTCTCCTTCTTCTCCCATGCATTTCAGTTGCTCCGATCTTATGGCGTCATGACCTGGTGCTTTGCCGTTTCTTAATTTTTTTATTACTGTCTTCATTTCTTCTTCCGTAATTTTTTCTTTGTTTCCCGTTTCTGTGTTTTCTATTTCTGTATTTTCATCTTCTGTAGTTTCAATGTCAATATGAGTTTCTTCCAATAATTCTTCAAAGTGTTGTTTCCATCTTTCCATTATTTCTGTGTCCTCCTTTATTATGTGACCTTTTTTGCTTATTAATTGTTTTAATGTTGTGTGTTTTTCTTCCTTGCAATTTTTAAGTGTTTTGTAAAACAATTTTTGATTCTCCTTGAAATTTTCTTCTAGTGTGACTCCAAATTCTTCCCATGTCCTCTCCTTTGATTTCTTTATTTCATTTTTTGTTAATTTCCTTTGTTTTTTGTAATCTTCATAGTCTTCCACTTTTTTAGTATTGAGATATTTTCTCCATTTTTGTTTTTTTTTCTTGATTTCTTCTTTTATTTTTTCGTTCCACCAGTGTGTTTGTCTTCTCTTGTGTGCATTTTTGGTAATTCCACACGATATTTTTGTTGCTTCACTTAATATATATTTGAAGGTATTCCACATTTCTTCTATGTTGTTCAAATTCGGTTTGGGTGTATGTTTTATTAATTTGTTGATACAGTTTTGATATTTTTCTTTTATTTGTGTATCTTTTAATTTTTCTATTCTAAATTTTATTGTTTGCTTTTTATTATTGTTAATTTCTTGTTTTTGTCTTGTCTCATTTCCTAAAACTTTTATTTCCGCTATCACCAGATAATGATCGCTTTCTATTTCACTACCCCTCTTTACTCTTACATCCTTCACTTTTTTCCTTTGTGTTGTATTGGTTAGAAAATAATCAATTATTGACCTTTCTTCTCTGCTTTTTTCTTCCCTAGTGTATTTGTGGATTTCTTTGTGTTCAAAGATGGTGTTTAGTATTATTAATCCATTTATGATGCAAAAATCTATGAGTCTCTTTCCATTGTTATTTCTAGTAGGTTCTCCATGTTTTCCCATTATTTCTTCCAAACTATTATTTTTATTTCCCACTCTAGCATTAAAGTCTCCTATTACATATATAGGTTCTTCAAGTTTTTCGTATTCCGATTGCATTTTATCCCAAAACTCATCTTTTTTTTCTTTACTATCATCGTCATTTATTGCATATACTATCATTATGTTTGCCGTTAAGTTGGTTTTCTCTTCGATCTGGATTATTAATATTCTTTCATTTACATATTTCCACTTCTTTATTGATTGTTCCAGTTTACTGTTTATTATGCATCCTACCCCCGCTCTAGCTCTCTCATTGTTTTCTACTCCGCTATAAATTAGTATGTGATTATTCTTTAATTTTGTTAATCCTTTACCTTTTTTTTTCGTTTCGGTTATAGCTAGTATATCTAATCCCGCTTTTTCAAATTCGTCTACTAATTCTATTTCCTTTCCATTTAGGCTTCTAATATTCCAAGTTCCGAGTCGTATAGTCCTTTTCGTTTGCTTGTTCATCTCCGTGTTGCATTTTACTGGTTTTTTGTTTTTTAATCGTTTTTTGATGTTTTTCCATTATCTTTTTCCTCTTATAATACCACTCCTCTTTCGCTTTTCTCCCATACATATACTTCCCCATCACTTATCAATTTTTTATATCCGATTTTGACATTTTTCCCGGTCGCCTTCATTTCTTTAGCTATACTTCTTATTTCCCATTGAATTTTAATTTCCTCTCCTGTTAATTCGTTTTCAATATATATTTTTTTCCCTTGTAATTTGTTTTTTGCTGCCACGATTTTCTGTTTTTGCTCCCAATTTGCCATTTCAACTATTAGGATTTCATTACTTTTTCCTTTGTTTCGTATGTGCACGTTATTAATTTCTGCTTGAGTTTGCAGCTGCTCAACGAACAATTTTTTAACTTCCTCTTCCGGCTTTTGCGCTAACATTAAACCCTTTATGACCAAATTATTTGTCTTCTTTTTCTTTTCTTCAATTTCATATTTGTTCTCTAACTTTTCAATTCTATCTACTAGTATTTTCTTTTCTTTTTCCCATTTTCCTTCTTTTCTCTCCATTTCTAATTTTATTTCTCTTATCTCCTGTTTTAAATGCACGCTTCTTCTGACTATATGTCTTGTACAATATAATAGAGTTTCATAGTACATTGAGGTTCAAGAAAAGATCACTGCACAAAATTACACAATTTGATAATAACTGTAATATATTTTATTATTGTTGGCAACGAGAGCAATGTAATAGATTTATAAATAGTGCAAAGTTCTTGTGACTAAAAGTCCTTTGCAATTTTAAAAGATTTTCATATTTCATTGCGGTTCATGAACGGATCACTACCACAAATTTACATAATTTGATAATAACTCATAATTTATTATTATTAGTAGTTATTATATAATTTATTATTGTGGACAAAAAAAGCAATTTTCTCAAATAAAGTAGATTTATTATTAATGCGAATTTCTTCTTACTAAAAGCCTGGTGCAATTTAATAAGATTGTTATCGTTCATTGCGGTTCATTACCCAATTTGATAATAACTGTTATAAAATTTATTATTGTGGACAAAGAAAGCAATGTTAGAAAATAAAATAGTTTTAGAAATAATGCGCACTTTCTTCTGTCAAGGAGTCTTATGTAATATAACAGATTTCCATCGATCATTGCGGTTCATGAACGGATCACTACAACAAATTTACACAATTTGATAATAACCGTTATAAAATTCATTATTGTGGACAAAGGGAGCAATGTTAGAAATTAAAATAGATATAGAAATTATGCATACTTCTTCTGACTAGAAGCCTTGTGCAATTTAATAGCTTTTCATCGTTCATTGCGGTTCATGAACGGATCACTACAAAAAAAAATACACAATTTGATAAGAACTGTTATATAATTTATTATTGTGGACAAAGAAAGCAATGTTAGAAAACAAAATTGATTCATAAATAATGCGCACTTTCTATATATCAGATTTTCATCGATCATTTCGGTTCATTAAAGCATCACTACATAAAATTACATAATTGGATAATAACTGTTATATTTATTATTGTGGAAAAAGAAAGAGATGTTAGAAAATAAAATAGATTTAGAAATAATGCAAACTTCTTCTGACTAAAACTTTTATGCAATTTAACAGGTTTTTATCGTTCAATGCGGTTTATGAATGGAACACTACAACAAAAATGACTCAGTATGATAATAGCTGTTATAAAATTTATTATTTTGGACAAAGAGAGCAATGTTAGAAATTAAAGTAGATATAGAAATAATGCACGCTTCTTCTGACTAGATCTCTTGTACAATGTAACAAATTTTCATAGTTCATTGCGCTTAAAGAAAAGATCACTACACAAAATTACACAATTTGATAATAACTGTTATATAATTTTTATTTTTTTTTTACGACATTCCCAAATGAAACCACCTCTATTATACAACAAGAATTACATTGGATATTCTTAAAAATCCAAAGTAGCACTCAAAATATTATTCTAGACGTAATTTATTTCTCTCATTCGTTCGTCCGCAAGATTTTGCTGGAACTTTTCTTAGATAATTTAAAGGACATTTTAAAGCAGTACCCAGAATATTCTTATATACTAGGCGGAGATTACAATGCGCGAATTGGAGAAAGCAATAACTTGTGCGAAGAACTTTTAATAAACAGCAAATGGAAAGCCACCAGGATGGCAAATGACAAAAAAAAAATACGATGGGCAAAGACTTATTAGAAATTTTTGAGCAAGAAAATGTCATCGCGCTGAATGGTAGATCTTATAGTGACACCCCCGCAAAGTTCACGTACCTCGGAAAAACTGGTAAAAGCACAATAGACATAGTATGGGTAAACTTAAGTGCTCTTCAATTTATAAACGACTTTACTGTCATCGAGGACATTTGCCAATCCGATCATTTAATGCGCTCCGTAAAAACAACCAATTTATACAGCACTAGCTATAAACCACATAACAAACTCAAAATCAAATTCTCAAAAACTAAATGGGACCGTAAAAGGGCAGAACAGTATCAACAGGAACTTCAAAAATATACAATCACAACCGCTACTCTAAATCCTACCGAATTATATCATCACATTAAGAATGAAATCATAGGGGCTTCTGACAGAATTGGAATTATAATCAAATATACAATAAGCCAAGATTTCAATAAGCCAAAAAATAAGCCATGGTTTAATGAAACATGTAAGATGCTGAAAGAGAAAACTAGAGAATGTCTGAAAGACTGCAAAAAACATAACTTTGCAAAAGAACAATTGGGATCATATGTAGACTCAAAAAAACAATATAAACGCAATATATCGAAAGAAAAAAATAAATATAAACAAGAGATTAAAATGAGACTAGAGAAGATTACTGACCAGAAAGTATTTTGGAATACAATCAACTCGCTTCAAAAGACACCTTATACAACAAACCCAATAAAACTCAACGATTGGGCAACGTTTTTTAGAAGCTGGTATAACGAGAGCTTTGTATTAAGTAACGATACATTTTTTGACGCACACCACCCATTTCTTGATGATGAAGTATCCCTACTTGAAATAAATTTAGCGCTTAAAAAACTTAAAATAAACAAATCAGCCGGCTGTGACACTATAATCTACGAACAACTACAAAACTTGCCATACGAATGGTTGAAATACCTCAATAATCTCATAAATATGTGTATTAAAACGGAAGATGTGCCTCATGAATTAAAAAAAACAAAAATGATACTATTACACAAAAAAGGTAGTCGACTGGATGTGAATAACTATAGAGGTATCGCGCTGTGTAATGCCATAACAAAATTATTTACGTTCATATTGAATGACAGAATGCAAACATGGGTGGAGAGTAAAAATATTCTACCTGAAGCACAAGCTGGCTTTAGGAGGAAAAGATCATGCGTAGATAATATATTCGTCATAAATTCAATTATACAAAAATCATTCCTAACGAGCAAGCAGGGGATCTACTCAGTATTTATTGACTTTAAAAAGGCATTTGACTGTATTCCACATACAGTCCTTTGGAATAAAATCTACCAGCTAGGTATCAGCGGCAAAGTTACCAGAATCTTGAAAAATATCTATAATGGAGCTACATTGAGAGTTGACATAAATAATGAACAATCTGAAGAGATAAATATAACTAAGGGGGTTTTGCAAGGCGATTGTACCAGCCCGCTACTATTTGCGTTATATATCTCAGATTTAGAGTATTCCATGAAACAAAAAACACTCGAAGGGTATTTTATTGATAATAAGACGGACATTCTCTCCTTGCAATACGCGGACGATATAGTCATCTTTGCGTATAGCCAACCGGACTTACAAAGAAAACTGGACGCTCTAACAGAGTATTGCGACGCACAGCAGCTAACAATAAACGCGGAAAAAACAAACATCGTTCATTCCCATAGAGGACGAACTCCTGAAAAACGTATGATACATATGTGCCAGAGAAAAGAAATAAAATTTGTGACTAGATATACTTATTTAGGGGTCACTTTTACAAATTCGGGTTTATTTAATGAGAATACTATGGAAAAACTAACTGCACGCAGAAGAGCTACAGGGGCCTTGAAAAACACCATGATGAAAGCACAAATAAAATACTGGCAAACAAATATTAAACTCTACAACTCGGTATTAACACCTACGCTATTATACGCAGCAGAGGTATGGGGCCCTTTTCAGAGTGAAAACATCGAAAAAGGACAAATCAATTTACAACTGGCAAAAGAACACCCCACATTACATAGTGAGAAGAGAAACAGGAATTAAAAATCTTGAAATTGCGATCGTAGAGAAAATGCTTCGACTATGGAATAAAATCCTATTAATGCCCGAGGGAAGAGACATGAAGTCATGCTATAACACCCTAGTAGCAATAAACAAGAAACCCAAATCGAAAATTTTAGCGACAAACAATTAAAATACAACTGGGTAAGAAGACTCGAAATTATACTAACAAAAGCGAATTTCAGTTGGGTGTTTGAGAAACAGAGCTGCGTAGTGCTGAGGGCAGAAATAGACAATCTAATAAAAGCTTACAGCAATCTATTGTATGACGCTGATACCAAAAGAATTATTAACTCCTCTTACAACCCTAATTATACCACCTACATAACAAGCCTGAATTACTTCTCCTTGGAATCTCCTTTTAAACCCTTAAGATTATTTAGCCAACTCAGAACTGCTAACTTTAAAATTTTCTATATTTATCAAGACGGATTCCTCCACAGATTTGAGGAAAGCGAAATTTGTAATATCTGTAACAGATTTGAAGAAAATACCCTCAGTCATTTCCTCTTCAGCTGTCCTATTTACAGAGCCAAATACATAACAAAATATTTACCCCGCAGCTGCCCAGAGAACCTCAACCAAGATATCAATAACAGGTCCTTGCTTAGCGAACCAACCAGAGAAAAAATGTTGAATATATTTAATTATTTTACATCTACTTTAAAAATCAGGGCCTTTGCACTGAATATGTAATATGAATTAATGGTAATGTATTTGTAAATTTATATACAATGTTGTCAATCTATTTGTATGGATTTTTTTCTATGGACAAATTAAATATTATTATTATAATTTATTATTGTGTACAAAGAAATCGATGTTAGAAAATAAAATAGATTTAGAAATGATACAATGACTAAAATTTTTATGCAATTTAACAGATTTTCATCGTTCATTGCGGTTCATGAACGGATCACTACAACAAAATTACACAATTTGATAATAACTGTTATATTATTTATTATGGTGGACAAAGAAATCGGTGTTAGAAAATAAATTGATTTAGAAATGATGCAAGCTTTTTCTGACTAAAATTCTTATGCAATTTAACAGGTTTTCATCGTTCATTGCGGTTCATGAACGGATCACTACAAAAAAATGGCACAGTTTGAAAGTAGCTATTATATAATTTATTATTGTGGACAAAAAAAGCAATGTTGTCAAATAAAGTAGATTTATTATTAATGCGAATTTCTTCTAACTAAAAGCCTTGTGACAAAGAAATCGATGTTAGAAAATAAATTGATTTAGAAATGATGCAAACTTTTTCTGACTAAAATTCTTATGCAATTTAACAGGTTTTCATCGTTCATTGCGGTTCATGAACGGATCACTACAAAAAATATATACAATTTGATAACATCTGGTATATAATTTATTAATAACTGTTATATATTTTATTATTGTTGGCAATGAGAGCAATGTTAGAAAATGTAATAGATTTATAAATAGTGCAAAGTTCTTGGGACTAAGTCTTCTGCAATTTAAAAAGGTTTTTATATTTCATTGCGGTTCATGAACGGATCACTACAACATATTTATACAATTAGATAATAGCTCTTATATAATTTATTATTGTGGACAAAGAGAGGATTGTTAGAAATATAAATAGATAAAGAAATAATGCACACTTCTTCCGAATAGAAGTCTTGTGCAATATAATAGATTTTCATAGATCAATGCGGTTCATGAACGGATTACTACAACAAAATTACACAATTTGATAATAACTGTTATAAAATTTATTATTGTGGACAAAGAAAGCAATGTTAGAAATTAAAATAGATATAGAAATAATGCGGATTTTCTTCTGTTAAGAAGTCTTATGCACACTCCTTCTGACTAGATGTCTTGTACAGTATAACAGATTTTCATAGTTCATTGCGGTTCATGAACAGATCACTACACAAAATTACACAATTTGGTAATAACTGTTATATAATTTATTATTGTGGACAAAGAAATCGATGTTAGAAAATAAAATAGATTTAGAAATGATGCAAACTTTTTTTGACTAAAATTTTTATGCAATTTAACAGGTTTTCATCGTTCATTGCGGTTCATGAACGGATCACTACAAAAAAAATTACACCGTTTGAAAGTAGCTATTATATAATTTACTATTGAGGACAAAAAAAGCAATGTTGTCAAATAAAATAGATTTATTAATAATGCGAATTTCTTCTAACTAAAAGTCTTGTGCAATTTAATAAGATTTTCATCGATCATTGCGGTTCATGAACGGATCACTACAACAAAATTACACAATTTGATAATAACTGTTATAATATTTATTATTGTGGACAAAAAGAGTAATGTTAGAAATTAAAATAGATATATAAATAATGCACACTTCTTCTGATTAGATGTTTTGTACAGTATAACAGATTCTCATAGTTCATTGTGGTTCATGAACAGATCAGTACACAAAATTACACAATTTGATAATAACTGTTATAAAATTTATTATTGTAGACAAAGAAATCTATGTTAGAAAATAAATTTATTTTAATTTATGCTAACTTTTTCTGACTAAAATTCTTATGTAATTTAACAGGTTTTCATCGTTCATTGCGGTTCATGAACGGATCACTACAAAAAAAATGACACAGTTTGAAAGTAGCTATTATATAATTTACTATTGAGGACAAAAAAAGCAATGTTGTCAAATAAAATAGATTTATTAATAATGCTAATTTCTTCTAACTAAAAGTCTTGTGCAATTTAAGATGATTTTCATCATTCATTGCGGTTCATGAACAGATCACTACAACAAAATTACACAATTTGATAATAACTGTAATATATTTTATTATTGTTGGCAATGAGAGCAATGTTAGAAAATGTAATAGATTTATAAATAGTGCAAAGTTCTTGGGACTAAGTCTTCTGCAATTTAAAAAGGTTTTTATATTTCATTGCGGTTCATGAACGGATCACTACAACAAAATTACACAATTTGATAATAACTCTTATAGAATTTATTATTGTGGACAAAGAAAGTAATGTTAGAAATTAAAATAGATATAGAAATTTTGTACACTTCTTCTGACTAGAAGCCTTATGCAATTTAACAGCTTTTCATCATTCATTGCGGTTCATGAACGGATCACTACAAAAAATATATACAATTTGATAACAACTGGTATATAATTTATTAATAACTGTTATATATTTTATTATTGTTGGCAATGAGAGCAATGTTAGAAAATGTAATAGATTTATAAATAGTGCAAAGTTCTTGGGACTAAGTCTTCTGCAATTTAAAAAGGTTTTTATATTTCATTGCGGTTCCTGAACGGATCACTACAACATATTTATACAATTAGATAATAGCTCTTATATAATTTATTATTGTGGACAAAGAGAGGATTGTTAGAAATATAAATAGATAAAGAAATAATGCACACTTCTTCCGAATAGAAGTCTTGTGCAATATAATAGATTTTCATAGATCAATGCGGTTCATGAACGGATTACTACAACAAAATTACACAATTTGATAATACCTGTTATAAAATTTATTATTGTGGACAAAGAAAGCAATGTTAGAAATTAAAATAGATATAGAAATAATGCGGATTTTCTTCTGTCAAGAAGTCTTATGCACACTCCTTCTGTCTACTACAACAAAATTACACAATTTGATGATAACTGTTATAAAATTTATTATTGTGGACAAAGAAATTAAAATAGATATATAAATAATGCACACTTCTTCTGACTAGATGTCTTGTACAGTATAACAGATTTTCATATTTCATTGCGGTTCATGAACGGATCACTACAACAAAATTACACAATTTGATAACTGTTATAAAATTTATTATTGTGGACAAAGGGAGCAATGTTAGGAATTAAAATAGATATAGAAATTATGCATACTTATTCTGACTAGAAGCCTTGAGCAATTTAATAGCTTTTCATCGTTCATTGTGGTTCATGAACGGATCACTACAACAAAATTACACAATTTGATATTAACTGTACTATATTTTATTTTTGTTGGCAATGGGAGCAGTGTTAGAAAATGTGATAAATTTATAAATAGTGCAAAGTTCATGTGACTAAAAGTCTTGTGCAATTTAAAAAGATTTCCATATTTCATTGCGGTTCATGAACGGATCACTATAACAAAATTATACAATTTGATAATAACTGTTATAATATTTATTATTGTGGACAAAGAAAGTAATGTTAGAAATTAAAATTTATATAGACATAATGCACACTTCTTCTGACTAGATGTCTTGTACAGTATAACAGATTCTCATAGTTCATTGTGGTTCATGAACAGATCACTACACAAAATTACTTTTTTTGATAATAACTGTTATATAATTTATTAGTGTGGACAAAGAAATCAATGTTAGAAAATAAATTGATTTTAATTTATGCTAACTTTTTCTGACTAAAATTCTTATGTAATTTAACAGGTTTTCATCGTTCATTGCGGTGCATGAACGGATCACTACAAAAAAATGACACAGTTTGAAAGTAGCTATTATATAATTTACTATTGAGGACAAAAAAAGCAATGTTGTCAAATAAAATAGATTTATTAATAATGCTAATTTCTTCTAACTAAAAGTCTTGTGCAATTTAAGATGATTTTCATCATTCATTGCGGTTCATGAACGGATCACTACAACAAAATTACACAGTTTGATAATAACTGTAACATATTTTATTATTGTTGGCAATGAGAGCAATATTGGAAAATGTAATAGATTTATAAATAGTTCAAAGTTCTTGTGACTAAGTATTGTGCAATTTACAAAGATTTTCATATATCATTGCGGTTCATGAACGGATCACTACAACAAAATTACCCAATTTGATGATAACTGTTATAAAATTTATTATTGCGGACAAAGAAAGCAATGTTAGAAAATAAAATAGATTTAGAAGTAATGCGCACTTTCTTCTGTCAAGAAGTCTTATGTAATATAACAGATTTTCATCGATCATTGCGGTTCATGAACAGATCACTACAACAAAATTACCCAATTTGATAATAACTGTTATAAAATTTATTATTGGGGACAAAGAAAACAATGTTAGAAAATAAAATAGAATTAGAAATAATGCGCCCTTTCTTCTGTCAAGAAATCTTATGTCATATAACAGATTTTCATCGATCATTGCGGTTCATGAACGGATCACTACAACAAAATTACACAATTTGATAATAACTGTTATAAAATTTATTATTGTAGACAAAGAAAGGATTGTTAGAAATATAAATTGATATAGAAATAATGCACACTTCTTCTGAATAGAAGCCTTATGCAATGTAACAGCTTTTCATCGTTCATTGCGGTTCATGAACGGATCACTACAAAAAAAATGACACAGTTTGAAAGTAGCTATTATATAATTTACTATTGAGGACAAAAAAAGCAATGTTGTCAAATAAAATAGATTTATTAATAATGCTAATTTCTTCTAACTAAAAGTCTTGTGCAATTTAAGATGATTTTCATCATTCATTGCGGTTCATGAACGGATCACTACAACAAAATTACACAGTTTGATAATAACTGTAACATATTTTATTATTGTTGGCAATGAGAGCAATATTGGAAAATGTAATAGATTTATAAATAGTTCAAAGTTCTTGTGATTAAGTATTGTGCAATTTACAAAGATTTTCATATATCATTGCGGTTCATGAACGGATCACTACAACAAAATTACCCAATTTGATGATAACTGTTATAAAATTTATTATTGCGGACAAAGAAAGCAATGTTAGAAAATAAAATAGATTTAGAAGTAATGCGCACTTTCTTCTGTCAAGAAGTCTTATGTAATATAACAGATTTTCATCGATCATTGCGGTTCATGAACAGATCACTACAACAAAATAACCCAATTTGATAATAACTGTTATAAAATTTATTATTGGGGACAAAGAAAACAATGTTAGAAAATAAAATAGAATTAGAAATAATGCGCCCTTTCTTCTGTCAAGAAATCTTATGTCATATAACAGATTTTCATCGATCATTGCGGTTCATGAACGGATCACTACAACAAAATTACACAATTTGATAATAACTGTTATAAAATTTATTATTGTAGACAAAGAAAGGATTGTTAGAAATATAAATTGATATAGAAATAATGCACACTTCTTCTGAATAGAAGCCTTATGCAATGTAACAGCTTTTCATCGTTCATTGCGGTTCATGAACGGATCACTACAAAAAAAATGACACAGTTTGAAAGTAGCTATTATATAATTTACTATTGAGGACAAAAAAAGCAATGTTGTCAAATAAAATAGATTTATTAATAATGCTAATTTCTTCTAACTAAAAGTCTTGTGCAATTTAAGATTATTTTCATCATTCATTGCGGTTCATGAACGGATCACTACAACAAAATTACACAGTTTGATAATAACTGTAACATATTTTATTATTGTTGGCAATGAGAGCAATATTGGAAAATGTAATAGATTTATAAATAGTTCAAAGTTCTTGTGATTAAGTATTGTGCAATTTACAAAGATTTTCATATATCATTGCGGTTCATGAACGGATCACTACAACAAAATTACCCAATTTGATGATAACTGTTATAAAATTTATTATTGCGGACAAAGAAAGCAATGTTAGAAAATAAAATAGATTTAGAAGTAATGCGCACTTTCTTCTGTCAAGAAGTCTTATGTAATATAACAGATTTTCATCGATCATTGCGGTTCATGAACAGATCACTACAACAAAATAACCCAATTTGATAATAACTGTTATAAAATTTATTATTGGGGACAAAGAAAACAATGTTAGAAAATAAAATAGAATTAGAAATAATGCGCCCTTTCTTCTGTCAAGAAATCTTATGTCATATAACAGATTTTCATCGATCATTGCGGTTCATGAACGGATCACTACAACAAAATTACACAATTTGATAATAACTGTTATAAAATTTATTATTGTAGACAAAGAAAGGATTGTTAGAAATATAAATTGATATAGAAATAATGCACACTTCTTCTGAATAGAAGCCTTATGCAATGTAACAGCTTTTCATCGTTCATTGCGGTTCATGAACGGATCACTACAAAAAAAATGACACAGTTTGAAAGTAGCTATTATATAATTTACTATTGAGGACAAAAAAAGCAATGTTGTCAAATAAAATAGATTTATTAATAATGCTAATTTCTTCTAACTAAAAGTCTTGTGCAATTTAAGATTATTTTCATCATTCATTGCGGTTCATGAACGGATCACTACAACAAAATTACACAATTTGATAATAACTGTTATAAAATTTATTATTGTAGACAAAGAAATCGATGTTAGAAAATAAATTGATTTTAATTTATGCTAACTTTTTCTGACTAAAATTCTTATGCAATTTAACAGGTTTTCATCATTCATTGCGGTTCATGAACGGATCACTACAAAAAAATGACACAGTTTGAAAGTAGTTATTATATAATTTATTATTGTGGACAAAAAAAAGCAATGTTGTCAAATAAAGTAGATTTATTATTAATGCGAATTTCGTCTTACTAAAAGCCTTGTGCAATTTAATAAGATTTTCATCGTTCATTGCGGTTCATTACCCAATGAGAGCAATGTTAGAAATTAAAATAGATATAGAAATTTTGCACACTTCTTCTGACTAGAAGCCTTATGCAATTTAACAGCTTTTCATCATTCATTGCGGTTCATCACTACAAAAAATATATACAATTTGATAACAACTGGTATATAATTTATTAATAACTGTTATATATTTTATTATTGTTGGCAATGAGAGCAATGTTAGAAAATGTAATACATTTATAAATAGTGCAAAGTTCTTGGGACTAAGTCTTCTGCAATTTAAAAAGGTTTTTATATAATTTATTATTGTGGACAAAGAGAGGATTGTTAGAAATATAAATAGATAAAGAAATAATGCACACTTCATCCGAATAGAAGTCTTGTGCAATATAATAGATTTTCATAGATCAATGCGGTTCATGAACGGATTACTACAACAAAATTACACAATTTGATAATACCTGTTATAAAATTTATTATTGTGGACAAAGAAAGCAATGTTAGAAATTAAAATATTTATAGAAATAATGCGGATTTTCTTCTGTCAAGAAGTCTTATGCACACTCCTTCTGACTAGATGTCTTGTACAGTATAACAGATTTTCATAGTTCATTGCGGTTCATGAACAGATCACTACACAAAATTACACAATTTGGTAATAACTGTTATATAATTTATTATTGTGGACAAAGAAATCGATGTTAGAAAATAAAATAGATTTAGAAATGATGCAAACTTTTTTTGACTAAAATTTGTATGCAATTTAACAGGTTTTCATCGTTTATGAACGGATCATTACAAACAAAATTACACAGTTTGAGAGTAGCTATTATATAATTTATTATTGTGGACAAAAAAAGCAATGTTGTCAAATAAAATAGATTTATCAATAATGCGAATTTCTTCTAACTAAAAGTCTTGTGCAATTTAAGAAGATTTTCATCGTTCATTGCGGTTCATTACCCAATTTGATAATAACTGTTATAAAATTTATTATTGTGGACAAAGAAAGCAATGTTAGAAAATAAAATAGATTTAGAAATAATGTGCACTTTCTTCTGTCAAGAAATCTTATGTAATATAACAGATTTTCATCGATCATTGCGGTTCATGAACGGATCACTACAACAAAATTACACAATTTGATAACTGTTATAAAATTTATTATTGTGGACAAAGGGAGCAATGTTAGAAAATAAAATAGATATAGAAATTATGCATACTTCTTCTGACTAGAAGCCTTGAGCAATTTAATAGCTTTTCATCGTTCATTGCGGTTCATGAACGGTCTTGTGACTAAGTTGCGACGTATCTGGCAGCGATACGGCCAAACAAATTGGCGACGGTATGCTCGGGCGCCAATTGCTCGGATAGCAATCCGGTCGGAGGAATCAGGTGTGGTTGTAGAAAATAAGAACACAGCAAATTTGTTAAAAATCATAAAATAATGTAATTTTATTTTCGTGTAGGTGAGTATTTGCCAGGGAGGCCGTAGGTGATGTCGGGGTTGGTGAAATGATTGGATACGGTCGCTGGGGCGACCACGACGGTCGGCGATGCGGTGAGCGTCGCGGCGGAGACGCCTTGTGACGGTGACACGGCGGTACGGAGCTCGACGATGACGCTGAAGGCGTCGTGGCGATGAAACGAAATGCGTGATGATGATCCGCCAGGTAGGAACGGGGAGGAGTGGGGGAGCGGCGCACGGCCGGAGCCGCGACTCGCAACACCGGTGTCGGCCACACCGCAGCGCCCACGCGTGAGACTCTCAGCGCGGTGACGAAGCGGAGGTCGAGCGACTCGTGCTACTCTGAGCCCGAGTCGGTCGCGGAGAGAGGGGGTGGGGCAACACACAGGTGACAGGACGGAAGGGGAGTGCGGGGTAGGTATTTGACACTTTGCAGGTGAACACTGCGAGCAACACAACAATAGGAAAACAAAGGCCGGTTTGATGAACAATATGTGCGAGACTCACACTCCACGGACCGCGAGACCTCGGAAGCACTGTACGTGGCGCTGAACGGTCAAACCGGAATTTGACAGGTACAAGAAAACGGATGGGACTTACCACGGGTCGGGAACCTGACGGAGCTGACGATGGTGACGGCGATGATGGCGATGACGGTGATGACGGTAATCCAGGATACGCGGAGAACTCGCGGCGAGACGTGAGACACGGTTTCTGGGGTTTTTAGTCGGTACTTTTTAGTCGTGAGCACGGCTACTACTTTGAATTTCGATAACTCGATTTTCGGAACTGACTGACTGACTGACGATGTTCGCTCTGACCGCGTATTTATACTAAAGTTGGTAATGAATCGTGTCCGGTTAGGTTGGCGGCGGCTCATCCTATGTTAACCAAATGGGTGGTTTGGTTTCAGAAGGAAACTAGGGTAAAAACCACCCGATTTGGTTTAACATAGGTTTGCCGGCCGCAGAACGCGGAGACGTACGCGGTGTCGAAATTTGAACGAAATCGGTCACTTGCCGCGCGTAAATGGATCGCCAGGTCCGGCTTCGGAATATTTCTGAACGCGAATAAAATTATTTCGCGTTTTTAAATATTGTGACGAACGACTTCGTCACAAAGTATTGTGCAATTTACAAATATTTTCATATTTCATTGCGGTTCATGAACGGATCACTACAACAAAATTACACAATTTGATAATAACTGTTATAAAACTTATTATTGTGAACAAAGAAAGCAATGTTAGAAAGTAAAATAGTTTTAGAAATAATGCGCACTTTCTTCTGTCAAGAAGTCTTATGTAATATAACAGATTTCCATCGATCATTGCGGTTCATGAACGGATCACTACAACAAAATTACACAATTTGATAATAACTGTTATAAAATTTATTATTGTGGACAAAGAAATCTATGTTAGAAAATAAATTGATTTTAATTTATGCTAACTTTTTCTGACTAAAATTCTTATGTAATTTAACAGGTTTTCATAGTTCATTGCGGTTCATGAACGGATCACTACAAAAAAAATGACACAGTTTGAAAGTAGCTATTATATAATTTACTCTTGAGGACAAAAAAATCTATGTTGTCAAATAAAATTATTAATTTATTAATAATGCTAATTTCTTCTAACTAAAAGTCTTGTGCAATTTAAGATGATTTTTATCATTCATTGCGGTTCATGAACGGATCACTACAACAAAATTACACAATTTGTTAATAACTGTTATAAAATTTATTATTGTGGACAAAGAAAGGATTATTAGAAATATAAATAGATATAGAAATAATGCACACTTCTTCTGAATAGAAGCCTTATGCAATGTAACAGCTTTTCATCGTTCATTGCGGTTCATGAACGGATCACTACAAAAAAAATGACACAGTTTGAAAGTAGCTATTGTATAATTTACTATTGAGGACAAAAAAAGCAATGTTGTCAAATAAAATAGATTTATTAATAATGCTAATTTCTTCTAACTAAAATTCTTGTGCAATTTAAGAAGATTTTCATCATTCATTGCGGTTCATGAACGGATCACTACAACAAAATTACACAATTTGATAATAACTGTAATATATTTTATTATTGTTGGCAAGGAGAGCAATGTTAGAAAATGTAATAGATTTATAAATAGTTCAAAGTTCTTGTGACTAAGTATTGTGCAATTTAAAAAGATTTTTATATTTCATTGCGGTTGATGAACGGATCACTACAACAAAATTACAACAATTTGATAGTAACTATTATAGAATTTATTATTGTGGACAAAGAAAGGATTGTTAGAAATATAAATAATAATAATAATAATATCAATTTTATTTAGCATCCGTTCAGCCGAAGCTGATCTTACACGTAACTTTTACATTTGTTCGATGTGGTACAAACAGATCATATAAAGGTATACAGCAAGCATATAAAATAAAATTGAAAACTATACATTTTAGCATTTAGAAAACAGAAAAATCATACAAATTTCATTATCAAACCAAAGCAAATCGGTTAAATAGAAAACATAGAATTTGAGATAAAATAGTATTTTAGATGTGTAGAAAATGATTTATTATTTAGCAACTTTAATTGTTTAGGTACTTGATTGTAGATGGAAGAACAATTGTAACTGAAACAACGCTTAAATAGAGCAGTACTATGAAAGGGAATGTGAATGTCAGTTGCATTTCTTAAATCTCGTTTGTGTAATGTAGTACGATAGGACAATTTACTGGATAAGTAAAAAGGAACATTAGACGACATGATACGATGAATTAAGCAGGCAAAGTGATGAATTCTACGCTGATGCATATTTAACCAACCTAAGTCGGAAATCAGCGAGGAAACAGATTCAAATCTTCTCCGGCTTAAAGCAAATCTAACACACATATTTTGTACTCTCTGTATTCGCTTTATATCATAGGTTGATAAACATGGTCCATAAACAGTATCGCAATAATTGAATACAGAGAGTACAAGAGAATCGGCTAAAATCAATTTATGTTTTCTCGACAGAACAAAACGATTCATAAACAAATTTTTCAAAGCCAAATATGCCTTTTTAATTAAAAGTGTGACATATTCAGAAAATCTCAGCTCACTATCCATTATAAGACCCAAGTTTTTATATGAACCTTTAATTTTAAATTTAATATTATTCAAGTGAATATTTATAATATTATTGTCCAGAAGATGTTGACGAACGTTTTTATTGCCAAACAGCATCACTGCAGACTTGCTCTCATTGATAAATAAACAGTTGTTTTGAGCGTAATTCGACAAATTTGCTAAATCTTTATTGATAGCAGACATAGCAGTATCATACTCTTCTGGAAAAAATGGAGCATAAATTTGCGTGTCATCTGCGTAAACATGCACATTGCATTTATGAACACATTTGCAGAGATCAAAAGTGTACAGAGAAAAAAACAAAGGGCCACAGATAGAACCTTGCGGTACACCTTTTAATATATTTAAACAATCAGAGATTCTATCATTGCTCACGACTTTTTGATAACGATCAATGAAGTAACTTTCAACAAATTGCAAACTATGCTCGTCAAAACCAAGGAATTTTAATTTAGCTAAAAGTAGTTCATGTGAAATAGTGTCAAATGCACGACTAAAATCCAAGAGAACAAGAAGGACCATTTTTTTATTATCAATGTAACGGAAAATATCATCAGTAATTTTTAACAGAGCCGTAGTTGTGCTAAAACCAGACCTGAAACCAGATTGTATGTCAGGAAGAATTTTATGAGTATTAACATACTCTAAAATCTGATTGCAAACTGTTTTTTCAAGGATTTTGGAGAGGGTGGGAAGAATACTAATAGGTCTGAGGTCACTATGAGAAGAGGGATTTTTACATTTAGGAATTGGTTTTATATATGCTATTTTCCACATATCAGGGTAAGTTGATGACAAAATACATGAGTTTATTAAATGAGTAACTTGTGGTAAAATAATTGGCATTACCAGTTTAAGCATTTTCAAATTTATGCCATCAACCCCCATTGAATTGGAACGAAGAGCTTGGAAAATTTTGAGGATTTCTTCTTGTTCCACTATATGGAGGGAAAATTTATCTGTGTTCGAGTCAAGAAAATTACTGTTATAAAACGACAGAGTTTCAGGGTCAGGGTATGAAGTATAGGAGGACCCAGAGAAGTGAGAATTAAGAACATTTACATCAGAAATAATACTAGAAAGATCATTGCAGTTTTTAACGTGTAAACTAAATTCTTGAAAAAATTTCCATAAATTAGATGGATTTTAATTTATTTTAGATTCTAAATAAGCCTTTTTTCTAATCGAATAGATTTAGTGTGCCTGTGTTCTTGTTCTCTTAAAGTCAGCGAAAGCATTATTTCTGAACTTAATCATTATTTTAATTACATCAGTAATCCAAGGCATAGGAGTTTTCCGTACTACAATGCGTTTAATTGGCATATGTAAGTCAAATATGCTGAGTATATTTGTAGTAAATATTGACAATTTATCATTGACATTCAAGCAGGTGTAAAAATAATGCCAGTCAACGGAGTTTAAACTATTGAAAAACGCTTCATAATTTGCATTTTTGAAATCACGAATGAAAATAGTATCACGTGATTTATAGTTGGAATATTGCAAAGTTAATTTGAAAGAGGTGAGCATATGATCAGAAATGTCATGAACATTAATATTAGTAATATCGCTACAAAGTTCAACAATGGAAGTTAATATAACATCAATAAGAGTTTCTGAATAATTTGTAATCCTTGTAGGCTCTGAGACTATTTGAGTCAAACTGAATTGTTCAATTAAATGATTGAAAGCCTGCACTGAGGTGCTGTTAAAATTTAAAAGGTTAATATTCACATCTCCAAAACAACTAATATTATTGACTTGAGGAAAGATATTACTTAGCGAGTTTTCTAAATTGTCAATGAAATCATTTATGTTAGATGCGGGCGGCCGATATAAGACACCAAAAGCAAATAATTCATTTTTCAACTTTAAAGTTATCCAGAATTGCTCTAACGATAGACTGATAGTATTCATGTTATCATTGTACGAAGTGACAGAGTGTACTAAACGAGATTTAATATACATTCCGACACCACCTCCTCTGCTATTCCTATCATTACGTAAAAGAGAGTATCCTGGAATAATAAAATTGTCACTAGAAACAGCATCATTCAACCATGTTTCACTTATACCCAAAATATCAAAGTTGCTTTCAATTAAAAAATCCTTAAATTCTAAGAAACGACTTGCTAAGGATCCAACATTTATGTGCCCAATTTTTAACATATTTAAAAAAATATATATATAAATTTACTTAACTTACGCTAATGTATAAAATACAAAAATTAAATCTAAAGCCTGACCTGTACTATTCAAATTTAAAACCCAGTGTGCCAGCAAAATCGAACAAAATCGCAAAACTAGTTAATTAAACGAGAAGTAACAAATTCAATAAACTACAAAACATATGATTTTTAATAACGGAGGTCGTTGAACTCTTTCATTGTCGTTACTTTATAAATTTTATCATTCGATTTAATATAAATTATGCCATCTCGGGACCACGTATTTTTTATACCGTGACTTCTTTTTGCTGCATTGATAACTTCAAGTCTGGTTTTCGTTAAATCCTCCCGAATCACAACACCTGTTCTAATCAATTTGCTTTTACGTGAATATATAGTAGCACGGTCATTGTAACGGGCGAACTTAACAATAATAGGACGGCACTTATCTTTCTGCAGCTTCCCAAGGCGATGACTGCGGTCTATGGCAACGGTGTCCAGGGTGACGCCAAGTTTGTCCTTGCAAAGATGCAGGATAACGTCGTCAGTAGTCTTGTTCTCGACCTCCGGGACTCCAAAGACACGGAGACAGTTTCTGCGGCTGTATTGCTCCATTCGGTCGATCTCACCAGTCAGCACTTCAATTTTTTTGTCCTTCTCCTTCAGTAAATTTTGAAGGTTCACTACCTCTTTCGTCAGGAGAGCGATTTTTGCACTGATTATGCATTCGACCTGAGCCGAAACGGCCTCCACAATTTTAGTAATAAACAATTCATTGTTTATTACCGTCGAAGCAATTTCATCACGTTGACCGCGAGTCCCCATTATAAAGATTGCGATTTTTTTTAAAGAAAAAAACAGTTGATTCGACTAGCACAAACAGACACGTCTACTTGGTACCGACGTTCATACAGGACTGATAGATATAGAAATAATTCACACTTCTTCTGAATAGAAGCCTTGTGCAATATAACAGCTTTTCACCGTTTATTGCGGGTCATGAACGGATCACTACAAAAAAAAAGACACAATTTGTTATTAGCTGTTACATAATTTATTATTGTGGATGAAGAAAGCAATGTTATAAAAGTCTTGTGCAATTTAAGAAGATTTTCATCGTTCATTGCGGTTCATGAACGGATCACTACAATAAAATTACACAATTTGATATTAACTGTAATATATTTTATTATTGTTGGCAATGGGAGCAGTGTTAGAAAATGTGATAGATTTATAAATAGTGCTAAGTTCTTGTGACTAAAAGTCTTGTGCAATTTAAAAAGATTTTTATATTTCATTGCGGTTCATGAACAGATCACTACAACAAAATTACACAATTTGATAATAACTATTATAGAATTTATTATTGTGGACAATGAGAGCAATGTTAGAAATTAAAATAGATATAGAAATTTTGCACACTTCTTCTGACTAGAAGCCTTATGCAATTTAACAGCTTTTCATCGTTCATTGCAGTTCATGAACGGATCACTACAAAGAATATATACAATTAGATAATAACTGTTATATAATTTATTAATAACTGTTATATATTTTATTATTGTTGGCAATGGGAGCAATGTTAGAAAATGTAATAGATTTATAAATAGTGCAAAGTTCTTGTGACTAAGTATTGTGCAATTTACAAAGATTTTCATATTTCATTGCAGTTCATGAACAGATCACTACAACAAAATTACAACAATTTGATAATAACTCGTATAGAATTTATTATTGTGGACAATGAGAGCAATGTTAGAAATTAAAATAGATATAGAAATAATGCACACTTCTTCTGACTAGATGTCTTGTACAGTATAACAGATTCTCATAGTTCATTGTGGTTCATGAACAGATCACTACACAAAATTACACAATTTGATAATAACTGTTATATAATTTATTAGTGTGGACAAAGAAATCGATGTTAGAAAATAAATTGATTTTAATTTATGTTAACTTTTTCTGACTAAAATTCTTATGCAATTTAACAAGTTTTCATCATTCATTGCGGTTCATGAACGGATCACTACAAAAAATGACACAGTTTGAAAGTAGTTATTATATAATTTATTATTGTGGACAATAAAAGCAATGTTGTCAAATAAAGTAGATTTATTATTAATGCGAATTTCGTCTTACTAAAAGCCTGGTGCAATTTAATAAGATTTTCATCGTTCATTGCGGTTCATTACCCAATTTGATAATAACTGTTATAAAATTTATTATTGTGGACAAAGAAAGCAATGTTAGAAAATAAAATAGTTTTAGAAATAATGCGCACTTTCTTCTGTCAAGAAGTCTTATGTAATATAACAGATTTTCATCATTCATTGCGGTTCATGAACAGATCACTACAACAAAATTACACAATTTGATAATAACTGTAATATATTTTATTATTGTTGGCAATGAGAGCAATGTTAGAAAATGTAATAGATTTATAAATAGTGCAAAGTTCTTGTGACTAAGTCTTGTGCAATTTACAAAGATTTTCATATTTCATTGCGGTTCATGAACGGATCACTACAACAAAATTACACAATTTGATAATAACTGTTATAGAATTTATTATTGTGGACAATGAGAGCAATGTTAGAAATTAAAATAGATATAGAAATTTTGCACACTTCTTCTGACTAGAAGCCTTATGCAATTTAACAGCTTTTCATCGTTCATTGCAGTTAATGAACGGATCACTACAAAAAATATATACAATTTGATAACGACTGGTATATAATTTATTAATAACTGTTATATATTTTTTTATTGTTGGCAATGAGAGAAATGTTAGAAAATGTAATAGATTTATAAATAGTGCAAAGTTCTTGTGGCTAAGTCTTGTGCAATTTAAAAAGATTTTTATATTTCATTGCGGTTCATGAACGGATCACTACAACATATTTATACAATTTGATAATAACTGTTATAAAATTTATTATTGTGGACAAAGAAAGCAATGTTAGAAATTAAAATAGATATAGAAATAATGCGGATTTTCTTCTGTCATGAAGTCTTATGCACACTCCTTCTGACTAGATGTCTTGTACAGTATAACAGATTTTCATAGTTCATTGTGGTTCATGAACAGATCACTACACAAAATTACACAATTTGGTAATAACTGTTATATAATTTATAATTGTGGACAAAGAAATCGATGTTAGAAAATAAAATAGATTTAGAAATGATGCAAACTTTTTTTGACTAAAATTTTGATGCAATTTAACAGGTTTTCATCGTTCATTGAGGTTCATGAATGGATCACTACAAACAAAATTACACAGTTTGAGAGTAGCTATTATATAATTTATTATTGTGGACAAAAAAAGCAAAGTTGTCAAATAAAATAGATTTATCAATAATGCGAATTTCTTCTAACTAAAAGTCTTGTGCAATTTAAGAAGATTTTCATCGTTCATTGCGGTTCATGAACGGATTACTAGAACAAAATTACACAATTTGATAATAACTGTTATAAAATTTATTATTGTGGACAAAGAAAGGATTGTTAGAAATATAAATAGATATAGAAATAATGCACACTTCTTCTGAATAGAAGCCTTGCGCAATATAACAGCTTTTCATCGTTTATTGCGGATCATGAACGGATCACTACAAAAAAATGACTCAGTTTGAAAGTAGTTATTATATAATTTATTATTGTGGACAAAAAAAGGAATGTTGGCAAATAAAGTAGATTTATTATTAATGCGAATTTCTTCTTACTAAAAGCCTGGTGCAATTTAATAAGATTTTCATCGTTCATTGCTGTTCATTACCCAATTTGATAATAACTGTTATAAAATTTATTATTGTGGACAAAGAAAGCAATGTTAGAAAATAAAATAGATTTAGAAATAATGCGCACTTTCTTCTGTCAAGAAGTCTTATGTACAATGTACAATTTATTATTGTAGACAAAGAGAGGATTGTTAGAAATATAAATAGATAAAGAAATAATGCACAGTTCTTCCGAATAGAAGTCTTGTGAAATATAATAGATTTTCATCGATCATTGCGGTTCATGAACGAATCACTACAACAAAATTACACAATTTTATAACTGTTATAAAATTTATTATTATGGACAAAGGGAGCAATGTTAGAAATTAAAATAGATATAGAAATTATGCATACTTCTTCTGACTAGAAGCCTTGAGCAATTTAATAGCTTTTCATCGTTCATTGCGGTTCATGAACGGATCACTACAACAAAATTACACAATTTGATGATAACTGTTATAAAATTTATTATTGTGGACAAAGAAAGTAATGTTAGAAATTAAAGTAGATATAGAAATAATGCACGCTTCTTCTGACTAGAACAAGATCTCTTGTACAATATAACAGATTTTCATAGTTCATTGCGGTTCATGAACAGATCACTACACAAAATTACACAATTTGGTAATAACTGTTATATAATTTATTATTGTGGACAAAGAAATCGATGTTAGAAAATAAAATAGATTTAGAAATGATGCAAACTTTTGTTTACTAAAATTTTTTTGGAATTTAACAGGTTTTCATCGTTCATTGCGGTTCATGAACGGATCACTACAAAAAAAATGACACCGTTTGAAAGTAGCTATTATATAATTTACTATTGAGGACAAAAAAAGCAATGTTGTCAAATAAAATAGATTTATTAATAATGCGAATTTCTTCTAACTAAAAGTCTTGTGCAATTTAACAGCTTTTCATCGTTCATTGCAGTTCATGAACGGATCACTACAAATAATATATACAATTAGATAATAACTGTTATATAATTTATTAATAACTGTTATATATTTTATTATTGTTGGTAATGAGAGCAATGTTAGAAAATGTAATAGATTTATAAATAGTGCAAAGTTCTTGTGACTAAAAGTCTTGTGCAATTTAAAAAGATTTTTATATTTCATTGCGGTTGATGAACGGATCACTGCAACAAAATTACACAATTTGATAATAACTGTTATAAAATTTATTATTGTGGACAAAGAAAGTAATGTTAGAAATTAAAATAGATATAGAAATAATGCACACTTCTTCTGACTAGATGTCTTGTACAGTATAACAGATTCTCATAGTTCATTGTGGTTCATGAACAGATCACTACACAAAATTACACAATTTGATAATAACTGTTATATAATTTATTAGTGTGGACAAAGAAATCGATGTTAGAAAATAAATTGATTTTAATTTATGCTAACTTTTTCTGACTAAAATTCTTATGCAATTTAACAGGTTTTCATCATTCATTGCGGTTCATGAACGGATCACTACAAAAAAATGACACAGTTTGAAAGTAGTTATTATATAATTTATTATTGTGGACAAAAAAAAGCAATGTTGTCAAATAAAGTAGATTTATTATTAATGCGAATTTCGTCTTACTAAAAGCCTTGTGCAATTTCATAAGATTTTCATCGTTCCTTGCGGTTCATTACCCAATGAGAGCAATGTTAGAAATTAAAATAGATATAGAAATTTTGCACACTTCTTCTGACTAGAAGCCTTATGCAATTTAACAGCTTTTCATCATTCATTGCGGTTCATGAACGGGTCACTACAAAAAATATATACAATTTGATAACAACTGGTATATAATTTATTAATAACTGTTATATATTTTATTATTGTTGGCAATGAGAGCAATGTTAGAAAATGTAATAGATTTATAAATAGTGCAAAGTTCTTGTGACTAAGTCTTCTGCAATTTAAAAAGGTTTTTATATTTCATTGCGGTTCCTGAACGGATCACTACAACATATTTATACAATTAGATAATAGCTCTTATATAATAATATAAATAGATAAAGAAATAATGCACACTTCATCCGAATAGAAGTCTTGTGCAATATAATAGATTTTCAAAGATCAATGCGGTTCATGAACGGATTACTACAACAAAATTACACAATTTGATAATACCTGTTATAAAATTTATTATTGTGGACAAAGTAATGTTAGAAATTAAAATAAATATAGAAATAATGCACACTCCTTCTGACTAGATGTCTTGTACAGTATAACAGATTTTCATATTTCATTGCGGTTCATGAACGGATCACTACAATAAAATTACACAATTTGGTAATAACTGTTATATAATTTATTATTGTGGACAAAGAAATTAGATGTTAGAAAATAAAATAGATTTAGAAATGATGCAAACTTTTTTTGACTAAAATTTGTATGCATTTTAACAGGTTTTCATCGTTTATGAACGGATCATTACAAACAAAATTACACAGTTTGAGAGTAGCTATTATATAATTTATTATTGTGGACAAAAAAGCAATGTTGTCAAATAAAATAGATTTATCAATAATGCGAATTTCTTCTAACTAAAAGTCTTGTGCAATTTAAGAAGATTTTCATCGTTCATTGCGGTTCATTACCCAATTTGATAATAACTGTTATAAAATTTATTATTGTGGACAAAGAAAGCAATGTTAGAAAATAAAATAGATTTAGAAATAATGCGCACTTTCTTCTATCAAGAAGTCTTATGTAATATAACAGATTTTCATCGATCATTGCGGTTCATGAACGGATCACTACAACAAAATTACACAATTTGATAACTGTTATAAAATTTATTATTGTGGACAAAGGGAGCAATGTTAGAAATTAAAATAGATATAGAAATTATGCATACTTCTTCTGGCTAGAAGCCTTGAGCAATTTAATAGCTTTTCATAGTTCATTGCGGTTCATGAACGGATCACTACAACAAAATTACACAATTTGATGATAACTGTTATAAAATTTATTATTGTGGACAAAGAAAGCAATGTTAGAAATTAAAATAGATATATAAATAATGCACACTTCTTCTGACTAGATGTCTTGTACAGTATAACAGATTTTCATATTTCATTGCGGTTCATGAACGGATCACTACAATAAAATTACACAATTTGATATTAACTGTACTATATTTTATTTTTGTTGGCAATGGGAGAGTGTTAGAAAATGTGATAAATTTATAAATAGTGCAAAGTTCATGTGACTAAAAGTCTTGTGCAATTTAAAAAGATTTTCATATTTCATTGCGGTTCATGAACGGATCACTATAACAAAATTACACAATTTGATAATAACTGTTATAATATCTTTTATTGCGGACTAGATGTCTTGTACAGTATAACAGATTCTCATATTTCATTGCGGTTCATGAACGGATCACTACAACAAAATTACACAATTTGATAATAACTGTTATAATATTTTTTATTGCGGACTAGATGTCTTGTACAGTATAACAGATTCTCATATTTCATTGCGGTTCATGAACGGATCACTACAACAAAATTACACAATTTGATAATAACTGTTATAAAATTTATTATTGTGAACAAAGAAAGCAATATTAGAAAATAAAATAGTTTTAGAAATAATGCGCACTTTCTTCTGTCAAGAAGTTTTATGTAATATAACAGATTTCCATCGATCATTGCGGTTCATGAACGGATCACTACAACAAAATTACACAATTTGATAATAACTGTTATAAAATTTATTATTGTGGACAAAGAAATCTATGTTAGAAAATAAATTGATTTTAATTTATGCTAACTTTTTCTGACTAAAATTCTTATGTAATTTAACAGGTTTTCATCGTTCATTGCGGTTCATGAACGGATCACTACAAAAAAAATGACACAGTTTGAAAGTAGCTATTATATAATTTACTATTGAGGACAAAAAAATCAATGTTGTCAAATAAAATTATTAATTTATTAATAATGCTAATTTCTTCTAACTAAAAGTCTTGTGCAATTTAAGATGATTTTTATCATTCATTGCGGTTCATGAACGGATCACTACAACAAAATTACACAATTTGTTAATAACTGTTATAAAATTTATTATTGTGGACAAAGAAAGGATTATTAGAAATATAAATAGATATAGAAATAATGCACACTTCTTCTGAATAGAAGCCTTATGCAATGTAACAGCTTTTCATCGTTCATTGCGGTTCATGAACGGATCACTACAAAAAAAATGACACAGTTTGAAAGTAGCTATTGTATAATTTACTATTGAGGACAAAAAAAGCAATGTTGTCAAATAAAATAGATTTATTAATAATGCTAATTTCTTCTAACTAAAAGTCTTGTGCAATTTAAGATGATTTTCATCATTCATTGCGGTTCATGAACGGATCACTACAACAAAATTACACAGTTTGATAATAACTGTAATATATTTTATTATTGTTGGCAATGAGAGCAATATTGGAAAATGTAATAGATTTATAAATAGTTCAAAGTTCTTGTGACTAAGTATTGTGCAATTTACAAAGATTTTCATATTTCATTGCGGTTCATGAACGGATCACTACAACAAAATTACACAATTTGATAATAACTGTTATAAAATTTATTATTGGGGACAAAGAAAACAATGTTAGAAAATAAAAGAGAATTAGAAATAATGCGCCCTTTCTTCTGTCAAGAAGTCTTATGTAATATACCAGATTTTCATCGATCATTGCGGTTCATGAACAGATCATTACAACAAAATTACACAATTTGATAATAACTGTTATAAAATTTATTATTGTGGACAAAGAAAGGATTGTTAGAAATATAAATAGATATAGAAATAATGCACACTTCTTCTGAATAGAAGCCTTATGCAATGTAACAGCTTTTCATCGTTCATTGCGGTTCATGAACGGATCACTACAACAATTTGATAGTAACTCTTATAGAATTTATTATTGTGGACAATGAGAGCAATGTTAGAAATTAAAATAGATATAGAAATTTTGCACACTTCTTCTGACTAGAAGCCTTATGCAATTTAACAGCTTTTCATCGTTCATTGCAGTTCATGAACGGATCACTACAAAGAATATATACAATTAGATAATAACTGTTATATAATTTATTAATAACTGTTATATATTTTATTATTGTTGGCAATGGGAGCAATGTTAGAAAATGTAATAGATTTATAAATAGTGCAAAGTTCTTGTGACTAAAAGTCTTGTGCAATTTAAAAAGATCTTTATATTTCATTGCGGTTGATGAACGGATCACTACAACAAAATTACACAATTTGATAATAAATGTTATATAATTTATTATTGTGGACAAGGAAATCGATGTTAGAATATAAATTGATTTAGAAATAATGCACACTTCTTCTGACTAGATGTCTTGTACAGTATAACAGATTCTCATGGTTCATTGTGGTTCATGAACAGATCACTACACAAAATTACACAATTTGATAATAACTGTTATATAATTTATTATTGTGGACAAGGAAATCGATGTTAGAAAATAAATTGATTTAGAAATAATGCACACTTCTTCTGACTAGATGTCTTGTACAGTATAACAGATTCTCATAGTTCATTGTGGTTCATGAACAGATCACTACACAAAATTACACAATTTGATAATAACTGTTATATATTTTATTATTGTGGACAAAGAAATCTATATTAGAAAATAAATCGATTTTAATTTATGCTAACTTTTTCTGACTAAAATTCTTATGTAATTTAACAGATTTTCATCGTTCATTGCGGTTCATGAACGGATCACTACAAAAAAAATGACACAGTTTGAAAGTAGCTATTATATAATTTACTATTGAGGACAAAAAAAGCAATGTTGTCAAATAAAATATATTTATTAATAATGCTAATTTCTTCTAACTAAAAGTCTTGTGCTATATAAGATGATTTTCATCATTCATTGCGGTTCATGAACGGATCACTACAACAAAATTACACAATTTGATAATAACTGTAATATATTTTATTATTGTTGGCAATGAGAGCAATGTTAGAAAATGTAATAGATTTATAAATAGTTCAAAGTTCTTGTGACTAAGTATTGTGCAATTTACAAAGATTTTCATATTTCATTGCGGTTCGTGAACGGATCACTACAACAAAATTACCCAATTTGATGATAACTGTTATAAAATTTATTATTGCGGACAAAGAAAGCAATGTTAGAAAATAAAATAGATTTAGAAGTAATGCGCACTTTCTTCTGTCAAGAAGTCTTATGTAATATAACAGATTTTCATCGATCATTGCGGTTCATGAACAGATCACTACAACAAAATTACCCAATTTGATAATAACTGTTATAAAATTTAATATTGGGGACAAAGAAAACAATGTTAGAAAATAAAATAGAATTAGAAATAATGCGCCCTTTCTTCTGTCAAGAAGTCTTATGTAATATAACAGATTTTCATCAATCATTGCGGTTCATGAACGGATCACTACAACAAAATTACTCAATTTGTTAATAACTGTTATAAAATTTATTATTGTGGACAAAGAAAGGATTATTAGAAATATAAATAGATATAGAAATAATGCACACTTCTTCTGAATAGAAGCCTTATGCAATGTAACAGCTTGTCATCGTTCATTGCGGTTCATGAACGGATCACTACAAAAAAAATGACACAGTTTGAAAGTAGCTATTATATAATTTACTATTGAGGACAAAAAAAGCAATGTTGTCAAATAAAATAGTTTTATTAATAATGCTAATTTCTTGTAACTAAAATTCTTGTGCAATTTAAGAAGATTTTCATCATTCATTGCGGTTCATGAACGGATCACTACAACAAAATTACACAATTTGATAATAACTGTAATATATTTTATTATTGTTGGCAAGGAGAGCAATGTTAGTGAATGTAATAGATTTATAAATAGTTCAAAGTTCTTGTGACTAAGTATTGTGCAATTTACAAAGATTTTCATATTTCATTGCGGTTCATGAACGGATCACTACAACAAAATTACCCAATTTGATAATAACTGTTATAAAATTTATTATTGTGAACAAAGAAAGCAATATTAGAAAATAAAATAGTTTTAGAAATAATGCGCACTTTCTTCTGTCAAGAAGTCTTATGTAATATAACAGATTTCCATCGATCATTGCGGTTCATGAACGGATCACTACAACAAAATTACACAATTTGATAATAACTGTTATAAAATTTATTATTGTGGACAAAGAAATCTATGTTAGAAAATAAATTGATTTTAATTTATGCTAACTTTTTCGGACTAAAATTCTTATGTAATTTAACAGGTTTTCATCGTTCATTGCGGTTCATGAACGGATCACTACAAAAAAAATGACACAGTTTGAAAGTAGCTATTATATAATTTACTATTGAGGACAAAAAAATCAATGTTGTCAAATAAAATTATTAATTTATTAATAATGCTAATTTCTTCTAACTAAAAGTCTTGTGCAATTTAAGATGATTTTTATCATTCATTGCGGTTCATGAACGGATCACTACAACAAAATTACACAATTTGTTAATAACTGTTATAAAATTTATTATTGTGGACAAAGAAAGGATTATTAGAAATATAAATAGATATAGAAATAATGCACACTTCTTCTGAATAGAAGCCTTATGCAATGTAACAGCTTTTCATCGTTCATTGCGGTTCATGAACGGATCACTACAAAAAAAATGACACAGTTTGAAAGTAGCTATTGTATAATTTACTATTGAGGACAAAAAAAGCAATGTTGTCAAATAAAATAGATTTATTAATAATGCTAATTTCTTCTAACTAAAATTCTTGTGCAATTTAAGAAGATTTTCATCATTCATTGCGGTTCATGAACGGATCACTACAACAAAATTACACAATTTGATAATAACTGTAATATATTTTATTATTGTTGGCAAGGAGAGCAATGTTAGAAAATGTAATAGATTTATAAATAGTTCAAAGTTCTTGTGACTAAGTATTGTGCAATTTACAAAGATTTTCATATTTCATTGCGGTTCATGAACGGATCACTACAACAATTTGATAGTAACTCTTATAGAATTTATTATTGTGGACAATGAGAGCAATGTTAGAAATTAAAATAGATATAGAAATTTTGCACACTTCTTCTGACTAGAAGCCTTATGCAATTTAACAGCTTTTCATCGTTCATTGCAGTTCATGAACGGATCACTACAAAGAATATATACAATTAGATAATAACTGTTATATAATTTATTAATAACTGTTATATATTTTATTATTGTTGGCAATGGGAGCAATGTTAGAAAATGTAATAGATTTATAAATAGTGCAAAGTTCTTGTGACTAAAAGTCTTGTGCAATTTAAAAAGATTTTTATATTTCATTGCGGTTGATGAACGGATCACTACAACAAAATTACACAATTTGATAATAAATGTTATATAATTTATTATTGTGGACAAGGAAATCGATGTTAGAATATAAATTGATTTAGAAATAATGCACACTTCTTCTGACTAGATGTCTTGTACAGTATAACAGATTCTCATGGTTCATTGTGGTTCATGAACAGATCACTACACAAAATTACACAATTTGATAATAACTGTTATATAATTTATTATTGTGGACAAGGAAATCGATGTTAGAAAATAAATTGATTTAGAAATAATGCACACTTCTTCTGACAAGATGTCTTGTACCGTATAACAGATTCTCATAGTTCATTGTGGTTCATGAACAGATCACTACACAAAATTACACAATTTGATAATAACTGTTATATATTTTATTATTGTGGACAAAGAAATCTATATTAGAAAATAAATCGATTTTAATTTATGCTAACTTTTTCTGACTAAAATTCTTATGTAATTTAACAGATTTTCATCGTTCATTGCGGTTCATGAACGGATCACTACAAAAAAAATTACACAGTTTGAAAGTAGCTATTATATAATTTACTATTGAGGACAAAAAAAGCAATGTTGTCAAATAAAATAGTTTTATTAATAATGCTAATTTCTTGTAACTAAAATTCTTGTGCAATTTAAGAAGATTTTCATCATTCATTGCGGTTCATGAACGGATCACTACAACAAAATTACACAATTTGATAATAACTGTAATATATTTTATTATTGTTGGCAAGGAGAGCAATGTTAGAAAATGTAATAGATTTATAAATAGTTCAAAGTTCTTGTGACTAAGTATTGTGCAATTTACAAAGATTTTCATATTTCATTGCGGTTCATGAACGGATCACTACAACAAAATTACCCAATTTGATAATAACTGTTATAAAATTTATTATTGTGAACAAAGAAAGCAATATTAGAAAATAAAATAGTTTTAGAAATAATGCGCACTTTCTTCTGTCAAGAAGTCTTATGTAATATAACAGATTTCCATCGATCATTGCGGTTCATGAACGGATCACTACAACAAAATTACACAATTTGATAATAACTGTTATAAAATTTATTATTGTGGACAAAGAAATCTATGTTAGAAAATAAATTGATTTTAATTTATGCTAACTTTTTCGGACTAAAATTCTTATGTAATTTAACAGGTTTTCATCGTTCATTGCGGTTCATGAACGGATCACTACAAAAAAAATGACACAGTTTGAAAGTAGCTATTATATAATTTACTATTGAGGACAAAAAAATCAATGTTGTCAAATAAAATTATTAATTTATTAATAATGCTAATTTCTTCTAACTAAAAGTCTTGTGCAATTTAAGATGATTTTTATCATTCATTGCGGTTCATGAACGGATCACTACAACAAAATTACACAATTTGTTAATAACTGTTATAAAATTTATTATTGTGGACAAAGAAAGGATTATTAGAAATATAAATAGATATAGAAATAATGCACACTTCTTCTGAATAGAAGCCTTATGCAATGTAACAGCTTTTCATCGTTCATTGCGGTTCATGAACGGATCACTACAAAAAAAATGACACAGTTTGAAAGTAGCTATTGTATAATTTACTATTGAGGACAAAAAAAGCAATGTTGTCAAATAAAATAGATTTATTAATAATGCTAATTTCTTCTAACTAAAATTCTTGTGCAATTTAAGAAGATTTTCATCATTCATTGCGGTTCATGAACGGATCACTACAACAAAATTACACAATTTGATAATAACTGTAATATATTTTATTATTGTTGGCAAGGAGAGCAATGTTAGAAAATGTAATAGATTTATAAATAGTTCAAAGTTCTTGTGACTAAGTATTGTGCAAGTTACAAAGATTTTCATATTTCATTGCGGTTCATGAACGGATCACTACAACAATTTGATAGTAACTCTTATAGAATTTATTATTGTGGACAATGAGAGCAATGTTAGAAATTAAAATAGATATAGAAATTTTGCACACTTCTTCTGACTAGAAGCCTTATGCAATTTAACAGCTTTTCATCGTTCATTGCAGTTCATGAACGGATCACTACAAAGAATATATACCATTAGATAATAACTGTTATATAATTTATTAATAACTGTTATATATTTTATTATTGTTGGCAATGGGAGCAATGTTAGAAAATGTAATAGATTTATAAATAGTGCAAAGTTCTTGTGACTAAAAGTCTTGTGCAATTTAAAAAGATTTTTATATTTCATTGCGGTTGATGAACGGATCACTACAACAAAATTACACAATTTGATAATAAATGTTATATAATTTATTATTGTGGACAAGGAAATCGATGTTAGAATATAAATTGATTTAGAAATAATGCACACTTCTTCTGACTAGATGTCTTGTACAGTATAACAGATTCTCATGGTTCATTGTGGTTCATGAACAGATCACTACACAAAATTACACAATTTGATAATAACTGTTATATAATTTATTATTGTGGACAAGGAAATCGATGTTAGAAAATAAATTGATTTAGAAATAATGCACACTTCTTCTGACTAGATGTCTTGTACAGTATAACAGATTCTCATAGTTCATTGTGGTTCATGAACAGATCACTACACAAAATTACACAATTTGATAATAACTGTTATATATTTTATTATTGTGGACAAAGAAATCTATATTAGAAAATAAATCGATTTTAATTTATGCTAACTTTTTCTGACTAAAATTCTTATGTAATTTAACAGATTTTCATCGTTCATTGCGGTTCATGAACGGATCACTACAAAAAAAATGACACAGTTTGAAAGTAGCTATTATATAATTTACTATTGAGGACAAAAAAAGCAATGTTGTCAAATAAAATATATTTATTAATAATGCTAATTTCTTCTAACTAAAAGTCTTGTGCTATTTAAGATGATTTTCATCATTCATTGCGGTTCATGAACGGATCACTACAACAAAATTACACAATTTGATAATAACTGTAATATATTTTATTATTGTTGGCAATGAGAGCAATGTTAGAAAATGTAATAGATTTATAAATAGTTCAAAGTTCTTGTGACTAAGTATTGTGCAATTTACAAAGATTTTCATATTTCATTGCGGTTCGTGAACGGATCACTACAACAAAATTACCCAATTTGATGATAACTGTTATAAAATTTATTATTGTGGACAAAGAAAGCAATGTTAGAAAATAAAATAGATTTAGAAGTAATGCGCACTTTCTTCTGTCAATAAGTCTTATGTAATATAACAGATTTTCATCGATCATTGCGGTTCATGAACAGATCACTACAACAAAATTACCCAATTTGATAATAACTGTTATAAAATTTAATATTGGGGACAAAGAAAACAATGTTAGAAAATAAAATAGAATTAGAAATAATGCGCCCTTTCTTCTGTCAAGAAGTCTTATGTAATATAACAGATTTTCATCAATCATTGCGGTTCATGAACGGATCACTACAACAAAATTACTCAATTTGTTAATAACTGTTATAAAATTTATTATTGTGGACAAAGAAATCTATGTTAGAAAATAAATTGATTTTAATTTATGCTAACTTTTTCTGACTAAAATTCTTATGTAATTTAACAGGTTTTCATCGTTCATTGCGGTTCATGAACGGATCACTACAAAAAAAATGACACAGTTTGAAAGTAGCTATTATATAATTTACTATTGAGGACAAAAAAATCAATGTTGTCAAATAAAATTATTAATTTATTAATAATGCTAATTTCTTCTAACTAAAAGTCTTGTGCAATTTAAGATGATTTTTATCATTCATTGCGGTTCATGAACGGATCACTACAACAAAATTACACAATTTGTTAATAACTGTTATAAAATTTATTATTGTGGACAAAGAAAGGATTATTAGAAATATAAATAGATATAGAAATAATGCACACTTCTTCTGAATAGAAGCCTTATGCAATGTAACAGCTTTTCATCGTTCATTGCGGTTCATGAACGGATCACTACAAAAAAAATGACACAGTTTGAAAGTAGCTATTGTATAATTTACTATTGAGGACAAAAAAAGCAATGTTGTCAAATAAAATAGATTTATTAATAATGCTAATTTCTTCTAACTAAAATTCTTGTGCAATTTAAGAAGATTTTCATCATTCATTGCGGTTCATGAACGGATCACTACAACAAAATTACAAAATTTGATAATAACTGTAATATATTTTATTATTGTTGGCAAGGAGAGCAATGTTAGAAAATGTAATAGATTTATAAATAGTTCAAAGTTCTTGTGACTAAGTATTGTGCAATTTACAAAGATTTTCATATTTCATTGCGGTTCATGAACGGATCACTACAACAATTTGATAGTAACTCTTATAGAATTTATTATTGTGGACAATGAGAGCAATGTTAGAAATTAAAATAGATATAGAAATTTTGCACACTTCTTCTGACTAGAAGCCTTATGCAATTTAACAGCTTTTCATCGTTCATTGCAGTTCATGAACGGATCACTACAAAGAATATATACAATTAGATAATAACTGTTATATAATTTATTAATAACTGTTATATATTTTATTATTGTTGGCAATGGGAGCAATGTTAGAAAATGTAATAGATTTATAAATAGTGCAAAGTTCTTGTGACTAAAAGTCTTGTGCAATTTAAAAAGATTTTTATATTTCATTGCGGTTGATGAACGGATCACTACAACAAAATTACACAATTTGATAATAAATGTTATATAATTTATTATTGTGGACAAGGAAATCGATGTTAGAATATAAATTGATTTAGAAATAATGCACACTTCTTCTGACTAGATGTCTTGTACAGTATAACAGATTCTCATGGTTCATTGTGGTTCATGAACAGATCACTACACAAAATTACACAATTTGATAATAACTGTTATATAATTTATTATTGTGGACAAGGAAATCGATGTTAGAAAATAAATTGATTTAGAAATAATGCACACTTCTTCTGACAAGATGTCTTGTACCGTATAACAGATTCTCATAGTTCATTGTGGTTCATGAACAGATCACTACACAAAATTACACAATTTGATAATAACTGTTATATATTTTATTATTGTGGACAAAGAAATCTATATTAGAAAATAAATCGATTTTAATTTATGCTAACTTTTTCTGACTAAAATTCTTATGTAATTTAACAGATTTTCATCGTTCATTGCGGTTCATGAACGGATCACTACAAAAAAAATTACACAGTTTGAAAGTAGCTATTATATAATTTACTATTGAGGACAAAAAAAGCAATGTTGTCAAATAAAATAGTTTTATTAATAATGCTAATTTCTTGTAACTAAAATTCTTGTGCAATTTAAGAAGATTTTCATCATTCATTGCGGTTCATGAACGGATCACTACAACAAAATTACACAATTTGATAATAACTGTAATATATTTTATTATTGTTGGCAAGGAGAGCAATGTTAGAAAATGTAATAGATTTATAAATAGTTCAAAGTTCTTGTGACTAAGTATTGTGCAATTTACAAAGATTTTCATATTTCATTGCGGTTCATGAACGGATCACTACAACAAAATTACCCAATTTGATAATAACTGTTATAAAATTTATTATTGTGAACAAAGAAAGCAATATTAGAAAATAAAATAGTTTTAGAAATAATGCGCACTTTCTTCTGTCAAGAAGTCTTATGTAATATAACAGATTTCCATCGATCATTGCGGTTCATGAACGGATCACTACAACAAAATTACACAATTTGATAATAACTGTTATAAAATTTATTATTGTGGACAAAGAAATCTATGTTAGAAAATAAATTGATTTTAATTTATGCTAACTTTTTCGGACTAAAATTCTTATGTAATTTAACAGGTTTTCATCGTTCATTGCGGTTCATGAACGGATCACTACAAAAAAAATGACACAGTTTGAAAGTAGCTATTATATAATTTACTATTGAGGACAAAAAAATCAATGTTGTCAAATAAAATTATTAATTTATTAATAATGCTAATTTCTTCTAACTAAAAGTCTTGTGCAATTTAAGATGATTTTTATCATTCATTGCGGTTCATGAACGGATCACTACAACAAAATTACACAATTTGTTAATAACTGTTATAAAATTTATTATTGTGGACAAAGAAAGGATTATTAGAAATATAAATAGATATAGAAATAATGCACACTTCTTCTGAATAGAAGCCTTATGCAATGTAACAGCTTTTCATCGTTCATTGCGGTTCATGAACGGATCACTACAAAAAAAATGACACAGTTTGAAAGTAGCTATTGTATAATTTACTATTGAGGACAAAAAAAGCAATGTTGTCAAATAAAATAGATTTATTAATAATGCTAATTTCTTCTAACTAAAATTCTTGTGCAATTTAAGAAGATTTTCATCATTCATTGCGGTTCATGAACGGATCACTACAACAAAATTACACAATTTGATAATAACTGTAATATATTTTATTATTGTTGGCAAGGAGAGCAATGTTAGAAAATGTAATAGATTTATAAATAGTTCAAAGTTCTTGTGACTAAGTATTGTGCAAGTTACAAAGATTTTCATATTTCATTGCGGTTCATGAACGGATCACTACAACAATTTGATAGTAACTCTTATAGAATTTATTATTGTGGACAATGAGAGCAATGTTAGAAATTAAAATAGATATAGAAATTTTGCACACTTCTTCTGACTAGAAGCCTTATGCAATTTAACAGCTTTTCATCGTTCATTGCAGTTCATGAACGGATCACTACAAAGAATATATACCATTAGATAATAACTGTTATATAATTTATTAATAACTGTTATATATTTTATTATTGTTGGCAATGGGAGCAATGTTAGAAAATGTAATAGATTTATAAATAGTGCAAAGTTCTTGTGACTAAAAGTCTTGTGCAATTTAAAAAGATTTTTATATTTCATTGCGGTTGATGAACGGATCACTACAACAAAATTACACAATTTGATAATAAATGTTATATAATTTATTATTGTGGACAAGGAAATCGATGTTAGAATATAAATTGATTTAGAAATAATGCACACTTCTTCTGACTAGATGTCTTGTACAGTATAACAGATTCTCATGGTTCATTGTGGTTCATGAACAGATCACTACACAAAATTACACAATTTGATAATAACTGTTATATAATTTATTATTGTGGACAAGGAAATCGATGTTAGAAAATAAATTGATTTAGAAATAATGCACACTTCTTCTGACTAGATGTCTTGTACAGTATAACAGATTCTCATAGTTCATTGTGGTTCATGAACAGATCACTACACAAAATTACACAATTTGATAATAACTGTTATATATTTTATTATTGTGGACAAAGAAATCTATATTAGAAAATAAATCGATTTTAATTTATGCTAACTTTTTCTGACTAAAATTCTTATGTAATTTAACAGATTTTCATCGTTCATTGCGGTTCATGAACGGATCACTACAAAAAAAATGACACAGTTTGAAAGTAGCTATTATATAATTTACTATTGAGGACAAAAAAAGCAATGTTGTCAAATAAAATATATTTATTAATAATGCTAATTTCTTCTAACTAAAAGTCTTGTGCTATTTAAGATGATTTTCATCATTCATTGCGGTTCATGAACGGATCACTACAACAAAATTACACAATTTGATAATAACTGTAATATATTTTATTATTGTTGGCAATGAGAGCAATGTTAGAAAATGTAATAGATTTATAAATAGTTCAAAGTTCTTGTGACTAAGTATTGTGCAATTTACAAAGATTTTCATATTTCATTGCGGTTCGTGAACGGATCACTACAACAAAATTACCCAATTTGATGATAACTGTTATAAAATTTATTATTGTGGACAAAGAAAGCAATGTTAGAAAATAAAATAGATTTAGAAGTAATGCGCACTTTCTTCTGTCAATAAGTCTTATGTAATATAACAGATTTTCATCGATCATTGCGGTTCATGAACAGATCACTACAACAAAATTACCCAATTTGATAATAACTGTTATAAAATTTAATATTGGGGACAAAGAAAACAATGTTAGAAAATAAAATAGAATTAGAAATAATGCGCCCTTTCTTCTGTCAAGAAGTCTTATGTAATATAACAGATTTTCATCAATCATTGCGGTTCATGAACGGATCACTACAACAAAATTACTCAATTTGTTAATAACTGTTATAAAATTTATTATTGTGGACAAAGAAATCTATGTTAGAAAATAAATTGATTTTAATTTATGCTAACTTTTTCTGACTAAAATTCTTATGTAATTTAACAGGTTTTCATCGTTCATTGCGGTTCATGAACGGATCACTACAAAAAAAATGACACAGTTTGAAAGTAGCTATTATATAATTTACTATTGAGGACAAAAAAATCAATGTTGTCAAATAAAATTATTAATTTATTAATAATGCTAATTTCTTCTAACTAAAAGTCTTGTGCAATTTAAGATGATTTTTATCATTCATTGCGGTTCATGAACGGATCACTACAACAAAATTACACAATTTGTTAATAACTGTTATAAAATTTATTATTGTGGACAAAGAAAGGATTATTAGAAATATAAATAGATATAGAAATAATGCACACTTCTTCTGAATAGAAGCCTTATGCAATGTAACAGCTTTTCATCGTTCATTGCGGTTCATGAACGGATCACTACAAAAAAAATGACACAGTTTGAAAGTAGCTATTGTATAATTTACTATTGAGGACAAAAAAAGCAATGTTGTCAAATAAAATAGATTTATTAATAATGCTAATTTCTTCTAACTAAAATTCTTGTGCAATTTAAGAAGATTTTCATCATTCATTGCGGTTCATGAACGGATCACTACAACAAAATTACACAATTTGATAATAACTGTAATATATTTTATTATTGTTGGCAATGAGAGCAATGTTAAAAAATGTAATAGATTTATAAATAGTGCAAAGTTCTTGTGACTAAGTCTTGTGCAATTTAAAAAGATTTTCATATTTCATTGCGGTTCATGAACGGATCACTACAACAAAATTCCAACAATTTGATAGTAACTATTATAGAATTTATTATTGTGGACAATGAGAGCAATGTTAGAAATTAAAATAGATATAGAAATTTTGCACACTTCTTCTGACTAGAAGCCTTATGCAATTTAACAGCTTTTCATCGTTCATTGCAGTTCATGAACGGATCACTACGAAGAATATATACAGTTACCTCCTGACGCTCATAGTGAACGGACGTATAATTACAGTGCTCCCAACGTTTATATAACCAACATCAATAAGCTAATTAATTAATTTTAATTTAATTACTTAAGCAAATACACCAGCTAACAAGCTAAAAATATAAAACCAACAAAAAAAACGCTAGGCCTATGGCCTCAGCGGAAAACATGGAGGGTGAAACACTTCCATTGAACTTATCGCAAAATAGCGAAGAAAATGACTGGCAAAGTGTTACACCAGCTAAAAGAAAACAAAGAAACGAAGATACAACAAAGATACGAAACATCAAACGAAGATTGATAAATACAAGTAGCAATAAGATAACACCTACTCAAAATCGCTACAATGTCCTGGGCAACGTCAACACCAACAATAACGTCAACACAGTAGACGAGGAAACGAAACCCATAAAACCACCGCCAATATTCGTTCCAAATGTGAATGATGTTAAACCTTTAATAAACATAATTGACACCATCGCCAAAGGCAACTACTTCATAAAAACGGTAAGTGGTAGCCAAATAATAGTACAAATAAACAATGTTGATAAATATAGGGAAATAATAAAATTATTGAACGAGAAAAGTGTAAAGTACCATACTTACCAAATAAAACAAAACCGCTCATATCGCGTAGTTATAAAAAATCTGCATCCAAGCACAGACAAAGAAGAGATAAAAACAGAAATAGAAAGGAAAGGACATAAAGTAACAAATATATACAACATTCAACACAGGATAAGCAAAGAACCACTGCCAATATTTTTTGTAGAGCTTGAACCAAAATTAAACAACAAATCGATATACGAAATGCAATATCTACAATACACCAAAATAGTCGTAGAACCTCCGAAACCTAAGAGAGAAATACCCCAATGCGCACGATGTCAACGCTACGGACACACCAAAGCATATTGCTATCGACAACCAAGATGTGTAAAATGCGGTGAGGAACATATGACGCAAAATTGTACAAAGAATAAAGACACTGCCGTTAAATGTGCCCTGTGTGAAGGCAATCACCCAGCTAGTTACAAAGGATGCTCTGTATATAAGGAGATCCAAAAAAGAAAATTCCCTCCACTACGAGAAAAAAATACACGAGAAGCAAACACAATAATAACAAAAGAAACCAACCCAAATATACCTTATGCCCAAGCTGCAAAATCCAATAAACCTGACGACATGCAAACTAGTATTCCAGCCAATGATTCCAGCCAATGCAACACAAAACACAAACAAACTAGAAGAAATGATGATAAAGTTAATGGGAAGAATGGATACCATCCTAAATTTTCTCACAACGCTCGTTTTAAAAATGCCTTAATGGCTCAATTCCTCAAAATTTCAGTATGGAATGCCAATGGCTTGGCTCAACGTAGCCAAGAGTTAAAATGTTTTATAATTGAAAATCAAATCGACGTCATGCTAATATCCGAGACTCACTTCACAGATAGATCATATTTCAAAATGCCGCAATACACATTATACGATACAAAACATCCAAATGGCGGGGCACATGGTGGAACTGCGATAATTATCAAAAACAATATCAAACATTATGAACTACCCGAATTTACAATGAATCACCTACAAGCGACATCAGTAGTGATAGAAAACTGGACAGGCCCAATTACCCTATCTGCAATTTACTGTCCCCCCCGGCCAACTATCAAAAAAGAAGACTTTGAAACTTTCTTTGACACATTGGGAAATAAATTCATAGCGGGAGGCGATTACAATGCCAAACACCCCGATTGGGGCTCAAGACTAATCACAACACGGGGACGTGAATTACTGAAAGCAGTAAAACAAATGAAGCTTCAATCTACTTCCACACGTCAACCTACCTATTGGCCAACTGACCTTAATAAGACACCTGATTTGCTTGACTTTTGCATAATAAAAAACATTTCGCAAAACTATATAAAAACTGAAGCAAATTTCGATTTAACCTCAGACCATACCCCCATTATATTAACACTCAGTACACAAATCATAAAAACGTCAAAACCACTTACACTAAGTAACAAACACACCGACTGGGAAAGCTTTAGAGACCTAATAGAACGAGATACAAATCTAAGAATCCCACTAAAAAGCAAAGAAAATATAGAAGAAGGTCTCGAATACCTCATCCAAAATATTCAAAATGCTGCGTGGAACTCAACACCCACCATCACAGAAAAAGAAAATAACATAAAATATCCTGATGAAATAAAACAAGCTATAGTAGAGAAAAGACGTCTACGCAGATTATGGCAAAATCATAGAAATCCCCAGGATAAAACCCGTCTTAACAGAGCTGAGCGAGAACTTAAAAAAATGCTGAATGACTGGAAAAACAATAATATACAAGAGTACTTGAGCAACCTAACACCCACACAAACAACAAATTACTCATTATGGAAGGCCACAAAATACTTACGGAGATCAAATAAAAAAATTCCACCAATCAGAAAGAGCAACGGATCCTGGGCTAGAAAAGAGAAAGAAAAGTGCGACACCTTCACCGAACACTTATCCGAAACTTTTAAACATTTTGAGATAAGAAACAATATAGAAGAAGAAAGCGAGATTCAAAAGTATCTCGACTCTCCAAATCAGCTTTGTCTCCCACTGAAAAACATCAGCTTATACGAAATAAAGGAAGAAATAAAGCTATGTAACCCTAAAAAAGCACCCGGCTACGACCTCATAACGGGGAAAGTTCTAAAGGAACTACCAGAAAAAACAATTATACTTATAACATTCATATTTAATGCTATCCTTAGACTCAGTCACTATCCACCCCAGTGGAAAACAGCGCAAATAATTTTAATACATTAAGCAGGAAAACCAGAAGAACAAGTTACTTCGTACAGACCAATAAGTCTTTTACCAATCTTGTCTAAAATCTTCGAAAGATTGCTCTTAAAAAGACTGAAACCAATACTAACAGAAAGAAATATAATTCCCGACTACCAATTTGGTTTTAGACAGAAACACGCAACCACTGAACAAATTCACCGAATCATTAATCAAATTAAAAGATCTTTGGAAGATAAAAAGTACTGCTCAGCAGCCTTTTTAGACGTCACCCAGGCTTTTGATAAAGTCTGGCACAACGGACTACTCTACAAACTCAAGAAAACCCTCCCCCATAACATATACCAAATAATACAATCATACTTAACTGGAAGATTCTTTCAAGTGATATTTCAAAGTGAATACTCTACTTTACACCCAATTCTCTCAGGGGTTCCACAAGGAAGCGTATTAGGCCCAGTTCTATACCTTCTCTATACCGCAGATTTCCCATTATCCCCTCTAACCACTGCGGCTACATTCGCGGACGATACCGCGATCTTAGCTACCAACGAAGACCCAGAACTAGCATCCGAGATACTCCAAGAACACTTACAAGAAATCGAAACATGGCTTAAAAAATGGAAAATAAAAGTTAATGAGTCAAAATCAATACACATAACTTTTGCAACAAGGAGAGGGAACATGTCCAGCCGTTCACTTAAACAACAAACCTCTACCTCAAGCCGAAAAAGTCAAATACTTAGGAATGCACCTTGAACGACGACTAACATGGGCTACACACACAACAACAAAACGCAAGCAACTAAGAATCAAACTAAAGAATATGTACTGGATGCTGAATAAGAACTCCAAATTGTCGACCGAAAGTAAACTACTACTGTACAAGACAATGCTAAAACCAATCTGGACGTACGGAATAGAACTCTGGGGGGCAGCCAGCGACTCCAACATTGATAAAATACAACGATTTCAATCAAAAATGCTAAGAACTATAATAGACGCCCCTTGGTACATCAGTAACAGTGCTATCCATAGTGACCTAAAAATAAACACGGTGAAAGAAGAAATTAAAAAGTGTAGTACCAAATACCTAAAAAGACTGGAAGTGCATCCAAACCAAAGTGCAGTGAACTTACTAGACAATAGTATGGACACCTACAGAATCAAAAGACACAACACATTAGAATTACCTTATCGTTTTACGTAACATAATATGTATATTTAGCTACTTTACTTATTTATATTTAGTATAGTTAGTACACAAAGAAAACATGTCACTGGACTTGCTTCTCTACAAGATCTATGAATTGTAATACAACATTTACTTATTGTCTATCACTGACAGATTGTAAATTAAAATGGGAGATTAAAAAAAAAAAAAAAGAATATATACAATTAGATAATAACTGTTATATAATTTATTAATAACTGTTATATATTTTATTACTGTTGGCAATGAGAGCAATGTTAGAAAATGTAATAGATTTATAAATAGTGCAAAGTTCTTGTGACTAAAAGTCTTGTGCAATTTAAAAAGATTTTTATATTTCATTGCGGTTCATGAACGGATCACTACAACAAAATTACACAATTTGATAATAACTGTTATAAAATTTATTATTGTGAACAAAGAAAGTAATGTTAGAAATTAAAATAGATATAGAAATAATGCACACTTCTTCTGACTAGATGTCTTGTACAGTATAACAGATTCTCATAGTTCATTGTGGTTCATGAACAGATCACTACACAAAATTACACAATTTGATAATAACTGTTATATAATTTATTAGTGTGGACAAAGAAATCGATGTTAGAAAATAAATAGATTTTAATTTATGCTAACTTTTTCTGACTAAAATTCTTATGCAATTTAACAGGTTTTCATCATTCATTGCGGTTCATGAACGGATCACTACAAAAAAATTACACAGTTTGAAAGTAGTTATTATATAATTTATTATTGTGGACAAAAAAAGCAATGTTGTCAAATAAAGTAGATTTATTATTAATGCGAATTTCGTCTTACTAAAAGCCTTGTGCAATTTAATAAGATTTTCATCGTTCATTGCGGTTCAATACCCAATTTGATAATAACTGTTATAAAATTTATTATTGTGGACAAAGAAAGCAATGATAGAAAATAAAATAGTTTTAGAAATAATGCGCACTTTCTTCTGTCAAGAAGTCTTATGTAATATAACAGATTTCCATCGATCATTGCGGTTCATGAACGGATCACTACAACAAAATTACACAATTTGATAATAACTGTTATAAAATTTATTATTGTGGACAAAGAAAGGATTGTTAGAAATATAAATAGATATAGAAATAATGCACACTTCTTCTGAATATAAGCCTTATGCAATTTAACAGCTTTTCATCGTTCATTGCGGTTCATGAACGGATCACTACGAAAAAAATTACACAGTTTGAAAGTAGCTATTATATAATTTACTATTGAGGACAAAAAAAGCAATGTTGTCAAATAAAATAGATTTATTAATAATGCTAATTTCTTCTAAATAAAAGTCTTGTGCAATTTAAGATGATTTTCAGCATTCATTGCGGTTCATGAACGGATCACTACAACAAAATTACACAATTTGATAATAACTGTAATATATTTTGTTATTGTTGGCAATGAGAGCAATGTTAGAAAATGTAATAGATTTATAAATAAATATAAATATATCATCACGCCTTCTACCCATTACTGGGTGTGGCACTCTGCTGAAGCAGATCTCGGTAAGTGATATATTTTGCGCGTGAAGTGCGGTTACCAGTCGTCAAATCACGGCCCCCAAACATGTTAGTGGTGGAGGAGCCACAGGGATAGCTTTTTCAAATTATGAAAATTTGTCACCTGTGGGAATCGAACCAGGGACCTCAGGATCCACAGGCCGACTTCATACCACTGAGCTAGCCATCCCATAATAGATTTATAAATAGTGCAAAGTTCTTGTGACTAAGTCTTGTGCAATTTAAAAAGATTTTCATATTTCATTGCGGTTCATGAACGGATCACTACAACAAAATTCCAATAATTTGATAGTAACTATTATAGAATTTATTATTGTGGAAGTTATGTCCAACCCAACAATGCAACATCAGCATGTCTGCTGAGAACGCCTTATCTCATGTATTAGGTTACTGTTAGATTAAGAATGTATTATTGTAAAAGATAGAATAGTATTCAGATCATAGCTAACACTGAACGTGTAAACAACTGAGTTGTGAGCTGTTGAGTAAAATAAACAATGTTTAAAAAAGCTTTGTTCCGAACTTATTATTTAATTGGCGCAGTCTTGGTAGGATTACCGAAACGAGAAATCAATCAATAAAATCTCGGTTCGTTTCTACGATTAATTCGGTAATAAACAAAGTGATAGAAAAAAAATTGTTCTTCTGAGTGCAACACCATAGTACGAGTCCGATCCACGTAAGGAGAAATAAGTGGCCGTACCAGAGCAACCCATCCCAGGGGCCAGCGTGTTACAACTCCAGCAGCTCTACACCGCATCGAGTCGGCAACCAGAACCTAGTGATCTCAATGAAGAAAATTATATTATTGTGAGTACATTATTGCCATTCCTTCTTTGCTAATTTAAAACTAATTATATAGTTAGTGTGATTTTTAAAATACTATTATATTGTCAATATGGCAGTGCCAACATTAAAGAAAGAATATATAGATATGGTTCCCGAATTTCCCAGATTTATTCAAATATCTGAGAAACTCGTAAATAAATTCTTTAATCGCATAGAAGTAAATGATTTTCAGAATGAATACCTTATGATGAGTATTCTAAGTAAAATAAAAGGTGACGCCGCTATTAAAATTTCTAATCATTCCATTGTAACTTGGAACGACCTAAAAACGGTCTTACTAAATACATACGCGGATAAGAGGGATTGTTACACCCTCATTATTGAATTAACGCATCTGAAACAAAATAATGAAACATGTTTTGAATTTTATGAAAAGATTTTAGAAGTATTGAATATGTATATTGCCTATGTCAAAAATCATATCATAGAAGCCCAAGAACAAGAAATATTAAACCAAATGGGTAGAAATATTGCATTAAGAGTTTTACTTCAAGGTTTAAAAGAACCCTTAGGATCCCTTATGCGAACTAAAAGTCCCGAAGACCTTAATATTACTTTACATATGTTAACTAATGACTTCCAGAATGAAGTATTTAAAACTAACACCAAACCAATCCAGAAACCTATTATGACACAAAGATTTAAAATAAATAGACCACAGAATATCAGACCAAATTATTACCCGAATACAAATTTTAATCGTAACTTTTATGGTAACCTAAATAATCCAAATTCACAAATGATAACGAAACCAAATAATCAAAATTTTATTAGACCACCTTTCAATAAACCAGCTCAATTAAACCCGACACCAATGAGTATTTCAACAAAACAAACTTTTACGCCAAGGCCAAGTACTTCACAATTTAGACAAAATTATAAACAAACGCCTAATTTCATTAGTGAAGAACTATTTAATAATGACATAAGCAACGAACAAAATCCCACTTGTGAAACTTCAAACTTCACAAACGACGAGATACAAAATGAAGAAATTTTTAATCTAGAAAACGAGCAGGAAAATATAACTTATGATAATCAAGTAGAAAGCGAAAGTTACGATGATTCTTTTTTAGAAGATCCGTGCCTCCACAACAACCGGGTGAAATAATTAATTTAAATTATACAAGTAAACTGCCTTTCTTACAGTTAAAAGAATATAAATGCTTAATCGACACCGGATCCACACGATCTTTAATAAATCCGGAAATTGCGTATAAAAATAAATTTAAAATTTATAATGAACACTTTACTATGTATACTGCACATGGAATATCTCAAGGAAATGAATTTATCTATTTTACATATAAAGGAAAAGAAATTAAATGTTATTTATTTAAATTTCATGATCAATTTGATTTATTATTTGGATTAGATACTTTAGAAATTTTAGATGCGAGAATAGAAATTAAAAAGAATATAATAATCTTGTTAAATGAGGAATTCCAGTTAACTTATTTTAAAAATATAACTCATAAAACTCAAAAGAATATAAAATCGGTATGTTCAAAATTAATTCCCCAAATAAAGACATCTTATTAGAGAAAAATGAAAATAATAAAATATGGTTGCCTGATGGCATAGCACAAATAAAAAATAAAAAATTAATTTATCCTATTTTTAATAATACTAACGAAATTCAGGATTATTCAGAATTGAAAATAAATTTTATTGAACTAAATAAATATGAAATATCTAACGATATTAATAAATTTGAGCAGGAAACTATTAATGTAGAATCAAAATTAGAATTATCAAAATTCCGACTAGAACATTTAAACGAGGAAGAGTAACGGGCAATACTAAAAATTATTAAAGAATATAAAACAATTTTCTATAAAGATGAAAACAAACTATCATTCACTAATAAAATAAAGCACGACATTAAAACCAAAGATGAAATTCCCACGTATCCCGAAATTTGTAAACAAGAAGTCAGAGAACAAATTTCAAAATTAATTAGGGACGGTATAATACAAGATAGTTTCTCACCCTGGTCATCCCCAGTGTGGGTCGTGCCCAAAAAAACAGACGCATCGGGTAAAAGAAAATTCCGCATGGTTATAGATTACAGGAAACTGAACGAAAAAACGATAGAGGATAAATTCCCCATACCTAATATTAACGATATTTTAGATAAACTCGGAAATTGTAATTATTTTACGACACTAGACCTTGCCTCGGGATTTCATCAAATCGAAGCCACTGAAAAAGATATACCAAAGACAGCTTTCAGCGTCGAGTTCGGACATTATGAGTTTAAAAGAATGCCGTTTGGTCTCAGAAATGCGTCTAGTACCTTTCAACGTCTAATTAATTTTGTATTAAAAGATTTAATAGGAAAAATATGTCTTGTCTATCTTGATGACATAATTATTTTAGGAACGAGTCTTGAAGAACACATTCAAAACATTAAAAAAGTATTCCAAAAACTCAAAGATGCAAATTTAAAGATCCAAGTAGACAAATCAGAATTCTTACAGAAGGAAGTCGCTTATCTGGGACACGTAGTCACAAAAGACGGTGTAAAGCCAAACCCCGACAAAATAAATGCCATTCTTGAATATCCCATTCCAAAAACGACGACAGAAATTAAAGGGTTCCTAGGATTACTAGGGTACTATCGTCGATTTATAAAAGATTTTTCCAAAATTACCAAGCCGCTAACGCAATGCTTAAAAAAGAATTCAAAAATTGATATAAAAAACGAAGAATACATTAAATGTTTTGAAAAATGTAAACTACTACTGACTAACGACCCAATACTACAGTACCCTGACTTTAACAAACCCTTCGTTCTCACAACTGACGCGAGCAATTTTGCAGTAGGTGCCATTCTGTCTCAAGGACCAGTAGGAAAAGACTTACCCGTCGCTTTCGCAAGCAGAACTTTAAACGAACATGAAATTAATTACTCAGTTATAGAGAAAGAACTATTGGCAATCGTTTGGGCAACCAAATACTTTAGGCCATACTTGTATAGCACAAAATTCAAAATTGTAACGGATCACAAACCCCTCCAATGGCTTTTTTCACTGAAAGATCCCAATTCCAAATTAATAAGATGGACATTACGATTGGAAGAATATAATTATGAAATCGAGTACAAAAAAGGGAAATTAAATCAAAACGCAGACGCACTATCGCGGATAAAAATTAACAATTTCGAAATAATTGAAATACATGAAAATATACTAAATTGCCATAGTAATATTGCACATTGCATTAGTCAAGATCTAAAATTAGGAAAAGGCCTAGCGGCACAAATAGATGAAAAATTCCAAAGTAAAAAATTCTTGGCAAATTTAAAAAGTAACGTAACTAATATTCTAATCCAAAGAATTGAAAATAATAAACTCCTATTCCATTTAGTTACTAAACGAAATTATTTTGAAAAACCGAGTTATGAAAATCTATCCATAACACTAAATTCATTAAAAGAATTCCTGATACAAAATGAAATACACGAAATATGTTTTCCTAAATTAGGATGCGGACGAGACGAATTAGATTGGGAAAAAGTAAAACAAATCATTGTTAATGTTTTCAAAAATTCAAATATCAAAATTAAAATTTATATTTTTAACCCAGTAGAAACATTCGTAAACGAAGTAGAAGAAACTGATATAGACAGTAACCGGGGGGTAAAAGATGACCAAAGCGATATAAGTACAATACATTCAGCCGAAGAAAACCCTATCAGCGGCATAACTATAATCGACTCTCCCATTAGCATCGGAAATAACCAGATTATTATTCAAAAGGTCCCCTTCACGACAAATCCAGTTAAAATAGAAAAATTATTTGGAATGAAACAAAGACTCACAGTTCAAATTTCTAATACGAAACTAAATGAAGATATTATTAATTTTATAAAAAATTACTTGCAACCAAATGTAAAATATTATTGTCTATTCCAAGATAATTTATATTACAATTTTAATGATGTTATTCAAAAATTCTTTAAACATAATACAATGAAATTAATTAAATGTAGCTCAATTCTTGAGGATGTTCATAAACTAGAAGATCAAATAGAAATCATTCGTAATTATCATGAAGGGAAAACAAATCATAGAGGTATACTGATAACCCTAAAACAGATAAAACAAAAATATTACTGGCCTAACCAAATGAAAACTGTTCAAAATTATGTAAACCAATGTGAAGTATGTCTCAAATGTAAATATGAAAGAAATCCTATAAAACCGGAAATGAATTTAACCTATTCAGCTAAAAGACCTTTAGAACAAATTCATATTGATGTATTATCACTAGAGAAACAAAAATTCTTAACAATAATTGATAGTTTAACTAGATACGGACAAGCATATAAATTACATTCTATGAATTCTATAGAAATAATTAATAAATTACTGAAATACTTTTCGCATCACGGTATCCCAGATAAAATAATCTGCGATCACGGAACAGAATTTAATAATAACACCTTAAAAGAGTTACTAAAATTACATAAAATCAAAATACACTTCACATCCATAGATAATCCAAATTCGAACGGCCTAGTTGAGAGATTTCACTCAACAATAATAGAACATCTCAGAATCTTAAATATAAGAGATGAATTTAAAAACGAAATACTAAAAACCAAATTAAAATACGCCCTAATTGCATATAATAACACTATTCACAGTGCCACTAATTATAAGCCTATAGAATTATTAAATGGTCACTTTGAAAATAATGATATATTACCAGACTTAGATAAAAAATTAATTCAAAATTTTAATCAACAACATCGAGATAAAATGAAATTAATATATGAAGAATTAACTCAAAATCTTACTGAAAGAAAGGAAAAATTAGTAACAAAAATAGACCAAAATAAGGAAGCGTTACCAATAAATATTCCTAGCGAAGTTTTCGTTAAACAAAATCCACGACATTCAGGAAAAATTGCAAAGCAAAAATATATTAAAACACCAATAAAAAGTATCGACCCTAAAAGAAAAACTATAGCAACAAAAAATAAGAAAAAATTCAAAATTAATAAAATTAAAAGACCAAGAGTAATAATGAATGAAACTGTTACAGAGTCTTCCTGTTCTGGTCAGGAATATGCCAGGAAATAAAGAACATTACAATCAACCCTGGTGCCTTTATCGTTAAACTCGGAGAAGCAAAATTACAGGAAACTTCCCACATAATATATTATGAATATAACTTACACCCATTAATCCTTGAATTTATAAACCTAAAATTACAACATCATTTGTTGAGTAACAAAATTCCGAATAATACTAAACTCGAATTTGAAAATAATGAAAAGATACTTAATTATATCATCTCGCAGGTTCAAACAAAAATTAATAATTTAAATTCGAAGAGAACTAAACGAGGACTTATCAACGGCCTCGGCTCTATACTCAAGCAGATAACAGGAAACTTAGATAACGCAGACGCGGAACATTATGATAAAATTATAAATGACCTGAACAAAAATCAGCTGTCCCTACAAAAGCAATTAAAACAAAACTATAACCTAAACCTTGAAATAATTCAAAATTATGATCAAAGTATTGAAACAATTAAACATAATCAGTTACTTCTAAAATCTCGAATATTGCAAATAGAATCATTATTGGAATTAGACTTTAATTGGCAAGAAATTTTACATGTTAAAGATATTTATAATCAAATTACCTTTTTAATAACAAACCTATTAAACATTCTCGAAGAGATTGAAACGTCACTGTCATTCTGTAGTTTAGGATTAATCCATAATAGTGTAATTAAAACTCATATTCTTTTAGATAATTTAAAATTAATTTACTCTTATTATGGCGACCAATTGCCAGTAGAACCAAATGAAAAGAATATAAATTCATTAATTAAATTGATGAAATCGCACTGCCACATTGACAATAATAAAATAAAGTATATAATAAAAATCCCAATAAACTTTCCTAAATTATTTGAATTATTTCAATTTACTCCAATACCCACAAAACATGGCAATAATTACATCACTGTGTTCTCACCCCAACATTTTATAATAAAACACGAAAACACCCTAAAACAAGTTTTTAACCCGTGTCTGACCATTCAAAAATCTCTATATTTCTGCACTAACGAAGACTTAATTTCACTAGAAAAAGAAAACTGCGACTACGAGATACTTAGTAATAAGTTTAATAATAGCTGTAAATATATATCTGTAAAAGGAAATAATCATGTAATTAGTATAGAAAATACTAATATTATAATATTAGAATTTATTAATAAACAAAAAATAAATATTGATTGTAATAATATGAATAAAATATATAATTTTGAAGGTATTTATATGTTAGAAGCTAATAAGTGTAAAATAAATGGTGTAAACATCCTAAACTTAAACCAGATTGGATCCCCTATTGTCTTTGAAAATTATGAGGTGAAAAATATTAATCATAGTAATAAATTAAATAAAGAAATACAATTGGAAAACTTAAAGGAAATGAAATTTCATGTAGAAAAATTAAATGAAATAAATCCTGTATTAATAAATGAAACTGTAAATTATAATTATATAATTCTGTATATTCTTGTTATAATTATAATAGTAATGATAGTAATAAAAACTTTGTATAATTACTGTAAGAACATAAAAATTAGAAAGACAAAAGAAACTAACATTCCTGTCAGGGAAATTCAACTTCCAGGGGAAGCTTCCATCTAAGGGTGGAGGAGTTATGTCCAACCCAACAATGCAACATCAGCATGTCTGCTGAGAACGCCTTATCTCATGTATTAGGTTACTGTTAGATTAAGAATGTATTATTGTAAAAGATAGAATAGTATTCAGATCATAGCTAACACTGAACGTGTAAACAACTGAGTTGGGAGCTGTTGAGTAAAATAAACAATTTTTAAAAAAGCTTTGTTCCGAACTTATTATTTAATTTGGACAATGAGAGCAATGTTAGAAATTAAAATAGATATAGAAATTTTGCACACTTCTTCTGATTAGAAGCCTTATGCAATTTAACAGCCTTTCATCGTTCATTGCAGTTCATAAACGGATCACTACAAAGAATATATACAATTAGATAATAACTGTTATATAATTTATTAATAACTGTTATATATTTTATTACTGTTGGCAATGAGAGCAATGTTTGAAAATGTAATAGATTTATAAATAGTGCAAAGTTCTTGTGACTAAAAGTCTTGTCCAATTTAAAAAGATTTTTATATTTCATTGCGGTTCATGAACGGATCACTACAACAAAATTACACAATTTGATAATAACTGTTATATAATTTATTATTGTGGACAAAGAAATCTATATTAGAAAATAAATTGATTTTAATTTATGCTAACTTTTTCTGACTAAAATTCTTATGTAATTTAACAGGTTTTCATCGTTCATTGCGGTTCATGAACGGATCACTACAACAAAATTACACAATTTGATAATAACTGTTATATAATTTATTATTGTGGACAAAGAAATCTATATTAGAAAATAAATTGATTTTAATTTATGCTAACTTTTTCTGACTAAAATTCTTATGTAATTTAACAGGTTTTCATCGTTCATTGCGGTTCATGAACGGATCACTACAACAAAATTACACAATTTTATAATAACTGTTATAAAATTTATTATTGTGGACAAAGAAAGGATTGTTAGAAATATAAATAGATATAGAAATAATTCACACTTCTTCTGAATAGAAGCCTTGTGCAATATAACAGCTTTTCACCGTTTGTTGCGGGTCATGAACGGATCACTACAAAAAAAAGACACAATTTGTTATTAGCTGTTACATAATTTATTATTGTGGATGAAGAAAGCAATGTTATAAAAGTCTTGTGCAATTTAAGAAGATTTTCATCGTTTATTGCGGTTCATGAAAGGATCACTACAATAAAATTACACAATTTGATAATAACTGTAATATATTTTATTATTGTTGGCAATGGCAGTGTTAGAAAATGTGATAGATTTATAAATAGTGCAAAGTTCTTGTGACTAAGTCTTGTGCAATTTAAAAAGATTTTCATATTTCATTGCGGTTCATGAACGGATCACTACAACAAAATTACAACAATTTGATAGTAACTATTATAGAATTTATTATTGTGGACAATGAGAGCAATGTTAGAAATTAAAATAGATATAGAAATTTTGCACACTTCTTCTGATTAGAAGCCTTATGCAATTTAACAGCTTTTCATCGTTCATTGCAGTTCATGAACGGATCACTACAAAGAATATATACAATTAGATAATAACTGTTATATAATTTATTAATAACTGTTATATATTTTATTACTGTTGGCAATGAGAGCAATGTTTGAAAATGTAATAGATTTAGAAATGATGCAAACTTTTTTTGACTAAAATTTTTATGCAATTTAACAGGTTTTCATCGTTCATTGCGGTTCATGAACGGATCACTACAAAAAAAATGACATCGTTTGAAAGTAGCTATTATATAATTTACTATTGAGGACAAAAAAACCAATGTTGTCAAATAAAATAGATTTATTAATAATGCGAATTTCTGCTAACTAAAAGTCTTGTGCAATTTAAGAACATTTTCATCGTTCATTGCGGTTCATGAACGGATCCACTACAACAAAATTACCCAATTTGATAATAATTGTTGTGGACAAAGAAAGCAATGTAGAAATAATGCGCACTTTCTTCTGTCAAGAAGTCTTATGTAATATAACAGATTTTCATCGTTCATTGCGGTTCATGAACGGATTACTACAAAAAAAATGACACAGTTTGAAAGTAGCTATTATATAATTTACTATTGAGGACAAAAAAAGCAATGTTGTCAAATAAAATAGATTTATTAATAATGCGAATTTCTTCTAACTAAAAGTCTTGTGCAATTTAAGAAGATTTTCATCGTTCATTGCGGTTCATGAACGGATCACTACAACATAATTACACAATTTGATAATAACTGTAATATATTTTATTATTGTTGGCAATGAGAGCAATGTTAGAAAATGTAATAGATTTATAAATAGTGCAAAGTTCTTGAGACTAAGTCTTGTGCAATTTAAAAAGATTTTCATATATCATTGCGGTTCATGAACGCATCACTACAACAAAATTACACAATTTGAGAATAACTGTAATATATTTTATTATTGTTGGCAATGAGAGCAATGTTAGAAAATGTAATAGATTTATAAATAGTGCAAAGTTCTTGTGACTAAGTCTTGTGCAATTTACAAAGATTTTCATATTTCATTGGGGTTCATGAACGGATCACTACAACAAAAGCACACAATTTGATAATAACTATTATAAAATTTATTATTGTGGACAAAGAAAGTAATGTTAGAAATTAAAAAAGATATAGAAATAATGCACACTTCTTCTGACTAGATATCTTGTACAGTATAACAGATTCTCATAGTTCATTGTGGTTCATGAACAGATCACTACACAAAATTACACAATTTGATAATAACTGTTATATATTTTATTATTGTGGACAAAGAAATCTATGTTAGAAAATAAATTGATTTTAATTTATGCTAACTTTTTCTGACTAAACTTCTTATGTAATTTAACAGGTTTTCATCGTTCATTGCGGTTCATGAACAGATCACTACAACAAAATTACACAATTTGATAATAATTGTAATAAAATTTATTATTGTGGACAATGAGAGCAAAAAAGTGTGGTGAATACTCGGCTAATTACCTTTTTAAAAATAAAACCATAGTTTGAAAGTAGCTATTATATAATTTACGATTGAGGACAAAAAAAAGCAATGTTGTCAAATAAAATAGATTTATTAATAATGCGAATATCTTATAACTAAAAGTCTTGTGCTATTTAAGAAGATTTTCATCGTTCATTGCGGTTCATGAACGGATTACTACAACAAAATTACTCAATTTGATAATAACTGATATATAATTTATTATTGTGGATAAAGAAATCGATGTTAGAAAATAAATTGATTTAGAAATGATGCAAACTTTTTCTGACTAAAATTCTTATGCAATTTAACAGCTTTTCACCGTTTATTGCGGGTCATGAACGGATCACTACAAACAAATGACACAGTTTGAAAGTAGCTATTATATAATTTATTATTGTGGACAAAAATATCAATTTGGTCAAATAAAGTAGATTTATTATTAATGCGAATTTCTTCTTACTAAAAGTCTTGTGCAATTAAGAAGATTTTCATGGTTCATTGCGGTTCATGAACGGATCACTACAACAAAATTACACAATTTGATAATAACTATTATAGAATTTATTATTGTGGACAAGGAAAGCAATGTTAGAAATTGAAGTAGATATAGAAATAATGCACGCTTCTTCTGACTAGATCTCTTGTACAATATAACAGATTTTCATAGTTCATTGCGCTTCAAGAAAAGATCACTACACAAAATTACACAATTTGATAATAACTGTTATAAAATTTATTATTGTGGACAAAGAAAGGATTGTTAGAATTATAAATAGATAAAGAAATAATGCACACTTCTTCCGAATAGAAGTCTTGTGCAATATAACAGATTTTCATAGATCATTGCGGTTCATGAACGGATTACTACAACAAAATTACACAATTTGACAATAACTGTTATAAAATTTATTATTGTGGACAAAGAAAGCAATGTTAGAAATTAAAATAGATATAGAAATAATTCACACTTCTTCTGAATAGAAGCCTTGTGCAATATAACAGCTTTTCATCGTTTGTTGCGGTTCATGAACGGATCACTACAAAAAAAAGACACAATTTGTTATTAGCTGTTACATAATTTATTATTGTGGATGAAGAAAGCAATGTTATAAAAGTCTTGTGCAATTTAAGAAGATTTTCATCGTTCATTGCGGTTCATGAACGGATCACTACAACAAAATTACACAATTTGATAATAACTGTTATATAATTTATTTTTGTGGACAAAGAAATCGATGTTAGAAAATAAATTGATTTAGAAATGATGCGCACTTTCTTCTGACAAGAAGTCTTGTGTAATATAACAGATTTTTATCGATCATTGCGGTTCATGAACGGATCACTACAAAAAAAATGACACAGTTTGAAAGTAGTTATTATATAATTTATTATTGTGGACAAAAAAAGCAATGTTGTCAAATAAAGTAGATTTATTATTAATGCGAATTTCGTCTTACTAAAAGCCTGATGCAATTTAATAAGATTTTCATCGTTCATTGCGGTTCATTACCCAATTTGATAATAACTGTTATAAAATTTATTATTGTGGACAAAGAAAGCAATGTTAGAAAATAAAATAATTTTAGAAATAATGCGCACTTTCTTCTGTCAAGAAGTCTTATGTAATATAACAGATTTCCATCGATCATTGCGGTTCATGAACGGATCACTACAACAAAATTACACAATTTTATAACTGTTATAAAATTTATTATTGTGGATAAAGAAATCGATGTTAGAAAATAAATTGATTTAGAAATGATGCAAACTTTTTCTGACTAAAATTCTTATGCAATTTAACAGGTTTTCATCGTTCATTGCGGTTCATGAACGGATCACTACAAAAAAAAAACAAAATTTGTTATTAGCTGTTACATAATTTATTATTGTGGGCGAAGAAAGCAATGTTATAAAATAAAATAATTTAGTAATAACGCAAACTTCTTCTGACTAAAAGTCTTGTGCAATTTAAAAAGATTTTCATATTTCATTGCGGTTCATGAACGGATCACTACAACAAAAGCACACAATTTGATAATAACTGATATATAATTTATTATTGTGGATAAAGAAATCGATGTTAGAAAATAAATTGATTTAGAAATGATGCAAACTTTTTCTGACTAAAATTCTTATGCAATTTAACAGGTTTTCATCGTTCATTGCGGTTGATGAATGGATCACTACAAAAAAAATGACAGTTTGAAAGTAGCTATTATATAATTTATTATTGTGGACAAAAAAAGCAAAAGTTGTCAAATAAAATAGATTTATTAATAATGCGAATTTCATCTGACTAAAAGTCTTGTGCAATTTAAGAAGATTTTCATCGTTCATTGCGGTTCATGAACGGATCACTACAATAGAATTACACAATTTGATATTAACTGTAATATATTTTATTATTGTTGGCAATGGGAGCAGTGTTAGAAAATGTGATAGATTTATAAATAGTGCAATGTTCCTGTGACTAAAAGTCTTGTGCAATTTTAAAAGATTTCATCGTTCATTGCGGTTCATGAACGGATCACTACAACAAAATTACGCAATTTGATAATAACTGTAATATACTTTATTTTTGTTGGCAATGAGAGCAATGTTACAAAATGTAATAAATTTATAAATAGTGCAAAGTTCTAAGGCTAAGTCTTGTGCAATTTAAAAAGATTTTCATATTTCATTGCGGTTCATGAACGGATCACTACAACAAAATTACACAATTTGATAATAACTGTTATATAATTTATTATTGTGGACAAAGAAATCGATGTTATAAAATAAATTGATTTAGAAATGATGGAAACTTTTTCTGACTAAAATTCTTATGCAATTTCACAGGTTTTCATCATTCATTGCGGTTCATGAACGGATCACTACAAAAAAAATGACATAGTTTGAAAGTAGTTATTATATAATTTATTATTGTGGACAAAAAAAGCAATATTGTCAAATAAAGTAGATTTATTATTAATGCGAATTTCGTCTTACTAAAAGCCTTGTGCAATTTAATAAGATTTTCATCGTTCATTGCGGTTCATTACCCAATTTGATAATAACTGTTATAAAATTTATTATTGTGGACAAAGAAAGCAATCTATGAGACATGGGTTTACCAGTACACGCCAGAAATGAAACAGTAGTCCAAGTAGTGGATGGAAGCCGATGGTTCAGCACCAAAGAAAGCGAAGTCGATCGCATCTGCCGGAAAGGAAATGGCCAGCGTGTTTTGGGATGCAAAAGGGATCATGTTAATTGATTACCTTGAAAAAGGAAGAAAAATTACAAGCGAATATTACTCCAGCCTTCTTGACCAGCTGGATGCTAAAATTCGCAAAAAGAGACCTGGCTTGAAAAAACAAAATCATCTTTCATCAGGACAACGCACCTGCACTCAAGGGTGCGTTGGCGATGGGAAAACTGCGGGATTTGGGGTACTACAACTGATCAACTTACATACTTCCAATTGTTATAACATATTGAATTTTGAAAATAATTTGGCATACACAATGTGCAAAAGTCTTACCATGAAAAAAACGATGATTATTACAGAATGTATGGAAATACTTATACATATATAACATTATATTATTTATAAAAACAACGAACATATACTAAACTACAATGCCAAACATAAAACTAGTATTGCCTAAAACTGGATAAATTAAAAGCATATAAATTGGAATTTAGCATCTCCAGAGACAGCCTGATAAATTACAAAATTTGGAGCACTAATATTAGTTATTATTAATGAGCAGATACTTGCTATTTTATTATTAGAGCAAAACTTCACATATAACAGTGGCAAACAACACTTAGAAAAACTATTGTTTCATACGATCAGTCGCCTATTCAATAAGCTTCAAATGCCTAACATTTCTAATAAATCATACGAAAGGATCGCAAGATTTTTATTATTCAAAACTGAACAAATAAGTACTCAATGCATAATATATAATAAGACATAATTGCAATCCTAGATCAAATTAATCAAACGTTTTGTTAAGGAAAATAGTGAGAAGATTGTTATCGTTAAAGCAGACAAGGATGCTAAAACTATTAACATGGAGAGACAAGACTACACCATCAGGGCACAATCAATTCTTGATTATACAGCAACTTACACATTACTTAATAAGATTCCTATTACCAAACTTGACAAAGAGATCAGAAATTATCTTAATGAAATCCAACACCCGTAGTTAATAATCATACAGAATCCTAATTTAGGTAAGATGTACATAAATCCTAAAATTCATAAACAAGATGTGCTACTTAGACAAATAACAGCTACTTCTAGTTCTACTACTTTTAAATTAGCAAGACTCCGTCGTGAAATACTTGCGAAAGTTACAAGAAAGTCTAAATATAACATCAAGAACTTCATTACTATACTATTATAATTTGTATATTAGTATTCTACTTATTGTTGTTTTAAATTATTTTACTTTTTGATAAGTTTTATAGCTTTTGATATGTGATTGTCATGTGTTTGATTATTGTGATTTTTAGCTGAAGATGATGTGAACTTTTAACAGGCACGTAGTTCAATTTAATTGTATGATGAAGTAGCAATTATTATTACCATGACTGTTGCAATTGCTGACGAGTATCCTGGTTGTCCTCCACTGCGAGTTACGCTATTGCTGAATAGCAGAATACAACAGAATACTACCAACGATATGCTGACATGATCAATGCGATTCGATGAACATTTTGCTGTCTTCGAGATAAACGCAAACATTCTCGATTCGGTTATCTCGAAGATCAGAACGAGCGGTTCAACTGACAAGTAAGATTAGAAATAACTTTTAGAATCATTTGTATACACTCTTGTAGATAATATCTTTATAAAGTTTAGTAGTAAACAAACTTGTTTCGTTAAACTGTGTGTATGTGTGTAACTTGAGACCACATTTCCATGTTACAGCACGTCGTGGAACAACTAAATGACACAGATAAAGTATAGACTTATTTACCTATTGAATCACCTTGTATAATTCGGTACGTCGATGGGGGTTGTGCTGCCGCAACCTACTATTATAAATTTAACGTCAAAACGTCCTAGTAAAATAAATTAATACTTGTTATTGATCCTGTAGCTAAATACTACTATTTTAAATATATTATTAGCATCTACCTGCCTCTACACCTTATGTTACAGATTAATCCCAAATGAATTATCACAAATAATCGAGAAGCAGACATCCTAAGAATTTTTTTTTTTAATTCATCTGTAGATGGAATTGTGTTTTATATGTACAAGTTAATCAATTTCCGTGTCATTGATATAGTAAGTGCATTTTGTTTACATAAAAGCTCTTGGACAAACAAAATGCATTTTATCAATTGCGAACCTACATCATTTTGTACTCAAGCGGTACTCGAACTGCACTACTATTGACACTAACAGACTAACTTTTTTGTTTATGTTAGTTATACTTATTATTATATTTAAGTATATAATTTAAAGTGTTCTTAGCAACGGAGATAATTTAAGGTAAACATATTGTAGGTAAAACAGATTATGGTAGCCTTAAAAAAAAAACTAACAGACTAACTTTTTTGTTTATGTTAGTTATACTTATTATTATATTTAAGTATATAATTTAAAGTGTTCTTAGCAACGGAGATAATTTAAGGTAAACATATTGTAGGTAAAACAGATTATGGTAGCCTTAAAAAAAATAATATAGTTAAACAAAGGAAAAACGAAAAAGAAATCATGTAAAATAATCATAACCATAAATAGTGACGTTGTTTCGCATTAATAGTAATATTCACAATATATTTATATTTCAGATATTCACAACATGTTGTAACATAAGATACTTACATTTCTCTTGTAAATTTGTAACGAGAAAATTTAGGTGAAAGATTTAGAGATCATTTCACAATGTCGATCATTCTTTGAACAAAGTGTCAAAAATTACCTGGAAAAAAGATGTTTATTCGTGGCAACCTGTTGTCATATATTTCACACGTTATACATTACAAACTAATGTTAAAAAAACAACATTAATTTTTGTATGTTGCTCTTTTAGCTAAGCCACTTGATGTTACAAAGAGACGTCCCTGCAATAAAGATATCCTAAGAAGGATATTAGAAATTGGGTTGAATTATATTACATACTGATTTAGCAATATTTGTAATACGAAAACTATTCTGCAACATTTGACAACAATTTAATACTACTACTAACTTGAATATTTTACCTGTGAATGAATTAGGAAGACAATGGTAACGAATATCCAATATTATTAACCTATGGCGCAGTTTTCATAGAACAGCTTATATCAAAATGACAATGTTGAATCTCGCTCCGGCAAGGAGCAGTTTTTGAAGGATTGAAAGTGAATAATTTGTAATCGAAAAATTGTAAATGGTGTATCTTGCACACAGTGTGCTGCTACAAGTCATTTTAAATATGCAGAAGTTGATGTTACCAATAATATAACCGATTGGACAAGCCATATCTGTCAACAAGTAAGTAAGCTTAGTGACAGTATAATAGATGTCGAAGATGGTACTCTTTCTCTAAATGAAGTAATCATGTTAAAAAATGAAAATAAGCTTCTAAGAAGATTGTTGGACGAGATGGAAGAAAAGAATATCCTTTTAAGAGAAAAGATTACTTACTTAGAAAAAAAACATAAACCTAAACTAATTAAAGAAGATCTTGAAAATAAGTCAGCAAAAATTGGCGAGCAAGTTACTACCGCCACCAGCAAATCGGTCTGTAGCTCAGACGCAAACATACTGGAATATAAGGAAACCAATAAACAATCCAAAATTTATACTAAAATTGTTACCAAGGTGCCGACACCAACAACGAATGAAAATGTAAACAAAGAATTAAATGATATGACGATTAACCTCCAAAATTTGGAAGGTAAAACTGATGAACCTGTAACAGAAAACAATAAAGAATGGATAACTGTACAAACAAAGAGGCATAAAAATGTATCAAGAAATAAAAATAATATAATTGGGCAAAGCACTACAGACTGCACTTTTGAGAGTATTGGTAAAAAAGCTTGGTTTTTTGTAGGTCCAGTCAAACCCAATACAGAAGCCGCAGTAGTAGAATCATATATAAAGGAAAAATTGCCAAATGAACATGAACAAATTAGAAACGAAAAGTGAAAATTCATGTTTCGGAGTAGGAATAACCCTTAAGAAAAGGACAAATTAGAAGACCCACATTTCTGGCCAGTTGGAGTTGCAGTAAGACAATATATTTTTCGACGAGGAGCCTTTCAAGACAACACCGGGTAGAATAAGTATTTTTCATTTAAATGTGCAATGTATACGGAACAAAACTGAAGAACTAGAGCCCTTTCTCATAAATAAAAACATTGACATTTTATGTTTCAGTGAACACTGGTTACATCACGGTGAAGTGCAATACTATATAATATTCACAATTATATCTGGCAAGTGCGTAGGAACAATATGAAACATGGAGGTGTTATAATCTATATTAATAAGGACATTAAATTTAAAATTATTAATGAAATTGTAAACTTGTCTGTAGAAATACATTATGAGTTAACCGCAATATAATTAATAGAATACAAGTTAATCATTATAACATTATATAGATCACCAGTAGGAGATTTAGAAATACTCTTATATATACTAAACAACATCTTAACTTTGTGTTCTAAGAAAAATGTTGATATAATTCTCACTGGTGATTGTAACATAAATTTTAATCTTAAAAATACGTTATATTATAATCTTCTTGATAGTATTTCTGGTGTTAACGTTCATATATGAAACAATGACATAACAAGATTATCATATATTGGGAATGGAACTTGTATTGATAATATAATTACGAATATTGATAAGGACAAATATGAATGTCTTGTAGTGAACCCCTTAATATCTGATCATTTTGGTTTACTTTTTAAAATGGCCAGTACGTATAACATACTTATAAATAATGAGAAATGCTTTCGGTTGTGACGTCCGATAAGCTCAAACAAATTTTCCTATTTTCTAGATTGGTTAGATGGCCAACTATATACTTACGATAATGTGGATGATGCTTTCAATTTTTTTCTTAAATTTTTTTTAAATGTCATTGGAGCTATTTTTCCTATTAGAAAAGTCCAGGGAAATAAACGTAAGACAAATTGTAAAATGATATAATAATAATTTAGCTAATATGAAGGCAAAACTTAAAATTTTATATGATTTAGCCAAGGTTAATCCCGATCTCAAACAAGAATATAAAAAGTTAAAACTACAATATCGATCAGCTATATATGTATAAAGTTAAAATTGCAACAAATAATTCACATATCAGTAACAGTAAAAATAAAATGAAAGCTACTTGGTCTGTAATCAATTCTGAATGTGGTAGAACAAAAGAACATAAAAAGTTAAATGTCGACTTGTCGCCTAATGAATTTAACACATTCTTTACTAATATTGTTAAAGACTGCAAATCGGAATTGTGATAGTTGTGCTTTCGAAAAAAAACTAAAAAATAATGTAGTAAATAATAATTTATCTTTCTTTATGAATCCAGTTAGCGATACCGAAATATATAATATTATTTGCAGCTTAAATAGCAGCAAAAGTGAAGATAGTTATGGAATTAATTCTAAACTAATTAAAATATCTGCTCCGATACTATGTAAACACTTAGAGTATATTATAAATAAATGTTTTGAAGATGGCAAATTTCCCAGTAAGTTGAAAATTGCTAAAGGAATACCGATTCATAAAAGTGGTGATACAAATAATATATGTAACTATAGACCGATTTCACTCACGCCATTATTCTCTAAAATTATTGAGTGTGCCCTTAAAAATAGATTATTGGATTTCTTTGAAAAAAATAACCTAATCTTTAATGGACAGTATGGTTTTAGACCCAAACACTCTACCATTCAAGCTGCTGTTGCCTTATTATCAAATGTTACTACCAAGATGGAAATGGGTGCACATGTATCAGCTACATTTTGTGATCTGTCAAAGGCATTTGACTGTGTTGTTCATAAAATATTAATATATAAGCTGTATCATTATGGGATACGTGGACTTGCTCTAAATTTAATAGAAGATTTTCTAAGTATGAGATCTCAAATAACTGTTGTAAATGATACGAAATCTGCCCTGCAAATGGTTCAAACTGGAGTTCCGCAAGGATCTGTCATTGGATCATTATTATTCGTTAAATATACAAATTATTTATCAAAAAACATATCGCAAGCACAAACGATATTATTTGCAGATGATACAACTTTCATAAACTACAGTATCAATATTTCTGATATTGATAATATTATTAAATTTACAAAAAATGAGGCAATTAACTGGTTTACTGCAAATAAACTTGTACTAAACGAAAAGAAAACCCAAAATTTAGTATTTAGTGTAAATCGAAATGTATATAATTCAGTGACACATAAAAACAATAGCTCTGTAAAATTTCTAGGTATATATATTGAAGGCGACCTGAAATGGAAAGAGCATACATATCGTGTGGCAAACAACTTAAATAAATGTAACTACATGCTACGTAAAATTATGAACTCTGTTTCTAGAGAAACTGTAGGTACTTTGTACTTTGCGTTTGTCTACAGCTCATTTTCTTATGGCTGTATTCTATGGGGTAACTCATCTTATTCTGAAAGGATTTTTAGACTGCAGAAAGCAGCTATAAGAATTATGTGTCATAAGGATAAAAGATTTCCATGTCGCTCGTCATTCATAGAGTTAAAAATCTTAACATTACCTTGTATTTATATGTTACAATATCTGTTAACTGTTATGAGACAAGAAACAAACATAATTTAAGACCTGCATTTATAAGATTAAATGTATCTAGACAAACACCGCTCCAAGTAGGCACCAGATTATTTAATGAACTTTCAGACAGAATTACAAATCTTAAAGTTAAAGAAATTCTACTGGAAAACGCTTTTTATAGCGTAAAAGAGTTTTTCGAGTATGTTATTAGATTAGTTTTTGGAATATTTTTAGACTTAAGTTTTTGTACATTTATGTATTTTATAACTGAAATAAATATTGTTATTATTATAACAGAATGGCATACAAGCGACAAACCCAAAATTAGCATTCCAAATTTAAAGTGTGCAAAATAAAATTGCCTGAGACAATTTCTTGAATATCAAATAAATTTATAAGATAATTATACTTCTACGAAATAGATTATGAAAATCAACTTTCTCACTAGAGTTAGTTTTGACTTTATATCGGGTTGATTGACAATTATTTATACAAGTTGGCTACCCAGTTCAAAATAAAGTTTAACAATGACAGGTAATCAAATTACAATTATATTTTATTTGACATATTTGAATTTGATAAGCAGGTATATCAATATAAAACTTATTTTATTAAATAAATTAGTTGTGATTTATTTTTCTATTCTAAAACCTACATATTTTCAGAGAAGACGAAAAAACGTTATAATACAATCTAAACTAGATTATTATATACTCATATAAATAGTTTCCCAACTATGAAGTTCATATTAAAACTAGTAAAACTACAACGCAAGTTCTAAAAACATGTCTGGTTCAAATACTATCACATTTATGCAGACACATACATAAGTACTGAAACAGTTTTACTAACAGTTAAGATTGATTCCATCAGGTCAAGACTTGATAATATATCCTTAAGTACTTTGTCTAAATTAATTAACAATAAAATAGATTGTCTTGACTTACTAGTTAAACTTAGTTTCCGAGTTCCGCGTTTAACATCACGTAACAATCAAAGCTTTTATTTATCAACATATAACTCTAATGTTCTATACAAATCACCTATTTATAGTATATGTACTTTATATAACACTGTTTCTGATTATACTTTCTGTACTCTTTTTTCGTAATTCAACTTGTAATATTTAATTTTCCATTGCATTGTTTACATTTACTTGCTTTGTTTACATGTACTTGTAATGGGTTATAATAATTATTATTTTATTTGTTGTTGTTTCTTGGCGCACCAACTACCAAAGTCATATGCCGCCATTACGCCCTGAATCGCGTTTTTTAGGTCTTTTTTGTCAATAGCAACGCCGGTTTCTCTGGACGCTCATCCATCCAAATATTTCTGTCCTGCAATGTTGCTTAACTCGCGTTATCGCTTGGATCAGTTCTAACTAGCAGTGCTATGGCCGTTGACAATAAATTATTATTATTATTATACCATATAAATATAGTAATTTTATGACGTCATGAGTAGTAACAAATTTTGATGATGTCTCTCGACTGCTTAAAAGTTTTTCTTCATTAATGATTATGTTTATATTCTGATTGGTGACACTGTGTAATGACGAAGATTATACTAGAAATGTAGCGTCAACTGAGCGACGATATTATGTAAAGAAAGATTGTGGTAAAAAGCAAAGTTGCAGTCCATGAAATAAAAAAAAAAAACCATTATTGTGTAATCAAACCGTAAATAATCTGTGTATTATTGCATTTCAAGTAAAAAGAACAACAATTTGGTGAGATTCCGAAGTCTCTATCTCATCGCAAGCATTTGACATGGTTGATCACAATATGCTCCTCTCCAAACTTAAATTTTATAATTTTTCTAATAGTGCCATACAATGGTGCAGTAGTTATTTAAGTGATAGAAGTTTTTACGTTAACATGTCATCTAATACAGATTCTTTAACATCATCTTTATTTCCCTTGCGTTGTGGTGTTCCACAGGGATCTATTTTGGGTCCTTTATTCTTTTTACTATACGTTGCCGACATGCCTTCTGTTCTAAATTTTTGTTCAGCGCATTCCTATGCTGATGATACTCAAATCTTATCATCATTTAATGTCACTAAAATTTTAGAGAGTAGTCAACTTATAAATGAAGATCTGGAAAGACTAAGCATATGGATAGAGAGTAATGGCCTTAAAATAAATGCGGACAAATCATCACTAATAATTTTTGGTACTAGTGACACACCTTACATTGTACTAAATGGCGTTCAACTAAATCGCAGTCCTGTCATCAAAAGTTTAGGATTAGATATTGACGAAAATTTAGGTTTTAAAGCACATCTGCAAAGCTTAAACTACGCCATTTATATCATTTTCGGCACATACTTTCTTCGAAAGTAAAATTGCGTTTAATTAACTCTCTTATTTTACCACTGCTCGACTACTGTGCTTGCGTTTACATTCCAAATTTAACTCAATTTGATAAAAAAAGGATCACTCTACTGCAAAATTCTTGTATCCGTTATGTTTATGGTGTTCGTAAATATGATCACATATCCAGTTATCAACTGTTAGCAAACATGGACGATATCGAAGATCGTGTAACAAAACTATATCTTTGTCTTATTCATAAAACTAGACTCACGGGTATTCCTCCTTATCTGCATGAGAAACTTATATCTAAAAATAATAATTATACATTGCGCGAAAAAGATTTATTTGCTGTACCTTCATTCAAAAAATCCAAATTTAAATCTTCTTTTTCATACTTAGCTCCAACTTTGTATAATAACATTCCTTTTTTTGTGAAGTCTCTATCTATGATCTCTTTTAAAAGATATATAAACAATGTACTGTAATTTAATTTATTCTAATTGTATAAAATTTTCTATTATCTCTCTGTATAAGTTTACATCTGCATATTGTTCAATTCTCAAATGAATTATCAAACATTGCCTTATAATTTCAAGTTTGTAGACATTTCAAAATATTTATTATAGATTTATATTGTATGGTTAGGTGGAAGAGCAGCCTTGGGCTGAACCTCGCCATTGACTTGGGGTCAATAAAGATTATTTATTATTATTATTATTATTATTATTATCACTCAGAAAAGTAATAATAGTACTTCAAACAATTTAACCTGATCACGTTCTTGTGCGGACTATGCAATGTTCTCCATATTGACTTGAAGGACGTCTGCGACTGAAGAATCGAGAAGACGATAAAATCATGTTCTGTTTGTGTGTTAGTGCAGATTGAGTACCATCGTGCTGTCCAAATTGTTGTCGATGCCGTGATAACGAACAGCCACGTCTACTAACTGCACAAGACCACTGCAAATAAATAAAAGAAATATTATTATCGTGCCATTTTATATATTTCCGAACATGATATTCGTAGACCAAAATTCGCGTCAAATCTATTACATCTTTTTGTTTATGTTGGTCGAAAAAAATTCTGCAGTTTTCAGCGCTTCACATAAACATAACCTTACTTATTGTTCTTATATTAAATATTTGATGTTAAATTAGAGAATAATTATTCTCCTACCGTACAGTGACCGAGTGCGAGTATCACCGGGCTAACGTCGCGACGTTGCCACGAGTTGTCGAGACAACTTCTCTGGCTGCGAGTGCATGTGGTCTTCACGTAGCCACCTGTGTGTTCCCACCTTCTATCATCTCCGTGACGGTGACAGCATGACTGACATGAGCCTCTCAGCTAACGTTTCGACACCTTGCCGTGTTTTCAGTACTGCTGTGAGGATCCGACAAAATTTGGATCCGAGTATCCGGATATCAAAATATCCGGATCCTCGGATATCCGATGTTCGGATCTTGAAGCGGATATCCGTAAATTTCATTCGGATTTGGATCCGGATCCTGATTTGGATCCGGAGCTGGACTTGGCTCCGGATTCGGATCCGAATCTTGACTTGGATCCGGATCCGAAGTTTTGTTTACGGATCCGAATGTTGACTTGGATCCGGATCCGAAGTTTTGTTTACGGATCCGGATCCAAATTTTAGTTCTAGATCTGATTCTTCATTTCGAATGTAAAGGCAAACATTTGAAATTCAAATTGAAACCATTGAAGTGGGCATGTTTATCTTTACAGCGGTCTGTAAACAGTAATAAATTTTATAATACCCCTCTAAAATAGCCAGGTAGTTTGTACATATATAAAGAAGAAAGGAATTTACTTTCACAGAGTCCTATTTAGTTAAATGATGAATAAAAAAATACAAATTTGTATTATTTCACATATCCAGTAACATATTAATATGACATTAATTTCATTAATTTATTTTGTCATACTATGAGTATGAAGTAGCAAAACTCATTAAATGCTTTTTAAGAAAACGATTCTAATTTCTTTTTACTTACCGTATGGGAGTTAGTATATGCGATATGTAAAAAGTACTTGCATGATAACATTTATTATTGCTCATTTAGAAAAATATATATTGTCATATTCTTAAACATACGAGTACAATAAAGCATAAAGCATAAAATTTCGCATGTAAAGAAAAGAAGGGGGATACTTCTTTGAAAATTGAAATTCTGCAGTTCTAAGATTTTATAACATTCATTAGAACAAATACTTGAAAGCAAAAAGGGATTAAGGTGAAATTTGAAAAATAATGGCCATTTCAGGTAGCGAATACATATTTATTTACTTCGAGCACGTGTTTCACATAAAAGGGATTGTTTTTGTTACCTACTTACCTACTAGTTCTGTGAAATTTCTTTGTTAGCAGATGCTAAAAGTTGTTCAACAGAAATTTAAACATCAGAAATATAAATAAATATAAATAAATATATCATCACGCCTTCTACCCATTACTGGGTGTGGCATTCTGCTGAAGCAGATCTCGGTAAGTGATATATTTTGCGCGTGAAGTGCGGTTACCAGTCGTCAAATCACGGCCCCCAAACATGTTAGTGGTGGAGGAGCCACAGGGATAGCTTTTTCAAATTATGAAAATTTGTCGCCTGTGGGAATCGAACCAGGGACCTCAGGATCCACAGGCCGACTTCAAACCACTGAGCTAGCCATCCCATAAATATGCCGACATGAAACATTTATTTGGTTTTACTCAGAATATTTGAAGAGAACCGATCCGGATACTGAAATTCCATATCTAAAATTCCATACTCATACTCACATTCGAATCTAAGATCAGATGCTCAAATCCGTTTCCAAGATTCGACATTTGGATCCGGATTCAAGATCCAGTACTGAGATCCGGATTCAAAATTCAATACTCAGATTCGGATCCAAATCCGATACTCAGATCCGGATCCAAAATCCGATACTCAGATCCGGATCCAAAATCCGATACTCAGATCCGGATCCAAAATCCGACACTCAGATCCGGATCCAAAATCCGATACTGAGATTTGGATCCGGATCCGGATAGTTCAACATTCAATTATCCGGATATCCGGATATTTTTGGATCCGAAACCGAAACTATCCGGATCCGGATCCCACCACTAGTTTTCAGCCCGTGGCCACTGCGGTTCAGCTGGGGTGCGTTCGAAAACCTTACTCACCAGAGTGAGGACGCAAAGTTTCGTTCAAAAACTAAAGAGGATACTCCGCGAATATCTTCTATACACGTTCCAAAATTTAGAGTACGTACTCTAGCGTTTACTCTCTGTACTCTGCAAAATAGTCGGGTACGAATGTACTCCAACAAAATTTAGGCGCCATTATACAAAATTGTCACGAACTGTCAGAATATTCTGCACAAGTAAAACATTTAAAATGGATATAAACATCGATGAATACAAATTTATAGCTATTATAGAAGATGGAAAAACCGTATTATTAGAAGAGAAAGGTTTGTTTTAATATTCATTCATACTCATATATATAATTTTAAAATTAAATATATTTTTTTTAGAAACCAACGAAATATTATGTATTCCTACTAATCCAGAAGTATTAGAAGCGTTTCATGTTAAAATGGAACTGAAGAACCATCATCGCCATCATTACTAACAAACAATAATATTAAATTTTGTTGTGACAATGCAACACGAATCTTAATTCACAAATATAAAGAAAATGAATTACTATTTCGTGACAATAAAACAAAAAACGAAACTGTTTGGAAAATAATATCAACAGAATTAAACAGAGCCGGTTATAACTATAAAATTAATCAAATAATAAACAAGTGGAAACACTTGAAAAAAAATTACATGAGGCAAAAAGACAACATGGGTGATAATTGTAGTGGGGAAGCTACGTTCAACTTTACTTATTTCGATATAATGGATGCTATCTTTGGTAAAAATCTAAATGTAACCCCAGTTGCAATTGCGTTATCCTCCAAAGGATCTACAATAGATCCTGACATTCTAAACAAATCTTTTGACGAAGATGTCGATGTATGCATTAGAAAAAGTGATGAAGGAAAGACTGAACCGGTTTCAAAGAAGCAAAAATTTAATAAAACAATTCTTACATATTTAGAACAACGAGATAAGGAAGGAGAAAGACGACATGAAGAAATGATTAAATTACCAAAGGAAAGTATGAAAGACTTTAAAGAAGTCATGACAAAATTTTTAGATAAGCTGTAATTGAATTCGAAAATTATTAGCTGCTATTCATAGCTATGAATAATGGTTACACGTTATAAATGTAATGTTATTTTATTTATGTAATAATTTATTTTTATTTTCTATGCAATAACATTTTTCATAACTTTAGTGTATAATATACAATAATTTTTTTTATATTTTTAAGACTGATTATACAATTAAAAATAAAATACATAATTCCTTGTCCATGTTCAACATTTCCTTGTTCAATATTTTCCTCATCTTGTAAATTTTCATTAATATAATCTGGGTCTATGTCACCGTTATTAATGCAGATATTATGTAATGAAATAGTTTCAAGTTGAGGTTATGCTCGCTATAAAAAATCTTGTTAAATACTCTCACGCCGTTCAAAAATACTCCAGAAAATTTAGTCACATGACCGTACTCGACGTGGAGGATACCTATACTCTTGCCACTGGCGGACTAAGGGGGGGGGCGACAGGGGCGATCCGCCCCGGGCCCTGCCAAACAGAGGGGCTCCCGTTTCCAGATTAATTTTTTTTCTAACTGAATGAACATGCAATTATGATTTATTATGTGATTTTTTTTATTCACAATTACGAATTTATCTTTCAACATAGTTGGCAACACTGAGTGGTAGCGCAATAAATATACCGCTCATGTGCAAGTGGCAAGTGGTGCAAGAAGTAAAAAGATTTCGACACCATTTATCCGCCACCAATACAAATGCAGAAACATTTCTCACCTGGACAGCACTAGAAATTCTTCAATTTATTATTAAATGAGACTTCAGTGAATCCCTTCCCAACATACCTCTGATTATTCAATACTTTTTAACAATTTGTGTTTCCGTGGCGTCATGTGAAAGGAGTTTCTCGAAACTTAAATTAATAAAAAATTACCTGAGATCCACTATGACCGAGGATAGGCTAATAAATTTGGCAATTCTATCTATAGAGCGGAAAGCAGCGAAGACATTAGATTTTGATGATATTATAGATAAGTTTAGTAAAGTTAAGGCTAGAAAACATGTTTTATAAAACTATTATACATTAATATAGATCCCATTGCTCTTTGTATTTTTTATTCCATTGTTTTCTGTTCCTATTCAATATAAGGGGCCCGGTATTAGAGTCCGCCCCGGGCCTTCGAAGGAGTTAGTCCGCCACTGACTCTTGCCATAAGTTTTCTGACGCATCCCTGGCGTCTCCCCGTGGGTCGCGGCTATCACCGTGCACGTCTTCCCTGCTCTCTTCTCTCTCATTATCATCATTTCATCTCATCTATCACGCCGTCAACCACCACTACGTCTCCGTCACGACGCACCGGCGCACAGGGATTTTACTGTTAAAAAATCGGTGGAGACCTTAATATCCATCGGATCTGGATAATTTTTTTTTTAATTAAAGGTAATTTAATTCCCAACACGTCGGCCGAGACAGATTTTTAAATGACTGTCAAATTTTATTAATTACATAATAAACTGTCAAAAAACTGTAAAAAATATTAAAATTTAAACAATGAAAATTATTTGTTCTTATATTATTTTTATATATTACAGCAACATAACAGATTTTACAAAGCTATTGATAGATGTCAACTTTATATTATGTTGAGAATAATTACAATATGAATTTAATTAATAGATTAGAAATTTAGTTAGGGTATCTTAAGACAGGAAATCCGTATTGTAATTATTCACAACATAATATAAAGTTTACATCTGTCAATAGCTTTGCAAAATATTTCAAGTTGCTTGAATATATATAATAATAATACATCACTTTCATTGTTTAAATTTTTAATATTTTTTACAGTTTTTTGACATTTTATTATATAATTAATCAAATTTGACAGTCATTTAAAAATCTGCCTCGACAGATGTGTTGGGAATGTAATTACCTTTAATTTAAAAAAAAAATAAATTATCCAGATCTGGTGGATATTAAAGTCTCCGCTGATTGTTGAACAGTAAAATCCTGTTTTGTCCCACTGTGCGGCGTCCCCGAAATCCAATACCGCATTCGCGACACCGTCAAAACACCCCCACGTACCACCTGCCTGCCGCCTCCCTGGCATTCCGTCACATTGTACAACTCTATTAATAAAAACCTGTTTATTTATTTGTCAACGTAATTCTAATTCTGTGTTTCATTTATGAAGTAGGTGGCACAGTGGTTATCGTGTCGGCCTGTGGATCCTGAGAACCCTGGTTCGATTCCCACTGGCGACAAACATTTTCACCACATTAATACTACTCCTGTGACTCCCCCCTCCACTAACTACTTTGGGGGCCGTGATTTTACGGGTGGTAACCGCACTTCATGGGAAAAATATATCACTTACCGAGATCTGCTTCGGCAGAGTGCCACACCCAGTAATGGGTAGAAGGCATGATGATATATTTATTTATTTTTATTAATATTATTATTAATTATTATTAATACTATTTTTTAATCTATATTAAGTACGTAAATGTTACTCCCGGCGATTACTCGCACTTCTATATATTTATTTATTTATTTTTATATTTATCGACATACCGTGCTATCTCCGACGAATCCACCACTATCCGAGTAATTGGCGCCCGAACCGTACCGATCGTAAAAAAATCGTCATAGTTGGTTTGCTTCAAAGGCTCTAGCCGGATAAGGAGGTTCTCCGGCCCCCGACTCCGATTCGCCTGAGATTTTGTCCACGTATTCGTATTGAAAAAAGAAAAATTTCCACCACATATGAGCTCGAAATACTAATTTCACAAATAGTTATGCGGAAAAACAGTTTTTTTTTTCATATTTAAATTCAAAATTCTCATAAAATAATTGTTTTCCGGAATTCAACGTGTCTGGTATGAAGTTACTTATGACGAATGCATTAAATACATTCAAAATTTTATTTCTACGTGGTTTTCGGTGTATAAGTGGAGCACTGACTTGAGTAAAACCGATATTTTGTTTAAAAAATGGGTACGAAATATGTGTTTTTTCTTCAATAATCACCTAATTTTTAGACTTCTAGACGGAATATCAAAAAGGGTTACTCACCAAATATGGAGAACTTCATAAGCTTTCGAGTCCTGGTAACCGCAACCTTCTATGACTTGATTTACGACCTGCCGAGTCTATTATGTAATCTTACTTTTTATCACATTTTTCTTATTTTCCGTATTATAAATGCTATTTAAATGTATTTTCAATACAAAAATGTAAAAGGCGTTATTAATTACAATAATAAATATTCTTCTAATTAAACAATAAGATATTATCACCGTAGCATGATTAAAATTTTATCGATTTACATTAATTTGGCAATATGAAAGTGCTAGGAATAAACTGAAGTAAAATAGCATTTATAATACGGACAATAGGAAAAATCTGGTGTGGGCACCAAACGACTTTCTTATACACAGCATATTTAATATTTTTTCTTTTTAATTTAAAAAAAATATATATCATCACGCCTTCTACCCATTACTGGGTGTGGCACTCTGCTGAAGCAGATCTCGGTAAGTGATATATTTTGCGCGTGAAGTGCGGTTACCAGTCGTCAAATCACGGCCCCCAAATATGTTAGAGGTGGAGAAGCCACAGGGATAGCTTTTTTCAAATTATGAAAATTTGTCGCCTGTGGGAATCGAACCAGGGACCTCAGAATCCACAGGCCGACTTCATACCACTGAGCTAGCCATTAATTTTCATTACAGATAATCAACTTCCTACCAAAATTTTATATAAATAAACTTATATTAATAGAAATATAAAATTACTTACTATTTGATCAATGAAATTGATATAGCATCAAAAATGCTGAAACTTATGACTTGCTCCTTGCGTTTGACAATTATTGTTTCACATATAAATGTTAAACATGTTTATAGTTTCCATTGCTACTATGTTTATTGGAATATATTATTAAATATATAAATTAATTTTTCTCAAAATTAGACGCATATACAGGAAAATTGCAAATAACATTTTATGTTCCAAATATTTTTGCTAACATTTTTTATTTGAAACTTTTTTTCATAACTGATTCCATTTTTGAAATAAATGGAATTTATTGTTTTGTGTGTCCAGTAAACTTCCTCTTCCGGTTTTTCAATTTCATTCAAAATCAACTCACCTCTTCGTATTTTAATGAAATTTATAATTACCAAGTTTCGTTAACAAATCTTATCTCGTTCATGAGATACACACACACAACGATTTTTTTTTCACGATTCCAATACTTCCTTATACTGTGTATAAGAAAGTAAAAATGTGATGAAAAGTAAGATTACATAATAGGCTCGCTAGGTCGTAAATCAAGTCATAGAAAGTTGCGGTTACCAGGACTCGAAAGCTTAAGAAATTCTCCACATTTGGGGAGTAACCCTTTTTGATATTCCGTCTAGAAGTCTAAAAATTAGGTGATTATTGAAGAAAAAACACATATTTCGTACCCATTTTTTAAACAAAATATCGATTTTACTCAAGTCAGTGGTCCACTTATACACCGACAATCACGTAGGCGAATCGGACTCAGGGGCCGGAAAACTCCCTTACACGGCTAGAGCCTTTGTAGTTATTCTCCACGCTGTATGTAATTCAGCTAACCTATATCTTCATTTCTTCTGCTAAATTAACTTAGATAGGAATTGTAGTTTGCACGCAATTCTGTTTTTTCACTTTTTCTCAAACTGATTGTTATGAACTCATTGCCTTTATACAATAACTGCTTCAATCGTAGCCTCTTTTTAAAGTAAGGTAGAACATTTTTATTTGCTAAATTTTCCCCAAAATAATAATGTGTATAAACTGATTCAACAAGTAGATCTCTGGATTTACCATATAGATTATAAAATTAATACTCGTAATTTAGTGTTAGGGTAAATGTCAATGGTCATAATCCCCCTCTAGTTAATTTAATGTTATACCATTTGCTTATTGTTCGAATGCGACAGATTGTAAATTAATAAACAATTTAAAAAAACTGATTCAACAAGTAGACCATATAAATGTGAATCATATAATGAAAAAATATTGATTAATAAATATGCAGTAAGCAATAATATTGTCTTCGGTCTTCTGTGAACATTTTCTCTCATGATCCGATTAGGTTGACTTTACTTTTTATAATGTCCATCTAATACGCATATTATTTTTGTGATAATAAGGAGGTAATAGTTTTAGACGCAGGCTCTCATATATTATTTATGTGTAATAGAGAAACCAACGATACTTAACTTTTAAGTTTAAATTTGAACTAACAACATGTAACGAAATATTGACTATCAAACTTAATACATCATAGCATGAAAATTAATGGGGCCAAACAATTAATCGGGAATAAATAGATAGGTGAAATATGCCACTAAGAAAATTCATCGTCCAAACATTGCAAAGAAATTGATTTATACAGAAAATTTTGTTGTTGTTTTTCTGTGAATACAATTAAAAGTAGGCCATGACGTTTTACAGTGTTAAAAGTAATTTTAACACTAGCGCTAGAAAATAACATTTAAAAATGTGGCCAAACATATTTGATTTTATTATTGAAATATTTACATATATATCACAATTATTACAATTTGTTATATGTTCGCCATGTGTTTAGGGTGACTAGATACTGACATAGTCAAAGTAGGACATTTGAAGTTTTATAACGCATCCCAATAGGACATTTGACAACCCAGCTTAAAACATAAACACTAAAAATTGACAAGAAAAAAATAATTTTAAATTGAAATATTACTCTTGTTGTTTTAAATACTACTCTTCGTTGCAATTTTACCCATTATTTAACATGAAAATATGAAAAAAAATTGTTATTATTAATGGCTACCTATACTAAATTATTTTAATTGATCAACGCTATAAATAATAACACATCTATTTCATTTATTACAAAAAATGAAAATTAGGCTGCTAATTTTTATTACTTTTTCGCATACTTTTCCTTTTTTTCTCTCTCGGTATAGTTAATATAGGTATTTAAAATCTTACAAAAATTATTAAGGAAAAATCAATATCTGAGATTAATACGGCCACCAATATTAACAATATTTAAAAATATACCCCGATTTTAAATTCTACCGATAGGTAAAAAGCCAATAACACGGCGACAGTTACCAAAAAGGTTGAATTTAAATCTTAGATTTGTTGCTTTTCAAAATATTGTATCTTTTTTTATTAAAAAAAGTCTTCATCGTTATGGTGTATTTTCTGGAAATTGAAATGTGGGCTGCGGATAAAAGACAATATTGATACACATATTACTAATTTCCCTAAACTTACTATCTTGATCGGTTGGTTATTCACCAGAGAAGTTAGCAATATTTTCAAAGGCACAACTGATTAAATTTTTCGTAAATGCGCCATATGACAAGTCTCTATTCATGGAAACAAAAATGTTTTTATATTAAAAATTATTACATTTTTTTCTTCAAAAATATAATTTATAGGTGGTTGCAATTTTTTTGTTTATTTAGAGCTCTAATTGTTTGTATTAAAGATGCACAGGAATAGAACATTTCCGATTTTTAATAAGGTGGCGCAGTAAATTATAACAATATTATTAAAAATTATTTGAGTTTAAGGCAAAAAATTTAAAAATTAACTATAAAATATCACCTATATTTATAAAGTGCAATTGTTTTCAGGTTACAAATATCAACGTTATCAGAGATATGTTGAAACTTGCGACTCGGCATGGACATTGCATACAATTCTAGGTAATCAATGTTTTTATTTTTATCACTATTATTGTTTATTTTTCGTCACGATATGTTTATCGGTTATAAATAACCTCAAGGACATTAATAAGAAATCGTTTTATCATACCTACATATAAACGGAAATGGACATAAAATTTACAAAGTGAATGTTATAATTTACTTATTGTTGGTATCTAGTGAAAGAAATCTGTTAAGGTGAAAGAAACATCCGATCTGAAGTTAGTATCAGAACGATGATCTGACTCGATCTCTTTGAAACGAAATATTATTCTTATTATGAATGAAACTTAATAAGTATTGTATAAAATCATTAAACCAAAACTTCAAAGTATGGTAATAAACTAGATATCATTAATGTTATGTACAAATGTTGAAAGAGAAATTATACTCAAAATTTTTATTTAAGTTGTCAAAAATACTAGGTTACGATTAATAAAAATGGTCTACAATTTGCTTCATAATTTTTTTCTTTAAAGTATTCTACAAAAAAATAAGTTTTGTTTCCTAAAGACGATTTTGGCACGAAATATGAATTTTTGAAATTTTAAACTCAAGCAAGATTTGTATATTTTCAAATATTTTTTTCTCAGCGCCCTTAGAAAATAACGACTAGTACAAGATCGCATTTTTTTATTATAACCTATGTTTTTTGGAAAAAAATGTTTCAAATCGCTATGTACTATCCTCTTTCCGCAGGCGCTAATAGTGAAGGATTAATTTTATTCAAAAAAAAATGCCTGTTATAGAATTGCTGCTTAAATAAACAATTTCTTTTTATTAAAATCGTACATAGCATTCTTGCGAAAATCTGACTTAAAATTTTAATATGATGATCTACACTTCAATTCCAATTTATTTGTATTATGAAGATTTAATATTATTTTTAATATACATATCAAATAGTCGAATGTTCATAGAATATGTACAACATTGAAATATTTCTGATAAATGCTTTATCATTTGAAGCTGAGTGTGAACTTGAAACCGCATGAATCATGCATGTAGCAAGTATAGAAGTTACGGGCCTCAAAATAATTTCACGTTTTTAAATTCATGTAAATCGGCTATGGAAATGCCATGGAAGCGAAACGATACTTTTAATACACAACGGCAATAATTTGTATAATTACTTGAGAATAATTTTGTATAGATATATTGATCTGAATTCAATAGTATAAAAAAAAATTACATTTAAGATTACTATATATTAAGAGAAGAAATGTATGATCCAGAACTTATGAAGTCAAAAATATGACTGAACAAATTAAATTATTCAAACTATAATTTTTGTTGCACTGTGTAATTTAAACGAATTGAATTAAACAGGCTTCGGTTTGTAATACAAATCTCCGGGCTCCGGTTTTATAATAATGAAAAATCTTCGGTTTCAATAATCATTTTTCAAAAATTATGAAAGACATATGCTGGGTTGCAAGAAAAAAATAAAGAGCTCTGTAGTTAAAGTATTGTTTATCTAACAACAGTATCAATACCGATTTTCTGAAATTTATTGAACCGTTAGTTGCCAATGAACCAATAAAACTTTTATGCAACCCAGCAATGGTATGAGAGTAAAAGTTTAAATTGACGGGCTGTATTGGTGGTTTGGAAAACAACAAATTTTAAGGGGTAGTAGGCATAGTGGTATCGAGTCTGTCTGTGGGTTTGAGAACCCAAGTTCGATTCTCATAGCCAACAAACAATTTTCGCCACATTAAAACTACTAACTCTGTGTTTCCCACCTCCACTAACATCCTAGGAGACGTAATTTGACGGCAGGTAACCGCACTTCACACGCATAGTATATCATTTATTGAGATCTGTTACGGCAGTGTGCCACATCCAGTAATGGGTAAAAGGCGTGATGATCTATTTATTTTTATTTTATTTTTTATTGATAACATTCAGAAAAAACAAATGACTTTTATTGAATTATAAATATTAAATTTGTTTTTACATAGACACCGCTCAACAAATTGCATAACATAATGCCTACGATGATGCCGATGACATTAAAAATATTGAAAATAATTACAAAATTAATATTAAGTTTAAAGAAACTCGAACAGCAACAGTAAATCTACCACGTTTTTGCCTAGCTATACAAATAACTATTTAATGATCTTTTTTTTTTCTTAATTTATTCAGAATTTTTTTTTATATTTATATTTTAAATAATAATTTAAGACATAAATATGTTATTCTTTTTTGACATAATGTACATACCTATGCATTTTGTAATCAAAATCTGGGAGTTTGGATTCATGATTGCAAGTAAGTCTGGTTGTGTTAAAACTAAAACTTATTTTATTTACTAAATAGATAATATTATGTTATTTTCGTATCACAAAATCGCGTTTTATTGCTTATATTAATCAATTTACTTAAAAATATAAATAAATACATTTTAAAATAATAATCCAGTATTTTACAAAATTTATATATGCAACACTGTTTACAGCTACTGTAAGGTCATAATACAAGTAATTTATTTACTCATAATTAAAAAAAAATTTACTTATTATTTCTACTTAAATAAAGATACAAGTGCTACTGCGGCTGTAAACAATTTGATGAAACGATCACACCTGTTACTAAATCATTCAGCAACATTCTTATTTTTACAGCTCACTAATTAAAATAAGATGCGAGTAAATCAACTTACCATTATAAGAGCAGCACACAATAATTATTTACACAGAATAATTACATATAAATTAATTGCACGTTTAAATTCAATTTATTTCATATTCTTCCAACTTCACATACGCCATAGCAAATCTAAACTACTCGACTGTAGACAGTCATGTGGTCACGCTCCGCTACTGTCTACTATTGCACTAGCCCCCAACAACAACCAACCAATAAGGAACAAAAGGTATGATATACATATATACCGTGTGTCCCACCAACAAGTTGGCATAGGCTGTTAACATGTAAAATAAGTTTTTATAAAATAAAAAGTGTCCGGCAAAAAATAATTTGACCAAATTTTGAACTACAATACTGCCAATATCTCTACATCTTGTTTAATACAGATTATTCGATTTTGATACAGTAATTTAAGGTGGTTCTATCATGACAGTCTCATACAAAAGTATAGGTAACCTAAAAAGTTTATAAAAATAATTATTACATTTTTGTATGGTATTAGTTATTAACAGAATTTATATTTCGCTGCAAATATCGTATAATTAACAATAAAATTGAATATATTAAATAAAACTAGTAATTTTTGTAAGTGAATGTTTCATGCCAACCGATAGCAGTGTAAGATTTTTCAAAGTAGAAGCTATGACAACAAGGCGAGAACCACAAGCAGCATGATATTACCTGTCGGTACGAAACGTGACTGTATTATCGATACATCCTGTTGACAGTTCATAAGAAAAATGAGAAAAATGCACCAAAGCAATTATTATCAACTGTAACAACAAATAAATAAATATAAAATGCTGTAATTTTTTTGTTTTTTTGTATTAAAATTAATATATTTTACTGATCGAAATAATAACTTTCATAGTTCTAGCTTTCGTGCGATCATCTCTGTTCATGCGTGTGACCATCTCTGTCTACCCGTGCAACGTTGCCAAGCATTTCTGACAGTTTCATTGATTATCATAGAATATCCAACTTTCATCGCCAATTTCTTTGAAACTAATCCGGTAAGGCATGAATTTTTTAATTCTCATGCCTTTATCTTTACATGATGTACTGTGTGTTAGTTTTTTGTTAAAAAATAACTACAATATATGAATTTATTACGCAGTAAGCTGCCTCGCGAGGTACAGTTCCTATAACGCCAATGCATTTTTAGTCGACTTTAACTTTACATAACTAAGCTCAAGAACGGTAAACTTGAAAAAAAATTGCATACTAGTGTGGAAACACATGAAAAATAGCATACTTACATTTCATTCAAATCAGGAATAATTGCTTTTATGATAGTACCACCTTAATAATATTAATAAAAATGATTCCTAATTTTTCCCCTACTCTTTTATTGCTACTGACATAAAATGCTTGCAATTTGTTTTAAATTTTTTAATGTGTCACTTCAAATATTTTAATCTATCACTGATTTTTTTAAAAGTCGAGGAACGCGTAAATATTATTAGTATGTACACATATTATGGAGGTTGCAGTATAAGACAAATACTTAATACTTCACCAGAAACTGCTAGGAAAATTTAAATATTTATAATGACACTGACAGATGACAGTGACAGATTAAAATATTTAAAACAAATTGCAAGCAGTTGCAACAAAAGAGTGGGCGAAAAATTAGGGATTATTTTTATTAATATCATTAAATTACGCTATCAAAATCGAATAATCTGGATTAAATAAGATGTAAGGATACAAATTTTGGACCCATAATTTTTTGCCGGACACTTTATTAACAAGAAAACTGATTTTAAATATTAACTGCCTATGCCAACATTTACGTGGGAGACACAGTATATATCAGCTCGTTTGCGAATTTTTTTAAATTCAGTGCGCGCGTGCGCCTCCAATTTGCTTCATATTTTTTTTATTGAAAGTACTCTACAAAAAACTATATTTTCCAAAATTTTGGCGCGAAACGTTAATTTTTGAAATTTTAAAATCAAGCAAAAAGTGCCTATTTTCAAACATTTTTTTCTCAGCACCCTTAGAAACTAATGACTTTTACAAGGTCGTATTTTTGTTGTTGTAACCTATCCTTATTGGGAATAAATGTTTTAAATCGCTGTGTACTAACCTTTTTCCGCAAGCGCTAATAGTGTAGAAGTACTTTTTTTCAGAATGCCTGTTTTAGAATTGCTGCTAAATTAAATTGGCAAAATTCAATCGATAGCACCTCAATCTCATTGTTCATAAATTTTGTAAATTTTCATGCAAATTTGAAATCTATCAAAATCATCAAAATATATCATAATAAATCTAACCCACTTTTTTATTTATGTCTGAAAATGTTACTTTGTAATAGTGTAATTAATAAAAACTAATTATTTTTATATTTCAAACAAAATTGCAAACTATCAAATATATGAATACATTAGCTGTGAGAAAAAATTTGTGTTTTTCGATTTCAATTCAAAAGTAATTATTATGTATTTATTATATTTAAACTGAATTCATAACAATCTAAAGTTATCTGCTTGACAAGCAGCAGTTTCTAAATGCTTTCTTTAACTTTTTCTACTTATACCCAGTCTCTTTATTTCAACACAACTTCTTCATTCTTTCAAGTCGTCTACCATCTCCCACCTCTTCTTGCCTCTTTTATCTTCTCCTACTGTAATTCTGAACTTGAATTATACAGTTTAACATTGATTATATAATACTCGGAGTATTACATACTATTATTATTTATAATAAAAGTTTTAAATAATTTATTTATTTGTATTAAAATTAAACGAATGGAAAAGAAAAAATTACTAAAAATTAGCTTATATATAGAAGAATTATGGTTAAAATATGTTAAGGTGAACCATGCGTTCTGAAACTAGTATCAGAACGATGATTTGCCTTGATCTCTTTGAAACGAAATATTATGAATGAAACTTATTAAGTATTGTATATAATATTGAAGCCAAAACTTCAAAGTATGGTAATAAACTAGATACCACTAATGTTGTGTACAAATATTGAAAGAAATTACACTCAAAATTTGAATTTATTTCTCAAAAATGCTAGGAACGATTTTATTTTAAAAATTCTGTATTGTTAAGAATGTGGTCCTCTATAACTCAGAAAATTTTTATCCAATTTGAATTTACAGTTCTGGAGAAAAAAAAAATATGCGAAAAATGGCTCAAAACAGGACTTTTTTGTGTATTTTTTGTTTTTTCTCCAAAACTGTAAATTCAAATAGGATAAAAATTTTCTGAGTAATAGAGGACCATGTTCTTAAATATACAGAATTTTTTAAATAAAATCGTTCCTAGCATTTTTGAGAAAATTAGATCTAAAATTTTGATACCATGCTCCCCTACACTTCAATTTTAATTTATTTGTATTATAAAGATTAAATATTCTTGTTCATACACATAACAAAAAGCTGAATGTTTAGAGATTATGTAGTACTACTTGTTTGTTCATTTGGATGAGATTAAATATATGAAATATTTTTTAGAAATTTGAATTTGTTCAAGCTACTTTGCAAAATTCTCATTTTAATCTATTGAAGAAGGCTTTGGTGTACACTCAGTGCAAAAATGATCTGGCGTTTTGACAGCTGTCATGATTCATGATATATTTTAAAATGTTACACTATGTACATGAAATGAATATTTCAGAATTTGTGGTTTGAAATATGTTTAATTTTGTTTTTCGTGTTATATTATAATATTGAAAGTCATGGGTACTTTTTTATGATAAAATATTTTCTCAGTTTTAGGAGAGCATAGTAGTGGAACAGGATTATGTGGAATATTGAACTGTATTATTTATCTTTCAATAAACGATATTTTCAACATAAAAGTATCTAATTATACGGTTATAGAAAGTAATTCATTTTTAACCTCAAAAATTTCATCAAAATAAAATTCATATATATATATATATATATTACATCCATCCCTTGACTCCTGTACCTTTCCTTTAATCTTTCCTTCGACGTACGTTAAATTATTACCCGACCTAACAAGGAAAACACAAAAAATTGGGGGAAGAATATATTTATTTCTCTACATACTCTTCTTCTAGCTCGATACACTTTTCCCAAGGATATTCAATAGCTTCGATACCCAGTTTATAGTGAATACCGTCGAACTCCTCAAAATAGTCATTAATCCCAAATTTCACCTCTTCATTGTTGGTAAATCTTTTACCACCAAGCCATTTGTTTCAAGTTTGGGAAGAGAAAATAATCCGACGGGACTAAATCTGGCGAACAGGGTGCGCGAGGAATCAATTAGAACTTTTAACTCATTGATTTTGGCTACCGCGATAACGTATGTGTGAATTGGTGCATCGTCTTGATGAAATAACATTTCCTTTTTCGCCAAATGCGGCCGTGTTTTCTTGATTTTATCACTCATATGCTGCAATAAGTTTGAATAATAGTCATCGTTGATTCTTTTTTCTTTTTGAAGGTAATCAATGAAAATTATTCCAAGCGCATCCTAAAAAACTGACAGCATGACCTTGCCTGCAGATGAAAGTGTCTTTGCCTTCTTTGGAGCCAAAGCTTCCCTAGAAAATAGAATAGAAATCAAAGTGAATAGGGTAACCTTCACCACAGCACTTTTTCTATACTTTAATTTAATGCTATTCTGCTATCATAAATACAATATTCGGAATATAATAATACTTATGGACTATTTTTAATAACTATACTTATTTTATATTATTAAACTTACAAAACGGTGAATGTACAAATCATCTTCAAAACCACTTGAACATAAAAAATGTATATCTCGAAATGAATTTTTCCTAGAGAGATGTGTAAAAAAAACAGAATATAAATAATTTTTGTAGTTACAATATTTATTTAAAATATTTTTTAAAAATATTTTTAAGTTATAATTCAAACGCAGCTGCGGAACTCTTGCCGTAACTCTTTACAATGTAGTTGTGTTTTGAGTTTAGATATCATTTATTTTTGTTGATACAAATAGTTATTTTTATAACAAGTGCCGAAAAAGGCTCGTTACGTGCAAGTGCAGAATTTAACGCACGAGGCTTGCCGAGTGCGGAAATCTGCACGAGCACGTAACCTTTTTCGGCACGTGTTATAAACAACATTTTTCCTACAACTGTGCGATTTAGGAAATCACTAAAATATTATCTAAATTTATAAAATTTTAATATTACACGAGAACGATGTTTTACGGCGTTGCTATGGTTTGTTTGTTGATTGCGTGCACATTGTTCTACGTTATTTCAAAATATTTCACTAACGTCAAAATCATCTTGATTGGAATAGTATAGTGAGTGATTCTTCTTTATCATTAACACCTCCAAAGATAATTGAAGCTCCGGATCATACTATGTTGGATCTATTTTCGACAATGACAATCAACCTGCTGCTGGTACTTCTGAAGCTTCCGAAATTGTTACCAATAATAATACTGTTAATAATATGAACAGATACGGAAGAAATCAATGTTTCTTTAGACACAAAAGTTTCCACTTTACATTATGTCAATATAAGCAACTGTAACAACTGTATTAATAATATACACAAACAATAAATATGATGTATTTCACTTACTCTTTAAATAAAACCATTTATCGATATATTTTACTTGGTTCGGTTCTTTTTATTAGTTGTCTACAGATTAGATATACTGCAAATTAAGGTTACGTTTATAAACGTCAAAATATACTACTGCATATTTACTAGCGTTGGTTCACCGTATCTTCTTCTTCCATAAGCGTCTGTGGTCAAAATATGAATTACGCGCTTGGCGCGAAATTTAAACCTCTCTAAAAAAAAACTTAACGTAATGAAGCACTTTCTGCACTTTGTGTTTCTTTGCTTTCGGAAACGCACTTGGTCGGATTTCATCTACTTTCCATACGTAACCAAGGCAATAATAGTTACGTAATAACAAAGAAATCGCACAGTTGTAGGAAAAAATATTTATAGTGTAGTGTTGTCCAATATTACTAAGTAAACATTTTTGGAATTTCTCGGCCAACTTTTTTTGGCAATTGTAGAATCATTTGCTTCTATCCGAGATTTATTAATTAAATTAAAATTAAATTTCAATTTTTGTCATATGAATGACTTTGAAGTACAGTGACAATGATAGATTTTTTTAATAAGCTGAAAGGATAATGATTTATTGTAATAGTGGATTACTAGGCTTTTCAATATACGAGTAAATCTTTAAACGACGACGTTTCGACCCTGATTAGTGTCATTATCAAGCCTTGTTATAAGTTTAAATTTACATGATAATATAATATTTTACAACCGTAGTAAAAAAATTTGAATTTCAATTTGTTAGACAACAGTATCAAGTATCATCCGTAGAGTTGCAGAAGCTGTTGCTGAGTTAGCGCCGGAATACATACTATTTCCATCAACTCCCGATCAAATAAAAGACACTCAAAATTATTTCTATGCCATTGCTTCATTTTCCAGAGTTGTAGGTGTAATAGGTTTGTTAGATAAAAAATCCACAGACTAATTCGATACCACTGAGCCACGTACCCCATTAATATATATAAGTAACGATTATTTTATTTTCACCTGGTAAAAATGATGCTGAAATATACCGTAATAGGAAAGGCTATTTTTCTATTAACGTGCAGACAGTAGGCAACGTTAATTACGGAAATAATTCATTCAGTAGCACGTTGGCCAGGCTCAATACACGATTCCACAATTTTTAATGACAGTATATTAAGAAATTTTGAAAATAACATGTATCCAAATTCAATATTGTTAGGTAGGTTTAGTTGCTTTTGTCCATTCTTTAATATTTTCTGAAGCATCTTTAGTAATTCCTGTTGCAGAATGTTGCTACTTGTTTCTTGCATCATATTTCCAGTCAAAGTATTATTATGTGGTTCTTCATTATTTATATGTTGATCCATATAATTCGCAGCATTGTCAGAATCAAATTGATTTTGCAATCCATAACCGATTTTTTCATTCAACAAGGATAATGTTAAATCAAATGCAGGGTCCAAAACTTCCACTGTGCTTTCTAGAGGACCAGATCCTGTTTTTTGTTTATCTACAGCATTATTTTTAGTTTGTTTTTTTTTAATATTATTAAAATAAGTTTTTAGTTGATCTGCAGATCGATATACACCTTAAAACAAATCGATATTTTAAAATTGTGTGGTATTAATTAAAAATTGTTATATTAACCAGTAGGAGATATTGCATTGAAATTTTTCTCAATATTTTCCCACACTGTCTATATATTTCTATGTGGTATGATCAGTTTATTTATTTAAAATTATGGATTTGTATGATTCAATAATGTTTAAAATGTCATTTTTTTCATTGGTATAATTTGGTTGGCTTGATCTTTTTTTAACCATCTATAAAAATATCTAAATTAATAAAACGTATATTTTACATTATAGTTATTTTTGACTTACCATTATCAAAATATTTCTAATTTATAACTTAAATAACATAACAAGAAAATATGATGAAACTTACGATTCTGACAGCTATTATGTAAATAACCTATAAGTAAAATCCGCGACTGACAGTAAAAATCACTATTTTCTACTAAATGTCACTATAATTCACATGAATTTTTTTTAGTCATAAAATAATTAGTTCTAATATCCTAGTATTAACTAACAATGACCTAAAATTAATCTGTGCAACGAAAATAAAATTTAAGCAGTAGTTACGCTAAACTCACTCGTGACAATTAAATGATCCGTCAGGTACTGCCCTCCGCGGCGACTTTTTGTGATGGACAAAATCTGAAGACAAGCGAATTTGACAAAAACTGTTCCGCGCCCACAAAAATCATTGAAAAAACGTTAAAAACAACCGGACTCGCATCGTGACCTGGCTAATATGTTATGTGTGTATCAAAACGACTTGAAAATACGGGGAACACACTTGAAAACCGAACGCAAGTAATACTTTCGGTTTGACGATTCAGGTTAGGTCTAATGTTAACTGTTAATAAGTAGTTCGGTCAGACAGATATTTTGACTCTTGCTATTTTGTGTCGTGTCGACCGAACGACTTGATAAGTGAAATTATTTTGCAAAAAATAAAGCTATGTCCCAAAAATTGTTTAGTTTCACATTTTCTTGCATTGCTATATCGAAACCTATATAAAATACACTGTTTAATTTTTGTAATGTGTTAAAATGTGAGTAATTTGTATTAATACTTGATGTGTGAAATTCGTATGTTTGGTATGGGGGCGTAGCTCCCCAGATTTTTTCATATGGGTATAGAGCCCTGAAGCCCACACGTAATTGGCATCTACGGCTGTTTGTATAAATAATTTAATTTTTAATACAATATAAATAAATGTCAAACCAGTAACACTAAAAATGTGTATCTCTTGTGAAGTGCAAATAATTATGTGAATTTTTATAAAAAAAAATTTGATTCGAGATCAGTATCTTATATACTAAACGGCTTAATTCCCTATGTATAGATTCATCACGATCAGTCTAACAATTTTACAGCCTAGACGGTTTATCCGATTTATTTGAAACTTTTTTTATTTGATAGGGATTACTTATGCGGAGTGCCTTTTGATAGTCTCAGATTTTTCGTGCACATGATGTGCGAGAAAACTTGAAAAAACATGCATTTTCAACTAAGAGTGTGGAGGCTTTGACATTTTTAAGAAGAACATCTACTGTCACTTTGACTTTTGTCAGTGGACATGTCGCATTTTTAATTATAAATTATTTAAATATTAAATGTTTTAGAGTAGTTTTGAAATATTTTACGCACATTAGGGGACTGAGGGGACGTTTTTATTATAATTACAAATTTCAAATATGTGTATTTAAAAAGAAAATTTTTAACAGTCCACTATGAAGTTGGTTTTAATTCAAAACGTCATATTGACAAGTTTTATAAAATATACAGACAAAGAGTGTGGAGGCTTTGAAATTTTAAAAAAGAACACCTACTCTAATTTTGACATTTATATGTGGAAGTTATGTATATCATTATCACTAAGAAACTTCATGTTACAGCGCACTCCAAGGAATGTGCTGACTAGTAATAGTAAGTTTATAAAAGAGCGAATCTTGTTACAAACCGCAATCAGTCTGTCTTGAGAACTATACCTGTAACTTGTGTATGTAAAATAAATAAATTTTTAAAAACACAATTTCCAATTAAAATTGTATAAGTGGCGCAGTCGGATCGGATTTCGGAAACGTGTTAATTGTCGAAGTTACACGAAAAGTAATAAATTCGTTAAAACAAAAAACACGGTCGTTTTAACGTTAATTCCGGAAACGAACAACAACGTGAAGAAGTCCAGAGAGCCAGCATCGCTAGTGCCGAGGTCTTCACAACCCCAGATTCCACACAAGCTACAGACTTCAGACTACTCTACTGATTCCGGTACACAGAGTCCGCAGAACGAGAACCCGTATCGTGACGACGTCGCAGCAGCACGTCAGAACCACATCAACGCAGCATCTCCAGATGAAGATCGCAGTTTTAAACACCGCAGTCTACATAGTTCTACTGTGAGTTTATTTTTACTACATATTAACGACTGTACGAATCACTATTTACTAAGTAAAATATATTAACGTAGGTTCGAATCACTGTAATTACTTAATTAGTAATAATACTATTAGATATATATTTTATCCAAACTGGATAACTTGTTAGATATTTTACACGAAATTGAAGATAATATTAACTTAAACGAGTTAGCAATGGCTGATCGTATAAATAAAATTAAGTTCGCACTTAATGCAGTTCCAACTTATAATGGGGATCCAAATAAGCTGAGTATTTTTATAAATGCAGTTAACTTAGTTCAAAACTTACTGGGTACATTAAACCCAGTACTCGACGAATTTGATAAAGCAGTTTCATTTTTAAACATTAAAAGCAAAATAGTTGACAAAGCACTAGATAGCATAAAAGATTTAGAGTTTCAGAACTGGGATGATCTCAAAACGCATTTAATTCGAAATTTTAAAGATAAAACGAACTCTACTACAATAATTAATGAATTACTAAAATTTCAAAATAAAAACCCATTTAAACTACTCGAGATTACCAAAGAAAAATTCCTAGCTTTTAAATCAAGAATTAGCATAGAAGAAGAAGACGTAAATAAAAAATTGGTTATTATAGAATTTACTGAAAAATTAATCGTAAACAATTTTATATCTACTGTAGGAGACCCTTACAGAAATAACTTGGCAACTCGAAACCCAAAAACTATAATTGAAATCGAAACTTTATTATCAAACGACTTCCAATATCTTAAAAATAATCAACCCTCATTTAAACCCGCAATTAATAATCAAAGATTGCCAAATATCACACCGAGACAATTTCCCGGAAATAATTTTCCCACAGGTCCTATTAACTTTAGAACCACTCAACAACCCGTCCGAAACTTTGCTCCTCGCATGCAAATAAAAAATGCGCAAGGAATGAAACCAACACCCATGTCTACCCAAACTAGACAGACTTGGCAACCACAAAGAACTACTAACCAACCCAATAATTATTTTACACAGCAAAATAATAAATTCCCAAGTAACAGACCATCTAATTACGTTTTTGAGGAATTAAATAATACCGAACTTGAACAACCTAATGATATTGACAATACTGAAACTTTTGAAAATCCCGAAAACCTAGAATATAATTATGATGAACAAGAATGTAGTGAAATTGACAATTCTTTTTTAGAGAAAAGCCCTATAAATATAGAGGAGAAATTTTGAATATAATATGTAATTCCAAATTACCATTTATAAAAGTACGCGATTATTTAATATTATTAGATTCAGGATCGTCAATAAACTTAATTAGTAAAAATTATGTTTACAATAATAAGCATAAATTCAAAATTTATAACGAAAAATTTACATTCACAACAGCTACCGGTGAACATACAGGAAATGAATATATTATTTTAAAAATAGAAGATATAAACATTAAATGTTACCTACATAACTTTCATAAACAATTTAATGTGTTACTAGGAATACCTGCTTTAATAAATTTGAAAATTAGTATTAACTTTGCAGAAAATAATGTCCTATTTTTAAATAAAGAACTTAAACTTCAATATTTTGATTCTAAAAATAATATAAATTTACAAGACGCTGATAAAATTCAAATCAGAACAGATCATTTAAATAAAGAGGAAAAAAATGCATTATTCAAAATTATTAAAGAATATGAATCAATATTTCCTAAACAAAATCAAAACCTATCACATACCAGTGTCATAAAACACGAAATCAAAACAACAGACGAAATACCAATCTATACAAAATCTTATCGTCACCCAGAATGCTATAAAGAAGAAATTAACAACCAAATAGATAAACTTTTAAAAGAAAAAATAATCAAAGAATCTCATTCCCCCTGGTCCTCTCCTGTCTGGATGGTCCCCAAAAAGATGGATGCCTCAGGAAAAAACAAATTTAGAATGGTTATAGATTATAGAAAATTAAATTCAAAAACTATTGACGATAAATTTCCAATACCAAATATCACAGAAGTATTGGATAAATTGGGCAAAAATATTTATTTTACAACTTTAGATTTGGCTTCCGGTTTCCATCAAATACAAATGCATGAAAACAGTATCCAAAAGACAGCATTTAATACCGATAAAGGACATTTTGAATTTTGTCGAATGCCATTTGGCCTAAAAAATGCACCCGCGACTTTCCAGCGATTAATGAATTTTGTATTACGCGATCATATAAACAAAATTTGTCTCGTATATCTAGACGATATAATTATTTTAGGCACTTCATTACAAGAACATATCGAAAACATTAGAAAAATATTTGCTAAATTAAAAGAATATAATTTAAAGATCCAAATTGATAAATCGGAATTTTTAAGGAAAGAAGTAGCGTATTTGGGCCATGTTGTTTCACAAGAAGGTGTTAAACCTAACCCTACAAAAATCCAAGCTGTAAAAAATTTCCCTATCCCAAAAACTCCTAAAGAAATAAAAACATATCTAGGATTATTAGGATACTACCGTAAATTTATCCCTGATTTTTCTAAATTGACAAAACCTATGACTAAATGCCTAAAAAAGGGAAATAAGGTAAATATAGACGATAAAGAATATATAGAATCATTTGAACATAGTAAAAAGCTATTAATCAATGCACCAATTTTGCAATACCCCGACTTCTCTAAACAATTCATTCTAACCACCGACGCTAGTAATTATGCCCTGGGTGCGGTATTAAGTCAAAACATAGACGGTAAAGATTTACCAATAGCCTACGCTAGTAGAACTCTAAACACACATGAAATAAACTACAGCGTAACCGAAAAAGAATTATTAGGAATTGTATGGGCCACAAAGTACTTTAGACCTTACGTTTACGGCACAAAATTCAAAATTAGAACCGACCACCAACCCCTAACTTGGCTAATGAATTTAAAAGATCCTAACAGCAAATTAATGCGATGGAAAATAAAACTCGACGAATATAATTTCGATATTGAGTATAAAAAAGGAAATTTAAATAGTAATGCAGATGCTCTCTCACGAATAAGACGTAAATTTGAAATTAAGAAAACATTTGATGATATTTTCGATAAACCATATAATATAGTGCATTGTATCTCTGAAGATAAAAAATTAGGTAAAGGATTTGCGGAACAAATTAATTCAAAATTCCAAAGTAAAACTTATTTAAATAACCAGAGTAAGAATAAAGGAAATATTTTTATACAACCTATTTATGATAAATATAAACTATTTCACTTAGTGACAAAATTAGAACATTTCTCTAAACCAAATTTATTAGATATTAATAAATGTTTAATTAATTTACGCGATTACTGTATTCAAAACGATATTTTTGAAATACATATGCCTAAAATTTGTAACGGATATGATAAAGTTGAAAATAAAATAAATTTTGAAATTGTGGAAAATTTAATCAACAAACTTTTTAAAGATACTCATATTCAAATAATAGTTCATGAATTAAAACCAGAAGTTTTTATAAACGATAATGAAAGTATAATAGTACAAATTGATAACGAAGATTTAGAAACATGTCACTCTGCAGATGAAAATGAAGTTAACGGAATTACTTACAAAGAAGGTTGTATTAACACTGGCAAGAACCAAATAATAGTCAAAGCACATAACGAACCGACCAAAGTAGAATTAAAAAAATTATTTGCACAAACCAAACAGAGATTAATAATTACCTTAAATAAAAATGACTTACAGGAAGAAATATTTCAGTTTATTAAAGAATATCTCGTACCTAAAATTAATTATTATTGTCTTATAGAAAAAGATATAGTTTTGACAATAAACGAAATTTTGCAAAACAAATTTACTAAAGATTCATATCGACTGATACAATGTGAAGAAGTATTAGAAGATATTGAAAATACGAACGATCAATTAGAAATTATTACAAATTATCATTTAGGAAAGACAAATCACCGTGGCATATCCGAAACAATTATGAGATTAAAACGTAAATACTATTGGCCAAGATTACACTTTGACATTCAAAAATTCATAAATAACTGTGAACTGTGTCAACAGAACAAGTACGAACGAAAACCGTTTCAACTAAACGATAATATTACAGAAATAAGTAAATATCCCTTTGACATAGTACATATAGATATACTGACTTTAGAAAAAAGGAAATATCTGACAATTATCGACGCTTTTTCTAAATTTGCACAAATTTATTTTATGAAAACAATAGACGCTATAAATATAACAGAAAGTTTGTTAAACTTTTTTAGTAAATATCAAATACCGAATAAAATAATACACGACAGCGGAGTTGAATTTAACAACAACCTTGTAAAAGAATTACTCAAAATCTATAAAATAAATACCCACATAACATGTGTCGATAACCCAAAAAGCAATGGATTAATTGAAAGGTTTCATTCCACCATAATCGAACATCTCCGATTAATTAATCAAAATAAAATCTTCGAAAATATCAAATTTGAGAATAAATTAAATTTCGCTGTGATAGCTTATAATAATTCTATTAATTCAATTACTAAATTTACTCCTAACGAAATATTATTCGGAGCGGATAAAGATAAGAACATTTTTGAAACTAGATTTACTATAGATGACTATTTAATTAATTATAAAAATAAACTCAAAATTTTACATGGAAAAATTAAAGAAAATATTCAAGTAGAGAAGAATAAGAGATTTTTAGCACAAAATAAATTAGAAAATAGACCAGCTAAATTACCAGATAAAATATTAATCAAAGAAGGTAAAAGAAGAATACAAAAATTTAAGAAACCACTTTTTAAAATCCATAAAATCGAACAATACAACCCTAAATTAGGCGTAATTAAAGTAACGAATAAAGGTAAACACAAAATTGATAAGATTAAGAAGCCCCGACTCTTTGTTGCAGATGTACCTGCATAAAAGGAAACCATGAGGAATTAGAGCTAATCACCGACAATCCCGGTATAAACATCGTGGATTTGGGCAATGTATATACATATATAAACTCATATTATTCATATTATAATTATGATATTAAGAATATAGAGGAAGAGTACTTTAAGATAGGTAAATATAAAAATAATATTGAAATAAAATTTGATGGTAATGATACGTATATTAGAGAAGTAGAAACATATAAAAATATATTAAACTTTAACTATGATAGATTAGCTATTAAAATAAGTAACCTGTTCACCCATAAAAGAAATAAAAGAGGATTAATTAATGGTATGGGAGGAATTATAAAAGCCATAACTGGAAATTTAGATGCTGAAGATGCCGAAAAATATGATAAATTATTTGAAAAGATAAATAAAAATCAAGAAATATTACAAACTCAAAATTTTGAAACAAATCGAAAATATTAAACACAATGAATTGGTTTTGGAAACTCGAATAGATACTTTCATGCAAGAAACTATAAATTGGCAAAACGTTTGGGTGATTAAAGATATATTTAATCAATTGATATTATTAACCATAAATCTACTTGAGATCATATCCGAAATTGAAACTAGCTTGACATTTTGCAACTTAAATAAGATCCATAGTTCAATAATATCTTTAGAAGAACTAAAACAAATAATTAACCAAATTAATCCAGGAATAAAATTTTGGGACATTACTTCGCAGATTTCAAGTCATTGTAAATTAAATAATAATAAAATAGAATACTTATTAGAAATTCCCGTGTATGAAAATAAACCTGAAAGGAAATTACTGCAAATAACTCCAATCCCCATAATTAGTGGAAACGAAATGTTTATGCTAAATGAAAATAAAGAATTTTTAATTCAAGAAGGAGATCAACTATTGCTAACTAATGACTGTAATAAATTAAAACAAAATTTTTACTGTAAGACCAATTATGTAGAAGCTAATAAATGTTTGAACGAAATTGTTAATAGGCATAATAATAATGAATGTAAGTACCATAAGATTACTGAAGGATTTATTTTAATAAAAATTGAGAACTCTAATATTATTATTATTATAAGTAAGAATGAAAGAAACTTAGATATTAAGTGTTCTGAATATGTGAAACATAAGTTAATTAAAGGAGTATATAAATTTAAAACAAATAAAAATTGTATAATTAATAATTATAAATTGGAAAATTATATAACTAATGCTAAAGAAATAATTTTTGAAAATATTAAATTTAAAATTAAGGACAGACAATTAAGTAATAAAACAATTGAGTTGAAACAAATTAATAAACAAGATATTGTAATTAAAGAAACGCCAATATTAAATGATATAAAGGTTGAAGATGATGTTAATAATCATACTTTAATTAATTCTGTTGTTATTATTGTTATAATAGTAACTATTTGTTTAATCTTATGTAAACATAAAATACAATGTTCAAAAAAACTGTTAAAAAAGGAAAATCTCCAAACTGTAACAAACGAAGTTCCCTTTTAGGGCGGAGGAGTTATGTATATCATTATCACTAAGAAACTTCATGTTACAGCGCACTCCAAGGAATGTGCTGACTAGTAATAGTAAGTTTATAAAAGAGCGAATCTTGTTACAAACCGCAATCAGTCTGTCTTGAGAACTATACCTGTAACTTGTGTATGTAAAATAAATAAATTTTTAAAAACACAATTTCCAATTAAAATTGTATAAGTTGGACATATCGCATTTTTAATTAACAATTATTGAAGTATTAAATTTTTTAGATAACTTTTGATATATTTTACACATATTGGGGGAATGAGGGAACGTTTTTATTATCATTACGCATTTTATATATGTGTATTTAAAAAGAAAATTTTTGACAATCCACTAAAACAAAAACGTCAAATTGACAAGTTATATAAAGTATACAGGTAAACCCAACCAAATTTGTCTCCAGTAATAATATACAGTAAAACCAAGCAAATTTTATCCACGTCAGAGTACAATTTAGAAAAACCAGATAACTCGAATTGGAATCATTTGATCACTCTTAAATTTTATATCGGTAATACGAAAGTTATTTTAAAGGGCATGTGGGCAAAATTATAATATTTTCAATCGGCAATTATTTTAGTGAAACTGAAACAAAACCTATCGTGTTTGGTGTCATATTAAAGGGTTTTAGAAGAACTTTCAGACAAATGAAAAAAGTTTAAATTTTATAATAGGCAAATGTTTCAAACTTAAAGTATTCCGAATCGTACCGTGTTTAGTGTCATATTGAAGGGCTTTAAAAGAACTTTCAGATGATATATAAGTTGAAATTTTACGTAGGTAATTGTTTCAAACTTAATAAATTCTATAAAAAAATTCACTCGCATGGTGACTGCTCTAACCAATTGAGCTACAAACACTCGGCGAATACTCATGCCTTTCGAGCAACTTTTAGTTGAAGAAATGCTAGAGCAGTCACCATGCGAGTGAAAGGTTCTGGATTCAAATCCCGGCGAACGCTCATTGCTTTTTCAAAAATTATTTATAATATCTACAAACAAACAATTGTGTCAATAAACAAATTCTTATAAAAAGTTAGTTTAGCAAAATGTTTTGGGAAATAACACACGTATTCGAAATTTTACGACCTTCAATTGTTTTAAACCTAAAGTGTTCCGTATCATATCGTGTTTGATATCATATGAAAGGGATTTAGAAGAACTTTCAGACGAAATAAAAAATATATATATTTCGACAGTCAATTGTTTTAAATTTAAAGTATTCGGAATCACGCCGGGTTTAATGTCATATGAAAAAGTTTTGAAAGAACTTGTAGATGGAATAAAGAAAAAAATTCAATATTACAACTGTTAATAGTTTCAAACTGAAAGTATTCCGAGTCATGCCGAGTTTGGTGTGATATGAAGGAGTTTTGAAAGAAAGTTCAAATGAAATAAAAAAAAATTATTTTACAACCATCAACTGTTTCAAACTTAAAGTATTGGTGTATAAAAAGGCTTTAGAAGAAAATTGTAATGAAATAAAAAAGTTGAAATTTGACCTATCGCGTTTGTATCAAAAAGAAAGATTTTTTAAAGGGTTCGCGTACAAAATTTAATAATTTTAGATCCTCAATTGTTTTAGTGAAAATGTTTCAAAATTCATCGTGTTTAGTATCAAATGAAAGATCTTTTGAAGAGCTCGCGTGTCAACTGTCCTACAAAAGTGAATCCTACTTCAGGGTCCGCGGAGCTAGCGTGAGGCCTGGCGAAGCCAGGGCGACCGCTAGTCTTATATACTAAACGGCATAAATCCCTATATATATATATTTCATCACGATCAGTCTGACATTTTTACAGCCTAGACGGTTTATCCGATTTATTTGCAACTTTTTTTATTTGATAGAGGTCAATCACGGGGAGTGCCTTTTGATAGTCTCAGATTTTTCGTGCACATGATGTGCGAGAAAACTTGAAAAAACATGCGTTTTTGCGGCAAAATCAACTAAGAGTGTGGAGGCTTTGAAATTTTTAAGAAGAACATCAAACGTCACTTTGACATTTCTCAGTGGACATGTCGCATTTTTAATTATAAATTATTTAAATATTAAATGGTTTAGAGTAGTTTTGAAATATTTTACGCACATTAGGGGACTGAGGGGACATTTCTATTATAATTACAAATTTCAAATGTGTATATTTAAAAAGTAAATTTTTGACACTTCACTATGAAGTTGGTTTTAAAGCAAAACGTCATATTGACAAGTTTTATAAAGTATAAAGAATATGGTGGCTTTGAAATTTTGAAGAAGAACATCTACTGTCATTTTGACATTTGTCAGTGGACATGTCGTATTTTTAATTATAAATTATTTAAATATTAAATATTTTAGAGTAGTTTTGAAATATTTTACGCACATTGGGGGCCTGAGGTGACGTTTCTATTATAATTACAAATTTCAAATATGTGTATTTAAAAAGAAAATTTTTAAGAGTCCACTATGAAGTTGGTTTTAATTCAAAACGTCAAATTGACAAGTTTTATAAAATATACAGACAAAGAGTGTGGAGGCTTTGAAATTTTAAAAAAGAACACCTACTCTAATTTTGACATTTGTATGTGGACATATCGCATTTTTAATTAACAATTATTGAAGTATTAAATATTTTAGACAACTTTTGAAATATTTGACACATATTGGGGGAATGAGGGAACGTTTTTATTATAATTACGCATTTTAAATATGTGTATTTAAAAAGAAAATTTTTGACAGTCCACTAAAACAAAACGTCAAATTGACAAGTTATATAAAGTATACAGGTAAACCCATCCAAATTTGTCTCCAGTAATAATATATAGTAAAAACAAGCAAATTTTATCCACGGCCGAGTACAATTTTAAAAAACCAGATAACTCGAATTGGAATCATTTGAGCACTCTTAAATTTTCTATCGGTAATGTTTGGTGTCATATTAAAGGGCTTTAGAAGAACTTTCAGATAAATGAAAAAAGTTGAAATTTTATAATAAGCAAATGTTTCAAACTTAAAGTATTCCGAATCGTAATATAGGTAATTGTTTCAAACTTAATAAATTCTATAAAAAAATGTGGAACTAACAAAAATTACATCCAACGGATTTTTAATAGATTAGCAAAATCTTTTCGGAAATAAAACACGTATTTGATTGAAATTTTAAGACTGTCAATTATTTTAAACTGAAAGTATTCCAAATTATGCCACGTTTGGTATCATATGAAAGGGCTTTAGACGAACCTTTACATAAAATAGTTAATACGTTAGTTTTTTAAAAAGCAATGAGCGTTCGCCGGAATTTGAACCCAGAACCTTTTACTCGCATGGTGACTGCTCCAACCAATTGAGCTACAAACACTCGGCGAGTACTCATGCCTTTCGTGCAACGTTTAGTTGAAGAAATGCTAGAACAGTCACCATGCGAGTGAAAGGTTCTGGGTTCAAATCCCGGCGAACGCTCATTGCTTTTTCAAAAATTATTTATAGTATCTACAAATAAACAATTGTCTCAATAAACAAATTCTTATAACAAGTTAGTTTAACAAAATGTTTTCGGAAATAACACACGTATTTGAAATTTTACGACCTTCAATTGTTTTAAACCTAAAGTATTCCGTATCATATCGTGTTTGATATCATATGAAAGGGATTTAGAAGAACTTTCAGACGAAATAAAAAATATATATATTTCAACCGTCAATTGTTTTAAATTTAAAGTATTCGGAATCATGCTGTGTTTAATGTCATATAAAAAAGTTTTGAAAGAACTTGTAGATGGAATAAAGAAAAAATTAAATATTACAACTGTTAATTGTTTCAAATTCAAAGTATTCCGAGTCATGCAGAGTTTGGTGTGATATGAAAGAGTTTTGAAAGAAAGTTCAAATGAAATAAAAAATATATATTTTACAACCGTCAACTGTTTCAAACTTAAAGTATTGGTGTCGTATAAAAAGGCTTTAGAAGAAGATTGTAATGAAATAAAAAAGTTGAAATTTGACCTATCGCGTTTGTATCAAAAAGAAAGGTTTTTTGAAGGGTTCACGACAAAATTTAATACTTTTAGATCCTCAATTGTTTTAGTGAAAATGCGTCCAAATTCTTCGTATTTAGTATCAAATTAAAGGTCTTTTGAAGAGCTCGCGTGCATAATTGGATTTTTCCTGTCATCAATCGTTTTAATGAAAGTTCTTCAAAATCTATTGTGTTTGGTATCTAGTAAAACGTCTTTTGAAGAGCTTGCTTTGGATGGAAAGATATGCAGAAATGTTTTAGATTTGTAATAATTGAATTTATATTGTCCTATAAATGTGAATTCTACTTCAGGGTCCGCGGAGCTAGCGTGAGGCCTGGCGAAGCCAGGGCGACCGCTAGTCTTATATACTAAACGGCTTAATTCCCTATATATAGTTTCATCACGATCAGTCTGACATTTTTACAGCCTAGACGGTTTATCCGATTTCATTGAAACTTTTTTTATTTGATAGGGATTACTTATGGGCAGTGCCTTTTGATAGTCTCAGATTTTTCGTGCACATGATGTGCGAGAAAACTTGAAAAAACATGCATTTTCAACTAAGAGTGTGGAGGCTTTGACATTTTTAAGAAGAACATCTACTGTAATTTTGACATTTGTCTGTGGACATGTCGCATATTTAATTATAAATTATTTAAATATTAAATGTTTTAGAGTAGTTTTGAAATATTTTACGCACATTGGGGGACTGAGGGGACGTTTCTATTATAATTACAAATTTCAAATATGTGTATTTAAAAAGAAAATTTTTAACAGTCCACTATGAAGTTGGTTTTAATTCAAAACGTCAAATTGACAAGTTTTATAAAATATACAGACAAAGAGTGTGGAGGCTTTGATATTTTAAAAAAGAACACCTACTCTAATTTTGACATTTGTATGTGGACATATCGCATTTTTAATTAACAATTATTGAAGTATTTAATTTTTTAGATAACTTTTGATATATTTTACACATATTGGGGGAATGAGGCAACGTTTTTATTATCATTAAGCGTTTTATATATGTGTATTAAAAAAGAAAATTTTTGACAATTCACTAAAACAAAACGTCAAATTGACAAGTTATATAAAGTATACAGGTAAACCCAACCAAATTTGTCTCCAGTAATAATATACAGTAAAACCAAGCAAATTTTATCCACGTCAGAGTACAATTTAGAAAAACCAAATAACTCGAATTGGAATCATTTGATCACTCTTAAATTTTATATCGGTAATACGAAAGTTATTTTAAAGGGCATGTGGGCAAAATTATAATATTTTCAATCGGCAATCATTTTAGTGAAATTGCAACAAAACCTATCGTGTTTGGTGTCATATTAAAGGGCTTTAGAAGAACTTTCAGAAAAATGAAAATTGTTGAAATTTTACAATAAGCAATTATTTCTAACATAAAGTATTTCGAATCATATTGTGTTGGGTGTCATATGAAAGGGTTTTAGAATAACTTTCATATGAAATAAACAAAAAGTTGAAAGTTTACGACTGTCAATAGTTTCAAACTTAAAGTATTCCGAATCGTACCGTATTTAGTATCATATTGAAGGGTTTCAAAAGAACTTTCAGATGAAATATAGAAAGTTGAAATTTTACGATAGGTAATTGTTTCAAACTTAATAAATTCTATAAAAAAATGTGGAACTATCAAAAATTACATCCAACGGATTTTTAATAGATTAGCAAAATCTTTTCGGAAATAAAACACGTATTTGATTGAAATTTTACGACTGTCAATTATTTAAAACTTAAAGTATTCCCAATTATGCCATGTTTGGTATCATATGAAAGGGCTTTAGACGAACCTTTACATAAAATAATTAAAAAGTTAGTTTTTGAAAAAGCAATGAGCGTTCGCCGGAATTTGAACCCAGAACCTTTCACTCGCATGGTGACTGCTCTAACCAATTGAGCTACAAACACTCGGCGAATACTCATGCCTTTCGTGCAACCTTCAGTTCAGTTGAAGAAATGCTCGAGCAGTCACCATGCGAGTGAAAGGTTCTTGGTTGAAATCTCGGCGAACGCTCATTGTTTTTTCAAAAATTATTTATAATATCTACAAACAAACAATTGTGTCAATAAACAAATTCTTATAAAAAGTTAGTTTAGCAAAATGTCGTGTTTGATATCATATGAAAGGGATTTAGAAGAACTTTCAGACGAAATAAAAAATAAATATATTTCGACCGTCAATTGTTTTAAATGTATTCGGAATTATGCCGTGTTAATACTTTTAGATCCTCAATTGTTTTAGTGAAAATTCTTCAAAATTCTTCGTGTTTAGTATCAAATGAAAGGTCTTTTGAAAAGCTCGTGTGCATAATTGAATTTTTCCTGTCATCAATCGTTTTAATGAAAGTTCTTGAAAACCTATTGTGTTTGGTATCTAGTAAAAGGTCTTTTGAAGAGCTCGCGAGCAGAATTGGATATTTTTCAATCGTTAGTTGTTTTAGTGAAAGATCTTCGAAATCTTGTTGTGTTTAGTATCTTTGGATGGAAAGATTTGCAGAAATGTTTTAGATTGGTAATAATTGAATTTATATTGTGTCAACTGTCCTACAAAAGTGAATTCTACTTCAGGGTCCGCGGAACTAGCGTGAGGCCTGGCGAAGCCAGGGCGACCGCTAGTCTTATATACTAAACGGCTTAATTCCCTATGTATATAAAGATTCATCACGTCCAGTCTGACAATTTTACAGCCTAGACGGTTTATTCGATTTATTTGCAACTTTTTTTATTTGATAGAGGTCAATCACGGGGAGTGCCTTTTGATAGTCTCAGATTTTTCGTGCACATGATGTGCGAGAAAACTTGAAAAAACATGCGTTTTTGGGGCAAAATCAACTAAGAGTGTGGAGGCTTTGAAATTTTTAAGAAGAACATCAAACGTCACTTTGACATTTGTCAGTGGACATGTCGCATTTTTAATTATAAATTATTTAAATATTAAATGGTTTAGAGTAGTTTTGAAATATTTTACGCACATTAGGGGACTGAGGGGACGTTTTTATTATAATTATACATTTCAAATGTGTATATTTAAAAAGTAAATTTTTGACACTTCACTATGAAGTTGGTTTTAAAGCAAAACGTCAAATTGACAAGTTTTATAAAGTATAAAGAATATGGTGGCTTTGAAATTTTGAAAAAGAACATCTACTGTCATTTTGACATTTGTCAGTGGACATGTCGCATTTTTAATTATAAATTATTTAAATATTAAATGTTTTAGAGTAGTTTTGAAATATTTTACGCACATTGTGGGACTGAGGGAACGTTTCTATTATAATTACAAATTTCAAATATGTGTATTTAAAATTTTATCCACGGCAGAGTACAATTTAGAAAAACCAAATAACTCGAATTGGAATCATTTGATCACTCTTAAATTTTCTTTCGGTAATACGAAAGTTATTTTAAAGGGCATGTGGGCAAAATTATAATATTTTCAATCGTCAATTATTTCAGTGAAATTGCCACAAAACCTATTGTGTTTGGTGTCATATTAAAGGGCTGTAGAAGAACTTTCAGATAAATGAAAAAAGTTGAAATTTTACAATAAGCAATTGTTTCTAACATAAAGTATTTCGAATCATATTGTATTAGGTGTCATATAAAAGGGCTTTAGAAGAACTTTCATATAAAATAAAAAAAAGTTGAAATTTTACGATTGTCAATAGTTTCAAACTTAAAGTATTCCGAATCGTACCGTGTTTAGTGTCATATTGAAGGGCTTCAAAAGAACTTTCAGATGAAATATAAAAAGTAGAAATTTTACGATAGGTAATTATTCTATAAAAAAATGTGGAACTATTAAAAATTACATCCAACGGATTTTTAATAGATTAGCAAAATCTTTTCGGAAATAAAACACGTATTTGATTGAAATTTTACGACTGTCAATTATTTCAAACTTAAAGTATTCCGAATAATGCCATGTTTGGTATCATATGAAAGGGCTTTAGACGAACCTTTAGATAAATTAATTAAAAAGTTAGTTTTTGAAAAAGCAATGAGCGTTTGCCGGAATTTGAACCCAGAACCTATCACTCGCATGGTGACTGCTCTAACCAATTGAGCTACAAACACTCGGCGAATACTCATGCCCTTCGTGCAACCTTTAGTTGAAGAAATGCTAGAGCATATGAAATAGAGTTAGAAGAACTTTCAGATGAAATAAAAAAGAGTTATTTTAGCAATATGACAGGGCTTTAGAAAAACTTTCAGACGAAATAAAAAAATTAAGACTTTACGATTGTCAATTGTTTCAAATTTCAAATATTCGGATTAATGCCGTATTTAATGTCATATGAAAATTTGGAAGAAATTTTATATGAAATAAAAAAAAAATTAAGAATGTCAATTGTTTTAAACATAAAATATTTTTTGGTATCAAATAAAAAGTCTTTTAAAGGGATCGCGTACAATTTTTTTTTTTCGTTTCGCAATTGTTTTTGTGGTCTTGCTTTTAAACCTATCGTGTTTGATATCGAATGAAATGTCTTATGAAGTATTTTTGTGCAGCATTTAATTTAATTTTGATCGGCAATTGTTTCAGTGAAAGTGATTAACAATCTATCGTGTTTGGTATCTAATGAAAAGTCTTTTGAAGAGATCGCGTACAAAATTAAATATTTTACGATTGGCAATTGTTTTAGTGAAAGTGCTTCTAAACTTATCGTGTTTGGTATTAAATGAAAGGTATTTTGAAGGACTTGCGAACAAAATTTATTATTTTTCGATCGTCAATTGTTTTAGTGAAAGTACTTAAAAACATATCGTGTTTGGTATCAAATGGAAGGTTTTTTGAAGGGCTAGCGTAAAAATTTTTAAGACAAAACGTCAACTTGACAAATAATTTTTAAAAGTATGTAATAAAACAAAGCAAAATTTGTGTGCGGTAATAATATACATTTAAAAAAAAGAAAATTGACAGCATTATTCTACAATGCAAAAAGTATATTTCAGCGATTTCCAACAGTTTTTCAAAAAAGTTTAGAGAAAAATTTCAATTGATTTCATGTACATATAAAATATAAATGTAGAACATTATAAAAAATGACGTCCAAAAGATTTTTAATAGTTTAGCAAAATGTACAATTGTTTTCGTGAAAGTGTTTAAAACCTATCGCGTTTGTATCAAAAACAAAGATTTTTTGAAGGGTTCGCGTACAAAATTTAATACTTATAGATCCTCAATTATTTTAGTGAAAATACATCAAAATTCTTCGTGATTAGTATCAAATGAAAGGTCTTTTGAAGACATCACGTGCATAATTGGATTTTTTTCAATCGTCAGTTGTTTTAGTGAAAGATCTTCGAAACCTATTGTGTTTAGTATCAAATAAAAGGTCTTTGAATGGAATGATACGCAAAAATGTTTTAGATTTGTAATAATTGCATTTATATTGTGTCAACTGTCTTACAAAAGTGAGTTCTTCTTCAGGGTCCGCGGAGCTAGCGTGAGGCCTGGCGAAGCCAGGGCGACCGCTAGTCTTATATACTAAACGGCATAAATCCCTATATATATATATATATATTTCATCACGATCAGTCTGACAATTTTACAGCCTAGACGGTTTATTCGATTTATTTGCAACTTTTTTTATTTGATAGAGGTCAATCACGGGGAGTGCCTTTTGATAGTCTCAGATTTTTCGTGCACATGATGTGCAAGAAAACTTGAAAAAACATGCGTTTTTGGGGCAAAATCAACTAAGAGTGTGGAGGCTTTGAAATTTTTAAGAAGAACATCAAACGTCACTTTGACATTTGTTAGTGGACATGTCGCATTTTTAATTATAAATTATTTAAATATTAAATGTTTTAGAGTAGTTTTGAAATATTTTACGCACATTGGGCAACTGAGGGGATGTTTTTTTTATAATTAAACATTTTAAATATGTGTATTTAAAAAGAAAAATTTTTATAGTCCACTATGAAGTTGGTTTTAATTCAAAACGTCAAATTGACAAGTTTTATAAAATATACAGACAAAGAGTATGGAGGCTTTGAAATTTTAAAAAGAACACCTACTCAAATTTTGACATTTGTATATGGACATATCGCATTTTTAATTAAAAATTATTCAAGTATTAAATATTTTAGACAACTTTTGAAATATTTTACACATATTGGGGAATGAGGGACCGTTTTAATTATCATTACGCATTTTAAATATGTGTATTTAAAAAGAAAATTTTTTACAGTCCACTAAAACAAAACGTCAAAATGACAAGTTATATAAAGTATACAGGTAAACCCAACAAAATTTGTCTCCAGTATAATACAGTAAAACCAAGCAAATTTTATTCACGGCAGAGTACAATTAAAAAAACTTGAAAACTCGAATTGGAATCATTTGAGCACTTAAATTTTCTATCGGTAATACGAAAGTTATTTTAAAGGGCATGTGGGCAAAATTATAATATTTTCAATCGGCAATTATTTCAGTGAAATTGCTACAAAACCTATCGTGTTTGGCGTCATATTAAAGGGCTTTAGAAGAACTTTCAGATAAATGAAAAAAGTTGAAATTTTATAATAAGCAAATGTTTCTAACATAAAGTATTTCGAATCATATTGTGTTGGGTGTCATATGAAAGGGCTTTAGAAGAACTTTCATATGAAATAAAGAAAAAGTCGAAATTTTACGACTGTCAATAGTTTCAAACTTAAAGTATTCTGAATCGTACCGTGTTTAGTGTCATATTGAAGGGCTTTAAAAGAACTTTCAGATTAAATATAAAAAGATGAAATTTTACGATAGGTAATTGTTTCAAACTTAATAAATTCTATAAAAAAATGTGGAACTTTCAAAAATTACATGCAACGGATTTTTAATAGATTAGCAAAATCTTTTCGGAAATAAAATACGTATTTGATTGAAATTTTACGACTGTCAATTATTTCAAACTTAAAGTATTCCGAATTATGCCATGTTTGGTATCATATGAAAGGGCTTTGGACGAACCTTTAGATAAAATAATTAAAAAGTTAGTTTTTGAAAAATCAATGAGCGTTCGCCGGAATTTGAACCCAGAACCTTTCACTCGCATGGTGACTGCTCTAACCAATTGAGCTACAAACACTCGGCGAATACTCATGTCTTTCGTGCAACGTTTAGTTGAAGAAATGCTAGAACAGTCACCATGCGAGTGAAAGGTTCTGGATTCAAATCCCGGCGAACGCTCATTGCTTTTTCAAAAATTATTTATAATATCTACAAACAAACAATTGTGGCAATAAACAAATTCTTATAAAAAGTTAGTTTACCAAAATGTTTTCGGAAATAACACTCGTATTTGAAATTTTACGACCTTCAATTGTTTTCAACCTAAAGTGTTCCGTATCATATCGTGTTTGATATCATATGAAAGGGATTTAGAAGAACTTTCAGACGAAATAAAAAATATATATATTTCGACCGTCAATTGTTTTAAATTTAAAGTATTCGGAATCATGCCGTGTTTAATGTCATATAAAATAGTTTTGAAAGAACTTGTAGATGGAATAAAGAAAAAATTAAATATTACTACTGTTAATTGTTTCAAATTCAAAGTATTCCGAGTCATGCAGAGTTTGGTGTGATATGAAAGAGTTTTGAAAGAAAGTTCAAATGAAATAAAAAAAATATATTTTACAACCGTCAACTGTTTCAAACTTAAAGTATTGGTGTCGTATAAAAAGGCTTTAGAAGAAGATTGTAATGAAATAAAAAAGTTGAAATTTGACCTATCGCGTTTGTATCAAAAAGAAAGATTTTTTGAAGGGTTCACGACAAAATTTAATACTTTTAGATCCTCAATTGTTTTAGTAAAAATGCTTCCAAATTCTTCGTATTTAGTATCAAATGAAAGGTCTTTTGAAGAGCTCGCGTGCATAATTGGATTTTTCCTGTCATCAATCGTTTTAATGAAAGTTCTTCAAAATCTATTGTGTTTGTTATCTAGTAAAACGTCTTTTAAAGAGCTTGCTTTGGATGGAAAGATATGCAGAAATGTTTTAGATTTGTAATAATTGAATTTATATTGTATCAACTGTCCTACAAAAGTGAATTCTACTTCAGGGTCCGCGGAGCTAGCGTGAGGCCTGGCGAAGCCAGGGCGACCGCTAGTATCATATACTATCTGCCATTAATTTTTTTCCCTGAAGTATTGAACCATCTCGTATTTATGTACTTATTTATCTTTATTGATCATTTAGTATGTTTGGATTGTCTGTAGAGGGCAGGAGAACGAAACCGAAGCATTTCGTAGTACCGAAATCTCGCGACACCGATTTGAGCGGTGCATCTCGTAGTCCCGATTTCTCGCGACACCATCTAGCGGATAATCTGCCGAACATGGCCATATGACGTCATACTTGGTGAAGACATATCACCTCCTAGAGAGGTGGTGTTATGTTTATATCACAGGTGATATTCTGACGTTTGAGTTTAGAGTAGCTGCTAACAAATTGTATTTATGATAGTTGGACAATTTATTTTGTGTGAAATGATTTATTGTGAATTGTATTGTATTATTGAGTTGTTCATATAATTTTCATTTGTAAAATACATTATTTTAAAATATATCTGCTTAAAAAATATGAGATATTTGAAATGTAATGATGCTAATTATGCATTAACCTAAAAATATTTTAAGTGTTGCACAACATCAATTAACAAGTTAACTTTGAGTTATCATTTTAATGCATTTATTTGTATTTTAATAGACATGACTCTCTTGTACGGTCAGTTGAGAATAGTAGAAACCTTAGACGACAAAGAGGCTGATCTGCCACTAGTTATTCTTCCCTCTGGCCTCAACAATTTTACCCTGGCGAAAACCAAGTGGTCGCTCATAAAATCTATTAATACATTTTTCAGCTTGGCAGTAACTTTCTCCGCTCGGTTAACCTCCATTTTCACAAATTCACATGTGTCAAAGTCGCTCTTTATATTTGTAAATAAAATTTAAATGCAATACCAACATAAATATACTTACCCGAAAACATAACGAAGGAAAAGTTACTAAAAATGTGACCTTCATCTATCACTGGTGAAAGGTGATATGACGTCATCAAAATATCACCGAAAATCGGTGTAAAGTTATAGAATAGGGGTCCGAGGTGGTATCTGCGAAGTCACTTGATATGACGTCACTACTACTAGTACACATAGTTCACCGCTAGAATGCGTTTCAAAATGTCAACAGTGACATTTTGAAACGCATTCTAGCGGTGAACTATGTGTACTAGTAGTAGTGACGTCATATCAAGTGACTTCGCAGACACCACCTCCGGAGGTGGTGTCGTGGTGTCTAGAGCTAGTCACTAGTGACTTGTGTATCACGTGATGGCACATGTTGTGTTTTGACAAACATATTTATATTGGCGGGATTTGTTTAAATGTACTTCATTTTAGATTATAGCTAAGTGTGAATATAAGCATTGATTACTAACATAAATTACATTTAAGGCAGAGATATCGAAGTGCTAAATAAATGTATTTGTTTAAAAACAAAAAAATAGCATATACATAATTGACAGTTCATATAATTTAATAGTTTCAATGCGATATTTTTTGTTAATTAGACAGACAATTTTATTAGGAGTACCTAGATATCTCAGCCCTAAATTAATAAATAAATACAAAAAGTATTTGCTTTCAAAAGTTAGTATATTGAGTGGAGAAATTATTTTAAATTATTTTGGCTGTTACAATGGCGTTTTTGGTTGTAATAGAATAACTTGAGAACGAGAACAAAATTCATGCGGATCGTTTATTTAGAAGAAATTTAACAGACGATCAAGATAAATTTTCAGTGAGCGATGTTGAATTTATGTCCAATTATCGTCTAACAAGCGGTTTTGGATCTCTTTAAGAATATAATTTCGGGTATTAATTTAAAAAAAAAGACATTGTACAGCTTTTTTTATTTATACATATTTTTAATAAAAACATACAACTTATAATAAAAATATATAACTTATAATAAATATACAACTTATAATAAAAATATACAACTTATAATAAAAATATACAAATTAGTAATTATTTAAAGGTATTGTCCTAACGCTAGGGGGCAATTCACTCCAATATGTTATTGGTTTCAATCCTGTTATCCATGGATTGATTATTTAATTGAATAAGTGTTTCAAAATTCTTATTCAATTTTGTCATTTCACTTAAGAGCCCGTCGATTTTAATATTTGTGTCATTATGTAGCTGCCGCTGCAACACTTGATCGGCCTTCTTTAGAGGAAAACTTAATTATTATTCTGTCACGATAATATTAAAATTTTTCACGTAATATCACTGAGTAAAGAATATTATTTATGGTTATAGTCATTCAGTGGGAATACTTTCTTCGAGGCATTAAAATTGCTTCGTCTTCTTCCTTATCATCTATAAGTACATCCGATATCTATAAAGTTAATAAATTATTAATAAAAAAAATAACAAAACATTTATTATAAATTACATTCGTCTGCTTGTCTGTCCCCTCTAAAATTTCAGCATTTTGCACCCAACTAGAAGCAGATGCTTTTCTTTTTGCTGATATTTCTTGGAGTCCAGAAGGGCCAGCAACATCCCATAATATATTACTTTCTTTTCTTGCTCCCTCGCTTTCTAAAGAAATATTTTCAGGATCATCAATTCCAAAAATATATTATTCGGACAATATTTTGATGACACGATCATCCGAATCAGATATTTTTATTTCTGTCATTGGACTGCCTCCAATTTTTGTCCGACTTGCCTTCATGGCAGACACTTTTCTCTTTATTTTAATTTTTATATCTGTCCAAGTCTCCTTATAAAATTTAAAATTATAGATTACATATTTTATGTATGGGATGGCTAGCACAGTGGTATAAAGTCGGCCTGTGGATCCTGAGGTCCCTGGTTCGATTCCCACAGGCGACAAATTTTCATAATTTGAAAAAGCTATCCCTGTGGCTCCTCCACCACTAACATGTTTGGGGGCCGTGATTTGACGACTGGTAACCACACTTCACGCGCAAAATATATCACTTACCGAGATCTGCTTTAGCAGAGTGCCACACCCAGTAATGGGTAGAAGGCGTGATGATATATTTTTTATTATTATTATTATTATTATTATATATATATATATATATATATATATATATATATATATATATATATATATATATATATATATATATATATATATATATATATATATATGACATACTATATATATATTTATTTCTAATAAGATCTACATTAGGTTTCCGTCTTACATTTGGCTGAAAATAAATAAAAGATTTAACAATTATGCACATTCCATTACTAAAACTTTTACTTACCACGCTTCAATCACTAGTAAAAAGTGATAAGGCTTTATTACAAGTACCTATTACTGATTTTTCTGTTCGATAAACCAGCCCTCGGATCGCACCATATAGAATTCTATTTCGAACAATAGAATCGCTGTCATCTGTCAAGTAAAAATTATGATTTTTCCTAATATAGCATAAAATAATTGGTGCTTTTTGTATCAGATAGTGCACAAATGATGTAAACTATATTTAGAATGGAATACTAATTTGACGATTTTAAAATTATCGCCTGAATTCTATTATAGAATTCTATACGGCGCGATCCCACTACAGGTTATTACTCAGAAACAGCTTGCAATGAACAAAGAAATAAAATGGCATCCAACAAGTTGTCATATTTGAAAATAAAATGAAACTTCATTGTCACCAATATAAACTTAAAAAAACTATAACCTAGTGAAACCAAAATTACTATAATGTCACTAGGCTGAGTCACGATATGCGGATTGCATACAGTTTATTGACATCATCAATTTTGTCACTATCACCATGGTGACTTGTGCACAGAATAGGTGTCCAGTTAACGTCCGCTCAGATGTAAGCAACCACCTTCGTTGACCCTCAGCGATTTTTTTGTGCAGTATTAAGTGGTGTTTCTTGCAGTCAAGGGTTTTGTAAGGTTCGTGGAGTACATACCCTCCTTTCTCTTTGCCTTTCAACAGCTTGGGACATAACTCATGGACACACAAAATCTACCTGCGTCACCCCAAAAGACAACCGCACAAGAAAACTCATTAGTTGGCATGAATCAACTGAGAAAAACATTCGAAGAATAAAATTTTTTGAAAATAATAATTAAACAAATTGTTTAAAAATGTAGGTTTGGGGTAATATAAAAAACTGCAATCGAGTGGTACCTCAATTGCCGGTCGAATATAATTTATCAATAGATCATAATAAGAATAACCAGTTAATCTGTTCATATAATGCATGCATCTCGAAGCACGGTAAATATGAAAATATTTTATGCGCTATGTACGAACTTGTGTATAGAAATTTTTAAGGTGATCTGCGGACAAATGTAAATTTGTATTAGCTACTTTTCGGTCATGCCACGATAACAAAACATCAGTGTATGACATATTAGAATTAGTTACTTTATTGTCATATATAGTTATAAATTATAGTATATATATTTTTAAATATTTAGCAATAATGGCACCTATAGCCATAAACTAAATTATTTTTTAACTCATAAATATTTTGTTTATATAGAAAGTTATTTACTTATTTATAATATAATTTATATATATATATATATATATATATATATATATATATATATATATATATATATATATATATATATATATATATATATATATATATATATGTATATAAATAATAGTTCGATCTACGCAAGTTGATTTTTAAAAAAGATATTTATTCGAACACTAGCAACGATGTTGCTTGGTACAAGCTTGATTCTAGACTAACTTACAACTATGTTACATCTTACAAGGCATAAAGCAACTAATCAGCATAATATAATACCTTATGATAAATATTATCCTACTAAGCATTATTATAGGGGAGCTACGGCAAGATAACTCCTCCCTTCTTAAAATTAGGCCCCTTCTGGTAGGCGAATATCTTCGTTTGGGGATGAGACGTTGGTTCTGCGCTGGATCTTCTTCTGTCTAACATGTTGGAGTACATAGTAATGCTATTATAAATAAAAGTCCAGCATAAAGTATAATTGTCCAAATACTAGGCCTATGCCGAGTGAGAGATTTATTATTAATTTTTGAACAACACTTTACAATTATTTTCTTTAATGAGATACACACCACTTAGAACTTTCACTTCTGCACTTTGTGGGTAGTTAAACTGAAATTTTTCTTCTTGGGGAAATGCTGCGAGGTACTGGTTGATTTCGGGAACGATCTCGATGTGGTTTCTTTTGATGTTCAGCTTTGTGTACTGACATTGACTAGAGTTGTCTTCTAAGAGAATTTGGCGTTCACATACTGGGTTATAGTGGGTTTGAAATTTGTTGGAACACTGATACGTTTTACCTTTAGTACAAATGTCGTCTAGAGGCTTAATTTCGTTATCTTCAGATTTTAGCAAGTATTTTACTTCTGGGATAATTGTTACAAATTCTGATTCCAGTTTCGTGGGTATTGAATGCAAATAATAAAGTTCGAATTGCTTTTTGAAATTTATTGGTGATGATATAAAATAATTTATTTGTGATTCTGATATTTTACAGTTAATTGTTATTACTGATTCGAAATCCAGAATATTTTCATATTTTAGTTCAAACGGTAGTTGATCTTTATAATGGGATGAAATCTTTTGTATTTCTAAAAATAATTCCTTTGGTCTGATTATACTTGGATGCATAGTTTTCAATTTACAGAAAGTTACTGAATTCTCGATATCTTGAAATATATTCAAAATAGCATTATATAAAATTACCAATTGATTATACAAATCTTTAACCGTTAATATATTATCGAGATCAATTTTGTTCTTTATCATATGATGTAAATTTAGAATTTTCAATTTTAATAATGATTCATTGTGTTGAATATCTTGAATTGTACCATTAAATTTTTGTATTATTTGGTGATTCACACTGTATGCCATGTTTATTTGATTTTGTAAATTTTGTTCGTTACTTTGCATGTGTTCTAAAATTGTGTTAAATCTTTTTCCATCTTCAGAGTCCAAATTACCAGTGATAGATTTAAATATCGTTCCTAGACCATCGATTAGTCCTCTTTTGTTTCTTATATTAGTGGAATGTATTTTGATATGATTAATTTTGTCATTAATACTAGATTGGAGGAACTTAATTATTTTATTATAATTATCTAATTCGTGGTTGTAAATTGTTGTATTTGTGGTGGTTGCGTTAAGATTGTTGTATTGTTTGTTTAAGTCGTCATATTCCTTATATAAAGGTGTCAAGTCATCGTAGTGTATGAAAGTGTGTTTCGCTCTTTCTAATTTAGCAGGTCCTAAATTTATCGGTAAAATTCCTAGATTTTGGGTTACATTTTTGATGTCCGCTCCTCGTGCGATTGCGAACAACCTGGAATATTTTTAAAAGGATAAGTTGTTTTCCTGGGGCGTTTGATATTTGACAAATGGATATTTTCTGAAGTGTTACCGTGTTTAGTTTTTATTTTAGCTGTTTTAAGTTTTTGTTAATATGTCTTATTACTTCCGGTTTAAATTTATTTTTAGTTTTTCGTTGTTTCTGTTTATTTCTAACTAAAATTTGATCTGGGATCTCGGGTAATTCTTCTCATATTTCATTAAATTTATTAATATTTTAATTTTTATAATGGTCAATTTTTTCATAAATTTTTTGGTAAAGTATTTTAATTTTATTTTTATGTTCTATAATATAATTATTTACTAATTTTTGTTAATCGTTACCTACTTCAACAATTAAAGATTCAGAGTCGTCGGGAGTATTGTTATCGTTAGGATCTATTAATTTTTCGTTAAAGTCGTCTATGTATTTTTGAAAAGCAGTTGTGTCTATTTCGTTTATGTTAAATTTTTCTCGTGGCAATAATTCTAAGTCCGGTCCAGTATGCGCGGATATTGTTACGTCTGTATCTTGAAAAATGTACTGAATCATCGTTTTTATATCTGTCCAGTCTTTCTTGTCTTTACCATATGCTAGTCTGGGAATTTTTAAATTTTTGATATTATGTTTTAGGCAAAGGTCTTTGAAACTTAACAGGGTGTAAAATGTATCTTGAAGAGATCGTTTATTAAAGTAATAATTTTTTATTATAAGATTTAAATAATTTTGAGATTCAAATGTATTATTATCTTTTAATTTAAATTGACTTGAATTTTGAAGGTCGTGTGAAATTTTACTAAGTGCGTCTGCGTTTGTGATTAGTTTTTCTTTTTTTATAAACAATTTCATGATTGGATTCTTCGTTATTCATGTAATTTGTGCGAGATTTAGATATGTCGTGTTTATTTTTTTCTATTTCTAATAGATTTAATTTAGGGGTATGTCTGGAATGTGATACATAATTGTCGAATAACTTGACGTTCAGTGGTTTTAGTATGTTTAGTGTGATTTTTAAGTCTGTAGGGTTCATTACTGTACATAGTGCTTCATGATTTTCAGCCTTCGTGACACATTCTGGGATTTTTAATTTGTTTGTTTTAATTTCTGGAATAACAATGTTTCCTGATTTTATGTTTACTTTTACTTTAATATTTTTTTCGGATTGGGGTTCTAGAACTATTTTATTCATGGCAGAAATATTATTTGAATTTACTTTGTTGTTGTTTGGTTGAAGGTAATAAATTTGGATTTTTGAATTTGGAGTTATTAATAAATCGTTATTTACGTCAATAATAATTTTTAATAATTTTAGGTTATCTATTCCTAACAGTAAGTCAAACTTATCATGGAAATTAAATAAGTGATACTTTAGGCAAGAATTGTTAATGTGTTTCGTATTAAAAATTTTTGAAGTGGGTATTAGAGTGCTAAATTGTTCAAAAGAAGTGCCATGTGCTGTAGAAATTTGGAATGGATCTTTAAAGATAGATTTTTTGAAATATTTATTTGCAATATCAGGTTTCACGAATGATTTTGTACTGCCTGTATCTATTAAAACTTTAAGATTATTTTCTGGCAATATTATATACGGTAATGCGTTTTGATTATTCGTTAAATTTAGTAGTTCTATTGTTGAAATGTTTCCGAGGCGGTTTCGCATAAAAAATCGTCCGGTTCAGTGTTTGTGTCTGTGGGGAATTCGATGACATGTTGAACTTGTTCGTATGTGTTATCTGTGTGCGTGTCATGTTCGCACTCGATTGTTTCACTGTCTATGTTGTATAATTGTTCGGAGATTACATTTTGTTTTGGTCTAAAATTTTGGTAACCGTGAGATGGTCCTGGTCGTGGTTGATGTGTGTTATTTGTGGATATACTCATGGGTGTTGGATTTGGAAATCGTTGACCGAAATTTAGATTTTGTGTCATTTTACTTCTATTAGGTTGAAAGTTTTGATTGAAATTTCTATTGAAAGGTTTATTTACGTGTGGTACGTAATTTGTCTGGTATAATGGTTTAGTCTGGTTAAGTTGTTGTGGTTGATTAAATTTTGGGGTGATTTTCTGTGTATTATATTGTGGTTTGGGATTTTTAGTAGTTGGGATGTCGAACTGAAAATCGTTCGTTAACATGCTTAATGCGGAATTTAAATCTGCGGGGTTTTTAGCCCTCATAAGTTGTCCTATTGGTTCTCTAAGACCTCGTAATAATATGCGTAACGCATAATTTTGAAAATAGCGCGATAAAAGAGCGGCTTCGTTGGATTCACTAGGATCCGAATGAGTTTTAATATAAGAGATCTGAAGATTTAACAAATGTTGTAACTTGTTATAAAAGTCAAAAGGTGTTTCATTATATAACTGTTTTAATTCAGTCATTTCTATGGCTAGTGTATATGTATCGCGTTTGTCAGCGTACGTATTCGTAAAAGCAGTTTTTAATTCTTTAAAATTTGAAATGGTACAGCTCGCAATATTAACTGCGGCGTCACCTTTTATTTTTGACAATATTGTGGACATTAGATATTCGTTTTGAAAATCTGTTATATCCGTTGTGTTATAAAATTTAGTTACCAATTTCTGACATATTTCAAGAAATCGGGGTAAAAGTTCGCGTTCCCCATGGAAATCGGGAATCATATCGAGATATTCTCGTTTTAATACTGGCATTGCCATTTTTATTTGATAAAAATTAAATATTGGATTTTTAATTAATGAATTGGAGACTATTTTGTTAGTCACAATATTTGGAAACAGTTCACTTTCGGAACTGGAGTCAGAATCAGAACTTGAGTCAGTATTAATTATTATTTTAGAACCTCTAAAAGACATAAGGTACTTACAGCAGAATCAGCGTCTTCATGTGCGTTGAAGATTTTGACCCGTGCGAAGTTGAGACGTTCCGATGTTCCCTCGGACTGCTCGAGATGCCTTCGAAGTTGACGTGGGTGTCGTGTGTCCGATGTTCTCTCGGCCACAGTAGACGGTGCTGCGATGCTTGATGTGTGTTCGACGACAGGAGTCACTTTTACTTATCACTTGTTGATCGATTTAAATTCGTAATTTGCCTCAAATCGTTAAAAACGAACCAGTACTACTTATCGATAGTGCTGTATGGCAAATCCTACCAAGACTGCGCCAATAATAGTTCGATCTACGCAAGTTGATTTTTTAAAAAGATATTTATTCGAACACTAGCAACGATGTTGCTTGGTACAAGCTTGATTCTAGACTAACTTACAACTATGTTACATCTTACAAGGCATAAAGCAACTAATCAGCATAATATAATACCTTATGATAAATATTATCCTACTAAGCATTATTATAGGGGAGCTACGGCAAGATAACTTATATATATATATATATATATATATATATATATATATATATATATATATATATATATATATATTATAATTTTTTCTATATAATATTTAAGGAATAAATGAACTACTTTACTAGTTAATAAATATATAATTTACGTCGTTGCATGCAGAATATTTTCGTATTAAAAATTCATATACTTCATGATTTTTACTATATATCACAATAAAATGACTTGTTTACTTATTAAAAAATATGTTATTTACACCACTGTATAGAGTATATTTTCTTATTAAATAATCATATATTCTGTGATTTTTTCTATGTAGCATTAAAGGGACCTATTACTATAAAATGACTTGTTTACTAATTAAAAAATATATTATTTACACCACTTTATAGAGTATATTCTCTTATTGAAAAATCATATATTCCATGATTTTTTCTATGTAGTATTAAAGGGACCTATCACAATAAAATGACTTGTTTATTAATTAATAAATATATTATTTACACCACTGTATAGAGTATATTTTCCTATTAAATAATCATATATTCTGTGATTTTTTCTATGTAGCATTAAAGGGACCTATTACAATAAAATGACTTGTTTACTAATTAAAAAATATGTTATTTACACCACTGTATAGAGTATATTTTCTTATTGAAAAATTATGTATTCTGTGATTTTTTCTATGTAGCATTAAAGGGACCTACCACAATAAAATGACTTCTTTACTAATTAATAAATATATTATTTACACCATTATATAGAGTATATTCTCTTATTAAAAACTTATATATCCTATGATTTTTTCTATGTAACATTAAAGG